>OU744735.1:12865912-15265912 GCA_916613615.1 Steromphala cineraria | reverse complement strand
TGGAAATCAATATGTCTGATGACGTCAACTGAAGCTTCAGGTCACTTGATATATATTTAGGTCTGTTTCTGAAGATATTCCAAGATGTATTTTCAGTTAATGATATTCACTGTGAATTGAATTTGGAATATTCACTGTCAAGATTTGTAAAATCTACTCGTGGGCAGAATTATTTACTTCAAAGCAAGTTAAGCACATTGTGTAAGTCAGTGATGATGCCATTTACCTGTCATTTGAATAAGGATAATTAGAGGATATTTGTGTTTTCTTGACAAATACCATGTTCATCTCATCGGGTGAGGAAGGAAGTTTATATTTTCACAAGTGGCGAAGCCACGAGTGAAAATATGTAACTTTTCTGCCTCACGAGATGAATTAAACATGGTATTTGTCCAGAAAACACACATTTTCTATTTATTTTATGATTTAATCGTTGTATTTCTAACAAAAATTGAAGTGCATTTACGTTGAGTCGGCCCCAATGAGAGTCTGTCGCCAAAGCAACAATATGACGTCATGAGCGTGTCATTGCGTCAGAGCATTGTTCGATGACGTCAGGTCATTGTTGTGACTGATGACACGTTCCATTGTTATTGTCACTAGTGACTGATAACACGGTTTATTGTCATTGATGGATCTCGGTTTTTCACCGCCAATCATATAATAAAGACGTATTATTTTTTTATCCACAGCTACATTTGGGTCGAGCTGAGCTATTGTTTTATTACAACGGCTTGGTCGAGAAATGTTTATTGTAAGGTTGAGTAAAATAAAAAACATAATTTCAACATTTTTTGTACATCTTCAGACTCATGAATTGGGTCTAGTTTAACTAAAAAAACTCATATTTGACGAGCTAATGCGTCAATGTTATGGATTCTGCAAAACTGTGTTTCTAAACTGACCAGTATAAGAAAGTACACACTTCAGTTGAATTTATCATATGTAAAATTTTCAATTGCACATATTTTAAGGATTTGGTGCCATATTCTGAAACTGATAAGAACATCGGTTAAATCATTGTTTAACGTATAGTTTTAAGTGTTTTTTTCCCACAATTATTCTATATGGTTCTATATGACATTAAACAAAACATGAACCAGACACTAATTCTTTTATTTAAACTACTGATATTAATTAAATTCAAACAAACTGTGGTTTGTACTCTTTTTCCTGTAGGTTTATGATAAATTATGTTTTTACCTAATTAGATTCGATTACAAAAGTTATGCCTGTAGAGATTTTTCATGAATTATGTAATGGGTCCTAAAGTATATGTACATATAGAAAAACGCTAAAATAGCCTTTTTGGTTAGACGAAAAATAAGAAAATGCAAACGAAGTAAACAGTGTGTTAGATTTTTGTTGTTGGTCTATGCTCTACATCGATGAAGAAAGGCAATAAGGTGGTTTATTTAGCGTAATCGATTGCGTGACAAGTTAACCAACTAACCTATCCGTCTCAATTAGATTAGAAAAAAAAGAAATTAGAATGGTAAGGTGATTTTCTACACAAGTACATGTAACTTTCCTGCAATGTAGTTTTGAGTAATAGATGAATAACTTTAGGAAATTAAAGAATATTTTAAGCGCTTTATATAGATACAAGGTCCTCTGGGCCGTTTTGGTCATTCAACATATTGTCAAGTGCTAAATATCAAATTGAATTCTAAGTGTTTCTCGCTAATAGAGAACTCATTAAGGGGCGGTATTGCATTTCAATGAATATAAAAATATGTATCCTTGAAATTAGTGAATCAATAATGAAATTGCAGTTAAGGTTTTCCACTTATTGATTGCATTTAACCACAGCACAAAAAAAAGAATCACGTGTTCCTAAACAAGTGACAATTGACAAAAATATCGATGTTATGTTCCAGCATAAATAGATTTAGCGAAACATGTCATTTAGATAGTGAAATTAGGTCGGCGAAACGGGCGCAATGAAAACCTGCTGGCACTGTCATTACTGGCGATTTTGTCTGACTGTAGGGTTTTGGGTTCGAATCTTGTAATGGACTCAATTGATATACAACAATTTATTTTTTTGCAGATAGTGTGACGCAGATCGTGGATTGTGACATAAGTAGAGTTGCAAAACACTCTAAATGGTGCAATAATAAACAACGACGAACATGAGAGAAATACATGCTGTTTGAGGTGTTTAATGTCTTCACACATTTATTTCAAACCTTCAAGTCCCAAATAAACTATTTAATGATTGAAATGTACGAGTGCCATTCTAGAAGTTCAGGAAAATCTATGAATTGCTTGGTGCCATTCTAAAATTCTACAATCTATATAAAATCTTTTTAACTTATCAATTCAATGCAATTTCAATTTATTTCAATACTTAAAAGCCACAGGCTTATAGTACAAAATATACATTTACCTCCTTCGCAGGGATCATATTATGGTGATAATTATAATTTCAAACATATCATATCAAGCTCTGTGTTGATGTGAATAAATTCCTGAAAAGGCAATAAAGTATTATTATTATTATCATTATTATTATTATTATTATTATTATTATTATTATTATCTAGTGGAATACTATACTATAGCATATACAATTTCTCAAAAAAGACATCATATCACAGAAAATCAGAAAATCAACCCCCCAAAAAATCAAACAATAGAATATACAATCAATTCATACTAGTTCATACATTGTTCTGTCTTAGTAACATACCATGATAAATAAATGTTGACAACTTACGCATAAGGGCAGTATTGTAAGTACTTAACAGTAAAGAAAATTTAAACCAATTTGGATGAAAATGATAGGATTGGAGAATATACTTTGTTCTGAGGTCAGCATAAAACGGGCAAATCAAAAGGAAATGGTATTCGTCTTCGACATGATTACAGAATTTACAAATTTTCATTTCCTTTGGTATGTTTAAATATCGTCCTGTCTCTATAGCAAAATCGTGAGATGAGCACCTGAAGCGTGCAAGTGTAATTCGAAATTTTCTAATATTCAATGAACTCAAATAGTATTCTCTGTATATATGTGATTTAAACATTCTGTAGAAAAAAAGATTTATTAGAAACTGAAAGAAACATAGACCATTCCTGTGTAAATATATCTTTCAGTCTTTGTGTCACAACGTTAACAAAATTTGTATCTAACTGAACATTCTGACTCTGCCATATATCACCAAACCCAATGGTATTTAATAAAAAACGAGTGTTTGATACTTGATGTTTTAACTTATCAATAAGGATATAAGGAAGACAAAAGGAAAATCTAACAACTACTATATGTTCATAGTTGAGCGTTTTGGTATAAATCTTATACCGTCGCTACTGTGAAATAAAGAAGTTGATCATCCATCATTACCTTTGTCTTGTTATTTCATCATTTATAACTAAAATAGATTTTGAATAATTGTTTGATGACAATCACTTTCAGTATTGACGATCTAAGGACGTTGATGTGTACTGATGGCAGGATTAGATTGATATTTCATTTGCTGTTATCACATAAATTCGTAGGTCTGATGATGTCTCAAATCTTTTCATTTGCCAACCTTTTCAAAAAGTGCTTATAAATAACAATAACATCAAACCTATTTATGTAAATTACAATTTTAAGATAGGACAATAATCCAGCGCCTATTAATGTTAATATGATATTTCTTAACTTGATGATATATGAAATGCAAAAGATGTATGATATACAAAAATGAAGATTTTAATCATGAACTTATGTATATACAAACACAGTGTTTCGAGTGATGCGTGAGTGAATAGAAAGTTATATAACACATTTAGGCATCAACTTCACTTGATATCATAGATAAACTTAGGTAGACATTCTCAAAGCCATTTAATTTGTTACAATCCATAACGAAAACTAATTTAACAAGTATATAGTTTTCAATAAACATCCATCTTAACCCATTTACAATAATACCATAAAAATTAAATTTGCAACTAAAGATATTTTAATCAGCATAATCAATGACTTTGACTTGTTATCTAAATCTAAAATACTCAAGAAACTACAAGAGACTGTGATTAAGATTGTGTCCGATTACTTTTAAGTCTTTATGAGAGGAAGATGCTTGAGGAGAGACTTTGATGATCAGATAGGAAAATCTGATTTGATCATTAATCCGAGAGTTTACTGATTTTCTCCTATTAAGGATGTGTTGATGGTTACAAATATAGCACAGTTTGCCACTTGGCAACTTTGATGTGGTGCGATACGGAGGACATCACACGCAAAGCTGCCTCAGGATGGGATGACTGTGCTTTGACCTTTTTATGTCTACTAATTCTGTTTTCATCACTTTAAATTAAACAAATCTCCTTGACAAAAATATAACCACGACGCAAGCTCCTGGTTCATGTTGTACTTCAAAGAGATATTCTGTCTAAAATAATTATGTTTCTGACAAGGTTTTATGAAAAACTGCATTTCTCTTTCTCAAACTTTATTTTTTTTACAAAAACTAAGAACTAACATTTCATTATTGATTTTCGTAAAACAAAAGTAATGATTTCAATGGTATGTTTCAGCCAAAAGGATGCTTTAGATTCTTTCATATATCCATTATATTTAACATAAAATAGTCTTCGTTGACAACAGTTTGAATAATGGTTATTATTTCATTATCAAAGAACATGATAATAATGATTAATGGGGAATCTATTTACTACATTAAGAAAACAACTGATTTTCGTTTACACCAGTACTGAATTCAATGTAGTACCAGTATAACTTGGGAGTTTACAAATAAAAACTGCTGCTAAAGATTGAATTGATAATAGACTCATTAAACTCAAGTCATAGATTGTAACGCAGTAAGCAGGTGTTTGTTCCTGTACTTTCAAAGATTAATCGAGAAAAGGGCGTAATTATTAAAAGAATGACCTGATTTGATTGAATTTGATGCCAAGTATGTGCACTCTGTAACCGCCAAGAATATGGAAAATTGATTGGCTTATAACATTTTATATAAACTTATAAGTATGTGTTACATTTGTTGTTATACTTGACAAGACTTAATTGTCTTCATTGTCTTGTATCTATTACAAGGACGTTTTTCAAAGTAGGCAATGGTACTCTGGTCGACATCACATACCGTTACATTACAGCTTTGGTTTCATTAAATTGATGAGGAAGATTTAGACAATCATTGACTAAGATCATAAGGATAAATTAACTAAAGTACAGTTGATTATGGTCTATACATTTGAACTGGTTCACGACTTCAATGACGTATGAAGCAAACATAGGACTCACGATGCGATAGACTAACACACTTATTACTTTGCAAATTTTGCACGAACTATATCACAAATATTGAAAACATTTGGTAGTGAATTGGTTATTGTGTAACAACTTTTCAGTCTATAATAAAAGTGCAAAATGTAAACTATCCCAGCTTAACATTGCTAACTTTTAAGTTATATATTACTATCAGTATGCATCTCCTATGCAGATGACTAAGTGTGATAAGATTTTACTAATATGAACTTTCCACTTTTTGCATCAAGCATCCCGTTGGTGGAAATTTAGTTTATTCAAACACTTTTCTTGAATATCTCTATCTTCAAGGGTTGATTACTTTTTCAATCAACATCCAATCGCAAATTGATCGATTTTAAATTTCAACACAAGAAGCTTTGGAGGTTGGTAATGAGGTTTAAGGATTGATCAGATGTCGATGGTGAGCAATTGCTCTGCATACTTACAAACTGTAAACATTACTTGTTAGGGAACATAATAACGTTCGCCCACTAGAAGTGGGGAACATAAATTTTGTGTTCATAATTACATTTAAGCTCTTTTTGCATGTCTTTTAAAACATTTTGGGAAATTTTTACGTCGGACAAATATAGATGTGCATCTCTTGTTTCTATTGATGTGTGCCCTAATTTGCATGTTTGTCTTTGGTATATGATTGTTCTTTAGAGTGATCTCACAGAATCACCTTTTGAGATTTACCTAAAAAGGGAGGTCCACATGAATTTTATATCTTACTAAAATAGTCTGCGGTAAAACACTGTGAGAAATGAAAGCAATTGCATGCAATTTGAACTTTGTGTTCATATCAAGAATCATTCATCTCATGACTTGATTTTTAAAAAGCCTTTTGTGATTTGTTATAAACGTCACATTTGCTTTCTCTTTATCAATTCTCCAACTGAAAGAAATTCGGTTTCCATTTACATAACATCATTTCTATAAAGTTAATCGTGTGCGACTTTTATATGTTGAGTTGAAAACCGTCCTGGTGTATCAATGTGTTAGACCTTGAAGTGGTGCATTTTCTTTAAATGTTATTTCAAGCAAACGCAAACAACTGTTTTGCGTCATTTGATGGAATTGAATCTGACGTGACCATTTATCCTTGGCAAATATATATATAGTTTTAATTCTATCAACAACTAAACTTCAAATTCGGTAGAATGGAGTTAGTTTAAATGTTCAATATTTGTGTAATGTTACACTCACTGTTACATGTGTACATATATATAAAAATTACGGAATTGGGAACATAAAAACATTCATATTAGCTAACTAGCGCTTTCAGTCATGTTGGCTTCTTCAGTTTAGTTTTGAATGTCAGTTGTCACGTTGTTTTATATATATAACTGAATTAAAACTAAGACATTTGCATAAACCACTTTTAGGTATAAAAGCATCATTATCATTATGATATTTCCCTGCGCAAAAGAAGATCTTTCATATTCATCACTACTTTTTATACTGCTATATGATCATGCCTTGGAAACATCATTTTTAAAGACGTATTGAACACATAAAGTGGATGTTAAAGAATATATGAAAGGGATTTCAATACGATAAACCATCTTCGACCAACTGATTTCCTGTAAAACCAATATTGAGATTCACATTGTGCAATATCGGTCAGGGAGTCCACATAAATCTTAATTCAATAAGGCATTTGATGCAGAATGAACACTGCTGCTTTGGATTTTGAATGCAATAAAATCAGACTGTGGTTCTTTTGTTGAATCATATAATGTTGTCTCTTCCTGTGTTAGCAAATGTAAATCGTTAATACAGATAGTTGGAAATTATAATAATTAGCAATTATCACTCTAATGCATAAGGGATTATAGTGTTCCATATTATACATAAAAGTTGTACTGCCTTCAACATATCACCATACCTTCCCGGGTAGAGGAAACTTTACACTCTTATAATACTCAAAACAAATACACTGTTAGAAGAGAAAGGATTCGAGAGTTAAAGAGTTACCTTGTTCTTATAATATGAACTGTTTTCAGAACCTCGTTTGTTTATATCATCAACATATAATTTGTAGAATGTCAACATGCTCTCTGCTTTCGTAGTTTCACAAAGACTGTGTTAAACATATTGAAAGTAAAAACATTCTTCACTATCATAGGTTAATCAAATACATAGTTGCCCACAACCCAACTATCAAACGAATTCCATTCTTTTTATCTGTTGTGACAGCCCGAGAAACATTTTGTCAAGTTGAATTAGATTTTGTAGCAAATAGATTGATCATCTATTGCTTGAGAACATGTTCTGTTTTTTTCCTGGAAATCAATAGGGGCTATTCCGTTAAGTGTTGTCATGGAACGAATAACATTTGCTTGACAGTGCAACAAATTTACTTATCTACTTTACTTTACTTAATTAGATTAGCAAAACAAAAAATAGAATGTTTAAAAACGGGCAGTAGCATGTTTTTAGGGGGAATATAAGGTGATGTCAGGAAAATGAGAGTAAATGATATCAATTGAAAGACTATGTATTTAATCTAAATAAAGCAGTAGCAAATCAAATTTATAATGTAAAGTTCAGCCATTCCTTTTTCTTTCACAACATTAATTAAAGGTGTTCACACAAAAATGGCCATCAATGGACTTAAGGTGAAACTTTATAATTTGTTCTCTGACTATGGATGATTGGTTTGAGTAATGAGACTTTTGACACTATCAATACAGCTGCATACAATGAGTTAGTTCACCTGCTTGTGATCTTAGTACAAATATCATGTATTTTGGGTTTCGTTTTGGCGTTCATAAAATACTCCAGGACCACTTCAGTACAGAAGATCATCAATTGTCCATGTGTGAAAAAACATTTCCTAACCATATTTCGGGATCGTCTTGTCACTGGTGCTGAATGTCGATATTTTGCATTGTTAAATAGACAGATGGGGTCATATTTGTGAAATTCGGAATTTCTTAAATTTCTATTAAAATCACCCATGTAAACTTTGTAGGAAGAAAATTAGCACAGTTAAGTTGCACTAGCGCGAAGAAACACATATGAATAAGACCTAAAGCTGTTGATCACTTATGAAGGATTTTGTAGAGCAAAATAGAAATTAGAGCTTTCGAGATTTTGACCCCTGGTCACTTTAATGACCTGTCAAATTTGTTACAGCTATCTGCTAGGTATGATATACGAATAAGTCAACGCAATCTGAACTTATGCAGTGAAATTGCATCATTATCGGTTTCGTTTTCACAATGATGTGATGTCTCAAAGACGTTACAAATTACATGATAGTTGCACTGGAATACAAAGGTATGTGAACAAATTTAAGATACGCAGCTGTATAATACATCTTACATTAATGTAGAATAACAGTCAAATATGTTTTAAAAAGTGCTACTGCCTCTTTGAAAGGTTAAATAAAGGTTAACACTTTCTATTTTAAACGTTATTAGTGGCCATGGTGTAGTTGACGATGGTATTTAAAAATCTACCTGCTATTATGATAGAACTTGTTGTAGCTGTTTTGGTAATACCTTTCAATGATTGGTATCAGTTTTACGAATTGCGTATATCATTATGAAATTGTAAAATCTGGTGTCTGAACCTTATCTTCATCTAAATTATATGTATATAATACTCTCGTAATGCACCTTTCATGAAGATAATTCCAGAATGAGTATCATAAACGCTCTAATTTGGTGTGTTCTGAAAGTTTATTTTTTTATAAATAACTAGCTCTTCCTCGCAAAACAGTTAATGCATTTAAGTTTTCTCATTGCATTAATCTTTTCGGGTTCTCTCTGAAAATGATATGGTGATAGAAGATTTTTAAAGATCCATAGCCCTAAACATGGATTCTTTTACTTTGTTCTAGTGAACTGAACTCAATTAGAATGAATATCTGAATCCATATTATCCATAATATGATATGAGTCCATATTAAGTTTGCATCGTTGTCCTTGATTGTTGATAAATCAATTTGAAAGACCTGACAAACTATTTAATGTCCATTCAGCATTTATTAAATTAATGCTCACATTGGAAGAATATATGATGCAATTTTTAGTAATGTATTGCTACATTGTCAATGAATTTCGAGGGCCATAGTTTTTTTTTCAGAGAAGTCAGCGTGATTGATAGGCTCGCAACAACACAAAAACTTGATTTGCATCATCCATAGAAATTTAAACCAACATGACTTCAGGCCTTGACATATATCAAAGACATTGTAATGATGAAACTTTTGTACTGATAAATCGTATTTGATCCAAAAACTATCAAACAGCTCTCATCAAGTTTCAGACCGATATCTCCTCAGTTGATTTAATTTAGTTTAATTGGAACAGAAATAATAAAACATATTAAGCTAAGATGATGATATTTGATTTAATCTGAACAGTTATGCAGTGTTAATCTGACGTGGCAAAATTCCGATACAAGGGTGCATTGAACTTGATCTCGGACTGTTGTACTTTCATCTGAATATCTGAAAGTTTAGAATTTTAAGTAAACACACGATATTGAAATTTCAATTGTAACCTAATGCCCTTGATATGCAGGTATTGGTCTTCACCCATTGATTGAAATGGGAATTGTTGTCCACGTACAAGCTTAATCATTTTAAAACATCTTAGGGCATTCTTTAATAGTAATATTTTATGATCTACCCTGTTCAAGTTTTACTTAAATTTTAAATTGCATTTGCTAGTGAGCTCAGTTCACCTAGTAAACATAAACCTTTAGATAAAGAATTAAACTTCGACAACAAAGCTTAATGATTAACTGACAATTGTTAAATGATTTTGATTGTACAGAAATTCCGTCAAAATGAATTCATGAATGAAAACTTTTCCGAGCAAAAATTATTAATACAACGGTCATTTTAAAAAAACAGATTACTTGTTCTTCACTTAAAGGTCCCTTATGGGTCTAAGTCTGTGGAGATTAAATAATAGGATATTATTAATCATTATCATATATTAACAAATTAAAAAGGAAGAAGAAACTCTATTTGTATAGTCATTTCGAGAACAAGAATAACAAAGAAGCCTAATGAAAGTTGTACTGTTCTAGTTGCCTCATTTCCATTAATACATCAGTGTTCTAGCCCTTTTATTTTGTCATAGATAATATAGATCAAAATATTCACAAAGATTGGGTGCTATTTGAGAAATATGATATAAGGGTTCGTCAATCATAAACATGTTATGAAAGTTATGAAAAAAAACCAGCTATTGATATCATTCATCGCAATTTGTATTTGCATTTCTCACTTTATAAATTCAGGCATTCTTAAAGTGCATCTATGAATATAACTTAAGTTTCTATGACACCAAAACCGGATATAAAGTTTGTCAGGCATTTCAGCATTATTTATTATCAAAGGTTCTGCAATTACCTCATTGTAAAAGCAACCGACGTATTGACTATATCAAACAACATCTGATCCAAATAATGTGAGCAGAAAACATGTTTCCTTACCTCTCTAACCTAAGTCTCTTAATGTCCTTTACGTAGAAGATATTGAGCAATTTTACATGATTTAATTAATTTCTTAATGAACCATTGTTTGTGTTACTGCCTATGCCTGTGGCTGCATACTTGGAATAGACATCACAAAGCAATTTTAGGCCAATTAACCTTTCAGATTGTGAAAGCTAATGGTTAGTTATTGTTATCTACAAATTGGCTTAAATTGATTAGGAACATATTTCCTTCAGATAAAGGAAAACTTTCCTGTAGATTATTCATTTACAAAGATCTACTGACGTGTGTTTTAAGGAATATTAACAGGTAATTTACTTTATGAGATGACTTTATTCAACAGATCAACATCATGTGGTTATCAAGACACTACCCACATACAGTTTACATAATAATTATGTTTATAATAGTGCAAGTGCTTAACAAATATTTCAAACCAGAATGTCACCATCAAATAGTATTGGTAATTAGATATATTCAGCAAATATTAAGATCGCATATACAATGATTAGTTAACTTTTTTTGTTAACATAAACCTCTTCATGATTCGTCATCCACAACTCGATTCTTTGGGCAGATTTTTTAACAGTTTGTCTAACATGCTAAACGTAATTGTTCATATATACATGTAATCAAAATTAGCCAACTCTTTCTGTTTTATTGTCACCGATAATGTAATCAAAAGTTTCAATGTGTTTGAGTGACATCTTTCTGATGACACTTTCCCCAAAAATGACATGGTCCATTTAAAAAATAATCAGGGTATGTTCTAAAAAGATTTGAATGAAACATTACATGAATATTTAATTGAACCTTTGTCTGTCATAGAATCATACATATGTTTGACATAAAGATCGTTCTCTTTGAATTACATATTTCCTTTTCATAAAACTTCAATTTACAGAAAATGATTCAGAAAACATAAAAAAATCAAATCATTAATAAAATGAAAATCTTGGTAAAATTTCATCCTTGATTAGTGTGTATTACACGATCAAAGTTCTTGTTAATCAAACATGATTCAGGGAATTGTTCCAAAGGTATTCGTTTTTCAATAAGTGGTATCAAAAGACAAGCAAGGGTGCCAACGGTTCACATTCTACACACACAATTACTTATAAAAGATAAGATGTTATAAACGTATTTAAACAGGTAGCCGTTTGATACCACTAAACCGCCAGGCAGAAGAAAGTAAACACCCACGTTTGTTTACATGTTCTAAATATCTAAGATGCATGTGATGAATTAATATGGCACGTAAACAATAACATATATTTGAAGTACTTTCAATGACATTAATGGTATCTGGTCACGACCCCTATAATATTTAAACTGTTGTCAATACTGTATGTGCCAAAATAAGCATGTTTATCTTTTTTTCACATAGAACATATCTTCATTGTGATATACGTTTGTGTTATATCAAAATTAATTTTGAACAATATAAACATAAACTTTCATTGAAAAAGAATTTGAAAAAAACCCACTTAAAATGTCGAAATATTTATTTTACAAAATATTATAGTATAAGGTAAGTTCAACTGACGTTTGTACTTTCATTTGCCTGTCAGTTAAGTTTTGTCATATGACAGGAGCCTTTTAGTAAACAATGTCGCCTGCCATCACCGTAGATGTGTTAAAATGATTATGATTATTAGTCTAAAAAGTCAAAAAAAACGTCAGATTTGACAACTATGTGATTGAGAATTGGGATGGGGGATATAGCATTAAAAGTCTTGAATTAATATAATTGAATTTAAAAAAAAAATACATTTCAATACGATTTACATAAATTAAGTTTGCACAGAAACGTATCTTTGGAGAAGGGAAAAGCAACCTGGGTTGTTATTATATTCGGTTAGCTGTTTTTGTTCAATTGATATTAATGTATTTGTAAGTATTTATCAACTGATCCTAAACAAAGTTATAAAGACCTTCATACAGTGATGTTTTTCATTGTAAAGATAATGATAAGACTTGCTTTTCTAGCAAGAAAACAAATAATTTGTAAAACAAATAAATTCGGGAAATAACTTATGACTCAGTAAATGATTAGTACATCCGTCCTTTCATAATATCTAAACAACTTTCAGATTGTTGATGACCACCACATATTTTTCAGTAAAATGTTTACATTATCTGGTAGATACATAACTGGAGTCATTAAAAAATATTATGGATTTGCTTAAAAACAGGACATCTTGTATATTCGAAAGATAACAAATGACTAATAAGATCAAGTTGTCCACTTGACATAAAAGAAATGTGTTTTGTATATTTGTCTACGAAATGATTATTTTGTAATATCTTGCTTTGTATTTTAACTGTGTCTTACACCCACGTGCACAAAGCTCTATACTCAAAAACAGCTGAAGATTCGTAGGAGTAATTACATTCACTAATGAATGTGTCACGATCACTATTTCTGGATGTTAATGTTGAAACAAGAACTTTTACCTAGGAAAGATTTCGCCTAAAAATAAGATTTATTTGATTAATGCCATACGCCCACAATTCATTCTGTTAAGCAAAATAAATCTAAAACACAATATTGTATCTTACAGTGAAACCATCATTATTTCAAATCTTGAAATTAGAACGTTAATTCATTAAGGGTCTTGCAGAAGCTGTTTGCCAGCATTAAGTATGATCAAATGTACATGTATAAATAATTTTCGTTGTAGTTTTTGCATTGTTTCCATTCACACTTTACACTCTTATCCTAATTGACAAATGTAAAACATTGTCATCAAAGTGTTGAACTGCAATTCCTAGCAGATAGTTTTGACGATCGTATCACAATGTAACATTGTTAGATTCCTCTGTCCAAAACACTGATCTGAATCTTTGACCTTTTGAGAACATCTTTCAGAAAAAATACAACTACTTTTATTGACAAAATGTTTTATTTATGAGACTCACGCCATATCAACAAACGGCATTTGAGTCTTCACTTACTGAATCTTTAAATCCAAAATAATTGAATCAACTGTTTTCAAGCGTTGTTCATCAAGTGCACATAAGAAATGAAAGAAATGTCAGATCACCTGAAATGCGAGCTTGAAAAGTTGGATTTTCAGGTGCGTTTTAGAAATTTGGTAATAAGAGCAGTCTCTAAAGTCCTAAGGGAGAATGTTCCAAGCTTAAGACGCAGAAAATACAAACGATCTGTGACCATATTGTACTGACTTTACTTTTGGTACAAGTAGGCATTTATCCTAAAAAGGTAGCGAGCGGGAAGGCCTTCATAATGTTTCAGTGTTAAACAAAACATCAATGTAATAGTAATATTACCAACCATCAATTTACTATATTCATGCATTTAGGGTATCTATTCATCCTCCCCTAATCATTCATTCTAATTTCTTTGGAAAGTTCATAAGTAATAACTCTCAGTTGTTCTCCTGTACATGTTGTGTGCCAAAAGCAAATTCGTGATTTATACTTGTGATTGAAAGGATAAATCTGGATTTACCTAATTTCCAGCCTAAGTTCGTCTTGTATACAACCGATCTGGCATAGAAAATCAATATGCAATTATCTTTTATATCCGATCAATTACATGAGTATGATTACACATGGTAGAGATGTAAGGAGTGATCTCCGAATGGAAGTAGCTGTTGAGTGGGTACCGAATAGCAACTGGTTTGATCAATACATGTAGCTGTGATGAACGGTAGTAATAACATATATCCTTATCAACAGCCTCTTAGCACTCTTTATCACACATTTATCAACCGAGGAAGCTCCAGAAGAAAATATTGTTTTCACCATGTCCCTTCAGGAGCTTCGTACGATGAACGGTAGTAATAACATATATCCTTATCAACAGCCTCTTAGCACTCTTTATCACACATTTATCAACCGAGGAAGCTCCAGAAGAAAATATTGTTTTCACCATGTCCCTTCAGGAGCTTCGTACGATGAACGGTAGTAATAACATATATCCTTATCAACAGCCTCTTAGCACTCTTTATCAAACATTTATCAACCCAGGAAGCTCCAGAAGAAAATATTGTTTTCACCATGTCCCTTCAGGAGCTTCGTACGATGAACGGTAGTAATAACATATATCCTTATCAACAGCCTCTTACCACTCTTTATCACACATTTATCAACCGAGGAAGCTCCAGAAGAAAATATTGTTTTCACCATGTCCCTTCAGGAGCTTCGTACGATGAACGGTAGTAATAACATATATCCTTATCAACAGCCTCTTAGCACTCTTTATCACACATTTATCAACCGAGGAAGCTCCAGAAGAAAATATTGTTTTCACCATGTCCCTTCAGGAGCTTCGTACGATGAACGGTAGTAATAACATATATCCTTATCAACAGCCTCTTAGCACTCTTTATCACACATTTATCAACCGAGGAAGCTCCAGAAGAAAATATTGTTTTCACCATGTCCCTTCAGGAGCTTTGTACGATGAACGGTAGTAATAACATATATCCTTATCAACAGCCTCTTAGCACTCTTTATCAAACATTTATCAACCGAGGAAGCTCCAGAAGAAAATATTGTTTTCACCATGTCCCTTCAGGAGCTTCGTACGATGAACGGTAGTAATAACATATATCCTTATCAACAGCCTCTTAGCACTCTTTATCACACATTTATCAACCGAGGAAGCTCCAGAAGAAAATATTGTTTTCACCATGTCCCTTCAGGAGCTTCGTACGATGAACGGTAGTAATAACATATATCCTTATCAACAGCCTCTTAGCACTCTTTATCACACATTTATCAACCGAGGAAGCTCCAGAAGAAAATATTGTTTTCACCATGTCCCTTCAGGAGCTTCGTACGATGAACTGTAGTAATAACATATATCCTTATCAACAGCCTCTTAGCACTCTTTATCACACATTTATCAACCGAGGAAGCTCCAGAAGAAAATATTGTTTTCACCATGTCCCTTCAGGAGCTTCGTACGATGAACGGTAGTAATAACATATATCTTTATCAACAGCCTCTTAGCACTCTTTATCACACATTTATCAACCGAGGAAGCTCCAGAAGAAAATATTGTTTTCACCATGTCCCTTCAGGAGCTTCGTACGATGAACGGTAGTAATAACATATATCCTTATCAACAGCCTCTTAGCACTCTTTATCACACATTTATCAACCGAGGAAGCTCCAGAAGAAAATATTGTTTTCACCATGTCCCTTCAGGAGCTTCGTACGATGAACGGTAGTAATAACATATATCCTTATCAACAGCCTCTTAGCACTCTTTATCACACATTTATCAACCGAGGAAGCTCCAGAAGAAAATATTGTTTTCACCATGTCCCTTCAGGAGCTTCGTACGATGAACGGTAGTAATAACATATATCCTTATCAACAGCCTCTTAGCACTCTTTATCACACATTTATCAACCGAGGAAGCTCCAGAAGAAAATATTGTTTTCACCATGTCCCTTCAGGAGCTTCGTACGATGAACGGTAGTTATAACATATATCCTTATCAACAGCCTCTTAGCACTCTTTATCACACATTTATCAACCGAGGAAGCTCCAGAAGAAAATATTGTTTTCACCATGTCCCTTCAGGAGCTTCGTACGATGAACGGTAGTAATAACATATATCCTTATCAACAGCCTCTTAGCACTCTTTATCACACATTTATCAACCGAGGAAGCTCCAGAAGAAAATATTGTTTTCACCATGTCCCTTCAGGAGCTTCGTACGATGAACGGTAGTAATAACATATATCCTTATCAACAGCCTCTTAGCACTCTTTATCACACATTTATCAACCGAGGAAGCTCCAGAAGAAAATATTGTTTTCACCATGTCCCTTCAGGAGCTTCGTACGATGAACGGTAGTAATAACATATATCCTTATCAACAGCCTCTTAGCACTCTTTATCACACATTTATCAACCGAGGAAGCTCCAGAAGAAAATATTGTTTTCACCATGTCCCTTCAGGAGCTTCGTACGATGAACGGTAGTAATAACATATATCCTTATCAACAGCCTCTTAGCACTCTTTATCACACATTTATCAATCGAGGAAGCTCCAGAAGAAAATATTGTTTTCACCATGTCCCTTCAGGAGCTTCGTACTAATGCCTATCAGCTTCACATGGTCTTAAAAAGATGATGAAGTCAGTTTTTATGACGTTATTGTTTTTTTGTCAATTAACTTCTCTGCAAATGTTTCTCTGTCTGGCTTATATCTTTATATGAACGTATTCCTTAGAGAGGAGTTAAATAATTATCATTTAGCTGTGCAGCTTCCGACGGAGATGTCACTGAAGATAGAAAATGTTTGAATTTATAAAATTCAAAGTCGTGCCAAACTTAATCTGATCAAAACATTTGTGATTAATGCCATTTATCTTATCCTTATTAACTTAAAATGATTATTTGAAACCGACGATAGGACAGAACTATGTAGTTTGGCATTGCAATAAAGAATACAAGACGCCCATTAATTAATAGTAAACTTGTAAGAACATTATAAGAAATTAATGTTACACTGAATTTTCGGTTAAGAATAAATAACTTTGATTTTCTGAAACAATTGAACTTTCTTTATTACGAGCATGATTATTTGATATACATTGACATGAGTATTATATACAATTCATGCACATTATAATACTTAAAACAACTTTTATTTGGATCTTGTCAATGAGTTACATAGACAATTGTTTCTGTCATTTCTCTAGATTTCTCTGTCTACATTGCACAAAATGATTTTGTAAATATCAAATTACGATATATTAATATGATAGAAAAAAGATTCAACTTAACTTGAAATCAATAATTTAAGACAGATATTTTAAGTCTAAGACTGTTTCTAAAAGCGACAACTGCAAGACCGAAAAAAAGCTACTTCTTCATCTGTTTGATTAAGGAAACGTAGGCATTACCATTTCCAGATCATTGATTTTAAATGAAGGCATTTACCCTATAGTGATTCCAACTCTATGAAGTGTTTCATCTAATGCACGATAATCCGAAAACCATAATTTCTAGAAGATGTTATCAGCCTTTACTTTTAATCTTCAGCTTTTCATTATCAGGCAACTGTGCCTTAAACCCACATGATGCTGTAAGATTACCTTGGCGAGATGTCAACTTAAGGCGATATTGGGGCCTAAGTGCCAATGATTTCCATCGGCCAAGGTCTGCATATAGAGTGCTGTTTTCAATAAGACATTTAAAAGAAAAATGTTTGCCAACAATGGATTGACTAAAGATTCCGGCCTTATTGAATTTCGAACATTTGAAAGGAGACAATTCACTAAATACTCCTATCTGATGACACAGCAACCCTCACATAATCTGCATGTGTTCTTGATGAGAACCATCTGGACGTTTGTGATCACCAGCCAGTCATATGCAGGGTTTCCATGAATGTTAAACATAAGACCAAAAGCGAAAACCATTGTAAGCTCTGTTGGGACAAGCCTTACAAGACAACACCATATCAAACTACACAATCGCAGTCTTTCATCTTCCGTGGGAGGTAAAGGTTCCTGAATATTGATGTCAAGAGTTTGACATATTAATCCTTCTACAGGCAACTTGTTTACTGACTTATGGAAACAACTAAATAAAATCTGAAGAAACGCAAGTTCAGAAATATATCAAACTATACTGGAATTGAGCTGTCGAGGATTTCATTTGTCTATGATAGATAGGCCTTCTAAATTGATCCTTGTAGGTCAGCCGAGAGGTGAAGAACATCCAACATATCAAGCTAACAAACAAGCCAAGGATACAAACTTCGAGAGGCTTTGTTGAAATACGACACAGGTTCTTTGATCATATCCACAGCTTGCAATATTGACCAGAAAATGTTCTGAGAATTCAATGCGGTCTAACATATTCTACAAGCATCTTAACCATAGAGGGGTGTACTTACTCAGAATGCTCTCAAGTCTCTTTAACCTCATTCCGTATACATGTACATCCCTACTCATTAAAAGAAAGTGTGACAATATAAAAGGTTGTAAATAAACCGTGTTCTTCTCCATATTCCTATCACGGCGTGACTCTACTCTTGGTGATCTAAAAAGCTTTGAAATGATCATAAGTAAAATATAGTCCTCAAATCACAGAGAGCAAGTAATTCCAATCTAATCAACAGTGTAACAGTGTGGCTGTATGAAGGAGCTATCGTTCTGTGTCATTCATTGTGCAAGTAACTGTGAACCACTACACAGAGAGATCTAATTCCTTATATGTTGTCTTCTGGAATAGCGCAAAAGCCTTCGACACAGTTTGGTATACTGGACTAATGTAAACAATATTTGAATACTTGGACAATTTTAGAAACCTCAGTTGAAAGTTGTGTTTTCGTCAATAAGATAATATCTTCGTGGTTCAAACTGTATTGAGGGGTCCGACAAAGCAGTGTGCTGTTAGCTGAAATTGACCATTTTCCAGTTTCGCGAAACGAGTCGATTTAGAGTGACGTCCCTTTGAAAAGTCACGTGACCGCGGGCAAGCCGTCAAAGTTTACGTTGAGTTGAACGGTATTTTAGTCAACTTGTCATGCTCGCCTAGACCTTAGATTTTTCTCTATAAAACAATTGAAGGTCTCAAACGACTGTACACTATTTAGACCTATTTTAAAGAGTCAATAAAGATGATTAAGGCCTTCAAAAGTATTCCATGACGCACTTTTGTGAACCGTTGGATTAGGCTACACAACAGGAATAATAAAAAAATAAATGTTGAATTAAATCATTTACAAAATTCTAGATTTGAAATAAGATTTTTAAAAGTAAGAAATGTTATTGGTTAAACTTAAAAAATAGCCATAACTTTATTGAAACACGTATGAAGATAATTAAAAATCCCGAACTTATCAAAATTCGATTACATAAAATCAACTTCTCCCATAACATTTGAAAGTTAACAGTCTCTAGGCCTACTGCTTCTCTTCCCGTACTTTTGTCCATATTTGAAAATACGATAAGTAGCAAATGAAATATTTTGTAACAAATTTAATATTGCATTTTAATTAAAAATTTAAGAATCATAAATTAAACTCTTTTGGTTTTATGAAAGATACACTGCTGACATAAACAGCCTTTAACGTCGGAAAACTTCAGATAAGATATATATGAATAATCTATATAGGCCTATAAAGTAGAATGTATTGAGTCCTTCAGTTTGTCAAGAATATTCACGTGACAAACTGAATAAAAATTGATACAATGGTGTTAAGTAAGGTTTTGAATTAAATTTCCATATACAAACAAACTTAACCTACGGAAAATGCACAGAAATCCAACATTGCGGTTGGGTTTATAGCAATGGAAGTAAAAATCAATGAATAATGCATTTTAAAAGAAACTTAAAATTTAGATAATTTACGCATTTCTTACAGATTAAACAGCTTGTTGAGTCAGAATGAAACACTGAGGAGCAAAACAAAAGATATCAACTTTTTCAAGAGGGTGAATTACACAATGCTGTGACTGGTGAAATGCGACAACTAGGCCCTGCGATAGGCTATGAAAAAAACTGTTTTCACTCACCTAGCTCATCTAGTTAAGAAGATTTTAAGACGACAATTTTTGAAAGGCGTATAATTCAAATACCTTTTATCAAATATTGCTTTTAAATTCATAACTTAGTTCAGGTTGCTAATGAAGACATGAAGTAATCCTGTTTCCGTCTTAATTAACTATCTTTCATTTTATATGGTATCGTATTACACCGTAAATATTTGAATAATCACCGGCATTGAAAAGTTGACAGGTTTAGCCGCCTGCATGGCGTGATTTGTAAATATGTCGGGGACAAAAATGTTTTCAATATTTATATCCATATGCAATAAATGATATAACAATATCTTCATACACAAATGTAGCAATCCTTAATGAATTTATTTGCATAGAGTTATCAAAATTGAAGATAAATATCATGGCTTAGAAAAAAACCTTGAATCAAAATGGTTTCTTACACTGATAGCCGCGAATACTCGGGGATTAACGGTACATATTAATGGTGTTATTTAGTCAAGAGCTACTGATTGTTGCTGAAAAGTACAAATTATGAGCTAAAGTTCAGTTGAGCGACACAATAATGGCATAGAATCTTGAATTTGATCAAATACCGGACGATATACCACTGCAAACGTGAGTTTTGAAAATTATAAACCGACAGCGGGGTTGATTGAAGATCATGTGTTAAAAGTGTTTCAAGGATTAATTTCTAGTAATATTAGTACGGTGTGCCAAAAGGATGTCATATTATATTCCCATAGATTTTCATGAAAGAATTCTAGATTCCTTTAAACTAAGTAACTTTGTGAGGAATCACCATAGCTACGGATACATTTTTTTCGTTAATTTATACATGTTTATCTTTTGTTTTCGAATAGCATAAATTTCATCATCATATTATGTTAATTGATGCATAACATTTTTAATGGTGGCTAATGGGAGACCGGTTTTAAAACGGATAGTCATCGAATTATTTATTTGAAATACTTATGTACTTCAAACTGAGATGATTTCAAATAAACTTTCTATGTTTGACAAAGATATATACATAATTCATCGCATAAGAAATTATTTATGTAAAACTGGAATAAAGTTAGTCTATTGACTTTACGCAAAATGCTCTCTGTATATATATTTAACGACAATATGAAGCGTAGATGAAGAGATATTCGCGAAATAAGCCAATTATTTTATTTAATCATCGTCTACAATTTATTTCATACGCCTAAGTATGACAACTGTTATGTTATATGACAACGTTGAAAAAGACGTATATTTAAAGTTTAAGATATAAAATATGTAATATGTTCTCAGATCACATCAGATTTTACTTAATAACTCAGTTTACAAATTATTAATAAAGTATTCTCCAATGGTACGTCAACTTGAATATATCTTTTACATAAATTTATTTAGAACCTAATTTCATGACAAGCCAAAAGGCCATAATCACTATATTTTGCGTGTAAATTTAATAAATCTGGAAGCGTTCATATAAACTTTCAAACTTTCTTTCAAAGAATTATTTACAGATGAATGATTTAATCCTAACTGCTTAAATAGTGTTAAAATCAATTCGATTGACAAAGTTTAACAGTTATATCATGAAAATTATTCATGCGACGAAAATCAAACATAAATTGAGTTACATAGCCTATATATAAATTTATATCTATAGACTAATACAGATAGCCGTATGATGGCCTATGAAACCATTTTTAATGGTGGCTAATGGGAGACCGGTTTTACAACGGATAGTCAACGAATTATTCTTCTATTAAGAATTTCACCCCATTAACAATCATCATTTATTATTGTCTATTTTTTTTCGAATCAAACACTTTTCCATACTATTTTACAACACCAAAATGCAAGCTACTACATTAGATCCCAAGCGTGACGTTGCCCGCGGTCAAGGTCAGATAACTCTAAACGTCAAAACTGGAAAATGGTCAATTACACCTCCTATACATACATAAACTACTAAAACAACTTTCATAAAGTCACAAAGGTGCCCGTGTCCTTGACCTACATACCTCATCCCTATGTCAAGCAGATGACATAGCTATCGTGAGCCCGGTGCAGAATATGCTCAAAATATGTGAGCATTACAGCTCTAGGTGGCGATTTACATTCTCACCAACTAAAAGCATATTGATGAAGTTCTCTTAAAGGAACATAGTCACGAGTGAATTCCAACTATTTGGCAAAGTTTTCCCGACCACTACAGAAATTAAGCAAGTTGGGATGGTCCTTGAAGCGTCTACAAGCACATGGGAGAGAACTCCTGATGCTGTCTGAGGTCCTCTTCACTACTCAGTTCAGGTCAGCTCACCAATGAAAAATCTCTTTATGCATCTATCGCATTTATCATATTTATCACATGTCAATGTCCCCTGTGATCTGTACTTAATGTAACTCATTTAACTAAACTGTACTCTCTTCAAGAGGAATAAAAGTTTATATACTGTACATCAAAACCACAATGAATTTTTTTTTGTCTTTACGGCCTTTTAGTCTATATCCATTGGCAGTTTCTGTACTCAAGTACAAATTGAAACAATATCGATTCCCATTCTCATCGTAATTAACTCTTGTAAGGGAGTTTTTGTTCTTGCTGTACCCCAAGGCTGTAATTGACGCGTCTTCTCTGATGAGCTGTAGAGTAAGATTTCTCAGTTCTCTGTTAATGAAAAAACATAACCCTATCAAATGCTTATTACCTTTGAAGGTTCGGATTCACAATTGTCAAATTGCCCTAATGGCACACATTCACCTTTTATGGTGACTCACCCGAGAACTGAAAGATTTATTTACTAAACTCCTACCTGTAACGTTGATTTGTGGACAGGCATTTGAAACAAGTTTCGTCGTCAATAATCTGTACCTTTGATATCCTTTACTTATGTTTGTGAAAAATACTTCAATGACATTTTTTAACCAAAACACATAACGTTAAATGCACCCTTACTCTGATTGATTGACAACATCCTTCAAATGATCATATGACAATGTTTATTTCGTAAAGCGGCAATTGACCCATAATACATTGCATTGGGATTGATAACAGTCAATACAGGTAAGCGCAATATATTAACTTGCATACTATGATGTGCAGTGTCTCAATTTATCTAATACTTCAAATTCAGGAGCTTGCACCTTTCTTTGGTGCAAGAAATCAAATAATCGTAAAATGGACATTCAATACCAAATTTATTCTGATTCGACAATTAGACCAATACATAATCGGCAAAATCAATCATGTCGCTTCATTTTCAATTTTCTCCTATAGTCGAACATAAGAGGATGGCCTGAACAGCAAAACTTCTATAATGTTACATGGAAACCATTTACTTTTACAAGCTATAAACACTCTTCAAATTAAACCCTCAAATAAATATTTATATAAAGAATTAACTTCGAATATGATTTCAGAGAGTTTATTCACTCTTGGAAATCAATATCAATACATATTTGTCTAAACTGTTGTATGAAATAATAAACATTATTAACCCCCTGATCAATCCAAACTTGTCAAATCCATATATAAATGATAGTGTCTTAACTTCGAACATAGACAAATGAATATTAATTATTTTAATAAAAGTATTTCATTATTTGTAAATGTGTCACTGAGTTTAATAAATCTAAATGCTCTTTATTGAAATGAAAGGTTTTATGTAAATTCAACAAAAATTATGAATTGTCATTATAATTCTTAGGAATAGACAACAGAAACACAATCATTACGCGAAATATGAAACATCTGGCTTCTGCGACGTACGACTATTGGATAAAATAATAAGCTGTTTTAAAAGGCATTATTATTTCAATGATTTATTAACTAAAAAGGACACTTATAGGTAAACTAGCAATTATTTTCGGTTCATGATTCAGGATAATAGTCACTCTCCTGTTACCTGTGATTATTTGTCTCAATTCTATTTTGTTTGTCATATAATCGTATATTTTACCTCAAAATATTGTTCAATTGGAATAAAACATGGACGCCTGTTGTTGAGAAATAGCAGTTAGACTTGTTTTGCCCATCCATTTAAATGTATAAATTATGATAATACAGCATGAAAATACCATTGCCAACTATTTCTTTACCTGATAAAAAAACACATGCCTTCTTCTATTATTAGTTTACATGATGTATTATACACAATTTACAGTGAATGAAGATTTGCAAAGCCAAAATATCCCGACTATCTTTTCTCCAAACCAAAGTTTTAATAACGAATCAGAGAGATGTAAAATAGGCGGCGTATCACACAATCAATTCATCGAAAACAATTGTAACCCACAGTTGACATTTCATTTTGCAAGCCAGAAATAAGTAAGCTTTATTATTGAATTCTTCTTGCTACATATATAGTTTATACGTCATGTCTTGGCAAAAGGTTAAAAATACCTGTGTCGGTGCATCAAATAGTCAACCCACATTGACTGAATTCATCCAAGGAGTTTTTCAACAGGGGATGTTTGTTTTGCTGACGTCAGTTCACAGCCCACATCCTACCTCCTACCTTTCATTACAATCTGGTAACGTCTTGACAATTATCAATAAGTTATAAGACATTACATTCCTGGACAAACATATCTTGATCAAATCTTTGGCTTGTGGTAATTTTGCTTCGTTTGATTTGTTGTAAATACTGCTAATATTGCCCAATCCGCGGTAAACACCATCCCACTCAATTGCTCTTAATTGAATCTAGAAAGAGTACCTGTGAAATCCCTAGATAAATACGTATAGGAATAAAAGCGTTAGTTAAGAATAAAGTGAAATTATTTAAAAAATGATTAAAACAGTTTGTGAAAGGAAACACAACATGACACAAATCTGTTGTCTAAGAAAAAAATTATCTGATCTCACATTATAATATAGTTTATTAATAACACATAATTAAAGTTATGTATTTATATTATTAACTTAAATTACTTCAATCATAATGTGTACGTCTTTCAAAACTGAACAAAAAAGTTTGAGGTGGTCTATTGAATAAATTGATAATAACATCATTCAGAAAAAAATCAAACTGAATCAATTTGCTTCGCTTCTTCAATGTATACATCTTCCTTCTGTATTTCGCATCACGAGGGTTGCGTTCTTTGTTCTGTTATGACGCCAGAATGTCTGGTCAGAAACTAAGGCAGAATTTCCAATCTTATCTAATTTGGATATTGGACTACAGGGGAACGACCTTCAACAATTTAAGAAAGTAGGGAAGAAGAAATATAAAATATGGAACGGACACTTTAAATGGTTTGTAGCACGTTTAAAGGGGGAATATAAGGTGATGTCAGGAAAATTAAAATAAATAGTTCCAAATGAAAGACAATGTATTTAAAGGGGCAGTAGCACGTTTTTTGATAATTTTATTTTCTTAATTTTTCACTGATAATTGTAAGTTAATGCTAAATGTATTATTTTGACAGTGTCAGAAATATCATTACACAAGCCATTCATCCATAGTCGGAGGACAAAGTATGAAGATTCACATAAAATCCACTAGCGGCCATTTTGTGTGAACACCTTTAATTCATTTTGTGTAAGAAAAAGGAATTGCATGGCTAAACGTTATGTAATATATTTGAATTATTACTGCTCCATTTAGTTTAAACACATTGTCTTTCATTTGGAACCATTAATTTTCATCAGTTGAGTTTTGCCTCGATTTAAATTTTTCAAGGACAATGACAATTTAAAACAAGAAAGTTGAGGTAATTTAAGGATCTTTCAATACTTTAAGCAGTTTCAACCATCATTGGCTCTTTATTAACAGTCAAACAACAAATAGTACCGTGTCCAATAAGTCATTTACTAATGAAGGAATAAAGGTCAAATTGGTATGATATGTTGGCCGGTATGGGTTAAACAAATATTTGTCACTATTGTTCACTCACGTGAACCAAGCTAGCCTGTGAAAACTTAAAAATTAGAGCGGCAACTATTGCATGTTTATGTAAATGTATATGATAATAATTTGTTGACTTAAGAAATAGTCCCTTTATCATCTTGAAAAAAAACATCAATAATGCGTTCCTGTCATTACATCTTAAATGACTGACATATATGGTTAGAACTAACATGCTCTTAAAATGTTTGAGATAGGTTCTCGTAAAAAAAAATCTGATTCAATAAAATCTTAATCGATTCTTATACTTTGCTTCCAAAGTGTTGATATTACATCTTCTAATAGCATTAGAGCACCACAAGGGGGTGCATTTCTTCATCGGCTATGACGCCAGAATGTCTGGTCGGAAACTTTGCAGCATTTTCAATCTCGTCCAATTAGCAAAATTGGACTCTCGGGTTTTAACTTTTGGCTCCATAGGAAGTAATTATTATTGGACTCCACTGTCAATAAAGCCAAATATGAGTCACTGGGTCATGTCACTGCAATGTTAAGTATCGGATGATTGACCCGTGCTGATTGACTAAAATATGTTTTATATATCTTTTTGAGCCAGAATACTATATAAAAAGCCTATTCTTCTCTCTATATTTGTTTTCTCGACATATAAAATCCGAAATTGTGACATGTACTTGATTTCAATGGTAATCAGAAAAAGGCTGTAAAAATGCCCAAAAGACGGAAAACTTAAACCAATCTGTTGTTATTTATTCTTGTATATATTCAGTTACTTTCGTATATTTATCTTTATGTCTCCTGTGAGTAGTTTCAGAAAATACGTTTGGAAGGATTGGGCTACATTTCACGACATTTACCTGTTAATTACTGAAATATTGATAAGCATATAGATGATTATCCCAGAAAAAGAAACAATTTTGATTATGTAATACCATCAAAACCATTATGTTATTGTACATGTTTTATTTGTTTCAACAAAAAAATAATGTCAGATGTTCAGCACTATATTCGCATTGTTAATCTATTGGGATGTTTTCAGCCTCTATATTGTGAGGGACTTTTAAAATACTCGACTTTGAGACTTCATGAATAACTATTAGGGATTAGAAATCAGTTGATGTTTGCCCAGAAAAAAATCTTAAATTTGGAAGGAATCGAAAAATATAAAATGACATCACTACATGAGGCTGTCCAATCAGAATCGACGACAGGTAGACAGGGCTTTATGAAATGTAACCGTGTGAGTCTAAACTGTTGCAAAAGATACTGTTCAATGTTCAGCCATATCATGTACATGCTACAACAGTGTAAATATGTTTTTGTGTTTACTGTTATACAACTATGTCTTGAAGCTCTGGAATAAAGCATTAATTCATCAACAATTCTCTGTTCTCATATATAGGCATTTAGTAAAATGCCTGGTGTCATTTTTCAGTCATTTGGTCAAATGACTGAAAAATGTAGTCATTTTGTAAACTGCCTGGTGGTCACAGTCATTTGATCAAATGACTAAATCGTTCAGGCATTTGGCAAAATGACTGATTTGACATATTGACTGTAACATATATTTGAATTGAACAATGAATTGATGAATGCATAACAGAACAGAAGTTTTGTTTCTCACTTAAGACCCCTCTGGTGATGTTTGGTATTCCTACTGTATTAAGTGCCTTTGAGACGCATCGTTTTTAAGAAAACTCAAAAATAGGAAATATTTCACTTCCTTTAAAATTTCTTTATGTACATGTAAGTATTTACTTATGCTTCCCGTTTTGTCAAGTTCATTATTTACCGAATTTAATTGTTTGGTCCGATTTGAGAAAGTCAAATTATTCAGCCAGCATTTTTCATGTCTTTAAGCGAAAAGTGGAATTGTTTCTCTAACAATTGTGCAATAGAGTATATACAAATACATACAAATCAATCCTGGTACAAGCAAATGACATTCAATCATTATGTCAGTGATGGACATTTTCTTTTTTGATATACTACTTACCCTAATTACACTGAACATAAGATTCTTTCTCTTCAATATTTAAATAACAGCAATCAACAATACTCAGCATAGCCAATTCTCAAATCTATTTAAATCCCCTCTTATGAATTATTATTTGTTGAATATTTTACTCTTATACAATACCAAAGGTTTTTAGATTTACCACTAAATGTTAAACATCAAGCTACATCGTATAAACAATTTAATAAACCAAATTAAACTTCCTGCAAGGTCATGTTAGCATTGGCTTCATAATCCTTGGCAACCATAGAAACATAATGCCTATGAATGAAAGTCTTGAACAGAAAGGACATATGTTCACGCTCAAGTACAAATAGGTCTTCTTTCATCTGAATATTCTGAGAAACGGTTTAACTAATAGGGTATCTTTGACGTGTTGCATGACTTAATGAGGCTTCGTTCTGCAGTCAATTCTATATGTAGCTCACTTATTGCTGAAGAAAATCAAAGCATAATTAGGTTCGTTTCCGCGTGTCTTCACCTACACAAATACCAATCACCATTGTATGTCAAAAAGTACAAGGTAAACACAACGTCATGATTGTCCTTGAAGCTATGTTCCTGTCTTAAAGTTAATGGATCATGTCGCAAAATTGTGGAGATTGAATTTTGTTAATATTTCCGATAGGTTTTATTTTACATCTTTAAAACTACATGATAAACAAATACATGAAAACCAAGTTTGATATGATATGATATTTTAGACAACAAAATCCATTTTGAACATCATCCTTGACTGTTCAACGATCAATGAAAACATGTGTATAACATTTTCTCTTGAATGATCACTTAGGTCAGTGTAAAAGTCATTTTTGATGTTCTGTAAGTACGATGTATAAACTAATTCATATATATACTTACACATATATATGCATAAAGTAGTAATACTGATAATCATAAGAACAAAAAAGAAATACATCCCGTGGCTGAATGAATGATTGTTTGTTTGAAAGGTGTAATTATAAGATACGTAAGGTAAATAATTCATTAAAAGTGTTTTTGACTATTTCCCGATCAGAAAGATTTCACGAAAAGTTCACTGATAGAAGACTTTGATGATTTCAATCTCATCTTAAATGTCATTATTTGGAAAATATTTGTATATCACCGTTTGTACTGCAATATGGCCTAATGCTTAAAATAACTTTCCCCCCAAAGTAGTGCCATTATAATATATCAGTATATCTAAATCATAGAACTTTCTAGATTGGTATTGAAAAAAGTATTGTCAAAAGCATTTCAAAATAGTATCGTTGATTTATCAAAACGGTATTTTGTTATACATTTGTAAATATTCATGTAAACTTATAATGGAAAATGAAGAACAATGTTACTGTTAGCTGTCTCTTGGAATTTAACTTCTAAGACATTACTTACTATTATATAATCTCCACATATGTAACCGCATAAGAATAAGTCCAAATATACATGAAAAAGTTACAAAACATATTGGCATCACAGCCAATGGCAGGCTTAAGGCCTTTGTTGCCCACACGACTGCACAAGCACATGTTGACAAGAAACTCTCAACCCACCATTTCGGTCATCCTACACATTTTTAAAGTAAAGAAAAAGGTTTCTGCCCCAAAATAGCAGCCGAAGACACGTTTGATGGGTTTATGGTGGAAACAGTAATAACCCATCATCAAATTAAAGCCAGTGAAAATGAAAATGAAAAGTCAACCTAATATTATGCGAATGTAATCATTTCAATAACTAATGACATCAGAATATGTTGTAAGTTGAGGAAGACAATTATGACAAATTAATGTGTTAGTAGCCTAAGAAAACGTTATGGATAATTGAATGTTAATCATTTCTAAAGTTGGATATATAGAGAATCTCACCCAAGTGTCTTCTGATATCAAATATATCAACACGAGTTGATTAAAGTTATAAATATCCGAGGCTTGCCGAGGATATTTTTACTTTAATCAACGAGTGTTGATATATTTGATATCAGAAGACACGAGGGTGAGATTTTATTTATCATCCAAATCATTTTTCAACAGTTATTAGTAAAAGAATGAACATATCTGAACACAAAACTGTCATTAGACTTCTTGAACAGTGAGGTCATTGCATTGTGACGTCATCAGCATTATGACGTCATAGCATTGTTACGCCATGAACTTTGTGACGTCATAGTATTGTCATCTGTGTTCTAAGTGATGCCAAAGCCTTGTGATGTCATTTAACTGATGATGTAATAGGATTATGACGATATGATTGTAGCGATATCTACAATGTAGATATCGTTTGTAGATATCGCTTGATCTCAGAAAAGCGATATCTACTGTGGTAGCCACTTTTGGATGATAAAATCTAATGATTGACAGTAAATAACTTCTGATAATTGGATGACTTGATGGACACATTTTTGATTAATTCCTTAATCTCATAGTATACACAATGTATATCTGACAATAACATAAATCATAGACAATAAGCTTTGTTCTTATTTCCTACCAAATGTACATCCTTTAGTATATCGGCTATTTCAATTCTTTTGCCATTACATTACACAACGAGACCACTTCATACGATACAATTCCATTTCAAAACCCTTCTATGGGTATTTCTGACAGTGTCTGCAGAATGATTGTATTTAAACAAGATGACATCGTATAAGCTGGAACATCAGACTAAGACTGTAAAGAGGTGCAGAAAAGTTCCCTCATTCAAGGAAGAGGCCTCTGTATACGAAACAATTCACACTTTGAAACCTGTCTCTGGATATTGCACTCAGTGTTCGCAGAATGATTGTACTAAATCCACGATGACATAATATAAAACTAGCACTGACGTCAATGCACTTGTAATGGGATTGCATCTTTTCTGCAAGACTTCCTCGATTGATACGGAAATATTGTCATTCCAATAGTGTGCTCAATCGTTTTGGAGGGTTTTAAACATATTTTTAGTTCAGGATGTTAATGGGATAACTTTTGAGTTAACTCATAAATATGACTTGTTGCAATAAACACGTCAAATATCTAGCTGTTTTCAAGGTTATAACTCCCGCCAAGAAGTAGAAGACGGAAATAAGTTTGAGTTCCCTCTTCCAATCATTCCAATCAATCATATCCAAGGGATATTCAACTGCCGTTACCAGTCGTAAAATATTGGATCTTCTTGAAAAATAATTATTTCAAAGAATTTTTAAAATCATGCAGACGTATTTTCGTTTACGAAATTAATATTTAGGCCTATTGACGGCATTTTAACAGGAAAAAGATATTTATGATTACAAACATTACCATTTCAAAAGATCCCCTAGAAAGCTGTCATATGCATAACTAATTTTAATGTAATTGTAACATCTGCGTATCGTTATCAGTTGTGATGCCACAATGTCAGAAAGGAAAGATTTCAAAATTCACAAACAGAACTAAGTAGTAACAACTTTTATCATACGACAAAGAACTTTTCTCATTAGCCATTCTGACGCAAATCCCTTGGGATATTAGAGGATTTCATTGTTGTGAATAACACTGGAAGGTCACTTTATTAGTTGGTATTGCTTCATAAGAACATGTTCACCTTCAATTTGTTATTTTGTAGCTAACGAATTATTTTATTTCAAAGAACGTTTTTCAAAGTCTGAATGAAGTCAAACAAGGACATGATATTGGATGACTTCAAAAAGATTGTCCAACAATAAACATGTTGATGGATATTGGAAAAGGAATGATACATTATAGAATCAATATTTTATATGTATCTGTTAGGAAATTAAGCTTTCTTTTATTGTTAGATTCATAAAAAAGCTATAAAATGTATCATATATGACGTAATTTATCTATCGAACAAGGAGAAAGTAATCACATGACGTGTTTGAAGTAAGCAGAAGTCTTTGATTAGTTCGTTTGTCTGAATAGTGATAGTCTTATACATGAAATTGCGTTCATCCAAGCTATCATGGTCATGAAGTCTTGACTTACGTTAAACATAGAGAAAACTTTATATTGTCAAAGAACTTCTTATTTGCAAGCATGTTAACCTTTTATTTCATTATTTCTTTCACCTACGATATATTCTGACGTCAATCATCTATTTTTCGCTCTGCCTACAATTCATTTCACCTACACCAACTCGTTTTGTTGTCCAGATAGGGAATTTCAACATCAATGCTTCAATCTATCTATCAACAACTTCATAGATATATAAGAAATAAACTCTTGACACTTCTAAGATTAATACGATATGGTTAGTTCCATGATGAATGTATTAATACTTGTTAAAATGTTCACGATAATTGTTTATGATGTTATTGAATTCTTGGATCTTGAGTATGAATGATAATGAATATCTAACCAAAGATAACAGACAAATCGACCACAACAATAATGTACATGGTGTTGGGGACGAGAACAGGAAAACCTTCCATAACTCTAACCATTAGTACATCTGGCAACACGCTAAAGTTGTGATGGAATAACAACTGTTATTGATTGCAAAGACTAGTTGATTTGTTGAGATCGTCGTTCTATTTCAGGGTCCCCTTTCACAAAGCCCTAAGGTGATCGTAAGTCCTTAAGGTAGCCTTAGTGCAATGTTGAAGAATGGGAGTTAAGGTTAACCTTAGTAAAGGTTGCTTTGTGAAAGGAGGCCCAGGAAAACATTTTACTGTCTTATGTTTTCAACATGCATGAAACCTTATGTGTTCCTTTCGGTAGTATTGAATAAAGTTTGGTCTTTTATCATACATCATGAATTTGCAGGAACTTTTGTTCTATAAACATTCAATATTAAATAGTGGTTAGCTTTATACAGCTGCGTCCCTTAAGTTTGTTCACTCAGGTGTGTATCCTGGTGGAATTGTCATGTAATTAGCGACGAAATTGTTTTTCTTTAACATATTTTTACGTCATACCTAAGTGATCAGGTGTCAATTATTCGATCCATCATGTCAAAATTTGAAAGCTTGTACATGTATGAGAGTCCTAACGATACTTAAATATAGTTGTATGATAAATATGTCAAACTTGGAAAATAGTGCATCCCTTTTGTCAGTTCCGCTGAAATTTGTTAAACTTGTCCAGACTTGACCCAAATTACATGATATTTGAAATAAGATACACAAGTGAGTTAACAAAGCTTTAGTACGTAAGCTCTACTTATAAACAATACTATCACAAACTTTAATCAATAGAATTACCCATCAAGGAAAATTGTGATATATCTCGAGTGAATTCATTTATTTATTATAAAAATCGTCAACACAGATTCATTAGTGGACGAATCTTCAAAATTGTATCTCATATTAAAAGTTATGTTATATTGGTTTCGTCTAATTCAATCAACGTACCAATGTATTGTACCAAAAGTAACAAATTAGGCTAGATGAAGACAAATCATTATCCCATCACATACTGAAACCTAATCCCAATATTAGTAGAGGAACATATTTGGCAAAGATTTATGCAACATTGCACAAAATGATGATATACGTGAAACATATGAAATCTTTCACAGTTAGAGAAACTATTTTGCAGCTGTAATCTCAGATCACAAATGAAAAGCAATACTTCAATTTCATAAATTCTTCTTAAATTCATAACATCATTTAGAAAAATAGAATTCCTTTCTCTATGACTCACGATGGATTCTTTTTTATACAAAATGAAATTGATGATATGAACTTTCACGACTATCATTCAGGAAAAATTGGATTCATAGATTGAATAAACATGACACATGGATCACAGACATCACTTATCCAGTTCAAAGTTCACAGGACAAAGCAAGAATAGATTTGCTTTGATTTTATGTACATGTACAAACCTTGTTACCTTTACAGTATTCAATTGAGACACCTTCAGTCGTGTTTGTAAACATTATCGTGACTCATATAAAGTAGGGCAACATGTCTAAGTCACTCTGTTACTGACTGTATTTTCTGAAAATTCTGATCAAAGCAGACCTACTTAGACCTACTTTGAAGTAACCAATAGACACCTTCTCGCATTGTTTTTGGATATACTTGTATAATTAAGTAGTTTAGATCGATAAATCAAAACATATTGTCTGTGATATGAAAATCCACTTTTGAAGCTTCATATATTGTATAGTAGTGGCATAAAAACTCTGCAAATAATAAGCATGATTGAACTGTATCATGCTTAAATACTAAGTATTTCAATTACTATCGTTGATTGTGTAGGTTTGAATATACATGTAAGGCTGTTATGATTAAATCCATGCTTATCTTTATATATGTTTATTACATGATTATTTCACACTTATTTCTTTACATGTAAGTAAGAGTTACATTGAAGTTGTTCTTTATTTAACAAAGAATAGAATGCATCACTGTGTCCTCTTGAATTTCGTTTCAACAAAAAATACCCGAAAGGATTGTCCCTTAAAGGGGGTTTCCTAAAGACAAAAGGCAAATGGCTGCCGCCCTGACGACATGACTTTAATCAAGGAAGGATAATTCTCACCTGTTTTCGAGTAGAAAGATTTTACCTGTATGTTTCGTTCCCTTTGACGTGTTCTTACTGTTTTCATTATACAACACACTATGGATAAACATATGTTAGAATTGTATGAATGTTAAATGTCGGATTATTTTCAACTCAGAGGCTGGTGCCTGGTTTAACAGTGTTTTTTTATACGCACAGTTAAAAGGTAGAATAAAATTAAACAAAAAATGGAACAACAACCAATTAAATGAAACATTAATTCACAATACAAATTATATGTAACTTGCCTCGTGAAATAATTATGTTTTGTCACTCGCCAAGGCTTGTTACATAGTCAAATTACTTCACTTAGGGCACTTTAAATAAGTCTCACACTTTGAAGTTTACACATATACACAAACGGTCATTGGTGGAGAGCAAAGTCATGTCAGGTACATTGGTTCAACTCATAATTCAATTAATCAAACTAATTAACCGTCCATAATTTTGTAAACATTCACCTGAAATACTTTAATTTTTCGTCCCACCTCAAGTCAAATGTTATTCCATAAATACTTTGCAATAGAACTTTGATTAAATCTAAATTTTCCAAAAACTATATTCTAAATCTGAAAACAATTTGCTAAGTTTGCCAAAATTATCTGTACGAACGGAGCAAGATGCATTAATTTACAGTTGTTTGATAATTCATGTAAAAAGTATATTGGGTATTTATATCACTCCGCTCTTCAACTTTATATGTGATGCAAATTTATATGAATTGAATGTAAGCACTTGATGAATGATGTCTAATCTACATTCAAACTCGCGTGAACCCAGTCAACTTGGGACACAAACTGACATTAATTATCAAATGAAAGAAATAAAGAATATCTTATATCATGATGTCATGTATTTGTCTTTCAGTCTGCAAATGAGGACACACTCAAACGACCATGAACGTTTGTAATACAACTGACTCAATGTAAAGGATGAAATGTATAGTTAAGATGATGTTAATGTGTGGGTTATTTATTGGTTTATTTTTATTTAGCTTCAAAGCAATTTGTGGTATATAGAAGTAAAGATAATTAAATAAATATAAAGGAAACAGCCTACAGTACAAGGATGACATTACGTCTACATGAAAGGTCACACAGGGAACTGACAATATCCACTCCAAGCTACTCCCACTTCTTCCGCTGCCTTCATCATTGAGCTAGAAGAAATATTTACAGAATGTTGAAATTTTATGAAAGTTGACGTCATCGATCTACCCACTCTTTGACCATGTGGAGTTTATCTGATGAAATGTTAATTTTGTTTTCTCGACTTTGGTCCATCTTCTAATGCCGGTCCAAGAAGATACTAATGAATAGATGAATGAATCAATGAATCAATGAATCAATGAATGGATGACTGATTGAATCAATGAATAAACAATCCTGTTTGCCTTGTCTTTAAAATGCAAGATCCAAATTACAACATATAAACCTTATATTGCTATAACTATTCAATATGAAATTTAGTTAAATGAGAAAGTAACTTAGATATTAGCTGTCTGTCAAAAGGTGTTATTAAACTTTAATAATCAAATACCTTTAGCTCGATTCTTTCAGGAGTATTGTAAGCCCGAAAACTGGCCTATATTTATATTTTTTTATCCTGTAAGACATCGTTTCGTATTTAAAAGGAACACTATGACTGCTTAATGATATTGTTCGAGTTCCACTGAAACTGTAATACACAACCGTAATCAACTGAAATTGGCTTTGCTAATATCCTAGGTTTGCCTTATATGCGGATATCTAGGGTGATTGGCCCTTACTATTAACATAATAATTGAATCTCTTGAGTTCAATACATGACGTGTAATACCAGACATTCTGGCAGCTATCCAATATACCAGATTTACTAGCCTTGTGATATTATTTGAGGTAAAAACTATGCTTAACTTATTAAAAATAACTTTTGTTGCCGTTAAACTTTGAAGTAAAACAATGATCAAGGACCAGTGGTCCTTTGTTATATTTAGGAACTCTTATATATAGTTATATGCCAAAAGCTTGCATAATACGACACTTGTGATGTCATTTACGAGAGCGCTTATGACGTCATAAACCTTTGATCCCGATTAAAGTCATTCTGAATAACAAGGAGCAAAACCCCAGGCAAAGACGAATTCACTTTTGTTGCTGGAAGTTGGGACTTTTTACAAAGTGCAATTCGCTTATACAAGTTCATGAAAAGAATCGTCATTACAGAATGGAGATAAACCTAGTGTGTTGGAGCGTGAGGTTTCAATTTAGAATTAACGCTTCCAGTTCTATATAACCTACGTGTACTTAAGAACCTTTCTGTACCATTTATACAGAAAAGAGCCAAAGAAATTAAACTAGTCATGTTAACTTTTAACTGACACTTGTTATACAAAATTATTAACAGCTATTTAATGAATGTGTCGAGAAAATACGAAGACTGCAGTGCTAATGCATCACAATGGCATGTGCTTGAATGATCAAATGACAGATGAAAGTAAAACTTTGTTCCAATCATTTTAAAGATTCCTGTGTTGACAAATGGACAAAGTGCTTTCCTCAGATAAACTGATCTAGTTTGAAAATATAACCATCACTTATTGTGTTATTTCATCACAAGGATTGCGTGTTGATAGATGCACTAATAGTGACATAAATGAAGGCTTTTACTCTTACCGCCCCAGACATTCTGTTCCATCCTGGTATTGGTCAATATGTCAATGCAATGCAATCATTGTTCAGAAAAGAACGATTTACAATTGCAGATAAGGGTTTGTGTTGTTCACCATGAAAATTCATTAAAAAAACTGACGGGCAAAAGTTAGTATATAGCTTCTTTGTCAGCATGTAACAGAGCCAAATAACAACATTTCTTTTATGACTTTCATATATCTCAATTAACAACAAATTAAGATTTAAATAACAACAAACGTGCAAGTTCTTTGTTAAACGTCTCTGACATCTTGATCCCCAAACACACATGGGGTCGCTTATTTGGAATCAATCATGACAGAATATACCCGGGCCAAGTTTATGAGTCACTAGATGGATCATTCATCAACAAGAGAGTCAGTAAGGGGTGTGACCACATCGTCGATGCATGCCCTAAAACGTCTCTCCATTGACGTTGTCGGATGACATTATTCGGAATGCGGTTCCACTTTTCCGTCAGGGCTTGCTCTAGTTGTCGTCCATTTTGTAGAACTTGTTGTCGTCTTATGACTTGTCTGTCTAGATGACCTCTGTGTATAACCGTACACCGTACAAGCGAGGTGTACGGCGGAGAAATGTTGCTAGCGAGGAGCGTGATCGCAAACGGGATCACTTAAAAAGCAATCATCGCCGTTTCATCAATGTTTTCTATGTTATTATCATGTCAATAGCTTTCAGAGACATAACTATTTAATGTCATATCCTGTTCATAGTCAGAGATAGCAAATATGTTACTAACAACAGCATTACTCGCAACTGTCATTGTTACTGTCTCTTGGATACAGAATGACAAGCACATACATTTTACTAGGTATGTGTGCTAAAATTACCACATGATGTTGATTATTTAAAAGTTATGAAGTAAAATATTACCTAACTTTCGATTTCGGCTCCTCGCTAGCAACATTTCACCGCCGTACACCTCGCTGTACGGTTATACACAGTCATGATATGTGATTAATAGGATTCATATCCGGTAAGTAGGATGGCCACGGCAAAACATCGACGTTATTTCTTGAGATTTCCTTGCACGATCACTAAACAGGTCTTCTGGTTTCAACAGATCCCACCAAAAACCATAACACGACCTCCACCATATGCATGAACCTCTCGAATGCATGGCCATGCTAAACGTTCTCCTGTCCGACGGTATACCTTTCCCTGCCATCAGCTCTGTAGAGGGTGAAACGACTTTCATCAGAATACAGAACTCGTTGACATTGTCGCACTTGCCATCTGTAAACTTGTCTTGCCCATCGAAATCTGTTTTGCGTAAATCGACCCGATTTATACCCCTCTGTGGCACGCTCATTTAATAAGATTTGACAAGTCTTGTTTTACCATTTTCTCGTGCTATTGTTCACGTGACTAAATCACGGGCATTTTGTAGTATTCCAACAAGACACCCAATGTATAATTCCGTTATTGCAGTGAAATACAAATATACAATATTTCTACACAACTATTTTAAAACGTTTTACTAACTTCTGCCCGTCAGATTACAATAACATATTTCTATTTGTCAAAATGATGTTCTAGAGGTAAGGCATGTACGTTTGAATACTAATCAACACTAGAGATAATAAGCTTCTGGCATATCACACTTCATACACATGCTCTAGCCTGAAGAAATACTTGACATATAGTATGTTTTGATATTTGTCAAGCTACATCATGTTTCTGGTAAACAAGCACACATACAAATAACCTTCCTGATTTGCAGTTGATAAACACGATAAAGCATTATCATCACGTGTATCTGTAAGATGACATTACGTGTGACATTTGGATGGTAGAGAACTTATATCAATATGAAATCAAAGGTAGGGCTGGTTCAAAAGGTGTATCCCTTTGCTTAGTCGGTAGTGTCTGATTCCAATCCGGGCGTCCTGGGCTCATATGAATAAATCAAGTTTATTCCATTAAAACCCTAAGGTGAACGAGTCTTCAAAGCAACGTAAAAAAATGTGATTATACAGCCGTGTTTTACTTGTGTTACTTTCCTTCTGTAAATTGAACAGTTTGTTGTTGTTTTTAAATGTTTTCGGTTAAAATCATTATTTATTTAAAAACCGGATGAAAAGAAACTAGTTTTGAAATATTTGTGATGAAATAACATCTGCCAATTTCGATTTATCTTCAAACTTGATAAATTAAATTCTCTCTATATGAGGAAATCATTTCAATAATTTTGTTCATTTAACAACGTATGGATCTTTCAGTTGATTTGAACAAAGTTATACTTAGTTATCATTCTAAATTGACTCTAAGTAAATGTTATTAGCTCTTTAGACTCAGTCTTTCTAAACATATCCATTACCCAAAATTTAATATATTCTTTAGAATTATATTACTCAAAAAGTAAACAGTTTATATGAAAAGAGTTTTGATGTTTGGTGAATATTTCATATAAATACGTTCTTGAATAAATACAAGGCATACATTCATGTCATGCAGATTACAAAGCGTTGTCAAATACTGAAACTAGTATTAAAATATTGTTTCAAATAATTTTTGACTGGATTTTAGAGCGTTTACATTTTTCATTTAAAATCGTTTGACTGCTTAAATGTTACTGTGCATCGTGTACCATTATCAAAATAGAACTTGCCTATTAACTGATGAAGTGTTGTTTAAATATCATGTGAACCTTTCATTTTTTTGCAAAATGAAATGGGGTTATTGAAAAATGGTTTATCTTACTAATACTATTTCTATATTGCAAATCGCATTATATTTTACATTACAAAAAAGGGATATTAATACTACATAGAAAAACTTTAAGTGTTTTCTGCAAAATCATTTCACATGTTCAAATAAATGCTTAAAAAGAAAACTTTATAAGTACTTGAGCAAAATGAAAATATTTCTAGGGAAAACGCATATACCAGCTCAATTTCATCCTGTTTTTTTATCTTGCCGGTTGCCTATGTCCTTGAAGACGTATTTCATCTGCAATTAAGAGGAGCTTATGTCGAAACTATGAAACATCTTTGATCATTAGTCATTAGATTTTTAAGATCTCAACTTTTAAGAATCAATTTTCGAATGAAAAAGGTCTCAAACCAATGCTTTTCTTTGTTAATCCTTTTCAAGTTCCTAGAATTATCCGACTTTTCTTTCAAACTCTGACCCTCACAGGGGGATCTAGGACAACATTGCTAAAATCAATACTTTGAACTGTTACCACTTCCTCACATGCGCTCCAAGAGCTGGACTTAAAAACACAAAATATGATTCATAGAGATAAGACTTACGTGAAATCTTAACGCTGTTACCCGAGCAAAAGGGAGAGTAATAAACAAATGTCCATGAGTTTCGTAAAAGTCATATGACACACTTCCGAGGGTCATAATTTCTGTATTTCCCATTTTATTCCATTATTTTCTCTTGAAAATATCAAGAAAACAGCAAGCCGGACGGAGAAAGTGAGGTCATGAATAATGGTTCGACGAAATTATACAGGAAGTCGCCCTAAAACAATCGTTTCTAGGCAAAAGTGATATGTGCACATGTACTCATATTGAAAATATGTCACAACGTATTTCCCACGTGCACCCTATGGGTAATAATACATTATTGTTAAATATGGCTTTACTAATTGCCACTGATAAATAATCACAGTTTTGTTTATTTCTATTTACGTTAGCTAAAGTCTTTTTAAACTTGGTTGATTGATATGACCCTCGGATGTCCAGATGGGAATCAAACACAACCAATTCAGCCAAATGGATACCCTGATGCTTTTGTTCCAACTCTACCACATATGCTTTTATATAAGTTCTCTAACATCCAAAATGTTACACCTGATGCCATGGTACAGATAGATGTGATGGTAATGCTATGTCGTGTTTACAAGCTACAAAAGGTTAAATGTATGTGTGCTTCTTTACAAAAAAAGTGATACAATATATCAAGTATTTCTTCAGGCTAGGACATGTTTATGAAGTGTGATGACCTTGGAGCTCAAATACTGTAGTGATGATTATTATGCCAATTTACATGCCTAATTTCTAGAATGTTATTTAAAAATGTAATATCGTTGTTGTAATTCTGAGTAATTTCATGGTGAATAATACAAAATCCCTATTTAGCCACAATAATTCATGTTTTACTGAACAATGCTTACAGCTTGGTTTGCTGTCGAGACTTATCGACCATCACAAGAATTTTACATGACGTTTGAGACACAAACAGGAAATGCTCACATTTCTTTCACTATTAGTGCTCTGGCAACACGCAACTTTGTGACGGTTTTTTGAAACGGTTAACTGTTAATACCTGAGGAGCACTTTGATTTGATTCAGTGTTTTGAACTAATAAAAGTTATTTTAATTAGTTCTAATAGTTAAATAGTTTATAATAAAATAGGTTAATTACTTATAGTTCTTCATAATTAATTCTACATTGACTCAAAGTAAATGTTATTTTGATCCATTGGTACTGAAGTCTCAGTCTTTCCCAAACAGACCAACCTGTTTACATATCATTATTATATATATTTACTATAAGTAAAATGTTGCTTTGACTAGTATAATATGTGCCTTTTTTCTGTATACTGTATATACAAAAATACTATTGTTTGATATCACTGCTCACATATTGTGCATAATTTTCTACCATCATTAAAGAATTTCCCAATTACTTGATGAAGTGTTGTTATAAAGCCAATGGGAAGCTATCATATTATTGCAAAAAAAAAATAGAGTTAATCACATTATGTTTACATACTTTTTTAACGTGCACATTACATTACATTTTACTTACCAAAAAAGGAAAGTTTACAAAAAAAATAATTATTTCTAGTTTTGTTCTCCAAAATCATTTCACAGTTTCAAAAAAAGTTTAAAAAGACAACCTAATATGTACTTGAGCAACATTAAAAGCTTTCTTTGAAAAGCGCATTTACCAGCTCAATTTCATCCTGTTTATCTTGCGGGTTGCCTATGTCCTTCCAACGTATTTCCTCTGAACATAAGAGAAGCTTATGTCGCAACTATGAAACCTCTTTGATCAGTAGTCAGATCAACTTACTTTGATTGAAACTCTGAAACTCACAAGGAGATTTAGTTAAAGATTACCACATTCAATACTTTGAACTTAACCACTTCCTCACATTCCAAGAGCTTACCCTTTAAGCATGAAATACAACGCATAGATACAAAGACTTCAGTGAAATGTTAACTTACATATTAGGCCTCATTCAGTAATGACCGTAAACCTGAACGTCATGATGTAGGGCACCATGTTATTCTGTTCTACTCATAAAAGCCTCTTTCAATCCAATCGGATTACAGAAAAGCTAAAAACAAACAAACAGCTTTTAGCTTTAAGTACATACTTTATTAGGTATAACTAGGTCAGGTCGTTGTAAGAAAGAGATGTTTTGTCTTTTGTGGTTACATTCCATTGAGAGTCTGTCTATATACTAAACTGGTAATGAAGTTTACAACATTACATGAGATGTGACGCCAAGCCAATGTAAGTGAAATGAAATTGTATATGGTAAACACTTGAAGGGGTTCTGCAACCCTAATTTTTAACTTCCAGAGTTTTATTAGCAGGGCCCCGAAAGAGTCGTAATGCTCGGTAGGGAAGAAATCGTTTGGTTACAAATCGCTTACAGCTGACAGCCAGTACGAAGTTTGGGTTACGTGATCCCCCTTACCCGTCTGGACGCTTTTATTTACGATGGTCAATTAGGTTTCACAAGCTAGGTTGTTGTAGAATCCTCAAATATGTACAATGTACCTGTTTGCTTTTCTGGTGTTTTCGTATTCTAACCTCGACATGAACAGCAATTCTGGAAGTGGGGACCTTCTTTGATGGAAAGCCTGAGGAGGAGGTCCTTCTCTAACTTATATACCGACATGACATTTATCACAGAATTTAATTTCTATGTCGCTCCCCTAGGAAAAGAATCACCCATAAAATCACGCTTTAATCATTCAAGTCGGAAGTTTAAGATGACCTACATGTAAGAAATCATCTCCTTTTGTACAAATGTTGTGGCTGTTGGGTTTAGTGTGCGGCAGCACTCAGGCTTTGAGACCCTCTAAAACTAAAAAAATCACATAATTATATTTGACTATGGAGTTATTTTTCGAAAATATTTTTGGTAAACATCTCAACATATCAATATGGATATTTGGAAAAGGAGGTGAAGGGTTTAGCGGGCTTTGTATGCCCAGATTATGTCTGGCGGGAAGGGTTTTGTAAGCAGTTGACAAAGTCCTTCTGCTTTGGTATAATAAGGGCGTACAATGACCTCCTGTTCAAACAAGGATATTCCACGGATAGAAACTGACTTAAAATTGTATCAACACATTCAAGAGATATATAGAATTGAAGCAAGAATACGTATGAATCTGCATCTGAAGTGGCAGTATGAGAAGAAGTAGGTATGGCCGTAACTGACTAGGTTTTGGCTAAGGACTCTCAGATCTGAAGACTTCCCCCAATAAATTTCTTGTAAAATCTCAAGAACGCTTCTTTTGCATCTTTCCCGGCTTTATGAGATGAGGGCACTGACGTTGGAGTCCTAAGACTTCCCCCCATAACTTACTTGTAAATCCGCAAGTAGGCTTCCGTTATTCCTGTTTTTAATCATTTGAGATCAGGTTGTTCCTTTTATCTTAAAATATAAGACAAAAATCTTCATCAATTTTCTCTGGTGACAACAGCCTAGGATTTCATGAGTCTTTTTCCTTCTCCAGATTGTGATTCCTCTCTAAGCCTAAACTTTCGTCCATTTCTACTTCACAATATCTTGCAAATAAAAATGTATAAAAGACTCACGATATCTCCTCGTCTCTCGTCTAACACTTCTTCCTTTCAGGGATCCCATATACAAAAGTCTTTTCGTTCATAGATCTTCTCAAAAGGTAACTTGGTTTAGTGTCAAATCAAAAAGCAAGTCTTACCACTTGTTGTTTTATATTCTATGATGCAGTTTTACTTTTTCACGAATTTCTTTCACAATATTTATTTATTTTGGTGTTCTTTCCAGTTACATTGACCATCGCTTTCAGTCATCTGTGTTCCCTCATACAGCAACTCAAAGTACTTTGTCTGTTCTTTACGTTTGGTTTATTAAAAAACGTTTATCTTAATTCCTGTGTGGTAATATCGGGTGGACGTTACACTCTCATCGGTCATTACTATTATGATGTACAGGTATAGTTGAAATCTCCTGCTTAAGTATACTATTCATCAAATAATATTCGAACATTTATACACGCTACAAATGGCTAAAATATTGCCCAAGCGGCGTAAAACAATAACTCACTCAAACTTTTATAAAAGCTGACTGAAATTTATGACCCACCAGTGTGGACCATTTAATAGTATTCCAGGTCACATTGTAGCTATGAAATATCAACCTCCAAATTGTATTCTAACTATGAACCTTTCTTCAGATGAAAATTAAAATGATATAAAAGTTATAACGTGTAGGCTTGATAAAAAGTTGTTCATAAAAAAGTTCTTCATTTTAAAAAGACAGTGACACATATATTGATAATTATATATTTTCAACAATACACGAGAAATTTTACGTTAATGCTAAATGGATTATTTTGATATTGTCAAAAATCACATTACACAAACCAATCAGCCATAGTCAGAGAACTAATTATCAATCTTCATGTATACTCCATGTTGTGTGAACACCTTTAATTCAATTTGTGTAAGAAAACGGAATCACATGTTTGAACTTTACATTAAGTATTATTACTGCTTCATTTAGTTTGGAACAATTTATTATCATTTTCCTGACATCACTTTATATTCCCCCTGAAAACGTGTTACTGTCCCTTTATACCATGCATGATGTCAGAAATAATAACTTAAAAATATCTAATCCAATCAGTATAAATTGCGGTAAGACATTCTTGAAACAATCATAAACCACGTGTACCCACAACTTCAAACAGTATGGTTGTTAAAGGACGACAACGGAAATGCTATGGCTGAACAACTTCATAATTTGACAGTAATACCGTTTCGTAATAGACCCATCTACCGTTTTGAAGCATATGGAGGAACGATGAGGGTTACAGCAATTTATACATTTGTGTATGAGATTGCATAACAGTCAATGATTAATGCTAGTTGTTGTTTTAAATGCAAAATTTAGCAAAACATAATGGGTAGTTTAGTGTTAAACATACTTAAAATGAATAAACGGGAATTAACGAAATTATAACAGCTCTTTACGTAATTTTTTACCAGTTTCCTGTATTGTATTTGAAGCTATTTCAATCAAATAAATTTCACATTTTATCAATAACACAATACTAGTTTTTCATTTGATTTCTTATAAAATATACAATGTTAGGTTTGCTAGAAAGTGTTTTGACATTTGATGACGGATTAAGTACGATTATGACTTAGCATACACTACGGTGCAAAAGAAAGAATAAAACGCAATAATTCCAAACAAACTCATACCAATGAACGTGTTTGTGTATCCATGAGAAGGCACATTACTGCATGTACAATGTATTGATGCCATACATGTACCATATATATTGATGAACTCTTATTTTGTTATGGTGTCTGTCACATGTGAATTTGAGTGACTTAAAAATGATAATTTTCTGTCTGTGGTGTTGAGAAACACGATACCTTATATTTGTTTTGTATATGGTTTTCAACACTAGTTTTACGATGAATGAACGATGATCATAAGTGGTACAATCTCCTTGTTCACGGTAATATATACTCTTAAAAAAAGAAACGCATGAATAAATTGCCTTAGTGTATATTAACATTTAGTTGAGAGTGAACATATCTTAATTTTAATGGTAAGAAACTGAAATTTATATTAATAAGGCTGTAGACAAAGTGTTGGCAAACACGTTGACATTATTTTTTGTTCTGTTCTTTTGTGTTATCTATCAAAAATTTGTCGTTTAAGTCAGTTAAATGTTTTGTTATGATATACAGCAATTCTTGATTGACATATTTTTGACAATGAATGCAAAAGGTAAATAAGTTTCCATTACAAAGTTTCTCTCCACCCTTTCCACATTGTGATGGCCCGATGGTAAAGTGTCCAAAACGTAATATGACGCTGAGGTGCATGTTGATAAAATTAATAACATTTATATTCTAAAGGGGTTTGATCGTGTGTTTGAGGGAGTTCGCGCAGGACTTTGACCTTGATCTTGACATCTATAGACGTAGACCAAGCGGAGTTCTGTATGTGATTGAACGTCATCATGCTTGAAAACACCCCATGTCAGACCAAAACCTGATGCATTTGACGTTCTTGAATGTTGTTGATGTTCAGACTATAAGTAAAAATCTCTGAAAACAACGAAATAAGCAGATCTTGTGTGCTTAATATAGAGATTTACATCAAAACACCCTCTCAACCAAATCTGTTGACCTTTCAATGAAATTAAGGCCAAATTTGAATTTTCAGAAAGTAAGCTGTTTTTCATTTTTCTCAATTTTGGATGATAGTGAGTTTGATCACCAAACCAGACTTTACTTAAGATTAAAAGATTAACCCTCCGGGTTTTAAAACACCATTGACGGCAATTGAACATTTTAAAGTTCCCAAAACAGGGCCGATAACTAGCTCTCGTGGTCGAATATCCACTTCAGGGAAAGCTCCCTAAAGTTTTGTCGACTTTGTCACAAATATTGGCTTCTTTACAGTTTTATTGTTATTTTCATTTTCATATAAGTTAAAACATTTCCAAATATACTATGCGTTTCTTTTTTAGAAGGGTATATAATCTTCACTATGTATATATTTCAAATATAGAATTGGCCACAAAGACTATGTTTTTTTAAAGACCAACTCTGCTTCTCGTTAGTGCGTATTGTGGGCCGTTGTTCCCGCACTGTTAAATAGACAGATGGGGTCATCTTTGTAAATTTCAGATTTTCTTAAATTTCGATTAAAATCATCCATGTAAACTTTGTAGGAAAAAAATCAGCACAGTTACGTTGCCTAAGCGCATATGAATAAGATCTAAAACTGTTGATCACTTATGGCGGATTTTGTAGAGCAAAATAGAAATCAGTGTTTTCGAAATGTTGACCCCTGGTCACTTAAATGATCTGCCAAATGTGTTACAGCTATCTGCTACGTATGACATACGAATATGTCAACGCAAACTGAATCTTAACTAACGCAGTGAAATTTCATCATTATCAGTTTCGTTTTCACAATGATATAATGTTTCAAAGACGTTACAAATTACATAATATTTGCACAAAAAATACGAAGGTAAGTGAACAAACTTCAGATACGCAGCTGTCTGTCAATTTATGGGTTTTTTTGAAAAATATTTCACAACTTTGATCAATAAATGTTTAAAAAGAAAACATACAATGTTCTTCACTAACATCAAAAACTTCCAAGGGTTAGCGCATTTACCAGCTCAATTACAACCTGTTTATCTGCTATGACTTTGAAGACGTATTTCAACTCAAAGTCAGAGGGGTTATGTCGATCCTATGAAATCTCTTTGATCGTAAGTCAGATCAACTGACTTACATGTGTAATTTAGATTTTAAAAATCTCAACTTCTAAGTATCAATTTTAGAATGAAAAGGTCTCAAACCAATTTCCTTCTCAAGTTTCTACGAATATCTCACTCGTTTTAAAAAATAACTTTAACACTAATAGAGGGATATAGTTTATACATTGCTAAAATCAATACTTTGAAGTTTACGTACGTTCAAAGAGCTTGCCCTTAAAGCACGAAATGTTCTACGCATAAAAGCCCTTTTCAATACAATCAGACTATGGAAGAGCTTAAACCCACAGACAGCTTTTGCTTTTAAGGATATGCTTTGTGAGGTGTAACTAGGTCAGGACGTTGAAATAAAAGAAGGTTTTGTCTATTAGGTGTACTTATTGCTTTGGGGTCCAGAGACCCCAAAGTTATGTAACATTTGATATTGAAAACTAATGGCAGAAGGTTCTCTCTATAATACTCTTGGAAACTTCAAAGAGAACTTTCAGCCAATGATATTTGTTTTAAGCATATTCTGGTATTTCGACGACCAATGGACAGAGCTGTTGCAAATTTATACCCACGTGACCATGTGGGTGGTACGAAATAATTGGCAAGCTTTAATTTGGAAACTGATTATCATAATAATGTTATGATGTAAAATATATCGTAAATTTTCAAAAATATATGGATGAGCGTTTACACCCTTAAAAAATATCAATTTTGCATGTGCATGTGAGCTGTTTTGTAGTTATTCGGTGCATTATTTTGCATTCCACATTCGGAAACGACATTACATTTTTGTATCAACTAGGAATTCGGTTCCTTCAATTTTACGGTAACGCTGAATGCTCCGCCATGTCAATGACTGATCGTTCGCTCAATGCAATTTCAAAACATAACGTTATGGATGAATTGTTTACGATTAAAGGTGTCTTTCGAAGAAAGTATCGACAGGGCCTAAAGTATGATAAATTATCTTCCAAAACTGTGTTTCACAGGAGATATCGCTTTGATAGTTGTAATATTTCAGAAGAAAGAAACATTGTACCTGAATCACTCCCACCATATGAGGTGTTAGATATTTCTAAAGATGATGTGTTAACGTCTTTTGCTAAGATAAATTCACATAAAGCCTGTGGACCTGATAATTTTCTAGGTGTAGTTCTAAAAGTAGGTAGTTCGGAGTAAGTGTGCGCATCTCCCATTGTCATATGAAATTGGATCCTGATGACGTCACCTAATGGTATGCAATACTCTCCTACACGTGCATATGTGCTTCGCCGTGCGCTGGCTGAATATTCTTTGTGTGCATTGTTCATTAATGTTTTGAAACATCTAAATCATTATCAAAACTGAAGTACCTCGTGACTCTCGGGTCTGTGGTATGTAAACAAAGCGATCACTCCATATTACATGACACATTGGATAGAGAGTACGGCAAACTATAGGATTATCTATTTCATAAAATGATGTAGTAGATTAATATGTTAGAACTTGTAAGCATCATCGAAACCTAGGGACAACGTTGGTATTTGTTCTAATCTTTTTTGGAGGATTATTATGGGATAGGGACCATACATTTTAGCAATGTGAAGCAATGGCATTATTATAATATCTAATATTCTATGTATTCACTTCGAAATTATGAAAAATCTTTTTTCCACTACTATGTGGAAACCAAGAGAATAAAAAGGTTGAAATTTAAAAAATAGAAATCATTCTTGAAGATGATGTTTTTTCACATTGTCGGAATTGATATACAAATTAGAAAGTTCATCTTTTCGTTAAAGGCCGAAGTATTATAACTGGAATTGACATTGTTAATTGTTGGAATGAACATATGCAAATTACTCAAACTTATTATTTGATTTATCGAAAAATCATAAGGATTTTCTATTAATGTTGTCAAATAAGTTGGAAATACGTTTCTCCGGCCCCAGGAAAATGGACACGATGCTTACATACATGTATGACTGGAAATAATCAGAGGGAATTTATCCCGACGTATACCTCCTTTGAGATGTGTAACGTAGTGCAGCAAAATCAACAACCTCGTGCAAACGAGATTTGTTTTAAATGCTAAAGATTCATTGACAATTATGTTTTAAAAATCTTTGCTTGTGGCATTTTGTATTCCCGATCCAATTTAATGTATGGCATTAGAAAAAAATCCTTATTTGCCTACATTTACTTCATACCATTGAACTACTGAGGCAATTTATGATTCATTTAGTGTTAAAAGGTTGAAATCACAGTTTTTTCTTATCTTCTGATCTCTTTGATTTAATTGAACTGTGATGAAATATATTAAAGAATATTTTCGCTTTGAAATGACTGGCCCCTACTTTCATCCGGGTACGTTACTCAATTCTCTTCTGACACACATATGTGAATATGCAGATAAGGGTCAACCAGTGTTGGGGCGGGGCGTATCTGCTGTCGAAAGACTGTAAACAACAGCTAACATTTCACATGCTTTTGGTCAATTAAGTCCATTTCCCCTTTGAATTTCGGTAAAATAAATTGGCTGTGTTCTGATGAGCTGTTCTTTGGTCAGGAAAACGTATAAAAACTATGTTTCATTGATTTTGAGTTTTCTATCCGAACTACCTACTAAAAGAGTGCAGAGTGCAACTGGCTGATATTTTCCAAACGTTTTTTCAATTATCATTAAATTTCCATCATGTTCCCACTCTTTGGAAAACATCAAATTTTATTCCATTGCCCAAAAAAAGAAAAACAAGTCTCGGATATTTGTTACTTTTATCAACTTGTGTTGATATATTTGATATCAGAAGACACATGGGTGAGATTCCATATAAATTCTTTAATGTCATCCTATAATATAATGAAAATTATGAACTTGTAGCTGAGACTTGTAGAGAAATTGTTTAGCAACTTTCGGCTGTAATTCGATCAACACTCAATTAAGGAAAATTATTCTTGCAAAATGTAATTAACCTGAAAGTCAATGGGAAATTCGTCGGGTTTAAACTAAATTTGCGGGTATTGGAAAAAAGTTTACTAGCGCAACAATTTCTTTATTAATTAATCACTGACTCTTGTATTAAACTGACCGTCAGCTATCTTTTAAACTTAAAGCAACATAGATTTGAATTACCGTATTAATGTTTAGAAATTTTATATCATACAAATTTATATCATAATTGAGATAGGAGACGTATCTATCATCGGGTGGCATTTAAGCGGAACGAACGAGATGTTGTATTATGTACATAGTGTACTGATAACTACAAAAAAAGAGAGCAAAAAATATGCATCTCTGATTTGAACAATTTATTCAAGTAAAAGACCTTGTCCCCGTCCCCGTCCTCCCTAAACTAAATCTCCTGGTTCTATATAGTGATACATAACCGGGTGCCCCAAAGCTTGCCTTTTTAAAGGCTTTTCTTGTTTATATAATCAAGGACTCCACACCCTTACATGAGCTGTGATACCAAGCCTATGTCGGTGAAATGAATATATATATATAGTAAAAAATTAAAGTAACATTGGTTGTTTTCGAATCTCTTAAACGTTCATGTATAGTTGTCTTTTCTGGCATTTTTATTCTAACCTCGACATTAACAGTTTTCCTGTGTTAAGTCGGTGGTGATATTTGCTTTGATAAATTGTCAACTGAATGTATTTACGTCCCAGCACTCGAACCACAAATTGTCACCATAAAGCTGCTATTGTGCAGTTTGTATTATTTGAGAATCATTTCCACTTTTTTTATCTCCAAATTCGACTTTTATAACAAATCAAAAGTTCAGAAGAGTGTCTGATTTTGGTGTCAACACTCACCTTCAACGATTTATTTATTATTATGTACATGTACATCTCTTGCATTAAACCTTACTATAAGATAAAAAGCCACTTGCAATTAACAAAACAAAAGATCCCTCGAGTCTTATTCGTGACATTTATTACCAGACATTCTGGAAAACGCCAAAAGACCAGACTGGTGGCCTTGGGATAATATTAATTGTAAAATCGACGTTTAATTGATTAAAACATGAAGGTGTGTGCTTCTTTACCTTAAAAGTGATATTATATATCAAGTATTCCTTTAGGCTAGGACATGTTTATGAAGTGTGATAAGCTTGACTCTAGTGTTGATTAATACGCAATTTACATGCCTTACTTCTAGAATGTCATTTAAAAGATGTAATATTGTCGATGTAATTCTGAGTAATTTCAAGGTGAATAATACGAGATATCTTATTTGCAATCATACTTCTTATACTGAACAATGCTTACAGCTTGGCTTTGTGTCAAAACTTATCGACCGCCACAAGAATCTAACATGATGTTTTAGACACAAACAGGAAAGGCTTTTATTACTGTCACCATAAGTGCATCTGGCAACACGCCAGTTTGTGATTGAATTACATCTGCAATTAAGGGATTATTGTTTAAACTTGAAAAGGATAGCTCTTGCTATCTGATTGGAGCACTTTTTCTATTTAACAACGTTTTGATCTTTCAGTTGATTTGAACCAAATTAGCTATCATTTTACATTGACTCTTAGAAAATGTTATTTTGAAGCATGAGTATTAAATTTTGCCTTTTTTGTGTTTACTTGATATAGAAAGGTTCTTATAGTTTTAATCTGTATATGTAACGCATAATTGAAAGCGCTGTTAAATACCAAACTCAGTTTCTTTTGTTTTAAAGAGAAACTGAATTGATCAAATATTTTTAAGAGCTTTTACACTTTAAATAACAGATAGAAACCATTTTAAGATTGTTTGATATCACTACTTGTATATTGTGCATCATTTTCAAAAAATAATTTGCATATTTACGATTGACGAAGTGTTGTGGGAAGCTTTCATATTATTGCAAAAAGAAATTGAGTTATCAAAAAATGTTTTAACTTACAGCACTACTCCTGCACATTACATTACATTTTACCTTTCCAAAAAATGGAAATAATTTTAGTTTTTCTCCAAAATCATCTCACAGCTTCAAATACATATTTAAACGAGAACCTAATATGTACTTGAGCAACATTTAAAACTTGCTGAAAAACGGCCATTCACTAGCTCAATTTCATCCTGTATATCTTGCCGGTTGCCTGTGTCTTTGAAAACGTATTTCCTCTGAAAGAAAAGGAGCTTATGTCGAAACTATGAAACCTCTTTCATCATTAGTCAGATCAACTTACTTAATTTGGATTTTAAAAATCCCAACTTCTTAGTATCAATTTTCGAATGAAAATTGTTTAAACCAATGTTTTTCGTTTTTAATCCTTTTCAAGTTCCCACGAATATCCTACTCTACTTACAAAACTCTGACACTCACAAGGGGATTTGGATGCCAAAATCAATACTTTGAACTTAACCACTTCCTTGCCCTTAAAGCACTAAATACATTAAACGTTAACTTATATATTAGGCCTCATTTAGTAATGATTGTAAATCTAAACCACATGAAGTTGGGCACCATGTTATTTTGTTTTACTCATAAAGTCTCTTTCAATCTAAACGGATAACAGAAGAGGTAGGTACCAACAGACAACTTTATCTGTTAAGTACATGCTTTATGAGGTATAACTAGGTCAGGTCGTTGCAACAAGAAATGTTTTGTCTATTGTGGTTAGATACCATTGGTTGTCTGTCTTTACACTTAAATGGTAATGAAGTATATATACACCATCAAGTCATCTCCTTTTGTCAAGACATTGATCTGAAGACTTCCCCCAGTAACTTACTTGTACAAAATCTCAAGTAGGCTTCTTTTCTATCATTCCTGGCTTTATGAGATCAGAGTTCTGACTTGGGAGTCCATAGCTTAAGACTGCCCGCCCCAAAACATACTTGTAAATCCACAAGTAGGCTTCCATCCTTTCTGTTTTCGATCATGTGAGATCAAGTTCTTCCTTATATCTTAAACTATAAGAAGAAAAATCTTCATTGATTTCCCCTGGTGACTGCCCCTAGGATTTCTTGAGTCTATCTCCTTCTCAGGATTGTGATTTCTCTCTAATCCGACCCTTTCTACTTCACACTTTACTAAAACATTTTAAATGGGAAATCAAGACCTTCTGATGTTTTCTTTGCTGTAAATACAAGTTTAAATCTTCAAAGCGGCGCTAGATGGGAGAGTCGCCGATCAAACTGTCGTTACGTCATAGCTCTATGACGTCATTAAACATGACGTCAAACAGTGACGTAATACATTCCTCACTAGGCTTGTCAAACGTAACGAAAGCTAACGACGTCTTACTTTTTTTTCGGTTGTGCGCGGTAAATAAAAGCGATTTTTTAATGATATGACACTATTTTTTGGATATAATGTGACATCAATATAATGAACTATTTCAAATAAGATCTTGAGTTGCGAACTACTTAGAGACGCCCATCCTGAAGTAGTGAGCAAATTTATGAATGGCGTATGAATAAAATTTGTCATTTACCGGCCGAGCGTAGTTTTTTTATGTTTCTCTTATCAATATCAACCTCACAGTTGTATTCGAACTTGTGAGATTTTAGATAGAAGGGTTAGTAGTACGTCGAAAGTAATATGAATACGAATTGACAGAATTGCAGTAGTTGACATATGTTCATATATTATCTCTTCATGAAGGCCTTTTCTGGCTTGTTCAGAGCTGCCAGACTAATTATTTGTATTTCTGAACACTTACGTCTAACGCAAGAGACTCTACATAATGGTACTGTCTGACAAGTCCAATAAGTTTGCCAATGCAATCAAATCCCGAATGCTGATGTTAATCAACAATACTCTTATCATTCAATATGTTTGGCTGTCGTGAAGGCGAAATCAGGAAGTCATTTAGGATAGACAGAGGTTAGCTTGATACATTTGTGTAGCATTACCCCTATAATATTATGAGCTATGTAGGGTTTGATAGATCTATGGTCTAATGCAATATCTGTATCTGAAACTGCAGTGATCACTACGGGAAGAGGCTTTACATGTGTGATTTTGAGCTATGTGTTCACTAATGATTTTGTACTATGAATACAACACATAACGTATAAGTTTCACTGGCACTGCCTCTAATTTCCCAGGCGGTTAGCTTTTTGTTGACTCAGAGGATACGGTCTCTTCCTGTCTCCTGACATCCAAGCTGAAGAAGTCAAGTCGTTTTGCTAGAGATATCATAAGGAGGTGAAGTCAACTGATAGTTTGATGAAATTAAATGTCCTGAGATTTTGACGTATATTGGTTACCGTTAAGCATTTTTTGTATTTTTAGGTGACGTTATAGGATTATGTAAAACGCTGATCTTAAGTAATGTAAGAATTATGTAATTGTGGAAGATCAAACGAGATCTCCTAGGAGATATTGCTTTGACAGTAGATTTTGAACAATGTCCAGTAATCAGAAAATACATGACATCACAAACGCTTTACATCATCAGTAAATATTCTCACAATGATATAACGTCATAAGCACGATGACGTCACAATGCTATGACATCACTGGATTAAGAGTTTTAGAGCTATACAGTGTTCAAAGATGTACATGTTTCATGCTAATGTGATGAAAAATGATTTTCGATGATAAATAGAATCTCACTCTCGTGTCTTCTGATATCAAATATATCAACACTCGTTGACAAAAGTAAAATTTGTTACTTTTATCAACTTGTGTTGATATATTTGATATCAGAAGACACTTGGGTGAGATGCTTTATATGTACCTGCGTATTCTAGTCATGATATCTGAAATGTCTTGTGAAAACGAAACGTCAACATTCATTTTCGTAGGAGACTGAAGTGACCAGTGGTCAAAATTTCAAATAAAATCCATAAAATCCCTCATAAGTGATTAAAAGCTTTCGGCCTTAGTCATATTTTTCCTTTGCACTACACTAATTCAATGTAATTGCGTGTTTTTCTCAGTGAGTGTGTATGGTATACTTAAATTAAAAATTACGAAAATCGGAATTTCAACAATATGATGTGTTTATTTTCCGTGCCCAATTCTGAAATTCTTCAGCAGTTACCAGACAATGCCAAAATATGGTCTGAGAATTGTGAATCAACACATTGTCAATTGGGAATACTTGTACTTATCAGTGCTGTTGGAGTTATTGGATTGCCTTACAAATGAAACCTAAAATTACATTATATTTTTGACCAAGATTCACTACAAGGTGAACAAACTTAAACAGCAGTTTAAAGAAAATACCTAAACACGGGTTGAGAATGATTAATTAATACATTGTCAATTGGGAATACTTTATCAGTGCTGTTGGAGTTTGGCGTACAAACGAAACCCAAATTGCATGGTATTTAGACCAAGGTACACTAGCACGTGAACAAACTGAACCAACAGTAACTTAACAATGGCAAAATATGGTTTTAGAATAGTTTATTATTATTTTGTCAATTGGGAATCCTTTGTCAGTGCTGTTGGAGTTATTTGATTTACGCACAAACGAAACCAAAATGACATGATAATTTGACTAAGATATCAAAATTAACTTCTGCAACGGTATAAGCATGATAATGGCACACAAATAATTAAGAACCTCCCACTTATATATATATTTGTGAAATTGACTACAATCTTTGAGTCTCATTTTACTTTTATTTTTAGATCTTATTTTGAAATACTAATGGATTATCTTAAAGGAAATGTTTATTTACAATGTCGCAGTTGCTAAATTAAGGTCTCGATTTAAAAGTCTATTTCTGTTATTTTACCTTATTTAGTTATGCATTGTGTGCCACCTACACATCCGATTTACCATCAGACGTTAGATTAACCTTCCTAACAGTATATTTAAATGTTGAAATTGATGCTGAATAGCAAAGTCATTTAATCATATTGGAACTTAGAGTTATATCACTCTTTAATTTCAAATATTCAAGTGAATATGATGTTTAAGTCATAAATGTAGGCCTGATTAAAATTAGTTCATTAATAAGCCTTTTATTTTAAACCATGCATGATTTTTAGGAAAGGAAACTTTTAGAGAATATCTCATTCTACCAGTATGAATTATGGTAAGACTTTCTGGAAACTTACATAAACCACATATACCAACAATGTTTATCATCTTATATGACACAAATTCTGATCAAACAGTTTGGTTGTAAAAGGAAGAGAAAGAAAATTCTATTGATAAACAACTTCCTTTTTGGACGTTTCGTTATATGCTTATACCGCATATGACTGAACAATGAGGGGTACAGCAATTTGTACATCTGAGTATGCAAAAACGACAACAGTAACAACAGGATAATGTAACAATCTATCAAAGGATGAATTTCAAAGAAACTGAAAATATAGATAAGGGGGATACCAGTCAAAAAGATGTAAAAGTTCATAAATTAGAATTTGATAGTATGCAAGTTAAGGGCATACACCAGTACCTTATGATAAGGACCAAACACAACACCTGTTGTAATCAATTATAATCGAGAGGTATGGACTGATCATTCGTTGTTTCATCATTATTTTGCTTGATCTAACTGGCTAACTGGTTGTAAATAATAAAGACGAAATATTATTTTTACCCACATGATCAAATTGTTGATTTTATATATAAAACTAATGTGGCTCCGATTTCAATCTTTGTCATGTTTTAAGATCATATTTGACATAAACCTTGAAAATATAACTTTTACATTTACATTGCGTATAAATAAATCTTTGATAGACCCCCTTCTTATCTGTTCTAAGAAGGTCATAAGACTGGGGGACATTTCAGTGAACTATAAAGTGGCGGTATTTCAAAATAACCGTCGCATTATAGCATTTACGCAAATCCTGTCTCTTCATTTGAAGAAAAAAGGTCATGTGAACGTAAGGACTACTTGAAGAATGTATCTTTGTGCACTCATGAAACCACCGTAACACAATGTTTTCACAAATATCGTTTTGAAAGTGCTCAAATAAAACTAGATATTCATAAATGAGTTTACACATTGATTTAAGTAATTGATAAGAAAAATAGGTTAGATATACTTCACAATCTTTTACGGATCTGTTACATAAATGTCCAAAAATATACGATTCTGTGTTTAGATTTTGCACTCAATTTCAATTTTCAATTTTATTAAGAAATCTGAACTTAATATTTATAACATGTTACAACTATGTGGGAAAACACATTATGATATTCATTTCTTGAATAACACACAATGCATTATTTCCCTTTGAAATGAGTTTAAGTTCATTTTGTTAAAGAAATGTAATATGTGCTTTAAATGTGCATTGTGTTTATCGGTAGAATATCAGAAGTGTTATTCATGAGTATATTTATTCAGAATTAAAGGTCATGTGGCCGAGAGTACAACAAATATTATATATATAAATGATCCGTTGTGTAGAACAAGTATTCAGTACAACACATAGTAATTATATCAAGGTAGGCTTGGCTTTGGAAATAAAATCTCTTTAGAGAACAATTACTTTTTGTACCCTCATGAGAGCTTCGAATTTAACAGTAGAAGGACGACTGTAATAAAAGGCTGGAATTAATCGATCTTCATCGTTTATAAAATGGACATAAAGGCCAAAGATGATATTCATCATTAAACAGTCCCAAATAACAGTTAAAACAAACTTTTTCTTAATATGGAAAAAGTGTATTTAAAAAAACGTTGTTTTTGTATAGTCAAGTTATGTGATTGACATCGAAATTTAATGAACATGTGCATTAAGCAACACTAGTTTTGCTATGAATTCATGTTATCATTATTGACATGATACCGTCAGTCTATAAAACTTTTCAACTCAAATACATGATGCAATGTTTATTTAATGTCGTTTCAAAATGAGCGTTATTATTATTTTGGTTTCGGTCATACAAAAGTTTCACTATGTAAAGCCGAATACTACTAGTATAGAATTGGTCACAAATACTATTTTTTCTTAAAGACCAACTCGGCTTCTTGTGAGTGCGTATCGAGGGTCTTTGTACTTGAACATCTTTGATCAAAAGATCTTTTCTAGCTTCGGGTGATACATCTTGCTTTGATGTTAGAGTCCATTGTAGATTTCATATACATGACAGGCCTTTGGTACAAACTTGCAGATTATCACCCTAATTGTGAATCGGAAAAGGAAAATATTTTGTTTGATTTTGTATGAAAACAACTTTACTGTTCAAAGTAAATAAACGTACAGCCAATGTTTAAGATAATATTTAAAAATATATATATTTCAAGCAATAACTATTATGGTCATGTGATCAAAATTTCATGCACAATCCATGCAACATTTCCTTATTTTCAGTAGAAAATAGTATAGTATGACAAATATATGCCTTAAATGTGACAAGTCACTATTTATATCAAGCTAAACCAAATAAACCGCCTTTGCATCGGTACAGCACGCAAGCCAGTACAGCATATTCACTACACAAATAAATTGTTTGTTAGTGCTATCCCATAATGACAGCAGATATTTAATTGTACAATTATATATACTCAATGTATCTTTCGAACGAAAATGTTACTGCTTAACTTCATGTTGTCGGATTCATTTTGAAATTGCCCTAAAACAAAAACAAAAGTTACCTTCAAACGTAAACTTCGAAAAGCATCGCAAATTCACCTTTGGTATGGTAATTGATAGAATAACATACTTGCTGATATGAAAAGAAAATACATCAATAGTCATCTACAACCAACACTTGCATTTCATTTACAAATTACATTAAGACGTTCTTGGAATTCAATACTCCAAGTTATCTGCAAACAAATGCTTTCAATTTAAATCCACTTGTCTTCCGTGTTGTCGTCAATGTTTGGGTTGTTGAGCAATCACGATTTGCTCTATAATAATATTGTCTAAACTAAGGAAAGCGAGAACCTCACCGTAGAGTATAAGATTGTATCGCCTTCTACTCAAATGATTGATATGATTTGTAATTGCATTAAATGTGGAATATGAAATAGACCAGTCTTTATATTGCGTTATAATTCATCTATCGCATGGAATGTCTTGATAGGAACCTTGAACATTAATCTTAATCAACAGAATTTATTGCTCAGGAAATAATAATATTTAGGCACTGATGTCGTAATTAATGATTAGGCTAGCTGTGATTTGGGCAGCCCGTGACGTCATAACACGATGTGTCACAATGTTGTAGATTTATTAAACAGTGATATATTCAACGGGTGAGTAACAAATATGTTTTTTCAACATCTTCAGAAAAAAAGACAGTTATCACAATGAAAGAACAATAATGCCAAATTAAATTTTGACAAAGATTGTTATATATCGTTTGATTCTTAAAAACTACTTTTCAAATAACCTTTTTTAAGAGAACGCTATCGAAAGTCATTTCAAATCTGTTTAAGATAAAGAATGCATCAAACAGTTCAATGAAATGAAAACGCTACATTGAAATATATGAAACCGATAGAAAACGGGCATGTTCTGGTGTGATCTGCACATATAACAATAACGTAAACTTAATCTGAAACTATTTTGCTTTCACAATTAAATATACCAGTATTACACCGCTTTTGTTAATGGATAATACGATACAGCAATGTTTCTATAAACAAATTACAGATTGCGTCTGTTTTGTACTAGCTTTACCATAACAAAGTAAACAATGCAATAAACTAAGAGGTCTTAGATACAATCCCTAGTAGCCGATCCGACCGGCTAGACGGTGCAATCTCTATGGGGTTCAAGAGTACTTAAAATAGACACTCCTGTCATCAAAGGGGCTGAAACTCAGTTGGACCCGTTTCGGTAAACTAATTGATGATTAACATTGAATAAAACATAAACACGATAAATTTGGGCTCTCCATAATGAAAATGTAATTAACCGTTATAGTACGTAATCTTGTTTCATACGAAATCTTGCTCTTTTGTCTTTACTAATCAATTGGACGTAGCTCACCTTTTCCATACACAACGAATATGTAGCTATATTATTCTTTCATATCGGGATATTAGAAGAAATTCATGTTACTTTCTGTTTGTTTCAAGAATTAAACTTCCGTTTTGAATGAAAAGGAATTTTAACTACAGCTTCAAAATTTGAATGAATGTAAATCTTTTTTATCAGAGCACATGTCATCATTTTCAAGCATATATGCGTACATGAATATGTACAACAACTTCACGACTATTACAATTTAATATTCAAGTTTCTAAATTCACAAAGGACAGTGCTTCTTGGAAAAAATATTTATTCTTTAAGTTTGCATCTTCGATTATCATCGAACATCGATTATGAATACAGAATACAAGATTCGATTTTAGGGAAATCCAGTAATACTCATCCTAAGTATCAGTGTTTGATAATGCTTAATCGAGATATAATGGTTATCTAAATGAGACAAACATAAGGCAACACAATTTTCTGCGAAACTAAATAAATTTCAAGAGAAGGTCCTTGTGAGATTTAAATATCATATTGGAAGCTTATATCTCATGGTTTGTTATCAATCTGGACAAACATGATCAAGGTTTTTGAAAAACAAAATACCAGAAGGTCCAATAAAAATGAAGAAATCAGAAATTGTTGTGAGAGGGAGCAATCTTCGACTCTTGTCTTATTTTCGTAAATGAGAGTTTTATTGGTCCAGTAACATTCTATCAGCCGAGAAATGAGGTTCCTGATTTTGCATGATACATGCTGCAAATGGCTCGAATATTGCCGAAGCCAACAATTATCTCACTCCCTTTATGTAAATCCTTCTTAGATTTGACTACGGCCTAGTTCCGTACAGTGAGTATTAGCTCATTAACATAACTGATTTAATTGCTGCTTTAAAAAGAGTCCAGAGTTAATAAACAATTGATTTAATTTAAACATATTTTATTCATGAAGAAAAGGATTAGGAACAAGTTCTCCAACTTAGAATACCTTCTCCTTTGAATGTACATGGATGAGCTACAATGTTTTGTAAGGATGACAGAGCATGAACATCATACGAAATTAAAACTACAAAAAATAAATAAAATTGATATATTACAAGAATCGCTTTGTCTCACTAATGAATGATTGTACTAACTTAAATACAAGTATATTTTGACAAGGTGATAGGTCAGCACTTCCTTCTAACAAAAGTTGAAGGTTCACTGGTACACCTGCGAATGTACATATGCGCTCTACTGATAATCTTTGTTGACTGTACATTGGGCATTAAAAAAAAAGATAAGAATTCTCAACAGGATATCCAAATGGATAGCTGGGGTCACATTCCATTTCAACTTTATATAAATCAAAGTTTAAGCAACTGACTGTATAACGCAACTTATGTATAATATTAAGGTTTCTGTTACCAAATGAAAAGTATGCGGGCGCATTAACAATAAACAATTATTGACTTCAAGTGAGGTTGGTTCAATGATTTCTCGACCTTAGACACATCATATTCACCGCGACAATTCATTGGATCAACCGAATCTGAAGTCTATAACTGTTTTATTATATGATTTTTTTCTTCGATGACAAAAATGGAAATCATGATCACTCTATTGCCTGTAAATATAAGGGACATTTTCAGCAGGGTCAACTCCAAGACCTTTTTTGCCACCAGAGATGCTTGTTTTGTCATGTTAAGCTCTCGCGACTCGCACAGGTTGACAAGGCTTGACGTGAATGCTGTTTTGTGACAAAGTGGACCAATCAAAACGGCTGATACAATCTATTCGTATAATTAAAGGATTTATCAACCTACATACCATCAACTGTGCTAGTTAAAACAACCTTTCTATTTCATTTTGTCCTAGTCGAGAGACATACAATCGTGCATGTTATAAACCAGGCTAGAAGGAATTACATTGACTGTAAACATTGATCATGTGGACTAGCCTGTTATGAAAGATATGTTAATGTTAAGCCTTGTTCACAAAATAATATAAATCAAATTATCTTTTTTCGTTTAGTACAAGAGATTTTCTCTTGCTGATGTTGGAAATCTGTGGGATGAGAGATGATCCAATGACCTCCAATAAAGGAAACCATATTCCTTAAGCAAAAACATCGGATAGAAAAAGGGTGGCTCATTATTATGAACATATAGTTACTGCTATACCAATGTTCTTTAACTATTCAATGCATATGCACTGATGATGACATCATTAAAGTGTTTACAAAACGTGATGCTTTATTCGATATATCAAGGTCGAGATGAGGTGAGGTGATTTGGGGTCAAACGCCGCTTTCAATATTATTTCACTTCTATCACGGCTGCTAATATTTTTGCGGGGAGTAGGCCTGCAATGCTATTGTGGTTAGGCATTGTGGTCAACCTGCGAGCATCGACTGGAACTAGCGAATCATGGGTGGTACTGCGCTGAAATTCAGTGAAGCATTGCACCCAAGCCGTACTGCGTGTAGAACAGCAGACAAAGTTGCCGAGCCCATAGTGGCATTCGAACTCCGAACCTCTTGATCCGCAGCCGAACGCGCAAACCACTGTGCTATCCCGCTTCTATACCAAAGGTACGAATTAGTGGAATAAATAAGGCATCATTATCTGAACTATTCCAATTACAATGACACAATATCCACTCTTTGGCACCAAAATCCTCCTTCTCATCTCTTCGTTGTTATTTGCTTCTGTCATTCGTTAAGTTAAATTTAAATTCTAGTTTAGATCTAAAGTCATTATTTTCCCATTACGTCCTTGGAAACTATATGTGCTCTGTTTACATACATCTTCTGCATATATTGCCTTTGGCAGTGATGTACCAACCTACTTTTTCATAATTGTTTCAAATTAAATTCATGCTGCCTATTAGAGTTTGGCTTTTAAGCAGTCAAATTTAGATCGAAAATGAAATTATCTAAGCTAACGAGAATTTCACCTTGACACATGTGATAAGAGTCCCTTCCGCAGAAGTGATCGATATAGAGAATACTAAACGAATGGTAATGTGATTTTTAAGCAGCGAGTGTATATAACTGCTATTACATGAACGATAGTAAGTCTGATACCAAATTATATTCACGAGTTTCTTAATAATGTTATCACAATAGCATGAGTTTAGTTGTTTTTTTTCTTACTCAACCGTCATATGAATATTTATATGAAGAAATCGTCAAAACCAGTCAGCTGCGTTTGAGTTTCAATGCGTCAAAATAAACAGTTCGTTCATGATAAACATGAAAAATACTTGTGAAAAATTATTTCCTTTTCAAAATAAGCATTGATAAAACGAACACTAAGAGGCAACGAAAAATATCTACACATTATGCACTCGCTACATGACGTCATCAGATCGACATGTGACGTCATCGGAATGTTTCCCCTTTCAAGGTCATAACTTTGCGAACAGCTGATGAAGATTGATTTTTCACATTGACAGGACTTACTTAATTGTTGATATAAGCGGGGAGTTAGGGAACGGTAGTTTTACGAAGGCATGTTCAGGTTGTGTGCTCCTGGAGGGGAAAGCGACAGTTTGGATGTCAATGAAGTTAGTAAAAGAATTCGAAGCGCAATGTAACGGTAGGCAGAATGAAGAGGAACGCAACACCGTTTGCATAGAAGGTGAACACGTTATCAAACGAATGATGAGTTTGTGCTAGTTAGAAAAAAAATGAGGCATTCAAAATATAAATAAACGCTGAAACAATATTCTTTCACATAAATTCACGTTTTGTTCAGAATACAAAATTTGACAGTTATTTGAAGTCATTTAATTGGAGGATGTCGTGTGACGTTCAAAAGTAGTTCCGTTGTTTATACAAGATTGTAAAACAGATGTGTGTTACCGACTCATTGTTATTTAATAAGTGATCTCACCACGGTTGAGTAATAAAGTTGCATTAAGTGGAATATTCAACGATACGACATAACCATTTTGTCAATCTGTTCCAAGGCGGTTGTTTGCACCTTCTACGATTCGATAATAATGGAGTGAAGTTATTAGTGATCGTTTAACTCTACCAATACTAAGACATAGTTACAGTAGTATAGGTAACAGAGATACTTATTCTTATATGTACTAACACAAAAGTGACCCTTGAGAAGATTATGTGGAGTTAAAAAAATTTCATAAGGGAAATGTCATTATATTATCTAGATAGAATTATAGTTGGTACTTTTCCTCGATTGTGACATTTGAGTGATCAAAATGAAGTCTGAAACTGAAAAATCATCAATCTTAATCAACTAAAACGGTATTTTATTTTCCATTACATCTCTTGATCAATGTCAATTAGAAATTCTTCTGTGAAAGTAACATGTTTCCATGGAAACTTGGAAAATCAGAAGTGACAAGTAATCACAATCTATTTCTGTTGACTGTAAATGTTGATATCTGTAAACCAAAACACGTTGGATATCAGGAATCTAACGAGAGGTCTATGGCTAACTTTTGTTTGATTAACAATTATGAGTGTATATATAGGTATAAGTTGATGTCTCTCTCGGAAAACGTTACGACCACAGGCATTTATAGATCGTCGCTGGTCTTCCATGAGCTTGGTGCCCTGATGTTTTACTCTATATCACCCCTGGACTTTTTATAAGGAGAAAACACTGCACTAAGTGATCTTACTCGCTCTGACGTCTTGTTATAAAGCAATAACCAAAATAAAAGGGGGAGTGTCAGTGCAGAGTTTCATGATTAAAAGTCAGGGTTGAAATAGTGTATAATCCGGGAATTAATTCACATAAAATTTCCAATGTATTTACAAAATCTGTATTAAACAAAATGCTACTTTGACTCTACTACATATTATGGCTTTTCAACTATGGTGCCTTCCACAGACGGTACGATTCATGAACTAAATAGAAAATAATGAATGCTTATGAACACTTATGACACTGCTTCTGTTTCACTTTATGGGTTTTAATAGATGCCATTGTTTAAGTAAGAGAATAATGTTATCGTCGTCAAAATTGTCACCATACCTACTATGATAATATGTTGTTTTACTATAAAACAACGACAGACTTTCCCCGTTGGTCCTAGCTACACAATTGCCAAGTAAACAATGCAATAAACTGAGACATCTAAGATACAATCTGCTTCACGTCACCCAAGCTGACGTAACTAATCCCTCTGGCTAGACGAGCAATTTATATGGGGTTATCGAGTGCTTTAATATAGACGAGAAATCACCATGGCATCAAGGAGGTTAATATCACTACAAAATATCACTCATGGGAATAAATGAGAAAACCTTTACTTTTATATTTTTGCTCTCCTATAAAAATGTCATTGCTTTCTTTCAAATTATATCTTCAACCTGATTATTCATAGTACTGGAAATGTTTCAACTGATGCTTTTCTTTCAGTTTTTTATCTCATTTATTTGTGAATTTACCAATGAACAACCTATTTGAACAAGCTTCATATATGAATACTGCTATTTAACAATCATTGACTTCGAGTCGCCCTTGGACACGTGAGTTTTACCGAGGCAATTTATTGGATCAACCGCATATGAATCCTGAAATTGCTGTATTATAGGATATATGTACTTGAATTACTTTTATGCGAAAATAAGGGACATCACTCTTATAGCGTGGAAATATAAGGGACTAACTTTGATTCAACACAGCCACAAAGCGATACCGATTGCCTTACTAATACTGTTGTTACATGAGTTTGCTGAGTTCAAGAAATTCTCATATATATTTTCAGACACCAGACTAGCTTGAAATGTTATATCAACCTATCGCGACTCAAACAGTTTGACATTGCCTGACGTCCATGATGTCATGTGACCAAGTTGGCCAATCAGAAGGTCTGATATATTCCATTAATTTAATATTCATTCTTTCTTTCCATATGCTTGAAAACGGTATCAGGATCTATACAGAAACGTCGATATGCTGAATTGGAAAAATAATAAATTGATAGTTTCTATATGTAAATCACAACCATTTTCGAGATGTTTTCATTACTCTCATATGAAACCGTAATAAATCAAACTTACAATTGAAATGAATTTCTAATTCACAAATCAAGAAAAAAATTGTAAGTGTTTGAAGATGAAAGTTCATGTAAAAAAGCTTGCAATTCCAATCAAAACTGAAAAGCAGATCCGGGGGTTTTCTAGAATTGATTAAAGTCGAAGCAATAAGTTTCATTTACACAACACTTGTATAAACGTTCATAAAATTAATCAGGATGATCCATAAGGGATCAGTAAGTCACCAATGCTTAATCGAGATTAAATGTTTCGCTTAATGAGCAAAATACTTAAATTTCTCGAAACGATTCTTTAGAAATCAAGGATCATATAGAAATACGATTTGAAATATAGCATGTTGATATTGTTTGGTCATAAAATGATATCTCTTTAACTTTGTAATGTTAGTCAGAACAGTAGAACATGCTGCAGCAAAGATGCTAAGATACAAGAGTCACTAATAACCATAATTATGTTTTCTCGTGGACAATCTTTGATCGATCCTTCTTTTTGAAAAAAGGTTCTTATTGATCCAGTAAGATACTTTCAACATTTCCTTCTCTTTACATGATGCAGGTAGTTGGTGGCTGAAGCACCGTCCAAGCGACGAGTACCAATAATTCACACATTCTCCATTGTCATAGTTCAAAGTCTAGTATCATGCAATCTCTCCCACAAGAGGAAGACCAAGTCACGAAATGTTGATCGAGCCTTTGTATTAATCAAATCCGTGGGTTCCGGCGATTTCCCTTGGCGGAAACATTTGTACCAATTTTGTTAGTAAATGACAATAATTTTCACTTTGAAAGGATGGTTCACACTGATTCAGTAGCCAAAAGGATGATTTTAGAACACAACTAACTTTGATTGCATCCAATCAGTCATCTCCCATTCTAGCCAACAAACTCGGCTAATTAGCACAGAGGCTTGATCAACATGTTATGGCTTGATCTACCTGTGTAAGGTGAGAACGCGTACCATGCAGCAGGTGTTAGCTGAGAAGGCCGCAGAGTATTAACACAGGGCCTGCAAACAGCTGCCACACTGGATAAAGGATAAACATTCCCACAATTCTCACCTTCATGGAATATAATAGGATTCTTCTTGAAAATAGTCAGCACCTTATTCTAAAGGATTTGTCAACAAAACACAAAAGAGGTTGTCAAACAATAAAGTTAAACATATTATAAATTTGTGCTAATGGCTAACTGAAATATCCATTTATCAAATACTAACTTTGATGTTTAAATGGGCAGTAGCACGTTTTTAGGGGGAATATAAGGTGATGTCAAGAAAATGAAAATAAATGGCTCCGATTGAAAGACAATGTACTGAAGTTAAATGAAGCTGTAATAAATCAAATATATAATGTAAGTTAAGCCATGCTTCTCAAACAAAATTAATTAATAGTGTTCACATAAAAAGTGAAAGCCAATTGACGTTCTGTGAAACCTCATAATTTGTTCTCTGACTATGGTTCATTGGTTTGTGTAATGAGATATTTGACACTATTAAAATAATAATTTAGCATTAAGGTACAATTATCAGTGACAAATTGAAGATATAACATTTCCAAAAAGTGCTACTGTCCCTTAAAAGCTAAAATGATAATAATACTTATATTCACATGCGTTTCAACTTCAAGTGCAAATACTAACATGAGGTCTATTCAATTGTCTTGAATCAGGGCCACAGTGTCAGTTAGACTCACTCACTGAATAGAAAATATTCGGGATAATCATGTTAGCCCTGAAACGTATGCCAACTTGAATCCAGTAATTCCCAGTCCAACAGTTTCTCAAATGATTCATAAGAGAATGTATGACGATATTTTGTGTCACCTTTTTGACAACGACTTCATGATATCCATTTAGATCGACGCGAAGTATATTGAAGAAATAAGAACTTCTTATTCATGCAAATGTAATAAGAGTCTAGCATATCATTTACATGCACCTCTATAACGCAAAGTCCGACTCATTTATATGATAACATTCGCTGTTTTTTGGCAACCTTCATTACTAATCCTTATGTCGCAGGTTATCATACGACTTGAGTAATATCTTTGTCGCTTTTCTTGCATAAAAAGATTAAAGACTAACATTCCCGGACTTTATTCTGTCATCGTAATTTGTTTTGGAAAATTATATTGAAGGCAAGAAAGTGCATCAAAATCCAAGATTTAAGGCTGTCCAATAATATTGATTTGGCCATCAAATTGTGACTTTAAACTCTATCCTAAGACAGGTTATGTCATGATTTAGCTTTAAGTTGTCATCCGAGCTAGATATTAACTATGTAATCGTCTTGTCGGATGCCAACTTTAAAAAAGTCTTTAAAATCATATTTTTTACACAAAGTGACGAGTGTATGGGTTTCTGTCATCATTGTGATTCAAACGTTCTTATCTATTTAAAATTTAATTGATTTCGTCCTTTGATTTTTTTCGATACACAAACATGACAAACATTACAACATTTCGGTTTTAATTTCTGTTCTTTTCTTAACCGTTTAATATGGTTAGTATTTAGACGGTTTTGAAACGAAAATCAAGTTCGATTTTGCATAAATATATTTGACCTTATTTTTTATAGATATCAAAATAATTAACCTACGAACACAACAATAGTTTTCACTTCGTCAAATTAATTAATTCTTCTCTTACACGACAGTTTTCAGTTCATATAACTCAAGAGAGAAAATCTGTCATGCCCGTCACTGATTCATTTCAGGTTAACGATTCTCTTGTCTTAACTGAATCTTTGTGCCTTAACTTATATCTGTTTCTCCAGCTCAAACAACCATCACGACAGTTTGTCTGGCAAAGTATATCAACGAGAAACAATAACTGAACACTACTGTAAGAGTCTTGTAAGTTCGTATTTCCACTGTTAGACTGTTTAACGTTATACTAGTTATCACTCAGCCTAAAATCAACACATCAGCGTCTTAATAAGAATAATGGGTATTTATTAGGCGCACATTTCAATCCACTAGAGCATACTCAAGGAACAACCAACATTATTACCCTGGTCTAACCCACTGTTGACATATTTTTCGTTAAAAGGTCATCACCAAAACAACGTTAACTTTTTATCAGGAACCCATTTCCTGCTGTGTGAACAGAGGCACATTTTGAATACCCACTCATCCAGCGAGCCACACCCGTTGTTGCTGAACTTTACTGACAGCGATCGACTTAACATTGCACAGGATCACGTGACATCAGGTGTCTTGGATACTCAGTGATAAGACTCATTTGGCTATGTGTATCTCCTTCACGTAATTAAGAGGTGCTTGTCAACTGTTATAAAACACAAAGGTGCGTAACGAAAACTTTTGAATTATTTACAATAAAATTCCCATAAAAAAAGCACATATCTCTTAAACGGGGATCGACCAAGTGGTACGGTAGCCTTCCCCGAAAATTTGTTTATGAGCAATATATATTCTTCGGCCACACATCACTCAAATCAATTATAAATAGTCATAAAACTAGAGGCGATCACATTATCAATTTACGTGTTGCCATTTAGGTGTGGACATCGTTAAATCATATAAGTTAGGGAAAATGTATTCGTATCGAATTTTCATTGTTTCTTCAAGGATTCTTTTCGTTCACTTGAAATATTGTCTTTTAGTATTAGGTAGCATTTGGTGTCCTTTCCAAAGATAGAAGTCGTGCTAAACTGCGGTTAACATTCTCATTACAATTATATGCTGAAAGCCTAGCAATTTTCTCAACAATAATGCCAATTAGACTTGGAAAGGTGTTCATAAATACAATTACCTGTCAAATAAACCTTATGATGTATTTCAGTCACGAAAATAAGACGCGCCATCTTATATTCAGAGATTCTCCTTTAAAAGAGAAAATCTCCGGAGAAGACATTGAGCGATATAGAGGTTAATCCTGACTGACAGAGAATCCTGACTGTTCGGTTCAGAATCAGCATTACGAAGGATGAAGATGACACAAATTGTTAGGAAAGCATATAGTTATCAAAATATACAAAAACAAAAAGAACTTAACAAATGGAACCATGTCATATTAGGGATCACACTTACTTAAATAGTACAGATTCCTTTACTTTTCCCTAGCGGGATTCAAACCAACACCCTTAGAATCGAGCAATGTCCCGCATTGGACTCGGCCCGATAGAAGTACAAGAATCTGTACTATTGAAGAAAGTGCGATCCCTAATATAACAAGGTTAAATTTGTTAACTATCTAAATGACATTAATATCTTTAAAACTTATGATTAACATGATGTTTTGTCATTTCAGAGCATATGAAAAATAGGCGTATTACAATACAGAATAAAAGATACAGACGGGATATTTCGAAATGTTCTTTGAAGGAATGGAAATGAACTTTTGGAAAGGGAATGGAAAACAAGATACAGACTTTTTTTATTTGGAAATGTAACATGACGATTTTAACTTTGTGATTATGGAATTTGGCTTCTGGGTTAATGTTTGTACGAGGAAGAAGAGACTATACTGCGAACTGCAAAAAGAAATATTGTTGATGAATATTTCACTCGTATAATTTTGATTTGATCTCGCATTATATTGAATCCTAAGCTTAACGCATATATGAAAACGTCGGTGATGAATTGAAAATTAATCCTATATGTGTTACCTTACGCCTTTTTCGTTATGAAACATGAAAATATTAGACAGTACCCTATCTTTGAATTATGGGTGCCATAATGTTTGACAAAACGTGATAGATTGAAATCATTGGATGACTTTTAACATATACCACGAAGGTTTAATCTGGGGAATTCGATGTACACTACCGTGGTGGTAAAACAATCAAAACAAAGTAAATATATGTATTGATAACGATAGATAATCAAAATCATAAAAACGATAATTGTCAAATTGAAAAGTGGCTCTTTTGTTTTAAATAATATCTTTCAGCTACAGATCAATCAATAAATGTACGTGATTGAAACATTCATTCTGTAAAATTAAACAGTTATTATAAAATAAATCACTAATTCGCAAGTAATTAGTTGAACATTGTTTATAGATTTTTGACATATTGCCTCTGCAAATGTAATGTTAATTTACTCAAATAATTACTTGTAATTAATGGAGAAATGAAACAAAATCGTCATTTGTCAAAATCCTATATCAGCTTAAGATGGAGATTTTACCGACGCATCATACACTCGATTCGAGGAAGCGACCCTAAAATATAAGTTACAGCGTATATTGATAGAAATCAAACTACAACCATCAGCTTCAAACAAAACTTGCTCAAAACCAACCCAAAGTATAACATAAATATGTACTCTGGGTTGACATTAAGTAATAGATTGATTGCAAAAACGTGTTTTCATCTTTTACGACGTGTAAGCTTTATCATGCGTGTTTCACAAAGTAAGCAAAATTTAGTTCCTTATTTGAAAATGTTTTCAGAACGTTAATGACTTTTTAGCGTCAACACTGTGTTTTCAATAGAAAGTGTAGATGAAAGTTCCTCCTTCCAAACATTGCCAGCGGCATTACCGCGTCCCGTTGATTAAAATCGATTCGGGTATAGAAAGTGAAAGCGGAAACCCATGTATCTTTACAGTGTTAATCGTCAACGCTTTGCTTGAAGTGGTGAAGTTGCAAAACATAACCATTGCTTTACATTTCATAGATACTTGGAAACTTATAATGGTCTTGTAGCGGCATGAAGTCTAATGGCGAACCACAAACTATGAATTCACCCCAGTGATACCGGTGTATTGTCGATCATGCTTGAAGTATTGTAAAGGCAAATACGCGACACACTCAACATATTATCACGATTTTACATTAAGGTGTTGTTTCAAATATATGTTACTAGTTGTTGACACTCTGTATGAAAACACATAGACAAGGCTACAAATACGGTGAACATCAACATCTTCAGTGCAAGTGCTCTTAAACGCATGGGTGCTTCGAAATCACGGTAGGAATACTGTATTTCACCTTTAAATACTTTTAAAATCATTGGTTGTTTTGCAACAATCTTACAATCGATTATCAGTTATCATGACTTACCGATGTTAATAAAATATCAAGAACTTTTATCAGTGTGATTCTAGCGTTTGTACTTTTCTTATGGGTGATGAAAACTGTTTATATTTTTTATTGACCAGCTTTTATTTCTTATTCGAAATTTGATTTGATAACAAACTTGACTAGATAAATAAGAATTTCATTCAATATTTCGATTTAATCAAACGTACAAATGGAAATATTTTGAGACATGATTTTTATACAAATATATCGATTTTCATTTGCGTCCTTACTATCGATATGTTGGGTTTTTATAATAGATTAGAGATTTATCAATAGACTATTTATATGTAAACAAACACATAATCAATTTTTTATCACAATTATTGATATCCTGTATTTCAGCACGACATGGTCTGCTTGCTTTAATACGCAATGGTTATGCCTCAAGGTACAGCCCTGTCAGAGTATTTATTCTGGAAACGAAATTTAAAAGGACATTGTAATTTATTCATGAATTATTTCAGTAACAGTTTTGCTGATTTGGCAAGTTTATAAAGGAGGACGAACACTCGATGAAGCCAATTGTCGGCACTCCCGAGAGTGCAAAACCCTGCTGTGGCATAACAAGGAATTTATGTTATGTATTATCATGGGTCACGAAAACAAGTTTATTTTTAATCAAAAGTAAAATCGATCAAATCACCTTTCCCAAATAAACACAATCACGAACCGGAAGTTCATAGGACAGGATATTTTACGATAAAAGTTGTGAAAACTTTCACACGTATAACAGTATTCAACATGGGCTTTGATGCCTGAACTATTTCATCTTACTTTGTTTATTAATACATTTCAAGAATACATCTTTTAAAAAGCTGCCCTTTTATGGGCAATCACAATGAAATACCAAACGATCGTAAGTTCACAAAATTTATAAATTATGATTTAACAAACATTTCACTGATTTCAGTATAAACTATATCAATATTGAAATGTTTCCTTTAACTTTGTTGTTTTCTTTCTATGTCATTATGTACTGCTTTTTACATGACAGAGAGAACAGGGTCCCTTTCATAAAGCACGTAGGTGATTATATGTCACTAAGTTAGCCTAAGTGTAATGTCGAATGATGGGAGATAAGGGTAACCTTAGTTAAGGTAGCTGTGTGAAAAGAGGCCCAGACCATCTTTGCATGTATGTAGAGAGATCACCGAGGAAGTGTTTCATACGAAACGACATTCTCTCCCCACAGAGGCAGACCAAGTCAAGAAATGTTGATACAGCCTCTGTTATATTACGCCGAGTTTGTGGGATAGAATGGCAGACGCCTGATTGGAGGTAATCAAAGTTAGTTGTGCAATCAGCGACGCTGTTCTTAAATCATCATTTTGGCTACTAAATGATGGCAAAGGCATTGCGATGTGAACCACCCTTTCCATGCGTGAAGCGTTGTCATATGCTTAAGAAATTCAAATGGATTTTGGTGCAAATTTTGTCCGCTAGAGGAAACTGTCGGAACCCATGCGCCCACGGATTTCGGCGTAATAGAACAGAGGCTAAATCAATATGACTTGATCTGCCTCTGTAGGGAGAGAATGACGAAACGAGTGTGTATTTCTGTCATACCCGGGTTAGAGGTTCGTAAGCGTTATATGACATGCTTTCAATCGTCAATAACGAATTTTGTTATTATCCGAATTACAGTAAAACATCCACAAATTGGTCGAGTTCTGTTGTAGAACATCGCTGCAGTGACGTCAAGAAAAACTGCATGACGTCACAGACGACGACACAATGGAACTCTCGTTGATAGAATCGTTGTCAAAGATGATGTGAGCACATATTGAAATTATGACACTGCAATACGGGAAATAAAGCCCTTAATTCAACTGTACAGCTGCATAAATTTGTTCACTTGTTTGTGATCTTAGCGCAAATATCATGTAATTTGGGTTTCGTTTTGACGTTCGTAAGATAACTCCAGGACGACTTACAAAAGATCATCAATTGTTTAAGTGTAAGATAACCATTCCAAAGCCATATTTCGGGATCGTCTCGTCACTGGCGGGGATTGTCAATATTTGGCACGGTTAAATAGACAGATGGGGTCATATTTGTGAAATTCGGATTTTCTTAAATTTCGATTAAAATCATCAATGTAAACTTTGTAGAGAAAAAAATCATCACAGTTACGTTGCTTTAGCGCACAGGAACACATAGGAATAAGATCGAAAGCTGTTGATCACTTATGAAGGATTTTGTAGAGCAAAATAGAAATCGGTGTTTTCGAAATTTTGACCCCTGGTCATTTCAATGACCTGCCAAATTTGTTACAGCTATCTGCTAGGTATGACATACATATATGTTGACGCAAACTGAATCATAATTAATGCAGGGAAATTGCATCATTTCATTATTGATTTCGTTTTCACAATGCTAAAATGCCTCAAAGACGTTACAAATTACATGATATTTGCACTAGAATACGAAGGTAAGTGAACAAACTTAAGATACGCAGCTGTATAACTACATTCCATTATTATCGAATCGTAGAAGGTGCAAACAACCGCATTGGAACAGATTGATCAAATGGTTTAAAAATGATATGGCGTATCGTTGAATACTCCACATAATGCAACTTTATTACTCAACCGTGGTGAGATCACTTATTAAATAACAATGAGTCGGTAACACACATCTGTGTTACAATCTTGTGTAAACAACGGAAATACTTTTGAACGTCGCACGACATCGTCCAATTCAATGACTGTCAAATTTTGTATTCTGAAAAAAAAACGTGTCAGCTAGGTATTACATACAAATATGTTAACGCAAACTGAATAATAACGTATGCAGTGAAATTTCATCATTACTGGTTTCGTTCTCACAATGCTAAGATGCCTCAAAGACGTTACAAGTTACATGATATTTGCACTAGAAATTAGAATACGAAGGTAAGTAAACAAACTTAAGATACGCAGCTGTATTGTTGTTAAGACGAATACTTCCACTTACCCAAATCGATGCAAAAGGGAAACCGAGACACCGTGCACTTACCTGAAAAAATAAATTTATGACATTATGTTTTTTTATAAAGACAAATTCGTCAAAACAAGATAACTGTAACCAAGAGATTATTCTGACATAAGAGAAGAACTGTTGAGTAAGGCATATTTCATTACAAGAAGGGTTTAAATCCTGAAATCCCAAGGCCACTATTTCAGTATAGCTCAGAAAAAAGTGAACACTTCTGAAATCAAAACAATGGCAAACTATTTAAAGGTTGTGTTTATAAATATGAAACTGTAACTCGGTGCTTTCACTTTTGAACGATCTTTCTGCACTTTTTTCATTTATCTATATCTACGTATGTACATATTGATACACATTCCCATCTCTTGTAATCAAACAAGTGTCTGATACACTGTAAACAAGATAACCCTGTGCAACTACGGACCACATTGCTTCATTACGGATCCCTTTTGATCTTTTACTCTGTCTGAAATATTGATTTGGAACCAGAAGTCTAGGTCCGGACGTGCAATATTGGAGATCTCTGTAAATTGACACAATCTCTGGTGGATCTACACTGAAAGGCTTCTGGATCTTCTTCTTTGTGAGGGCACACGAGTAATTGCTGTGGTTAAAGGTTTAAGGTCATTTGGTAAAATTGTGTTTACGAAACCAATCTCAAGGAATAAAACAAATGCAATCATGTCTATGTGAATTATTTTTTAAGTTTAGGCCTATAATGACTGAAATTGCTGAATCATTTTGGAAGTTTTTCTTATTGTTATGTTTATTGCCATGATCGTGTCATTTATATGCTGTTTGACAATCAACAGGTACTTTTCTAGTAAACGTGCATCCAGCAATAATTATAAACCTAGCAGGCCATGTTTCTATCTGGAAATTCCTTTACAGTCGTCGAAAAAGTAAGTGACCTAGTTGTGGTGATCGAGGTATTATCAATTCACATACTGATCACGCGAGATATAATCAAAGAAGTGCGCGCTTGTTCTATTTTGGTGAATGATATTAAGTCAATTTCGAGTGCAATAAGAAACCCTTGATGTGCACGATTGTGGCGATTAGCTGATATCTAATCAGATCACAACAAAACTAGTTGCATTTCTTGGGCTTCTCAAGCGTACCAAAATAATGACCAAGAACAAATCTATACTACTTAACATAATATTATAGAACACTCAAGAAGTATTTATGATTTTCAGCTCAAAAAGAGACTATCTGGTTGAGGTTTTCATTGTATGCATCTAAATTAATAACCCTTAAGATAAATTTCTCGAATTCTGATTGGTCAATAACCAATGCATACGGAGCCGTGTATCCTGATTTGGCAGGGTGTACCATCGGTTTAACCCATGAGACAAGTCACATGACAAGCCAAACGGGTCTCTCGGATGACCTTGACCTTAGATGGTATGCGGAAGTAAAACGGCTAATCGACTCGTAATTTCAGAATCAAATTTTACAGTAACAAGCATTAGTAGGGAGAATTTAAAGCATGTACATTGTTAGTTTTGTCTGCGTCTTAAAATTCAGTCAAGTATCACAACGTGTCGCATGGTAATTTGTTTCAGCATCAATTAAGATTCCGATTTTTTTGGGGTCGCAGAGTTGTCCCCCTTGATAACTGATGCTTAACTCCGTACAGCGTTAGTTGCGATTCACACTGCGCTAAGCTAGTACTGATGCCTTTGTGTGACTTAATATAGTGAAAATGAATCACTAGTGAAGAATTATTAAAGGATCTTAAGGGTAATATATTCGCAACAATGGTGTGGTTATCAGTTCATTGTGGGGAAACTTGCGAGCATCGACTGGAACCACGTTGAAATTCAGTAGTTACTCTAAGAACATTTAGGAGAAACATGTAATTTTTCTTCCGAAAGCAGAATCCGATTCTAGCTACGCATATACATGTATAGTAAAGAGAAACATAAAGATTGCACATGTGCTATGAGGCAAATTGTTTTGAAGAAAATCACCAGAAAACATGTATTACAAAACCTTTAGGAAACCTCAGTAACATACACAAGTACATTCTCTCCCCACAGAGGCAGATTAAGTCAAGAAATGTTGATACAGCCTCTGTTATATTACGCCTTGTCTGTGGGATAGAATGGCAGACACCTGATTGGAGGCAATCAAAGTTAGTTGTGCAATCGGCGACGCTGTTCTTAAATCATCATTTTGGCTACTAAATGATGGCAAAGGCATTGTGACATGAACCACCCTTTCCATGCGAGAAGCGTTGTCATTTGCTTAAGTTATTCAAATGGATTGTGGTGCAACATCCACGGATTTCGGCGTAATATAACAGAGGCTGTATCAACTTTTCATGACTTGATCTGCCTCTGTGGGGAGAGAATGACACACGTAACACAATATCCATACTGCAATATTTACATTTTAGCACAAAAATACGTCGTTAATGGGCGCGTAAAGGATCAAAGTACACTGTCAGTGTTCTGTAAACAAATGATTTTAAACGGGATTTTGTTCTGAATGCATTGATGCTGGTATACTTAATATCATAGATTATGATCTTGTTAAGTGGTCGAACTTGTCCATTACATTAGAAATTCGTTCTGATTATTGGAAATTTCCAAAGTTGAATTTGCAATTTTTAAGGTAAGACGAATAAGATGTCACTTGTGTACCTTTATGTTTGTAAACAAAGTTTCGTCTTGGCCTCAAATTGGAGTTCCTTCTTTAAGTGGGTTACATTATATTCTTGTCAAGTACTCAACTATTTTTATTTTATTAATGTATTTTATTACATAACATTTGCAATGACGAAAAAGTTTGGGTTTCTTTCTTTTGTCTATTTTAATCAGCAATAGATAGGAGTTGTATAATGGTTATACTCAAAGGGTCTTGAAACTTGAATAAGAGTGTGCAAATATATCACATATAAGTGTTCTTTGCGTTAGGGTAAGTTTTCTTTTTTATCTCGTCAAAGGACATTCTCATGTTCGACATGACTTTATTGCATCTCTTTCAAAGGTTTATTGGTTTTACCAAGAGAATAAATTATTTTGTCTAGGCTCACAATATGAACACTTAACACTTCACTTTATCATAATGGTGTACTTACTCTACGTCCAAGATTCCATTGTGTTCATAAATGATGTCGGTGGCTCTCCGTTATAACCCCTGATAAACATATGGCATTTTGTATAACGGTTTGGGACTGCGTGCAGATATCAAAGAATATAATGCAATGATTCAGGATGAAATTTACATGTAGCTTTGTAGGAACTGTGAATTATTTTTTGAGTTGTTAATTGGCATTTGAAAAGATTTTCGTCTTGAATATGAACAAATTCAAAATATTAAAACCATTTCATTCATTAATGCAAGTTTATGATCAAAACCATTCGTGCAAAAGATAAAACACAGAAATCTACCCTAATTACCTCATAAGAAATATCTACTTGTGGTCTTCTATACACAAAATTTCATTAATCAGATGCTCTCTTGGTCAATACGAACGGCTTACTCTCAGCTGTGATCTTTCAAGGTAGTCAGCCGTTTCCTAGAGGATAGTCAACCCTGTCTAGACACATAGCAATAAACACCATATACGTGTTAAGAAAGTGCATGGCTACTTTCTTAAAGGGGCAGTAGAACGTTTTTCAAAAATTCTATATTCAAAACTTTTCACTGATAATTGTACGTTACTGTAAAATGTAATACTTTGATAGTGTCAAAAATCTCATTACACAAACCAATCCTCCATAATCAGAGAACAAATAATAAAGATTTACATGAAGTTCATTAGCGGCCATTTTTGTGTGAACACCTTTAATTCATTTTGTGTAAGAAAGGGGAATCGCATGGCTGAACATTACATTATATATTTGATTTATTACTGCTTCATTAAGTTTAAATACACTGTCTTTCCATTTGAACCAGTTATTTTCATTGTCCTGACATCACCTTCTATTCCCCCCCCCCCTAAACACGTGCTACTGCCTCTTTAAAGAGCCAATTTTACACATAGAATGCTGACGACGATGCTTTGTAACACAGTACCAGAAGTGTAGGTATATATATTTGTGAATAGATCAAAGACAACTTTGAAAGCGTTCATTACCTTATATGCCTACATTCAAAAAAGGCGTCCAAACGATTTTCATGATAAACAATTTCCATATATTTGTCATACTTTAAAGGGGCATTAGCCCGTTCTTTGATAATTTTATAATTTAAATATTTCACTGATAATTGTACGTTTACGCTAAATGTATTATTTTGATAGTGTCAAAAATAACATTACACAAGCCAATCTTCCATAGTCAGAGAACAAAGTATGATGATTCATCTAAAATTCATTGGCGGTCATTTTTTATGAACACCTTTAAATCATTTTGTGTAAGAAAAAGAAATCTCATGGCTAAATTTTACATTATATTTTTGAATTATTAGTGCTTCAATAAGTTTAAATGCATCGTCTTTCAATTGGAACCATTAATTTTCATTGTCCTGACATCACGTTATGTTCCCCCTTAAAACGTGCTACTGCCCCTTTAACCGATGAAAATTTTACAAGAAAAGTTCAAGAAATGGAAAATATGTTTAAAAAGGCCTCAAAGTGAGTGTACAATGATTTCTTTCAGGTTAACGATGAAACGGGAAAGCTCTGGATAAGATCTTGACAATTTGATCACAATAAATGATAAGTATTTTACTTTTTGATATCAATATGTTATTTGAAAATAGGTTCAACTTCAACTACATTTAAAGCTTTTGAGTATAATTCTCATGAATATTTCATGCAATACATTTTTGGCTCATTTTTGATTTACCATTAAATTTCGTTCAACATTTTCTCATTTTAAGACAGGATAAAAACTTCAACAATAACAAGTATTCATAAACTTCTTGCATCAGCTATTTCTGCATTTATATATGCATGTATTCATATACATTTTTAAAATGTACTTCGAATGAGATTTTTCGCAAAAAGTCACATTTTGATCGAAACGCTATTAATGATAATGTAGAATTTATTTCTTCTTAATTGTAATTCATGACTAGGAAATGACAAGAAAACATCTCGCATTGTATAAAACTAATACATAATTCAAACTCAGGCTGCAACTTAATGTAAATCTAGAGAAATGCAACATTTGACAATGTGCCCCATGGTGAATGAGTCTAATACAGTTGGCTGATATCATAAGCGCTGTTGAGATTCTATACGGAAGTTTCAGAATTCGCAGGGATTCCTCAAGTTCAAAGAAAGACACAGAAGGCATAAGACGTAAAGTTCAGTCATGTGGTTCCCTTTTCTTACACAAAAAATGAATTAAAGGTGTTCACACAAAAATGCCGACCAATGGATTTTATGTGAATCTGTATAATTTGTTCTATTGGTTTGTGTAATAAGATGTTTGACACTATCAAAATAAAACATTTAGCAATAACGTAAATTTTAAAATAACGTGCTAATGCCCCTTTAATGATTCATTTCCATTAGTCGTCTCTTCATCTCCTCATTGGCTGCATTAAAGAACACGTTAATGATATTTCAAACTGCACAGTTTTACACTTTTCGTAACTTTTCATTTAAAATTGATATTTCTAAAGGGGCTAACAATGGTTAACAATATTTCTGGTGAATCTTCATTCATAGTGATTTTGCATTCAACCTGTTTCAGCATCTAACATATACATATTTATTTTCAGATTTCACGAGAAACCCTTTTCCTGTAAAGCTGTTCTCACAGAAGCAAATCGTTTTATTCCGTCATTACGGAAGTAACAACCAATCTTACCATGCCTCTGGCGGTTCCAGTTCCGGACACGAAACTAGAATATACGCATAGTCCATATGAAGGGAACGTATACTATTTTTATCTCATCTTTTAGTGAGCTTCAAAAATGTGAAATTCATTATAAGAAAGATACATCTGTTTTTCTTTTCTAAATACATGATTGCTAGTCTATACAAATAGTGCCCCATCTGCTCAATATTATCAATATATTATCTTCTGAAATTAAAAAAGAAAAGAGGGTTGATTAATGCACATGTAGCTTTAGTATCTTTAAAAAAAAGTGTTATTCAAATGTTCTTGGTCTAAATACATATAAAGATCACACTTAGATGCCACATATAACACTGAATAAACATCAATACAACGTCAATATTGTGTGACATCATGAACTGTATTAACTACCCACATGATATGTATGGTAATGTCCCAATGGATGAATTTGACTAATAAATGAAGGTCTATCCTGCAATATTGACATTTAGCACTTAAATAGTGCACAGTTCAAGAAGCTAGTTTGGCATGACAATTTATATGTAATAGGAGCAAATGATTATTATTTTAATTGCTGACTTTGTGTTTATTCAGCGATAATGATCCAGATGTAAATTCATCATGTCTAAATAATTGAATATATATTACTTTATATATAATATTGATTTACTGCTTCAGCATATCAACTGAAATAGAATGTAGAATCTACTTCATTGTGTTCCTGTTTGCTCATTCATCTTGGTAACAGGATGGAATTTTTATTGTTATTTTATACAGAATAATGGACGACAGAAGCGATATTTAAAGATGTGTTGTCAAAATGGGCTGAATTCTAAATAGATTATGCTCTATATCAAATAAAGAACGTTAAAACATTACATTAAAACCTTATAGTTGATGGTGTATTTAATCTACTGAAATTGTGTTGTTTGTCATAAAATGACATTATGATTCGTATAGGCTTGAGTTATTAATTAAGCTATATCTTTTGTAAAATATGAAGTATGATTATGGTTATAAGAAAACAAAAACTAACTTCTTAGATATCACCTGATTGTATAATCAAAGAATAACAGGACAGAAATGATAAGATTGTGGGCATGATATTTCGACTTTTTTTCTGCTATTTTTTTTTGATGAACTTCTTCTGCCCACATTTGTCTATTGTATACAGTGTCTGCATGCATTTAAACAGCGAAATACTGCAATGCATATATATGCAAATATGTAACGATACGACTTTAAAATATCCTCCTGCTAAAAACCAGACCTCTGTGAAAATGAACTTTGCGTTCTTGCTCAAAGTAAGTTGCAGTAAAAAAATTGGAATACAATCGTGTCAGAAATAGATTGGAATGCCAGTCAAATGTTCCAACGTTTCAGTTCATTATCACAATAAGACACTTATCATTTCAAGTTTCATATTACAAAAAATAGAAGACCTTCAGCGCAAAATGAAACACGCGATATGCTACTCTCTTATTAAGCATTTAGAATTTAAGAATACTGATTTTGAGGGACAGCGTTGTTACAAATATGAGCTCCAATAACATAAAAAGGTAAAGATTGGTCAAGTACATGTAGTTTGCTTCCCTTCAAACTGACAATGACAAATTGTCCAAACTATTGCCATCGAAACCCCCAAAAAAAACATAATTGAAAAATACCAAAGTTGGAAAGGCTTGGTCTCGCGTTTTCAGCGTTATGCTCGGGAAAGTAACCCTTCCTTTCAAAATGAGTCCAAATTATTGCAATAGAAGCAAACAAATCGAAAATCGAAAATACGCTGAAACTCCAAAACGTCACATCTGCATCAGATGAAGAATAAAAAAAACAAATTTAGTGACGTAGGTCATGCAGTTTCAGACTTACAGAATGCTCCGAAAATGAATGGGAACGTCAAATCGGACGTGAACGCGAAACACCAATATGTCTCCCGACACTTCAGGAGGAGACATGATAATTATCATCATTTACAATTTAAAAAATGTTTTTGGTCTCAAAAGCCTTTAGCTCTCAAGAATATCCTGTGATTCATTTATAATATGTAAATGACAAACAAACACATTCAACTGTAGATTGCCTAAAAATCCACTCACAATAGTTTTATTCAATAAGAAATTTCCATTTAGAAATTACATCTTACCAACTTTTATAATTTTATCTTGGCAATAAACTGAAAGTGTTTGTTAATCAATTTCATGGAAATTCTATTGAGTTAAGGAGACAACCTTGACTGTTTCCTAGTTCGATTGCCCGAGTGGAAGCAATAATCAGAATTGAAAAGCTATTTCACTGGCTCCCACTTCTCTTTTTATATGTCCCCGATGAATACTGAAGATTTGAATGCAGGCGTTGAGCTATGAAGTGTGAAATAAGAAATGATAGATTTATTAAATAATTGCTTTAAGCACAACATGCTGAACAAAACATAACTGAAAGTTAATCCTCTGAATAGATGCAGAGCATTCTAAAAGAAAACCAATCTGAAAGTGAAAGCGAGGGCTGAAGCGTTAAGCAAAGAAGTCAGTTATCTTCTCCCTTTACAGCACGCAGTCGATATTTGGTTCAAAAGTTGTTTCCCTCAACGAATTATCCTCGTGAACGACATTAATAACGACTTCAATCTCAATCAAAACACATTTCTTTTATTTTTTTCTATTTGATGATAAAGAAGACAGTCCATATTTTCTACCTGATACTGTATTGCCTTTATTTTATTCAAAATTCAAGATACGATGATATTCAATTTACAAAATCTCAAACATTATGAAAACACCATTATTTGGTTGCTGAAATGAAAATATAGGGTCCTATCCTTGAACATACGACTTGTTCTACAGATACAACAAATACATTGCATCTCTTCTTGCCATGATGCACATTAGAATTTATATGTCAAATTTCCAATTTAATTCCCTATGACTTGTTTAGTACATGATTAAGAGGTGAGATAAGGTGATGTGGGATTTATCGCCGCTTTCGAGAGTATTTCACTTATATAACGGCTGCTAGTATTATTGCGGGGAGAAAGCCCGCAGCACTATTGCGGCTATGCATTGCGGTGAAACTGCGAGCATCGGCTGGAACTAGCGAACCAAGGGTGGTACTGCGCTGAAATTCAGTGAAGCATTGCACCCAAACCTGACTGCGTGTAGAACAGTTCTCTACTGCAGGCAAAGTTGCCTAGCCCCTGGCGGGATTCGAACCACGGACCTCCTGATCCGAAGCCGAACGCGCTAACCACTGCGCTAACCCGCCCCCACATGGTTAAGAAGCAGATATTTCTTAAAACCCCAAGAGTAAACTGAACAGTTTTAATCTTTATAATTTTGAATCTTTTAACCCTTTTCATGTCCGTTAAAGGGTCAGTAGCACGTTGTTTGAGAATTGTAAGTTAATGTATTATTTTTAACCTCATTTCACAAACCAATCATCCATAGTCATAGAACAAATCATAAAGATTCACACAAAGTCAATCAGCGGCCATTTTTGTGGGAACACCTTTAATTCAATTTTTTGTAAGAAAAGGAAATCACATGGCTGAACATTGCATTTTGTATTTCGTTTATTACTGCTTTGTTTAGTTGTAATACATTGTCTATCAATTGGAACCAGTTATTTTCATTATCCTGACATCACCTATACTACCCCTAAAACCAGCTGCTGCCCCTTTTCGTCCTGGTATAGTTTGTTTCATAATGATGCATCGCTGACCATTGACATGTTTACCGTAAGTTTATGCGTTGTCGGAGGGAAGTTTTGGCCTGGCTTGACATTTGGACTCGTGCTTGGAATAAAGACGAAGAGAACACCAAAAAACCTATGTGATATCAATTTAAGCAGTATTCAAATTGAGCAACGCTAATTCAACGATCGACAAGCATGTTTGCTTTAAGTCTGCCTTTTCCCTTTATTTGGTTCAATTGATCTTGTATTGAAAACGCTTGGTACCTTAGTGGTTACGAACGATATATATCTCTTATAACTATAACAAAAAATACATTTTAACTTTAATAGTTTATACTTTCTTGGAATTGATAAATTTAAGCAATACTGGTCCAATCTGATGCTGGTTCCTTTACTTTTTTTAAATTTCAATCGGTATTAATTAATTTCAGATGACATTTTTTAAAAAGTTTTCCTCAAAATTAAATAGAATAAAAATAAATGTACACGTTACATGTTCTGTTATTACCTTATCTATTTACTTAACACTTACATAAACAACTGATCGATACATAAATAGCAATGCTTAATTATTGCAATAATATTGTGGCTATTTGTTGGAAAGGATCACTTATATTTTGTTGATGAAATGTCATGATGGCATTTTGGTTTTTTATCAAATTTTCTTTGACAGCAGCCACATTTACAGAGTAAATATGAGTTTGAAGGGGCACTTCATAGTTTCGTTTTCTTGCACATTTTTTAGAAACCTACGATAAATATGTCATATATGAAGAGTCAATGTCTTAATTGGTCCGTTAACGATAAATACTTAAAAGAGAAAGAGGGTAAACCTAGAAACAGGAAAGTTAAACCCCGTCGAAAACATTTCGTGACCCTTTAAAAGTATGTCATAACTAAAGGAAAGACTATTTGGTCAAATATTGCTATTGAGTCTGTACATGTTCAAGACTTGACTATCGAACGGTGTCGCAAACAGTAATAATTGGCATTTTCCAAAACATTCCGTGACATGATTGATATCCAATATAAGGATTCGTGCTGAATATCAAATAGAGGCTTTGAGGACAGGAAGTTCTTCTTCTGAGACCAACACTGTAAACATTTAATCAAGGAGTTAGGAAAAGATCGTGTCATTTCGGATAGTAGTTCATGCAATATCAACAGAGTTGAGGAATGACCACTAATAATGATCCCGTTGAACATATTTGTCAAGATGTTAGTTAAAATACGTCAATTGATACGTCAAGACATTTTGGATAGAAGATGTAGTTTTTGGTTCTCAGAAATGTGTGCATTTCCCGATCATAGACAACAACAGAATAATGACACAAAAAGGTATTTTTAACAAAGTTTCAATATGTTTAAATGAATTCCTGCACCATTCATCTCGCAAAACATTTTTGTAGATATGACAGAAAAAGAATGACATCACATTGCATCTGATGGACATAATTCTTGTTTAAAAAGAATGTTTTTATTCATCGAAGTAATCGTCAGGTTAATCTGTCAATCACAACTCTTTTCTTAACTGTGGTACACAATAATCTATCCAAATAACTGATTTAAAAGCATATACAATGTGTCCCTCCTAATTTAAAATGTTTTATTACAGATATGCTATGTTGCTTGATAAAAATGGGATTATCATTATTATTTTCACTCAAAGTAATAATCTAGAGAGTGGTCTGGACTTTCAGCCCTTTATAGAAATAAGACAATTATGTTCCCAAGTTGCGTTTAGTTATACTAAAATTTGCTAAACTTTTGACAGGTTTATATTTTTAATCTAGAACTTTATCACAAAACACGATAATATATGTTTCAAGGTATGCTATGAAGGTGTGTATATAGTCACATCTTCATAAAGTTATATAGAGTATAATTTTCAGTAATTTTCTAATTTCAAAAGATCTGTTTGGGTCATTTTGCTAAAGGTTTGGGGGACGTGAAAAAATATTTTCCCACATCCCTTCTCAAGAAGTGGTTTACCAACATCATCTGTCTAAGTTACCAACATAAGATGAAAGGGTGTTGGAAAGAAGAATGGTTTAAACTTAACAATATCATGTATTCATTCATTTCATTTTTCAACTCAGAAACCTGTCTTATGCTGAATTTTATATTTGTGTTAAACTGTCAATTTTGATTGAAACGCCATGAATAATAATGATTTTGTTATGCTTTTCCCGACTGTGTGATATATTCATAAACATAATATGAATTTATTAAACAAATTGGAAGGATACATGAGTTCTAACGATCAGAGTTCAACACTAAGCTGCCTGATTAAGAAAGACATACAGTACATATGATGTTAAAACGTTTATGCCATACAAACTAATACAAAACAAGATGACTCTCAAATCTCATGTTTTTTATCTGTCATCTATCATTCCTGTTGGAAATCTTCCATACAATAATATCCCTAAGGAGGGCAAAGGTTGTTATTAAAATGAGGCAACTTAAAGCGTATCAATAAATTAAAATGTCGAAATTAAATTTTCTGATAAAAGTTTATTTATCATGTATGATTTGGCATTATGACGCGTGTTGTTTTGAAATAATATCTCAATACTATAATTATGTGTTGCAATATTCTGAGATGTTTTAAAGATGAGTTATGTAAAGTGGGGTCATGGAAACTTGAACTATATCCAATTATGAATGATTCATAAAAAACACATACACATGTACATAAAATCCTGATCAGAGAATTGTAAAAGAAAAATAATTGAATTTTTCGAACTAAGTAAGCTAAGTGATCATGAGAATAATAAGATAACAAAGTAACTTTATCATGGATTCGTATTAATATTTGAAACATAATTTATGTTTCACGGCTAGAACTATGGATGAATAAGGTTGATATGGTGTCAGGTCTGGTAAGGACCACTAAATTGATGTCTCAACAAACAATGTGTTTGCGCGTAATTATCAAAGGATTCTCTGTAATTCCTTTTCCTAGATGTAGTTCTAAATAAAATAAATTCATATATCAGTATCTTCTATAACTAGTTCTGATAAATAGTGGATACTATCGAAAGGCTTCTGTCTTATTCAATGCAGAAGAAGAGCTACGAAGTTTGAAATGAAAAGGAAGGATTCATTTGTTTGAAATCTCAAAACCTATCATCCTGAACAAAACCTAACTGAAACTGATCCTCACGGCGTTTCGGATGATGAACATCACCAGAGATAAATATAGCACCCTGACGTTCTTGATGTGATCCACTTTCCCTTTAGTCCTGTAGTTCTTTAACATATTTTAACATTAGGTCAATATTTTACGTAACAGTAATCCCCCCTTTACAGGGGCAGTAGCACGTTTTTTTATAATTTTATATTTCAATTTTTTTACTGATAATTGTAAGTTAATGCTAAATGTATTATTTTGACAGAGTCAAAAATCTCATTACACAAGCCAATCAGCCATAGTCAGAGGACAAAGTATGGAGATTCACATAAAATCCATAGGCGGCCATTTTGTGTGAACACCTTTAATTCATTTTGTTTAAGAAAAAGGAATCGCATGGCTACACTTTACGTTATTTATGTGAACTATTACTGCCTCATTTAGTTTTGATACATTGTCTTTCAATTGGAACCATTAATTTAAAATTTCATGACATCACCTTATATTCCCCATAAAACGTTCTACTGCCCCTTTAAAGGTAGAGTCCTACTGAAACATGTTCATCATGGAGCTCTATGCTTAACATCCAAAACGTATGTCTTTAAAAGTATTACATTCAATTAACAAACTTAAAAATATATATTTCATTACTTTAAAGGGGCAGTAGCACGTTTTTTGACAATTATATATCATCCATTTCTCACTGATAATTGTAAGTTAATGCTAAATGTATTACTTTGATAGTGTTTAAAATCTTATTACACAAACTAATCATCCATAGTCAGAGAACAAACCATAAAGATTCACATAAAATCCATTGGCAGCCATTTTTGTGGGAATACCTTTAATTCATTTTCTGTAAGAAAAGGAATCACATGGCTTAACTTTACATTATATATTAGATTTATTACTGCTTCATTTAGTTTGAATACATTATTTTCAGATTAGAACCATTTATTTTAATTTTCCTGACATCACCTTATATTCCCCCTGAAAACGTGCTAATGCCCCTTTAAGTTTCAAAGTTTACATTCACATTCATTCACCACATCTCACTATTTATTAATGAACGTAATGTTTAATATGCTATGAAACAGTCAGATATGATATAAGACATCAATTTTGACATATATCATCAATCTAGCAATGCAATAACATCATTATAATAATTATCCTGGAATAGGATCTAACCCTACAATATGATGAATGGTGCCTGGTAAATTGTTGACATGATCATTAATGACAGAGCCATAGAAAGATAATCCCGTGTTCATGTTTGTTTGGAAACGTTACTATCCGTTCTTTACACTCAACCCTAAGGCCTTTCCCCACCTGGTCGCATTGTCAACATAATGACGTTGGTTTTTAGCTTGAGACCCATTGACATTTCATGTTATAATGACACACAGTGATATTGTTATAATTGACTTGTTTGCTCTACCCAATGAAATCATCTATTGATGCAAGAATTTAATCATAATTATAATCTATGATCTTGACAAGCATATTTGTCAGAAAGTATTTGTGAATGAACTTACATCTTATAGATTTAAAAATGTATGTGACAACATACAATTATTTTGAACATCAATGCATTTCATATGGTTTTTAAATCATCGACTTTTCAGTAAGGTGAGCATTGAAAATAAACTAAATTTTACTCTCATAAAATCTCATACAACTTATGCGGACAATACGCTACAATTATAAACAGTATATATAATAAATATATAGCAATAATGCTAAGGGGAAATTATTTGAAGGATCATTGTAATTTAGTTGATTACGCTACATGACAATCTTAATGCGTAATTTTGATTACGACAAAGTACAAAAACTATTTCTTCAAACAACCAACAACTTAAAATCTACAAAAAAAATGGCATAACATTTTTTCGTTAAAATGACTAAATTTAATTGGGAACAGTGTATCATTCTAATAACAGTTACAAGCAAATCGTGAGTTGTCTCTTCCGAAACCGCCATGTGTAAGGCCATAACTTGCATTTGCAGGCTTCAACTTAAATCTCAAAAGCATAATTTAAGACATCTTTGAGCCTTCCATTCGATGACAAGTCTTCAGAACGTAACTATGAAAGTTAAATCTTATAATTGCATGCAAATAGAAACGTTCATTCTTTTAAAGTTTAAAATGTGGTAACATTGACATTATTCTCTTTCTCGAGTTGACGGGGGACATAATTGCGCAGTGGTTAGCCCGTTCGGCTTCGGATCAAGACTTTGCCTGCAGTGAACTTTTTTACACGCAGTTAGGTTTGGGTGCAAAGCCATACTGAATTTCCGCGTTGTACCACACATGGTTTGATAGTTCCATCCGAAGCTCGTGCTGTTCATCTTTGTGATGTTGTTTCACCGCAATGCCTTAGCATTAAAGTATTAGTATTAAAGCAGCCATCATGTAAGTGAAATAATATTGAAAGCGGCGTTAAACCCTAATTCACTTCACCACACCTCGACCTTGATATATCGAATAAAGCATTACGTTTTACACTTAATGATGTCATCATCAGTGCAACTGCATTGAATAGTAAAAGAAAATTGGTAAAGCAGCAACTATATTTTCCGATCCGATGTAATTCTTAAGGAATATGGTTTCTTTTAATATGGGTCATTGCATCTTCTCTCGTCTCATAGCTAGCTAACATCAGCACGAGTCGCAGGTTTCACCGCAATGCTAAGCTACAATTTGTTGTGGGCTTTCTCTCTGCAATAATACAACCAACCCCAATATAAGTGAAATACTCTTGAAAGCGGCGTTAAACCCCACCTCACCTCACCTCACCTCGAGTGGAAGCCTGTGTTGATTTTCGCTAGTGCGTCCTTTGGATAAATGTACATCAGCCATTTATTCCAAGCAGGGATGGCAACATTGCAAAAGTTCCATCATATTGACGACAGGACAGTCACGTAGACTCGGGTGTTAAATATACCTTTCTTTCATCAAACTTTGAGCACACTGAAATTGAATTCTCTATTTCAGGACTGAATTGAAATATTACAATTGCATGTTAGGGCCAATTGTTTGTTAAGTTCCTATGAATATTAAACATGTTTAGATTGAATGCAGAAAAGATATCGAAGATAACAGAAAAACTGCGACAACATACCGTTACATTATTTGTTAAGTTTGTCAAAGTAAGTATATTCCCGATAAAGGGGCAGTAGCACGTTTTTAGGGGGATATATAATGTGATTTCAGGAAAATGAATAGTAATGGTTCCAAATGAAAGACAATGTATTTGAACTTAATGGAGCAGTAATGATCCAAATATATAATGTAAAGTTCAGCCATGCAATTCCTTTTTCTTACACAAAATGAATTAAAGGTGTTCACACAAAATGGCCGCCAATGGCTTTTTTGTGAATCTTCATACTTTTTCCTCTGACTATGGATGATTGGCTTGCGTAATGAGATTTTTGACACTTTCAAAATAATACATTCGGCATTTACGTGCACTCATAAGTGAAAAATTGAAAATATGGAATTTTAAAAAAACGTGCTACTGCCCCTTTAAAACTACGACGACTTCAGATTCTTGACACTTCCTCTTTTTTGGACTGAATATAATCAGAGCGACATAAGTATTTTCAAGTCTATCCTCCTTTGGGACAACAGCAGTGTATGAATTAGATTGGCAATCTAGCCTGTCCTGAAAATTCATTGGTCAAATCCTTTGGGAAATTTAAGAAAAATATAGAGCCATGGGCTCTGTAGCTCATCAGACTTTTGATGGAAATAGTTTTTTAAGGTTTTGAGCCATGTGACCCCAATTGGGGTTAAGGGGTAACCAAATGTAAAATTTAGAATCTTAATTGGCCAAAGAGTCTACACAAAACTTTTCAGCTCTCTAGACCTTTTGGAACTGGAGAAGAAGATGAAAATAGGTTTTTAAAGTTTTGACCCTTGTGACCCCATTGTGGGTCATGGGGTCACGAAATCTACAATTTCGAATCCCAATTGGCCAAGGAGTCCGCACATCAAATTTCAGCTCTCTAGAGTCATTGGTTCTGGAGAAGAAGTCGAAAATGTGAAAAGTTTACGGACGGACGGACGGACGCCGGACGCCTTGCCATGCCATTGGCCCATCGGGTCTTTCAGACCTGATGAGCTAAAAAGTAAGAAATAGGCCAATCAGTAAGTGTTTCTATAAGTATTGGACAAAGCACATAAATACACTTAATATAAGCACAAATAAAATCATAGTGCACTGATAATCACAAACAAAGAAGATATCAGGTAAAACAGCATTCATTGAATGAACTATTCCTGTATAGCCCGTTCCCTGTTGGCACTTTTATTCATGTGAAAGTGACATCCACATTTAGAATTGCCTCTGGTGATTTCCATATTTAGACAAGCCAATTTGTCTCAAAGATTTCTACGGACTGCTCGTTAATGTATCAGTTTCTCTATAGCAAGTTGTTCAATGTGATCATTATCAGTCTTATTTCATCCATATCGCATTGTAAATGTGTAGGGAATATTCTGAGACATACATACCAATTTGTTCTGAATGATAGAGATCAAGTTCACGATTTACCTAATTGAACACATGAGTATGTTTTTGATATTATCATAATTTGATATTTTATTTAAATTATTTCTACATAGCATCACTAATCTAAATATGTCAGCTTTATCTCATATTCCAAATATCTCTATCATTAACTTTTAATCATTTTCTTTGTAATTCATTTCGTGTTTAATCCTATAAAAAATATTTTTACAACTTGCTTGTGGCATGCATCTTGTATAGTATTTTTATTTTATTTACTCAATCTATGTTTAACTTTAATCTCAATCATGAATTTTTATTCTTATCTGAGCAATTTTATATGTATTTTTTGCGAACGGCATAATGTTACTTGTAACTCAAAGTGAGGGTTATAAACTCATGTCCAAAAGAAACGATACCATACAAATCCCAAAATAACTCAATCCACTGCAGATAAATAAGACTAAAACATAGAAATATCATTTCTTCAGTAGTCAACTAACGTCTATGCAAAATTTGGAAACATTATCTTTTCATGTTTGCGAGAAACATGCATTTGAAAAAAATCATCGATCTGGAATCTCCTTAACTAGGCGAGATAGCAGAGAGAAATTGGACACTTTCACTTGTTTTAAAACGTTCTAGTGCAGTGACGCGTCAACGAATTCATGTCAAATAAAGTGTATTATATCAACAACAATTTTTTCTGACATAAGTTCAATACTTTATCAATTTTAAAGTGAAATGACAAAAGTTCTGTTCATAAAACAATTTGAAATTTCGATTTATGCACTCCATGTTCATTTGAAAAGATACAAAAACCAAAAGTATCTTTTCCTGAAGAATGAAAATGTGCATACTTTTTTACAAGATATATGCCTGTTAGACACACTTAAATTCGACTCTGTCAGGTTATAGAATGTTGATTCGGACGACTTTGAAAACTTGGTATCGTTTCTTTTGGACATGAGTTTATAAATATATTGAGTGTAAACTGGTCTCATGAAATATTGCTTTAATTTCCCAGTCTGAATTTATACAATAACTCCTTTTCTGATCATACTAAAATCAAAGGGAGGATTTGCAGATGGCATTTATATTACTAACATTTTGAACTGTACATCCTTACTCATTTATTATTTCAAATTTCATAACTAAATTTATAAAGTCTTTTTCATAAAAACACAGCATTGTTAAGTACAGTGAATGAAGCTTGTCATTATGTAATCTTCTATCTAATCAAATTTGAGGTGGTTTTAATCTTACAGATAAATGAATGAAACCTGTGAATATTTGACATAAATGTAAATGACAAAGTAATCGCTACCTTATCCCATCACATAAAAATCTATTGGCGGCCAGTTTGTGTGAACACATTTATTTTAGATACATTGTCTTTCTATTGGAACCGTTAGTTTTCATTTTCCTGACATCGCCTTATAAGGGGCAATAGCATGTTTTTAGGGGAAATGAAGTGCCTTGCCAAGGGACATAACACGGAATGAGATCTACCTGAATTCGAAGCCAGGTATCTAGCGTTGGAGGTCAGCATTCTAACCATTACACCACTGTGCTACTACTGATAGTAGTATTACTGTTGTTTTTTTCGGTAGTAGTAGTGTTGTCTCATTGAAAACTTTTATTCAGTGTCAATGTACACATATGCATTTTCTATTTCATAATCATGCTTCACTTGGCTACAAGTAAAATGAGCCTAGATTGAAATGGGATTGTAAATCAATCACATTTCTGATTTGCTAAATGAATCATCTTATCTGCAAGGCTAGAAAAAAGGGGGCACATGAGCATCTCAGGAATCAGATTTGAATCTCTTGATAATAGTCCTTTCTGCGGTTGCTAATTTACAATTTCCTGAAATTGAAAGTCGAATTATCAAGACAATTCTTTTTAGACAACATCCTTCCCTGTTGAAGTGTATTTTGCACACGGCAGCACCATGTCTTACAAAACCCTTGACAGGTTGTGTTGAATGTGATGCATAATGTAATAATAGTTTCGCCATTGATTCGTGTAGTGGCATCTGAATACCAAATTAATGTCTTTTTGTAGAATATATTCTAATTAATTATGAAGGTGAATATCAATCATGTATTTTCTATTGTGAATGACGATAAAACTTAAATATATATTCACTTTAATGCAAAATGTTAAAAAAAAATTATCTAAAAATGAAGATGTGATTATTCAACTGTAAAACTTCATTGTTCAAAGTTTGCATCTAAAGCACTTGCACTCCTGTAATATTACACATTCAGGTATATTACAAATTATATAAACAGTATCAAAACCCTTCTGGTTTTAATGTTAACAAATTAAACTTGTGTAACCACAGACCCATCGGTTCATCCGGTTGGTCTTTTTATTTTTAATCGTGTCTGAAACATACATTTTTAACAAAGGTTCTTAGTCTAGACTACTGAAAATTGAAGATCTCAGTACAGTAACACAATCCAACTGTCGAATGGAAGGCAAGAAGTTTCTGTGTACACTCAATCTCTCCCAACAGAGGCAGATCAAGTCATGATATGTTGATACAGCCTCTGTTATATTTCGCCGGAATCCATGGGTTCCCGCAGTTTCACCTAGCGGAGAAAGTTTGCAATCCATTTGAATGTCTTAAGCAAATGACACCGCTTCTCGCATGGAAAGGGTGGTTCATTTCAAAATGCCTTTGCCATCATTTAGTAGCCAAATTGATGATTTAAGAACAGCGTCGCTGATTGCACAACTCTAACTTTGGTTGTCACCAATCAGGCGTCTGCCATTCTATCCCACAAACTCGGCGTAGTAGAACAGAGGCTGTATCAATATTTCTTGACTTGATCTGCCCCTGTCGTGGCTGCTAATGTTATTCTGAATTAGCACCTTTATATCTAAGTAACTGACTGATATATATCTTTATGTCAAACAGAAACGTCGCAATTGATGTCATCATTGTGTCCAGTGAAAGCAAATGAGTTTGTGATTTTTACATTACTCTTTTCAGCAACATTGTCAACATTGTTTTCGAGAGACGAAAAGTATGATATTACCTTTTGATGTGTTGTTTCTACTTTTCTCAAATGTATGATATTCTATTTCAGATTCAGTTACGGGTTTATTTTAGTCTGGTAACACTTTGATCAGCTGTTGAAACATAACTAAAGCTCACGGCAATTACATTCTGACGTCGGTGCTCAATATTTGCACTGTCTAACCTAAACTGACAGGCGAAAGAAAGTACACACTTCAGTTAAATTTATCATTTGTTTGACGTTTAAATACAAATATTCCGAGTTCTTATGTAATCTCAGACGGACAAGAACAAGAGTTAAATCATCGTTCAAAGAAGTATACTTTATGAGTATTTTAGATTTTTGTCAAGAAATAATGTTTTTGTAAACAAATTGTTTCATCAAACATTTTCGGTTTACGGTTTGACTTATGTCACATGATATTTCGATGTATTTTTGTGCATCAAGTTGTATAACACTTAAAACGTTTCTAAGTGGTGTTGATGTGTCTTTCTACTTTAATGGATTTCCGTAATTCTTGTCTGATCTGCTTTCTCTGTTCCCTGTAGTATTGTGTCTCTGGTTACGCGCCGATGTATTCCGTGACATGAGCCATTTAGCTTCTGACAATCACATTCAATGCTCAATATTTGTCCTTGGCTCCTATGTTGATCATATACATTCAACTACAGCAGTCAGTAAATGTATGATGGGACTCATTTCAATTTGAATGTTAGGGATATTGATAAAAGCCTTATCAGATGGACCAAAATCTACTTTTATTTGATGTAGAATTGAACCGGGATAAAACTTCTAAATATTTTACTACCGCTAATGTATGATAAATGTTCTAAACATATTAAACACAATGAAACCAATTGTAAGTCCTATTCTCAATGTTATCCTATCAACAGTGTTCCAATGGAGGCTTTATCATGAGATGTAATTGATTGTAAACATTTCATTAATTTACTACATGTAAATGTTTCTTATCGTTTGCAGAAGCTATTTAGTCCATATCTTCTTGGATATCTAATCCTACAACAACCCTTACATGCATATAGCCAGTTGCAATTAAGATACCACTTGAAAATGTATACCATGTTACCACCCATGTCAATTTGATATAATGTACTACATGTTGAAAAGATTTGTGTTGTACTGTATAACTATGTACACGTATGGTACCCCAAAAAAGAAATAAAGCGTTAAAAAAAAGATAACTCTTGAAACATTGAAATTGCCTTTTACATTGCTCTCATGTGCATTTCTTATTTTGAAGTTAAAATATACTTCTAGAAAATATTTTGTTTATCAGAAAAAAATATTATTTAAAGAATGTAAAACTCGTTCTAATGCTCTTTGCCATTAATATTAATAATTCTGAACACATATCGCAGTCGAATGAATTGGACAATTGTAAATGTTGACATGATTGAAGAAGACAAGAATATCGATAGCTCATCCCTTTGTGACATTTTTTTTGTAACCTTATTATTAGTTCCGACAAACCCTCAGGCCTTTCCATGATTTTGGCATGATCAAAATAGAGAGCTCAGGAGATGGTGGGTCTTGCTGATCGATGTAATTATGACTACGTTTTGAATTCCAAATGACGACATTGTCTGTTTTTTTGTAACAGTCAGGGTTTCTTATTCAAAGGTAAGATTTGAACAAAAGTGAAAGTTACTGATAAAACATATATAGTCTAACGATGAAATAAGCATGGACTTTGACGACTGCACAGCCATTTTGAAAAAGATGTGTTTATTTTCACATGAGGAATCATATTGTAAAATATCTATTCTTTAATATCTAGATGCAACTTTTGCCAACAAGAAATTGAAAAGACGGCTAGTGTATACAGGGATTTATTATTTTGTGTGTCCCTATTTGTGAATAGCATCCTGAACAGATCGAGTTGATAGGTAAGCTTTCTTGCTCAGGAAATGTTAAAAGAACTAGATTAGCGTTTGCGGGATACCGCAAAAGCAGAGCAGCCCCGGAACTTGGGGTTTCGCCTTACCCTGTTCCGCCTTTTACAGGCCTCACCAAATTGGGAATTTTCTGGTCACACAATCAATGAACACATTTCATTGAGTATAACATTATTGTAATGAAATTAAGTGTAAAAAATTCAAATTAATCCATTTTCTCTATATATGTTGACCTTACTGTGACCTTGACCTTCGACAGTTCGTACCCAAAACTTTTTGAAAATATTGTACTTCTCAAGAGATAATATATACAAAATCTAAACTTCATAGCACAAAAACTTTTCAAGTTATTGTGTTTACAAGGAAATGCAATAACTCATATCTCATGACCTTGAGTTACGTCCCTTCGTGGTGACAACACGGTTTGTTTCGAGGAGAAAATTTTCTGAGTATTTGAGTAATATCAATATCAATTTCTATCTTTTGTTCTGGAATTCTTCACTAACAACAAGTGAACACTTTTGACGACCATTATGGTGTCAATTGATGTTTATAGAGCGAGAATTGGATCTTTCACTCAACCGAGAGGCACAAGACAAGTGACGTTACATACAGATAGTGAGTACTCGCCATTTCTTTCTGGGACTGATGTACACTATAGACTGCTTATTTGTACACTGATCTTCTCTATTCATCTCTCCGCGTCATTTGCCTTGATCAACTTTGTCGAAAATCTTGATTTTGATCATTATTTGCCAAAAGAAAATGTTTTCTTCTGTGCAGCTTGTGACGTCACGACATTTGAAATTGACCCAGTTTTGTCTATGTACCAGCCTCACGTTGCACGTGAGTCGTGTTTTCTCGGAGGTAATATGCACCCAGTGAGTGTTGTTAGACAAATCCTACTCTGTGCTAACGATGTTGAGTTGAATCCTGGACCCTTTACTCTAGAGGAAGTTCACGATTCGATAATGGCTAAATTGGAAGACAACAAGCGCGATTTAAGCAACCAGATCACGTCGTTGAAAGAAGAAGTCAAATCGATCTCCTCCAGGTGCGATAAACTCGATAAAACTGTAAACTCTATCAAATTGGACATAGAAAATTTACAACACACGAGTGAGACCATATATACGGATTTCGATGCAATCTCGGATAAGGTTGACAGCATTGACGATCGTATGACTAGAATAGACGAGGAGTTGGACAAACTTGAAGCATTTAGTCGACGAGACAATATCATTTTACATGGTATTCCGGAAGCTGAGGGTGAAAAGTCCATGGCATGCAAAGAAACTGTACTGTCCATTTTCCAAGATTACTTGACCTTTAAGACGTGGCAACCGTCTGACGTCATCCGTGCACATCGTCTTGGTGTTAAACGACAACAATCGGCTAAACCTCGTCCTGTCATAGTGAAACTTGCAGTCTCAGATGATAAGGTCCGAGCTCTAAAATCAAGACCAGTTCTTAAAGAAAATGGACTCGGGATCTCAAGTGACTTGACACGACAGAGAAAGCAGCTTCAAACCCTTAAAGAAACCGGTAAATTCGGTTATTTCAAAGATGGGAAACTAGTTACTGTCGAACGTGATGATGCAAGTGGACGTACGCAGAGGCAAACCCGTCAACGTAGCCGTCAAACGGGGACTTCTAATGGCCGAACCAACACGTCGTCTCATTCAACACGCACATAGGACACCGGTCAAGGCCCGGATAACTTTCCACAGGATTCGAAAGACAATGACACCGCAAATAACGACTTTGGGTCAGAAAATACCTCTGTATCGCTATTGTGTTGGAACATTAACGGTTTGAGCGATAAAGTGTATGATTGTGACTTTGTTTCATATATTCGAAAATTTAAAATAGTGTGTCTTGTGGAGACATTTGTTGCTGACATGTCAAACATAAATTGGTTAAATGGTTATGATGTCTATTATAGCCCAGCAGTAAAACTATCCAGTTTCGGCAGATTATCTGGTGGTGTATGTGTTTGTATCAATCATTCAATAAGTAGCATGTGCACTTTATTATCAACATCAATTGACAACTTGATATTTTTTAAAATTTCATAAAAGTTTGTTTTCAGTTACTAAAGATATAAACTTGATATATACATATGTACCACCACTGGGATCGCCATATTATAACGAGAAGGATTATAAATGTAGTATTGATGAAATAGAACAGTTTATTATAGAAAATATTCCCGAAATAAGTGATTCATTCACAATTCTTTGTGGTGACATGAATGCACGCACTGGCGAGCAAAATAATCAACACGTTAGTTTCGACGATGACATCGGAAATGAACACCTTAGATGTAGTGAAGAAGGTGATACCACACTTGATGATCGTAAATCTCACGACAAAATTGTAAAAAGATTCGGTCGTGCTTTATTAGATATGTGTTACGCATTACAGTTATTTATTGTCAACGGTAGAGTTTTTGGTGATACTCTTGGTGAGTATACATTTTGTAGTCATCAGGGTTGTAGTGTAAATGATTATTTTATCTGTTCATCGGCCTTATTCCAGTTTATTGAAATCTTTAACGTGGGAGATAGAACTGACTCTGACCATTTTCCATTAGAGCTGAATTGCAAATTTCCATATTTACACAATGAAATAGAACAATATGATAAGTGTCATGGGATGGACAGAATTGTTTGGAACGACCTTCAGACTAATGACTTTGTGAATACTTTATCTGATAAAATAATATGTCATAGTGAACAGTTACTTACAATGCTTGATATTGATCTAGATGGTGCTGTCGATCAATTTGTAAATATCATCGAAATTTCGGCTGAATGCATGAAGAAAAAGTTTGTTAATAAACAATCTAATGGTAATTGAATGTAGAATGCAAAACGGCAAGGCGCGATGCTCGTAAAGCTCTAAGGGCATTTCGCTGTAAACGCACAGAATCGAACCGAACGCAATATTGCAAAATGAGAAATAAGTATAAAAAATTTTGCCGTAATTTTAAAACAAATTTACGTAACCAAATGCAAAAACGACTCAATAATTCGCTGAAAAATCCCTCCAAATTCTGGAAAGAAATACGTTCGTTACAAAATCGACAGCAGAGTAAAAACTGTATTAAAAAAACGGAATGGCTTGTACATTTTAAGAAAATCTTTTCGAACGAATCTGTATTTGACACTGTTCAAGATAACGATTTGTTGAATGAAATGCTTAGTTCCCCGTCAGAATTTTACACGGACATTGATAGATTGATTCTGGAATCACCAATATCAGAAAAAGAGGTATCAAATGCGATTTCACATTTAAAAAACGGAAAATCCTCGGGTCCTGATCATATCATTATAGAAATGATTAAATGTTCGGAATTCATTATTATGCCTTTTCTTGTCAAGTGCTTTAACATACTTTTTGATATTGGCAATTTTCCTAAATGCTGGTCTTCGTCAATAATTGTTCCTTTACATAAGAAGGGAAATCTAAGTGATCCTGATAATTATAGAGGCATTTCATTGATGAGCATTTTAGGCAAAATATTCACAACCATACTGAATAATAGAATTGGACAAATATGCGGGATTTAATACCAGAAGCTCAGGCTGGTTTTCGAAAAGGATATTCCACTTCAGATCACATCTTTACATTACATGCCATCATACAAAAATGTCTATCGCGACGAAAACACAAATTGTACGTGGCGTTTGTCGATTTTCGAAAAGCATTTGATTCTGTAGACCGTTCTAAATTATGGTATTGTTTACTAAGGGCCGGATTTCGGGGGAAAATATACCATGTCAAATCATGTGTGCGATGTGGCGACGATCTCACAGACTTTTTTTATTGTCCAGTTGGGTTAAGACAAGGATGTATTGTAAGTCCAATGTTATTTACATTTTTCATCAATGAATTGTACTATGAGATTTCAAATAATGGAAAGCATGGCATTCAACTATTCCCGGATATTATTGAAATATTGATGTTACTTTTTGCTGATGATGTCATCTTAGTATCAGACACAGTTATAGGATTGCAAAATCAACTTAATATATTAGAACGTTACACCAAAGAATGGAAACTATCTGTTAACTATGAAAAGACAAATATTGTTATTTTTAGAAGGGGTGGGCCGTTATCATCAAATGAAAAGTGGGTATTTAATGGAGTATGACTTCAGACTAGTAATCAATATAAGTATATTGGGCTTTTGTTTACCCACACAATGAATTTTTCCAAAAGCGTTATCGATTTAGTAAAAGTATCAAAAGTATGACAGTCTTGAGAAACTTCACCTTCTAGCATGTAAAAGATATTTATCCGTTGGACCATCAACACCAAACTGCATGATTTACGGAGAATGCGGAAGACACCCTCTGTACATAAATTCCCAAATCAAATGCTTAAATTATTGGATAAAACTTATTGGTATGCATGAGACTAGAATTCCAAAGTTAGCTTATAATATGCTATTACATTTAGATTACATTGGTAAAATAACATGGGCATCCCACATAAGAAATATTTTGTTCTCCCATGGTTTTGGCTTTAGCTGGATGAACCAAACCGTTGGAAATATTGATGTCTTTTTATATAATTTTAAGAATCAAGCTATTGATATGTTTCATCAAGATTGGCATTCTTCTCTGTATGATAGCTCGCGTTATGATTGTTATAGAACATTCAAAAGTCTACTTCAGCCAGAAAAATATTTGTCTATTTTATATTCCAAAGACCTAAGAAATATTTTTATCAAATTTAGACTTGGTTTGCTGGATTTAAAGATAAATGAAGGCAGAAAAATGAATATAGAAAAAACTAAAAGATTATGTCCGATGTGTAAATCAGTAGTTGAAAGTGAAATACATTTTATGTTTGTTTGTCCATCATATTCCGAAATCAGAAGAAAATATATTCCTGCATTTTTTACATCAAAACCACCTGCTGCTGCCTTTACATCCCTATTGTGTTCTCAAAATGAAAATGTTATTCTTAATTTGTTGTTATTTATCAAACATAGTATAAAACGTAGAAATAAACTTTTAAGAAATGAAATTCGCCCCAAGAGCTGAAATAAGATCTTCTTATTGTCATTGTGTTACCAAATATTTGAAATATGTATTACTGTTTATATGTATATGTATTATTTGCATTATGTAACTCTTTATGTACATTTGTATATGGGCTGGAGGCCTTAAATACAATAAACTCTTTGACTTGACCTTTGACCTTCAAGGTCACACAATAATTGAACACTTTTTATTGAGTATAACAATCATGTATTGATTAAAAGTGATCATAGTTAAAATTAAGCATTTTCGCTAAACCATGCTTAAGTCATGACCTTGCTGTGACCTTGACCTTTGACGGATTGTAGCCGAAACCTTTTCAAAATATTTTACTTTTCCAAGGATGATATATACCAAGTTAGAGCTTCATAGCACAAAAACTTTTCAAGTTACCGTGTTTACAAAGAATTTTGCGGTGATTTTATAACTCGTGACCTTGACCTTTGAACTTGAAAGTGAACATGTCATAATGATTCCCTGGAATCATTAACATTTAGACATGTTCATGAGTTCTGAAAAGCTAAATGGGATAAAGTTATACCCAAATTTAGTGCATTTTGTAATAACTCATATCTCTTGACCTTTGACCTTCAAGGTCACACAATCATTGAACACTTTTTATTGAGTATAACAATCATGTACTGATTAAAAGTGTTCATAGTTAAAATAAAGCATTTTCGCTAAAACATGCTAAAGTCATGACCTTGCTGTGACCTTGACCTTTGACGGATTGTAGCCAAAACCTTTTCAAAATTATGGATGATATATACCAAGTTAGAGCTTCGTAGCACAAAAACTTTTCAAGTTATCGCGTTTACAAGGAATTCTAAGAGTGAATACATATCTCGTGACCTTGACCTTTGACCTTGAAAGTGAATGTGTCAAAATCGTTCCCCCGAGGTATGAGTAGTAAGGTATGAATAAGAGTTCTGGAAAGCTTAGTGGAAAAAAGTTATAGCTAGTAGTACTAGTACGAGTGCGGCGGCGGCGATGGAAACTTCACAAAAACTGATAGCAGCCCCGTCTAAATACAATGTCATTTGACATAAAGCTCAGACATTCCTTTCATAGTTTGTTGTGCAATAAGCGACGCTGTTCTTAAATCATCATTTTGCCTACTGAATCATGGCTAAAGCATTGTGATATGAACCACACTTTCCATTCGAAAAGCCTTGTCATTTGATAAAGAAATTCAAATGTATTGAGATGAAAGTTTTTTCCGCCAGGGGAAACTGTCGGAACCCACGGATTTCGGCGTAATAGAACAGAGGCTAAATCAAACATGACTTGATCTGCCTCTGTAGGGAGAGAATGTTTGGAGGCAAGTTAGTTGTGCAATCAGCGATGCTGTCCTAACATCAGTATTTTGGCAATAGAATCATGGCAAAGCATAATATGAACTACCCTTTCCATGCGAGAAGTGTTGTCATTTGCTAAAGAAATTAAAATGGATTGATGTGCAAAGTTTTTCCGCCAGGGGAAACTGCCGGAACCCACGGATGTGGTCTTATTAGTCTAGGAGGTAGTGTCAAAATGGCTTTATCTACCTCTGTCGGGAGTGAATGACATAGAATTGTTAAACGACTTCCATAATGATCTGTGGGTAATCGTGATTCGTATGAATTATTTTGAAATTTGTTTTACGCTGGTTATCATTAAATATAACGGTCATGTTTAGTACCCTAAAACCTTCCAATTTGATTTTTTTTTAAATCGGGTTAAAATTCAGTTACTTTGCCTAATTTACGAAAACTTTTTTTCAGAAGCATTTTTTGAGTTGAAATGACACTTAGGATGGGTGTATATATGGATGACATGTTAAGCGACGTTTCAACACAGCTCCTTATGCAATCTAGTTGAAACTAGCTGTAATGTTATCATCCCCTATACGTAAGGACATAGGGGACGCTAACATTACAGCTAGTTTCAACTAGATTGCTCCTTATGCCATTGTCCAGCAAGTGTTCCTGAGTCGTGTACATCTATGACTTTTGCATTTCACGCCCGGCCTCACAGAGCCAAAATTGAAATTGAAATCGATCTCAAAGTGAATGAACGTGTATAGAAAATTTCGCTCTGGTGGTATCTTATTTATTGATTTTCCCTTATGATATGACAACTATAGAAGACTAGTAATCCTTTCCCATTATTACATCTCTTGAATGAAGAGTTGTTCGAAATTTCTTATTTGAAGTTCTTCAAAGATTGGTTGTTCTTGCAGGGTTGCACTTGCATTACAATGTGTTGAACAAAGTTTACATCTAGTAACACATGCCTTAAAATAATCTTAAGACTTGTATTTGAATATGGTCCATTATGTAATATTTTGTAGATTTATGTATAATGAATTGAGGTTTATTATCATTCAAGTGTCATCAATGAATTTCTGATCTGAAATATAGCCTATTTCAGACTTCTCGGTCGTGAAATGGGTCCTTAATTGGATAACTGCGCGCTGTTCCTTTGCAATTATGTTTTTTGCAAGAGTCGTTTATGAAGAAGACGACATTGACATGAACAGGATTTTTTGCAAGTGACGTTTTAATATATATCTATTTTCACTTTTATGGTTTTTTTCTTAAAATCGTGAAAATAGGGGAAACAAATTCAAGCACCTTTTAATTGTCACAGTATAATCCACGTAAAAATATGACTCTATAAAAAAAATCCATAAATAAGACAATAATATGTGTTATGTACATGAAAACATCTTCACATTATATACAACGGATATAGATGAAGGGGTTCATTTATTCTACAAAATCACCAAGTGTCAAATCAGAGTGAAACAATGACAAGAATTCAAACAAATATCAACTGGGTTTCTGAGGTAGGCGTAAATAAAAAACTGACAGGCAAAATAAAGTAAACACATCCGTTTAATTTATCACATGTAAACAATTTAATTACACATATTTCGAATTTTTGATGAACAGAAAATAAAATTAAATGTTGATGAATTTTTCCAAAATTAATTTGATAAAACACAAATTTTCATCAACAGGGAAGACATATTCTGTGTGAAAATAAACGTGTCTATTTTTTTTACTTTGACAACAGTTTAAAGGGGCAGAAGCACGTTTTTTTATAATTTCATATTTTAAATTTTTCACTGATAATTGTATGTTTATGCTAAATGTATTATTTTAATAGCGTCATAAAAATCATTTCACAAGCCAATCAGCCATAGTCAGAGGACAAAGTTTGAAGATTCACATAAAATCCATTGGCGGCCATTTTGTGTGATCACCTTTAATTCATTTTGTGTAAGAAAAAGGAATCGCATGGCTAAACTTTCCATTATACATTTGAATTATTACTGCTACATTCAGTTTAAATACATTGTCTTTCAATTGGAACCATTAAATTTCATTTTCCTGACATCACCTTATATTCCTCCTAAAAACGCGCTACTGCATCTTTAAACATGGTAGGGGTCATGATAGCCTAAATTCTATTTCTTACCCCTTCCTTAAATTAACAAATGTTTTCTGAACAATACATAAACCAGACACCATTTCTTAATACAAATTACTGCAAATATGTCTAATACCTTGTTACATCACATGTCCCTTAGATATCAAGTGAATTTGAAACAAGTGAAACAAACTATGGTGTGTACTTTCTTTTGCCTGGTTGTTTATGACACTGGTACCTTTTAATATTACTTTAATAACTGTACAAGAGGGGGAATGTCAAAAAATGGTTGAGATGTTTATCTTAAGAGTTTCGTAGAATTTGAAAAGTATTAAATGTATATGTATTGAGATTGAGATACCTATATATATTTAACAATATTAGATAAATGAATGATGGAGATGGCTCAAATATCAACCCTTGTTTTTTCTTCAACGGCAGGAGCTTTCGATTGTGGTTTCAGTATTTGACGAGCACTCGAACAGGTTACAGTAATCCCATATAAGAGAGAATTTGTGCTATTTATGAAGGATATTTATCCTGAAGAGGACCCAATCCTCTTATAGAACAGATGAAACCTATACAGACCTGCAAGATTAAACATTTTGAACCTGTTTTAAGGATTCATTTAACTTGTTGAACATTAAGGATATTGGCGTGGCAAGATAAAATATGTCTTATATTTGATATTGTTCAGCTGCATTAAATGCCAGAGATGTTAACACCTAATAAGGATTTTAAGATTTTCATAGAATTTGAAAAGCATTAAATGTATATGTATTAAGAGTGAGATACCTATATATATAGACCAATATTAGATAAATGAATGATGGAGATGCATAATGAGGCCCAATGTCATATATATATATATAAGAAAAATACAAAACCCAGTGTGGTTTTGTATGAATTGGCCTTGTAAACAGCCTAACCAATCAGTCACTAAGCCAAAGCGCACATGTAAGAAAAGTGGCAACACACAACACCAAGCTACCACTTGATAATTGCAATCTGCATGAAACAGACATGTAGTGGTACAATGATATTGTAGCAACCTGACTTTGCTTTAATAGATTCAATAGATTCATTTGCATTTTTATGGGGGTATATTGTTTTTCACCTGTCCGTCTGTCTGTCCGTTTGTCCACAAAAACTTTAACCTTGGTCATAATTTTTGATTGGTCAGAGCTAGGTCTTTGATACTTGACTATGGATCTCTTGTGATGAGACCTTTCAGATGACACCATGACATTTGACTTGTGACCTTGACCTTGACACAGCGAGCAGGATGCATCCGGGGGCATTCGTGTTTCACAAACATATCGTGTTTTCACTTTTAACATTACAGTAAGTATGCCATTCTTGAGACTACTTCGAATAAAACAAGTCTTGACAGCTTTTCTTTACAGAGTCAATAGACACGATAAACCATTAAATCAGATCACTGACAATCAAATCCATATCTGTCCTATTTCCGGTCATCTTTGAAGCAATAATTCAATTCCTTGTAGTGACAACATTTGGAATGAGATCATGAGGTTAAATATATTAGCCGTCTTTCTTAACTCATCTCATTGCTTCTCATTGACTTACAATGCCACAACTTGTTCATCAACAAACATCACATCTTCTAACACATAACAGATGCAAATTTACTTTGATGTGACAATAAATCACCGACAAGAATCTCTTTGACCTTTTAGCATTTAAGAGGGTAAAACAAGAGATGAATGAAAGTAATATTTTTACAGAAAGGATATGTATTGGCTTTGATTGTTTTTAAGATGAAATATTGCTTTGTCATGAGAAAAACGTTGAAATGTAATCCGATTCGATTTTCGAAATTTAAATAAACGTGATCAAAACTACATACACTTGATAACTGAATTTTCTAAAGCTGTCCATTATAAGATTTGTTGTTGTGTTTATCACAAATTACGTATGTACCATATTCGTTAATACAGTACAAAGCTCATAAAATGTCTAAGAATATTAGGTCACCGGAATCTTTTTAATACAGTACCTTTCTAGACTTTCCACATAATGCTGATATGGTACATGTATGGTTTTCCATTGTATTTTTTGTCACAAAAACATAAAATGTATGTGAATTTCAGCATTCACGATTTCAATTAAATCATTTGTCAAATTTCATTTTTTATGTTGTTCAGTCAATCTAACTAAGCTACTAGACATAACGTCTGTACCTTTGTTTAACAGATTTATCAATATAGCAAAATCACCAAGGACGATAAATATGACACAAGGTTTAAAGGAGCAGTAGCATGTTCGTTTTAGGGGGAATATAAGGTGATGTCAGGAAAATGAAAATAAATGCTTCCAATTGAAAGACAGTGTATGTAAATTAAATGAAGCAACAATAAATCAAAAAAATATTGTTCCGCCATACGTTTCCTTTTTCTTACACAAAATGAGTTAAAGGTGTTCACACAAAAAATGGCAGCCAATGGGCTTTATGTGAATCTTTATAAATAATTTTGTTTTCTCACTATGGATGATTGGTTTGTGTAATGAGTTTTGTAACACTGTCAAAATAATACATTTAGCATTAACTTACAATAATCAGTGAAACATTTAAATATAAAATTATTAAAAAACGTGCTGCTGCCCCTTTAACATATGACTGCAAAACTTCTGCAGAAATTGATTAAAAAGTCCACTAAGATAATACAAAGGCTAACACTTTTCCTTCTGTTCAAAATCAACATTTGCCTCAGTCTTGCAATGTCATCAGGTCTCTGAGTCACATCTTTCAAACACATGTATTTGTATATGTATCAGCACAGTTTGCTAATGATGACATGTCAAATAAAACAGATTGCTTGTTAAATCCGAGAAGTCTGCCAGTAATTGGAAACATTGATTTGCATGCTTACATAGAACAAAGTTCAAGAGCTTGACAAAGTTACTCAAGCCTTCAACCACTCAGTGTTTCATTAATACAATGTATTTAGACTTTCAGATAATGAATTATACATCAGTTTGTTTCAAATGTGTACAATTTCAAAGCTGCAAATTAGCTTTGACCCTTCTTGTGATAATACCCTTGTTTTGAAAACATGCTGGTTAAATGTCAATGAAGATGTGTATTTACATGTTTTGTTACAAATTACAAAATCCATCATAAAATAATTTTGAGCAAAGTTAACATGCGAGACACATATATTTTAAACTAATCCAAGGACTTTGAATTACTTCCAAAGGTTTTCACTATAAAAATCGATTCCATGACATTAACAGTTCTGCTCTTTTCATGAATGGCATATAATGTCATATTTGAATTGAGTTGACAATAGCAATTTTGTTAGAAATCCTGTTTGACGTACACAAGTGTTCTTTGAGAAACATCTTCTGTTATCATGTGTGAAAACATTCATATCTGTTTTCAAAATTGTCACTTTTAAGTTTGCTAATTCCTTCTTTTGCATGCAATTGTCATATTTGTTTCAGGAGTTATGAATAATAATTGTATTTTCTTAAAACATGCCATACCTTCTTCACAAATGTACAGCACTAGCGACTAGGAACTGTCAGGACACGAAACCTTTAGCATAATGCTTTATTAACATTCATAATCAATTTTCAAAATGACAAGACACAACTCATAACAATAACACACAAGAATATTTGGGCAGTGCGAATTATTTAATTGATTCAGTCTAGAAGTTAGTGTAAAGTTCACATAACCACAAACATACTTCAGTATTTTCTTTGGAATTTATGAAAGTCTGATTGCAATATTGTATAGCGCGTCAAAGGTCGCTACTCAAATATGTTCAGATTGGTAATGAAAGCCGTTTTTGAAAGCCCCTTTTGATGGGCCGCTTAGACCTATCAAGAGTCACAAACCAGTGAATGCATGACTGGTCACGCCCCCGTTTTGTGACGTTACAAACAAAATCAGCCTCGTTATCTATACATCTATCGTAAAAATACCACTCAATAATGAACGATTTTCAGAAAATGATTTTCATTCAATTAGTTAAATCATTTGACGATGTAACACTACTAAGCATTTGGTGTAAAAAAGATATCCACATCAATGGTAATTACAAAAATATGTTGGCGGTATTTCAGTTGAAATAATGATACTTTACTCTGTATCGTCTGTTTATTACGTCACACCAGCGTGAGTTTTTGGCTCCTAACCCAGGTGTGTTTTCACAGCCGATAGTCACGCTGTCTAAATGAAAGGCGTATTAAAGTTGTTAATTGGAAAAATTAACAAAAATTAAGGCCAGCTTTTATTTTGTTGAAAAATCTTTGAACGAAAATCGAGAAAAGGTAAAGTCAAGGTTAAATCTTTTTATTTATATTGATAGGTGAACCTATATAATGCTTTATTTATAAACTAACTTGAGAAGTTGACGAAAGTTCACAGAACTATTTTGAAACTTAACCTACCAGATCAAGAAACAAACAGGATACATATGACGTCAATACATTGTTCATGTCATGAAAATAGTTCAGGGCTAGGTTATTGCTGACGATGTTGTATTCACCAATTAAATACCAGGATGAAACAAATTGGTAAAGTGATTTCGATTCATTTTTTCAATTAACAAAGAAAATAATCTCCATTTTCAATCCAAAATGAGTTCTGTTATAACAACGAAGTAGATGCCGTTCTCCTTCAAATATGTTTTAAAATGTCCAGTAAATGTAAGCGTGTTATCGAAAATGGGCTAGAGGAGACCTATGTTAATATATTTGTAATGCAACATTTTATGTCATTATATTGTATTTGTCTCTTGTAGCCTTTTGGCGGCTCATACATCTTCTATTGTATTGCATCATGTGCTAATGTGTTTGTATGAGATGAAACATAAATATACTCTCTCTCTCTGTGTTTTATTATTCGATTCTAAATTAGCATTTAGCAAAAGAATTGGTTACATTATACAGAATACAAACAATACAGAAGCTTATATTTGATAGTTATGGCGTTATGATGCGTAAGGATATAAAGAGCTGTAAAGTAGTGGACAATCAAGTAAAACAATCAGATGTTTTCTTAATTAATTTGTAATAATGATTTTTTTTCAGAAATTCTTACCTTTCCTATGTTTTTTCCATAAATACTTTTTAATGTTATTCATCTTCTTTTCCGAACACTTAATATACACCCACTGACCCATCATGCCTATATTGATGTTTTTTTCCTTTTTTAAAGATTTAACTGGATAAATTTGAGACAGTTTAAGTGCAAATGTCAACATGGTAACATCACTTGCTTGACAACGACATTAGAATCTATATCGAAACGTCGCTTACACAGAATAAAGAAGTTGTTCATCCATAAGAATTGTCCTTATTGTTGGTGGAAACATGTAATCTAAACGGGTGACATCATAACATAACGTTTTTGAAATATCAATGCAATGGCGATAAATAAGAAGGAAAGTAACAGGCACTGAAAGGAAAAGAGAAACAAATACCGTGGACCTAATGACAGTGTATAACCGATGACTACCACTTTTAAAGGAGATCATTCAAGGTTTGCTATTAGTCCCATGTTCCCAAATCAATTATTGGACAATGTTGCAAGCATTGTAATGGGCCAGTTACAACACGTTCAGTGACATGATTGATATTCCGTTAGAAGATTCGTGCTAAATAGTAAATAGAAGCTCAAAATAAGGAAGTTTCTCTTCTGGAACCAACACTGAAATCACTTAATCGGGGAGTCTGTAAGGGATCATGTTATTTCTGGTAGAAGTTCATGCAATATCCATTGAGTTGAAGCATGGCCCTAAGCAGAGAAACGGTAATGGATTGCCGTCAAACCAATTTGTCAAGATGTTTTTCAAAATACGTCAATTGATGGTTATTGTTAGACATTTTGGATGCAACGGGTGGTTTTGTTTCAAGGCTTTGGCTTTGGCTTTGTAAGATGCATGCATTTCTCAATCAGATTGGCAGGGACAAAATAATGATGTCAAAAAGTTTTGATTTATAAATAACACTTATGTGTAATTTGGCAATACTCAAGCTGTTTGAAAGATATTTTCATAGACATTATTAGTATTTATTAGACATATTATATAATAGACGTTATTTTCATCATCACTAACTGATTTATAATTCGACATTTAACATGTTATTCTGTTGTATTTGAAGCATGTGAGCTGTTAATGTAGAGCTTCAATGCTTTGGCTTTGACGTAATAAGATTCATGCGTTTCTTATTGTTTTCTTAATAAATATTTATGTGTATTTGGCAACACTAAAGTTGTTTGTAAGATATTTGCATAGACATTTCAAATGTCGTCATTGTCGTTAGCTGTTTTGTAATTCAAACTTTTAGCTACAAACGTGTGTTTTTGTGGTGTTTTGTGCCTATGAGCAACTATGTAGAGTTTCTAAAACACTATTTAATTTTCATCAGCGCGATGATACGCATGTTCTTGAGAGGATCTTGCTGATGTTCCATGGATTTCAGGGAAACAAAATAGGATAGATTTTTAAACAATTTTTATCCCACCAGTATTTTATCATAGTCATCGCCCTGTCCATCCGTCCGTTCGTAATTCAGTTTGCGGAGCAGAACTCAAAAACTGTTAGATCTTGCTCAATGAACTTGGTATGTGGAATTGTAATCATATATAAATATGCCTTTTTTGGTATTTTCAACTTCTTCAGATTTTTATTTGTGGCAGTTGCCAAGGAACCCCAAAAATGTTAGACCTAGCTCAATGAAATTTGTTATGTGAATTAGTCAGAATTCCAACTTATTTGAATTTTATTTTTGGTGGTTTCCAAGGAAAGGTAACTCGTTTCAATCGGTCAGACTGTCAATATTCAAATGATTGTAATGACAAGCATGCAAGTCATTCTTTTGTCTGAAGTAGTATAAGGCGAGATTGCAGATGTGGTTGTTACTTTATAAGTTGATAAGCATTTCAAGTAATAATAAGCTGTTTGGGTGCCTTTCTAGAATGTGATGATATTAGAAAGTCAAGAGTAATTCTATGGATGAACAACTTCTTATTTTGACAGAAGCAACTGTCAAAAATGAAGTTTTTCATCCATTCAATTAATCTTGTCTTCCTTTAGTAATTACAAACCAGGTAAAAAGTATTACAGAGATACCATTGTCACTAGTTGATGAAGGGTATCATAGTGCAGAGATGATTATGTAGCAGGAAGATATCAGTTTCAAAGTATGTTCACCTTGTAGCACTTTCATTCATGTGGAAGTGATATTCACATTCAGAATTGCCTCTGGTGGTTTCCATTTTTAGACACGCCATTTGTCTCAAAGATTTCCTCGGATTCCTCATTGATGCAGTTATTCTTTAGTTTGTTGTTTGGTTGAGGCTTCCCATGGGGAAACACGTGATCGTTGTTAGTCTTATTTTAGCAAAACACATTGATGATGCGTTTGGAATAAGACCCACGCATAATTATAAGTTTGTTGATAAATATAAAATATATAGTTAAAGGTAAACAATGACATATATTTTACAATTTGATATTTTATTCTAATTATTACTGCAGAGCATCGGAACAAATAAATCAGCTAAAATGTCAAAACTAAATAAACTCATCATAACAGAAAGTTATCACTCAATTAAAATGTCTCTCATTAAATAACGAAAAGCGCTAGAAGGTTGAAATGAAGTCAATCAAGTATATCAACCTATCCACAAAACATTGAACAACAGAAAATGATATTTGACATAAATCGTAGTGCGCTCAAAACAATTTAAGTGAGAAGGGGTCAAAAACAAAAATTACAGACCATCATTTTGATAATGTTTTCACTCTATAATCATGAATATTGGAAAGAAAACATTGGATCAATCTTAGATATGCTTGAGACAAATGTAAGCACAACAAAAAAATAATTGATCAAAAATAAGAAGGATTGGGTGACGTCACCTTATGGATCTTTCAGTATTCCTTTTTAACTTTAAACGAGGCTTGTTCGTTAATTGATGAATCAGATTTGATTCAAGCATGTTGTTTTTGAAAGACTTAGTATTCTTCAATCAGGGATAAGGCATATGACCTTTACAATAGCTGTATATCTTTAAAATTTAAGTCTTTTCTTGCTATTTAGCATTTGCAATAAATCAAAGTTTAGTGGTTAATGTAGGACCACTGAGAAATCAAAAAGGTCTGATTTCACTTGTCCTTGGTCTCCTAATACGTACGTCCAAAATGCAATACACACTTATGGCATTTGGCGTTCACTTAAAGTAAGTGTTAACGATGGTCAAATGCAAAAGGGTGTAATTCTTCATATGGTGAATAATACGTTTATTTTTGCTGTTTTGGGATTGTCCGTCATCTTGACATCTTATCTGTATTGAGAAAACAAAGTGTATAAAAAAATCTAGGAACTATGGCAATTCTCAAAAGTTGGTATCCGTGGACAGTATTTGTCAACTTTCAAAGGTTTCTCACGGTTTTATGGTCTGAGTTTTGATGGTTTTGATGTGTTCTTTCTACAGTGGTGATGATTGTGATCCATTATGACCAATTGTTTGACATTTGTGTCATGTGACTTGGCGCAAATGGCGAAGTCACGTGATTTTCACGTTTTTCCCCATAATGCATCAACATTTGTTCCTTACAAGTTAAAATAGACAAATAAAGGAAAAATGTGATTTAATTGTGAAGATTACTGTCAATATCTATATAAGATATGTTTTCATGACTTCAGTTCAAAAGTGATAACTTTCTTTTGCCGATGAGTTTATATTTATGAGGACATTTTTGTTTTGATAACGATGATAATACTAAGTGATTAAAAGTTACAATTTGTTCGTACAAAACATCTTTTGACTTAAGAATTGGCATAAACATGCCTTCGTAATAAATCAAATCATGCACATGGCAGCGCAGTAACGTACTCAGTGGATAAAGAACATTTGTACTGCTATATGTTCTAACATGTTTTGTAAATCGAAACTAGTTGTTTAGTATTAGGTAAACACAAAAAGTATAAACAAGTTAAAATAGAGCCATGGGCTTTGTAGCTCATCAGACTTTTGATAAAAATATGTTTTGACCCCTGTGACCCCATTTGGGGTCATGGGGTCACGAAATCTACAATTCAGAATCCCCATTGGCCACTGATCTACACACTACTTTTCAACTCTCTAGACCTTTTGGAACTGGAGGAGAAGATGAACACAGGCATTTAATATTTTGACCCCTGTGACCCCATTTGGGGTCATGGGGTCACGAAATCTACAATTTAGAATCCCAATTGGCCAAGGAGTCTACACACAACTTTTCAGCTCTCTAGACCTTTTGGAACTGGAGGAGAAGATGAAAATAGGTTTTTAAGGTTTTGACCCCTGTGACCCCATTTGGGGTCATGGGGTCACGAAATCTACAATTTAGAATCCCCATTGGCCAAGGAATCTACACACAACTTTTCGGCTCTCTAGACATTTTGGAACTGGAGAAGAAGATGAAAATAGGCTTTTAAGGTTTTGACCCCTGTGACCCCATTTGGCGTCAAGGGGTCACCAAAACTAATATTTATAATCGGTATTGGCCAAGGAGTCTACACACAATTTTTCAGCTCTCTAGACCTTTTAGAACTGGAGAAGAAGATGAAAATAGGCTTTTAAGGTTTTGACCCCTGTTACCCCATTTGGGGTCATGGGGTCACGAAATCTACAATTTAGAATCCCCATTGGCCAAGAAGTCTACACACAATTTTTCAGCTCTCTAGACCTTTTGGAATTGGAGGAGAAGATGAAAATAGGTTTTTAAGGTTTTGACCCGTGACCCCATTTGGGGTCATGGGGTCACGAAATCTACAATTTAGAATCCCCATTAGCCAAGGAGTCTACACACAACTTTTCAGCTCTCTTGACATTCTGGAACTGGAGAAGAAGATGAAAATAGGCTTTTACGGTTTTGACCTCTGTGACCCCATTTGGGGTCATGAGGTCACGAAATCTACAATTTAGAATCCCCATTGGCCAAGGAGTCTACACACAACTTTTCAGCTCTCTAGACCTTTTGGAACTGGAGGAGAAGATGAAAATAGGTTTTTAAGGTTTTGACCCGTGACCCCATTTGGGGTCATGGGGTCACGAAATCTACAATTTAGAATCCCCATTAGCCAAGGAGTCTACACACAACTTTTCAGCTCTCTTGACATTCTGGAACTGGAGAAGAAGATGAAAATAGGCTTTTAAGGTTTTGACCTCTGTGACCCCATTTGGGGTCATGAGGTCACGAAATCTACAATTTAGAATCCCCATTGGCCAAGGAGTCTACACACAACTTTTCAGCTCTCTAGACCTTTTGGAACTGGAGGAGAAGATGAAAATAGGTTTTTAAGGTTTTGACCCCTGTGACCCCATTTGGGGTCATGGGGTCACGAAATCTACAATTTAGAATCCCCATTGGCCAAGGAATCTACACACAACTTTTCGGCTCTCTAGACATTTTGGAACTGGAGAAGAAGATGAAAATAGGCTTTTAAGGTTTTGACCCCTGTGACCCCATTTGGCGTCAAGGGGTCACCAAAACTAATATTTATAATCGGTATTGGCCAAGGAGTCTACACACAACTTTTCAGCTCTCTAGACCTTTTAGAACTGGAGAAGAAGATGAAAATAGGCTTTTAAGGTTTTGACCCCTGTGACCCCATTTGGGGTCATGGGGTCACGAAATCTACAATTTAGAATCCCCATTGGCCAAGGAGTCTACACACAACTTTTCAGCTCTCTAGACCTTTTGGAACTGGAGGAGAAGATGAAAATAGGTTTTTAAGGTTTTGACCCGTGACCCCATTTGGGGTCATGGGGTCACGAAATCTACAATTTAGAATCCCCATTAGCCAAGGAGTCTACACACAACTTTTCAGCTCTCTTGACATTCTGGAACTGGAGAAGAAGATGAAAATAGGCTTTTAAGGTTTTGACCTCTGTGACCCCATTTGGGGTCATGAGGTCACGAAATCTACAATTTAGAATCCCCATTGGCCAAGGAGTCTACACACAACTTTTCAGCTCTCTAGACCTTTTGGAACTGGAGGAGAAGATGAAAATAGGTTTTTAAGGTTTTGACCCCTGTGACCCCATTTGGGGTCATGGGGTCACGAAATCTACAATTTAGAATCCCCATTGGCCAAGGAATCTACACACAACTTTTCGGCTCTCTAGACATTTTGGAACTGGAGAAGAAGATGAAAATAGGCTTTTAAGGTTTTGACCCCTGTGACCCCATTTGGCGTCAAGGGGTCACCAAAACTAATATTTATAATCGGTATTGGCCAAGGAGTCTACACACAACTTTTCAGCTCTCTAGACCTTTTAGAACTGGAGAAGAAGATGAAAATAGGTTTTTAAGGTTTTGACCCGTGATCCCATTTGGGGTCATGGCGTCACGAAATCTACAATTTAGAATCCCCATTAGCCAAGGAGTCTACACACTACTTTTCAGCTCTCTAGACCTTTTGGAACTGGAGGAGAAGATGAAAATAGGTTTTTAAGGTTTTGACCCCTGTGACCCCATTTGGGGTCAATGGGTCACGAAATCTACAATTTAGAATCCCCATTTGCCAAGGAGTCTGTACATCAAATTTCAGCTCTCTCGAGTCATCGGTTTCGGAGAAGAAGATGAAAATGTGAAAAGTTTACGAATGGACGGATGGACGGACGGACGAACGGACGGACGCCGGACGCCATGCCATGCCATAAGCCCATCGGGTCTTTCAGACCTGATGAGCTAATAATGTATATAAGAAATGTATTTCATTATGTATTAGTCGACACGATTTAAACCTGTGAACCTTGTTAAAAATAATTTTATCTGGCACAGCTTGTTATGAAAAGGCTTGGAAATGTTATAAACGTGTGGACAAACATATTAAACTTATTTGTTATTCATTCTGACTTTGAAATTTAAGGAAAGTTATATTTTCCTAAACAAATAGAAATTAAATCCAAATTGAAAACAAAAGCCAAACTGTTTTGGCTTCTTCTTGATTAATCCTCTATTTTGCCACTTCACTTCACAAACTGTTATTCAACAAATACATAAAGTATAATCTGTTCTACTCATAACTGGTTTTGTCCAACTCCAATCTAGTTATAAATTATGAATTTTAAATCTTATCTAAACACTTCCAATACAATATTGTAAAAACAGCAAATTAACGTTGATTCATCACTACACATTATTACATGATAAAGACGTCCGAACATTAGTTCATATGACTGTAATACCAAATATACACTGTAATTCAAGTTAAAGCTTATTGCTTTGGGGTCCAGAGACCCCAAAGTTATGTAACATTTGATATTGAAAACTAATGGCAGAAGGTTCTCTCTATAATACTCTTGGAAACTTCAAAGAGAAGTTTCAGCCAATGATATTTGTCTTAAGCATATTCTGGTATTTCGACGACCAATGGACAGAGCTGTTGCAAATTTATACCCATGTGACCATGTGGGTGGTACGAAATAATTGGCAAGCTTTAATTCGGAAACTGATTATTATAATAATGTTATGATGTAAAATATATCGTAAATTTTCAAAAATATATGGATGAGCGTTTACACCCTTAAAAAATATCAATTTTGCATGTGCATGTGAGCTGTTTTGTAGTTATTCGGTGTATTTTTTTGCATTCCACATTCGGAAACGACATTCCATTTTTGTATCAACTAGGAATTCGGTTCCTTCAATTTTACGCTAACGCTAAATGTCCCGCCTTGTCAATTACTGATCGTTCACTCAATGCAATTTCAAAACATAACGTTATGGGTGATTTGTTTACGATTAAAGGTGTCTTTCGAAGAAAGTATCGACACTTTCGACAGGGTCTAAAATATGATAAATTATCACCCAAAACTGTGTTTCACAGGAGATATCGCTTTGAAAGTTGTAATTTTTCAGGAGAAAGAAACATTGTACTTGAATCACTCCCACCATGTGAGGTGTTAGATATGTCTAAAGATGATGTGTTAACGTCTTTTGCTAAGATAAATTCACATAAAGCCTGTGGACCTGATAATTTGCTAGGTGTAGTTCTAAAAGAGTGCAAGTTGCAACTGGCTGATATTTTCCAAACGTTTTGTAAACTATCATTAAGTTTCCATCATGTTCCCACTCTTTGGAAAACATCAAAATTATCCCATTGCCAAAAAAGAAAAACAAGCCTCGGATATTTGTTACTTTTATCAACTTGTGTTGATATATTTGATATCAGAAGACACATGGGTGAGATTCTCTATATATTCTTTAATGTCATCCTATAATATAATGAAAATAATGATCTTGTAGCTGAGATCTTTTCTAAAAATTTTAGCAACTTTCGGCTGTAATACGATCAACACTCACTTAAGAAAATTATTCTTGCAACATGTAATTAACCTGAAAGTCAATGGGAAATTCGTCCGGTTTAAACTAATTTGCGGGTATTGGAAAACAATGTATCCCGAAAAGTTTACTAGCGCAACAATTTCTCTATTAATTAATCACTGACTCTTGTATTAAACTCACCGTCAGCTATCTTTTAAACTTAAAGCAACATAGATTTGAATTGCCATATTAATGTTTAGAAATTTTATATCATAACAATTTATATCATAATTGAGATAGGAGACGTATCTATCATTGGGTGGAATTTAAGCGGAACGAACGAGATGTTGTACTATGTACATAGTGTACTGATAACTATCACAACAAAGAGCAAAAAATATGCGTCTCCGATTTGAACAATTTATTCAAGTAAAAGACCCCGTCCCCGTCCCCGTCCTCCCTAACCTAAATCTCCTGGTTCTATATAGTGATACATAACCGGGTGCCCCAAAGCTTGCCTTTTTAAAGGCTTTTCTTGTATTATTTGCATGCGGTTCGTGATAAAATTTAGCTATTGGGAAGAGAAATACATCACTCAGTGGAAAAATATTTTGTCGACAGTTTGGTATCATATACACAAAGAACTTAATTAAGCACCCCCACGTTTTCAAACAGAAAAACACTACTGATAACGAACACAACAAATTTTCCGGCAAACATTTAAGGCTTTCAAAAAAAACCGATCATCTAGCAGTGTGGAAACGAAAACTTTATTCGATTTTAATCGATTTACAATGATTTACAAAAACTTGGTATTTTTTACTCAAAAGCCAAATTACCTTATAATTGAAAATGACAGTCCATATTCTTTGCTGCAATGTGATTATTATCTTTCTTCTCACTAAATTGATGACTTTTCAGTAAATGACCTATGTTTGAATGTCAACTAGGGATACAAAATGGTTTTTTTCATTCATAAAATCCAAAGTTTAATGTGTCGTGTTTTACCTTTGATAATAGTTATATTTGGCCACATTTCAGTAGTTCCACAGTTTTCCCCATATTTTCATTATTTTTGCACATTAACGATTTTTTAGTTCAATTAAATAGTCAATAATAAATGAATTGTTATATCTGGAGTGGTCAATACATCAAATTTATCACAAAGGTCTAAGAGCACCCAAATTCATTTTACAAAATAGGGGATGCTTAATTAAGTTCTTTGTGTATATTTACATGTTTTAAATACATGCCTTTGATCATCATATACATGTACGTCCTTTATCTCAAATTATTATTATTTCAAAAATCACAACTAAATTTATAAAGGTTTATTTTCATAAAAAGGCCAGCTATTTAAAAATGTGCGAGTGAAGCTTGTCATTATGAATATCTGCATTGGTTTTAATCTTAAAGTCGAATAAATGGAACCTATGAAAATATTGACATAGTCGTAAAGCAATCGATATGTCATCCCTTTTATGATAGTTGAATCATGCCCTCTGATCGTTGGGTTCAAAGCATATCATTGCCACGGTAATCTTTGTAGTCTTTAGTGAGGCAAACATCAATGAAATTAAACTTGTATACAAATTAGCTCAGTATAACGAGGATGGCCATACAGCCGCATTTAGCAGTTAAACTTCCTCGCTCCGTTTCTGATTTACTAGCTGTATCATCTTTCCTGAGAGGTAATAATGAGCACGTACAGTATTTTATATCTCGTGACAATAATGTTTTTGAAAGTTCCTGATCTCAATAAATTGATAATTTGGAAGTCGAATTCTCATTTCAATATATTTTGAGACAATATCCTTATCTGTAGAAGAGTAGTTCGCACACGGTAGCGCCTGGCTTAAGCTTACATAAGTCTTGACACGATGTGTTGAATGTGATTCAATGTGTAATAACTGTTAAAGCTCTTATTGATTGGTATCATCATGGCACCTGGAAATCAAATTAATGTCTGTTTTGATGCATCACACTTTACGATGAACCATATCCCTACTGTAAACGAGGGCCTCTATTGTCTTTCAGTTTGAACTATTTGAAATCTTATTTCTTAATTACATTATTGAATGTGACTGTAAGGATTCTACAGGAATCTGCTTTAGATTTGATAAGTAAAACAGTATCTTAAGTGTTGATTAATTAATTATTACTGTAATCCTGGGGGAAAGTCATCCGTTATATGATGTAATATGATGAAAATAATGTACTCATAAGAAATCAGGCAAAATGAATGTGAACATTGCGTTAGAATGATGAGTAAGTAAACTTACCCATGTCGTACCAACATTTATTATATGGCGAGCAGTGAAATACTGGGATTTATCAGTGAAATAAACTGTCTATCAAGCTACAGTGAAAATAACTTATATTTTCACTGCGAACGGTGACTGATATAATTTGACGTCATAAAACAATGGTCTCACGCGGCGAATTGGCTTATGACGTCACAGTGTTACTGTGGTGACGGGCTGTTCCTAGCGGCCGCTTGGCGTGGAAATGACCCTTTTCGGACGTAATTACAATGGTAAAATCATATAATAAATAGAATATCCGTCAATTCTTGACAAATACCATGTTTATCTCATCTCGTGAGGTAGAAAGGTTATATTTTCACGAGTGGCGCAAATACCATGTTTATCTCATCTCGTGAGGTAGAAAAGTTATATATTTTCACTCGTGGCTGCGCGATATATATAACCTTATAATATAACCTTTCTACCTCACTCGATGAGATAAACATGGTATTTGTCAAGAAAAGACAGATATCCTCTATATATATCTAGGATCTTTGTACTTACCTGAAAAGAAAAGGAAATATATTGAAAACAACAGCATGAATATAATTAAAAACTCAATTTTAAATTATTGAAATCAAAACGGTTTTACGTCAAGCATTTCAAGTGAGTGAGTTTTGGTTTAACGTGTTTCCAGTAATATTTCAGCTATTAAACGTCATCCAAAGGAGAGCAGACAGATCCGAAAGAAAGGGATCGAAAGGATGGATGAAAAGACGGAAATAATGGCAAAGTACTCAGGAACCCCTGTCCAGCTCTATATAATCACTTTGCAGGTTTCAATTCTGAAGAAGGCGTTTGTGTAATAACAATGTTCATGATATAGGTATAATGTATATACATATAATACTGATAAAACAGTATCATGACATCAATACACTGAACTTCATTGACACTCAGGCTGCGAACTGCATGCAGCATAAGAGGTATCATGACATCAATAGAACAGGGTCTAAAAGAACAGCAGGAATCCATATGTCTGCTCTTTCTCTGACCCAGTTTGAAGATGAAAATCGATTACCAAATTCCGCTCCCCATCACACTACATCATTAATGTTCTTCTATTTTTGAACGATGACCTTAAGCAAATACAATAAGGGCGAAATCTTGAAAGTTCCAAATTGTAGTAATCACGTAATCCAATCGGATCTCTTGGAAGACAGTGGTATAACTTAGGGCCTCAAAACCTCACTTGAAATATTCCCTTCCCCCAAAAAACGAGGGCGAGTTGGAGATGTATGTAATCATTTGAAAGAAAATATAACAATAAAACTATGATATGTATTTTTTTAAAGTAATTATTTAATGATTGGTTACAGCTTTTGCGCACATACGGGACAATTTAAGAATTTCTCTTTTTTAAGAAGCATTTGAAAATGTTTTCCTCAAAATTGTTGATTTTATTACGTCAAGAAACTTCGTCCTTTTCACACAAGACATTGTCAACAGTATCAGAATCAAGTGCAGATCACTTCGGAGATTGAAAATACGGAAATGATAATCAGAGATAGTACACATTTAAAACCGAATGTCTCTCGTATTCATCAAGCAAATTATATTTATTCAATTCGTCGTGACATGGACATGGTTAACAAACAAATTAAAAATTAAGGTTTGATTGGAAAATGATATTTTAGAACAAATTTGTTTTCTTTTTAACAAGCAATAGGTCAACATTTTGTCAATTTATCTGTAATTTACAATGGCTTATCAGAATATTTTCTAAGTCTGCAATGTTTCCTTATCAACTCTACGTTTTGATTTCAAGAAATTGGATTCTTTCCTTTACAAATTATATATACATCATCTGGGTCTAGATTTTTTATGCTCCCCTATACTAAGACAGTCTAAAGTCAATGTCATTGTGGAGTACTTATGACTTTCTTAGCACTAGAAGAGCTTCGAAACCTTAAATAAAGAACCCTCATTTGTCAAAATGACAGGTATAACCTTTAGAGAGTTGGTTCACGAAAACTAATGGTAAAAGTTGACAGAGCAGATGATGTACGATGTGTTGACTAAAATAACGAGGGTTCTAAGCTAGTGTAAATACAAAACCCTGTCATACAAATTGCAAGATTATTTAGTCTACTGATTATTGATACGACTTAAACATAGTTTCCTCATTTCTCCAGAAGTCAACTTACTTCAATGCAAAAAAAAAAAAAATTATCTTTCATATTTGCGAGAAAGACGCTTTTTGATAAATCATTGATCTGGAATCTCCTTAACTAGGCGGAATAGCAGAGAAGGACTGAACACTTTTGTTTGTTTTAGAACAATCTAGAGCAACGACGTGTCTACGTTTTTATGTCAAAGAAAGTGCAATAAAGCGACAACATTGTTTTCTTACCTAAATAAAAAAAAATTGAAATTTTATACTTAAATGTTAAACATAATGTGCACCCCATTGCCATTTCTGCACCCCATGTGCGTTTGAAAAAACGTACAATCAAAAGTATCTTTCCCTGAAGAATGAAAATGCGCATAATCTTCACAAGACATATGCCTGTCGCATACATCAAAAACCGACTCTATCAGGTAATATAATTTTGTGTTTGACGACGTTGAAAACCTCGGAGCGTTTCCTTGGACACTAGTTTATTCAGTCACACATTTTTTTTAAAATATAGAGTATGTAGAAAACATTCACATTTTGACATTCATTGGTAGGAGCTTATGCTAGGAAACCGAAAATCTTAAACAAGAGTTAATCCAAGCACCCGGGAAACGTGTAAATATAACCTTCTCTGTGATCTCTTGACTGGAACTTCCACATAATATCTTTAAATGTTTTTGTTCCAGTCGAATAAATACTTTTTTGTTAAATATTTTTTTCAATTTTGACATTGACATTGCTAAATCAGAAGTAAATATGTGAATTCACATAAATTATCATATTTAACATCAATCAAACGCGACTTTGTGTCAACAAGGAGGGACTAATTATTTTAGATACTCTCTTATGTCAACATGTAATGACTAGTTATTCTGTAATTCATTCTGGTCTTACACAGTGGTATAAATGTAATATGTATAACGTTGACCTTAATGAAGGTGCGAATATCGAAGGCGATCAGAAGAGCATCTCTATTTGAGTTTTGTATAGAGACATAGTGCAATCAAACTGTCTAAACCTTCATGTCTTCCTTTACCTATCACATAATCAAATGTTCTTTAATTGTTACTTTAAAGGGGCAGTAGCACGTTTTAGGGGGAATATAAGGTGATGTCAGGAAAATGAAAATTAATGGTTCCAATTGAAAGACAATACATTTAAACTAAATGGAGCAGAAAAAAATCAAATATATAATGTAAAGTTTAGTCCTGCCATTCCATTTTCTTCCACAAAATGAATTAGAGGTGTTCATACACAATGGCCGCCCATGGATTTTAGGTGAATCTTCATACTTTGTCCTCTGACTATGGATAATTGGTTTGTGTTATGAGATTTTTGACACTATCAAAATACTCCATTTATCATTAACATAAAATTATCTAAAAACATGCTACTGCCCCTTTAAAGGGGTTTTGTAAGTGTTTTTGGGGGAAACAAAGTGATGTCAAGAAAATGAAAGAAATGGTTCCATCGGAAAGACAATGTATTTAAATCAAATAAAGCAGTAATGAATCAAATGTATTATTGTAAACGAATTATTTTTCTTACTCAAAATGAATTAAAGGTGTTCAACCAAAAATGGCCGATGATGAACATTATGTGAATCATTATAATTTGTTCTCTGACTTTGTGTAATGAGATTTTTGATAATATCGAAATATTACATGTAGCATTACGTATAATAATCAATGAAAATTCGAAGATATAAAATTTGCAAAACACGTGCTACTGCCCCTTTAAATCAAGAGTCGGATGAAGATCATGCTATTTCTGGTAGAAGTTCATGCAATATCCAATGAGAAGTAAAATGTTTCCGTGCAAATGATTTAATAAATAGAGAATACTAAATGAACGAGTGTATAGAATTGGTATCAAACGAACGAAAGTGAGTCTGATACCAAATTCTATTCACGAGTTGCTTACAAATGTTGTCACATTACCATGAGTTCAGTATTATATTTACTACTCAATCCTGACATCAAAATTTGTGTAAATAGATCGCCAAAACAAGAATCAGCTGACTTGGAACAATCGGGAAACCAGCGTATGAATTTCCATGAGTCACAATAAAATAGTTCGCTATTTTTTGGATGTTAAACATTGCCGTGCGCCTATAAAGATGATACAAAATATATTGGTGAAAACATATTTCATTATCAAAAGATGCATTGATAAAAAACACTAAGAAGCAACGAAATCTGTCAACACATCATGCAATCGCAACGTGACGTCATCGGATTGTATCCTGTTTCTAGGATTTCATACAATGTGTTGCTGTTATACATCAATAAAGGCACAAAACATGTAAAACAATTGTTAATTAATAGCACGATTTTCAATATCAAGAAGCAAGTAAAAACTGCTGACGACCATTATAATGGGAACATTTGAAATGGAAAAATGGATTCGAGTAGCTCAGTCGATTATTGCTTTCTTCGCATTGAAATGTATTTTTTACAGATTGATTTCAGAATTGACACATATCACTTAAGTTATGTCAAAGTTCTTGTATCAGTGCTCTGATTTTAAGAATATAAGGACAACCTTTCATTGTTGGTGGTATTGATTGTTTCTGGCAGTCCTCTGGGTAGTCTTTCTCTTCTCCTACTTTCCAGTGATAACCTTATTTCCTGTATGATCACCTTTCCTTTGTCCCTCAAGCACTTGTGTCTAGTGTTACACGCTCATATATTCCATGGCAGGAGACAATTGACTAGTGACATTGATATTAAGTACTCTATATTTGTTCTGAGTTTCGACATCACATTTAGTGATTCGCATACAACAATCAGTACATGTATGTTGCTACACATTTAATTGTTTTATAATGATTAACATTACCCTTATTCAAATCAACATTGCTCTAAATTTGATTTAGATTGGGGATAAAAGGTCATTTAATATGTTCATACCAGTTGATCAACGATACGTGCTTTAATGACAAAGTATTTTTGAATTCATTTTCACATTTTCACATTTTCACATTTTCTTGTGAGCATGTTTGATAGATATGTAAAATGCTGTACGACATAACCATTTTTGTAATAAATTAAATAGAGAAAAGAACACGAGGTCTCATTAGATACGAATTATACGAAACGAGTGTCCTTCCGGCGGTAATTGACCGAGCGAAAGCGATGTCAGATTCCATATGAAGGTCACGAGTTTCGTATAATTCGTATCTAATGAGACCGAGTGTGGTATTTTTCTATTACACACGTTTAGAATAGACACATTTGTTAATAATCCTTATTTTCTTGTATGGCATCAAGGAAACAATTAAAAAAACGAAACCGGCTTGAATAATCGAATGCGTAATAATCGTCGTTCATGATCTGACCAAAGTCTATTTGCACAATCACTCATTTAAACTTCCGAAGAAAGAAAATAGTTTCGAGTTTCAATTAAATAAACCAAAATCAAAATGTCAAAAAAGGTCAAATTAATCGATGATGAGTTTTCATTGACGATTAATTAATGATTGATTTAGAAAGTGTAGAATGTAAACATTCAAAATCAAGAGTCGAATCTGTCAACGCTCTCCTCTCGGTCGGCTCGCCATGTTTAAGCGTCAAGCCTGACGTGTGTCGGTGTGGCTGGGCTAGCGGATTATTTTGGCTCTGTTGAAACGGATTACTAACCAATGGGTTATGTGATGGAAGATCTTGAATTTGAAACAAACACTATTTCGAACTGTTCTAGATACTTCAAATGAAACGATGGAATCGATGTGGATGATAATGAAAGAGTGACGGGAACCCGACATGTCAACGGGAAGGGCAAGGTCATCGCCTTGTGTAGCTAATGCGTGTTTGGGGATTCCAAATTTTAAGGTTGTTTTTTTATCAGTGCGTGTTACATTTGATAGAATTTGTCTTGGTCGACCCACATGTTATCACTGATAATGTAAGTAATGTAATGTAAGTAATAATTTTATTTATGAATTCGCTGATCTATTAATTGTTCATGAAATCCATTTTGCACACTGATCAAATCGTAAATTTACTTAGTATGTAATCAACTCTTTTAAAGTATATAAAGCTGATAACTTGACGAAATGACATAATAATTATGTTTGTTATTAATTCGAAAAAAGATCCGTTTTAGTTGACCCCAAATGAAAGGTCATTGGTTATCCAATCAAATCTGTGGAACACGAGGTCATGTTGATACGACACAGATCAACGCAATACGACAGACGTGTGTCGTACAAAATTAGTATGTCATCACTTGTACGTTGCCGACGTGTGTAATAAACAACGATATCTTCATGTACTAGTTCTCGAATGAATCAAGAATGTGTAAAAGTGACCATTATAGTCCTGTGTCCTTACTATCGTGTTCTAAAAGGGATTTAAGCTTCTAGCATGTTGCAAGTTGTAGATGGCAACAGCGAAATATTTGCTTTTGCATTAGGGAACGATTATACAATATCTACTTGGAAATCTTGTTTTGAATTGGTTTCAACATATTTGTTTTCGAGAACGAATCTTGTTTGGTGAACAAGCAAAGATTTATATGGATACCGCACCAGTACAAAAATGATAAATATAGCACAGAGAACTAGACAAGAAACAAGAAACAGAACATCGTAAAGATATCATAACATCAATTGAGAATCTATAAATTTAGACTAAGTAAAATAAAGCCTGCAGTTACTAGGTCATGTTTTCGTTTACAATTTACATTGTTTTGTTACAAAACGCTTTCTCTTACATATATATGTAAGGATTCCATTATAATTCATTGTTTTCATTGGTGATGTTCCATATAACACAGTTTGGAGGCTGTGGCCATTTATATAGAAGTAGGCATTTTTTTCTTAAATCGGTATAGAGTGTGCATATAAATGGATAATGGGTAACACTTTGGGATATCTACAAGCGATTTGGGCATTACTTGAAATATATGTTTTGACCTTTTCAGCGTTTTGATTACTGCAATCGAGCTTGATACGACTGCGTACAGTCTGACAAAATTATGTTGAATTATAAGATATTACAATTAATGTTTACGACAAAGTGATGTCAATGATATATTGTTTTCACGTCTTTCCCATCTCCCTTTAAAGGATTCAAATCATATAATTTCTTTGTAATTTCAAGGAAATAATGTTACAGAAAAATAAAGGAAACTCGTCATTACGGTCTCTATCATTGAAACCGGATATTCTAAACACATCAAAAGTGGTTCTGATCCTACATTCGAATGAAAGGATCCTGTGTTTACGCTGGCCTCATTGTAAGTGACAAGCCAATCGATAGCTCATCCCTCTATGACGTTTGTTTGGTAATGTTATTAGTTCCACTACACCCTCAGGTCACTACTCTGTGCCATATCAAAACAGAGAACGCGGTAGATGATTGGCTTTGGTGGTCCATGTAAGGCGTACTACAAATGTTGTCTGCTCACAAACACACATGTTTTGGTAATTCCAAAAAACTGAAAGCTGATCTAAGCTAACATACAATTGTGTTTAGCGCTTTTTTTTAGTGCCCCTAGTCACATTCCCTCCCCCACAGAGGCAATCAAGTCATGAAATGTTGATACAGCCTCTATTTATCACATGTAGCGTATCAATTAACATTTAATTTCGTAAATTTCGAACGGAATTTAGTAGCGATATCTAACATTTGAAGAAAAAACATTTAATTCATTGTAATTGATAGCTAGAGGTCATGGTCCAACTGGTTGTACTTTCAATGCTTCAATACTGTAATAAAGTTTTGAAAAATAATTCATCAAATATCAATTTTGAAAAGTTGTCGATCGAATGAATAATAAATTTGCAAATGACGCTTGGAAGCTATATATGGCGTTCGGCTATTACCGAAATTATCTTTAAAATAATAAACGAGAAAGACTGGGATGAGATTTGTACTTTATACTCCCCCATAAACATGTCTCTCTTTCAAGTAATTTGGATAAATGAGGCAAGATATATGTTTGCAGCTTTCATGTCCAAATTTATAGATAATATCAGCACATATATAGAACAATGAAGTCGACATGAAAGGAAAGTATTTTTTCGAAAGCCTGATAAAAGCAAAATAATGATCTCTGCTCAAAAACAGTTTAACGAGTATGACAATGGAACAAATCAATTCTATTACAAGGAATATGGGTAAGAATAAATGTCACAAAGCACGAATTGATAAACTAGGTAATGATACATACAATATATATAATATTTGTCATTTGCAACATAAAGTTTGCAGCTCAAAGGGAAGCTATTCGCAAGAAGATTGATACTCATAGCATAGACATGAGGCTACTGAGTTTTTAATTTTAATAATGTTGTAATAATGAAATTAATCATCCCATTTTTAAGATTATCAAACTATTCGAAAACAGGATACCACTTGGAAGGCAGTAAAATCCACAACATTAAGACTGTATCGTTTTGAACCTGAATCGCATGACATCATATGATTTTCATTGTTGAAGGGGCAGTAGCACGTTTTTTGACAATTTTATATTTTCAATTTTTCGCTGATAACTATAAGTTAATGCTAAATGTATTACTTTGATAGTATCATAAATCTCATAACACAAACCAATCATCCGTAGTCTGAGAACAAAGTATGAGGATTCACATAAAATCCATTGGCAGCCATTTTTTTGTGAACACCTTTAATTCATTTTGTGTAAGAAAAGGAATCGCATGGCTTAACTTTACATTGTATATTTGATTTATTACTGCTCCATTTAGTTTTTATACATTGTCTAAAGATTGGAACCATTTATTTTCATTTTCCTGACATCACCTTATATTCCCCCTAAAAACGTGCTACTGCCCCTTTAAACACTGCTTTTTCTGTCAATGCTTGATACATAACCTACATCGCTTTCAGGATTTCATTCCAATACATGTACGTTAGTTAAATAATGATGTGTGGGATAAAATACACAACTTTCCCCCGAAGTTACAAAAAATAGTATTTAAAGGGCGGTTTATTAATATTTCTATCTTTGTGTGTACTATATAAAGACAAAACCTTGACGAAGATTTCAACATTACATAAAATTTGAAATGCATTTGTACAATCTTGATTATTTTTACATGGCATTTTGTAAAGATAAATGAATGTACTATTGTGGATAGTTATACTTATTAATTGCATTGATGATTTTGTTAAAAATGATAATGACATTAGATTATACAATACAATTCCCATGTGAGATGAGTTATTATTTGAACCCGAGATGGTATATTCTACGCATTCTTAAACACAGAGCGACATTTTGTATTATCTGAAAAAGCAAGTTTCATATTAAGAATAAATGATGAATATCATATTTCAGAAGAAATCATGTTGTCAAGATAGCAAGGGATAATCCGGACACAGTGCTTGCAAAATAGTTTGAAATAACTATATTTATCAGTGAAGCCTTACGGCAAATTGTACACAAACAGACCGCTCCTTTGCATTATATAAATAAACATAATTAATGTTGTATTTGCACATAGAATGATTTTGAAGGTCATAAGATAAGAGCTATCGATTGTCCCCATTATTTGTCCAGCATTCTAAGAGCATACAGTAATCCCATAAAGAAAGTATTTGTGCTATTGTGGAAGGACATTTTCTCTTTTAGTAGTTCCAATCCGCGTTTGAACCTGTTTAAATGATTGATTAAAGATATTGAGTAACGTGGGTTTCAACAGTTAGGCTATTCGATGTGGTGGCAAGAAAACAACCTCAAATACTTCTTTGGTATAGTAAAACTGAGTTTGATGCTAACGCTTGATAACTATAGAATTGTCAAAATAGTATAAACTTCATTTCTCATCAATAAGAATATTTGAATGTTAAAGGGAAAGTAGGATTTTTTTGAAATTGTATATTATAGATATATATATATAGTTAAGTTTTCACTGATAATTGAACGTTAATGCTTAATGCATTATTTTGATAATGTTAACAGATTTACATTTTTGTGTGAACACCAATCTATTGTGTGTAAAAAAAGGCATCGCAAGGCTTAACCCTACATCAATTGTAAAAACTATATTGCTCATATCTATGTACATTTTTATGTAAACAAGTGTTATGTTCATCAGAATAAAGCATTCGTTCATTTATATATTTTGGAAGAGATATCACTTATGAAATAAAGTATTATGCAATATTTGAATTATATGTGACTTTAAATTTTCATTGACACAATAAATACAACTCATTTATGAAATAAGGTATTATGCAATATGTGATTTATATGTGACTTAAAAGTTTCAATTGAAACAATAACTAATCTTATTAATGACATAAAGTATTTTGCAATAATTGATTTATACGTGGATTTATACAAAATACATAAAACTCATTTACAAAATGCTTTCGATGAAGTATTTGCAGATCACGTAAGTATTATTTGATGCAGAACATGTTAGTGTCGGTTTGTCATTCTAGAAAATGCTTAGAAAAAAAAAAGTATTTCTTGACAACTTTTCTTTAATAACAGACACGACGAACCACTTCATCAAATCACTGCCTATCAACTCCTGGCATGTCCTATTTCTACAATCTTTTAATAGAAATAATTGAATACCTTGAAGTGACAGCATCTTGAATGGGATCATAAGGTTAGATATATTAGCTTTCTTTCTTAGCTCGTATTGTTGATATACATGTACTTGTTCAATTACCAATTTACCCACTTCGCCATTATTTATAAATAGCACTAAATCTCCAAGCAAGAAATTGGTGTATATGGCATGCATACATGATACATGCAAACATGTATCGATATCCTTTGGTAAATAATATGATTCTATTGTTAACCTTCACAACCTTGTTCACCTTAACATCCACATGAAGAGATAATGTCAGTATAATTATAAAAGACTGTCATCAAGACGAGCTTTCCACATAATGCAATATCATATTCCTACAGTATGATCAAGGAAAAATTATCGTATCATAGATAACTGCTTGAGTAGGAGTTATTCCAATTATCTATAGTAACTTTCATTAGTTCCCGCTTCTTAGCGATAAGAAAGCTCTAAATCATGAATAGAGAAGGTTGACGTTAGAGTGAGCATTAGAACAGTGAATGGAGAATACACACATGCATACATATATAAAAACTTACGGGTTTTATTTGGGTAATGCAAAAACCACTATTATTCGTTTTTTTGGAATACAATCCTAATTAAAACCTTTCCCGGGAACTGAATCCCAACATATGATATATGTGTATTTCGAATGTAAACACAAATGTAACAACTGATGTGTTTACACAGACTGCATGACTTGTAGTTCATCCCTCATTTCATAATTCTATGGTCATATGTCAATCTTCTTCTAATAGATAGTTATTGCTCGAATGAATATTGTCAGGACCTTTAATACTGTGGTAACGATCTGTAAACAAGATGTGTTTGTGAAACACGAATGCCCCCGGATGCATCCTGCTCGCTGTGTCAAGGTCAAATGTCATGGTGTCATCTGAAAGGTCTCATCACAAGGGATCCATATGTCAAGTATCAAAGACCTAGCTCTGACCAATCAAAAGTTATGAGCAAGGTTAATGTTTTTGTGGACAAACGGACGAACGGACAGACGGACAGGTGAAAAACAATATACCCCCAGAATCTCCGATTCGGGGGCATAAAAATTCAGAACCGGCAAAATCTGTTCTCTTATTGAGTAGCGTAGCGAGAACCGTAGCGCGTCATGTCTCAAAGAATGAAAAGGATCACAGTTTTGTGGTTGGATCTATCGTAACATGCCAATCAATATTTGTCCAAGAAGAACAGTTATTCCTTAGATTGCTGGTTATGAAAATCTAGTTAAAACGACCTCGAATATATAAGTCCTACGTTACACTTCCCCACTAGGTCCGTATCGAGCATGCGCGGAAATCAATCAACAACAAAAATGGCTCAACCCTTAGAATCGGACAATATAATTTGACTCGGGCATCTAGTTAAAACTAGCTTAACTCTTATGTCTCATAAGTCGAGCATTAAACTATTGACATTTATATTTATATTTGTGCAAATGCAATGCAAATCCTAACGACGCCCGATTCAAGGAGATCTTTTTTCATTGGTCATTGACGTATACATTTCAGCTAGTTTGCTGGTAATGATACAGAGACTAATCGGTCCAGATGTCGACCTTCCGTGTTGCCGTCATCATTGCAAGAATAATAAAACTAGATATAAAAAGCAGATTTTGTTCGAAAGCATTCGAATAATTGATGGTTAGAGGAATTCTTGAAAACAATATCTGAGGGGGTAGGCCTTTTTCGCTCTGACGTTGTAATAAGTTTTACAGTGCCTATGTTGAATATTAAATGCATTGACTTATAGACTTTAAAACAAAATACAATGGCTGAATTGTGCATCAGAGAATAGTCCTTGTGTCATGAAAACGCTATTTTTAGCCTTGAAGCAGGTTATCGCCAAATGTATGAGCGTCGTCCAGGCTGGATGGTCGACAAAATCGTAGCATTAACTCATTGTTAACAATCTCCCTCCCCCCCCCCTGGTATGGATGTAACGCGCATAACAGAATCTACATTCTCTCCCCACAGAGGCAGATCAAGTCATGAAATGTTGATACAGCCTTTGTTCTATTACGCCGAAATCCGTGGGTTCCGGAAGTTTCCCCTGGCGGTAAAATTGCACCACAATACATTTGAATGTCTTTATCACAATGATTTAACCATGATGAAATAGCCAAAATGATGATTTTAGTAGAGCGTCCCTGATTGTACAACTAACTTTGATTGCCTCCAATCAGGCATCTCCAATTCTATCCCACCAAGTCATGACTTGATCTGCCTCTGTGGGGAGCAAATGCACAGAACGAAGCTGATTACGCACTCAAGATCTTTACAAACAGGGTAGTGGCTTCAGTTTATTGAATAGTAATGCTTCAGAAGTTGTGAAAATAACCTTTGACCTATGTTGTGAACAGATTATCAGCTACATATCAACGTTACATTTTTTAAAGGAGAAACCACTTGATATTTTAAGTGATTTCCCTTCATATATACATCTGCTAAAATGTTTCAGAAAGACAGATACGCTATATTAATGTATATCGATTGGCAAAGTAATGCTATCTACTACTACATCATTGACAAGAACTCTTCAGTTTCATCAAGTTTCATCCTCAGCGGAAGTGAATTTACTTTCACATGTTAACTAATGGAGTATTCATCAAGTGTTTCCATTATCTTACAAAATCACTTGTAAAATCATTAAGATGTCTTAATGATGAAAACCGTGGGCACACAACATGCACCAACCTACTTGCATCTAATGGAATACCAATTAAGTGATTACTTAAGCTAACAAACACCACTTGTCACATCAATGAAGATGCCAAAGAACCCTTGTTAAGTAGATTCGCTTTTAAAGCTCTATAGTATATGTGCCCAAGCACATATTTCAAATCAATACTTGCCTGTGCAACATTTCTAGTGCATTATTTGTTAAATACTTTACAGTTGGCTTTGTCTTAAGATATTTATATGATATTATTCGAATATCCATGACTAATGCAATTCTATCCCCACAAAGGCAGATCAAGTCATGAAATTTTGATCGAGCTTCTAATATAATCCGCCGAGTTTATGGGGTCGAATAAGAGATTTGAGGCAATCAAAGTAAGTTGTGTTATCAGCAACGCTGTTCGAAGAGTATCATTTTTGCAACTGAACCGTGGCAAAGGCATTGTGATATGAAGAACCATTTCCATGCGAAAAGCGTTGTCATTTGCTAAAACAAAAGACGGATTTGGTCTAATAAGAACAGAGATCAACGTTTAATGACTTGATCTACATCTGTGGGGGAGAGAATGGACGTATGCATAATCAGAATAGTCTAACATGCATAACATTCTAATTGCTATAAACGTGTCAAAAGATCAGTTATCGTACCTTTTATCGTGATAAGAGCATGGAGGTTTATTTCTAAGATTTTCATATTGAAAACGTCATCCCTAATTGTAAAAGGTCTTCTCAATGAAATCCTTTACTGACAAACCCACAGTTTACGGTTGGATTTTGTTTGTCTTATATTATCATGTTCATGATACAGGCAAATTGCATTGAATGCACAACAAGACAGCAAGCACCTATATACAAATATATACATGCAGCTAAGTCTATTAATTTACATTCCAATAAACAAAGTATGTATTATTGTCCAAGACAAATATTGAAAATTTCTTTAGATTCTTTTGACAGAAAAACAGATCTTGACATGTCTTAATAACGCATACCTTAATTGTGATCTCTGCTATCATTTGTATTATCTTCATTGACTTTAAATCCTGACAAAGTGGCAAATAATCTTTACTATATTCTAAGATATTCTTTATAGTAATATATTCTTTATATATTTAGAATTCAAATTAACTTCTCTGAGGGTACATTGTGAAAGACCTCAGAGTAATATTACTGAAATGTATTGATAAAGAATGTATCAGTGATCCAGCTGACATACAACCACAACTGTCGTCAATACTATAATGGATAGTGTTCATCATGTCGACGCTCTAAGTCCTAAGACGATTTGGGGCAATGCCTTACAAACAATCAATTATCCTGACACTATTTGGACAACAACCAAACTGATGACAGAACAATCATATTAGAAGGTAACCATGCTATTTGCAAAGATGATTATCACCTTGAGAGGTAGAAATCGGTTTACATCTCAGATGAACGCATAATGTGTACCAGGATCCTAAGGTTATTGAACGTTTGAACATATTTAAGTATCTAGATCGTAATACAGAGAAATACAACTATACAATATATTACTATCACCTGTTCACTGATACCTCATAGAGAGAAATGAAGAGTATATTAATTCATTATTTCTTAGAGTCGCTTGATCACAGTGATATTTATACACTTCGTAAAATGACTGCTTCTCGAGTCAATAAAATATTTGAAGGAAAGTAAAGTTTAAGCAATAAAGCATGAGAGATTTATGTTTCTCATATTTACACTAGGTCACTTATGAGCTATTATATAATGCATTCTCCCTGTGAAATGATGCGTTCTAGGCCTGTGAAAGATTTAGTCACCGTTGTCCGTTGTTATAATTTCTGTCATTATGAGATGATATAATACGTTACACGTTCTTTAATGTTGGTGTCAAATACTTCACGGATCGAAAAGGATCTGTGAAGAATATTTCTGTTTGCTTACGTTTATGAGATAAGGATTATCCTATATTTTAATAGGATATGATAAGCGTTTTACAATAATGATGGGACTAATCTGATCATATTTTTCAATAATAAAGTGATTCCATAGAGCGAAAGGGCACATGTGCACGACTCAACATGACATAACCCGTCCACGCTTTATTGTACTCTACTGGCCCTGGTTCCGTTGCACAAAACACTAAGGTGACCTTAAGTCACTAAGGTAGACTTAGTGCAATGTTGAAAGTAGGCAGTAAGTTCAACCTTAAAGGTAAGTGTGTTTGTGCAGCGATCCCCTGGTACATAAAGACGCGGTCATCTTGGGTTATCCTCAATATTCAATCAATGGGGCTTAATTAGTGTTAAAGGGGCAGTAGCACGTTTTTAGGGTGAACATAAGGTGATGTCAGGATTATGAAAATTAATGGTTCCAATTGAAAGACAATGTATTTAAACTAAATTGAACAGTAATAATTTAAATATATAACATAAACTTTAGCCATGCGATTCATTTTTCTTACACAAATTGAATTAAAGGTGTTCACACAAAAATTGCCGCCAATGGATTTTATGTGAATCGTTATACTTTGTCCTCTGACTATGGATGATTGGCTTGTGTAATGAGATTGTTGACATTGTCAATATAATACATTTAGCAATAACTGACAATTATCAGTGAAATAATTAAAATATTAAATTATCAAAAAAGTGCTACTGCCCCTTTAAGTCGTTTTGTGCAACGGCCCCCCTGTCACTTGCCAACATATGATTGATGCCAACATCAAAACAGAAGGTACGCAACTAAGTGCTGCATTGGAAATGCTTCAAAAATCTCAAAATATTATAAGTTACTGCCAATGATGCAGATCTATGTATCTTTTTCTTATCTCAAGGTTTAGTTTGTTTTAGATTTATAGCTTTTTCTTGTTTGATAGATCACTTTGATTCTTTTCAAACACACATTTTGTCACACCTTTTTCCTGGCCATGTTTATTTTCTTTATATCAGAGGGAACACATTTGTCCAAACAAGACAAATCTACGTATTGATTTAATATATTTTACTTCCCTTTCATCTCACTGTAGTTTGATTTAATATATTTACTTTCCTTGCATCTCGTTTTTATCAAATGAAATTAGCAACCAGACCGTGTTTCTTTACAGTTTTATCCATATTGAAAGTAACCAAAAGAGACAAAACTACAAACCATATTTTTATCTCTTGAAAATGTGCCTGGATTGATTTATCATTTTGCTTATTTTGGCCATCCCCTATCATTTTGAAAAATGTCTGATTCATAGCTTAGATGACATTTTTCTGATGCCTCTACGTAAATTACAAAAAACTTAACTAAAGTATATCAAATTATGTTAATCGTCTAAACAAATATCTTTATTAATGGCTGGAACTCTTGTTTACATCTGTGCAAGATAAGAATTCAACGGATTCAAATGAAATATAAACTGAGGAACCATTGGAAAACTATTGTGTTGTTTTCGTGACAAGGAGAAATAATGCGTTTTTATAAAATATTAGCATGTTTGACCAAGTATCTGAAACCAATACACCAACGTCAAACTACAAGCATAGTTTGTATAAGATAACATGTCAATTAAAAGAGATTACTCTTTAGTCATCCAGTAATTGAAAACATTGATTTGCATGTTTACACAGAACACAGTGGCATACCCAGATATCGTTACACAAGCTTTTAAAATCTCAAAGTTTTGTTTAGCTTGAATGTATTAAAGCGGCAGTAGCACGTTTTTGAATAATTTTATATTTTACATTTTTCACTGATAATTGTAAGTTAATGTTAAATGTATTATTCTGACAGTGTCAAAAATCTCATTACACAAACCAATCATCCACCATAGTCAGAGGACAAAGTATGCAGACTCACATAAAATCTATTGGCGGCCATTTTGTGTGAACACCTTTAATTCATTTTGTGTAAGAAAAAGGAATCGCAATACTAAACTTTACATTATATATTTGAATTATTACTGCTCCATTTAGTTTGAATACGTTGTCTTTCAATTGGAACCATTAATTTTCCTTTATAGTGTAACTTGTACTCATATATGAATATTTTATTTGAATTTTCTCCACATACACCCTTGTAAGATTTTGCCCAAAATGTCATTGTTCTTTAATTGTCCACAGCTGCCTAGGAATATAACTTGAATAATCAAAGCTTGTAATGGTTTACAAAGAAGTACGAATTCAAATCAAATCACCCTTTGGACGGGTGAATTTTTTATTTTTTTTAGTTGGATGAGTTCAACAGTTCAACTTCCAAACCTTCTTACATATTTTTCTTAGCCTTTAACAAATCATGACCTTCGAATTCCCTGCTTATATGAGATCAAACCATATCACCTTACAAATAGTTATTGAATCAGACATTACCAAGTGACAGAACTAAAAGAAAACATCTAAATATTAACATTGTGAAAAATTCATTTAAAAGTTGTAACGAAAGCTGTATGTGGGTTATCAACCAACTTATACGGTTCTTGCAGATATCAAATGAGTGAATTAGATCGTGAAGTAAGAACTATTCTGGTCAAAATTGTGATTATTTTGACTACTCAGCTAAAAGAGTTCAAATGTGGATATTTTATTAACATAGGATGTTGTCAACAGAAATAACCTTCACGGCAGTTAATTTGTCAACTTACCTTTACATAAAGGCGAAAGCAAACAAATAAGCACTCTTTATGTCACCTTTCTCGCTCTTATCAGGCGTGTTTTATTGTTTAGTTTTTGTTTGGCTTCCAAGGACATGATGTAACCCTGTTTAAATTGTAATCATCATCATGTGTCATTTCCGGAGTCTGTAACGGATAACTAAAACTCCCTGAACGCCCCTGATGGCTGAAATATTACCAAAGGGGCGTAACACAGTAACTCACTCACTCACTGAACCGTTTTCAAACAAACACTGAATTAATACATTCGGTATCAGCCAGAGACCCTAATATCAGCCCGAGAGCTTTAGTGTGATATGAAATGTCGAATGGCCGAATGTGATATGAAAATACCCATATCATACTATTTTTATCATATAAACTTACCAAACAAACTACAAAAATAATTGTAACATTTTAAAACTTTAATTCATAACATTAACATATGGCTGAACTAACACAATACCAATAAACATTCAGTTCCCGAGCTTACGTCTCTTACGACTTTTGAGTTCATTTAATCTCTGGTTGAATTTGGAAACTGGAAAGAAAGGTTGTATTTATTTAGTTATCAAACTTATCCGCAAATCAAATCCTATCCGCAAGTGACTGCAGCATTTTCGCGATGTCGGCCACGTTCTAACGTCAGCTTTACAAAGGGAGACAACTCTAAATTCGTCGCGGCTTCGATCTATTTTTTGCGTTCGTTGCCTAGGGCTCCACGTTCAAGTCCCTTGACGACAGGCTGTTACAGGTTATCTGCCCTGCGGGCTGATACAGGGTGCTCGACGAAGGGTGTATCGGGCATTCAAAATCTCTGTATTTATATGATAAATATTTTTATAGGTATATTTCCGCTTTTGTTTGTCATCGGAGAACAATAACAATAAGGTATACGTATTAACAAAACAGGTCTATTTGTTTACGTTGATTGAATATTTCATACTTTGCCATTGAGATTATAAAATACAATCTGTGGAAATGGTAGTTATATTAAGCTTGAACTATTCAACTTAACAATACATATAACTTCCACTATTTTTAACGATATATTCTTCCAAGCACTTTATCGTCATTGTCAAGAGGAATTATGTTATGTTATGAGAAAAACATTTCTTCTAAACTGTTAGATAAAAACGAGTTTCCTCTGAGAATTTATTTACAGTAGCTGATAAGACGACAAATACGTTATAAACTTAGAAGCAGATTCATGAACAGCGCTGACATTAAAACAATCCTGACTTAGAGGAGATAGAAAATAGAGAGATGTTTTGGGGGTTGTATATCGCTTACATTCCCCTGAGATAACCTGTACACATAACTCTTATCGGTTGCTTTTCATGGCTATTACTTTTACCACATTTTCAATCTCCAAGGAAAAGGGTAGACATATGCCCTTTTAACTATGGAGAACTGTTCTACAGCGCGATCGATCAACGTCAAATACTGGAATTTGACAATCTAAGGAGCGGTAATGTAAGCGGAAGAGCACGAAAAAATTGAAGAACTAGACTGCAAAGTTGTTAGACAGTCATTAAACCAAAATTTGCTCGGCTGGTGTCACTATCGATTTCAAGATAGAGTGTGAAAAAATTATTGAAAGCCTGTTATGTTGCTGTGGTTGTTTCATATTTTGGTTTTGAATCGTCTTCGTAACTTTAAATTTCATCAGTTATCACTGACGTAGTTTTAACGTTATGGATGCTATATATTCAATATAACTTACATAGGGTTAAGCAAAAGCCCGTCTTTGATGTCATATGAAATACCTCCTGCCTTATCAAGCTACTGCAAGAATAATATTATCAAAACCACATCAAATGTTCGAAAACTCATACTCATAAACTACCGGAGATTATGTTGTTCATAATCTAGGCGTTTTACAATTATGAAAAATTATACATATCTTTATTTACTTAAAACTTCTAGTTAATTAGCTATTTGGACGAGTCTGTAAACATATTATACAAATGAGGTTAGTCACTTTTCCTGTTAAGAGAGTTACTTTTTAAGGAAGCGGTGTTTTGTCCCCAATTCATTTTGAAATACTGATTAAACAACAACCTCTCTTAATAGATTATTTATGAGGAATTGATTAAGAGTTGAAGATATAGTAAATTATTCATTTCCAAAAATGGCAATACATAATCATATTACATTACTGTTTATAAGTGGTCGAAACTTAAGTTACTTGAAGACATCAGAAATTTGATTGAATCAATGGTTATCCTTAACAACCTTATTATTTCTAGGTAAAGTTGACTAGTGAAGGTCCATTTAATGCAACTGTGACACCTTATCTTGAATAAGTCTTATTTGAACCAGTGAAACAGAGAACAATTCAGAACACTAAGGTTTATTATCCCTTCGGGAAAATACCTTATTATTAATGGAGAATAACAAGGTATAAATCAGGGTAGTTGACATCTAATCAACATAGCTCACATTGTATGGAGATTAATAGGAATATTCTCCGATTGATATTCCTTTGATATTTAGCATTGGTCAAAGGTTATAAAGAATGATGTTGAAATTGCAACCTGAAACCAAATATTATCTTCCTCTTTTAACTTAGATAAAACATTACTTGAAAAAAACGTCAAAGAACATTACATCATTTTGCAAAACATCGAATAACCAAAGTTCTTTTGGACCCGAACATCATTCGTAAAAAATAAATATTTGCCATAACAAACATTCAGTCCAATAAACAAGAGAGTAACAAGGTATAAATCAGGGTAGTTGACATCTAATCAACATAGCTCACATTTGATGGAGATTGATAGGAATATTCTCCGATTGATATTCCTTTGATATTTAGCATTGGTCAAAGGTTATAAAGAATGATGTTGAAATTGCAACCTGAAACCAAATATTATCTTCCTCTTTTAACTTAGACAAAACATTACTTGAAAAAAACGTCAAAGAACATTACATCATTTTGCAAAACATCGAATAACTAAAGTTCTTTGGGATAACTAAAGTTCTTTGCGACCCGAACAACAAACATTCAGTGCAATAAACATTATAGCAATTTTGAGATAATAAACTAATTTTGATTTTTGATTCTAACAAATTTATTTCAAATCTCTTTTTTTAAAGGGGTAAATTCAGTGATGTTAACCAATTAATGTAGCAGAAACTGCACGTGTTGTCAGGTCTCCTGAAAGGCCATGTCTTTTTTGCAACCTCGGAAAAACAGATATTATTTTTATTGCATGACATCAATCTAAATTTAGATCATACCGTATTTTATATGAGATTATGCTTTTTTTTAACAATACGTAACTGTCTATCTAAATGTATCCAATTTAGTGTGACACAAGCAGCATTCAGAAATGATGTGGTGATTGATGCACATTTAGAAAACGGTCGGCCAATATTAAGAACTATATATTTGGAAATAGAGAATCTCAAGTGTCTCCTGATATCAAATACATCAACACAAGTTGATAAAAGTAACAAATATCCGAGGCTCGCCATAGAGTGCTACAACAATTCTTTACCGTCATGGTGACCTTGACCTTTTTTTAATTTTGCGATTCTAAAATTAAATAAAATTGTACATTTTGATTTCAAAGACGCAAAATGGTATTTTTTCTTAACAAGGAATCAACAAAATAATATTACTTTCATGATCTATAAATGTTCCTTTATAATAGTTTAATATTTTGAACAAAATATTATTTGCTTACGGTAAAGCTTTGAATGCCGACAATTAACACGACGATGCATTACCTCTGCATTGGTGATAATTGAGAGTTAGTTCAACGATTTTCGTGAAAAAAAACATTACAATCTTTATTAAGTTTATTCGCATATGCTTTATCGGAACATTGCAATTAAATGGTTGACTTAACAATGACCAGTTGGCAATTTACACATCTATTAAGTGTCGTAGGAACCATTTGATATATATTAAACAAATTCTATTCAACTCATGCGTTTCTTTTTTGAGAGAGTGTATACCATGTCTGGTATCAACATCTTTCATCAGGAAATAAGTATTTTCTTAACATAATTATTTACTGTTGTTATGTGGTTGAAGTATCGTTAAACTTTATGAGAACGTTTTCTGATAAAAAGTTAACAACCGTAAAAGATATTTCTTTAGAAAAAATGAAAATATTTTTCTTATGATAAATGTATTCATTCATTAAGTTAAATCGCATTTTGACAAAGCATTTTCATGTGAGAACACATTATTTAACTGTATTTTCAAAGAAGTGGTCGAATCAATGATATAAATGTGAATTTTCCTTTTCCGTACTGATCCCGTTTTATTATAGGTGTATATGTATAAACTGTATATATATATATATATATATATATATAAACTGAGTTTTACAGCACTGTGCTATTCAATTATTATAAATTCCATTACGGAAATCCATTATTGATTCCGATCTAGTCTAATATGCCTTGGGCAAACACCAGTGCATATCACCGGTACTGAATGTCAAACGTTATTCAGTGCAACAGGTTTTTGCAACATGCCCTTGATACCAGAAGACCTATTGTCAGCATGGACAGTTACTTTATTTCTTGCTGTAAATGGTTGATCGAGATTGCAACCGATCCAACACCGTACTAAAACAACAGTTTATTTCTATCTTTCTAGCATTTTCCATTTTTCACAATTTCAATCACAATTTGGAAGTTTGGAATAAGGCATGACCCTACGTTGACGTTCAAAATTGTCATATTGCTACAGGCAACTCATGGTAACGCCATGTCCTTCCTTTTACACTAGCATTCTATTCAACTGAATGAAATATTAGCCGTTATTTCATGCTTTTCATTAAGATTTGAAATCCTTAATCAAATGTACATACCACTGCATATTCATACCAAAAACATATTTTTGTCAACGTGGAAAATCAAAGATCACAATTAATATAGAATTATTTTCGGAAAAAAATGGTAATTTTTCTTACTTTTAAAACAAATTACTTTGCAAGTATGTAGCCTTTGGCAAACGAACTTGTAAGACAGACAATAAATCAAAATCCAATCAACTTACAATGTAAGCGACAAAATTATTACTGTTTAACAGAGATGGGGGTCTGCAGAGTAGATTCAGATGCAGCTCACAACATTTGGTCAATCATTGCAAGTGGTTTTATAAGTAATCTGTGGTAACTATGTTACCGAGTGAAACTGAGAATCTAGTAATACACAAGAGACTTAGGTCATCATCAGACTACAAATTTGACTTCTTTTGCAAATGACTTCTTTCCTTACATGTGACAGGGTAATGTCAACAGCGCTCTCACTGGCTTCAGCTTGGTGGATATCTCTTTGACCGAACAGGTACAGTGTAAGACTTTCAACCCTTAGGTCTGGGGTTCGAATTCTGCTGGACATGAAAATATTGGATTTTCTTTCCTGTTACATTTGACGCCCAACGTGGGACTGGGGCTATTCCTTAATGCCACAAACACCTTCTTTTCAGATTTGTAAGTCCTAATTAATTGATATGTAAATCCTTCATAGGCGAATCTCCCGAATGTTTGACTCGAGGACGAGTCAATTCGTGGAAGGGGTGAATGTAACAGGGTTAGGTGACAAAAGACCTCCTTCTGGCTTCGGCTTGAGGGATATCTCTTTTGGCCGAACAGGGAAAGAGTAGGACTTTAAACCCGGAGGTTCCGGGTTGGAATCCCGCTGGTCATGAAAGTATTGGATTTTCTTTCCTGTCACAATGTACATATACGACACATGAAATTAGGCTATATGCAGACTAGCATGTAAGATCCTCTTCATGCTCAGAAGGGATGATTATGGATTTCCTTTGTAAATGATTAGCCGTTTTGTATGTATGTACATGAATGGGAATTCTTGAATAAATGAAGGAATTGGAGTATACCCAGAGAGCAGACTGAGCCTCTGAAATAATTTTTATTTGACCATTTGTTCTGAGTTTCTATGTGCAGTGCATACCAAAACCTGATACGTATTATTATTTCGTTTACATTTACAGTGGACATCGATTGTATGTTTATATAGGATATAACATATTATCTGCTTTGGACGAAGAAGCATATTAAAAAACATTGATAATAGATGAGCAAGGAATACATGACTAAATATGTCATAGATACGTAAAAGGATAAAGTAGAGGATTACTTACGGACCGAGGCTGATTTCAATATGAACTTACCTGAAAAGAAGAAACAAAGACAATGCATTTCAAGAAGTTACATCAGCATAATAATCAGCATTTTAATGTATTTAAACAATTCAACATTCTATCATATTGTTTAATATTAAATAATAATTAACGTCTGGCACGATTATACGGTTTGTTTAATATATATTAAATAATGGAACCCAATTATACACAGAAAATGACGGAAATATTTTTTTTATCTCCTTACATCCTTTATACTGTAATAACATTTGTCCATTGTTGTGGCTTGTATTAAATGATGTTACGTTCGTTAAGAAAGTAAAGAAACAATAATAACTTCGGTACCAATGTTAAGTCAGATACCTTGATACACTTTAGGCAAGCTTAAGACTCTAACTTAAGTACATGTAAGTAAGATCTCTCCAGAAATGTATCTTGACAAACTAATGTATGACCACAATGTTTACGACTCTATGACAATACAATTCTATAAAACCATGAATTCTTCTTGAAGATTACCGTTGCAATGGGGACACTAGTGTAATTGTCAGACAAATATTGTGCGTGTTCAACAAGTATTTGCAAATTCGTGGTGAAGAGATATAGTTTGCTAGCCATATCCATCCAATAATAGTTTCTTTCTTTGTTTTAGTATATTTTGTCCAGGACAAATAATGGTTATTGCTCGTTGGATCCGAAAAGTCTGCAGGTCTGAAACGTCTGCAAGTAATATAAAAGAATGTTTATATTGAAACCTCTGGCATATAAGGACATATATGTAGGTTTGTGTACATATATTTTTGACACAATCAAAATGATATATTTAGCATAAACGTACAATTATCAGTGCACATTTTAAAATATAAAGTTTCAAATAACGTGCTTCTGCCTCTTTAATGGTTTACAAATAAATAGGACACCAGTTTATAACATGGATTTCTTTAAGTTCGATTGTTCTTAATGCCTTGAGTTTGTCAGGAGGAATTAGACTTCACAACAAACATAAAGATTAAAAACTATATCGTTTCAAAGTTGGATAATTACATATTTCAAAAGACTTAATTTTGTTCACAGTTAGGCAGGACATGATACTGCTTCTCATCCTTCACAACACACCAAGTTATTTATTTTCTGTCAAAATAGAAACTAGCTTTAATTGAATGAAAAGGATAGTTATGACAATCCTGACATGGGGAACATATCTCAAGACATATTCATCAAATATTATACAGAATAGTTATTAATAAGATTTTATAGCATCCACATCTCCAAGATAAAAAACATTCTTAAAAAATTATTTCATGTTACGTTTCAACTTTAGGCCTTAGTAATTTCCATTTGCAATATCCGATGTATTCCAGAATATGTGACCTTTTCACGAATAATGTTTTTTGAACAGATCGATCAATCAATGACATGGGCTTTTTTTTATTGAATGATGAATAGAAGAGGTGGGTAGAAAAGAAGGACAAGTCGATGAATTTGAAGAACAAATAATTTCAACCTGAAGACTATAACCTAGTTCATGAAGAAATGAACAAAATATTGACAACCTTTTTCTTGGTTAAGTTTGTCCACCTTTTATCCATTAGATTAGAAATACTTTGAAATATTCAGCCATTGAACAGTTGTTTTGAAGAAAATGAAGACTTGAAGTAATAGTCATATCAAGCTCATGAAAATAATTTTTGCTTACCAACATTTCTATTATCTATCTTTATTTTGTGATACGTTTTAAGATTAACACCGTTGCAACAATATGGCAATTGTGGCGTATTGTAGTCTTATCATAATCACTTTAAAACCTTATTCCCAACTTAAAATTCATTCAACTTCAGGGATAGTGTCTAATGACATCTTTTCTTTCATTTCAGATTCCATGAACCATTTAACCCTTATCGCTGTCTATCAAAGTCTCTGGTGTCCTATTGTTAGCAATTAGAATGATGCCTCATATTACCAATGTCTTGCATAGGAACAGAATGGAGTACAGCAACCATTTCTTGATCGCAAATAAATGTGTCTGTAGTAAATGTTTGAGGAAGAAAAAAACACCCTCCTTATAACAATGTTGTTAAGTAACCACCAAAGGTGGACCATGTTATGTTTGATTATTCATGTGTACGAAATATGAAATATTTATGTGTGTCAGTTTAATTTCTATTTCACTGATTTATTGTCAATTTGCTCAGAGCAATGGTTATTACACACAACAAAACATATAATCTTAAAGTTTCAAATTATCTAAAAAGCTGACTTGCGTTTAGTTTACTTTAACTGATGGCATTTTCGAACACTGGAACAAATTATCACTTGAGCACAGATGACCAAATCAAAGTACTCATTCAGTTTCCGATAAACTGTTGACTTTACTTAATATCTCAAATTTGTATAAAGTTTCCTGCTTTTATACGTCCTTTTTCTCAATAAGTTTCACTTTAAGCACCAGTGCAATCTCGTAAGTCAGCAAATAACTGCCAACAGCCGATCATGCTGAGTAAACAGAAAAAAACTAAAATGTTTCATACCTGCAACAATTTTAAATTGTTTATCGAACCACTGACAATCATAACTTTCCATGAGGATAATTTGATTATTGCGTTTGAATTCAACCAAAAAAAACCGTGAAACCTTGATGGCAATAAAGAAAAGCATTTTGTTGTCTTCATTTCAATAACGTATGATGTGTATCATTTAAATGTCAAAACAATTCCGACCCAGTCTCTGAAATCAATCTCTTCAACGTCACACTCTTTTGTTATGTGCATCCATGGTTCGTATAGGATGACATGTCAAATAACAGAGATTATTCGTTAGTCTGCCAGTAATTGAAAACATTGATTTGTATGTTTACACAGAACACAGTGGCATACTTGAATAAATACAAAAGCTTTCAAACGCTCAAAGTTCGTAGACTAAACATAAAAACGATGAATAATTTGTTTCTAATATTGGAATTTGTCAGCGTAATCAAAACATACACACTGATTCCTGCTATGAAATATACTTTTATTTTCATTGTTTTTAACATTTTCATTTATTTCAACTTGTACTCTTTTATGCAATACTAAGTGAGTTTCATTCGACTTAAACCAGTGTTAACCTGGTGTTTGCCTTGTAATGTTATTGTTCATCGATTGCTTGACAACTGGGAATTCAAAGGGGCATAATATCAATAATCAAATAATACTTTTTATATTGACAATTTAGTTGGACTCAAATAAAAATACATTTTGGCTTAATGAATATATCATTCAGTTTAACATTTCAAATCTGTTTTGAAACAAAATGTTTGATCTTATTTTATTCTGTCTAGTGTTACAAATTTACATTATTAGTGTATTATTATAAGTGTAAATGCGAATGTTTAGTTGCTGTTCATTTGTCATAACCCATCTTGACAATATCTTGTTTTGAAAGTTCTATTTCATATCTTAAAAACTTCTTCGGACCAAACGAAACAACGGAAAGACCATACCAGACCAAAGAATTATGAGAATAAGACTTCAATGAGGGTTTTATGTCTGGGAGAAAAAACGGATAATTATGTCCAGTTTGCATTGCAAAATTGATTGATTTTGTGGATGTTATATTGTAATGAAATACTAACATCAACTGATGAAAATGTACTTGTATCGTTTGTATTTTATGAATAACAATGTTTGCTATATAAACTATTTTAGATTTTTAATGAACAACTGCATTCCAAAGTTAATGATTGAATCATAAAGTAAGCCATACATTGAAATAATTATTGCTTAAATGTTCTTGCTTTAAATTTTTTTTAAAGTTACTGTTATCCACGAAATTCACCATATTTGATAAAACAGATACTTATATATGACAACAGCTTTTACTAGAAAACTAAACAAAAGGATAATTATGCTGAGTTTGCATGTTATCTTGATTAAATCCTATGTCTCCTTCAAAAACACATAATGCAGTAGAGCCGTGTCCATTTTCCCTAGGGAAAAGATACAATGTACCGTATGATTAAATGAGATTAACAAGGTATAAATCAGGCTAGTTGACATTTAATCAACATAGCTCACATTGCACAAGATTCAGAGGAATAATCTCGGGTTCATGTTTCTTTGCTATTCAGCATCACTCGAATGTTATAAAGGACAATACAGAAAGCATCATGGATAATTGAGATAATGCACCTATGAAACCGAATTTGATAATCATTTCTATCTATCCTGGTATGTCATCGTATATCTTATATTTTATTTAATCTTAACTAGATTGTTAGAGGGTGATGTTATTAGTTTGTGTGAACTATTTTCTCTTGACTTCATAACATCGAAATACCAAACTTCTAAGGGATCCAAACAGCAGACAAAACAAAAATGATTTGCCAGAATAAAATCTTTCCTTTTAATATCACATTTTTTATCATACATTCAAGACAAAAACCATAATTAATAGAAGTGAAATGGTAAATGTTACGTTACTCTTGACGTGGCGTTGCTTTTACTAAATTTACCAATTTAATTTGTAATGTGGAATAATCTCCGATACATGACATAAGCCACAGTTATGAATGATGTTGGCAATTGTTGGAAATTAGAAAATTCGGTGGGATAGTATAAGGCCATATTGGTCCTTGAAATGATTAATTAATGCTCTTTGTTGAAAAAATATTGACTCTGCAAGTAAGTGATCTTTATCGTAGAAAGAGTATCATGACATAAACATAAACATAAACATAAACAATTAATATTACGATGTTAATCCGGCCTCAATATGAATTACATGTGACTTTGCATTAAAACATAGATTATTTTGAGTCAGTACAATGTAATATCGAACAACGATTAATGGGACTTTAAATTATAAACACGAGATACTCTGAACTAACGTGCATGTAAGGAAGAAGTATTTGTTAAACAAATATAAAAACATGACTGTTTGAGTGAAAAATTCTATCAAAATATTTTTAAGTGACTTGATAGAAAATGAAAAGCAGATGTATAGATATAGATATTCCGTTTTTTACAAATTGTGTTTTTGGCCAGTTTAGTTCAAAAGTAGATTAGAAACTAATGTGATCAAAAAGAGGATTTTGAGCACAAAAGGGTTTAAAATTGTGCAATTCTTTAGCCGGGAAATTATTCCGTCTTTTAAGCATGTCAATGATGTTTATAGATTCAATTTGGGATCCAATATTGATTCCGTTTTGACCCATTATGCCTTTGGCAATAATCATTTCATATAAATTCCTCTGGGTCGCCACTGCTATTTCGAGAGTTTTCAACAATTTGCCCTATATACGAATGTACCAGAAAACACGGAATCAAAATGTCAACATGTTTTTGACAGCTTCGTCAATTACTATCGATTGATTATGCACTGATATTGTACCCGATCCTTAGCAGTGTAAACCAACACTTTATTTTCATCATTCTAACATTTTTCTCTCGAATTTAAAATTTTGAATTACGAATGGGCTTACTTTGGTGTTGAATGACACACAGAGATAGGTAGTTAAAATCATGGATTATGCCATGACATTTCTAGATAATTACAGATATTGCAGATAAAATAGTACATATTTTGTAGGCCTTTTCATCAATCAAAAGTTTCTGAAATGGATCATGCAAACCAAAAAAATAAGGAAAATGTAAAGAGGTCAAGTTAACAAAATAGGCCATGTTTGTTCCGTTGCATTAAGTCAATGTCATAGTGCTGATTTTGTTCTCAGAGAAGCTATATGGAGCTTTTAATCAAAATTTAAGGAAATCTAAATTTCAAAAACATAACCCCTTCTGTCTATTTTACCATGCCAAATATCGTAATTCTACACCCCTGACCAGACGATCCTTTAACAAGTTTTGTGAATGGTTATTTTACACATGAACAATTGTTGATCCTTCGTCAGTGCTCCTGGAGGTATTTGACTGACGTCCAAAGGAAACTATTTACATGATATTTGTACTAAGCTACACTTGCAAGTAAACATACTTATGGTACACAGCTGTATACCACAGAGGAAACCAAGGTACTGCTCATACACAAGGGACTGTAGTCTTTTACAGACTCAAAAGGGATTATCTAGCTTCGTTTTTAAATCATACTAAACGAAGTGTACTTCGACACCACATTCCCAACCTATCTGTTTGTCCTTGGAATTCATGCTATGCATGTAAAATCATCTACAACACAAAATGAACTATCATTTAGTACTCGCCCGTTGATATCACTGTTTAATATACATACAATGTTATAACACATTATATTGTATTAAAAATGTACGCGCTGATCGAATGATCTGCGTCATAATCCTTAAGTATGACGTCACAATTTCAGCGGGTCGCCCACTATGGTCGTATCGGCCAATTTCTTTACATTTTCTGACGATGTTGTTTAACAAGTGATAAACAAAATACTAAACTCTGTTCAGTTTGATAACATTTTAAGGAAACTCGTCAATGGTATTGGTATAAACATCGTTTAGTATTCCCTACGTAACTATCTTTGGACATAATTCAACAAGTGTAAACACATAGACAAAGATAGATTTGCTGTTAGGTATGAAAGAAATGTGACAATCATTCGAAATGTTGGTATGTCATAACGCACATGAAACTGTTAAAATATTTGCTTCTTATTGTACCCAAATATTCATGTTAGTTTTGTTTAAATCATTTATTTCATGATGTTTTAATGAGGTGACCTCGTGACATAATATTCATTATCTCATTTCAATCACATTAAGGTGTAAAAACCTTTAATCCTACATGTAAGATTGCTTTAGTAGATGTACATGCATATATAGGTACATGTTCGTACCAAACGGTAACTCGTAATGAAACACAACACCAAAACATCAAATATTTTTTTTAAATATTACAATAGTAACGAATCTGCCATAGCAATAATTCATAGCAGAGGAATAATCAATCTATGACATTGATAAATAGTCGATATTAAATCAAAGTAAAAAATCAAGGTTTGCAACGACAGAAATTTATATGTTATGATTTCATTGAAATTAGATGAAACCTCTTTAATCACACCTAATATGAAACCTATCAGAGCCAATTACTGTCAATGGCCCAAGAACAGATCTTTTTAACAAGCAAGCTGATATTGGAGTGATAAAAACTGTTTTTTAGGGAAATTTATTCTCTCTGAAACTTCATAAGCTAAACATGTATAATTAATGTTGGCATCGGATTAAAATGACTATGGCAAAACCCCTTCAACTTCACTTTAAAGGACGTGTTATCGGACATAGAGATTATTACCCGAAGAAGTGTGTGACATGACTTTTATGAAAGGAGTGTGAATTGTTGTATTCCCCGAGCGAGAGTGAGGGTTATACACAAATTTGCACGAGTTTCGTAAAAGTCATATGACACACTTCCGAGGTCCGTTTTACCATCTTAGAAATATCCAAGAAACGGACCGCTTCCCTTGCGTCGGCGGGCTACATTGACTTCACGAACAATGGTGTTATGACGTCACAGGCGAAAAATTACGGAACTCGCGCTATAACAATTGTTGCTAGGCAAAAGTGATATGTGCACTAGTGCTCATATTGAAAATATGTCACAACTTCCCCAAATATGTCACCATATTGGTAATAAAATACGTTATCAGACAGACACAACCCTGACATGTGTTTCCATATACCTACCTTACCTAAACTACCACAATAGAATGGGAGGATAGGCTGAAAATTGGACACTGGCATATGTTGATTCTCGACAAGTTTAATTTCATAAAAATTATTTTTCTGCCATGGTAACTGTGGAACTGTTTATCTTCTATAATAGAGGTCAAATGGTAACTTTGTGATTGATATGATATTCCTAATTGCCATATGCAATTTTGTATCTAATATCCTCCCTGACCTGATAACCAGTTGAGTTTTTAACGGTTAGATTGAGGTAAAGCTATGACTAAACTATCATAAGCTGCCTAAGGGGCTAGTAGAGAGAATAAGGGTGGCTTAAGTAGGCTATAGTTATTAGGAAATCATTTCTTTTCAGATAGTGATGAGTGGGAGGCATTTCAGGAAACTGTGTAATAACAGTTGCAATAAGGTCTTAAGTGCAAGCAAAAAAATTCAAATTTCTTAAGATTTTGCAATTTTGATTTCATAAGAATAGGTTTTATGCACTTAAGGCTAACAAGGAAACATATTTTAACTTCGATTTTGACGACCCCAAAACTCAATAAAACCATTTGGTATAATCTTACATCGATATGTCACTTTATCTTCATGAACTGAATGATGGAATGCGACTTAGAACTGATACTGATTTGAAAATACACATTAAAATAATCTAAATAAAATTAGTTTGCTTTTTCGTCATCACATATTTTACAATAAAAGTTATCACCCAGACACAGTTTCTAAGGGTCGAACATTTTAACTTCTTGCCTAGGTTGAGGTCCAAGTACGTGTATTCATATTGTTTTAAATAAATCATCAAACCGTAATAAGGTAAGTGATCCATTCACCTTACAAAAGGTGAAGTTACATTTCTGTTAACACTGCATCTCAGTCTGCAAATACATGGAGGAGACATAGTTGTCCACATGTAATTAGGTTATATGCTACAACACCTCTCATCACAACAATGTTTATTGACTTCTAATATTTTATGAAACATCAATGAACTCTTCCACTTAATTGTTATACATTCATTAATCAAAACTTATAAAATATATATATATATCACAATTCGTTCATTATCTTAGTTATCGTCTGGTCTGGTGCCAAATTTTTAATTTTGGCATGAAGAATCGGCAGATGGGGAAATGTTTTAAAGTTCTGATTTTCATGAACTGTGATTAAGATATTCCATAGTGACTCTTTAAGAGACAGAAAGAACAAATATGACTTGTGTTTGAAACTGTTTATATAGATTGTATAGAGAAGGAAAAAATCGTTTTCGAAAATAGCTATGAAATTGTAATATGTCAGCATAATATGAATCATACGTTATGTAGTGAAATTCCAACATGATCCATTTAGTTTTTACTTTTCTGTGTTCTGTGTTGTTCTCAAGTTTAACAAGACCGAAGTCTCCGATTCACATATAACCCTTTCTCAGATACCAAAGACATACAGTCTTAAGATCACATCCACAAAAACTTCGGCTTAAAATCATGTCTTTTTTAAAGGGGCAGAAGCACGTTTTTTAGGCGGAATATAAGGTGATGTCATGAAAATGAAAATCAATGGTTCCAATTGAAAGACAATGTATCTAAACTAAAATGAGCAGTACAAATTCATATATACAACGTAAAGTTTAGCCACGCGATTCCTTTTTCTTACACATAATGAAAGGTGTTCACACAAAATGCCGCCAATTGATTTTATGTGAATCTTCATACTTTGTCCTCTGACTATGGATTATTGGTTTGTGTGAGATTTTTGACACTGTCAAATTATTACATTTAGCATTCACTTACAATTATCAGTGAAAAATTTAAAAAATAAAATTATTTATAAACGTGCTACTGTCCCGTTAAGAGGACCAGAGCTCCGGTGAGGTCATTGATGGCTCTGTTTGTTTAATGTCGCTCTTTGGTTATTTGAAGTACAAGAGATCATGTTTAGTTGACAGAACCTTGTTCATATTAGCATCCTCTGAAAATAGCCATCCGCAAATAATTATGTATTTTATCATAACTTGTCATTTTTTTTCATTTTGTATTTTCCTTTTATTTTTGTGATCATATGCTTACTTTCAAACATAAGGTTCATTTGTAGCGATTTAAAAATTGATAAGTGTAATTGTCTTTCAGTGGCAAGCGAGGGATGTTTGAAGACCTGTCGACTGTAATCATTGACATTTGTGAACCCTGTAGGCGTAAAGTAAGTAAGGTAGTGTAAAGGCTGTTTTATAAGTAATGATTTGTAAATTGAGATCTCAAGTCATTCAATTGAGTTTAAGTTTCACAATTAATTATGTGAAACCACATGCTTCTAGAGCACAATTGTATATACAAATGGTACAAGGAAAATCAATAAATAAGCGCAAATAAGGTTAACTCAAAGTACTCCATTACATTAAACTTAAAATAGTTACAAAGTGCTGTAATTATTACGTCGTTACTAAAGGATATACCGCAATTTTAACGAACATTGATAACTAAATGATACCTCACACAAAAACATGGTTCGATGAAGATTTTAGAATGTCACTTTTCCAAGGTAATATATTTATGAAGTCTTAGGAGATTATAGTTCATCGTAGTTGTACCTGAAGCAATCATTATTAATCAGCTTGGGCTTCTACTTTATCATATCAAGAAGGTTATGTAACTGGTTGCTGTAAGGCATATATCCATTTATTGACAACTTCTGACCGAATCAAAACGTTGTTAATAATTTGAATAATTGAGGGCAAGAAATAAAGATGTAGTTGATGATCTTACAATGTGAAACCTGAGAAATATTGATCAGTTGACTACTCCTTACATATTTGCCAGCCTTGATAACAGAAGGTTTATTAATATTACTAATCGGTATGTTCCTATATTTGGTGTGCATTCATTTCCCACTATACAGGACAAAGATAAGGAAACTCTATCATTTCTGTACATCTTTGGTCAAGTTATAAACAATGTCCATACATGTTACATACATACATGGACAGTTATCATAAACTTTCTTCTTTGATTATTCACGTGGGTGTCCACGAATTAATGATCTAGACAATGGCTTAACGACAAAAGGATTCAGAAGAGTCTCCATGATTATCCTCTGACCTGTTAATTACTTTAGCTGATAGTCGTCATTAATTCAATAAGCAGATTGGAGAACCAGTTCGGATAGTACTGTAAATCTTTGAAGCCTATTACTTTGGAGCTTCATGTTGTTACACATTTATTTAAATTAACGTAAGCATCATTCTTAAATGAGCATGCCTTATAAAAAGGAATGTTACTACTTTGTTGATTAATTCGTTTTGATAAAAAAAATAATTAACAGAATGTATGTGAATCAGTTAAAATGTTTATTAAGGTTGAGAGGTATTGTTCCCTTCCATAAGCTTGACATTATTATTGCAAGCGAAGAGCATGAATACCGATTTTATATTTTTAATTTCCGTGCATAATAATTATGATAGTGATTGTCCTCTCCTAACACCGGCAAACAAATAACGGATCATATTATCCGTATAATAACAATAGAAACATGAGCTTTAAGCGAGATCTTAAATCAATTCATGGGTCTCAAACGAGTAATCATTATTTTGTTACGGTGTAACAATAAACAGATTGGAGTAAGAAAAGTTGACACATTCAATTTTTATGAACAGTAGAGCTTTGTGAAAGTTGGACCATCGTTTCAGTTGTTGATGTGTCACTGTGTCTGCCACTTTATATTGTAATGAAGTTATGGGTGTTATGATATTTCTTCCAAACCAAAATACGAAACCTGATAACAATGAAGATTGCATTTGAGAATGGAACTTTTCCTAGGAAAGGTTAGACAAAAGGTGTTCACGTGTTCTGCATTGATTCTTGTTTTGGTCTCTTAACTACAGACAATAGTCAGTAAACATCGGTCTACTGTCCCTTTGGGAAATATATCGTATTAATAATGGAGAGATATAAAGTATAAATCCGGTGCGTTGACATCTAATCAACATTGACTTTATTGGACGAAGATTAAAGGAATAAAGTGAGGTTGATGTATCTTTGAATTTCAGCGTCACTGGAAGGTAATAAGGATAATTCGGAGGTTGCATCTATGAACCTCAATACAATTATCCTTAACATTCATCCTTGTAATTCACCGTGTTTCAAGATTTATTTAAAATATCTTCAATTAGTTTATCATTTCGTCATGTTATATATCATGGCATCAAATGACAATAATTATAAGGCACCCAAACAACTTCAAGAACAAAAACATACAAAAGTTACACTTCATTATCATTTTAACATAACAACAGACAAAAAGCCACAATTCTCTTTCGATGATGATCAGATAAATAATAAGTTATTAGTATCCTTCATTTTTGATTTGAGAGTTTTGATATGTAACGGACACATTTGATTAAGAATCAGAGAAAACATGTATACATCTCTGTTGTATGTTTACTAAAGGCTAGTTTAAATTATTGATGATGAAACATTGTAAGAAATATTTCATACGTTTATATACACAGTTCCGATAATTGATTGACATGTGTTTATTGTTTGAATTATATACATTGGCAGTTATATTCATAAGACAAAGGTCTTTACTTATCGTTACATGAAAATAGAAAAAGCACCATCAGCTCCTTATGCAAATTAATTTTACGAAACAAAGAACATTTTTCTATTGCCCGAGCGAGCGCGAGGGTTATACACAAATTTGCACAAGTTTCGAAAAAGTCATATGACACTCTTCCGAGGGTAATAATGACTATTTAACCCGGTCAATCCCTCTTTAAAGGGGCAGTAGCACGTTTTTTGATAATTTTACATTTTAAATATTTCACTGATAATTGTAAGTTAATGCTTAATGTATTATTTTGAAAGTGTCAAAAATGTCATTACACAAGTCAATCACCCATAGTCAGAGGACAAAGTATGAGGATTCACATAAAATCCATTGGCGGCCATTTTTGTGTGAACACCTTTAATTCATTTTGTGTAAGAAAAGGAATCGCATGGCTGAAACTTAACGATATATATTTGAATTATTACTGGTTCATTTAGTTTAAATACATTGTCTTTCAATTGGAACCATTTATTTTAATTTTCTATGCTGGCTATAGTGACGTAACGAACAATGGTTTTATGACGTCAGAGGTGGCAAATACTGGATTAGCTCTACAACAATCGGTGCTAAGCAAAGAAAATTACGCTGTTTCTTCTTCGTTAGTATACTTTCCATAATATTCCTTTACTCTACAACGTAACAGTTGAACGCTTTATCCTCAGTAGTATGGGATAAACGATGACATTACAAATGCTGTCAAATCATTTTGAAAATTAATCAACTATCAGATATCATTTTCTGTCTGACAGCCTCCATAACCCAATAACAAGTTGAAGTGAAGCCACGGATAAGCTATCATAAGCTGCCTTAAGGGGCATTTAGTGTATAATGTTGGCTTAAGTGTTCAAATGTAATTACTAACCGATTTACCTGGTGATATTATGTGTGGGAGGCATATTTAGAAATTGTTATGTGCAAAAAGATAATTTACAATTTCTCTCAAATTGCAGGTTCTTTTTAAAGTTTCTTCTATGCAATTGGAAAAATCAAATTTGACAACTTTCTTATACTACAATTTTCAATATCCCCTTAACACTAATATCGCAACAGGGTAAGCCACTGCAAAGTGTTATTGACCAGAAAATGCGATTTTTATTATTGATTTTCTATCTCATACTTATTTTATATTGAAATATAGGTCAGTATGATTAAAATCGGCCTTGCTGTGGAAAATCTATTTGTACAAAAAATGTGTTTATCGTGTTTGGAACTCCATCTAGCAAGCATGTCAATCCGCCACGGTCTGACCGCAACCAACTTTGTAGCATGTTTAATTTCAGACGTAAGCTCATCTATCCAATCACAAGAACAGCGGCAAAAGCTTTCAATATCATGCTAGGTTCATTAAACTGCAGTGTAACACATGTTATACAAACGTTATTAAAAACAACGATGCGATTTGAATGCAAATGACTGGTTTTGCCAGCGTTTAACTGGTAACAGCCACATGCGATTAGGCTGATTGCATTTAGTTTGTGGCGTTGAGGATTTTTAAGATTTGATACCTACATTAATCAGACTGAATATATGTCATTATATATTTCCTTCCACATAATAATTAGGCAATAGGGGTTAAGTAAGTTTCATAGACCAAAGTGTAAGTTCTGATTTTAGTGATGGATAAGTGAAGACTAGACGCTCAAATGGATTTATGAAACGAATTATAAAAATGTGTTAAAAGACATGACACATTATCGCTAGTTTCTATTTTGATTACAGTTTTCTTATAGAAAAAGTCTTGAGCATTTTTTATTTTGGTACCTCTTTTTATGAGGTTTGTATCATTGTAAATCGATATACAAATGTATGTATATATGTATGTAATGTATAAATGTATATATTTCTATTACCATTATCTTACCTAAGTTCAATATCCTGATATTATTGCGTCGAGTAACCTCTGTCGACCTTTAGTTAGTTCTGCAACTTTAAAACACCCAGTAATGCATATTTTAGGATGATAAAATCTCATGTAATCACTCACAGCTTATATTGCTATTAATACATAATCAATTTTGTAAGACAATACAAGAGGCTATGGCATATTACACAATTACAAGGATTTGCAGATGCGGGATCACCTTGTGTGCAGATTATTCGGTATATTTAGTGAATTACGTTTACAAATTCACAGCCATAGATATTCATGGGTTGATATTAATCTCAACTTAGGGCTTAGTATGAGGCCATATATAAAAAAAACACACAAAAAAAACAACAAAAATATATATTTTGTTTTGGTAGTAATATGCTACCACAAAATCCACAACTCAACGCATTTATCAATACACAACTTACAAATTGCTTATTATCAGTTTGATTGAATAATGAATAAAATTTACAACTTTTAAACTGAGAGCAACAGAAATTTTGCATTATGGGACAATTTGCTGGCAAGACCAGCATCTTTTCAATCTGACACAATATTTGATATCAAACATACCAAAAAGTCAGTACTGTTAAAGTTAGATTCGTTTACTATACCATTTGATTTACCTTGAATTGAGAAAAACATCAGTTTCAACTGAACATGTAAACGTGAAAGCAAATGTCTTGCAAAACATACAAACATAGATATGAAACACGAGAATTAAACTTTTGCAATATATCAAACTGTTAAGAACATAAAAAGCGATTTTCTATAAGTTTCAAATGAAGTCTTCGTGTCATCAAGCTATGTATTTGAAAGATCGTTCTGTTTGCACTTTACAACAAAGCAAACCCGAAGTCTCGGACCAACTCGACGCGTCTCTAAATTACGAAGACACACAAGCTAAAGGTCAAACCCACAAATAGCACGGCGGGAAATCATGTATATTTTAGGACTATCACACCCCTTGTGAAGTCAATAGTGGCTCAATTTGTGTAGACTGTCACTGCATGGTTATCTGAATACAAGATGGCGTAGAATATTCAAGTTCAGCTGATGTATGACTGTATTTTAGTTTTCGGGATGTCAACTGTAGATATCAATTGATTATGGATTGATAATAATCGACACGCATGTGTCTTTTTAACATTTTGTTTAATTGATAAAGAATCTGGGCGTCTATTACCTAGGGGTGTCGTATACCCATAGTCAATTATTATGCTATATCTAATATGAACTGTCGAGTGTAATCCATGGCGATTGTTGACTATATAGGATATCGTTATAGAGTGATTTATAGAGAATATATCATAGATCAAGTTAACATAAAAAAATCAAAATTTTTTTTCACTGAATGGTACAGTGAGCTTGTGACAATAATTTGGTGGAATCCCCATTTTTTCAAGCAGCAATGTATGTATAGACGGTTTTGATTAATACACGTGGAACGACTAAGCAATTCAGTTATTTCAATAAACTTTGTTAGTGTTAATTTAAAGTAATACCAGTCTCGATTTATATTAGTTAGGGTGATGTTTAGTAATAAACCAATGCAAATAACAAAATGTGTTGTAATTTTGTAAAAGTAAATTTCAAAATGAAAATGTTTTGCCTCGTAATATACATTTATAATTTTTCCAAATGACCACTAAGACTTTTTGCATGGTAAACGAAAAATACAAAAGCTTCATAACAAATGTATTCCGTTTTCCAGTTCTAGAATATCCACATGAACAGAACCCATAAAATTTGCTCTTAAATAAATTACGTAGGCGTCCACAACATAACGATCCAGACAATGGTTTACTAGACATAATTGGGATTTAGAACATTCCTCACTGAACTTATAATTACTTCAGCTGATCATCGTCATTAATTCAATAAGCAGATTTGAGACAAAGCTCTGACTGGTACTGGTCTAGTAAGCAGCCTATCAGTGACATCTTCAGAGCTTAACGTTGATAGAACTTTTATCATGTATATATGTAATTTATTAAGGTAAAATTCTTACGTAAGAATACATTATATATAACAAATACGTTCTCCTTGATTACATAATCTTAATAGATAATTATTGTTAAACGTTATTGAAACTATTCACGTTGTTTATTTGGCAAACTGCTCATTTATCAATTTATAGTTTGAAAACAATTTTAAAAAAACACCTTTTATCAGACTAATATTAATATATTATATTGCTTTGAATTATACTGAGGTCTTCTGATCAATTTCTAGATCTCTAACAGGCAATCAGATTTTTGGGATCAGGTGTCAAATACATACAAATTGTAGATATCACAATTTCTAAACTTGATTTCATATCTAGCTGACACATATACATTTTTCTGATCCACTGACTGTTATTGTAAAAATAGAAACCTGATGTAGATAAGACTGGGTTGAGACGGATCAAGCTTTCATTTATATCCATTATGAAATCGTACAGATATATTCATAATTATTAAGATCAAAAGTCAACGTTTAACAACCAGCTGATGGAGCATTCGTGACTCTTGATTGATTTGTATATCTTTACTCATTTAACACTTTCAAGTATATTTCTGCTAATAACCGAGATAACGTAATGTCAATAAAAATATCATTACTATCATTCAAAAGCTTACACTACAGATCTAATCAACCAAGAATTTTTTATAACAAAATCTTTATTCTGCTTGATACAGGTATGTTTCAAAATAACTGAGACGGTTCGTACAACACATTCTCTCCCCACAGAGGCAGATCAAGTCACGTGGATTTAGCCTCTATTCTATTACGCCGAAATCCGTGGGTTCCGGCAGTTTCGCTGGCGGAAAAAACTTTCATCTCAATACATTTGAATTTCCTTATCAAATGACAAGGCTTCTCGCATGGAAAGGGTGGTTCATATCACAATGCCTTTGCCTTGTTTCAGTAGCCAAAATGATGATTTAAGAACAGCGTCGCTGAATGCACAACTAAGTTTGATTGCCTCCAATCAGGCATCTCCCATTCTATCCCACAAACTCGTCGTAATATAACAGAGGCTAAATCAACATGACTTGATCTGCCTCTGTGGGGAGAGAATGCGTACTACATTGTAACTAAGGAACTGATACACCCACTGAGGTAGGTCAGCGGTGGGTCGATGAATGAACCTTGTAGGACATAATGATATCACTGACACAACTAAACTTGGAAGCTACTGCTGGGTTTCAGCTAATTGATTTTCAAAGGGAATAATGCTTGCATGAATCTTTTGATCATAATATATACAGCTGTATGTTCTGATTTCTTTCATCTTTTATACTTAAATATATCAGACACTTATTTTCTACTCTATGGATGAGGATCAAGGGTATTTTATTCTTTCTTTGGCATACCAGCATTAGGATACAACCAGCCATGATTTCCTCACTACTCTGTCTTAATGATACATAGAGGATATCTGTCTTTTCTTGACTAATACCATGTTTATCTCATCGAGTGAGGTAGAAAGTTTATATTTTCACGAGTGGCGCAGCCACGAGTGAAAATATTTAACTTGTCTACCTCACGAGATGAGATAAACATGGTATTTGTCAAGAATTGACAGATATTCTATTTATTAAATGATTAAATCCTTCTAATTACGTCAAAAAAGGCCAATTTCATGTTGAGCGGCCGCTTGGAAGAGCCCGTCACCGCGGTAACAGTGTGACGTCATTTGAGAATTCATGACGTCAGACCATTGTTACATGCCGTCAAAGTCTTGAACTTGACGTCACTCGAGTGGTGATAAAGTTTATCACCACTCAGTAGAGTGACGATAAAGGTTATCGCCACTGTAGCCAGATAGAGGGTTTATTTCACTGATAGAACAGAGTATCTCACCCTCAATCATATAATAAAGGATTCTTCTTATTCTTAAACATTTTATTTTCATAAAAGCTAAAATATTATGTTAATGTCGCTCTAATATACAAAATAATATACATGATATGAATTTGACATTGAAATGCATATGATTCAAATCACCATGAATTATAAATCAATGTTTATACAAGTTAATAATAATGATTATGATAATTACAATTTTAACGTCTAGTATCCAATCTACAACTGCTCACTGTACATTATTACCCTGACGGAGTAGTACCATCGGTGCTGCCGAAGCGCTGCACGAAACCGTGTACACACCGCTGGGAGGACTGAGTGCAATGTGGATGAAGTGCCTTGCCCAAGGACACAACACAATGTAGAGGCCAGGTCGCAATTTTCTGGTGTCTCTGTACTATACTCATCCAAATCACAAATATATACTGAATGGACAGAGGAATTATTATTTAGTTATCAATCAGACATTATGACAAGGGATTTGTGTCAAATGTGACATAAGATGGAAAAAAGAGGGCATTATCCTTTATTCAGTAGGATATTTCAAACCAAAGTATACAGTAATTCTGTAAGACTGTAGCTGATGGACAATCAATTTGTTCTTTATCGACTACCATAACATTATCTGATATTTAATACATTGTTCTGTCCTTATTGTCTGTCGTATAACGTCGATACCAAACTGAAAATACTTAAAGCTTTTTGTTAATGGGATTCTATGTTGTTTATGTTGATGTTTATGACCACAGGTGATAATATACATAACACCAAGCTAGAGGCTGGTATATATCCGTTTGCTATATTAAAGGGGCAGTAGCAAGTTTTAGGGGGAATATAAGGTGATGTCAGGAAAATCAAAGACAATGTCTTCAATTGAAAGACAATGTCTTTAAACTAAATGGAGCAGTAATAAATCAAATATAATTAAAGCGGCAGTAGCACGTTTTTAGGGGGAATATAAGGTGATGTCAGGAAAATGAAAGACAATGTCGCCAATTGAAAGACAATGTCTTTAAACTAAATGGAGCAGTAATAAATCAAATATAAAATGTAAAGTTTAGCCACGTGATTCCGTTTTCTTACACAAAAGGAATTAAAGGTGTTCAAAAAAAATGGTCGCAAATGGATTTTATGTGACGTGAATCTTCATACTTTGTCCTCTGACTATGGCTGATTGGCTCATGAAATGAGATTTATGACACTATCAAAATAATACATTTAGCATTTCAGTAAGTTTCTTGCCAATTGTTGTTCCTAGTGATTGCAAAAATTCCGAAATAATGCAAACAATATTTTTATTAGTATCATTCGTTTCAACAGACTGATGAGTCATATTTTAAACATGAATAAATATCAGTTTTTCTATCATTCACATTCTAGGAAGGTTTCAAGAATATCAATAGATTACACCTTCTGAAACCAATCGTTTGTGTATATCTGTTTCGGACTTTTCATTGTTATTATTAATCAATATTGCTTGATGTGCTACCTATTAAATTATATTATTAACAAAATGCTTAAAGAACGAACATTACTGAAAAAACAAAGATAATCGAAGGCACATACAAATACACATCTGTCAGTCAAGCAAAACAACAGACAACTTATGTGAAATTTACCAAATATGCTGCTTTCAAAAATGAACTTTTATGTCCACAGAGAACAGATTATCATTTGCTTGTAATTTATCCATATCATATACATAATGCTTTTACTTAAGCATAGTATAAGAAAAGAGAACAACAAATTACTAATGTAGCTAACCTTGGATTATTTACATTAAAGAGAAAACATCAAAGAAATATTAACCACGAAAGAAATATATTAATCTCAGATTTTATAACGTACGCTGATTAAATAACAGTATGTTTGATTTACGACTTTGTTATCTCAGAGCGCGCTTTCATTGTATAAAGCTTCGGAAAGATTTTCCTTACATCATAGTCCTGATTATTTTGTCATTACAAATATTATTCGCAAATGAGGTAATTAAAGAGCACTTTTACGGAATGGGTGACTTCATTTAGAGAATGCTTGTTTAAGTAGTTTGATTGATCTTCAACAAGTTATCCAAAATAGTATGTCATATTTTCCAGTAGCAAGCTTCCATATTAATGTATTGATAAATATGATGAAACCATAGAAGAGAAGAAGAAAGGTAGTTTATTTCGGTGTCACGTTCTTACATTCGTTGGCATAATAAAACAATATTTCATACGACAAAACATTGCAGATAAAAAGATAGCACCCGGCCTACAAGGCCTATGTGACACCATATTACGTTACAAAGTAAACAAATCCTATAGTTTAAATCCAAACATTTTCATATGAAGTACAAAAGGTAAAACCTGTAAAATATTTAAAACATCAAAGGCATAACGTTTTTACCGTTTGTGAGAGTGTTTTTGATGATTGATTTTCTTTAGTTCTTTTCGTTAGAAATGAGTTCTCATGACAGACAAGATTTCTTAGAGAACAGTCATTAAAGTAAGGTCTGATTGTCATCTAGTTGCAGGTTATGCCTTAAAAAATGCATCTAGTTTTGGAATACATAAGAAATTCTTGAAAGTCAGTCTTCATTTGTGACACACTCAATGATCGGACACAATGCCCCTTTATCTAAAGAATTAAATACCACGGTGGGAAGAGAATATGCTTTTTCACTGATTGTTGGAAAAGGAAATAGGAATATTATTTTTGTGTTTTAATGCTATTAATGGTATTTCATGTCATATACAAGTATATATTTATTTTGATATATAAGAAAAAGTAGATGTTTGTACAAAGCACAACGTGATGTGAGAGACAAATTCATTTTCATTTAGATTTAGATTTGCAATCAATGTCCCCACGAGAAAACAGATATTACAAACGTTTGACAATTTTGAATAGGTTTCATCGAAAACAAAATTACATAAGAACTAAGATGTAACCTTTATTTAGCATAAAAACCATAATATAACATCGACGATGAGATAAAACCTTGATTGGATTCCATAACTGCTATTGTTCTCCCTGCTGAGTGCAATTGAATTTGTTAGTTTGACGTCTGTCGAGATAATTGAAAAGCAGTCTACTTTAACCATTCATTGGAGAGTCAATTATTTCTATTTTGCTAGCGTAATAGGAAAAGGGCTCAGACAGAAAAATAACCAAGTAATAGTTCATAAAACTTACCATATAAAAAATTCTTCTGCCGCATCATATTCAAATAAAAATATTCTACAATTAGTCAAAAGGTATATGATTGTTAACATATAACACACGTTACAGCAAATTTAGTATTTATGTAATCATGTTTACTTGTAAGTTGAATTACAATTGCCTCAGAAAAGGCCGATTTCGTGTCTACAACCTCCAGAGAAATATGGCTGTTGTCTGGAAATGTTGTGTGGACTGACGTCAGGGACTGCAAATAGGTTAAGTCTTTAAAGCCTTGTCGCACATATACTAATGTAACTTGATAGATCACACATGATTGTGTGAGTAATATAAGTTAATTGTCATATGTTGACATTTCTATTGTCGTCTCAAAAGGTCATTGATCATTGTTGTGTTGTGTCTTTCATAATTTTTGTGTAATAATTGAATCATTAGCCGTCAACATTGGCAAATAATGTAAACAATGTTACGAGGTACATCAAACAATTGTTGACCATAGCTCTAGCTTAATCTTCATAGAACCAACCTCACAGTAAAACTGTTGCGATTCAAGACAAATGATCATATACGATTACATGACTTTGATGTGATACTCATGTCAATAAAGTAAAAAAAGTAAAAATAAAGTAAAATAAAACATTGTAAAGATATTGACAAAAATATCAAATGTTATACTTAATTGCTTATAACATTATGATAATACATAATTGTTTTTTACAGAGATCTACAATTGTTCATGAAAAGAAACTGAGCTGAATTAAATATACCAGACCAAACTCACAATAAGCTAAGTCCAACATTGGAGTTCGCTCACTGGAAATGTTTATATACAACGATAAGTCCCATGTTAACAAAACATTACAGGGAACTTACATGTATCTTTTTCAAGACAAAGAATCATGGTTTGAGAATGAAATATTGAGCTTTTTAACATGGCTGACATGATCAGGAGGCAAGTATTGTCGTAGTAACCACTACAGCTAAGGCTAAATCAATCATTTGCAAGGTTTGCTTGAGAAAATAAATACAATAACATAATGAGTCTTGATTTACGAGACAAATTAATACAAGATGCACGAGTTTTGTGTTTAACAAATCCAGATTGCCGTGAAACTTTTATTGTTGTGCATATTCCTAGAAAATAACCTGTTCATTTCAGACATTCCAATGTTCAAATACCTTAACTACCATTTGAAGTCATTTTGAAAGGTGATCGTTGTCTAATGAAACTCTCTCCTTCTTGTTGTAAGTTTTCATACCACTATCATTTCCTTTAAACAGGAAATCAAAACCATTTTTTTAAACTAACACATAATCGTGTGTAAAAGCGATCACAAATAATGTTTTGCATTCTTAATATTAACATATTTCAGTGTATTTCTAGTATTCTGATTTCTCAAAACAATCATGTGTCTTAAAACAGTTATTAAAGAGTGCTATTGAGTGTGGTCTTGAAAAACATTCCTTGGAAAAGACGTGGCGATAAATGGTTGACCTATAAATTCAATCCAACATCTTGTTCATAAGTTGATTAGTCTGACCAAGATTCTGAGTCATATCATTACATTCCGGTAAGAAGCTTAGTGAAATTCCTCAGTCATAGGGAATGATAATGCACTATTTCACTCAATGGCCTACACCGCCTGCAGAATGCTCTCTAATCAATTTTCATTTGTCAGTTGTCACTGAGCTATGCCCGGATTGCTTGACATCAACATTAAAAATGAAGATAGAAACAATCAAAAATTCATTTAAGGGCTTTGCAGGGCATCCTGTTCTATACTGTAGTGTTTAATTTAGCTGAGCACATGAGGGTAAATACTAGGGGTTATACGAATGTAACAAAGTATTATTATTACTCGTCATTTGACGATATCACTGTTTAATAACATCGCGTGCTGACCGAATGACGTGGAGTCATGATGACGTCATAGTCGTTAAGCATAACGTCATAATCTTAGCGCGGCCGTAGCGATGGGAATGCTTGTCTGCGAATTTCTTAAAGGGGTAGTAGCACGTTTGTTGATAATTTTATATTTGAAATTTTTCACTGATAATTGTAAATTCATATTAAATGTATTATATTGACAGTGTCAAAAATCTCATTACACAAGTCAATCATTCATAGTCAGAGGACAAAGTATGAAGATTCATATAAAATCCATTGGCGGCCATTTTTTTTGAACACCTTTAATTCATTTTGTGTAAGAAAAAGAAATCGCATGGCTATACTTTACGTTATATATTTGAAATATTACTGCTCCATTTAGTATAAATACATTGTATTTCAGTTGGAACCAATAATTTTTATTTTTCTGACATCACCTTATATTCCCCCTAAAAACTACTGCCCCTTTAAAGTATCTGCTTTCGCTCGTTAAATACCAAACCACTCACTCTTTTCATAATTTTTTTTTATTAACGAGATGTCGTTTAGTATTCTCTATTCATTTTATTATTAATCATTCTATTAAAGTGAACATTGCTTGCCGGTAAAGTGTGACGTTACATAAGTCGAATTAATACACTTCTGGTCTAGTCGTACTTAAGAGATAACCTTTCTTTTCCATTAAGTATGGAGCAAAAAGACATTTAATTATCAAGAGTTTTTAGTAACATTACAACATGGTTCCACATTGTTCTAGCTTCGACGGGTTCTTCGAGCTCTTGACATGCTAATGGCGTCATTAACAAGATTAAATTATAAATAAATAAATTATACATACTTGACAATACCATGTCGATTTCGTCTCTTGAAGTGTACAAGAATATTGTTTATATCAGTAAAGGGCAGACATATATCATTTATTCATGCAAAGATAATATTGATTCTTACACCATTTGGAGTTTTGGAGTATTGAAACACTAACATTATGCTATCTTATTTGGTATAAAAGTGGAGATATCGGACAAGGTAATAATGATTTTTAAATAATTAATATCCTAGTTTTTGGTATGCAAGATTTCTGATGACACATGTGGTGATGACATGCACTAAATCGCGGGATCTCATTATTCCCGCCACAAGAAACAAGCAGGGCCTGCAGATAAAGAAACTCAATCATTGACATTCTTCACAGTGGTCATGTTAATATTGTATGAGAAATATATCAATACGAATTGGAGGTTTGTCCAATGTTTGATTATTTTACAAAAGCTGTAGAGAATAGACTAGACATACCAAAAGGAAATTGTTTATATATAAATTACACTTATTGACTAAATATGGATACAAATTCTCTATTACTTGCAGATTATCAATTTTTCCAAAGTCAACATGCATATGGATGATTGAAAAATACTTTTAATAGTCACTTTGTAATGATACATGAACATTTCAATTACAAAGTTTCAAGGCTTGCTGCATGAAACCACATGGTCATATGCATTTTGTATTTTTACTGCATTCTGAGACATAATGAAAACAAAGGTATTGAAGATTTTAAGTTATTAAAATAGTTTAAATGAGAGGTTGTCCAGATCTAGAATTTCATAAACTTGGTGAGTTGCAAGTTGTTATATAGGTGTGGTATAGGTCAAAAAAAATATTTGTTGAGCTTTTCATATATACACAAAAAACTTAATTCAGCACCCCCCACTTTTTCAAACAGAAAAACACTGCTGATAATAAACAAAACAAATGTACATGCAAACAATAAGGATTTTTTAATAGAACGATCATCTAACAGTGCCGAAACGAAAACTTCATTCAGTTTACGATTCACTGTCGCTGAATAACTGGTTTTACAAAAACTTGGTATTTTTAGTCAAAATCCAAGTTACATTAAAATTGTCAATGTTTGTTGCTGCAATGTTATTATTATTATTATCGTGAGTGAATTGATGACTTTTTAGTAAAGAACCTCATGTCAAAAGTCAATCGTTAAAGCAGTATGAACCTTCAAAATCACACAATCATCAAATATCGAATTTAAAGAAAACTACACAAAGACAATAATTGGCCACTGTTAATGATAATGGCTTATCTGAAGGAAGGAGAACTGTTTGATAAACAAGTTCAACTCAAGGAATCTCAAATTTACTCACACATTTTAAGATTGTAGGCATTTTATCAATATTTGATGAAAAAAGTACTGAAAATTCAATGTCTTGCTAGCCTTTTATCATGCAAGATAAAAAAGTTTTTGTGAAAGTCAACTAGGGATAAAAATTGTTGTTTTTAAGTCATGGTATCTTAAGTTTAATGTATAGTTTTTTCTCGATGACAATAGTTATATTTGGCCAAGTTTCAGTAGTCTCACAATTTTTTTCAAGCCTATTATCCGGACCGAAAATTCCCGTTAGAGTTGCTAGAATATATAACCTTATAGATTCAAGATTCAAGATTCTTTATTCTCTAAGACCACGTACGGTGGTGCATGAGCAATTTTACATGTAGAGAAATAAAGATGCGGATTGCGCATGCATAACATAAATAATAACATACAACAGCATATATAATATTACATATGCGAAAAAATGCATTTGATGAAGAGAGATATGTTCTTTAAAATTCGGAATTTGTTACTTTTAAGGAGTAAATTAAGTTTGTGACGGTTTGGCAAATTTAAATAATAAACTGGAATAAACTTAGCTCTAAGACTACTTATACTATACTATACTATAAGAGATATAATGGACCGAAGCCGACGAATGTTTCCGTAGGTGCAATCTACCTTGTCTTTTTTATTGCACTTTCCTACAGAGCGGAATTAAAGTCTCGATTGATGAGTAGATAAGCATTCATCCTTAAAGCGAAAGGACGACAACACTAATGCTGGGACATGACGTTATTTCTATTAGGCATCGTTTTGAAATTCTACTGTAGTGATGATTTTCATCTTCCTATTTTCAAAAATCAACATTTCTCGAAATAACCATATTGTTTATTAGGTCAAATTAAGCTTATTTTCATGTCATAACATTTGTAATTCGATTACTAAAGAAGCAAAAGTATCGTCAATAATAACTAATCAACTGAAACATAATGTGAAATGACAAAATCACAATACTTTTTTATATATTAGTTTATATTTCATGCAAGGTAGACGGTTTAAGTTATGTCTTGTGAAGAAAACTACACAATTTTATTACCTAGGAACAGATACTTTTTATTTTGTGGCTGTGTTTAAACACACATGGGGAGCATAAATCACAATTTGAAAACGTCCTTTGACATAATATTCATCATCTTTTACCGTGCGCTAAAGTATAAAGTTTATAGGGGGCACTATACTAGTGATTCTTGGATTCTTATTAGTAGAATAAAATTCAGGAACCTCTGGAGACAAAGTGGGAAATATTGCATATGCTGTTTGGCTCTTTTTTTCTGAAATCCCTGACGGCAAGCGAATGACATATTGGAGATCTTGCTTCCTGCTTGACCTTTAGCAAGTAAGGATTTAAAAACATTTCCCAAGTTTCCACTTGCCAAGAACTGTACATGCAGTTGGAGAGAGGAAAGATAATTTTTACATATCCCATGTGATATGGAAATTAAATACTGATTATAATGTAACTGTGACTAATCATTTCAATGTAGTCCTATTGGTAGGACAAAATTAAAAACCTGGATATGTTATGGCTGTTTTACATTCGTTAAATCGTTACTATCGCAACAGACACTATGCTTGATATCTAAAGAAATAAGTTATCGTTTTTATAATGTTCATTCAAATTTAATTATCGATCTCAGACTATATATTAAAGAAGAATTCACAAGCAAACACTTACAGCATGATAAAGAATCTTTCTCTAGATAAGGTCCCCTGGATTTTAAACAACGTTGACATAGTTAACAGCCATAAAAGGTTGTAATATTTTAAGACCTAAACTGTTATGGTGTGAACGTCACTATCTGACTAAAATAATCTACTTCTAGATTTGAAAATTATATCTTCTTGTGCAAACTATGAACATACGCCAGAAATTGCCCAATTGAATCTCATCTTAATAGCAGCTTGAATTAATGAGTTAAGAATCGATTATTTGCCTTCATCAGATAACATATCCTAATATTAATATGCTAAATAAAAGAGGCATCCTATTCATGGATTCGAAATATTACAAAATCAAATCTCTATAGGCAGAGTTTTACATCTCTAGTTATGTTTTGCGTCATGTTGTGTTGTTGCATAACTATAATGATTTTCATAAAAATCGAGTTATTATCGAAAATCGAAAACGTTTTGTTGCTTTTTTTTGAACATTTGTGGATTGTAGTCTTGACAAACGAACCCGATACCATGCACTAAATACTAAGATGAACTTAAGTCACTAAGGTAGTCTTAGTGCAAGGTTAAAAGTAGGCAGTAAGTTTAACCTTAATAGCAAGTTTGTGTAGCGATTCCCTGGTACATAAAGACGCGGTAATCTTGGGTTACCCTCAATATTCAATCAATGGAGCTACAATTACTGGTTAACAGAGATAATCGTCTGGGGATTACAGCTAGGTTCAGCTGCAGCTGCTTACCGTTGGTAAAGAATAATAACTGGATTGGCAGTAATCTGAGCAAACTATGTTACAGAGTTGGGGAACCTTTTTGACTTTCCTTGTAAATGATTAAGCTTGTAATAAAAATTACTGAACAACATTCAAAAATAATTGGGTCTTTTTTTTTGGTATGGAGTGTGGGTCCTTAAAACAGGATAAACATACATATTTGTAGAAATATTTGAAGACTAAACTATATTTTGTAATTATTTAACCTTTTCAAACACATATCAACGACAACTATGCTGTTTTGTTAAAACAAAGTTTCAAAGGTTATCATTCTATCTAAAATGTGTGTACATTGAGGGCCACGTTTAGCAAATAAATATGTAACCCTAATTTTTCTCGTATATGTATACATCTACCTATGTCGTTTTAACAAGTTCTTTTTATGACGCAAACGCAAACAAATGCATGTCTTAACTTACCGTTCAGTTTACGTCGACACATTCAAGTAAACATGCAAAACTACATGAAATATTAATTTGTGTAAAGTAGCATATACATGTAGTAGTACATTTTCAGAGTAGTGGATTGAAATAATGATTTCCCCACATGCTTTATGAAATGAGTTACATGATAAATATAAGAAAAAGCTTACTTACGAACCATTGTCGAGGTACATGTAACTACTTACCTGCAAAGTAAAAATATAAAGACATTATACATCAGTTCGAATATATTAACTCATCTCAAAACATTACAGCGATAAATAGTCAACCCTGAGCAAAGTATGACATAGATAGCCAACAACTACGGTCTGCAGTCTGAATAACCTAGACAAGACCTAGTGTATAGGATTCCCTATATTTGTAGAGTAAATATTTTGAATATGCAGTTCCTCGGAACTAGGTCGGTCTTAATCATACTGCTATTGTCCGTGAAATTTCACTGATCTCGTTAACTAAAACTGGCATTAGATAAATGGAAGACAAGGGTGAAAGACTTTTTGATTCTCGTTCACAGTTGTAGAAAGTCTTGGGATCTCTGTTAATCAAAGAGGTAAGTTTTTTCAGAAAATGCGTCCACAATCTAACCATTTATTACTATGAATCACTTAATAAATAACAAAGTGCTTAAGAACCATATCTCCCTGGCGAGCCCTACACAGTATACTGTTAATTATTATTTAGCATATTTTGTATAAAAAAACATCTCGACTGTACTTTTTGAGTCTTTTGGCAAATATTGTCAAAATAAAAAACACACACAATCATATTCAGACCACTTCCTGCAAATAAGTTTCCATGACGGAATGAACTGATGTAATACTATTGGTTGTATACAATGTATCATAAAGTTTGAATTTAAAACGCGAGATGTTGTATAATTGGGTATCACTGGATTATTTTCAAATATTTCAAATATATTCACCACAATTAAAAAAGGGCCAAATAGAATTTTGGGACATTGACCTTCACTTCAAGGTCAAAGCCAGATTTTATATGTAGATATATATTCATCTTTATTAGTCGGATTGCAGAACCCTTTCGTCGGATTCTCTTTACATGTTACCCAAAGAGCAAACACAAAGCCCATTCAATCAATGTTGCCTTGTGGAAGCTGTAAAGATTTCCCACAGCAGACTGCATGTTCGGCTTGACATTGCCAAATCTAGTTTCTCATCAGTATCAAATAAACATACTACAGTTAAAATTTTATTGAAGAAGGTTAATTCAAAATCGCTCTTTTGATATATTTTGTAAAGAAATATCTGTTCTATTTTGAAAATCTACAGCACACAATCAAGCTGGAGGTCTCAGGTCAACATACTGTCCTGTTGACGTGCCTCTGATAACGAATCTAAAGGTCAAATCCTGCAAATAGCTTAGCAAGAAATCATGAATATTTTACAACAATCACATCTTTGGTGAAGTCACTCGTGGCTCAGTTTGTTTAGAGTGTCGCGGCATTGTTTCTTGAAGCACAGGAGATCATGAAATAATCAAGGAGAAGTAACCATTAACCCGTTGTTTTTATGAGTTTCCTTACACAATGTAGTCATTTCCAAATGATTATGTGTTTGATCATAAATTGTAAATTTTAGATCTGCGTGTGTTTTCCTTTATATTTATCGTTATGTTTTTGATAATATTGATAAAAGTTCATTTTGAGTTCCATGCATATGTCTTGGTGTGAAAGGCGAACACATAAACCTTCAATGCTTCCCGATCGATTTAAGTTGAACTTTTGACTGTAATTAAAAGATAATTGTTTACTATTTGAATTTTGTGTGAGTAGTTTTATGAAGAATGGATTACAGATTGATTTCATAGTTCTACGACTAGTTATTGCTGGTTTGCCCTACCACAATATCTATTTCATGTTCGCAATCACATGCATTCAAGCGGAATTGTATCATGTATGAATAATCATTTGTTGTTGCCATGAGAGTATAGGTGATGTAAAATAAATCTTTTATTGAATCTGGAGCACTCCTTTCTCTTTATTGGCATTAGATTATTTCGATTCTGAGTGTCTGTGAATTTGTTCTTACTTTTATAATTTCAAGACGCGTAAATACCCAAACCGTTCATTATGTTCCTCTCTATTGTCCCACAGAATGATAGCATCAACTTTCTGCTTAAATTATTCAGGATGTTGTCGAACTACATAACGACCAGACAATGGCTTATCGGACATATTTTGGATTGAGAACATCCCCCGCTGGCCTAATAATTGCTGAAGCTAGTCATCAATAGCCAGGTTTACGAACCAGATCTTACGTTAGGTACCACCACCACTGTGTATAACCGTACACCGGAACTAGCGAGGTGTACTGCGGAAATGTTGCTAGCGAGGAGCGTAATCGCAAACGGGATCACTTAAAAAGCTACCATCGCCGTTTCATCAACTTTTTCTATGTTATTGTCATGTAATATCCTGTTCATAGTCAGATATTGCAAATATGTTACTAACAACAGCATTACTCGCAACTGTCATGGTTACTGTCCATTGGACTCATGACCTTACGCGACGATGGAACAATGGTATAACGTCGCAAGAAAACTCTTGATATACTAATATATGTAAAGCGCCAAAATCCAGCTCAGAAAGCGCTGCTCAAAGGCGCTTTCGTTTTCCCTCGATCATTGAATAATTATCAATCTTCATGACCCATCTTTGACCATCTGAAAACCCTGGAGACCATACAACAACAAAACCACATATTCAACCACAGAGGCATGTATTAAACACAATATCTTTAGTTTTGTCAGTGTGATATCACCTATCTCTCATCTCATGACATGTACAGGATAGAGCCTATGTTCCATCCGTGCCTGCGTCACACGTGACAATACTGCCTCTACCCTGTCACTCGATGAGTGATGAGTGATATCACACTGAAAACAGTTTTTTAGATATCCTCTAATTCTCAGTTCGAGAAAAGTGTTCTCGCCACTGAGTTTGATATCACTTTTTCAAGCCAGTGAAAATAACAACGAGGGTATGACGTCATAAGTCCATGACGTCACTCGATGAGAGATTAGTGATAACACACTGAAAACAAAAGATATCCTCTAATACTTCTCACACCTCGTACACGTACATGCACACGTACAAGCACATGGAAGGGAAGCTGCCGCTGTCTTTTAGCTTTTGATAATCCCAGAATCGTGTGAAATTTATGCAAGGGTTGATCTTAAGGATGTTGGATACAAAATATCGAGGTATTAAGAAATAGCTAAATTTGGTCTTATTTTGTTGAAAAATATGTCTTGAATCAAATTGTGTCATAAAAATACCATGTCACCACAGTTTTTGTTCGAAAAAGGGCCCATTCGTTAGGGCACCCAATAATGAAAATACAATAATTTAAAAACTCGTTTTCAAGATAACTTTGGAATATAATTGTTATTTAAATGTTTTTCTATTAAGCCATTGCAGTATGGAAGTAAACTAAGTCGTAAAAAAGGGAACTTGAAACTAATATGAAGTAAATACATACAAATAACCTTATTCTTTGTATGATTATTTTTGTAAAATATTATTCTTTTATGAAAAAAAATCGATTTCTCGTATTAAGATTTTTTTGAAAATTATATATTTTATAGTTAATACACACTAGAATAAGATTAAAAAGAAAAAAAGATATGTCACCAGCGGATAACAGAGATATTCACATTCAATTAAGCCACATCAATGAAAATCAACATCCAGGGGAGATAACTCTTTATTGTCAACATTACCCTTTTTAGAAATTTTCATTAGTTTTTAAGGTTAATTAGTGAAATAAATTTTATCATAAAACAAATACTTATGTTCACATATATAACATAGTCATTGTGTTTTATTAAACTAAATCATTATTTAATTTTTTAGTTTTTTTATCTCACACTTGCAGTGAAAAATAAACAAAATAGCATAAACTTTAAAATAGCTCAATCTGATAATCTGACTGTTGCGGATGTGCAGAAACAAAGGTATCCAACCTCCTTAAATGAAAATATCTTCTGATTTCCTTTATCTTTGAAGTTCTTATTTTAAACCGACATCAAAAGTACTTGATCTATATCTGATTACATTGATGGACGGAAATCTAGATTAATTTATGATAAAGTTAGATGTCATGCTTACTTCAAGTTTACCGCTTTGAAGCCAAATTTCATTATGATATATTTTATATTCTCATTCTGTATTTAGGTTACGAAATCAAAATAGCACAGCACGACCTCTGCAGATCAACGTCTTTATTTGGGATTGTCCTTTTCCGAAGACGTTGATATAAAAAAACATGCATTTCTGAAGCTGATCAATTATATATACCCTTTTTGAACACAATTAATTCACCCAATGCATGTTCAAATAATATCGTAATACGAAGTCACTATCAATATATTTCTTATACATAAAGAAAATGTAATTGACGTTTCGTCCAGGATTATACAAAAACTCATCGACCAGACAAGAGTCTTGATGTAATTTATGTCGGTTAATTGTCAACATGATTAATGCGTGACTGTGTTTCGGTTTGGTATTTCTTGCTGTATTCAAAAACGATGCAGCTAACGTAAGCTTCACGTGGTGCCTTTGGTATATAAACAGTCTCTTCAAGAAATTATATTATCATTAAGTCTGAAGAGACTTTCGAATTGTGATATACTTCAGACAATCTTAACTTAAAAGGGTGAATGTCATTACCTCCCTTTGGACAAATAGAACTTGTGAGTGCTATATTTTGCTCTTTTATTCTTTACCATACCTGAATCTAAATAAAACATGTGTACTCTACTCTGCCAATCTCTCGTTTCCCATTGCATATTATCTTTCACAATATTAACAATCTCAGTTATGAGTATATTCAGCTATCAATGAAGTAAATGATCCTTTGTTCGAAACGGTTTTGACATTGACACCAACATAATATAATAAGTGTTATCACTTAGCCATAAATCAAATATTCTGATTAGGGATTGGTGTCAAATGTGACATAAGATGTTAATAAGAAGGGATTACTCTCTATTCAGGAAGATCGATCAAACAAAATAATACAGTAATGCTGAAAGACTGTAAGTGATGTATGATGAATTTGTCCTTTGCCAACTACGATAATATTATTTGTTGGTTAATCCCTCGTGTGTCTTGACGTTGAGTTATTTTTATGGTAATGCCAAAGTGAAGTCATTATCTTGCCGCATATATAATGAAGTTTTGTGTCCACAATATAACGACCAAGAGGATGGGGGTTAGAACTTTACCTACGGATTTCATGATTTCACAAGATAGTGATTTGCTGAAGTTGAATTTCAGCCTTAATATATTGCATTCAGGCTTAGTATATCAGGAGATGATGCTTTCAAACATACCTAAGGTCTGGAAATGAAAGAAAAGCAATTTGTATGCATAGAATTAGTAGAAATACTACTTTTTTTGGTAGATTTTCATGCGTGAATGGAAGGATTAAAAATGTATGTCCATTAACACAAATTTCTAATGAAACATTAACTATATACTTTATGGTCAAATACTGATTATCTGTTCCTTGTCCGGGATATTGTTTCCTATTGATTTACTGTCATTAACTAAATTAATGTTTCCTATTATTCTAAGAAATCAATTCGTAGTTACATAGCAAACCATCAGCATCTGGTTCAGGTGCTTTTGTAATAACGACGTTACAAATTACTGTCACACGGGGACGTTGGTTAAGGATCACACATTCAGAGTAGGAATATTTTCTTTTCTCCTGTAAATGCAGTCTAAGAAAACCTAGTCTCAATAATACTCGCTACACTTCCGATATTGATAATGTAGTGAGTATTATTGAGGCTAACTTTACTTAGATTACTATGAATGAAAATCAAGCCCATCTCCTTTCAATTCTCATTAAATGTAGAAATGATCAAAATGTGATTCTTTTTGGAGATATTATCGTTTTATGTAAAGAAACACTTTCGGGCGAAAGAAACGATACCATAAAAATGCAGGATTATCTAAGCTACGACTGAAAGAGAAGTACAGTTATCAGAACTAGATAGGAGAGAGTGAGTTGGGGTTTTACGTGTTATCAGCAATTTTGCAGCCATTTAACACGCGGATGTTGCCATCCGAAAGAGTAGACAGATCAAAGACACAAATTTGATCTGGCTTCTGTCCAGTTTGGGTGACCCTACCAGGAGCATCTAAGTTCCAGTTGCCATAGCTCTCAGGGTCGCCGAAGCATCATAACATGTGTAAAATCTTTAAGATTTTAATTATTTATAATGATACAAACAATAACCACACGTAACAATGATTCGGAAAATATGGAATGTAAATGAAAACGATTAATCAGTCACGAAACACATGTAAAAGTGTTGAAGGTAAATTTTAGATTACGGAGAATATGGATTGAAATGATAATGATTAAACAGTCACAAACAAAGAAGACTATTGATATTGTCATGGATACTTGTTTGATTTGTTGGGTTAAACGAAATAATTTTTAGAGGATAAACAAGGGAACTGTTATGATCTCTCATTTTGAATTAGTTTTATCAAATATTTGTATTATATGAATATTTGTTTACATAAATGTAGTTAGTTTCGTTGTTCTATGCAAGCGTTTAAATTAAATCTTCATAGTTTGTACCAACAAGCACCAATTTATAAGCCTCGATCGAAATAGCAATAAATGATAGGGATCTATCTATCATTTTATCATATAATAATATAATACGACTATAATTGGTTGTGTAATGAAATGGTGAATCATCAAGCTGTAATATAATGTATAAGATGAAAGAATAATTCGATTGAACAGCAAGCTTGAACTATATGATTATAATTCGGAAGACCTGAAACTAACACATTTGTTTAGTTTATATACTTAATTTTCTGTCAGAGATACAGTAACTGAAACTGTGAAAGGTTGTAACATTTGATGCTACAATTGGTTTCACCCGCCACCTTTTCAGTGATTTTTTCTCTAAATATTAATACAGTTGGTATGACCCCTTTAAATTACCTACAGGATTGGACAATCCTATGATATATCATTGTAGTCAAACAGTCCTTCTGTATCATTTAACCAATAAGTTCTTTGAAGGACATTTAGCAAAGTAATACACAAGGGTGCAATTAAGTATACAATCGACTCGACATAGAACAAAACCTTCATCAAGTATTTGACTGTCACGAGTCATGATAATCACGATATTTTGATTTAATCGATAATCTATTAACTATAAACCGAAAACATATGTGATGCATTGCGACGTCCCCATCTCAAACCTTTATTTACATCTCATCATCTTAGCCTTATTTGCCTTATAGTGAAACAAGAGACATTCCAAATAGACAAGAAAATTGCCCTACCCCCATTTGTACTAATTTAAAATTGTTTCCATGGAAACCAGAACATGAAAAATTCAGAATATAAGTAGCAAAAGGCATTCCATCACTAAAACTAACCACATCCAAAGTTTCATAGAAAAATATGAAATGGGTTTTTAGATAGGCTCGGAAAGCCTGACCCAAATTTGTACTACGTACCAACTGTTTTCATGGAAACAAGAAAAACTGCAGAATAACCAAAATATCACAAGGCGCTACTCCATCTCTGGGTCTAACCATATACCAAGTTTCGTAATAATAAATTGACTAGTTTTTGAACTATGACCCGAAATTGGACTCTACCCCCAATATGTTTTAAATTTAAATTGCGTCCATGGAAACCAAAAAAAAATACAAAAACAGAATAAACAAAATATCAAAAGTCACCAATTGATCATTAGATCAATCAACATACCAAGTTTCGTACAAAACATTGAACACTTTTTAGATTTGGATCGGAAACGAAAGCATTAAGGAGACACTATATACAGAAACACGGAACAACAGAATCACTGACGGGGCCGTACATTTATTATATTTCTCGAGAGCTTTGTGGGGGACATAGTCAAAAGTAGAGGTCAAGTTTTCCTCTTTTTTAAAATGGTTGAATAATCAAATAAACTACTAACACTAAATTGTTGTTTTCATCTACAGTAGTAACAATGTACGCCGTTCTTAAGAGACAAAGTTCTATGCCAATTGTAAATAGATAAACTGAAACTACTTTTTGCGGTTTCTTGATAATTAACAATCGCGCTGTTTAAAATATCAACATTATGATCTAACAAAATCAAAGAACTGAATTTCTCCTTTACAGCATACAAAATACCATGTTGACCGAGGTAAACAACACTTGATGTTGATAGCTAGGGTGTTGTCTTGGTAACGCGACAATTTGTTACATACATATATATGACTGTTTGAGTTTAATCTAGACGTTTGGGGTTTAAGGAATGGATGAATAACTTCTTTATTCTTACAGGGACTGTAGAGTGTTACCAGTGTGACTGACCACTTACACTATTAAACATTGCTAGACTCCAAGACAGAAAGGAATATTTCAGTCACAGGGGTTCGAATCTCGGAGTGGACAATATAACAAAAATATTTAAAATCTGGACTTTTGCACTCATATATCGTTTTCATATGTTTAGATAAACCTACATCTCAAATTTGAACGAAATCGGTCAAGAAATAAAGATTTTAGCGTTATCTCCACCTTTTATAAAGAATACAGAAGGGCGGACACTCCAGTCGCCAAACGTTTTTTTAACGTGCGGTGCAATTAATATTAGATTTTATCGCAAAACTATGCACTGGAATCATAGATCAATCTTTTAATTTGCTGACCATCTCGGCCAATTTTTCGAATTCCATCCAACTTTGACCACTGACCCTCGCAATAACACCACACCTTTCTTTGAACAAATGCCTGGCCGACTACGGGGAAATATCGGCTGTTTTCGTAAATCAAACACGCTGCCATTTCAGTCATGTCCATTCATTAACTACTTTACATGCTAGACATACAGACCAGCTGTCACCAAATCTTGGAAGATATCTCTTGTTCTTTCGCTAATAACCATTAATGATAATGAAGATAAATCATATCACTTTTATGTTGGGCAAATATGAAAACATAAAGTAAATGAATAAAAATGACATAAAATATTTAAATTTTTCTTCAACTCAGTTTTATCTTACCTCTGGTGTTGGCTCTGTTTATTTTATTAAAACTAAATGTAACAGTAATAAAACAAAAAATACAATATAAAGTTCAGCCATGCCATTCCTTTTTCTTACACTAAATGAATTAAAGGTGTTCACAAAAAAATTACCGCCAATGAACTTTATGTGAATCTGTATAACTTGTTCTCAGACTATGGATGATTGGTTTGTGTAATGAGATTATTAACACCAACGATATAATATTTTGTGTTAACGTACAATTATCGGTGAAACTTTTTCAAAAAACGTGCTACTGCCCCTTTAATGACTATAGACAGACAGAAAAACAGTAAGTCCACATGTTTATGACTGTTTGCTTGCGCAAGCTTTGTTAACTAACAATGTTATCCTGAACAATTTATTTAATTGTTTTTTAAATGATAAAAGCGTATACTTTGTGTTAAATCACCATCACTATCAACATTTTCATTATTGACGAATTTATTCTCGATGCTTATACAGCTGAGAAATCTCCCAACTTATTAAATATTGATCATATTTCTCGATCAGAACATTCAAAGCAACTTGCAGACAATTTATATTGATGTCATCATGTATACGTAATCTGTTCATTAGTTGATTAAGTTGCAATTACCACAAAAAGCACATTGACATAGTGCCTCCGATCTTCAGTCAAATGTGGGTTTTGTCTGCCAGGGTTTGTATATTGACGTCATATGTAACACCTGGCGACTACAAATAGATACAGTCTAAAATGCCTTAACGTAATATATTATTTAGCTGAATAGATCACATGTGATAATAAGCGTAATATGAGTTGATTGTCACTTGTTAATATTTACGTCTCACAATGTCATTGATTATTCATGTATACAATGTATTATCTTTTATAAAGTTTGTGTTGTAACTTAATCCCATGATGTTGTCTACATATGCGATGTACATCAAACGATTTTCAATTCTAACTTTGAATTAAATTATTTAAATCGTTTGCTATCATGGTTGGTATAAACTACTTTGACGTCATGATGACAATAACGAAATGTCTTAAACTTATTGAAATACTATTTTAACACAAGTTGAACTGTAAAAGAATTCAGATTCATAGATAAATTTGAGCTAAGTTTCAATCAATAAACTGTGAGAAAAATAATCTTCTCGTCCTTTTATATCCCTCAATGCACTTCCGATGACTTCCTCTAGGGATTCTCTAAATAAAAAGGAACAAGACTTCGTCAATAATCGATTGTCCCTGGAAATGTTTGCATGAGAAAACAAGTCATATGTATGTAGGTTCCAGTAGGACCGTTTTCTGTCATAAATATTGCAAACGAGAATATCATTTTGAGGTTCAAATATTCTGCTTTTGGACAACGATGACATGCTTATGACAGCTGTCCCAGGATCGATGGAGCACTGAATTGTTTTGCATGATATGTCGAGTCATATGTACACAATACATTTTTAGGTAGATGTGTCATATGTGTAATTTGCAATGCTTGAAAATAATGTTGGTGAAATTGAAATTCTAAATATTCATCTCGCAGAACGTGTTCAATATAAAATAGTAACTGATTGCATGGTAATTGGGATATTAATATAATAACAAATCAGTCAAATAAAAATATTTCTTCGTTAAAAAGATCTTTTAGCAACATCGTAGTTATACGGTTTACAGAATACAAGATAGGATATTGTTGCTTTTATACAGTTACGCTATCGTTCATTTATGCATTTCTATGATGTTAAAAATAAAGAAGAAATATTCGTCAGCATACTCAGACACTAATTGCCGGTTGATTATCACTGAAGACATAATAAATGAGCCCATGCTTTCTTGTAGACTTATTTAAATAGAATATGAATATATAGAACTGACGTCAATGAGTCCATTTGTCTGTGTTGTGTTATTCTATCTCCAGCATGCCTAGTTCAATTATTTATCAGACACATTGACATTGGTCAATACCACACACATCACTGTTGGCTGAAAAGCTTACTTACATTATTCGTTGCCTGCTCTGTTTTCAGATATCAGAAACCGCAGAGATTGATTAATCACAAAGTATTTTGTAAGTGTTGAAATGACAAAAATCTCCAAACCATGTAAAGTCATTATAACCATAATAATGGCGAAGTGGGTAAACTTTCACCAAAATTAATACCGAGGAAATTCTACTAATCCACGAAAACAAATTACCGCCAAATTGAAATAGTTCATTTTTATACTTATAAATTAATCAGTTACAGATTATAATAACATTTAAATCTAATAAATCTATATAGAAATATATTACACAATTTCTTCCAAATGATTAATGTTATTTTCAAAAGTTTATCACACAATTCGCACTGAAAATTCCATCTTTGAACGTTTATTTTGCTTCCTCAAATTGAACAGATTAGAAGAAGACTTGAGGCGCTATATAACTCCCTTTGGACATTCAATAGAACGTATCTATTTCAAACAATTTCCGATTCATTAACGTAATAACATTTAAGCGTTTATTTTTCTGTAAGTTACATGTACTTAATAGGTGTGTTATAAAACAGCTGCATAATCATAGAAACAAGTCCATTCTGTCATCTGGCAATCATTATTATTATTACATAAGGGAAATATCAGAGTCGGCATGTCATGCGGCATACACAGTAAAAATGAACGTAAATTCTGTCAAATTTTCAGACAGGAAATATCTGCCAAATCTGCAGAAATTCTGATAAATGACATGGTAAAAATGGCTTAACTACTGTAATAGCAGCATATATAAGATCAGTGTACCCTCAACCAATTATTGTTTTATTGCAAATTCCTAATGAATAAAGAAAGTATATTTTGACATTTTGAATTCACATAAACTTTGAAAAGTAGATATTCCAGAAAAAAATGACTATCGCTGTGTCAATCGAATAACTTGAGATGTTTGGATTAAATCCTAAAACAAACACTTCTGGGACTGAATTTGTCATATTAGTCAATGAGACAAAACGACAATGACTTTTCAAAGAATGTATTTATTACTAATCATTTCAGAATCAGTGAGACCCGAATGTTTTGATTAGGGTAAAATTTAATATCATTTTTTGCCAACTGCAAACAAAGATAATCGACACTCATCTCAAGTTACAGTAGAACACGGATATAGCCAACAATCGGATATAGCGAACAAAGTCCCGTCCCTATATAATATCATTAAAATTATATGCGTATAGCGAACATCGGATATAGCGAACTAAATTCTTTAATCCCTTAGAATTTGTTATATCCGTGTTCTACTGTACATTAATCGTTGGCTATTTTGCTATAGACAGGATTAAGAACGTAAGCGGTTCTGGCGACAATGAGGGGTCAAGGTCATTCCAGAGATTGGACGACGCGTACGAGGTCTGAATCTCGCTGCTCCAATCTCCTAAACCGTTTCACATGCTGATGCGTCTACATAACGCTCTTGGTCGCGCCGTTAATGAGGTAACAGATGAAGTTCTAGCATTCTCTTGTTCGCCGATGGCACTTTATTGAACACTTCACTTCTTGTCTAATGTCTACCCTAGTGAAGGAAACCACTTAAACCATCTTAACATTTTCATGCGAGTGAAACCAGACGTTTGTGCAATATTTGCTTACATTTACAATTGGCATATATACATACTCTCTCTAATGCTTCTTTCATTTCCATTAAAAAGTATATTTCAAAACATAAGGACTCCGTAAGAATATATGCTGTTGAACACAGTTTTGGATGATAAAGTGTCTGAAGAATGTTGGTAGCTCGATATTATCCGAATGTAACATTGATGACCCGTAACCCTACCCGACAATAACTTAGTTTGCCACAGGTTTCGTGCCATTTTATTAAATCAATGTTAGTAGATTAGTGGTGATCCACAGTTAAACGGTATGATATCGCCATTCTTCACACAATAGCCTTTCTCGGCTGCAAATGATCCCTAATCAATTCACTCTTTGTCAACGACGCCTGGCCGTGTTTTAACTGTGCCCTGATTAACTGCTTAATTGTTAGCCGTGTTGAACTGAAGAGAGGCTACAAATTACCTCTCAACAGATTCGTAAAGGCTTAAATTGATATCTTATTCTATCTTGTAGTCAATACTTAATTCAGCTGAACATTTAGATTCCAGAGATTTAATATTAGGGTTATAAGGACACATTTCACAAAATGATTATGTTATTGTAAGTAACATGCTGCTTTATCAGAGGAACAATTCATGGTTAGCAATCGAGTAGAGTGTAAGTCACAATATTGACGGTCACAAATTGATGTTTTAGAGTTTTAGGTCACATTGCAATACAACGACAAATTTCTTTTTAAATCACATTGTTTTTGCATCGACGGAGATCGCCTGGGTTTGTTAACATTATGAGGGAGTAGTTATAAGGACGTTTAATATTCGATAAATATAAAGGATATCTTACCTTGTCTCCCGAGGATGAATACTTATTTTCTCCCTCATTTAATATCCTTGCAGACTTCAATCTTACATGGCAGTCGTCAAAACGTGACAACTATCTTTTTAACTGTACTTTTCAATTCGTATTAAGTTTCAAAAGTGTAAGATATCTTAAAAGTGTTCGTTTGAATAAGTTTCCAAAATCAACCAAAAAAGCTTTATGTCTAAAGGAATATGCAATTTGGATTTGATTCAGGTTTGCAGTTTTATTCAGCGTTAAATATATATATATGTTTTGACTGTCTTCAAGCAATTAAAGCAACAAACATTTCATATTATGAGGACTTGAAAACTTGAACTGAAATGAACATGATGAGGAATATGATATGGGTTACATCATTGTTGAAAAGCTAGGTTATTCTTCAAGATATCAACACATGTAATATTAATAGAGAAAATTGGCTCTTCCCGAGGTTTCGAACTTCATTACCTAGTTTTAATGCAAAAGTTACAATATGTCGCTTGATATGAGGTTGATTAATGCATATGACATGGTAATATCATATATGGAGCACGGTGGTGTATTGGTTAGCAAGTTGGCTTTTTACGCCATTGTTGTTAGCTATTCAAGTAGTTGCCAGTACTCCCCTGTGAAAATGTCAATGTTGTTATAGAAAACCTAAATGATAGTTTCTTAAGTAACATCTAAATAGTAAGGTAATAGGGTAAGCATATCGAAGTTTTATTAGTTGTGTATAGATGTAACTTTCGAAAAAAACATGTTCCAAAAGTTAGGTTGACGGACTATAGGAAACTCAAACTGAACAAAATTCTTAGAGACGTTGTTCATGTAGAGGATGTCACTTACACAAATGAACTTTGTCTGACCTTGTTGCAGTTTCTGATAATTGCTTCTCTAAATATTTAATCAACTTCGCAACAGACCAAAGGGAATGCACAATTGCATCAAGACCAGAAGTCGAAAACAACCAGTATTATCTGCTATAGATGTGAGCAAAACAGAATTGATTGCTAGAAGACATCAATTATTCTTAACTTTGACACATTAACAATTAAGTTCAAACGGAAACGTGTAAACAACTTTAATTTGTTGTGTTAGATTACACAGTTAACTGAATTATGTTATGACTTTGATATATCTATAAATACATGTAATTTAATTGATGTGAATTATATATACTGTCCCTTTGAAATATAAATTAAAAAGATAATGTATTCTTATGTAATTATTCTCGCCCTTTTAAAGCTATTAATGATACAATGCTACATTGATACAATCATTATCTATGTAATTTTATGAGCAGTTGACGTCTAAAAGTAGATGAATTGGTTATTGAAAAATCAACGGAATCACAATAATTGCAGAATTGACTCAAAAAAAAATTGGGTGTGATAATTTATAATTTTAGAACTTTTGTAAAGCAATAGTTGTTTTTTTAGTTGGTAAATTCGATACCGTTGATGTTACATTCATCAGGTATCGAATCTACGTTAGACCACGAAAGACCACGTTAGAACACAGTAGGTTTATCTCCTAATTCGATATTCTGTAGGATTGTGGATTAGTCAACGATGAAATACCTTTGCTTAATCAATCACGACCGTCGAGATAATGAAGTATGCACTTGAATACGCAAATCCTTGGACGATTTTTTTCGACAATCCCACACTTTTTTTTGTAAAAATGTTGAGATAAGGTTTATCTAACCATCTATTTCGTTGATATGGAATCGTCATAATCGTCGCAGTAAACTAATAAGTGTATTTTATTATATAATTACAAATGAAATATAGGGTTATACAGTGAAAATATAATCCATATTTTAAGAAAAGCAGTAGAAAGTCATATTATCACTGCAGTGAAAATATAATCCATATTTTCACTGCGATGAGAAAAGTAGGACCGAATATATTAGCTCCCTTTGAAACACGATTATCTCCCTTTGAGGAAATCGAACGCACGCCTCGTGTCACGGCGTTGTGTCGGATTGAAAGAAAACCGACTCTTTACGATGTTTTGGGTTTGTAACTATTAACTTTTTGCAGTGCCAACGTATCCTTCGATATTGAAAAGCCACCGAAGTTCATATGTTGTTGCTGTAGTTAATTATTGTTTATTTTATCGCAAAATAAATTTACGAAGCGAGAGATCTGTCACACCGACAGAGCCCTTTACACACTGTATCAGTTCACGTCCAAACTGACTTTGCAAAATACGAAAGGCGCCTTGTTTCACCTAGTTCAAACCCAAAACATATTGGATCAGATTTTAATAAAAATTTACAAATAATATGTTTTCCCCCAAACATTCCCGATTAAATATCGAGTTATATCTACCGCGAAGGATAAATGAAGTTGCTAGACTGTCATTCACCACAACAGCAAAACTGTGCCTTCCGACTGCGTTTTATGAGCTTAAAACTATATAATAAATAGTCCATTTCATTGTTTTTGCCGAATATCATTTCTATCTCATCTCGTGAAGTGAGAAAGTGACATTATGAAATATCATTTCTCACTCCACTCGATGAGATAGAAATGATATTATAATGAAATAGTCTCTATCTGTTCCGACAAAGTCAAAATCATCAAACTTTGTCATCAATTTCGGCATCATTATTGTCAAAATACACAATATTAAATAGTCAGCCATTAGGAAACCATAACGATTTCGTTAGAACATCATCTGGACATTTCATTATAAACAATGCAATATTGTCAGTATCATCTTATCCTCTATGTGCTAATGTATGTTAAAAATCATTTAATTCAATTAAATTTAATATTGTAGTCATTGATGCTCCAATTATCATCGTCATGCTTTCATTTGCGATCGTAATTGTCTTATAATCTACCGATGGTTGTTTGTGCAATTGAATATCAATGGTAGCATTTCAAACCTTTTGTAAGAAACTATACTCTATTCTAGAAGGTGGCAGTTAACCTTTGTTTTATGGACATATTTTGGAAATATGTTGGTGAATGTTTACCTACAGTATTATTCCCAATGTTTTCACATATCAAACCTCGCATTTTGTAGCTAACAACTACATAAGTTTATGTATCAAGAGAAACTAAGTTCTCAAAGATTTAATTTATTTATGGTTCACAGTGCTATCACAAAACGACACAAACGCTCCATTGAATAGTTTTTAAAGCGCAACTCCCGGGTGATTTTGCTCCAACTTTGTTCATATATCTTCACAATGCTTAGCATGTACATTTCGAAGACGTAAAAATCGCATTGATAAGGTATAAGCGATCAATTCAATACACCTCTTTGCCATCACAATCAAGTATATTTCATGAAAATCGTAAAAGAAGGCGAAAAACTGTACTGTTTACGTCGCTTTTTGACGTGTCGGCCATTTTGTTTTACGGAAAAGACCGGAAAAATCTCGATTGTTGCCGATGGAATGTGTGACGTCAACTGTGGAAAACACGGCTCGCAAAATGGCGTCTGTCGTATTATTAGCACTGACAGACAAATAAACACCGAGGGTTGTAGCGGCTATACCACTTGACAAATCCATGTAAAAACTTGCAAAATGTCTGTAAATAACTCTCTGAAGCAATAGTTGAAAGGAATAACCCCAACATTGACCATAACATTTTATAACTATCTATTAACCAACCCGGAAATGAATCCCTTCAATTGAATCGTACAGCGAAACAATGCGATTTTCACTTCAATTACATCTAGGAAAACATCGGTTTTTTTTAATATAAACAATTTCTAATGTATGTGGGTTTGTTTATCAGTGAAATTGCGTCTTTTGTTTCTGTCCTTTTGTAGTTTGATTTTGCAAAATACAGCTCGATACCAAAGTCCGGGTAAGAAGGACTACTTCATCAGAACACCGACAGGAAATACCAAATTATAAGAAATGTTTGGGTTTTTTTCACATTGTACGTATAAATAAAGAAAAGTTATCAAAACAATATGTTATGAATTGCATTGCAATGTCGTAACAGGTGGACGTGAAATCGTCCAGAATATCCTTCAATAATTTTACAATTTCACTAAATATCTATAAATATCATAATACTTACCGATCATGTTACGATATATGCGAAGTCTTTATCTAATATATTATCAAAATAAAATTTAGATTGATTATATCTGCATTTTATAAGTGTTTTTATCAGTAATTGATATTAAATATCAACGATTTCAGTCAATAATACTGTAGTTCAGAGTTTTGAAATTAAAAATAGTTCTGAAATTTTTCTCTATGTTAATAAGATGCTACTCTGCTGTAAGCTGGGAAATATACAACAAAAATTATTCAGATTTGTTTATTAAATGAATTTCATATTTAATATTATTATAGAGTTATTACAATATTAGAATTATATATTAATATCAACATTTTGCAAAAAATATATTCGAAATTCCTCCGCAGAAAGTTTTGATTATGAATATTTTTCCTCAAGTCCCCTCCATGACACAAAATGTTTTTGCATGGAGGTAAATAATTAACAATAACTATTTTATTTATTATAAAATATTAAATTTAAATATGTTGGCGCCTTCTTATAGCTAAACTTCTTGGGATATGCACATAGCATTCACATTTTTTAAATTTTCCATTTGATTTCATTGCTGTTTTTCTAATTGTGGATTCTATTGAGCATTGCCTGTAAAAATAATATTAAAAAATCGTTCTGGATTCTGAATTAATACATGCACATACACTAGATATTAATAGAATAAAATTATTCCTTATATTCTGTAATTCAATTAATATTTTGATCATTGTTTCAGACCTCTTGGTAAAAACATATATTTGTTAATAAATTAAATGTTTTTGAATTTCACATAAACAAGAAAATTGACTGATGAAATGAAGATATTTTGTATATCAAATTAATACTTTTAATGATAATTTTTGGGGGGATATCATGAAGCTCTAAGTCTTCCAGTCTAAGTGACTAAGTAAAGTTTTTTATATTAAATATTTATTGATAGGTGACAAAGGGGATCCTGAAGTTTGTATGTTTGGTATCAAAGTGTCAATATTTATTTTTTAGAACAATTGTGCAACAAATGCTTTTGACTTGTCTGCTGCAGATTGATTGTTTGATAGGAAAACTTTATAACAGATTATTGATAATGATAGTTATTTTAAAAATGTTACTTTTTTATTTTGTTATTGAATAGTTTACAAACTTAACTGTTAAATTCCTAAAGTAGTCTGCAATTAATACTAAAAAATCAAACAAGCCTTTTCATTTGTACATGTATCAATAACTGCATATGATAATTATAATTTATAAATAACTGAAATCTTATTTTCTTGTTACAGTCAAATCTTTTTGTGGAAAAGTAAAGTAACTTTGCCAATTATCATATGTGTATTTATCTGTATTTGTACAATGTTGTCTTTCCTGTTTAGGTGACATAATTTTTGGGGGGATATCAGAGTACAGAAATAAATAAATAAATGTTTTCCAGAAAAGCCATTCCAAATATTTATACCTGTCATTATTACTTGGAGTGATTGCTCAAGAAAATATGACATATGTTAGTTTGAAATAAAGAAAATAAATGTGCTGTTCATTCAAATAACAAACACTTTTTAATATGGAACATGAAATATTTTTTTATGTTATATGAATTTTTAAAAGAAAATAGTTGAGTAAAAACCCCACATGCATTGAATTTTTTTTAGTTTCAATTATATTTAACAAATGCCTCATATTTGTTAATCATGGAAAATTCATATAAACATAACTAAAACATATACATCATCATTTCAGAAATCACTGGATAAATAAAAATTTTGTTCAGTCACATTTATTTCCAAATGAATATTTCAATTTTATGTTTCACATTCTTCCAATAAACAATAATATATGTATTTATGAAAATTGAAACGAAGACAATATTACTTCATTCATTGTTGCATTGGCTTCAAAGTAAGTAAATAGTAAAATTTATTTTTAGTGAGTGATGCCAGATCACGATTTTGAAATTGGACAACACAATTTAAATTCGATAAATCATATTTACAACGTATATTGTCGTACACTGATGTAAATGGGACGTCTATATGCCGTTTATCAAGAAATGCATGCGGCGAAAACAAACCAAAGGCGACATATATACTGCAAATACGGAGAGCCACGGGCAGGTGATGTTATGTGATGTTAGGCTAAATATTGAAACATTTTCACACACGCAAAGGGAAGTTTTATACGAAGAAGGAAAATGAAAGATTCCATACACAAACAGATGATAACATATAAGGAAAAACGACACAACGACTAACTCACCAGAGTCAAACAGTGAAGACCGCAGCACTGCCAGCAGATTTCCGAGTATGACATTGTCAATATATCGGATAATAGTTTCCATAAAATTTGCCAAAATAATCATATAGCTTTTCCTCCAATTAGGATATCCTTTCATACAGCAGACATTAAAATGTAATCACTAAAACTTTGTTTGATGGGCCAATAACGACAAGAACGTGATCACTGAAATAAAACGTGGTGTTGTTTACGTTAGTAATGGCGGCCACGTCACTCTTGTTTTCCACAGTTGACGTAACTTCCGGTAAAATCTACGGAACAACACGATCGAAGCAGGAAGCTTATAAACTATTTTTGAAATCGCAATTAATCACTCTTTTGATTAGTTTAAAATTCCAATGACCTCACGTAAAATCATAATATGAACTATATATTATGAAAACATGATTGTAAACGTACAGTTTGGCTTGGATAAATTAGTCTAAATTATCCGGGAGCTCCGTTCTAGGACGCTCTTTCACCATTTCACATTTCGTATTCTGCAGTAACAGGCTATATGAACTATATCTAATAAGTTCTAAGAAATTTAATGAAGGAAGAATAGATGCCCACCTGACTGAGTTATTCTCTCTAGTTTCATGAATAATTCATCAAATTCAGACTTTTTATGAAGGACTTGTACCTTACTTCTGATTCTGAACATTAATACAGTCAACGTAGAAATGAATATGTCATTGCTTGCAAAAACGAGAACGTATTTGCTTCAGTTTTTGATTTTTTTTTAAATATTTAATCTGCTATTTGAACCTTTTACCTTTTCATTCTATTCTGTTAAGTTAACATTTCATCGAAAGGGGAAGATGCAAAAGGTAATATCTCACTTCCTCCAACAGTGCAGTAGTTGTCCTATTAAATACCGTTTGGATATAGTCCGTCTGTCTGTCCGTTAACATTTCGAGCAGAACTAAAAAACCTGTTATGTGGATTAGTCACCTTATGTACATGTAGATGTGTCTTTTGGTTTTATCATATTCTTCGGATTTGTATTTCTTGCGGTTTCCATGGAAAAGTAACTTTGGTTTCCGTTACAGAACTAAACAACTGTTAGACCTAGCTCAATAAAACTTGGAGTGTGGATTAGTCAGCTTGTTGAGTGTGCCTTTTGGTATTTTAAACCTTTTCAGATTATTGTTTTTAGCGGTTTCCATTGACACGCGAATTTATTGGGTACGGAGGGATATGTCGTACAGTTAGTATGATGACAGAATGTAATTTCTACAAAACACCCGGTCACCAACTATTTCCATTAATTTAAATTCTGTACCTGTTTTCCAACATGAACATCTTAAAAGTTAAAAAATAAATTGTGATTTATGTTTGATAATTTCTGGAATTATTTATATTTTGACAAATGAAACACATATCATATATGTGTAATGTTTCCGATTTTGTTATAATCTGCAATATGAAATATTTCGAAATGATTACTTAAGATAATCACGATTTTTTTTAACCCAATAGTTGTATCTATCCCTGGAAAATGTGTTCCTCTATTGATATTAGTATCATGTTTCAGTATTGATGAGAAAATGATGTGTCTCCTCTACTCTATAGTATAATACTGCTTGAATAAATCGAACGAAAGTGAACATCATATTATATGATATATAGAATTATTTCAAAACTAAACAAACTTTTGGTTAACAGCTGTACACCATGAGGTTTTTCTTTGAACCTTCGATTTCTTATTTTTTAATTGTTTAGCTTTTTTATTTTATAACTGTTGTGAACGATATGCAAGTTATTTTAGAATAGAATATCAATCATATGATTTGCAATTAAGTATAGTTTTGCCCTGAATTTTTATAGTTATAGGCGAGGCCGAAGGCATCAGCAATTTTGTCAAAGCATACTTTTACTGATCAATTATGGTGTCCTTTTTATGTGTGTGTGTTTCCCATCTAAATTCGTAGAAAAGCACGAACAATATTTAGACTTACATGTACTTAAAAAAAAGTAGTTTTTCCTTTTTAATCATTTTCCAAAATGCTTTCCATTACTTGCATCCATGCGAATATGCCCGTTCCCTTTTATTTAATCACAATCAGTTTCTAAATTTATTGCTAAAACTTTCGTCAGGCAAAGTGGTTATTACATTACATTGCATGAAAAAACATGTTTTAAATCTTGCTTGAGCTACTTCATATTCTCCTATGAGGTTACATGGTCATCTGGGATCGCTTTATGTAGAAAGGAATGACATTATTTTTGCCTTAAAAACGTCTTCCTTGACATTACCAAATGGAAAATTCTCATAAATTATGATTCCAAATTAAAACTTCTTAATGTTTCTGAAACAAAAGGAGCAATTTCCTCTATAGTTGTATGGCAGAAACTTTTGAAAGGTCCTCTTTTTCCTTTGAGGCTCTAATGCAATCAGTGCTCCTTTGATGCCAAGCCGTGCTTGCGTCACAATCCATTATCTACTTGGTCTTGGAATTTCATAAGATGAGTTTGGAATTTAGGTCAGCTGGGACGTGCAGCCGTTATTACTTCCGACTTTGATGAAGTTGACTAAGTCTCTGTAGTCCTCGTAGCCTATTATCAGGACTGAAGATTCCCGTTTGAGTTGCTACAGCATATTACCTTGGAGTCATAATGGACAGATGGATAAGTTTGGTTTATGCTCGCTGTTCCAATTGCTATCATATTGGGTGCTTTTTGGATCTGATTTATGTTTGGGATTATTAGCTAGTTTAACATTCACATAATCCTTCGTTGTGAAAATAGTTTGAAGAGAGCTAAATAACAATATCTAAAAAACGTTATCATTGCTTATGGTTTCCAATGATCTAGTCATGTTAAATATGTATTAGTTTACCTTGCTATCCCTCTGGCAGGAAGTCCCCGGCAGTCCCCGTCTTGTCTGTCTGTGATCACATTGTTTCCGGAGCAGAATTTGAAAACCAACAACTAGCTCGATGAAACTTGGTAGATAGACTAATCATCGCATGTAGTTGTGCCTTTTGGGACTTTCAACTTTCTGGATTTTTTTGATTTTTTCCGGTTTCTATGGAAACCAGCTTAGAAATGCGTTACGGAGCAGAATTTAAAAACCGTTACGTCTAGCTCAATAAAATTTAGCATGTTGACCAATCATGGCTTGTAGTTGTGACTTTTGTTTTTTTCAACTTTCTGGAATTTATCATTTTTCCGGTTTCTATAGAATCGCAATTTTGCAATACGTTTCCAGAGCAGAATTTGTAAATCATTCTCAAGCTCAATGAAATTGTTTACAAATGTGCCTTTTGGTGTTTTCAAATTACAGGGGGTTAAAACTCAATGACAATCTCCATTCCAACCTTATCATTAATTTCTGAACTGTGTCTCACAAAGGAATAACGATGTTTTAATCAAACAGCATATTCAATGAAACGGGATGGTTGTTTACCTCTCTCTTCACATTAACATGAGGAACATGACCATGGCATAACATAAGCATTTACTAATAAAAAATAAATACCTAGATGTGTTTATCATAGTCAAACAAAATAAGCTGCATGTACATGTATATGATAATTCTTCCAAAACCTGATATTTGCTACGAAAATAACAAGCGTTTCAATTAGCTTTGTTTATAGGCTTGTATAAGTATTTACAGAGGTGTCTCATGAATTTTTCATTATTGCAAGTTAACAATGATTAGGTTTCGAACAATTAGCAAAGTCAGGATCAGCTATAACAAGCTACAAGGGCTCTCTGATAATTGTTTCCTGTATTTACCTGTAATGAATGAAAGTGTCAACACACTCTTGTTAGCAAGTCAATCAAGACATAGAGGATACTAAACGACCTTCCATTAAAAACTATTTTTATCAAACGAGTTAATGATTTTGTATAAAATGAGCGAAAGCGAATTCGATACCAAATCATTCACAAGTTTCATAAAACATTTTTTAACAAAATTGAAGGAAGTTATGTATTCTGTTCATTACGTGCCCTAAAAATCAAATACAATTGTTAACAGTTTGCTAAAACAAACATTTCAACGAATCGGCAGCCATTGTGACGGCGCGCTTATACTTTGACAACTACACACAACTGTAACGTCATACTTGCATTGTGATATTTTACTATTTCGCCGTATAAATATAACACTACTGTGTCCTACACGGGCGAGTACTAGATCTTGTTGACAATTCATCCAAACCCAAGAGGTATAAAAATTATGTACCTTAATCTCATAAAATTTACAAAATAACCAAACAATGATGAGACCCACTTAAGCTAGTGAAAGCTAATCTTTCTTTCAACATTTCTGACGCCACAAATCAAGTTAGGTAAATTGAGACGAAGGATAAGAAAACTGCCGCTTTTGAAAGAGGTTTCGAAGTTTAAGTGCTTAGTGCAAACGCTAAATATTATAAGTTGAGGTAAAGAACAGAATGCCCATTGTCCATATTTGAATTGATAATTCTCGAATTTTGTTTTGGGATCGTTTGATATCTCTCTCAGAATTTCAAGATTTTGCATAATGATATTTACAGAAGGGGAAGTATTTGTCTATTACAGATTGTCTTGAAATTCTATCAAAATATTCCATATCGACTTTCAGTACAGTTGTATTGACTCAGTACAAAGGAATATATAATACTGGTGCAAAATACAAACCAAACATATGCATATACATCAAATCACAGTTTCGTATAATTTTGGCAAAAGGTGTCCTGGAACTTTGATTCCATCCGTGCCAGAAATTCATTTGTGTCTCTTTGTAAGTCGTTCTTTCTATCCCCTTGTTATTTATATGAAGTTCATTTTCTATGCTTGTAATTGGATTACAGATTTTGCTTGAAGTATGACATTCCTGTTCATATTATATAACATAAGACCTTGCTTAAAGGTATCTCCATCCTCTTTAAGTACATACATCGCAAGATCATTGCATGTAAATTTCCCTTCGAATGATTAGAGAGCAACGTTCAAAACAGCTGCGATCTCAGTACCTTCAAAGTGACGTTCAATGACATTAATCAACATTTACAACAGCATGTTTTCAGTTGAAACTCCGAATTTCCTTAACATGACTTAACAAGGACAAGCTATACATTGTGAAAGGAAATGGTCCGTCAGTTTTTGATTGGAATTATATCAAAGGATCAAAAGTCAAAATATGTAACGTCTTAAGATTGAAAGTAAAGTCTTTTGATACTATGACCCTCTAGCGTCAAACATCTGCTGAATTAGTTCTGTTTCCCACAAGCAATTACATGACTCCCGATCAGTCAGTTCCCACTTTTATAACAAGACATATTCCTTGACTTGCTGCGTGTAATTGTACAATCAACAAAATCAGTCCTATATGATTCAAAGTGGCGTTTAATGACATTAATCAACATTTACAACAGCATGTTTTCAGTTGAAACTCCGAATTTCCTTAAGAAGGACAAGCTATACATGGTGAAAGGAAATGGTCCGTAAGTGTTTGATCATTGGAATTATATCAAAGGATCAAAAGTCAAACTATGTACCATCTTTTGATTGAAAGTAAAGTCTGCCAAACATCTGCCAATTCAGCTTTGTTTTCTACAAGCAATTACACGAGTCCCAGTCAATCAGTTCCCATGTTATAACTTCAGCACAACGACCCTAACTGAAAAGCCAGCAAACACCTAGCTTCTCCTGAGTAAAGAAACTTGTTAAACAATCAAGGAGGTTGGCGAACGATTAAAATAGAGTGCTCACCATATCCTAGAAAGTCTTTGATTTACACCAGAGCATTCCTTTCACCCTAAAAAGCATGAAGCAAATCTTTTGTCAATTGAATGTCAAGCCATCAAGCAATTAACACTTCTCTATAGGAAAAAGCTTTCAGCTTCTTGTTCTCCTCGTTCTGTTTACTTCCGGTGGTAGAAGTTTTCTGACCTACTGTATACTTCCGGTGATTGAAGTTTTCTAACGTACTGTTTATTTCGGTTGATAAGGTCACAACTGCTCTCCACATCCCGAAAGACATTATTGATGGTATGAAAGAAGCAATTAGTCCATTCTTATAGCTATGGTATTATATTTGTGTTGCCACTATGGAACTGTCTTTGTGTCTTCTGTCTCCTGAAGATGGTCACCATGTTCAGCTTAAGCTAAGTTACTGACGTTCGGTCTTCTTGTGTCACTTGAGGGTGATGTTTTTTGTGCATCATCAGACTGATTGTTGTTTACCCATTAGGTGTATTTATGTATTATTCATGTTTCCTTAGTGGTCGTCCCTTTCATTACCTTTGAAGCCACTCTATTGTTTGCCCTTAAGGGCAGTTTTTACATTTATTTCAAGGTCAGGGTCCTTGTGTATCCGTTCAGGCTGTTTCCCTGCATACGACTCAAGCTTCAGGGCTTTTTCTTACATTTACAATAAGTGGACTGCCTTCCTGTTCTATAGAGGTTGGCTTCTTTGTGTACCTTCTTTCCCTGTAAAGAAGCCTTTTTGCTCAAACTTCAATCAACCACAATAGAGTTGAAGGCGGTGTTAAACAACCTCACCTCAACCTTTATTTAACCATGATGAGGTGTTTCTGTTGAGCCAAACAGGTTGATAGGGTAGTATCATTTGTGTACTCTTGTGGGGGCGTCATTAATTTGGTTTATTTGTACATACATTGTTTAGTTAAGGAAGCTTTTCATTAATTAGTCTCACTCCACTTAATGTTCTTTATCTTCATTGCATCATTGTCAACCATGGCACGTTTTGTCCCACCCTTGATAAGTTTATTGGACACATAATCATACTCTTCATATTGATTTAGTTTTGCCAAATGTGTGTATAATATTTTGAGCATGGAAGCTCAAGATGATTGGCTATGGTTGTCAATAAGTGTAATGTTTATTCTCTTATAACAAACATAATGCATTTATTTTACATTAAAGCGTCACTCCGCGACTATTTTGATTTGAAACGAACCTCGATGGCATGATTAATGATATGAATGCAAAACAACTAACTTATTCTTCCCCAATTTGTAGTTATAATAGTCGTTTAATATTCGTGGAAGCCAATTTCACATATTCACGTAAATACTCGTCAAAAATATTGAAACTATCATTCTGTCTGTTTTCAAAATAACCTTTGACTGATTGACGCAAGTCATTGTCTGGATTTCGATCAGAATTCAAACCTTCCTATTGTCACTATTCTACATTCGTTGGCTCCAAAACAATGCTGTTTTAATGTGATGCAAACGACACTATTAATAAAGATTGCCATATGTGACCCTATAAAACTCATGGAATGGCTCTTTGAGGTACAACTACTATACAGCTGCGCTACACATACAATACATACCATCAATCGCTTATTGTCGGATTAAAGCACACAGTAAGTCAAGCTCTTTTGAAAGTATAGTAAGTATTATCTTCCCATATTCTATCAAAAGCACTTAGCAATTTAATGTATCTGTAAGCTTGAGTAACTGAATTGCATGATGACTTTCCTCACGCTGCTGGGGCAAATGATTATTGAGATAATTAGAGACCAACCCCAAAAGTAACAGCGCTCTCAGCGGTAATTACCCCTGAAATGAGAGCTCAGTGTACAGGGCAGCTGAACCCTCCGTGTCTCGAGGCTACTGGTATTTGTTTCTTGGAGTTACGTATTGCGTGTCCTCATTGTATGAACAGTGGCAACAAAATTTCCATAGTAGGCTGCATTTCAGTTTGAAGAATGTCTACCCTTGAGCAAATAATGGGTAATAATAATAATGCTTTATTATTACCCTGAAGGGAATTCATTGTGTATTATTACAGAGATGTGTACGATAAAACAAGCAACATGGTGTCAAGCAATATGTAAAACAATCACATGTGTGCAACGGTAAGATCAGTTATAAAGACAAACGCTACAAGAAATAAAGGTGCTTTACCCCCATATATATCACCCAGAAGGAAGGTTTACACATTCACAGTGTCACTCATGATCTTGGTATGACATCTTAAGGGATAAATTCAAAACCTTTTTTCAGAAAGATTTGTTGATCAAAGACAGAGAACCATACCGACATTGAAAAGAGAAAGTTAAAATGTTTCAACAATGGTAAAAAGAGGGATAGTACATGTACATGTCCAACTACATTACAAGATCGCAGTTTGCGCAAGAAGTGTAGTCATTGTGGCATGACATTTATTGAACACGGCATCAATATTGGCTTTCCAATTTAATTTACAATCTTTTATGTAAGATTATTTCCTTGCATGGTACTTAGCTGAATTGTGATGAAACAATAATTGAATATCAATGAACCGATAATGCAACATACGAATTGTTCGCAGTTTTTAAAAATATTTCGGCAACTCTTGGCCTCTCATTCAAGACTAATATCAATAATTTCGCAAGAATTGTAGTCATTGTTGACATTTATTATAAACGGCATCAGTATTGGCATTCCAATTTAATTTACTATCTATAAAGTGATATTATTTCCTTGCATGGCACTAAGCTTAATTGTGATGAAACAATAACTGAATATCAATGAACCGATAATGTAACACAGGAATTCTTACACAGTTTTAGAGAAATGTTCAGCAACTCTTGGCCTTTCATTCAAGACTCAGATCAAGATAACGGAAAACGAGATATGTCACAACTACACTATGCAGTTCAATTTTAAGAAGCGATCACATGCTCATTGAATTAATCAATTGTTGACATTGTATGGTATGTCAAAATTGACAAGAATTATTAAAACTAAAGAAAAGCAGTTATTGTTCAAGGTTTTCATGTATTTCTCGTTGTTTTAATCTGTTTCTAACAGAAGTATAAACTGGTTTTTGTCCTTTTAATATGGTTAAATATTCTTTGCAAACTTGGAATTTGAATTGATGTGTCATCAAGTTAGTGGTTTGATTTGTGGAAAGGTTATTTCGAAATTGATAATCTCAAAAACGTTTCCTTATTTTCATGTTTTTTATTTTATTCTCAATTTGATCATTGCGACAAAAAGGCCATCCGTTCAAGGTTAAATAGGTTTTTAAAAACACACGTTCATCGTTTATTTACCTTAAGAAATATCCCATGAAATTTAGAAAGGTAATATATGTTATTTCTCTATATGCAGATAACCAATTTCTAATCAAATGTTATATCAATATTATTGAGAACAACCTGTTTTGTAACTTAAACAATCTTCTTAATGAAATCAATGAACAAATGTTTTGACTTCTGTTGTTAACTGATGGCTTAAACCTTTAAAGGTCCTTTAAGAACCATTTCATTTTCTATTTATAAGAAATAAAATCAAACAGAGCTTAATAAAAACACAGTAATCGCATCAAAATATATAACCCATTGTGTATTATGGAATTTCAGACAAGAAAGACTCCAGAATCTAGTTCAAAGTGGACTTTGATGAGGTTGTGTAAAGTCTCTTTTTTTTCTCACTCTACAATTCCTCTTCTCTAATGGCTCACTATTTAATTATTTACTAATAAGTATGAGACACAAGTGAAGAAGCGAGCAAAGCTCACATACCCCCGCTCCCCACTTTGTTCAAAGAATTTCAAATAGTAAAACTGATTAATATTGGTTAAAGTATGATAGTTGAGTAAACAGTAAGTCATTGTGTAAGTCTTCTTTCAACTGAAACCCAAATACCGAATTCATTAATAGGTTTTACAAATAAAAGGGTACATCTAGAGATAATGGTTGATGTTTGTTTCAATTTTGAGGTAGTTATCATGAATATTCTACGAGATGCACTGAGGACAAAATGATTTTGTTGAGTCACTTTGTAAGTTATGTTTTCCAAAGAAACCACAGAGAAGAAAATCCATATATATCGTTTACTCTCACAAGGCATATCCAGCAATCATGATTGACATATGTAGCAAATTTGGTGAAGCTGAGATGTATATTTCATGAAATATGTTCAGGATAAAGTAATTTATCATAGAATCACTGTTTTAGTCATGTTTCGAAAAATTAAAAAAATGTGATGGTCTAATCCTAAAATGGCACATCTAGGGATCATGATTGATAAGTGTATGAAGTTTGGTGAAGCTAGCATGAATAGTTTGGGAGATATGCTCCGGACAAAGAACTTGGTCATAGAGTCACTGTTTTAGTCATGTTTTCATTGAAACCGCCACAAATTAAAGAATTTGATGGTCTAACCCTCAAAAGGCACAACTAGGGATCATGGTTAACATGTGTATGAAGTTTGATGAAGCTAGCATGCATAGTTTTGGAGATCTGCTCAGTACAAAACGATTTCCTCAAAGAGTCACTTTTTAGTCACGTTTCCATGGAAACCGCAAAATTGAAAAGTTAGAAATAGTTCTAACCCTCAAAAGGCACAACTAGAGATCATGGTTGACATCTGTATGAAGTTTGATGAAGCTAGCATGCATTGTTTTGGAGATATGCTCAGCACAAAACGACTTCCTCAAAGAGTCACTTTTTAGTCACGTTTCCATGGAAACCGCAAAAATGAAAATTCAGAAATAGTTCTAACCCTCAAAAGGCACAACTAGGGATCATGGTTGACATCTGTATGAAGTTTGATGAAGCTAGCATGCATAGTTTTGGAGATATGCTCCGCATAAAACGACTTCCTCAAAGAGTCACTTTTTAGTCATGTTTCTATGGAAACCGCAGAAATGAAAATTCAGAAATAGTTCTAACCCTCAAAAGGCACAACTAGGGATCATGGTTGACATGTGTATGAAGTTTGATGAGGCTAGCATGCATAGTTTTGGAGATCTGCTCCGCACGTTTTGGGATGGACGGACAGACGGATGGACAGACGGAAGGACGGACGGAAAGAATAAAACGCTATATACCCCCGCTTACGCTGTAAGGCGGGGTTATAATAAATGATGTCATCAAATTGTTCAATCCATGGAACTCCATGGAATATTTTATCATTTCATTCGGATCTTCTGCTCAAGTCGCTGATTTTAGTGTCTGTTTTCTGAAGTTACAGGATAACAGTTCACTCAAAATCCCGTTATCTAATTAGAGCCCCGTAAATTGCAGGGTTTAATACTAACTAGTGAACTTTGTTTCAATATGTTTGTTTTGAAATCTGAAATTTAAATTTGTTACTTAAACCGTCGAATTTTCTATGACTGTAAGAAAGTGTTTTTAATAGGTATACATGTACATAAACTGTCATTAGTCTTAAGAATTTGTTTCGCTCCTTTATGCAATTTCAAATAAAGGATGCAAAATGTCAACAAAAACATAAAGCTTTGTATTACTATATCAAGAAAACGCAATGTATTTGTTAGGAAATCATTTGGGATTTTCAGATTAATGGCTTTCCCTGCAATACTGGCTTCTGTCTCATGACCATCATTAAATGTAGATTAGTCGTATATATACAGCTAATGCCGCGGGAAATAGCTCTTACTCAGCCATGTTATTAATAATTCATCTGGTTACATGTAATCCTGATGATCTTGAACATTTGCAGTATACACATGACACTAAAAGTGATATACAGAGTTTGAACAATCAACATAGGTCAGCCACCTATGTACTTTTCCACAAGTTACCAAATATACTTATGATTTGGTTAATGCATTTAGTGACATGCAATCCTTATGGTGTAAAAAGAAGTTGACCATGTGACATAACATGCTGAAATAAACATAAGGTTGAGAAACGTTTCTTTTTATATAATCTAGAGGAAATAATGTGCAACATTTATCAGCTCCAATATTTTGATTGTCCACACTAAGAGTCATTGTCATTTTTGTCCCTCAGTGCTGATATGTGGGGTTTAGCTTATTCTGCAAATCAGGATCAAAGATCGTGTTGATCAATTGTTCATTTTCAATTTTCAAATATCAAATGATGACACCAAAGTCAAATATTATACAAATTGATAAAGTTGGTCTTTTAGACACATTTATGCAGGCAAGATCAGTGATTCCAAAATAGTTTATAAAGGATAAGATAGTTCAACTTGTTTTGATACTTAAAACAATAATTGTGTTTCTTATATTGCATAGTCATCCACAACAGCAACACCATTGAATCAATTTGAGAATCAGTCAGTTTATAAGAGTAAAAAGGTGGACTTTGAAATATATAAAATGAGGACAATTTTTTATCTTTGAGTGCGCAATTAGATTTAGTTTTTACTGATACCTTTTCAGAAAATCAACATAATAAATGATTAATAATAAATCGAAATTTTAAAGCGTCTAACATACTAAATGAATTTCATTGCTAACATAACACAGCTTTGAAGTGTTTGTATATACATGTGCCGACTGTTTAATTGATAAACAATTTGTATATCTTTGTATTTACTTACAGTTTACATTTACGGATCAGTACAGCACAATTTCCAAACCAAAAGGCAAATAAACCCTAAAAATTATAATGTTTTGGAAGTGATTTTCATTTTTTATATTCTTATAAAACAACTCCATTCGTAAATGTAATTGCCATGTCTTTGATAAATATTTTCCCTCATATCTTCTCTTGGCGCTGTCAATAAAAACTTCTGAAGTATTTGATACTAACAGCACTGAATACCTTTGAAATAAGAGACCAAATGACCAAAGCAGCTGATATTCTGTCTCGAGGCTGTCTAATAATAGCTTCCTTTACTTACTAATTGTGTGCCTTGACTGTAGGAACATTTATGTCTGTAAAACCTCATGAATTAGTAAGCAGGCTAGTACTTACATTGACAATGACTTAGTGTCCTCTTATAGCCAGGTTTAAGGATTATCTTTGCTTGGCCCTCAGATTCAGAGATAAATAACAACAATTCATCCGGGTCTACTAGCTGAACTTGTTGAAATAAAGTTGCAAGGCAACATGTCATGTCTTACAGTTTTATCTTTTAAAATTAAAATGTTTAATTGCAAGTAAATACTTTCCATTTGATATGTGCCTGAATTAGGATAAGAAAACTGTTGACAGCGAATGATAGACTGTGTTGCCAATACTTGGTCAAATAGTGTTTTAAAATGTTAATGTAACACAATTAAGATTACAATTATCGCTGTGTTCTATTCAAATGCACTTTCACCCAAGAGTTATTGAATTCAACACATTTATAATAAAAGGTAATGTCATGTTCGTAAAGAAACAACCTTTTTTTTAATTTGAGCAATCCTCTTAATGAAGTTCACGTTATACTAACTAAAAAGGAAGTTTAGTTGAATCATAATGGCTTAAACCTTTCAAACTATCATGTTCTACTGATAAAACATAAGGGCAGCAGAGCCAAACAGATACACACACACGATCTATTATCCATTTTGTCTTCTGGAATTTCACAAAATGAGAATAGAATATTTGTCATCTGAGACTTACAACCCTAATTATTTTGGAATTTGATGCAGTTGACTAAGTCACGGATGTCCCTATTGTAATCTTATTCTATTATCTCTGTTCCTATATGTCTTGCCAATTGCATAACAAGTATGAAACATAATGGACACCATCATTCAAAAGAAAGTTAAGTCCATGCTTCATTTTTCCTCATGTCATTCCTCTCTTCTTAATCTTTACTCATTGATTCGATAATCACTTTGCAGAAATAACTACAAACCAAATAATCAAATTTCTTGCCTCTGTGGGGAGAGAATGACAACCCTCCCTCTATATAGTACTTCTGACAGCAAGGTATCATGTGTTGTAACATTTCGTTTAAACATATTCAAATTTCTATTTCCTATTTTATTAGTGCCCTGAAAAGAATACAATATTTGTTTCTATTCACGGATAAAAGAACATTATCCACTATTATATCCTTACCAGAATCCAATAATAACAAATACATTAAGCTAATCAGTTTACAAGATAATCAAATAATGATGAAACTCAATTCAGCTTGTGAAAGTTAATCTTTGTTTTAACATTTCTGGCAGCACAAATCAAGTTAAGTTAATTGAAATTAAGGATAAGAAAACACGCTCTCTAAAAAATATTTTGTTTTTAACGTTTCTGTCTTAGTTTAATTAATCTGAGAAGAAGAAACTGAAGTGTTTTAACATTTGAAATTTACAGTCGTACAGCAACTTTATGTTGTTATTTCAATTTGGAAAACATTTCGTATGAGTTTTCATTAATTGATACATTTATCTGATAAAAAGTCCCTCCAACAATTACAAAATACAAAAAGTTTACAACATTGTTTTCAAATACTGCATTTAACTATAATAGTTTACAGGGTTGAAAAAAGTTTCGAATGCGATAACAAAGGAATCAATAATTATTCTGTATCACCATTACCAATAAGTTAAAACCAAATGGTATTTGATGTAAGGAATAAAAGACACAACAATACTTTGCAATGCTTTTTTTCAGATGTCACTACTTGAGTAATGCTTCGCCAAACTGTCATCAAATTGTCCTGATCTATCGAGGAATCACATAGTAAATGCATTTTTCTGCTTATGCAGTGTTGTAGATAAAAAAAAATTGCTCAAAACTAGTGTATGGACTTTGATCATATTTACTAAAAAGTACATTACAATTATAATTACATTTAGTTTAAACTTTTTTGGTTATATTTCACAGAGTATGAATATTGAAAACTATAAATAAACTTGTCTAAACATACTATTCGGGTAGTGAAATTATCAAATGAGAAATAAAATATCCCTCAGAAACTAACACTTGTTTAATTTAATGGTCTCTGTCAGACCCAAAATGTAGCATTTTAGCTATAAAAGTTTTTGGATTAACCAGGTTTTAGTTATACTGAAATTAACCATATTTACACTGGAAAAGGTCCTTGACACTTTTTACAATTGTTTGTAATGTGAAGCATGCAAACCCTCTTGCCTTAGAAAGGCCAAAAAGTAAAAATGTGTGATGTAAAAAAAAGATTTTTAAAAATCCTTTTACCTTTAGGTTATGCTTGCTAAAATTAAACTGTGTTTTTTTCTAAGGGTAGGCACAACATTTTGAGAAAGGTACCAAAACCATGTGTGGAATTAAAAATCTTTCAATTACATCACCGATTTGAATAATAGTTAATGACGTTATTGGTCGAGACCACTTGAAATATGCATATAAATCATATCACAGCTGAGTATGATGTCAGCAAAAGCTGCAGTGAAACTTAATATGAACTTGAGCTTTTATTGACAAATCATAATGCTGTACATATAATATAGGATGAGAAACGATATCACTTACGTCTTGAGTAAATACTTCACAAGATTATTGCAAGTAAATTATCCTTGGAACTATATGAGAGACACGTTCAAAACAGCTGTGATCTCTGTACCTTGGGGCAATCTGATAATTGTTTCCTTTATTTAGTTAATGCCTGTCGTCACTGTTTGCACAGTATCAACAAACTTTGTAATTAAGTTTGTTCTTTCGATCTGTTCAAGACATACTCCTTGACTTGCATTTCTTCGTGTAATTGTACAATCAGTCCTACATGATTCAAAGTGACGTTCAATGACAATAATCAATATTTATAATGGTATATTTTTAATTTTGACTCCGAATTTCCTTAATTTGCTTTTTAATTAGGACAAGCCATACACGGTGAATGGAAACAGTCTTTCACAAGTAATGTTTAGACCATTGGAATTATATTAAAGGATCCAAGTCAAAATATGTAACCACCTATGAATTGGAAGTAAAATCTTATGATAATATGACCTTCTAGCATCCAATGTTTGCTAAATCAGCTTTGTTTTCCACAAGCAATAACACGACTCCCGATCAGTCAGTTCCTAATTAAAAACTTCAGCACAACGACCCTAACTGAAAAGCCAGCAACATCTAGCTTCTCCTGAGTAAAGAAACTTGTTAAACAATCAAGGAGGTTGGCGACCGATTAAAATAGAGTGCTCACCATATCTTAGAAAATCTTTTTTTTACACCAGAGCATTTCTTTCACCCAAAAGCATGAAGCAAATCTTTTGCCAATTGAATGTCATGCCATCAAGCAATGTACACTTCACTATATGAAAAAGCTTTCAGCTTCTTGTTCTCCTCGTTCTGTTTACTTCCGGTGGTAGAAGTTTTCTGACGTACTGTTTACTTCCGGTGATTGAAGTTTTCTAACGTATTGTTTACTTCCGGTGATAAGGTCACAACTGCTCTCCACAGCCAAATATATATTATTGTTGGTATGAAAGAAGAAATAAGTCATTTCTTTTAGTTATGGTATTCTGTCTGTGTTGCCATTATGGAACTGTTTTTGTGTCTTCTGTCTCCTGAAGATGGTCACCATGTTTAGCTTAAGCTAAGTTACTGACGTTCAGTCTTCTTGTGTCACTTGAGGGTTATGTTTTTTGTGTATCTTCAGACTGATTGTGTGTACCCATTAGGTGTATTTATGTATTATTCCTGGTTACTTAATGGCGTCCCTTTGATTACCCTTGCAGGCACTCTCTTGTTTACCCTTTATGGCAGTTTCTACATATATTTCAAGGTCAGGTTCCTTGTGTTTCCGTTCAGGCTGTTTCTCTGCATACCACACAAGTTTTGAGGCTTTATCTTGCATTTACAAAAAGTGGACTACCTTCCTGTTCTCGAGAGGTTGGCTTCTTTGTGTACCCCTTTCCCTGTAAGGAAGCATTTTTGTTCAAACTTCAATCAACCACAGTAGAGTTGAAAGTGACGTTAAACTACTACAACCTCACCTAAACTTGTAATCAACCAGGATGAAGTGTTTCTTTGGAGCCAAACGGGTTGATTACGTGGTTTGCCAATAGGGTAGTATCATTAGTGTACCATTGTAGGGGCGTCTTTAATTTGGTTTATTTGTACATACATTGTTTAGTTAAGGACGCTTTCCATTAATAAGTCTCATTCCAACACAAAATGTTCACTTAATTTCCTTTGTCTCTATTACATCATTGTCAACTTTGTCACGTTTTGTCCCAACCTTGATAAGATTATTTGACAGATAATCATACTCTTCATATTGATCAAGTTTTGCCAAATGTGTTTATAATATTTTGAGCATGCAAGATCAAGATGATTGGCTATGGTTGTCAATAAGTGTAATGTTTATTCTCTTATAATAAACATGATGGATTTATTTTACATTAAAGAGTCACTCCGCGACTTACACACCTATCAGATACACATTGTTTTGGTTTGAAATGAACCTCGATGGCATGATTAATGATATGAATGCAAAACATCTCACTTATTCTTCCCCAATTTTGTAGTAATAATCATTAATATTCGTGGAAGCCAATTTCACATCTCGAACTGACATGGATACTCATAAAAAAATATTAAAACTATCATTCTGTCTGTTTTCAAAATAACCTTTTGACTGATTGACGCAAGTCATTGTCTGGATTTCTTTCAGAATTCAAACCTTCCTATTGCCACTGTTCAACGTTCATGGGCTCCAAAATAATGCTGTCTTAATGTGATTCAAACGACATTATCGATAACGTTTGCCATATGTGACCCTATACAACTCATGGAATGGCTCTTTAAGTAACAACTACAATACAGCTGCGATACATATACAATAAATACCATCAACTACTTATTGTTGGAATAAAGCACACAATAAGGACAACCTCTTGTGAAAGTATATAAGCTGGTTAAAAGGATGATCTTCTTCCCATATTCTATAAGATACACTTAGCAATCTAATGTATCTGTAAACGTAGGTACATGTAACTGAATTGCATGATGACTTTCCTCACGCTGCTGGGGCAAATGACCATTGAGATAATTAGAGACCAACCCCAAAAGTAACAGCGCTCTCAGCGGTAATTACCCCTGAAATGAGAGCTCAGTGTACAGGGCAGCTGAACCCTCCGTGTCTCGAGGCTACTGGTATTTGTTTCTTGGAGTTACGTATTGCGTGTCTTCATTGTATGAACAGTGACAACAAAATTTCCATAGTAGGCTTTTCAGTTTGAAGAATGTCTTCCCTTGAGCAAAAATTGTGTAATGATAAAAATACCTTTTTACCCCGAAGGGAATTCATTGTGTATTATTACAGAGATGTGTACGACAAGACAAGCAACATGGCGCCAAGCAATATGTAAAACAATCACATGTATACAACGGTAAGATCATTTTAAAGACAAACGCTACAAGAAAAAAAGGTATTTTATCCCTATATCACCCAGAAAGAAGCTCTACAAATTCACACTGTCACACATGACCTTGGTCTGACATCTTAAGGGATAAATTCAAACCCTGCTTTCATAAATATTTGTTGATCAAAGACAGAGAACAATACATACATTGGAAAAGTTGAAATACTTTCAACAATGATTAAAAAGGGATAGTACATGTTCAATTACATTAAAAGATCGCAGTTTGCGCAAGAAGTGTATTCTTTGTTGACATTGTTTGAAAACAGCATCAATATTGGCATTCAGATTTAATTTACTATCTATTGAGTAAGATTATTTCATTGAATGGCACTTAGCTTAATTGTGATAGAACAATAATTGAATATAAATGAACCGATAATGTAACATAGGAATTCAGTTTTAGAAATTTGTTTGGCAACTCCTGGCCTTTCATTCAAGACTCATATCAAAATTTGCGCGAGGAGTGTAGTCTTTCTTGACATTTATTGCAAACGGAATCAGGATTGGCATTCCAATTTAATTTACTATCTTTCAAGTAAGATTATTTCTGTGCATGGCACTTAGCTTAATTGTGATAGAACAATAATTAACTAGCAGTGAACTGATAATGTAACACAGGAATTCTTACACAGTTTTAGAAACATGTTCAGCAACTCTTGGCCTTTTATTCAAGATAACAGATAAAAAGATATGTAACAACTATACAGTTCAAATGTAAGAAGCTATCACATGCTCATTGAATTATTCAATTATTGACATCGTATGGTACGTCAAAATTGACAAGAATTAACAAGTCTAAAGAAAAGGTTCAAGGTGTATATGTATTTCTCATTGTTTTAATCTGTTTCTAACAGAAATATTAACTGGTTTTGGTCCTTTTAATATGATTTAATATTCTTTGCAAACTTAGAATTTGAATTTATGTGTCATTAAATTAGTCGAAATTGATGATGTGAAAAACGTTTCCTTATTTTCATGATTTTTATTTTATTCTCAATTTGATCATTGCAGGGTTTAATACTTACTAGTGAACTTTGTTTCAATATGTTTGTTTTGAAAAATATTGAAATCGTCGAATTTCTATGACTGTAAGAAAGTGTTTATAATAGGTATACAATGTACATATACATATACTGTCATTATTCTTAAAGTATGTTTCGCTCCTTTATGCAATTTCAAATAAAGGATGCAAAATGTCAACAAAAACATAAAGCTTTGTATTACTATATCAAGAAAACGCAGAGTATTTGTTAGGAAATCCTTTGGGATTTTCAGATTAATGGCTTTCCCCGCAATACTAGCTTCTGTCTCATGACCATCAGTAAATGTTAATAAGTCGTATTTATACAGCTTATACAGCGGGAAATAGCTCTTACTCAGCCATGTTATTAATAATTCATCTGGTTACATGTAATCCTGATGATCTTGAACATTTGCAGCATACATATGACACTAAAAGTGATATACAGAGTTTGAGCAAATTTAGCAACATAACTATATGTACTTTTCCACAAGTTACCAAATATACTTACGATTTTTTTAATGCATTTAGTGACATGCAAACCTTATTGTGTAAAAGGAGGTTGACCATGTGACATAACATGCTGAAATAAATATAATCAAAAGCATGTCAAAACGTTTTATAACATATCTCATGGAATTATTCTGCAACATTTATCAGCTCCACTATTTAGATTGTCGACACTAAGAGTCATCTTCTTGTCATTTTTAGCCTGTAAGGCACGATGAGCGTATGGCATGGCATGGTGTCCAGCGTCCGTCCGTCCATTCCTCCGCAAACTTTGTGGATTTTCTTTCTTATCCAGAACCGTAAGGCCTAGAAAGCTGAATCTTGGCGTACAGACTCCTTGGCTAGTGAGGAGTATAAATTGTAGCTTATAAGGGCCACAGGGGCCACGCCCTTAACACCTATTGTCATCCTTTTCTCCAGAAGCATAAGGCCTAGAAAGCTGAAACTTTGTGTACAGACTCCTGGGCTAGTGAGGATTATTATAAATTGTAGCTTTGGTGGCCCTGTGACCCCTAGTGAGAGCCACAGGGCCATACCCTTAAAGCCTATTTCCATCTTCTTCTCCAGAACCATAAGGCCTAGAAAGCTGCAACTTTCATTTTTGTCACACCAAATCAAATTTCATAAGTATATATCTGTGTGCTGACAACGACAATATAACAATGTTACAACTCGACAATCAAGAATATAAAAAGTGCACTTTGAATGATATAAAATGAGGAAAATGTTCTATTTTTGAGTGCAATTAGATTTAGTTTTTACCGATATACATTTTCATAAAATCAACATAATAAATGATTACTAATAAATCGAAATTATAAAGCGTTTTACATACTAAAGTAATTTCATTGCTAACATAACACAGCTTTGAAGTGTTTGCATAGACATATGTCGACTGTTTTATCAAGATTGACAAACAATGTGCATATTTTAGTATTTACTTACAGTAACGTGACTCATAACTTGTCTATTTATAAATATTTCACTTTGGAAGTAGGATTACATGTACGGAACAGTACAGCACAATTTCCAAACCAAAAGGCCAATAACCCTTAAAACTCTACTCTTTTGGAAGTGATTTTTATTTTGTCTATTCTTGTAAAATAACTCAAAACGTGAATGTGATTGTCATGTCTTTGATATATCCCTTATATCTTCTCTTGGCTCTGTCAATAATGACTTCTCAATTATTTGAAACCAACAGCACTGATTACCTTTGAAATGAGAGGCCAAATGACCAAAGCAGCTGACATTCTGTGTCTCCCAGCTGCCTAATAAAAGCTTCCTTTAGTTACTTATTGTGTGCCTTGACTGAATGTACATGTCATGTCTTACAGTTTTATGTTTTACGATTCATTAAAATGTTGAATTTCAAGTAAATACTTTCCTTTTGATATGTGCCTGAATTAGGACAAGAAAACTGTTGGCAGTGAATGATAGACTGTTGCCAATACTTTATCCCCAAGCAATTTAACCTATTCATCCATCTATCATTAGCCCCTTTCGTTTTGATAGGTGAGTGTCATAAACAGTTAAGTTCAATCAACCGAGGAACCAATCAATCGTTCACATTGTGTTATGTATAAAAGGTCAAATAGTGTTTTAAAATGTTAATGTAACACAATTAAGATTACAATTATCTCTGTGTTCTTTTCAATTTCACTTTCACCCAAGAGTAATTGAATTCAACACATTTATGATAAAAGGTTATGTCATGTTCGTTTACAAACACCCTTTTTTAATTTAAGCAATCCTCTTAATGAACTTCACGTAATATTAATTAAAAAGGGAGTTTAGTTGAATCATAATGGCTTTAACCTTTTAAACTATCATGTTATGTTGATAAGACATAAGTCCAGCAGAGCCAAACAGAAACACACAAAGCTGTGCTTGCATAACGATCTATTATCCATTTAGTCTCCTGGAATTTCACAAAACGAGTATAGAATATTTGTCACCTGGGACTTACAGCCGTAATTATTTTGGAGTTTTATGAACTTGACTAAGTCGCTTCTGTCCCTATTGTGATCGTATTATCCCTGTTCCAATCTGGCTTCCCAGTTGCATAACAAGTATGCAACATTTTTCCTCATGTCATTCCTCTCTATTTTGATAGTCACTTTGCAGAAGTAACCAGTTAACTCTTCGCTTCAAACCAAATAATCAAATTACTTGATTAATTCGAAAAAGAAGGCTTGGTTGATTGTTCATAATTTTTGGAGGATTTCAGAATTATTTCATTAGTAACATAACTTTGACTGTTTTAAGAAGGTAACAAAACACATTTTCGTAAATTTGCTATGAATAACTTCATTCCATTCAAGTTCTGTAAATAAACGCGCAAAATGTATTACTTTGATATTCAATTTTGCATTAATTTGATGATTGATTATTCAAAATGAAATATGTTTATTTATGTTGTTGCTTCGTTCTTCCTATCAACACAATGTGTAACAGAGCAACAACAAGCAGTCAACCAATCATTAAACCATTCAATTGTTTGTTTTGCAATATGAAATGTCAAAACAGCTTATATATTACCAATTGACTTTCAAAAGATATTACAAACATATTTGAACTGTGACTATAAACAATCCGCAATCGGATTTAAGATTCATGTTTTTCATCCCTCTGTCATAACACATAGTATTCATATCAAGTAATGAAAACTTTCTCAATTTATAAACAGTATCACTAACAAGACAATAATAATAACATAAACTCAAACTTTAATGGAATTATTTAAATTTTTGTCTCGGTTACATCAGCAACGTGTTGATACATTTTAAAAAAGCAAGTGTGTGACAAAATTCAACTATTCTATGTTATTGGAACCCTTCCTGTAAAACTCCTTCAGAATTAATATAATACGTAAACAATAACAAAGGTTGACAGGAACATGAAATATTATGTTGGAAAGTAGAGTTTCTATTTACATTGACATAGCTTTCACCACGAAATTTGTAATCCATTCCTCGGCCATAAACCAATTCCATAAAGGAAGACAAAAAAGTTTCAATCTTCTGTTACCCCTGTGTCCTTTATTTCCGGGTATAGATCTATTCTTAGTTTGCAAGGTACCAAGGTTTAGAATGATCTTTTCACACAAAATCAGATCAAAGACAATGTTCATGTTTTAAACATTGGTTCAATTTCTTCCTTTAAACCATTTGGAAAATTACTATGCTCTCAGATTACTATGTATATGTTACAGTTAGATTGTGAAATGATGGTTTTCATGAAACCCCTGAACATTTTAGGGAATTTGTGAAATCCTAATTTCACTTAGGGACTTAATTCCCAGGGAGTTTATTAAAACTGAAAGTGTTGATTTTGTGTAACTTATCGTAGGTATATCCATGATAAACGATTCTTTGACTTTCACATTTGACAAGTTTACACTTGATGGTTATGAATGTAATTTCCTTGAGACTGTGTCTCTGTGCTCTATTTGTGGTATTGTCGTGGTTTGATACATTTATAATGGTTTAAGAAATATCTAGACAGGATTTCTCTAATTCATTTTTACATAGAGCGTAGAATTGATTGCTGATAAAGATGGCTGAATTGATAATCAATAACTGTGATAGGGAGAACATATGCAGTATATTTCTTTGTTACTAAAAGTTTTGAATCATCCTGAAATCATAATCATAATCTAAAATCGGGGCATCTAAGTAATCTCTAAAACACATTCTGTTTCATTACCATATAAATGTATACTTAAAATTTAGATTTTTCAGAATTATTAATTCACAATCCCAAAAAGAAAATGTCTCATTTGATAAATTATGCAATTAATAACATGCTTCGGAAACAAACAAGAGATTTCAATTTACCTTGAATTCAGCACCCTCTTTTCCTTTGCTTCGAAAAAATAGGACTGTAAAACGATATTTTTCAAGAAATCGTTAGTTCATTCTCTCCTACAGAGGCAGATCAAGACATGAAATGTTGGTACAGGTTCTGTTATATGAGAGAGAATGACATCCATCCCTAGATAATACTTCTGTCAGCAAGATATCATGTGTTGTAACATTTCGTTTAAATATATTCCAATTTCTATTTCGTATTTTACTAGTGTCATGAAAAGAAAACAATAAATGTTTCTATTTAAGGATAAAAAAAACATTATCCACAAGTATATCCTAACCAGAATCCAATAAAAACAAGTACATTAAGCTCATCAGTTTTACAAGATAATCAAATAATGATGAAACTCAATTTAGCTTGTGAAAGTTAATCTTTGTTTCAACATTTCTGGCACCACAAATCAAGTTAGGTTAATTGAGATTAGGGATAAGAAAACACGCTCTCTAATAATATTTTGTTTTTAACTTTTCTGTCGGAGTTTAAATAATCTGAGAAGAAGAAACTTTGTGAAGTGTTTTAACATTTGAAATGTACAGTCATATGTTGTTGATTTTTCAATTTGGAAAACATTTCGTATGAGTTGTCATTAATTGATACATTTATCTGATAAACAGTCCCTCTAACAATTACTTTAAGATATACAGTTTTGAACATTGTTTTTAAATACTGCATGAAACTATAATAGTTTACAGGGTTGAAAAAGTTTCTAATGCTATAACAAAGGAATCAATAATTATTGTGCATCACCATTACCAATAAGTCAAAACCAAATGGTATTTGATATAAGGTAAAAAAGACACAAAGATCCTTTGCAATGCATGTTTTCAGATGTCACTACTTGAGTAATGCTTCGCCAAACTGTCATCAAATTGTCCTGATCTATTTTCTATAAATGTCTTATGTGTAATATACATGTACTATTTCTACATAAATCTGTATCAATAAATAATATTGAATAGATTTAACAAGAATTGTAATTGTCAATAATAATTGAGTAAGAATATTTTCACTCTGGCAACTGAGAAAAAGACGAAAATTGGTTTCATTTTCTCTTATGTGTTTCTATCATAAATGGATTTCGTTAGGTTAAGTACATTCTAGTTTCATAATGATCAGAATGCCGACATTCCCAACATGACTAAAGCTGCTTACCTTTTGTTAGTTTATTCCACATTGATACCAGGAGAAAAAAATCAGTACAATTGTTTTGACTCAGTGCCAAAAAAAAACCACATACTACTTGGGAAATATAAAAACCGCAGTTTATCAGCGTGTATCTTTACACTGAGAATATGTTTATTATGTTCTTCAAAAATATGTTTATATTTCGCTAACAAACATTTGTATGTACTATGGGAGTAGGGTAAATATTGGAAAAAGTGTCTACACAAAGTTTCAAAATTTATTCAGAAGAAACATTTTTTCAATGAAGAGCAGAGCAACCTCACTCAAATATACCGAGGAACCACTTTGTAAATGCATTATTCTGCTTATGCAGTGTTGTAGATAAAAAAAAATTGCTCACAACTATTGTATAGACTTTGTACATATTTACTAAATAGTATGTTTTTGTTTAAACATCATTATTTATACTCACCGTCGATAGTTAACAATATGCCCGATTATCCTAATCTGTCTAATTCCGACAATCCTTACACCGAGTAAAGACAGAGCTATCGCTGCCCTAAACTGTATCCAATACTCACCACCAGGTGGCTAACCCTACGTCATCATTGCTTCTTCTGACGGGCAGAAACAAGCCGATCGAACAGAGGGGAGGCCGGGTGGGAGCTAACGATTGTTAACTATCGACGGTGAGTATAAATAATGATGTTTAAACAAAAACATACTATTATTTAATATACTCTCCTCGATAGTTAACAATATGCCCGAATCCCACAGACGGAGGAGGGTGCGAGAAGGCTGAAGCGATAACTTAACTCTATCTTTACAGGTGAGGGCTGGTGACCCACGAGTCGACACTAGAGAGATCCTCGAGGAGGATCCCCTTCACTCGGAGAGGTTAACCCTGACCCAACCTCGCTATGCGAGGGGGTCCGCAACCAAGGTCGCCAGCTAGCAACAAAAGACAACAGACACACAACTAAAATCAACCTCGGGTTTATTACAAAGATGTAAGAAAAAGAACAAAGTTAACGAGCAGGACGTTGGACTCCTGCTGCCACCAGGAGAGGTGATGTCTGAGCTCTGGAGGAATGGAGAAGACATGATGACACGCCTTCTCCCTGACATGCACGTTCACAAAGATCTGCAGGGGCCTGAGTTGTAACCTTCTTCTTCGAGTGAAGTGTTGGGTCGAACTCAAGAACCCTAGCAGCCTTTGCCACTTGCGCAGCGACAAAGGCCCCCGAAGCGCTAGCGCCAGGAGATCTCGGTAACGTTCCATCCGTTCCGTTGTCACGAAGGCCTTGTAAATCGCGGTGTCCAGGCGGGCGCCTAGAAACACCAAAGACGTCGTGGGCAGCTGGTCTGACTTGTCGAGATTGACTAGCCACCCTAGCCGCCTGAACAATGCTATCACAAAGTCCCGTTGAACCTCCAGAACAGATGGGGATCTGTTGTGACCGAACCCGTCGTCCAAGTACATCGCGAACTGTACGTCCACTGTGTGGAGGTATTGGACGATGGGCTGGGTCACGCGCGTGAACAGCCACGGAGCCGACGAGATCCCGAACGGAAGGAGGTTCATCTGGAAGTGGCGGCCTGCTAGGACAAAGTGGAGGTACCTGCGGTCCCCAAGGAAAATGGGGATGTGCAGATACGCGTCCTGCAGGTCGAGGGATATCATCGAGTCCGAGGGCTCCAGTAATCGCATTACTGACGGTACTGTCAAGAGACGAAAATATGGCGGCGGATCTAGGAAGGAGTGGTTGAACTCTTTCATGTCGTGGATCAGCTGCCACATTTTCGGGTCTCGCTTCGGCCCGATGAAGACCGGAGAGTAGTAGCCAGGGGTGAGATCTTGGAGTGGGAGTTCCTCCACCGCCCGCTTGGAAACAAGAGTCTCCACCTGCTCAAGAGTCAGCGCGAGCAGATCGGGCTCCAGCGGGCGCTCTGTAGGCGAACAGGTCAGCGGGGGGCGGCATGACACGGGTATACGAAATCCCCGCTCCAAGATCTTGCAAACGAACGGGTCCAGGCCCAACTGTCTCCAGTTGGCCGCGAAGTGAGAAAGCCGGCCTCCAACAGGCGCGTCCAGCGCCGGGACCAGCTGAGACTGAGGTCTGAAGGTACCCAGTCATTGTTTCTTTGGAGTACCTCCGTAGGCCCGTCCCTTGGGACGCAGATTCCCTTTCTTTGGAGTGCGCTTGGGAGAGGGGCCGGCATTGAAGTCGCGACTTCTGTCCTGCCGACCCCTCCCGTGAAAGGACACTCCTCCTGTCTTGTTGGAGAAGGAAGGACCCCCTCCACCCTTCTTCTTTGGAGTCGTCAGCTTGGAGGAGACTCTACCCCCGCCGGCGGCAAGTCTATTAGTCAACTCTTGTTGACAACACCATCTGCGCGAGATTCCCGGCCACGGAGCCAAATCCGCGATAGAGTGCCTTAGCTCCTTTCTCCATACCCGCCTCGTGCGAAAGCTGCCATCGCCTGGCAGGCGTGCGCCACGTGGTTGGCTAGTCCCAAGATGCTCCTCGCTTCCTTATCCAGGTGAGACAAGTGAGCATTGGACACTTGGTGAGGTATGGCGGGGGCAGCCACCCGGCGGATGTCGTCATCTTAGGTGGGGGGAGAAAGAGGCAAAGGACAGCGATGCACGGGGAGACCAGAATGGGCCTTGTCCGATAGCACAAGGGGGGGGGCAAGAGACGACCCGGCGCTGCAGCCGCAAGGTTGGAGTCAAAGTCCTTGCCCGCCGCCTGCAGGAGTCTGTGAGTCGGGAGCGCAAGCTGGCGCTGCGTCGGCGCCTCCTCCTCGGCGCAGAAGGTTTCCAATCTGGCCACCCTGGTCGAAGAAGGTTCTTCCTCCAACTCCTGAACGTCCACCAGGCACCAATCAGCAATTGCCGTCAGGAGGTCAGGAGCGTCGTCGGCCGTCCCCGGCGCCACCGGCGGTGGGGGAGGCACGATCCCCCCGCCAGACGCTCCCTCCTCCTGCTCTCGTCAGGAGTTGGGGAAGAGTCAATGTCCGAGGGGCTGGCGTCAGGAGACACGACCACCACTCTCCTCCTCTTAGGAGTGGACGGCGCCTCAGGGGAAGGTGGAATAGAATTCCTCCCCTCCTCGTCCCTGGGCACAACACGGTCCCTAGAGTCAAACATCGAAACGACCAGATTCTTCACTGAGGACATGATGTCGTCCGTCAGCTTCTTCTGGTCGAAGGCAGGGGTAGAGGGTCTCGGTCTCTTCCTCTTCTTGTGCTTCCTCTTCTTCCCGCCGGCCCGCCGTGAGCTCGGGGAAGAGGTAACGTCAGGGGAGGACCTCCGAGCAGGAGATCGCTCAACCCCGCTAGAGGCGCATCCTCAACAGGCGACAGGTTCCTATCGGATCCGCCGCCAGCCTCTGGAAGATCGAACTCCGCGGTATCCTCTGAGATAATGAGGTCGGAGCCCTGGGAAAGGTTATCCGACGCCCTGGAGGCGGTGGCAGAGGAAGAGGCAGAAGGCCGCCTGGAGTTCAGCAGGAGAAAGATGTTCGCATTCTCTGCACCTGTCCGACTCGGCGCAGAGGCTCCGACACAGGCGGCAGAGCGAGTGAGGGTCGGAGCGCGCCGACTTCCTGGACCCACACCCTCCACAAAACCCTGAGAAGGGATTGGACATAATGCCTCCACAAGACGAGAGGCGAACGGACGCGTCCCACGGGAAGGCGCCCGAAGCGCAGGCAACAGCGCTAGCGCAAGCGACCGCGCTAGCGCAGGCGGTAGCGCTAGCGAAGCGGTAGAGCGCCTTTTGCCGACACAACACTGAGGCGCACACCGCCTGAAGCGGCAAGCGGCACTTAACCAAAGCGCTACATGCACTACACCGCCTGAAGCGGTAAGGCAAGCGCAGGTGGCAGGCGCTACCGAAGGCAAGCGCAAGCAAGGCGAGGCGGTAGACGGGAGGTCTACCTACGAGTCAGCTGAGAGAGAGGGCTGGCCCGGCACGAGAAGCACGTGCAGCTCGAACAGCTGAAATTGGCAACAGTAGACCGAGTCAACTGCCGACAAACCCAGCCACAACAACAGCGATAAGGAGGACTAACTTCGCAAGGAAGCAACACCACAGCCCGACACAGATCGCAAACAAACAAGCAAGCTAGATAACCGAGAGAAGGTCGAAATTGCAGAGACTATCAAAAACACAAGTGCTCTTGATGGCCGACAGAAAAGCAATGATGACATAGGGTTAGCTACCTGGTGGTGAGTATTGAATACAGTTTAGGGCAGCGATAACTCTGTCTTAACTCTGTGTAAGGATTGTCGGAATTAGACAGATTAGAATAATCGGGCATATTGTTAACTATCGAGGAGAGTATATTAAATAATAGTACATTACAATTTATTCCATTTCATTTAAAACTCATTCTTTGTTTTATTTTACAGAGTATGATTATTGAAAACTCTATATAAACTTATCTAAGCTTACTATTCTTGTTGTGAAACTTTCAAATGAGAAACCAATATGCCTCAGAAACTAACCCTTGTACAATTTAATGGGGTCTGTCGGACCCAAAATGTAGCATTTTACATATTCAATTTTTTAATAAAGTTTTTGGATAAACCAGGTTTTAGTTATATTCAAATTAGCCGTATTTACACTGGAAAAGGTACTTGACATTTATCAGTTACAATTGTGTGTAATTTTAAGTATGAAAACCCTCTTGCCTTAGAAAGGCCACAAAGTGAAAATGTGAGATGTAAAAAATATTGTTTTTAATCCTTTAAAATTTAGATTATGCTTGCAAAAGTTTAACTGTGTAGTTTATAAGGGTAGGTACAATATTTTAAGAATGACACAAAGATCAACCATGTGTTGATTTAGAGAGGGCTTTTAATTACATCACCGATTTGAATAATGGATTTGAATAATGGTTAATGACGTAATTCTTTTGGTCGTTTGGTCGAGACCATTTGAATTATGCATATAAATCACATCAGAGTTGAGTATGAAGCTGCAGTGAAACTTTATATTAACTAAAGCTTTTATTGCAAAATTATGTTGCTGTACATATAATAAAGGATGAGAAACGATATCGCTTACGTCTTGAGTAAATACAAGATTAATGCAAGTAAATTAACCTTGGAAATATAAGAGAGAAACGTCCAAACAGCTGTGATCTCTGTATCTTGGGGCAATCTGATTATTGTCTTTTTTATTTAGTTAATGTCTATCGTTACTGTTTGCATAGTATCAACAAACTTTGTAACCAAGTTTGTTCCTTCGATCTGTTCAAGTCATTTTCCTTTACTTGCTGTTTGTAATTGTACAATGGAATAAAATCAGTCCTACATGGTTCAAAGTGACGTTCAATGACATTAATCAATATTTATAACGGTATATTTTACATTTTGACTCCAAAATTTCCTTAATTTCCTTTTTAATTAGGACAAGTCATACACGGTGAATGGAAACAGTCTTTCACAAGTAATTTTTAGACCATTGGAATTCTATTCAAGTATCTAAGTCAAAATATGTAACCACCTATGAATTGGAAGTAAAATCTTATGATAATATGACCTTCTAGCGTCCAATGTTTGCGAAATCAGCTTTGTTTCCCACAAGCAATTACACGACTCCCGATCAGTCAGCTCCCACTTTTAAAACTTCAGCACAACAACCCTAACCGAAAAGCCAGCAAACACGTAGCTTCTTCTGAGAAAAGAAACTTGTTAAACAATCAAGGAGGATGGCGACCGATTAAAATAGAGTGCTCTCAATATCTTAGAAAATCTTTTATTTACTACAGAGCATTCTTTTATCCAAAAGCATGAAGCAAATATTTTGTCAATTGAATGTCAAGCCATCAAGCAATTAACACTTCACCATAGGAAAAAGCTTTCAGCTTCTTGTTCTCCTCGTTCTGTTTACTTCCGGTGATAGACGTTTTCTGATGTATTGTTTACTTCCGGTGGAGATTCTGACTGCGCCGTATAAAAGTCACAACTGCTCTTCACAGCTGGAAAGACATTTTTGATGGTGTGATAAAAAGCCATTAGTCAATTCTTTTAAGCTATGGTATTCTGTTGGTATTCCCATTAAGGAACTCTCCGTGTACTCCTGAAGATGGTCACCATGTTCAGGTTAAGGAAAGTATCTTTGAAAGTGTCTTGAGTAGACTTTCAGTCTTCTTGTGTCTCTTGGGGGTGAATGCGTTTTGTGCATAGCCAGACTGATGTTTGTGTGCCTATTAGGTGTATTTATGTACTCCTCGTGTTTCTGTGTAGTCGTCCCTTAAAGGCACTCTCCTGTTTACCCTTTAGGATAGTTTCTTCATTTAGTTAAATCGCAGGGTCTTTGTGTATCCGTTCAGACTGAATACTACTCGGGTTTTACAGCCTTGTTGTTCCCTAGAGGTTGGCTTATTTATGTAAATCCTTTCCCTTAAAGTAACTCTGATGTTTAAACTTCAATCAACCACAGTAGTGTTTCTCCCTGGAATAATACTAGCAGTCGCGATGTAAGTGAAATACTCTTGAAAGCAGCGTTATACTACTATCACCTCACCTCACCTCATCTCAACCTTCAATCAATCATGATCACTTGGATGGCATAATTTAGGATATGAATGTGAAACATCTCACATATCCTCCCAAAATGCTACTTAAATGATAACTTCTTGTTTCCAATAAAGAAAACTTAAATACATCGTCGCAAACATATAGAAATTTGCAGATATGACCATCACGGCCGGCATGCAGACATTGTGAGGTTATATTTAAAGATTATGACCTCAGTATTACGTCACGTAATTCGGTCAGCGCGCAATGTCATGACACATGTGCAACATGTGCAATTACATGGTAGATTTATTAAACTGCTATATTTTCAACGGAAGATTGATAAGCAATTTTTGTTATTATAAATGTTCCATATATATGCTGATAACCAAGTTTATAATCAAATTTTATTTTAATATAATTAAGAACAAAAAATTTCGTTTTAAAAATGTAAATGAAATTGATGAACAAAAGATTGGACTTCTGTTACATACCATCCCCGATAACCCAGTGCTTTCGTTCCGATAAATCTACACTACAAGCCCTGGAAAACTTAACGGGGTTTAACCTCAAACCCAATTACCTCCCTTTGCAATGACTCAGCTAAACGCTTGTTTTTTAACAAACAATTGGATCATTTCTCAAACCACTTTTCTACCTCTAACTATACCTTTCTTTCCGTCGCTTCCCTCATCATATTCGTTCCGTTTCTCCCTGATCTGTCTACTCTATTTTGGATGGCACCATCCACGTGTTAAATAGCTGGAAAATTGCTGACAACATGTTAAACCCCAACCCACTCAGTCACTTGATGTCGCGAACGGTTGAGTTGTTTACGCACTTGGTGTCTGCGTTTCGTTTCTGATTGGATAATATGTTCGTAAAGGGAGGTAATTGGGTTTGAGATAAACCTCCGTAAAGTTTTCCAGGGCTTGTAGTGTAGATTTATCAGAACGAAAGCGCTGGATTATCGAGGATGGTTACATACTGGCTTAAACCATTACGATTCCTTTGAGAACTTTTTCGTTTTCTATTGATAAGAAATAAAGTTCAACAGAGCTCACCTAATACACAGCTGTGCTCGCATCAAAATCTATTACCCATTTTGTCTTCTGGAATTTAACAAAAGAAGGACTTCAGAATCTAGCTCAACTTGGCTTGCAAGCCGTAATTACATCAGACTTTGATGAAGTTGTGTAAAGCTTCTTATTTGTTATTACTCTTTTTATTCGGTATCTCCTTTGACGCTATTTTGCGTAATAAGTATGAGACATAATGGATGCCATCAATTTAAAAGATGGCTGAATCCATGCAATAATAATTTTGTCCACTGCCACCGCAAAAATGCGGAGCAGGGACATAGTATTCAGTTCCCTATGTGCGTCCGTCCCTACGTATGTCCGTTCCGCTTCTTGTTAGCGTGATATCTTACAAACCCTTGCATCCAGACCCTTCAAAATTTATGTTGGTCTTCATTGGATAGATTCACACACACCAGTCGGTGTTGGTGACCTTGACCTAATTTTAATGGTAACGAAATGACTTTGACTCGTACATAAAGCCTTGTAAACATGACACATCACGAACCCTTGCACTAAGAGACTTCAAACTTGATGTCAGTATTCATTGGAGAGATACGCAGACACCAGTCGCTTTTGGTGATCTTGACCAAATTGTCATGGTATGAACAGGACTTTGGCCATTACGTAAATCCTTGTAAGCGTGATATCTAACAAACACTTGCACCTAGAGACTTCAAACTCGGTATCGGTCTTCATTGAGTGGCTACGCAGGAAACAGTTGATTTTGGGTTTTGTGACCTATTGGTTTAGCAATTGTTTTCTTGAGTTGAGGGACATGGTTACTTGAGTGACAACTACTTGTCTCATTTCATTTTTGCTCTTGTGCTTATCTCGCTGATTTAATTGTCTGTTTCCTGAAGTTAAAGTTTACATAACAGTTCACTCAAAATCCTGTTTTCCAATTACTAGATGAAAGCACAGCAAATTGCAGGATTTACTAGTAACTAGTAACACTGCTTCCATATGTTTGTGTCACAAGAAAATCACTGAAATTGTCATATTTTTTATTATCACGTCTGTCACTGTAAGAAACGTTTTGACATTAGATTTAAATAAACTGTAATTATTCTGTGACCTAAAAAATAAAAGTTTGCAAGAGCTTAATGGACACTATTACAATTGAAATATACTTAACATTTATCAATCAGTCGTTTACTTCCTGTTTCCCCTAATGTAACAAGTTGTTTCATCTTGTACTTTTAGAATGATTTTAAGATTAGTGAACACTTATGTTTGATTTTACATTTTGTCATTATTTATAGTCGCACGATCAGGATAATGTACTTAATAATAATCTTATTGCTTGGTATTTGTATATGTTATAAATTCAGAATTAAGAATAGTATAAAAAAGATGATTTTATGATAGCAAAAATGGCAACAAAAACAAAAAGCTTTGTGTTACAAATGAACAAAACGCAATGTATGGGTGAGGAAATCCTTAGAATGTTCAGAGTAAAGGCTTTACCTACAATACCATCAATAATATGTCGTGCTAATGCAGTGTTTGTGGATGACGAGAAAAAACAAAATATTGATAATGCATGTAGTTAAATGTAATCCTAATGATCTTGAACATTTGTAGTAAAAATATGACACTAAAAGTGATATACAGAGTAACATGACAGCAAATTCAACCATTTTCATAATTAAAGGTTATGTCATGTTCGTTGAGAAACACAATTTGGAAACTAAGCAATCCTCTCAATGAAATCAATGTTATACTAACAAAAAAGTTCTGTTGCAACATAATGGCTTAAACCTTTCCAACTATCATATACCATTGATAAGACATCAGGGCCAGCCGAGCCCAGCAGACACACAGCTGTGATTATGCAACAATCAATAATCCATTTGGTCTTCTGGAATTTCACAAAAGGAGTTTAGAATCTTGGTCACCTGGGACTTACAGCCGTAATTATTTTGGACTTTGATGAAGTTGACTACGTCCCTGATGTCCCTATTGTGATCTTGTTCTATTATCCATGTTCCCAGCTGTCTTGCCAGTTGCATAACAAGTATGAAACATAATGGACACCATTGAATTGAAGGATGGTTAATTCCACGCGACTCTTTTTTCTCTTCTCTCCCTTTTTCTCCGCTCACTGATTTGATAATTACTTTCCAGAAGAAACAAATAACTCCAAACCAAATAATCTTGATTACTTTTGAGAAATGGACGCGGTCGATTTGTGTCCATTTTTTGAGGATTTCAAATTATTTCATTAGTATCAGAAAAATCTTGTGTTTTGTTTTAAGACAATATCAAAACACAAACATTTTGCATATATGAATAACTTCATTCTATTCAGGTTTAAGGAACAAACACTCAATATGAAATACTTACATATCAAATTTGGCGTTAACTTGATGATTATTATTCAAAATGAAATGAGTTAATAAGTTTATTTGTATTGTTCCTTCGTTCCTCATATCAACACAATGTGTAACAAGGCAACAACAAGCAACCATCAATTCATTAAACCATTTAATGTTTTTTTCGGCAACTTGAAATGTCAAAACAGTCTGTGTAAAGATCATAAGTTATATTACTACTTTCATAACATGTCATAAAAACATTTGAGCTGTGGCTTTAAACAAAAGTAAAAATCGAACTGACATTTAGATTCACGTTTTTAATTCATCTTAATTAGCACAAAGTAGTCATATCAAATAATAAAAGCCTTCTATAAACAACATCAATAACATCTTTACCTGCTAGAATCTAAGCAAGGCCAGCCTTTTTCTCTTAGAAATTTGTCCACTTGATATTTAATATAATAAGGCTGCTCTTTCAAAAGATTATGATGTATAGGATGCTTCGTACTGTTGACCTTTACTGCAATACATATATGTAAATAAGTATAAATGAGATATATGATGACATATAAATTCAATCCTTACAAACAATAACAAAAACTCAATTTTCCTTTTATAGAATTAGTTTTAATTTTGCTCAGAGTTAAATCAGCAATGATATTAAATATATTTCTTATGAAGCAGGTGTTTGACAATATTTATTTTTGATTCTCTGTAATGGGAACTTGCCTATCAAAACTACTTTTTCAGAATCAATAAAATATATATACAATAACAAAAGTTGACAGGAAACTTGAAATTATGTTCATTGCATAAAAGTGGAGTTTCTAAATGTATTGGCATTGACATTGCTTTCCCCATGAAATTGCATTTGGTAATCCAATCTTCTGCCCATTCTGAATTCGGCAGTAAACCAATTGACACTTAACAGCATAAAAGAAGACAAAACAAAGTCAAGCTTCTGTGTTGTTTATTTCCGGGTATAGATCTATTCTTAGTTTGCAAGGAAACGATGTTTAGAATAATCTTTTCAGACAAATTCAGATCAAAAGCAATTTTCATGTTTTGACATTGGTTCATTTTCATCCTTTTAACCATTTGGAAAATTACTATGTTTTCAGAATACTATGCATCTGTTACAGTATGATTGTGAAACGATTGTTTTCTTGTAATCCCGGTACTTTTAGGGAATTCGTGAAATGCCCATTTCACTTAAGGTCTTCATGAAAAAGCTAAAGTTCCATATGGAGATTACTAAAACAAACAGACAATTTTTACACACTATTTTCAGGAAAACACTTGTTTCGCAATCTAACTGTAACATATACAAGATACAAATAAATTCATGATAAAGGATATTGATGTCTATGTGTGCCCTTAAAGGTGTTGATTTTGTGTAACTTAGCTTAGGAGTATCCATGATGAAAGAGTCTTTGACTATCAAGGGAGACAGTGTCTACATTTATGTGTACATTTGAGGGTAATGAATGTTATTCCCTTGAGAGTTTGTCTCTGTGTTCTATTCATGGTATTGTCATGTTGTGGTACAATTAAAATGGTTAAAGCAAAATCTAGACATTCTTGGCTTTTCTCTTATGTATCTCTACATTTAAGATTAGATTTAAATGCTGATGTATTGAATGTATTGATGATCAATTACTGTGTTAGAGAAAAATTTATATTTTTTAAAACTATAATTCTAAGTAACTGAACGTTTTGAATCATCCTGAAATCGTGATAGCCCAAATTCGTTTGGAATAAAAAATCTAAATATCGCGGCGTCTAAGTAATCTCTCGGACTAACCTTCGGTCTCATTACAATATACACTAACAATTGAGAATCATCACACTAATTCTCTCACAATCCCAAAATAAATACATCTCATTTAATAACCTATCTAATTAATCAAATGCTTTGGAAACAAACAATCGATTTCAAAACTTATATTAAGCTTAAACACCCTCTATTCCCTTACTGCGAAATTAACAGTACTGCAAAACATATTACTTATAGAAATATGTTATTTCTGATCAAAACAAGTTGTTGTTGTTGTAATTAAATGCATCTGCTTCCTTTAATTAGTGTACACAGTGTCATAACAGCCACCCCCTAGATATTCGTTCTGACAGAAATGTATCTTAATCATGTGTTGTGATATTTTGTCATATATTATCAAATTTCTTTATCTAATCATTAAATGAAAACAATATACAGTAGAACACGGATATAGGGAACACTCGGATATAGCGATCAAATTTTCAAGTCCCGTCCCTATATAATATCATATAAATCATATGCGTATAGCGAACACAGGATATAGCGAACTAAATTCTTTGGTACTTTGTAGTTCGTTATATCCGAGTTCTACTGTAGTTAGATTTATTGATGGATAAAAAAGCATTATTCACAGTTTCACCCTCAACGGAATTCCATGGAAATAAGTAGCTTAATCTCATCAACTTTACAAGATAACCAGATTAAGATTAAACTCACTTAAGCTTGAGACAGCTTATCTTTGTTTCAACATTTCTGGCACCACAAATCAAGTTAGGTTAAATGAGATGAAGGATAAGAAAACAGGCCCTCTGAGAAAAAAGATTGTGTTTTTAACACCGACTTAATGTTTTATTTTCAATTCAGAAAACATTTTGTATGAGTTGTCATTAATTGATTCATTAATCCTTTGTTTCAAAAACTGAATAAAATTAGTTTACAGGTTTGCAAATCAACCAAATATTGTGTGGATAAATAAGTCTTTCAATTTTAACACACTGTTTTGCTAAACGAAAGCTATTTTTGACACTATAAGGCTTTATTGACCTTACTGAATGATGATTATTGATGTAATCTTTAAATATATGCATATACATCACATCACAGTTGAGTATGATGTTGCCAAAATGTACAGTGAAATCTCGTATGAATTTCTGCTTTTATTTACGCATTACTGTGCTGAACATATAATATAGAATCACCTAAGATTTTTCTTTAAGGTATCACTAACGTCTTGAGTATAATATATTGCAAGATAATTGCAAGTAAATTACCCTCGGAATGATTAGAGAGAAACGTTCAAAGCAGCTGCGATCTCTGTAGCTTGGGGCAATCTGGTTATTGTTTCCTTTATTTAGTTAATGCCTGTCCTCACTGTGTTTGTTGCTTCGATCTGTTCAAGACATATTCCTTGTGTTGGTGTCTGTACAATCAACTACATCATTCCTACGAGTTTTATGGTGGCTTTAAATTACATCATTATTCAAAATTTAAAATGATATCCTTTCAATTTAAATTTGACCTTACATGCCTTTTAAAATCATTCCAGCTTGTAAGAGATAGTCGTTCACAAGTCATCCTATGAGTATTTAATATAATTAAATGAAAGATAGATTTACCAACTGTTGAATTGAAAGACAACGGCTATGAGATGATAAGATTGTTTATTTCTCTAGGGTTAACTGAATTGGCAACATCATGATCAACTCCGACAATTCCTTACTAATAACTAAGTGCTCAGTCAATTCACACTTTTACAACTCAAGCTAAATTACCCTCTCTGAACACCATGCAAACATGTTGCTTCTTAATAGGTTAATTGAGGTTTATGAAAGATTAAAAATGAGTGCTCTCCACGTTATATAGAATCTTTTATTTGCAATCCCTTAAACCAAAACCATGAAGCGCTTTTCTTGCCAATTGAATGTCAAGCCATCAAGCACTTCACTTTCAGCTTCTTCGTCTCCTGGTAATATTTACTGACTTTTCTGACTCTGAGAGGTAACTGGGTTGCAATCGTTCTGCACAGGTTTGTAGCCAAAGATGAGATTCCTAATCAAACGATCATAGTGTCAATCTCGTGTGCATTCTCTCACTCAATTACCTCCTGCTTAATCGAGGAGGTAGGTCGCGATAGTAATGGAAGTGTTCATGATGTACCTAAGACATGCTTACTTCTATATGATTCAATCTTAACAATTTCTGCACAAGCCGATGTGAGGTATAGATAGGGAAACTCACATATATAGAGATTAGTACACGAGCAAGTGTGCCATACGACTTATACGAAACGAGTGTGAAATTTTGTATTGCCCGAGCGAGAGCGAGGGCAATACATAATTTTGCACGAGTTTCGTATAAGTCGTATGGCACACTTGCGAGTGTAATAATTTCTTTATTATCCACTCAAAAAATAGCATGTTTACAGCACGAATCTCAGGTTGGACGCCTCTGCTTAGCGCGCAAAGATACGAGAACGGGTCACTTCGAGTTGAAGGTCAACTAATGTAGTGCGTTAGATTTATAAACGTTTTCACCGTCAAAATGAACACAAATAGAACACTTTCATAGCATAAATCATCTTCACAACGTCACGGGCGAAACGAAAAAGTTTCTAAACTTTCCCATTCCTCCCTTGACATCATTGGCCGTAATTTCTGTGCTAGCATTTTAACCCACTGCACGGAAGTAGCATAGTCCAATCAGAAGACAGCATGTTAAATGAACCGATTTGAAATGCGTATGCGTTTTACAAGGGAGAGAAACGCTTTATTTGAGTGATACATTAATGTTTGTCTTCTCTGCATTCTCGGTGCTCATCAAAAACATAAAAACAACAATGCGGACTGAAGTTTAAAATTAAATTTCACTCGGATAGTTTTCAAAAAGATCGTCTGTTGGTAATTTAAATTTGTTCCGAATGTAAACGGCAATTTCATTGGTTATTGTTGAAAGAGCTGATAAGGGGCGCAACTCGTGATCACGATAGGTGTCGCTGCTCCGGATCACCAGTTTTCTACCTTGTGATGGCAAGGTCTAAACGAGGAGTTGCTCAATACGTTTTACCTTGCCGTGGGAAGATGAGCATAAATATTCCACAACTTTATTGAACTATTATTTTTAGGGCAAAGTTGCCATAACCATAATATAATAACTCTTTCGAAAAACCAGGGGTATTGATAACAAGTTCAAGTAGTGAGGCAGTTTTTTCAAACCGATTAGTGTCAGTCGTTCGAAGTGTTTTGAGAAATGAAGTGTCAACAACATTAACAGTCAAACAAGATAGAATTGTGAAACTGAATTATCACTCCGTAACGTTCAATCCTCATCATCTGAAGACTCAAGTCGTTGAATTCTGCGGTATTTTCTCGCCGGCGACTTTGACACAGATGTTTTCACTGGAATTCTAATGTTGATGTTGAAAACACCGCCATGGATTGGGCCGGCGAATAGAGTGTGAACAAAATCAGAAGACAGGCATTGCTTGGTGTTTTTGGTTGATGTCACGGATTGTGCAAGTGTTTTCGGTTGAGACGATTCAAGCAAAACATGTGGTTGCTGGCGACCAGATTCTAGACTAGAGCAAGTTGAAGCGGCGCCAGATACAACAACCGGATGTTCAGCAAGTGGTTGAAGTGCTCGGTCAATCACTTCGACAGTAGATCGAGTGTTTGTCAAAATTTTGCTATAGTTGCGATGCTGTGTTTCAGATATTGTGGAGTAATTGTTCAAACTTTGGACATGTTTGTGCCCCGACATTTGCATGATGTGGGTTGGAGCCACATCTTGATTTTGGAGCTTTTGTATTAAATGTTTTCGGGCGCTATGATTCGTGATGCGCTTGTCAGTTTCAAGATGTGACCCGGATACCATTTTCTTCATTAGTGAACCAAGTTTGTTGCGTCCGACAGGTTGACGCTTGAACCAGATGTATCCCACACGGGGACGTACCTTACAGGCCGTCGCCAGATAAAATGGACTGTCAGGCTTGCAGAAATCTGCAGGTCGAAGTGACCTGTATTTTTTATATGCATCGACAGGACACCTGGGGATATTTTCGGGGGTGGCCCAAACTCGAGGGGGGAGTTTACGGACATTCCTTATGTCAGACCCGGTTCGAGTCTTTGTTTGACGCTCATTCATCTCCAGATATTCGAACCCGGAAGCATCAGTTTTCAGTGTGATGTCCCCCCAACACATCAACCTGTGAGGGGTCACTGACCTCATTCCGAAATGGATAGTGTTATTCCACCACATAAGGTTCAAAAGTGATTCAGGATTATCAGTCCCGAGTTGACCACTTGACCATAGGGACTCCACTTCCGTGTCAGATACTGCCTCGGCTACCATGGGTAAGTTCCCTTTACCTTCTTTCTTAAGAGATTTTTGTTTTGATGTGAGAACACTTCGAACTTGAGTGAACACAGGGTCAAGAAGTAGGGAAATTCCATAATTTTGATTTCTTAAATATCGGTCGAAACTTGAAAGCATGCACCTCAAACTTGACGGCTCGTACTCCTCCCCATTTGTTTTCCTCACACCAATGAAAAACCTCGAAAGAAGGGAAGCAAGTTCTGTAGGGGATAGATTTTCAATTTCTCGGTTGTCATTATCTACAGCTTCCATGAAATTTCTAAGAATTTTTTTTATGTCGTATTTTGTCTTGTTTGAAGTATTTTTATTCTCATTTTCAGTCAAGAAATCCTGAATGTCGTTTTCAGAAACGGGTACAAATCGTGATGTAGATATAGGCCTAGTCTGGGTAGGTGGGGCAAGAAAGTCATCATTCGTGATATCTTCGATAACATGGTCAGGGAGGCTAGATTCGTTGTTTACATTTGACGAAACTGTTTCTTGTAAGACATGAAACCGATACCTTGGTAATTGTTTCATAGCTCCGCTTTCTGTACGAATTTGGTACATGTTGAATGTCCCTAAAGGTTGGATAATATCTACCACTCTTCCGGTAGTTTGTCCATCAATTTTCACAAGAGTATTAACCCGAATTTCTGACAGGTCAGCCATGACGTCTGCTACAACGACGATGACTACGTCTGTACAATTTTTAATGTAAAACGTATTAAAACCACAAATTGATGGATTTCAATAAAAAATAACTTTTATTCGGAATTGTTGTTGTGTTTTGATTGAGCAAAATGCATGTTAAAATCAAATGAAGGAAATCTCGCGTAAGCGATAACTTAGTAATGAATGAAATTTACACATTTGGAACGGACGTAGTAAAAGTTTATGAATGAAAAAAGTAGTTCCTTTATGTGACGTCGAAGGGTCACGGTCGCTTTCAACCAATCAGTGACGAGTAGTGTCACGTGAAGTGATATGTGCACTTGTGCTCGTATTGAAAATACGGCATGACTTATGTTCAACCATATGGATAATAATGGTGATTATGGAGACAATGTGCTGGTAAAATTTCAATGATAAATTATTTGTGACCAATTAGAATTTTCGGCCATATTTTTTTCAGCCAGGCAACCATTTGAGACTCAGTTGAGCATACAAACCTTTCGCCCTTTGTGGCATCCGAGCATGCTCCAGATTATCACAAACATGTGAGTCAAAACGAACACAGTCAAGGTGACAAGCCCTCTCCCATGCTGGGAAGACCAAGAAGATATTCTATTCAACTCGTATTGGTTTATTTTTCGGTTCCTATTAGGATACTAGTTTTGTGTACTCTTTAGTAAACTCTCAGTCTATTTGTGGCACTGTGTGCATATTCAGGTTTATGTTTAAGTTTATATGTGTGTCATTTTCCTGTTTCCTTAACGACCGTCGATTTGTGTACAATAAGGTACTTTCTCTGTTGTGTAGGGTACCTTCTTCATTTAGTCTTAAGGGCACTGTCTTTGTGAATCCGTTTCGGCTGTTTTTCCTGCATACCACTCAAGCTTAGGGATTTACAAATAAGAGAATGTCTTTGCGTTCTCTAGGTTGGTTTTTTGTTTCATTTATTTGTGTATTATGTCTCCCCCCGAAGGGTAGGGAGACATATTGGTTTTAACTGAGTTCCCGTCGGCGTCGGCGTTCCCATTTCGTTTCCGGAGTAGATCTCTAAAACTATGTGACAGATCATCACCAAACTTTGCATACTGTCTTTCCATATCATGTAGATGTGCCTTTTGGAGGTAATAGGTTTTTTTTTGTTTTTTGTTTTTTGTTTTATTTCCATGGCAACAATTTGGACTAAGTCTTTTTCAAGGGTAGTGTTCGTTTCCGGAGCAGATCTCCAAAACTATGTGACCGATCATCACCAAACTTGGTATACTGTCTCTCCATATCATATAGATGTGCCTTTTGGAGGTAATAGATTTTTTTTTAAATTTTTTTTTTATTTCCATGGCAACAATTTGAACTTAGTTTTTTTCAAGGGATTCAGCATTCATGGTACTTTATGACAGTATTGTTTAGAGGTTTGGAGCATTTGTGGAAGGGGGAGACATCTGTTTTTACGGGTAAAAACACTTTCTAGTTTATAATGTTTTTAAGGAACTTTGATATTATTACAGTGTCACACAAGCACGGGATGTTCCCTTAAACATAACATTAATGTCCATCGTTGCACATTTTCCCTTTTTAAATAATTAATTGACAGATCACACTTTTCATATTGTAACTGTTATATTCTTATAGCCACATTGCACTATTGATAACTTTTGGCCGCTGGTCGTATTATGTCTAGCATGCAAGGTCAATAGGTTTTTCCTTGGTTTTCAGATAATAGTATACTAGTTATTCTTTTATAAAAACACATAATAAATACATTAGGTTAACCTACAATATGCTGCATTACACTTACATAGCATCAATCACTTATTGTAGGAAGTGACTTTCAAACACTTGTACAAGCGTAATGCAGAGAAAACGGTTTACTACTTTATAAGTTGACAGTAGGATTTCCCATTTTATATTATAAAGGCTAAACAATGTATATGTATGCTCTCTGTTGTTGTTAATTAGTATTTGAGATGATTAAGTTGCAAGGCTCTCAGCAAAAATTACCCCTGAAATGAGAGCACAATGTACAGAGCAGCTGAACTCATTGTGTCTCAAGGCTACTGGTATTTGTGTCTTGAAATTACTAATTGCTTGTCTTGACTTTATGAACATTGACAACAAAGCTTTGTAGACGTTCATACACATTGACCAAGCACTTTCTGTCATAACATAATACATAAATACATGTAGCTCAAGTTTTTTCAAATTCATGTTCCGTTGTAATGCTGATATGCACCCCATTTTATAATTCAAGGTTACATGCATATTGTTTGGGGCAATCTTTTTTCGTAAGTTAAGTAATCATCTTGATGAAATTAGTGTTATTCAAACCAAACAAGCAACTTCTGTCGTAACGTAATTGCTTAAAACCTTTAAGACTCTCATGTTCTATTGATAAGAGATAAATCCAATAGAGCTCACCTAATACACAGCTGTGTTTGCACAAAAATATGCTACCTATTTCATTTTCTGGAATTTCCCAAAGGTATTTAAAATCTAGTCCACAGTGAATTTGAAGGCGTAATTTCTTCGTACTTTGATGAAGTTGGCCAAGTCTCTGATATGTTTCTTGGTCGTGGTCCCGTTCGTCATGATACTTGCCCAATGTTTATATATATGTGTATATGTATGTATATATGTAATATTAGGGACAACAACAAACTAAAAGATGGTAAAGTACATTCGAACTTATTTATCGCTTCTTCTCAACAAGTAAATAAATGATTATCTGTATTCTGTAGAAACATATTAATTCTTCACTTGAAATTCCCGTTAAAGAATCACTTTATTAAAGCATACACAAATTACACAATCATGATTTCATTGATTTAAGTGTCATTTTCTGACTGTTGTTTTTACACATTTTTACAACTGACCCTTCATCAAATTGAAAGTGAACCCGCAAGTATACTCTGAATAGTTAAACGATTGTCCCTTCTGTGAACGCATATCAATTTAATTTTGAATGTTAATTTTGGTTGTTTGAGAGAAATTAATTAACATATGTTACTTCAAATACATTAACATAAATATGTTCTGTAATGTTCTCTATGTCAAAAACTTATTTGTTTGTCTTTGTACCCATTCAGTTTCCAGCTAATATTCAAACATTTAAGAATGAAAGGGTAAAAAGAATACAATCCATGTTATTAACATCAAACTCTTCCCGTCTTCCCGCCCATCAAATAATATTGACATTACAAGGAGCCTTGTTTCTTTCGTTATGAAACTTTTAATAATGATACAAAATGGCAACGAGAACATACATCATTGTAGGCAAACATAAACAAAAAAGCAATTTTTGCCTTAAAATACCATCAGGGATTTTCAGAGTAATGTTTCGAAAAGAACTGACTTCTGTCTCATGGGCATCAAAAAAGGAAGAATTTGTCGTGTTATTACAACAAATGCATTTTTGTGGAATAACGAGCAAAAGCTCTTACAGAGCAACGTTATGGTAAGATAGGATATTGATATTGCATGTGGTTACATGCAATCCTGATGATCTTGAAAATTTGCAGACTATGACACTTAAACACATATACAGAGTAAGCAAATATGCTTGATATGCATTGCTGATTACGATACGAAGTGAAGTGTTCATTGAAACGACAAAAAGATTCTATTCCAGAAATTTCAAAATCGAAAATTCAAAACTCTTGACATGGTTATGCCAATCCTCATACAGCATAAAATAGCTTCCTTTAGTTACTAATTGTGTGCCTTGACTGAACGAACACTGTCTGTACTGTATTATTTGTATGTATGTGAGTGGATGTTTATATTTTGTATGTATATATCTAAAATTATTTGCTTTTAATGCTTATACAGTGTCTCGTAGGCCTTTAGGCCGGATGTTACTTTTAACAATGTCCTATGTGTGTATTCTTGAAATGTAACATGTGACACTTAAATAAAAAAAAAAATTTCTTCTTCTTCTGTCTCATACATTTGTAAACAGGCTAGGTTTACATGGACTGTTGCTTAGTGCTACTTATATCCTGTTTTTAGAATGGTTATACTTGCATGGTGTTCAGCATCAGAGAGAAATAACAATGATTCATCCTGTCCTAGTAGCTGAAGTTCAGGAAATGAAGTTATATAATAGCAAGTATAACCTGCCCTTTTAATGTGTGCCCAAATAGAATAATAAAACAGTTGAAAGATAATAACAGAGTGTTATGCCAATACTTTTAAGACTTCACAAATTCTTAACTCTATCAGAATTCAATTTAATCTAAGCTGTTATAAAAGTAAATATATTTATCAACGTCTTTTCAGTAATTAAAACATAAACATTCACAGAGATTGAGATATATATAACTTTCCATTTTATAGAAGTCACCAAAAGATAACATTTGGTTCCATAGGAGAACGTTGTTCCACCGTCATGTCAACACAATGTAACAAACTACAACAACTACAGTCAGTCAACCAAGCATTCACCCATTCATTTGTTTATGTACAACATGGTCCGAAATTATGTTCAAATATTATAGAGTTATTATAACAATCCACTATTAGTGTTTTTATTCAATTTAATTTTCTCCATACACAAGCAAGTTAAATCTATTTATCATTCTATCATTAGCCCCTTTTGTTTTGATAGGTGAGAGCAGTAAACAGTTTAGAAAGTTCAATCAACCAATGAACCAATCCATCGTTCAGATTGTGTTATGTTATATGAAAGGTCAATTGTATTTCCAAATGTTACTGTGACATGTGTGTGTAGTCTTTTCAAATGCATTTTCCAAAAGAAAAATGTGCCATGAAGTTGCATTATAGGTATTTTCATTTCATTCACAATTCTAACATTGGCTTTCTTATGAGTAATGTATGCAAAGACCGGATTAGACCATTCAAAATGATAAGAGTCACATTAAATTTTTACTTTTCCTTTTTATAGTTTTTTTTCTCGTCATGCCACCTGATCCTTATTTTACAATTAAGGGTTATGTCATGTTCTTTGAGAAACAACCTTTGTTTTTATAAAGTAAATGTTACATAATCAAAGAAAGGAGTTCAGTTGTAACATATAATGGCTTAAACCTTTCAAAGTCTCATGTTCCATTGATAACACATAAAGGTCACCAAAGACCGCCTGATACACAGCTGTGCTTGCGTCACAATCTATTATCCATTTGGTCTTCTGTAAAATCACAAAAGGAGTTTAGAATCCAGTTCACTTGGGACTTAAAGTCGTAATTACTCAAGACGTTGATGAAGTTGACTAAGTCACTGTTGTGATCTTATTCTATTATTCCGGTTCCAGTTTGTCTTGCCAGTTGCGAAATAAATACAAAACATAATAGGCAGCAACAAATTGAAATTTTTCTCTTTTTTCTCTTATTCTCCTCATGTCACTGATTTGTTAGTTACTTTCCAGAAGTATCAAGATACATGTAACTGTTTACTCCAAACCCAATAATCTAATTAATTGATTAAAGTGAAATAGAAGGCATGGTTGATTATATTCCAATTTTGGAAGGTTTCAAATTACTCTCTTAGTAACCTAAATGTAACAGTTTTAAGAAGATAACTGACACTTACATTTTCTTAAATTTGCTAAAAAATCATGTAAGATCTTCAGAATATGTCTTTCTTTCAGAAATGACATTTGTCTGATGACTATCAATAAGCAAAGGATATGTATGCAATGCATTAACTGTAGAATAATGGCCAAAAGCTTTTACTCAGCCAAATAATGGGAAGATTGGATATTGATAATACATGTTGCAACATGCTATGGATTATCTAGGTGATATTCAACAATTTATGACTTTTAACACAAAAGAGTGTAAACATGAGTAAATGTATTTTATACATTTGTTAAATATGACATATGTTGTACTCTTGTATTACAGATAACAGAGACAATCAAGAGTTGAAAAAGCTTCTTGAAAGTCAGACATAGCGTTTTCAAGTATATAACATATAAAACATACAAAAGAAAATGAAATTTCACAAACATAATGAAAATGTTACAAAGATGTAGTTTAAACCCTCAAAAGATATTTCAGTGCTATCCCAAGGAATTCAATGAGTTTTACCATGCATTGGCGTTAAGCATATGATAACGATTACGTCTTTAAGTTTTCGTTGATTTTTAAAAAAGGTCTAAAACAGCAATTGTTCCCAAATGAATGTAAAAACAACAACATTCAAGACACGACAGCGGCCGAATGCATGAAAGCAATATTTTGACAACTTGTATTTGCTTGCAAATTGAGATATCCAAAACATTATCAACTGTAAAATAGCAACTTTATAGTCGTCAGTGTCGGAATCTGTCAAAAGGTTGAGACTGACGGGATAAATCATTGGAAAAACGCTGACAACGAAGCGTAACGTTTAACTGGAAGAATATTATATAATTCCAACAAACGTTTTACTACTTATTGGTACAAACAATTAACGCAATCCTTAAATTGCATAAAGTGCTGTATTATTTTGCAAACTAGTGCAACACTCTTTGCAGTAAGACATCCTGTAACAATGAACAAGACACGAGTACAACATATACAGATGTACTGTTGCGTTCACTTGCTGGTGTACATGTACGTAATGCATATATATTGTAATTTTGGTTTTGTTTGGACGTCTTTTAATAACTGCTGCTGACGTTATACATATAGATATATTTTAAATGTAGATGTAATTTTACCATTTTCTGACTTGTCTATCGTGTGAAATCTTTAATTTTGGCATGACCTAGACGGAAGGGATCATATATTTTTGTGTTTAAAGCTGTTGGTCACACATGAAGGATTTTGTAAAAGTAAATAAACAATTGAGTTACGACGTTTCGTTTTCGCAAGTCCACAAAGAGATCCAAAAGAACATGGCATTTCTGCTAGGAGACTCAGGTAAAAAACAAACTGAAGGTATGCAGCTGTATACATACGGTGCATAGAATCTTCTACATTTAATAAATGGACACCCATTGATAGACATATACACTGATTTTTATAAAATACAATGAATTCGGAAGAAAGACAAGTGTAAAGTACTCAAGGGGGGATTTTGACAAAATGGCAAGCACGTTTTCGTTTAAAACATTTTTTTAATTTATTGTTGAAAATATCAATTAAACAGGGAAAGGTACATCCCCTAATAAAGTAATAAGTAGAGTGTGATAGTGGTTTTATCGCCTTGTGGTTTTATGTATTTGATTGTGTGTCTGGATCAAACTTTTGATGTGTTCATACCCTTTTAAAGTTAATTCAGAAGTCGTAAAACGAGATAGTTACAATATTTTAAATTTATATTTCGCCTTTTATTCGATGCGTTTCTAATTTGAATACTCTGTTCTCCTTAACCGTTTATTGAAATTGTTTAAGAAAGTTTTAAAATATCCATTCTTGCTAATTTATCCCTTCGTGGGGTTTTTTCACGCTTCCAGTCGAAAAAAGACTACTTGTATTAGCATCAATACTATGCATATTAATAAATAACATCATACGGAAATGTTATCTGAAAATAGCTTCCTGAACGGCGAATGATGTAGGAGACGATTGCAGAGGAAGTCAGAAATAATCACGATTGAAGTCATTGCAATTGGTTGAAACTGAGATTCAAAATGTCAGATGTAATCATAATTCTACAGTCTTAATATTGATTCATTTCAAGTCTGTTGTTCATATTCATAGGCATTCACAGCGATGATATGAAACATAACATACTGTTTGATGCGGAAAGATCTTTGTGAAACTAAATCAGAATAGTTATATATCTCCCTTGTATGTTTAATACATGTACCTTAGTCATGCTTCTAAGATAACACTTAATATATTTCCAATTACTCCCAGCCACGATTTTAGAAGCTACTTTATTAGTTGAGTCAGTGGGTAGTCCATGCAGCTATCAATTGCAAATGTTTTCTCAAGATTCAAATGAATCATTTCTGTAATGTATTATAAGAGGACCTAAAACATCTTACATACAACTTGGACCTCCATGTCTGTGGCAACCATTCATAAAAGGCCTTGTTCATTATCTGTATCAAGACTGTTATCGCCAGAACAGTCCTGATATCGACTGCAGGACACTTATAAAATTGTCTTTAAAACGACATCAAATCAAATACATCAAAGAAACATATTTTTACTGTTGTCTGTATTCATTCTCTTCATATAGCAAACGCGATTTTTCTAAATCATTTAGGAATAACTTAAATCATAGATACCGTTCGGCACACGCATATTGGAATCAACTTACTGAGGTTGCGGTAATTGCAGTTTAAAGAATAAAACCGTAGCTTATCGTTTGATACAAATTAACATCACACACAGTAACAGGACAAAACTACAATAAATCGAACATTATTTATTTACTTTTGTAGAAAATCCCATCGATTGTAATGTATTTAGAGGCCAATGTCGAAGATTCACTGTCGTAATACAGCAAAACTTAAACGTCCGAATCAGTCATAACTAAATAGGAAATGGAAGACTTCAGTAAACGTGTTGCCACGTACCTATATGTGACACGCACTGCACAAGGTGCACGAGTTCAAAGCAGTTTCGTGTCTCGTGCTTCATATCTGATTGCTGCATTCTTCGATAATCATGTGGAACATCCGAAGTACTACAGACCACTTTCATACTACTTTAATTTTTACTTGATCTAAGCGATTGTAAGTGACTTATTAGCATAGTTTTCAATTTGTATCGGTAAATGCACGGACTGTGTCTCCGTACTGCCGTCCTCGGCCTAACGGCCTCGGACAGGCCCAACGGACAGAGTCCGTTGCATTTCCCGATACAAATCAGTAACTATGTTAAGAACTATAGCTTGGCGACATTTAGATTTAGATTGAGGAGTTGATTAAGGATTAAGAGTTGGAATTTAACCTGATCTTACAACATTGAGATTAATCTTTTACGGTTTGTGTTTGGGGGCATATAATGTGCATAAGTAAGTGTTTTACTTGGAGACATAACCTCCAGGTGTACCTTTCGAGGCGAAATGAACCAATATAACAAATTGACATGTACAGCTTAAAAGACAAACAACGGATCACAAAAAAATGTAGATAAGCCAGACCAAGAGCGAGATACAAATCCCCCATGAGTTAGGAAAATATGATATATCAGGTAAGCTAAGTTATGTTGACATACAATCTTCTATTATCAAAAACTGCAGAATTGTAAATTTGATGTGTGGCAGCCTGTCACATACAGCAGTTACTAACCTGGCGTCATATTGAACATAGTGTTAAATGTCAACATCATCGGAACCCATTTTAACGAACTACACCGCCCAAGGGTTCATTTTTTCTATAAACGAGAGTTTGCTTCACATTGCTTTCGTAGTTAGAAACCGACAGGCACAAGTAGCTGATTACCTTGGTTGGTTTTGACTTTACCACAATTTAAAATATATCTGACGCATCTGACTATGGATATATGATATATCAATATTAATCATATTTACAATGTTTTATGATTAACTCGTTGCTTGGTTAATGTTTTGTTAATATATAATAAATTATATAATATAATATATAAATTAAACGCATGCAGAAGGATTGTTTGCTTGATAACGACAAGCCTGCATTGTTCAGTTAAGTGCCCAAAACTGAAAAAAGGGTTATTAAAAATTATAATAATAGTAAAATTAACTAAAGTGTTGAGGTTTTTTTTGCCTGTCAGTTTAAGATACATGTACGTTAATCGGTTGCAGTCGAATAGTTGTTTTGTGTTCACAATATGCAGAGTTTGCGAAATACGATCTACGGATTATCGCATATATGAATGATAAAGGCAAAATATTGATATATCCACAGAGATGTTAACACAATACTATGTAGGTATCACATTGCACAAATGTTTTTTAAAAAATCATTTTATCCTAAGACTCAATATAAATGACACTCTCTGTGTGGAAACACTCACAAGTGTTTACTAACCAACAATCAACGCAAGATCTTTTGAGAACTGCACTTAACACTGAGTGATAATCTCAATTTTATTTTTAAAAACAAATATTTCTGTCCATATGAAATATATATGCTAACGTTATGTTGAAATCTTTACATGTATCTGTGCGGGGAAAATCATCAAGAGACATGAGCGCTTAAATGCCTTGAAAAAGATAAATCCGCTTAGGACTATTAAACCAAGCAAATACCAATAATCCCCTCCCTTAATGACTTAAAACCAATGTACTTAAGAATAGATTTAATTGGAAATCCGAGGTGGATATGCTGTCTATTAGAGATGATCGTCTTTGGATGGCTAGGATACTCCATAGGGAAATGATCCTGTAATTGAAAGGATAGAGTACCTTTGTCATATTAATTACACCCAAAGCCATGAGAGAGAGTCTTGCTTAAGGGAATTGGCTCCTATTTGAAAAGGTGAGTAAAATAATTATAAACGTTACGCATAACTGAGAGTATTGAGAATCATGCATGACAGGTTTTTTTAAATATTGTTAGGAAGAACAATTTATTTGAAGCTTCTGCATTCTCGTAGCGGTATTGTGTGAAATGCATTTCATAAAACCTTATCACTTTTGTCGATATACTTTTCGGGTGTTTTGGATGAAATAATCTAATACTGACAAATATCTAGACATGTGGAAAGTTAACATTACGATTTAACCATAGGGGACAAACATTGATGTTCTTCAACAAGGTGTTGGCACGTAATCATGGCATTGTCTGGCTATATAAAACAAGTTTGTGTTTATAGATTAACGTCTAATATGGTTGGCGGCAACAATAAAGGCATGCACAGGAAGATAAATCCACGTTTTACACGATACCATAGATGGCCTCAACACGATACTTCAATGGAGTGGATCATAACAAATAGACTTAAATTAATTAATTATTAATTAATTATTATTATTAGCATGATAACCTGGACAGAACGCCAATTGAGTCTTTTTGATTTTCTTCTTGAAACCTCATGTATGAAAATTAAAGAAAATGGCTTAAAGATGTTAAAAATTCTATCACTAACACTGATACGTGTGTAAATGACTAAAGTATACATATTGTCTTTTATATTTTAAATTGAAAAATATCCCTACTGTCATTTCTGTCTGTAAACATATCATTGGATTTAACAGAAAACATTATCCGATTTATAACACATAGGGTTGAATATAAGTGGTGACATATTTAGAAAATTAGCACATGTCACATCAATTTTGCCTAGCAACGATTGTTGCACCGAATTCCCTATTTGTTCGCCTATGACGTCATAAAATCATTGTTCGTAACGTCACTTTAGATATTTCTTAGAGATCAAAAGAGAGGAATCGGTGAGAAAGAAATGAGTATTCCCGGAAGTGTGTAAATATGACCTTTACGAATATCGTGCACATTTTGTGCGGGTAATAACGAAATTCAAACACTTTTCGTTAAATTCATAGCACACAAGTGCTAACTTGGATTGCCTCCAATTAGGCTTCTACCTTTCTCCCCTATGTATTAGGCTAATAAGAACAGAGGCTTGCTCGGATACGACTGAGCTGCCTCTGTTGGGAGAGAATGTGTCTCGGAATATAATCTCTATTTCTCACATCAGACTAATCTCTTAGGATGGCCTACCATTAGTACTCGTTTTGTGTCTATGCTTTGCGCATGGCATATAATCTAATGTTTTACTTACCTATTATCGTCGTCATCCTCCTCCTCGATGGCGTCAGGCTGACGATGAAGAAGCCTTCTCTGTTCTTTTCTTTCACTCGAGTCAAAACTCGCTGCAGGCCAGGCCAGATAGAAGGAATCCCGTACAATTGTCTCCAAACTTCCAACTTCGTGGAATGATTGAGCCTTTGGGATGTTTAGCTTTTCCTTTAGGCGATGCATTGTCTTTGTGTCCCTTAGTAAATCCGTCTAATTTATGCAATATTAGTCTTTATGATAAGAAGTTGTATCCCGAAAAAAGTTTAAAATATCCAAGAGTGATAAAAAATTTGTAGAGAAGTTACGAAATCCAGTGTTCACAGTTACTCGTTGTGTACTTAAATGTATCCAATAGTTATAACGTTATGTATTTTCCTGTAAATCCTTTCAGGAAGTGAGTAATCAATAGCACCCGATGAGTTCAAAGGTTAATTATATGTAGTAATGAAATAAATCCAGTATGAGAAACTTATACGAATATATTATCCCGTAAATCCATAATGTTATGTTATAAAGAATGTATATATTATCCAGAAAAGATGTCACAAATATACAAACTCCTATTTTCCAAAAGTGCTAGGTTAAATTATCTCGAAGACTATAATAAATTTGCACAATTCCGCGGAATCACTTTATTGTAGGATCCATGCGTCCCATATGGAACTGCAAGCTCATGTAACAACAATCACTATCTTGTTATTGTTTACGTTTCGTAATCCACATGTACACACTATGCTAGCAGAAGTTCCTATCCAAGAACTGTAGACATTGGTATCCTTGAACGCTTTCACAATACTAAGCTACAATAGCTTCGGAATGCCCTTGATAACGACCAAGTTGAGTATTGCACTGTACTTCCCTCGTGTGCAGGTTACTGAAGCTAAGCGCTATCTCGCCATATCGCTGGTTTCATTCATCAATTGATCCAGGGAAGAAGAGTGCGCATGCGTGGGCGATGTTGTGAATTTCTCATCAGACGACAAAATGATAGAGCATTGTTAGCGGGATTGCAGACTGCTTATCGCACTTTCATTCAGATGTACGTGTTAAGCGTAATTACGTTGCATACGTAATATATCGATCGAAGGTAATGTAGACATAGCACTAGTTACCATATGGCTTGTGGTTGTTTTTAATGTTCGTGTCCTTGTATTCGTGTCCTTGATTGAAATTCCCGTTGAATGTGGTTGTGGGTTGCACTCAATAATTTTGTTAGTGACGTTATTCATATTCTGTCTCTAAAATAATACAAGTTAGTGTTTAGCCGCATTGCATTGTATTTAGTTGTAATGGGCGTTAGTGTTCATAACAATATGATCATTGATATGATGATATCATACAGCAATGTAACATAACTTGTTAGAATGCCGGACAAAAATGAACTATATGAATACAGGACAGAAGACTTTCTTTTGTGAGAAAGGTACTCTCTGTCTTAAGATGAATCGAGTTATGTATTGTGAGATATAATAAAACTAATTAGAAATGAAACACATTTTATATGAGCGGAAATACAGTTTATTACCTTGCAGTCAGTTAACCATATCCTATAAAGAAAAGGGCAGGGCAATTCTCTTTACTCGACTTTTGGTTATAGCACATTTTGGACTAAAGATAGCGTCCTCAAATGTGGTCAAAATATCTAAATGCCTCTCAAAGAAGTCTTGCCAAATCTACACGATTCTTTCTTGTAGGTTTTAACAAATGCCTATGATGCTATAACATAATAATGGAAGAACTGAAATGGAATTAGAGAGTACAGACTATCCAGTACAAGCTTCAACTCTTGAAAGTACTAATAAAGCAACTCTCAGCAACCGCCGACTGCTAATAAGTACAATAATGCTTCTTGTGTGTTGCATGTAAAACAGAGGAGAGTGAGAACACTATTAATGATAAGACTGCAGGCCCTGGGCTAAATATGTAAGATATTCAAGACCGTTGTTTGACGAATATAGTCTTAAGATCCATGTTCAGGGTAGTATATAGTTCAATATTTTAAAAACTGCATTCATTGTACTTTTTTGCTAAGTTTTGCGACCAACCTAGAGAAAATCGGACCAAAATTCATTAAAGACCCATATTCAAACTGCAATGAAAAGCAATATTTTTAAGGTATTCTAACGATATTAACCTCTCAAGACGTTTGTTAAACGACAATATAGTCTCAGGGTGTTGATTATTCATATTTATGTCAGGGGACAGTACATTGTGTGATAAAAAAATATTACTACAAATTGAATTCGTGTATAGTTTTTATTCCATATCAGTAACCGATAAGATCCGGATATTGTGCAAGGACAAATTTAAACTTAGAAAACCAACTAATGAATGCAGAAAATATCCCCTTTTCCACGTCATGCACAGATGAAAGCCGTACACATGAGGGCCTACAACACAAGTATTGGATTCCATGCTTACCATCGAAATATTTGTTGAATAACAGCGATTGTTTGGAAAATACAGACAGTATTCTCCTTGGTCGGCGGAATATCCATATAAGCTATAAGGGATGTTCCACGCGTCTTTCGACTTTCTGTTATTATCGATTTGTTTCGCCTTCTGACCAATATCTGGTCCTTTCTGTTCCGGCAAGTAATTCCACTACCATTGATAATTGAATTCTGGTTTGTTATGACCTAGTGGGTATTTCAAGGTCGAAAGAGTTGAAGTGTTTGTAGCCGTGCCATTGGTCTCCCGATTTCGGTTTTGTTCGGACATTGCAAGAATATGTCTTTTATCATTAAGTAATTCATCATTTTCTCCCCGCAAAAGTAGATCAAGTCATAAAACGTTGATCCAACCTCTGGGTATCAAATATGTCAAACTTCATAAATTGTGTTATTTTATCGAGAAGAACATGGTTGAACAATTATGAATAGAGGATATTATATAGTTGTCCATGACATACCATGTTTACGACACAGGTGCCTAAATATAATTATCTTACCTTACAGTAAACTACGTTTGATGGACTGACGATCGACTCGATTTATGTTACATGTATGTACCCCGCCAGTCTCACCCCTCACGTTGTACAAATTGTATGTACCCCGCTGCCATAGCAACACCTCCTCTCAGAGAAGAGGTGTCGCATAGAATGTGCAGGTGTGCAGAGTTTACTTAAGTTCGATTAGCAGTTTTCGTGATAATCAATGATAGATTTGTTTTCTCACCATTCCCTGTTTAATTTGGAACCAAATTCTGCATTGCATTACTTAGCACTTTTTATAGGATTAAAATCAAATAGTTTTTAAGCATGTTAAGGATAGTAGTTTTACGTAACACGATTCATAACATTTCAGTCGGTTTGGATGACGCCATTTTGTTTACACGTTCATACGGTGATGGCTTATCCGTTTACGGCAGTCAAACTAATAAGAATATATTTTCTTCTGACATGACGGTAAGATAAATACGTTGTATGCTTCTCCCTCGCGTAATAAGGTCTGATGTACCATCTTTGTAGAAATTTCAGCCCTCGCCTTGCGGCTCGGGAACATTTCTACAAAGATGGTACATGAGACCGTATTACCCTCGTGAGGAGCATACAAATTATAGTATTTCTAATATTTTAAGACAAGAGTGTTGTAAACATAGTTTGTCATGGGCACGAATATATATGTACTATTCTGTTTATTACCGTAGTCCCAAAATTAAATACTCAAACCCTACTTCTTAGCATAGGCGGATTAGCCGCCGCCGACCCGAACAGATTTTGACGTCATAGGTGAACCGTGACGTCAAAGCACTGTTTATAACATGACGTCACAATGAAAGGAATGAACAGCTGGTGTGATCAGCAAGATTATTTGAACTTAGAGCAATTTGGTATGTTGTTTCTTCTCAGCCTCATGAGATTCAAAGTATTTTCCATGTCACCAAATTATGAAATGATGTTTCTTGAAATCGGATATATATAAAAAGGATCTAACAACTGCGTATTGAATAATACCACGATCTATATGTTTAGCATTTACTTAGCGGAAAATTCAACTGCAACCGTGTATCTTTGATTCAAAGGGATAATTCATTAAAATTGTGTATAACCGTCAATAACTTCCAAATAATAAATTGTGTATTAATGTGTCAGATTTATCCACTGATTAAAAATATCAATTATTTATAACTTAGAGACGATCGGCAACAAAATCATTGATTTGAAGACAACAGGGTCATGTGACCGGCATACGTTTCAATGAACACTAACGTGGCGGTTACACAAAATAACCGTCACAGTATGAAGGTTATACGAATCGTGTCTGCTGATTGGACGAAACAAAGTCATGCGAATTTAAGAACAATTTACCATTGCACAGAGATGAAACCATCATAACACGCTGTTTTCACAAATATCTTTTTGAAAGTGTTTGAAATACCAGAAAAACATTGATATTATAATTATTCTTGAGTTTAATAATTGAGTATACGATTCAGAAGAAAAACAAGTTGGATATATTTCGTTATATTTTCTAAGAACTATGTTTTATCAGTGAACCAACATGAGGGCATTCTCTCCCCACAGAGGCAGATTAAGTCAAGAAATTTTCATACAGCCTCTGTTATATTACGCCGAGTTTGTGGGATAGAATGGAAATCTATCATTAAATCATCATTTTGGCTACTAAATGATGGCAAAGGCATTGTGATATGAACCATCCGTTCCATGCGAGAAGCGTTGTCATTTGCTTTAGAAATTCAAATGGATTGTGGTGCAAATTTTGTCCGCTAGGGGGAAATGACGTAACCAACGGATTTCGGCGTAATAGAACAGAGGCTGTATCAACATTTCATGACTTGATCTGCCTCTGTGAGGAGAGAATGACATAGGGGAAGCGGAACTAATGTCGGGTGAGCTTAGGACCTGTTACAGAGAGTTAAAACAAATGTGTTGCTGTCATTTTAAATTTAATTTCAATTTCAAGTAATGTTTTAAAATCTAAACAAAGAATTTTTACGAAATGATTTTCATAATGTGTTTGTCCACATAGTTATAGCCTGTTTGAAATTCGTTTATAAACTTTCTACAACTGGGTGCGCATACTCCGCCAATTATACAAGTTTAACTTACAGGTTTCCTCCTTTTCTACCCAACAAACTCGTCGAATTAGTAGAGCACAGTGATGTAGTGGTTACCATGCTGGCCACTCACGCCAGAGACCCGGGTTCGAATCCCGGTGGAGACACCAACAATTTGTTACTTGGGTCTAATTCAGGGTTGTTTCCTGGGCTAGGCACTTCATCCACATTGCCTTCAGTCCACCCAGCTGTTAAAATGGGTACCTGAAAATTGGATGTCCTAACCTACGTGGTCGTGATTAGCGCTTAGTAGCAGCTGTGAAAGTACACTCCTTCGGGGTAATAATGTAGCGCTTTGAGCATGTGTTAGGACGTGGAAAAGGCGCAATATAGTATGCACATTATTGTTATTAGCACCAAGCTCGATCAACATCTCATGACTTGATCTGCCTCTGTGGGGACAATGGCCGAAACCTCACAAGCAACTGCTAACAAAGATTACACCTATGTACGGTCAATACTCTGTGCCACAGCAACTATTGTCCCTGTTAATCTCAAACAAACTAATTGGCTGAAACACCACGTTACTAGGGAGACGGTACAGTGAGGCCTGTAGAGCGGATATACTCCTATTCTGTAGCGGTTTGAAGATGTTTCCAAACATTTACAGCAACGCAAACGACATCTGAGTTGACAATTACTTTTTTCCAAACTTAAAGGGGCAGTAGCACGTTTTAAAAAAAATTGTTTTTAATGTTTTACTGCTACGTTGATGCTTAAAGTATTATTTTGATAGTGTCCGAATTCTCATATCACAAACCAATCATCAATAGTCAGATACAAATTATAAAGATTCACATGAAGTCCATAGGCGGCCATTTTTGTGTGAACACCTTTGATTCATTTTGTGTTAGAAAGAGAAATCCCATGGCTGAACCTAACATTAAATATTTGATTTATTACTGCTCAAATTTAGTATAAATACATTGTCTTTCAAATGGAACCAATTATTTTCATTTTCCTGACATCAGCTTACATCCCCCTACAGACGTGCTACTGCCCCTTTAAAATGCGCTTGAATTTATGGAATTACATTAAGAAGTAATTAAAGAAAATGTACACGATGTTTATTTCTATATCCAACTATGTTATTTCAAGATACCACTGAAATTAATTGAAGTATACATTATTAACGTAAGCCTGTAGGGCAATAATTTTAAACATAATCCCATTGTGATAATTAAATACTTTGAATTACTTTCATAATGTGTAAGAAGTAAGACTTAAAAAAAAACAATTTATGATTAATTACTGTTCACACCCTTAGGATTGAAGATTAACACGAGTCAGTCAGTCAACTTTATTGCATATATGACATCAACGTACTTCAAAGTTAACTTCAGTCTCTCTTTACTATAAAATATTGAAAAACGGTTACTCTAAACCCAAACCACGACAATATTGCCATAACTTGGTAACTGTCAACTCATACAATGCCATGTTTAAAACACGAGGATACACTCAACTCTTATTGCTTGGTGCCCCAAAGGGCACCAAGTATTATGATTTGATTCTCCTAAAACTTTTCTGAATTCTCTCTATATTACTCTTGATATTTTCAAAGGGAAGTCGCGCCAATCACCTGTGTTGTATCCAAATCAAAAGACCAATGAACAGAGCTGTAGCAAAAAATGCATTACGTCATATTGTGGGTAATACAAAATATTTGGCACATTAAACTGTGGAATATGATTTCGCTTTAAATGTCATGTTAAAAGAGAAAAAAAAATGCTATTAAAGACGCTGATAAATGTTAACAGACTCAATCAAAAACATATTCATTTGATGTAGAGTCTGCAATTGTTCCAGATAAGAGCATTATTTTGCATTCAATAATCGCAGAATCCACTTTTTTGTAACCCACGCGATTTAATTTCACGCTGGGCTCGCCTGGCGATTTAAAAGTAATGTTTGTGTAAGAACGATGGTGACATCGAGAAAAGACGTATGTTTACTAATAGGTAGATCACTTACGACCACGTGACAAGTCATACTTAACGATGTCACTAAATGTTTACGTTGGAAACATGTATGTTCAACTTCTTCAGATTTTTGGCAGTTTCCGTGGAAACGTAACTTTATAGGGGACGGGTGGAATATGTCTTGTTTTGATGATTCTAGTTTATAAAATTCAGAAGATGTTAAGATCTTTTCAAATGTTTCTATTGGTCCAAATGGATTATTGTCATACATACATATACTGCCTCACATTAATACTTCGATAATAACAAATTAGTTGTCCAGAGTTATTATCATAATTAACGACCGTTCGTTATGATAAGTATTTGTTTCCAGCGGTAATAACGTTGTCTATAGAAAATAAATAATTACCCAATATCTTTCAAGATTGCGATCATCTTGCTTGATGTTTAATAGATGGAACTACGTTTACGTTTTGCTGGTAATATATCATGATTCAGTCCATCAATGTAAACCAATTAAGGTTGTTGTTTGCATATCGCTATTGATCCGCCTTGCAAAAGATCATCAATCCCACTCTAAAATATACATGACGGATTCTCCCGTTTTCAAATTACACCGAATTTCGTTGACAGATAACGTTCACAGATCAGTTGAATACATCTATGTCTTTGGAAAAGGCCGAAACATTTTAGTCACGGAATATTTCACTCTCTTGGGGAAAGTGTTAATAGCGAATGGAGAGCTTTCTGTTCGTTTAAGTTGAAGAGTGTCAAACGTCGAAGAGACTCCACCACAGAAGAATTTATTTACATCATTATAACTTATCTAAGCAACTAGTAAAAGAAAACATCTTCGTTAACCACAGGTTATATCTTATCTTCCCTAGTAATAACTGTGTCAAGTAGAACACTCTTGTTCTTGAAGCAATTATCAACATTTCCAGAAAAAGATGTTTCTGGTCTTTACATACAGGCAAAAGTGATGAGACGAAGAGGATCGTTTTCCAAAAACAATTTGGATCATAAAAAGAATTCAACAAAACTAGAAAATATAAACTTTGTATAGATGTATCACTGAGACTTAGAGTCACTCCATGATTCCCATCATAATTATATTGTTTTGCTTTTATACGAACGTAAATGGTATAATCTATTATAGATATAATAACAGCTGCGTATCTTAAGTTTGTTCACTAACCTTCGTATTCTAGTGCAAATGTCATGTAATTTGAAGTGTCTTTGAGATATCATATCATTGTGAAAACGAAAACGTTAATGATGAAATTTCACTGCATAGGTTAAGATTCAGTTTGCATTAACATATTCGTATGTCATACCTAGCAGATAGCTGTAACAAATTTGGCAGGTCATTGAAGTGACAAGCGGTCAAAATTTCGAAAACACTGATTTCTATTTTGCTCTAAAAAAACCTTCATAAGTGATCAACAGCTTTAGAATCTTATTCATATGTGTTCCTTTGCGCCAAGGCAACATGACTGTGATGATGTTTTTCCTACAAAGTTTACAATAGGATTTTAATCGAAATTTAGGAAAATCCGATTTTTACAAATATGACCCCATCTGTCTATTTAACAATGCCAAATATCGACATTCAGCACCAGTGACAAGACGATCCCGAAATATGGTTTGGTAATGGTCATTTTAATCATGGGCAATTGATTGATACTGCAAGTGGTCCTGGAGTTATTTTATGAACGTCAAAACGAAAACAAATTACATGATATTTGCACTAAGATCATAAGCAGGTGAACAAACGTTTTGTATGCAGCTGTATGTCAGATGTCAATCCCCAAATTGCAATTTTTCAATCAAAATCTTTAAACATTCATATATATCTATACGGAAACCAAATTCACACGTCTTATTTACATGAAAACAAGTTACATAGCCGATAATACATTATCAACTCAACTGATTGCCTTCGATAAGTTTCCAAAATAGCTTTTTACCGATTATCGCGCGTCATTGTCCAGTTTTCGAAAAAATATCGCGACTTCAAATCTTCCTTTACGACGTCAGCTTAAAGATAATACGTTCATACAACAGTCGATACTTCTCAATCAAATGACATTATTGATAAAGTTTTGTTTTATGGAACCTCCAACACCTCACGGAGTGGCTCTGAAGAAATTACTTCTCAGCTTCATTACAGTAAGTCACGTATTCACTTTAGAAACCAGACTTTTGATTATCATATGTAAACGAAGTTTCGTTTACAAATACCCTGCACGGAATCACGAAACTGATCTATTTGTCTAAGCTATATGGTTCTCCAGTCTTCCGCGTGATCGGTTCCATTTAACTATTCGAATATATAGAGCTCCTTCCATAGTATTTATTGTCCCTGTCATAAAAGCGATTTTCTAAGCTATTGATAATTTTCGCTCTTGACGAGTCTTGACGTAATGATTCACGTGTTTGATTTTGATCGAGAAGATCTACGTTCAGATACACAGGAGCGTATTAAGTATTATTTAGGTTATCGTATATATTTTTATAATCAAGTATGATAAAGCGGACGTTTTCACACACTCTTCCAAAAAAGGCAGATCAAGAAATGTTGATCGAGCCTCTGTCAACTCCATGGGTTCCAGCAGTATCCCCTGCCGGAAACATTTGCACCACAAACCATTTGAATTTTTTTTTAGCAAATGACAACATTTCTCGCACGGAAAGGGTGGTTCATATCCGGTGCCTTTGCCATGATCCAGTAGCCAAAATAATGATTAAAGATCAGGGTCGCTGATTGCATAACTAACTGTGAGTGCATCCAATCAGGCATCTCTCATTCTAGCCCACAAACTCTGTACCGGAGACTATTCACGTCTCCTTCAACATAACCTCAACCTTGTACCAGTTTGTGCTACTGGGTGAACACCGGCACACTATAGATTGGAAATCACTTTTATATATAATAATATAAACAATAATGGATAGATTTTATTTTGTGCTAATTTCCGCGTTGCAGACTCGGAGAGCGCTCTATCATGCCCCATTACCCTGGTCTAACCCAAGCTGACATACATGTATATGTGGCTATAGAAGATCACCACCCACACAACTCTTTACCAGGTACATGTTGGGTGAACAGAGGCACAATTTGAATTAAAGTAACACAGAGTATATTTCTTAAATGTTATTTGCTTTTGATGAGCTACAAAATATCTAATAATATGCTGATTGAAGTTAATTTCTCATCACTGGACTTGCAAATATATCCATTTATGCATAATATCTCTAAAATGCTTGATTTTATATGGAAAAATCAAGAAACGTCTCAAATACGTTTAATATTCGAAATTATGCATCCAAATAATCTACCTTTTAGTTACAATACCTAATAAAGATAATCGAATCGAATATATCTTCCTGTCAGCTTATGACAAGGTTTCAAAATTACGTTTGGCGAATTTGCGCGCGCCACTCGAGTCACATTGTCCGGTTTTCGATCAAAATCCCGACTTTGAATGGCCGTATTTTCGCTCTAATGTACTGATTGACCTTTAACTTCTTATTTTCAGTAACAGTTCGTGGTGCCCGATGTAATAAAATCTGACATATGTGATCCTATCAACATACTCTGTGTCTCTTTAAGTCACCTACCCAGGGTGACACCACAAGTCTCGCAACTCTTGACTCAATGCAGAGCAGGGAATCCACTGTCGTGTACCCGGTATGGAGGGGACTAACCAAGATTGCGGACGGAACAAGTCAACTGAGGTAGGTGTCTGCTTTAAGTTCTCCCGTATCCTAATCGTCAGGGTTTAGATGGTCACAATTAACCGTGGTAATCAGGAGTAGAACCTTAATACATTCCTTATGACTTTTGGTGCACAAACTGCCAAAAAATGCGTTTTTGAGATGTCAAGTTGACGTTTATCTCACTTTCTTTTTTGAAACGGAGAAGAGACTGTTTAAAGCTTTGTGATATGCCCTTAACGAGCTTGAATCTCATACATATTGTCGCGCATATCAGTGTCTGGTTATGATAAGATTTCTGTGAAACTAGAACTGATTTTGTTCAGGAACGTCGAAGTTGTCGACAAAATAACAAATGAACATGGCAGCGGAGCCGGATAATCGGCGGAGTGGACCCAGACATTAGGGTAGGGAGGGGACGCATTTGGATATGGAGGGGACACATTTGGATATAGAGGGGACATATTTTAAAGTCAAATCGGCTGATCTTTGCATGTCATCATTCTCTCTCCACAGAGGCAACTCAGTCATACCTGAATTAGCCTCTGTTCTATTACGCCTAGATCCTGGGGTTCCGGCAGATTGCACTAGCGGCAAAAAGTTGTATTCTTAAAATATCTCCCTTATTTGCAGCCAATGAAAACACCTTTTGGATATCCATCACATGGGGAGTTTTTAACGGTCGTTTAGTGACATGGAAAATATTATGTCTTCATGTTTATTTTTCATTAACAGTGTGAGAGGGAAACAATTTGAAAATCAGATATGGATAGGGTTTTCCATTAGATAGAAACTGTTTTTTAATTGTGTAAATTATCATTTGTTTTATGATAGATTTTTCTTTCCTAATCAACCATATAATAACTAATGAGAAGGTTAAAAGCGATGGTATGTAATAGGAAGAATTACCTCCCCTGGATGTTAAATTTCAACGAAAGCTTTGACAAACCACACGGAGATGACCGAGGTTTTGCGAATGACCACTTTTGAAACGGCGTCGCTGATTGCACAACTAACTTCGATTGCCTCCAATCAGATTTCTACCTTTCTATCCCGTGTATTAGCCGTAATAGAACAGAGGCTAATTCAGGTATGACTGAGTTGCCTCTGTGGGGAGAGAATGGCATGTCATATTAACAGGTATAAACTTTTTTCCTTTCAGGTTCTGGGCCATGGACGAAAGAAAGAAAGAAGCTTATATAGTAAGTAGCATTGACAGTGGAAACAACCCTTCAAGCTCTCAGTTTATTCAGCAACGAGCGAATAATCCACTCTTACAGCTAGCCGCGTCCGTTGTTGCTGAACTATACTGAAAGCGGTCGATTTAGCTTTGCACAGGACCACGTGCCACCACATCAGTTGTGAACAATTGTTGCTTTTGATTGAATTTGTAATGACTATTTAGTATTTTGACCAATTTAGATGATTATGAAATACTCACATTATGCATCATCAATACGTATGATGAAGGTTAGTTATTGGTTTGTTTAAGTGTGGATCAGTCTATTAGTCGGCAATAAGTTCTTATTTCTACAGAGATTTGAATATGTTACTGTAAATAGTTTAAAAACTTGGAAAGTATTTTGTTAAATTACCACATGATAAAGATTATATAAGGGTTATTAAGGTATTTCGTGACCGCAAAACAAACTGCCATTATAGTGAGAAAATAATTATAGTAATCTGTATGTATGATTAAGATCTGGTCTATTACGGTTGAAATCAATTTGGTGAAGATGACATTTCTTTAATTGGAAATTGAAACACCTTTTATCCTTGTGCGTGAAAACTATAGTGATTTGAGAAAACTCTTTTTCAAAACGTCTCTAGATGGTACCTTTCCAAATATGTTAATGTAGAAACGAACCAATGTTTCTCAACTGAAGTACAAAAGTGTTAAATAGCCTTAAAAAGAGACTATCATTGCGCATTTGTAAATATTCGTTACATGTATATGTATGTGTCATTACGGCCTACATTCTCTTCCCACAGAGGCAGATCAAGTCATGAAATGTTGATACAGCCCCTGTTTTATTACGCCGACTTTGTGGGATAGAATGGGAGATGCCTGATTGGAGGCAATCAAAGTTAGTTGTGCAATCAGCGACGCTAAAATCATTACTTTGGCTACCGGGCAGGGAAAACCGCCGGAACCCACGAAATTTGGCGTAATAGAACAGAGGCTGTATAAACATTTCATGACTTGATCTGAGTAGTATAGAAGGTGGACGCAGACAGGGTGTATGCAATGTGCAATGTGCAATGTCTGAAACCGGAAATGATGTAAATAGATGGATGACGTCATAAGGCAGATATATACTGATGAGATTATGACATCACATGTTTTGATTAAAATGTTCATAATGCAATGACTTTGCAAGACGATAAATGTGATAAAATATTACTATTATTTTATGAAGTGAATGAAACAAATGAATTCATAGATTGTATTAATTATATCAGTGGTCATTAATCTGAAAACAAAAATATAGCACAAGAATAGAATTACATTTATGTAAAGGCTATGAAGATTTATTTAGCAGGTAAAAGGAGACTAAAGTCAATTCAAAGTATACTAGATAATGTGCACCTGTCCATTCACGTGACCCCGAGTGTGTAAACCGTACGTGACCTAGCCAATGTATGAGGACGAAACAATACATACTTTCCTATGAATACCCTAAACTCAATATAAACCATTACCTATGTTCACAAAACTGAATTTTAAAAAAACGTCTTGAATACAAGAGGAAATATTAATTCATTCTTTAGATTATCAATGTATATATATGACCTAATGAACACAACATATCACTGATGTACACTTGAAGTATATAGATGATCTGTATGAGATGTAGGAATACTATGTTTTACATTCTTTCAACACATCATATCTTGTTACATGTTTCTCTAGAAACAAACTGATAAAGCATTTAGCATAGTCATATTTGTGAGCTAAGGTGACACTCTGTTGAACCCCAGCTTGTTACAATCAATGTTCACCATAGTTCAAGCAATTTCTATATTCAAGTATTACTGACTATAAATTACAGAGTTGAATAACATTGGTAAAGGGTGTTTAGTAAGCAGGAATATTTTAACTATTAAATCGCATCTTAAAAGGTTTAGAAAGACTATTCTATCAGTTTGTTATTTTACAAGGAGTTGTTAAATCATTTAGCTTGTGTGTATTGTCAGCTGATGGTCACCTCCTTGACCCGACGTGACCTGTGAATAAACATAGCCTTTCTGGACGTGCCAGACGCAGGCTAGGAGTGAGGTGTGGGTAAACAAAGTCGTGACAACAGTCAATGTTTCAAGCTATGCTGGCGAAAAATGGAATGTGTGACTTACGAAATACGTACACACATACATATGTGTTCATTCCTTCATTAGCTCTCTTGCTGTTAACATCAAGTTTTCTGCTCTCGGAAATTGTTCAAAATGGATTCACCATCAAAACCGTAAGTACAGACTTATATCAATACAACAGAACTAATACATAAAGATTGCTTTTGCAAAAGGACGATATATTTAAAGTTTATTTCATCTTACAAGTTCTTTATCCGATTGCAGTACATTCAAATGTCCGGAATGCGAGAGAACTTATTCATCACCAACAAATCTCAATCAACATAAGAGATCAGCTCACGAGGGGAGACGATTCCTCTGTGACAAGTGTGATAAGTCCTTCACCAGAATGCATAATATGAAAAAGCACAAGTGCGCCACAGCTCAATATCATTGCAATGTAAGTATGATTATGTTTATGACTTATAGTTACTAAATAGTAAATGTATTTTATGATGTATTCATGTTATTAAACAAAACACAATAGATAAGAAACAATACACCCAATGACATATGATAATCCATGTGATACTGTTTTGTGAAAACAATGTTGTTTGTCTGCTGTGACAAGAAAGTTTCATATCTACACATATATGTAAAATACAACGTATTTGTATTGTAATTATGAATGAATACTTCTCATGATGTTAATAGAAATGTAACGAGGTTTAGCTATGTATTATGTGCTATATACTAAAGATTGAGCGAATAAGTGATTTTGACATATTTGCAAATTGAATGTTGTTTTAAAGTGTGTGATTGATGACTTCATAGTATCCTGTTACAAAAGGTGTAACTTAATACTCTCATAATCATAAATACATTTACACAAAATGTTATATCGGGATTATGTTATGTGACTATTAGTACACATTTAAACACACCTTTATGAGTAAGGCTGCTAGGAATTCCATTCCATATACTTAAACTGTTATAATGCATTTTGAATTCAATTCCCGTTTGGTTGTTTACTATTACAACTACTATTAGAACATTGCTTCTATGTATAGGATTGCTCTGAGGTATTCTCCACTCCACGTGAGTTGACTGTGCACAACTGTCGGTTCCATCAAACCAGTAAGTCAAACGTCTATGAATGTTGTTTGTTAGATTAAAACATTTAATGCAACAGTTTGCTTTACTATAATGAAATCATTTTGTAAACAATGTAATCATATATGTTGAAAACGTTTCCGATGCTTAATATGTATGATTAATGATTTATCAAGTTATGATGTCAGTCGAAACTCTCGAACTAAATGATCATTAGGACGCTTACTTAGAGGTATATCTGTTTCACAAGATGAATATATGTTTATGAATCATTATCTTACAGCCGTACAGTCCGCACCCTCTACTTCCTCGGCTAATGGCGAGCAACACGGTCCTAGTGAAGGTAATATATTTTGTTTACACTTCTGGGAGATAATTTAAATTAATGTTGAATTGTTATCATATGTTCAGCGATAAACAAGTGATTGAATCAGTGAACTTACTATCTATATCCGTATTACATTTAAGTTTATATTTACAGCTAGCTCAACTTCAAACAACGACGATCGAGGAACAAAGGAGCGAACCTGTCGGACCTGTAAGAGACGATTCATAGATCAAAAGTCTCTCTATCGCCATCAGGTGATGAAGGGACATCGGGTGCTACCCTCACAGTCCGGCAGTGGAGCCAAGAAAGTGAAGCGCCCGTGGGGTGAAGGTCCCGCTCCATGGGAAGACCAGGAGAGTGGCGAGGTGATCGACCCTGAACTACAGGAGGCCTATGATCTGAATGCAGCATTTATCCTAGCTCAGAACCAGCCTGGGGATCAAGCCGTGGCTCAACCCGGGGTCCAAGCTAAGGACCAAGCTGAGGACCAATCCGTGGTTTCGCTATACAATCTCCCTGTCACCAATAACTTAACAATTGATGACTTGATGGAACAAGCTAGGGACATTTATCAATCCTTAGATTCTAGCTTTAGATTGAATTTGGCATTTGGTGTCATCCTAAGGAATGTGGAAACGGGTGAATATCGCTATTTTAAACCTTACGCTGCAGATCCACTTTTTAATAATCCAATTTATATCACAGGAGTGAAGGATCTTGAAAAGTTGCGCAAGAGATTACAGAGGTTAGATATCATGACATTTCTCCTAAAACAACGTCTCAATACAAAATGGAAACCTGTTTTGATCACTAATGTACAGTTTTATGCCTTCAGATTGAATTTTCCTTTAGGTCATCCCCCGGTTATACTCCCTGACTATGTGAAAAATCATTCAGCTATTATTTCTCTAGATTGTAACAAGGGCACAAAACGATTCTATGAGGATCGCCTCTGTGCTTTCCGCTGTCTGGCACTTCACAAAGATCCTTCCTCTCGAGAAGCACTAGAAAAGCCTACTCAAGATTTATATTATAAGTGGGTAGTCTACTGTCGAAACCATCATCATCTCGAGTCTTTAGATAAAGTAACTCACCAAGAGTATAAAGGACTCTCTCCCGCTCACTTCTCTGATTTCGAAGCTTGTTTTCGTGTCAATGTCAACGTATTTAGACTCAACGAGAAAAAGGTAGCTCAACCGTTGTATAAAACTCGAGGTCTGTTTGATGTTCACATGAATTTAAATCTCTATGAGAAACACTTGTCTCTCATTACAAATATAAACATGTATTGTAAGCGCTATCAATGTCCTTTGTGCGAGAGACTCTTCAAACGCATAGATTTACAGCAGAAACACCAGCGCCGATGCACTGGTCAAACAAAATTAATATTTCCAGGGGGTTTTCATCACACCCCAAAAACAGTGTTTGACGAGCTGGATGAGAGTGACTTGCACGTCACGCCTGGAGAGAGATTTTTTCCATGGTTTGTGGTGTTTGATTTCGAGTGTTTCTTGAAATCTATCGACACTGGAACGCAGAAATTGAGATGGACACAAGAACATCGCCCCATTTCGGTAAGCATCTGTTCCAATGTACCAGGGTTTACATCACCGCACTGCATTGTCAATCCCGATTCCGATGAACTCATATCTGCTATGATGGAATATATCTCTGTCATTGCTGAAAAAGTCACTAAGATTGCCAAAGAGAAGTATGAATGGGTGTTTGAGGAGTTAGAAAAGTGGCAAAAGGACGATGATGGTAGTGTTAAAATGAATAGTGATGCTGATGACAATGATGACATGGATGATGACATGTATGATGATATGGATGATATGGATGACATGGATGACAAAGACAGTGCTTCAACACCACAGGCCAAGTGGAAAAAGCATGTGAACAAACTCTATGGTAAGCTTTTGGGGTACTGTTCACAAGTCCCTGTACTCGGCTTTAATTCAGCTCGGTATGACTTGAATATCGTCAAAGAGAAGCTTCCAAAACATCTCTCTCTTCACGTCGCTGAATCTCAAGCTTTCACAGTCAAGAAAAACAATGCTTACTTGTGTCAAAGTAATCAAAATTTTAAATTTCTTGACGTGACACAATATCTCTCTCCAGGAACGAGCTATGCTCAATTTCTGAAAGCTTTCGGGGTAGAGGAAAGGAAAGGTTTTTTCCCGTATGAATACCTCGATAGCCCAGAAAAGTTGAATGAAACTCGGCTTCCACCGATGGGCGAGGCTTGGTATTCCAGTCTCAAACAGAAATCTGTCCTGGATGACGGGGTAAAATCTATCGAAGATAATTATGCAGATCTTGAGGAGGTCTGGAGGCGGGAAGGAATGTCCACATTTCGGGACTTCCTGGAGTGGTACAACAATCTCGATGTGGGTCCTTTTGTCGAGGCCGTGCAAGCCATGCAAAGGTTTTATTTCGAGGACGGTATTGACCTCTTTAAGACCACCATGTCGGTACCAGGCGTGGCCAGACAAAAACTGTTCCGAGAGAGTCAGAAAAAAGGGGTCTCCTTTGCTCTCTTTGATAAGAAGAACGAGGACCTTTATCACACAGTCAAGGCTAACGTGGTCGGTGGTCCTTCGATTATTTTCACCAGATACCACAAAGCCGAACGGACATTGATTAGAGGCAATCCTGCTAAACGATGTAAAAAGGTTGTTGGGTATGACGCGAATGCCTTATACTTGTGGGCCATAGATCAACCCATGCCAACAGGTGCATTTGTGCGCAGGCAAGCCAAGAACGATTTCAAACCCGAACGCAGAGACAGGTACACATCCATGTACGATTGGATGGATTGGATGAAACAAAAGTTCAATGCCGACATAAAACATAAACTCAATTGGGGGCGGGAAAAACGAGTCGGTCCATACTTGGTGGACGGATGGATTCCAGACTCGACCATTCTACTGGAATTCAATGGTTGTTATTACCACGGACACGAATGTCACCTTACTATGCATGCGCGCAACAAAGATAAATCTCGAAAACTTTTAGAGAAGCGTCTCAGAGACACTGAAGCACGAGCTGCTTATATTCGCAGTCAGGGTTACCAACTCTATGAAATGTGGGAATGCGAATACCACCGCCAGTGTCAAGAAAATGACGACCTTAAGTCATTCGTCGAGCAACGTGCACCGCCTTTCGCACGAAAGAAGAGAGGTAAGGTCTCGCAACAAGACATTTTGAAAGCTGTGGAAACGGGGGAACTGTTCGGAATGGTGGAAGTGGACATTCACGTTCCGGAACAGTGGGCTCCTGGCCAGAATCCTCATGGTACACGGCTCTCCCCATACGAGTACTTTCAAGAAATGACTCCCCTGTTTTGCAATGCGGAGGTTCCATTCGAAGATCTCGGGGAACACATGCAAGACTACATCAGGGAGAACGACTTGAGCACCAAACCACGCCGCATGCTTGTGGGTGGGCTTAAGGCTAGACAAATGATGATCGCCACCCCACTTTTACAGTGGTATCTGCAGCATGGAATGATGGTAGATCGAGTGTACCAAGTCGTGGAGTATACCCCGAACGCATGTTTTGATCAATTTGTTCGAGATGTGTGTTCAGCGAGACGAGAAGCCGACCGCGATCCTTCCGCAGCCATTCGTGGGGATACGGCTAAACTTACGGGCAACTCTGCATACGGTTCGGTTTTGATCAATAAAGAAAAACATCAAACTGTGTCCTACGTACATGGTCATACAAAGGCTAGTGACCAAGTCAATATTCCGCAATTCAGAAAACTTACAAATCTGGATGGGGACTATTTCGAGGTCGAGATGGGCAAAAAGTTCTTGCGTCTCGATACTCCCGTGCAGCTTGGCTATTTCATTCTCCAGTACGCCAAGCTGCGCATGCTCAGTTACTATTACGACTGTATGGACGTATACGTCGATCGTTGTGATTTTGAGTATATGGAGATGGATACAGACAGTGCTTACATAGCTTTGAGCGCCTCGTCACTCTCGGAAGTGATTAAACCCGACAAACAGGTTGCATTCCACAACCAGTTAAAGGGGCTTTGCGTAGAGCAACAACTGGAGAATGATATGCGATGGTTTCCACGCAATTGCTGTTCCATTCACGCACTCCACGACAAGCGTACACCAGGTTTATTCAAACTCGAGTACGAAGGAGACGAAATGATTGGGCTCTGCAGTAAAACCTATTTAGTTGCCCAGATCACCCTTCAACGCATGCCCAAGCCTTCCATGACATCGAGCGTACGTTGTGCTCAACGTATCCTACGCCGTGCAAGATATACTGTAAGAGGTAAACGAACCTCTGTCATGAAGAAAACCAGTTTGACAAAAGCTATGATTGGACGCTTCGAAAAGAAGGTAAAGTTTTCCAGCAAGGGCATTTCGAAACGCACACTCAGAACACCACTAGCTGCATTTAGACAAGTTCTGCGGACGGGTGTTCCTGGCGAGGGAATGAATAGAGGCTTCCGTCTGAGGGGAAACACCATGTGTACCTATCAGCAGACGCGCCGAGGGTTGAGCTACCTTTACTGTAAGCGCCGGGTCTTAGACGATGGCATTAGCACGGTTCCTTTGGATATAGAGCTCTGCCCATATTCTACACGTGAAGTCAGTTCAGATGATACAGAAATCATTTAATAGAGATTTTGAAATCATCGAGTACAACTCTTTATGCTTAAACACGCTTTCCTGGCTCGTTCCATCAAGTCTCCCAGACATTTGTATTTTGCACATAGTGTACATGTTTACTTTGATTGAATTTGAATGTATTGTGTTGTATATATGTTTTAATGTGTGTGTGTGTATGTGGACATTATTATTTGATAAGATTGGCTCATGATGAATCAAGTACCTACAGTATTTTTGTATGACTACCCTGTGATATATGATTTTATGTAATGTATGCATTGATTGTCTATATAAAATATATTAACATGAAATGAATGTGTCTGTCTTTCTTTCAACCTGCTTTCACATAATCAACAGAATAGTAATGATATGAGAACAATTTATTTGATAAAATAGTTTACTACATCAATCAGTTAAATCAATTTACACAAAGATTTAAAAGAAGTATTTTCTGGTACAATGGATAAGCAAGACATTTAATAGTAATTTTCCAAAGCCTTGAACTTCTTTACACCGGGAACACCGTCTTTCACTTTACCCTGTACATACATTGCTCGTTTTCTCTTGCCTTTTCCCACTTGAGGGAAAAAAGGCCTTGATTGTGGTAGAGTCTTTACCATGCGTATAAACATCTGATATCCAATGGGATTTCGAACATTACTTTGTAACACAAACTGTCGAATAAAGTCAATCACATTAGAATCCTTTATGGTATGACCAGCCTTGTCTTGGAGTTCAAACTTGTCATTCCAGTTGATATTGCCAAGAAGTTTCTGTTTGTTGAGATACTGCAACATGGACACTAATTTGCCCTTTTGCTTATCCGAGCCAACCTGTTGTAACAGTTGATCTAATGCATCGTGTGAGGCTGGGTCCATCGTTGTTTTATTTCCTCCTCCTGTTTGATTGGGCTCACTTGATATCATGTCGCTATTATCCGAAGTGTCCTGCTTAACACTAGTCTGCTCTTCACATGTCTTCAGATGATTCATAGTCGGTGTCTGTGGAGACTGGACTTGGGGAGTCTGGGTCTGAACTGGGGGAAGGGCATCCTGCCCTTCCGTCTTCTGAGACGTTGGAGCAGGTGTTGGTAGGTCTCTCGAGACAACAGTATCATTGGCCTTGTCATGTTGCAAATATCGGTCTAGAGCTTGCACACAGGGAGGGATGAGGAAATGATAGGTCACCAGCAGCTCTAATAAATTTTTATGTTTGAATCCTGCCTGTTTGAGTAAGACTCTGGGATGACTTCTGCCACGCTTCGCTGTCAATAGGCGAATGATCTTCCTGTGGCGGTACAGCTTGTTTTCCTCCTCTTGACTTAAGGGTATGACACCGATGATAATGTTGTGTAATAGTGTAGCAATGGCCCTATACTGACATGGCAATACATAAGTCAGAAGGGCTTTTCGACTCCTGGGTTTTGACTTTCCCAGAACGTGTAGTATATCCAGATTATCTCGAATGCACTGACTCATGATAGATATATGTACTACTCAAAGCAGTCTCGAGCGATATATCTTGTCCGTAGCGCGTCCGCAGGAAGACTGTTTCGAGTCCCGTCCTTGACGTTGTATTTATACATTTTCATTTAGGAAAGTAAACTGTACACACTTCGCCTGGAAAGATGCCCGTTCTCAGTCGTCCAAATTCGGGGTTGCTATAGGGACAGACGTCAATGATGAGGTAACCAAATTTTCTGCCTTCCACGGCATCTTTATATGATTCCCAAAAGTACTTGCTTTCTCCTGGAAATATCTGACTGGCCAGAATCTTGTATTCGTTCGCAGACCTTGGGTTGGAGAGTAGGCAGTACAGGTGTGTATTCACGCTGATAGTTCGAGAATACGTTCCTCGAGGGAAGATGCTCTGTTGTAGATTTACCAGCGTTATGCCGAGGTGATGACTTAATGTGGTGTACACGTTTAACATGAGTTTGCTGTTACATACCTCCATCATGAGATCGTCCAACACCAGAATCATGTTTTTATCCGACTGGTCAGACCACTCGCGTAGATTACTTTCGCTGGGCAAGCCTTCGTGAAACTGAATGCGATCTATCGACTGTTGCATCTCGCCGTAGATATCCTGCCATACACCGTAGCAATACACAATGAGATTGGGCGATTTATCGAAAATGTATTCCGAATTCTCAAAAAGACGTTTAGTCCATCTCGTCTTTCCAGAACCGCTCGAGCCGGCTACCGCCAAGTTGGTCGGCGTCGTCCATTTTAATAAACATGATACCTTGCCCTCCATCATATTGACCAGTTTGCGGTTGTGATAAGAATGACAACTTGAGCGAAGGGACCCTCTGTTTTAAGCAGCTCTAGCCACCAAGTTTCTCTGTCGTTGGCGTCTAGCTTGACGAAGGATGTTATTTCTAGCCCTGTCCCGCACGTGTCTTAAATGCTCGGCATCAAAGATGAATCGAATCAGCTGGGTGTGTCGTAATAGACTCCACTTGACGGAGGCTTGGGTGGCATTTCCATGAATCATGCGTCGTAAAATCGAGTAGTAATTATTGTTTGGGTTTGGTTGTAAATACACACGATCCTGTGTTCGTGTGACCGGGATGAGACCATTCAATAATCGGGTCACAACCGCTTGGACTGCCTTCACCTGTCCACTCGTCATATGTCTTATATCATTCAAGGTTTCCTGGTAATCGTGTTGAGAGAGTACGTGTATCAGGAAATCATAATGTCTCAGGACGTAATTTGCCATGTCTTGCTCGACTGGTGGCACACTCTAGACTGAGGTATGTATTCTTGTTACTTCAATCTTTATATCATGCATTACCATAGACAACAAAAATCAATAGAGTCCTTTCCCCAATTTTATTACAAAATCATAGTATACATATACAAAATACATATAGAAGATACAAGCCCATTAATCATCTTACACATTTAAAACAATATTTGAAATAATGACATATAAATTGCGTGACATAGACGTCATTACATCGTTTATCACCACCAAACAGTTGTATGATATCTCGTAAAATGGCATTGTTTTTACATTTTTGTAATGCATAAAATAGACAATAGAAACCACAAGCGTTGGAAGTAGATTGTTGTTAAACAGTCTTATTATATTGATATCCACAAGAGTGTTTCTGTAAAAAATGTACAAATTCTTTATGATAATAGCCGGGTTTCTGTCCATAGCTATCGAAAAACTCGCCGACTCCACTCCCGTCATGATAGAAGGCTACCCAGTGCTGACCCTTGCCCGAGGCTTTGTCCGTGTTTACCACGCATCCCCAGGGTCTTCCAGGGGGAGGTGAAGCAATGCCGACTAAGGTATCTCTTGCATACACGCCAGTCATGCGAATACGTAGACTCGGGTCGCTGCGGATGGCGCATTGTATTTGCCGTGTGTTCATTATCTTTTACTTTAGAAACACGTTGCGGGCTTGATCAATTTCGATGAGAGCCGGGAACTTGGCTAGAGCGATGACGTTAAAGGTGTGGGTAAGTGCCTTGCTAAACTGAATTTCCAGACGCAGGTTTCCCGACTTGACCAGGTTCAGATAGTCTTCTCTGTTGTTTCCTCCGATGGCTTGCAGGTTAAAGACGTACAGAGCGTGTCCTATCTTAAAGTCGGTGCGGTCCAAGTTCAAACCCTTGTCTTTACCCCATTCATTATTCCACTCGAACAGACTGTTGTAGGCCTCCACGTCGACCGTCTCCAGCGGTCTCCCAGGTACTGTGGTCCCGTTCAGGTACAGTCCCATGCTTTTGATTATGTCTCCTTCGAAACAGAAGGGATTGACTGTGTAAGATCCGTTCACCCCGTCTGATCTCACCATGCCCACCACTAGACGACTGGGGACTTCGTCTTGAAACATGGCGTCCCAGTTGAAACTCAGACTGGAGGAGGCTACCGATACCATCTTGACGATGGACCTCTCGAATGGATACAAGGCGTTTGCATGCTTGAATCTTTCGTTTTGAGCCAGGATGAGCGAGTCGTTGATTTTCAGTTTACACACTTTCAGATAGACGTCTTGCAGGTCGATGGCGTACTCTTTACCCGTTTCGTCGGACATCAAGACAAAGGTCGTGTTGGAGCGGAACAATTTGACTCCGATGTCCACTCCGTTGACCAAATGTCGATTGAAGCGGAACACGTCTTCCATGAGAGGTCCGGACAAGGTCAGGGATTTGCTGAGGGTGATAAAGCTGCCTCGGTTGATGAGTCCGTCGTTCCCGCCTCCGAGGGGATCGCCAGAGTTAAACTCGTCAACCGTGTCTCCCGAATCTTTGTAATAGAGCTGACTGGTGAGTTGACTGCCCTTGGCGTCCGTCCCGTAGTCCAACTCTGTTTCCATCAACGCTTTGTAGGGGTACCCCGCATTGCTGGAGCTGACCTGTTGTCCCTGCAGGTAGACGCTCACCTGACTCCACAAGCTTTGCAAGGTGAGGTTGACCGGTCCCACTTTCTCTTTATCCACCAAGGGTGTTTTGTCCGCGTGGGTGACTTTTAGTTTAACGTGAAGTCGCGTCTTACTCAGGTCGATGTAATCCTTCCCACCATTGGGGACGTGAAATTCCACGGGACTGGAGTCTGTGATCACCGACAGAGGTCTCACATTCTCGTAATAATGTTGTACAATACTCGTTTGATAGGGAGGTAACTCAAATAAATCTAAGCTGTTGGGGAGGGCTTCCATAAATTCTTTCTCGCTCAGTATAGACATGATTACTTTTGCCAGATATCTCTCGGGTCGATGACAGGGGTATTCTTAAACTCGAGAAAGGATCGTTTGGAGGTAGAGCTCTGTCCCTCGCGACGTACTTTCTTCGAAGTGACAATCTTGTCCCCCGCTTTGCGTTTTATAGCCTTAGTTCGCTTCTGGGATAGCTCCGCCCTTTGAACAACGTTCTGATTGGGGGACGTCAAAGTGATGTTTGGTTTCGAGTCCTGACTATTGTGCTGTCCTTTCGAAGCAGTAGATGTGATAGTGATGAAGCCAGATCCGGGTCTACCTTTCACCAGTTTTGCTCCTTTCTTACTTCTATGTTCAAAAAAGTCCATAAACTTCTTGGTATCCGGAATGTAAAGTCTCCTCTCCATGGCCACTTATTTATGTCTTTAACTCAGAAAGGGATAATGTCGTAACAGCAGTGACACGTTCACAGTCTCTTTCAGAAATGAGTGGGGTGTGCCTTCCGCACACTTTATATACACCTCGATTTCCGACGTGTCTTTCACTATGACGGGGAGATACCAAGGCTGGTGAAAGTAATAATTAGGCCCATCTCTCAAATCGATACGTCTCAGTAAGGGAAGGTAGTTTTGACCCACGTGTGAGCTATCACACAGACTGCACAACACGTCAATAGTCGTATCATTGATATTTTTTGTCTCTACTTTACCCAGTTTCAATTCTAATAGAGCCACCATCCAAACTCCTTCTAGTTTTAAACGTTGAGACAGTTTCACGCGGAAACGATAGGGTGTGTTACTCGCATAGTAGTCCTTCTTGGAGTCTAGGTTATTGAACACGATGTACTTATCCATGATGACTGACAGAATCACTTATCTTTCAGTTGGCTCTCGTCCACCCAAGAATCAAAACTAGAAGGCCAACCCGCCCATCTCACCAAATAATAGACTTTTCCTTTTTCCTTCTTTTTCTTGACAACCTTCTCAATGTCCCATGCAGCGTCAAGGTCTTTAACAACACGCTGTAGTTCCTGTTCGTAGAAACGTCCCTTTAAGAGCTCATCGTGAAAGTCCATCAATCTATACAGGGGGAGTCCTTGTTGTCTCGACCGCGAAGCAATTTTGAATAACTCTTCCGTCCAGCGTAAGTTGTGTTCCTTGGCAAAGGGTTTTCTCAAATAACTTATTCTCACGATGTCACCCACTTTATACTTAAATGCCTTTCTCGACATTCCTTTGAATGGTTTCATGTATAAATGATTCCACACTTGAACTTGATTTCGCTTGTTCACCTCCGCAGGGGCCCATTTGCCTAAACTTCGATGTAGGGTATGGTTGTAGTTGTATACCAAATCGGATATCACGTCGATGTACCTCTCACTATTCTTATGGGTCAAGTACTTGGCTATAAGACCCCTCAAAGTTCGTATGACTCTCTCTGCATAATTGGCTTTAATGTCTTCGTTCTGCGGGACAAATACTTTGATAGAGTGTTGCTCTGTATAATTGCCAAAAGCCCCTTTAAATTCTGTGCCTTTATCCACTCTGATGTATTGAGGGCTTCGTCGCTGAGTTATTATAGCTTTCAGTCCCTCGACCACAGACTCGGGTTTCTTGTTTTTTAAAGGGGCGACCCATAGATAGCGAGACAGTATATCAATGGCAATGAGAATATAGCGTACCCCGTCGTTGGCTTTAGCATAGCGACTCATGTCCATCAAATCCATATCCCATTGCTGATCTATAGCATTGACAATGACCCTTAGACGTGGAAATCTACGTCTGACAGGTTTATGGAGTGTATAGGCGTCATGCTTAGACAACTCAGCTTTTACCTTAGAAAGCGATGGGACATCTCCGTCACGTCGTTTTAAATTCTCTCGAAATTTTGCAGGGGAAAAGTAACTGCCGGCCGACCTGGGGTCAAAATAGACACTCTCAAGTGCTTTCCCGGAGCTAGTCTGAGATGACATGCTTCTATGCTTTACACCCCACCCTATGAGAGCTCTCTAACTCTCAGCCCTCTTATATATATCATGGACAACACTGAAAACATAAAATCTCGAAAAAACATGCTTTATTGCAAACGAATAATGTAAGGCGAGTATAAATCATGCATTTCTAGCGAAATGATCTGTCTAAATATAACATTTTAAACACACGATCTGCAATGTTCTTTATCCAATCATCTGTTTTAAAGTGGTTATCTATAAAGTCTTTACAGCGATACTGGCACACAGTCAGAGGTGCTAGGTTAGACAAGTCGGGATCATCACGAATCAGTTGAACCCATTGGTCTATCACGCGGTCGTCATTCACCTCGTCCAAAGCCGTCTTCATATATTGCTCCAGTTTCTCTCTCTTGTACAGGTCCTGACAGGTATGATACTGGCTTTCGGTCTGTTCGAAAAGGCACCCGAAGCACAACTCAACACTGAGATGTTTAATCATTCTGCAGAGTTCAAGGGTGTAACACAGAGTCAGTAAGGATGACACATGCTCCGTGACTTTTACAGTCAAATTATCCCCCAAGTTTGATTTAGTCTTCTTTGTGATGACTCGTTTGAGGGTATCATCCGCATTGGGCACCTTCTTCTCGGCATCTTGGACACATCTTTCTCTTTGTTGAAACCATCGGGAGGATTCCACAACAGTTGTTTCACTGATATGATCAGATTCGGGTTGTACATACTTCCAAGTGTAGAAGGTCATATTATCACTAGCCATGTTTGTCAGTGTATGGTTAGGCGCCAATTGATGTCTTGGCTGTGAATGAGCTGTGACGTAGAAATGAAGGGTCGAATACTGCTTCTTATCACGTGATATATAACAGTCACGTGATAAATGTGTTTAAAACATTAGCGAATGATTGGTGGATTAACAATGGATATTTACTCATATTTATATACATAGGTAATAGTTAATAATAACTTTAAGGTATCACAAAGAGGCATTGTCAGCTTTTCCAAGTCACACCTTCCATTGTTTCGTCCTCACACTTTAGCTAAGTCACGTACGGTTTACACACTCGGGGTCACGTGAATGGACAGGTGCACATTATCTAGTATACTTTGAATTGACTTTAGTCTCCTTTTACCTGCTAAATAAATCTTCATAGCCTTTACATAAATGTAATTCTATTCTTGTGCTATATTTTTGTTTTCAGATTAATTACCACTGATATAATTAATACAATCTATGAATTCATTTGTTTCATTCACTTCATAAAATAATAGTAATATTTTATCACATTTATCGTCTTGCAAAGTCATTGCATTATGAACATTTTAATCAAAACATGTGATGTCATAATCTCATCAGTATATATCTGCCTTATGACGTCATCCATCTATTTACATCATTTCCGGTTTCAGACATTGCACATTGCACATTGCATACACCCTGTCTGCGTCCACCTTCTATACTACTGATCTGCCTCTGTGAGAAGACAATGTAGGCCGTAATGACACATACATTATACATTAGATAGAAAACACTGTAACAAAACAAATCTGGGATTGTAATTATAGGAATTTTAGAATTATTAATCCTAGTCCTTTTGTATAGCACATTGCATGATCAAAGCGCTTAGTGACACATTACCCCTAGTCAACGAGTACAGAACACTCCCTGAGGAGAATACAACCGGTCGCCTCTCGCGCCACCGGCTGGATCGCACTAAGTCACCTACCCAGGATAATACCACAAGTTTTCTTAATCGTGTCTCAATGTGGAACAGGAATCCACCCCAGGCCCATTATTTCCGCTAAAAAGGTTTTGAGATGACCCCTTGATTTAAACGCCTTCATAGTTATATAGTATAAAAAAAGGCAGGACGCTTGAACCTACCATATCGCCTTTTTACCGACTGCTACGCTTACGTGGCATGCAATCAAATTAAGCATGGTGTCAACATATACCTTGATGATATACCTTTGGAACACAATCACAGAACCTAACAATACTTTATAGTTATTTCTGCAAATCGAACGAAAGCTCAAAGTATTCATCTCGGCACATATAGATGCCAGAAGGAAGGGTGTGACCGAAAGAAAGCTAAACTTTTATGATTCCGACCAATTCAGTCACAACCCTCCTTCTAGCAGCCATTTGTGCTATGTAACTATAAAGGCGTTGAAATCAAGAGGTCATCTCAAGACGTTTTTCTTTTTTGCAGCAGGAATAATTGGGGCTTGTAATCCAGTGGTTCATATGTCCAGATCATCAAGCAATGATCATGAAGCGGGTTACCCACCGATCCAGCGAGCTTCGCCCGTTGTTGCTGAACGTCTCTGATAGCTTTTAAAGAGTTATGCACAGAATTACGTGCCAACAAGGGTTAGCGTTCAGTTTCGGACCAAGAGGTCCGTGGTTCGAATCCTGCCAGAGGCTCGGCAACATTGTCTGCAGTAGAGAACTGTTCTACACGCAGTCAGGTTTGGGTGCAATGCTACACTGAATTTCAGTGCAGTACCGTCCATGGTTGCTAGTTCCAGCCGATGCTCCCAGGTTTCACCGCAATGCATAGCCACAATAATGTTGCAGGCTTTCTCACTGCAATAATACTAGCAGCCGCTATATAAGTGAAATACGGCGTTAAAACCCCACATCACCTCACCTCATGTGCCACCACGTCCGCGAAATATACCTTCTAAACATTTAACATGAGTGACTACTGATCGAAACGGTTATATAGAGGTCTAAACGGGTCTGAAATTGGGGGTTGGAGGGCTTGTCTTTTGATTATCCAAGCGTGACCTTCACTCAACGCCGCTAAATTGCAAAATCGACGCTAAAAAACAACTAAAGCAGTTATATTTTGAAAACGTAATCATCATATAACGAATCCTAATTTTTCATTTCTATTTTTGACTTACATATTCTTTTTTTTTTTAGTTCTGAAAGTCTTTTTGTATCACATATCATTATTAAAGCCAAAATTATAGACACTTTATCATTTAAAACATATTCTATTGCCTGCTTTGTATGTATGCCAAGGATGATTTCAATGATGAAACAGTACTATGTTTTCATGGTGTCATGCTAAATAATTCTCTCCCCACAGGAGACATGATCCTGTTCATCACCATTCTCTCCCCACAGAAGACATGATCCTGTTCATCACCATTCTCTCCCCACAGGAGACATGATCCTGTTCATCACCATTCTCTCCCCACAGGAGACATGATCCTGTTCATCACCATTCTCTCCCCACAGGAGACATGATCCTGTTCATCACCATTCTCTCCCCACAGAAGACATGATCCTGTTCATCACCATTCTCTCCCCACAGGAGACATGATCCTGTTCATCACCATTCTCTCCCCACAGAAGACATGATCCTGTTCATCACCATTCTCTCCCCACAGGAGACATGATCCTGTTCATCACCATTCTCTCCCCACAGGAGACATGATCCTGTTCATCACCATTCTCTCCCCACAGAAGACATGATCCTGTTCATCACCATTCTCTCCCCACAGGAGACATGATCCTGTTCATCACCATTCTCTCCCAAAAGGAGACATGATCCTGTTCATCAACATTCTCTCCCCACAGGAGACATGATCCTGTTCATCAACATTCTCTCCCCACAGAAGACATGATCCTGTTCATCACCATTCTCTCCCCACAGGAGACATGATCCTGTTCATCACCATTCTCTCCCCACAGGAGACATGATCCTGTTCATCACCATTCTCTCCCCACAGAAGACATGATCCTGTTCATCCCCATTCTCTCCCCACAGAAGACATGATCCTGTTCATCACCATTCTCTCCCCACAGGAGACATGATCCTGTTCATCACCATTCTCTCCCCACAGAGGAAGATCAAGTCATGAAATGTTGATACAGCCTCTGTTCTATTACGCCAACTTTCATGAAAAGAATGGGAGATGCCTGATTGGAGGCAATCAAAGTTAGTTGTGCAATCAGCGACGCTCTTCTAAAATCATTATTTTGGCAACTGAATTATGGCAAAAGCATGGTGATGAACCACCCTTTCCATGCGAGAAGTGTTGTCATTTGATATAAAATTCTAATGTATTGTGGTGCAATTTTTATCCGCCAGGGGAAACTGCCGGAACACCCACGGATTTCGGCGTAATAGAACAGAGGCTTTTCATGAATTTTCTCCCCACATGCCTCTCTAGAGAGAGAATGATGCTACATTGAAAGCGCTGTTATTATCGAGCAGTAGTGACCAGAGCTTTATTGTACGTAAGCTTCACCTTGGGTTTTCAATACTTACGTGTCAATTTACATATTTTAACTGTTCATCTGCATTCTCTCCCCACATAGGCAGATCAAGTCATGTTCATTTAGCCTCTGTTATATTACGCGGAGTTTGTGGGATAGAATGGGAGATACCTGATTGGAGGCAATCAAAGTTAGTTGTCAGTTAGTTGTTAGTTGCAATCAGCGACGCTGTTCCTAAATCATCGTTTTGGCCACTGAATAAAGACAAAAGCGTTGTGATATGAACCACCCTTTTCATGCGAGAAGCGTTGCTAAAGAAATTCAAATGTATTGTGATGCAGTTTTTGTCCGCCAGGGGAAACTGCCGGAACTCACGTATTACGGCGTAATAGAACAGAGGCTAAATCAACATGACTTGATCTGCCTCTGTGGGGAGAAAATGATTCATCTGTTGAAAGGAAATTAATAAATAAAATTTGAAAAAATAACTTTCCTCACTGATTATACTACTTATGAATCACTTTAAAAAAGCAGTTAAGCATCAGAGTCATTCATTATTTCATTTATATCACTTGGCTGGGGTTTGTTTTCTTGAAAGGAATAAAGTTAGATAAGAAGACCACCTTTCAAGGGTATTATCACGGCTGCTTGTATTATTGCAGGGAGAACGCCCGCAACGCTATTTTGGCTATGTGTTGCTGTGAAACATGCGAGCATCGACTGGAACATCGAACCATGGATGGTACTGCGCTAGAATTCAGTGTAGCATTGCACCGAAACCTTACTGCGTGTAGAACAGTTCTCTACTGCAGACAAAGTTGTCAAGGTCTGGCGGGTTTAAGGAAATTTGACAACGGAATGTGTTGTATTTGCTGCTAGTCTACCAGTCTTCAGACTGACATAGCATAAATGTTTGGTTTTGCTTCTAAGACTGGTTAAAGAAATAGATATACCCACACTTCCCGTTTTGTATCGCTCAATAGACCTGCTGTTTGACTGGTGGTTCCCCGAGGCGTAGCGTAGCGGAGCCGAGGAAACCACGATTCAAACAGGAGGTGTATTGAGTGATGTACCGAGGGAAGTCGTGATAAATGTGAGTTATCCCCCACTTCGATCGAGTTCTATTTGACTATAAAGAGCTTTCCGTCCTTCTCTATGTATTTACGACTTGACCTAACTATATCAATAGAAAATTAACAATAATTTTCCTTGGACTTGTTTAAACCATATAGAACAATAACATTCTAGACATGACGTAACAGAATGTACAGCTACTTGTATCAATCCTCAGTTGCTCAGTTGATGGAGGCGTTGCATTGCAACATAAATTATATAAAGGTCCCTGGTTCGATTCCCACTTTGGTCCTTAACAATTCTCAAAAAATTATTCATTGATTTGTTGAAGATCTCTTCATCTGACCTGGGTGTACAATTAACATTGGATGTACTAGAAACGTAAAGGATTAACAATCAAAAAACCTACAGTTAGAAGAAAGGAAACCATAGCAACGAGACCAGAAGTTGGGTATAATCACATAGTGACATGTGCGTAACAAACACGGCAATTTTATTCTGTCGTCATTACGGTCTCATAAAGTGATTTATTTACAAAATTAATTCACGTGTGTGCCTGTAAATTCAAATAAAACAACCACCGACAACAAACGGATTCAGTGTTTATGGTGATAATAAGAATCACAAATAACGAGCTGGTGTGAGACGAAGTATAGGTTGTAACTTTCCCTGAAATTGATATGAAAGAAAAGCCAAGAGGCTTTCCGAGATTGCGTTCTACTTCATATCAACCTCAGGATAGTTTATAACCGCTTATCACAAAAGGGGCCTCATTCTCTCCCCACAGGGGCAGATAAAACAATAAAATGTAAATAGCCTCTGTTCGTATTAGACCATATCCGTGAGTTCCGTGTTCCTGGCGGAAAAAACTTGCCACAAACCATTTACTTTTTTTTAGCAAATGACAACACTTCTCGCATTGAAAGGGTGGTTCGAATTCATATAAACAATGGCTTTGTCATGATTCAGTAGCCTAAATAGAACAGCTTCGCTGATTGCACAACTAACTTTGATTGCCTCCAATCAGGCATCTTCCATTCTACCCCACACACTCGTCGAATAAGAACAGAGGCTCTATCAACATTTCGTGACTTGATCTGCTTCCAGGAAGGTCGACTCTTTTGACAGTTGGCTTGGCTCAAAACGCCTTGTGCACGTTCTGCACGTGATTGTAGCGATAACCAGACAGGGGAGATAACCAGGACAACTCTTTCGCAGGCGTAAAAAGTTGGTTAGAAATCGGGGTCAAAACAGGGGGGTGGTTTTACGTTTTTTCGTACCGTTGCCTCTTAGTGCACAAAAAATCGAAATACTAGAAAAGAAAAAGGGATAGCAAATCTAGAGACAGTTATTTTTAGATTTTCATTTATGTGACGTCAAATGTTGCCTTTGTAAGGAGGAAAACTTCAGAAATGTAAAAAACGTATTTTCGCAAAGCGCACATGTCTACAAAGAAGTCATGATGTAGAATAATTATTCAGCTACAATTTGCACTATCTATCGGATTTTTATCACAACGTACTCACATCAAATTAAATAAAAGAACGACCATACCGTCTCAATCAGAGTAACTCCCACATGCAATCGCCCTCTTTCACAAAATCTTTGACAAAATCTATCTTCTAGGCATTTTATATATCTGAAATTTGTTATTTAACCCTTCCATATTTTATACATATATATGTATTTTTAAAGTTTTTAGAAGGTATTTCGATAACTTATTCTTAAATGTGGCAATACATGATACTCCTGTTTTGTTTAAGCTTATCAAATTTGAGATATCGCTCGATATGTAAATTTATCTTGAGACCTTTAAACTGCAAAGTTGAGTCTCATCTTAAATCGGTTGTAAAATATTCTGTGTTAACTTTAATTTCACATTTTTGAGCTAGACAGACTCGGATGACAATGACAGTGACCATGACAACATAGTTTGTGGAATATTTAAATAATTATTGACAATATTTAAGAAAAAAATAAGACATGTCAAAAAAACGTGATGAGGGTACACCCCCTTTGGAGGGTCAAAATGTTGTACCAAATGTGGCACTTAATTTTTTTGAATAGTCATAATTGATATACAAGAGAACAACGAAGACATTAAACACTCAACAGTATTTTTAGGATGAGTAGAAATATTTTAATGAGACCCTAACCAAAAAAAAATCGATGAAAAATTATTTTATTTTATTTTTTTCGAGGGTGGGTGTCTTTGAAATCAAATATCTGTTTAACGAAAAAAATTATTTTGAAAATTGAATATGCATGTTATTATTGTTACTTTGTTCTACCCACACACCAAGTTTGGTTAATTTTGGTTGATTAGTAAAAAATGACTGATAATGCCTAGTGATTGATGTAAAATTTCACGAGGTCACGAGGTCCACTACGTTCCTTGATAACCAGATGTCTCTTCAAGAATTACAGAATACTATCAATAAACTCACTGCATCTGAGATTACACAGAAGGATATTGATCAAGCATACGATAGTTTCGTGTCAGTTATTAACAGTGAAATGGAAAGAACGTTAACGCTGCCAAATAGAACTGTAGTACACTCAGTAGGGAAACACAAGCAACACCGACACAGAAAGAAGCCATGGTGGTCCGATAACCTATCTACCTTATGGAATGAGATGAGTAAAGCTGAGACTGGTGTAAATGTTATGGAGCTCGTAAACATGTGTTTCGTGCCATATATACACAGAAGAGAAAACTTTTTGATAATGCAGCAAAGCGGGCGAAACGACGTCATACTACCGACACTGTTAACGAGTTGGATAGAATGTGTGATGAAGGGGACTCTGAGTTCTGGAGGAAAATTGGAAAGGTTGGTGTTCGACTTGATGACGGGATTCTGTGTGGAGACAGAAATATTGTACTGGAGACATGGAGACAGAAGTATGAGACATTACTAAATGGAGATGGAACCGGAGACGTACTAACAGACAGTCATGTTGCCGGGGAAGTACAAGAGCGAACGTTCAACAATCCCATAACGTTGGAGGAAGTTGTGTGGTCTTTAAAGTCTGCAAAAAGCGGCAAGTCGCCGGGATGTGACGAGATTCCTGTTGATGTTTTTAAGAATGGCCAATGCACTAACTTTTTACTGAAGATGTTTAACAGCTGTTTCCTAAATGGACGTATCCCAACAGAATGGACAAGAGGAATAATCAACCCGATCCCGAAGTCTTCAACTGCTGACAGATATGACCCTCTGAGCTACCGCGGTATCACCCTGACAAACTCCACGTACAAGCTCTACTGCGCTATTTTAAACAGAAGATTAAACCAGTTTGCAGAAAATAACGATATAATATGTGAAGAACAAAATGGCTTCCGGAAAGGCAGATCGAGCCAAGAACAGATATCTATTTTAACTTCTATAATAGAGTCCAGAAAATCCAAGAAAAAGACTACCTTTGCTGCTTTTATCGACTTTTATAAGGCTTATGATGGCATTGATAGGGATCTACTATGGAAAAAGCTAACGAAAGTTGGACTACAAGGAAGACTTTATAATGCTGTGACGTCATTCTACCGCGATGTTAAGTGCTGTGTGAGGTTAAACGGGCAGTTATCCGGATGGTTCGATGTTCATACTGGATTGAAGCAAGGATGTCTTTTATCCCCAGTCTTATTCAATATATACATCAACGACCTTATTGTATATCTCAAGGCTTTAAACATTGGAGTCGATATTGGAAATGAAAAAGTGTGTGTACTGGCTTATGCAGACGATCTTGTGTTATTGGCAGAAACTGAAAATGACCTCAATGTCCTATGGACTGTTTAAACATGTGGTGTCTCGATAACCGGATGAAGGTTAACCCCAAGAAATCAAAGATCGTGCACTTCCGTAACAAGTCTCTTCCCGCCACAACATCAGTGTTCACCTGTGGATCGGAAATTCTGGAAACCGTCAGCAGCTATAATTACTTGGGCCTGCTGCTCACTACACTTGGACTATTCTACTTTGGCTAAAGCAGTGGCAAATTCAGCTAACAGGGCCCTAGGATTGTTAATATCCAAGTTCAAGGCTTTAGGCGGAATGCGCTATCAGACGTATACCAAGTTGTTTAATTCGATGGTTTGGTCTGTTATCGACTATGGTTCAGCTATATGGGGCACTTCAAATCGGCCATGCATTAATGCAGTCCAGAATAGAGCGATGAAGTTTTACATGGGACTATACAGGTTTGCTCCTAATAATGCTGTTCTTGGAGATATGGGATGGTGCCCCCAAATCGTGAAACAATGGACCAGTGTTACCAGGCTCTACTGTCGTCTTAGTTGTCTCACACCATCAAGGCTTTCCTCCAGAGTTTTCAAGTGGGCAAGTGAACTCGCTATTGCTAAGACGAGGAATTGGACATTTAGAGTTCGAGACCACTTCAAGAAAATAGGGCTTGGCCACGTCGTAGATATCAGAAATAGACACTGTACTAAGCACGTTTTAACCATTCTAAATGAAAAGATGTGGAAGACGTTTTTAGAAGACTGGAAAACCGAATTGACAAAAGAAGTTGGGAGGAGAGGAAGCGGCAATAAATTACGGGTATACAGATCTTTCAAAGAACATTTTGGATGCGAGGAGTATATAAGGAAGGATCTGGTACGCTCCCATAGACGAGCACTCGCCCTGTTTCGTTGTGGGACTGCTCCTATACAGGTTGAACTCGGCCGCTACAACAACACTCCCCTGGAAGACCGAGGATGTTTTCACTGCCAAGATAAGGTTGAAGATGAACTCCACGTCTTGCTACATTGTCCGCTGTATACAGCAATAAGAAAACCCCTTTTACTGCGTGTCAATCACAATGGAATCTTTTTAATACTGCAACCGACCTTGAACGACTCTCTTTTATTTTAGCTTGCCCAAGTGTTTTTAGAATAAGTGCCAGAAGCTGCAAACTAATTTTAGAACAACGCCGCAAAGATTTAGTAAAATAATGAAGTTCTACCTTTTTAATCAATTTATACCGTATTTATATGCTAATGTAAATTTACCCTTTTAATGCATAATATTTATGTTTTATAGCACATGTGCTCTTTGTAACTTTGTATAATAGTCTCTCATAACCTTTTTTAAGGATGGCTCGTATATTTTTATGTTTTATGCCTTTTTTGTATATATGTAAGAGGTGAGACTGAATAAACTATCTGTCTGTCTGTCTGTCTGTCTGTGATCACGTCCATAATCGCACACGTCAGCCCGGATTACAGTCTGATTAAATCGACCGTGCTCCGAGGAATAAAATATCAAAAATATTGTCTCTATCGGTAGGTAGTTCGGATAGAAAACTCAAAATCAATGAAACATAATTTGTATACGTTTTTCTGACCAAAGAACAGCTCATCAGAACACATCCAATTTTTTTTACCGAAATTCAAAGGGGAAATGGACTTAATTCATTATCGGGGCTCGAACCATTCGGGATATCCTCTCCGTCTCGAGAGGAAAGCCGGGCGAGGTGAGGTTCGAACCCCGCTAGAGAAAATATGTTTACTCTTTTTTCCTCGAATCACAGTCGATTTTTATCAGACTGCCCGGATTATACACTGATTTCAAAAACAAATGATCGCAAATGACCAAAACAACACCAAAGTTAATAGAAAAGACATACCAACTCTGAACAATATTGTTTTCTTTTTCAAGTTTTGTGTCAGACATGGTCGAATCATGTCTATTTTATGTGCGCTTCAGTCAATATGTGACAGGGAATCTTCGCGCTAAGTATGTTTGAAAAATTGCAACAGAAAACAACAAAACATATATCATGAGAGTTGACTGCACAATTTCTACCCTCGTGCGGTCCGTATAAATCATTAAATACACCATCAGACAGCCACAAAAAAATATTATATAGGACCATGGGAAATTCAGAATGACTCGTTTTGTTGAGGTCAGCTAAATTTGAAATGAAATGTTTATAAAAACATCAAATTAGTTAATATATTTTTAAAAATCAACAATATAAATAAATGAAAAATCGGGGTGGAAGGTTTTAAACCCACGATCTAATCATTAAGGCCTTGCGGCTGGAACGTTTGGAGCTCAAATATCCACCTAAGTTCTAGTGATCTTCTAGTGTAGGTGGTGCCCCTTAGGCGTTTGTAAGGCCACCCCCTGTCTTACTACAACAATATAAATAATTGGTATTTGGCACTGCAATCCGTCGGACAAAATAGCCTCGGACGTACTCGTTGGTAAAAGTATCTTGTTAACAAATAAGAAAAGATCACTCGGTGTTCATTGATTTTATTTACAAATCGGAATGATGTTATTGAATGTGAGAATGAAAAGGTTTTTTTCTAATACAAATGGAAATACAATCAAAAGAATGAAACATGTATTGCCTCCTCGAATATATGCATAATATATACAGTATAGAAAATATATCTTTGAAAATGATGATAACTATAAGAAGAACGATAGCAATGCTACATCGGCGTATATGGGAAGCTACTACCACACATTGATGATTTCAGGCTAAAAGCTTCTCTCTCGCTATTTCTAACAAGCCAATGAAATGCTTTCCCTCCAGTTATGCAGGCAGTACAGATGACACGGCCGTTAATCTCTAGAGATATTTAGGCTCATGGTAAAACGAAATCTCATTGGTTAAAAGAATAACATCCTGTAACTAACCATGAATTACGAAATGGCAGCGATACGAGGAATTGATTTCATAGATTTAAGGGCATTATTGGAGCTTCGAGTATAATGCATTTTCCTATGAGATAAAGGTCATAACGATTTAAACCAGATTTACTTTTATTACTTACATTTTCGGTTCGTCTGTTCACATTCGAATCCACATATAATTCAGTCTGATTAAAATCAGCCTAGTTCAGAGGAATAACATTTTGAAAATATCAACTCTATCGAGAATCGAACTTAACAATTCGATAGGTTTCCTCTCCACTTGGTCCGAGAGCAGCATGTCCTTTCATTTACTCAGCTAATCAGGCACAAGCCGCCGGTAAAAGCCTTCGGTATCAAGCTAAGGGCAAGTAACTCCTGTTAACTATGCTTTGAAAATGATCACCGCAAGCGGACTTATAAGCGAGACGTTGTGATTGGTCCACTAACTACTAAGTTTCGGTCAGACCTAGTGTAGAGAATTTTATATCTCCTTAAAGTAAAGATCTTGAATATTTTATTCCTAATAAAGAGGCCGATTTGTATAAGACTGCTTACAGTTTTACAAATAATTAGGACATCAAAGATAGAAACAAGATACATGTACTTTCGTTTTGTAAGATACAAAAACTTCGTCATTAGCATAACAGATAACAAACGAGTGCATGAAACTGACTTCACAGAAAAGTTGCAGTAAGAAAGATGCAGAAAATATATGGACGCTAATGATAATGATTGTTATTTACATTTATTTGATATGAAATAGTGCAATGCAAATTTAACTTACACTAGAATGTGCGTTAACGACCCCAAACAAAACCGTTGCCCTTTAATCAAAACATTCCTAATACTATACTTTTATGACGGATATAACATTAAAATATTACACAGATATTTGTGTACTTGTCTTGGAGATTGACTTTGACAAATCTCCACGTAAAGGAGACTTGTTCTGTATTTCAAGTGACGTCAGAGTAGGGATGTCACAAGTAAAATTAAGGAAGTGATGTCACAAGTAAAATCAGAATAGTGATGCAACATTTAACTTCAGAAAAGTGATGTCACATATAACTACAAAATAGTGATGATACAGTCTGTCATCTAATTTTGCAATTTTAATACCATGCCAGTTGTTGATCATTTAGTTATTTCTTCAACAGTCGTTCGATGTAACTAATCAACAAATGTCAACCATACTGGGTCTTGATTGAACAATCTTTGGTGCACTTTCCACCAATCAACGCTCAAGGATGAACTCTCTTCATTAACCTATCGACTGCAGAATATCAAATAAAGGCATTTCCAAGGGTCAGTGAAATCAATTCTGATATTTTCGTGATAAGACTAAAATCCAGACTGACATGATCTTTTTCGATTATATGTCATTCTAAACGTGGAGAATCATCACAACGTCGAGAATGCAACATGATTGGCATTTACAAACTGTTCCTATCATTCTAATCATTACATCCTCTATATATGTCTTTCATAAATATAACCATTCATACTCAAAGTTCGATATTTTAATGTGCTTTTAGCAATTCAATTAACTGGGTTCGGGCGGCACAATGGAGAAGGCGATATTCAGGCATCTGACAAAAAGTTTCGTTTGCCTTTCATTTTTAAATTATTATTTTTTCATTTCATTTCAATTTTTGAATGATAGAAATCGCCTACGATACAATCATAAGCAAATCTTACGTTTCAAGCAGTATAGAAAAAGAAAACATGTTGTATATGTCATAATTGAACGCGACATTGATTAGAAGAATGGGTTTGTTTGTGACATGTCAAAGCCTTGTTAATCTATACTCTGAAGAATAAACGTACATCAAATGATAAATTTTCAGGGACAATACCTTTTCAATGGCATGTTAAAACAGCAAAGCGAAAAGACGATACATTCCTAGACGTTCAGTGTGACCTTAAGGGGGCAGTAGCACGTTTTTAGGGGGAATATAAGGTGATGTCAGGAAAATCAGAATAAATGGTTCCAATTGAAAGACAGTGTATTCAAACTAAATGAAGCAGTAATAATTCAAATATATAACGTAAAGTTCAGCCATGCGATTAAGTTTTCTTACAAAAATGAATTAAAGGTGTTCACAAAAAAATGGCCGCCAATGGATTTTATTTGAAGTCTCATACTTTGTCCTCTGACTGTGGATGATTGGCTTGAGTAATGAGATTGTTGACACTTTCAATATGATACATTTAGCATTTACTTACAATTAGAAGTGAAATATAGTAAATGTAAAATTATCAAAAAACGTGCTACTGCCCCTTTAAAGAAGTGTTTGATAGATTAAGCAATTAAAAATCAACTAAACAAACTATCAGACCCGGCCTAAATATAGGGCCAAGAGCAAAAATATGAAACCGACAAACGCACTTCTGAACAAACAAGGATTACCAAAATACAACTTGGAACAAAAAGTTGCCTTTTAAGAAGGATAAATTTAGTACATATATATTAAATTATTTTGTATAATATCCTCGCTTATACCTCGGGGATTTCCATCTTCATCGCGTAGTACAACTATAGTAAAAGTTCCCGCTTCCGGGCCACATGCATGCACTAAGTCTTCCATCACCGTTTCCAGTCTTGTGATTGGTCCATGTGAACAACATAGGTCAAGGGTGGTTACACATTGTAAGATAATCTGTTAAAATATCCACGGGATGAGCATTCTTAAAGATGCTGTATCATACTTGCAATATTTTAAAAAGTATTGTTAATGTATTCGTTGTATTTTTAGAAAGATTTAGCGACCAACCTTGAGAAAATCGGACCAAAATTCATTAAAAAGAAGATAATTTACCAAAAAATACCGAAACGGCAGTCGACATAAGGACCAATCAAGTGTGGCCATTTCACAACTTCCGGTTTCTACATGTACGCTTGAAAACCGTCTTTGTCGCGCTCAACTAGATTTCATTTTCTTTTTCCCCGAATTAGGTATTCGCTGCTGTCAAAGTTGATACCAATCGAACGCAATTACGGTAGTTTAGACACGGTGTAAATCCTACAGGTATAATGATTACGTCACCGAAAGCGGGTTCGTTAAATGCTATGCCCTTTCTACATATTTCTACAAGGGGTACTGTGCTTTGAGCGTCGAAATAAGTATGTTATTGTTGATTAAACAATCTAAATATGATATCAAAATTTCGACGAAAGATTTTTCTACAAAGTGATGTATTTTTTTTTCTCAATAGCTAAATTTCATCCTTAACCGCTTGCAAGTATTATACAGCATCTTTAAGATTGGACACGAAACCCTTGGTTAATGAAACGTTATTTGAATATTCTCTACTTACATGAAATGCGGCGCCTACTTCTTGAAATGTTTACAAAAACAGTCAATTGCAATATTTGATAACTAGAAAACTTGCGCATATAAGATATATAAACAATTGATTTCAATGCTGCCAATTTGTTTTTGCAACGCAAATAATATTTGTAAAATGGGCAGCTGATGGCTGTTTTCGTTGCAACAATTGAGTGTCAATGACATTGCAAGCAATTATGTTTATATTGGGAATCTTTAAGCAAAATTTCTTCAATGAAATGTAGACAGTTAATTCAAGGATGTTGACATTTCCAAAAGTTCAATGAATGCGTATGAATCTGGAGATGATACAAATATGATAAACAACCATAGGATGTATCAATTACAGCACTCACTAAAGTTTCTTTTCAAAGATTTTTGCATATTTAAAAAAAACATAGTCATATACATGTATGCTCTATATACGGTATATATCTGTAGTTGATTTGCTCACTTTGAAGGACAGATTCCTAAGGAGGCTCCACGAATAAACTTGTAAATAACGTCCAACTCCTCTTAGAGACACTGTTTTGATTTCCTCTCATGCTGTAAACTTATGTCCCGACTCTAATGACTCTGTCGGATTTACATGTACATCAGACGGCATCATACCAATTTGTTGATTATGTTCAAGTTCATTTTATCATTCTGATCAAAAAGCCATATCAATACGTCCCTGTCGAAGGGTAACGACGTCGCTTTTGTTGCCGTTGTAGTCATGTAATGATTCTTTACTGTCGGGTTGACTTTTACGACGTCTTCAGTCTAATGAATATATCAAATTGACTCTATTCAAACCTGAGTCAGTGAGCCAACATAAATGCAAATTGACAGTTCTGTTGAAAGGAAAGACTTCAAAGTGGTCGACAACATAACACCAGAGGTGCAGACATCGTTATCATTTAACCACACGACATTGTTTGCATTTCCAGAGTAGTAACCATTGTTGTCGTGTAATACTCCTTTGGCGAAATGAAACCTTTGCTTGATATTCGACGATAATAACACGTGGACGCTTAAAAGGTTAATGGCCACAGTGAATGATACCATACTGGAAATAACTGTCAGTCCACACCTCGACCGTAACATGTCATATGATGATGACGAATGATATGCAACAGATGACGTCATAGCAGATAACATTGCAACATCCTTGTGTCGTTACGCACTAACCGTTGTAATAGATACAAACATCTGCAATATGCTAAGATATCCATGTCACGAACCGGAAGTCACGTTGAATGTGGATGGTATGAGACATCGCTGCACCTGATAATGTAACAACTATGTGCTACACAGTTATAACCATAGTTGAAAACTTTGTTCATGTTCAACAGTGAATAGCTACAGGAAGCGAGATTACACGTTTGACATGTCGATGAGACAACATTTGATTAAAACACACTGCCTTGTTAGTGTCCTTGTCACGAATATCTGTGACGTCTCAAATATATGACGTCAAACTGGTTTGATGGCGTCCTCGTCCTTGCTATTTGACCGGCTTGACCTGCCGGACTTGTTAGAGGACTGAGAAGCGTGTCTTGAGAAGTGACCGTTGGTCAAGGGTTGGGACATCTCCTGATGAGCCGGGGCTTGGGACGCTAATGAGTGGATTCTGTAAATATAGAGGGAGGATTCATCATTAGGAAAAAACTAAAGACTAAAAGCTTAGCAAAATGATCGTTGATCAATCAGAGTGTCATATTCTAAATGTTCGGGGCTTTGGGCGCCACGAGTGGATTCTGTAAATTATAACCAGATAATTCATAATTTGTAAAAGACAGGTGACTTAAGGCTTAGAAATATGGACGTTGATAATGAAAAGTAGCGTCGGGTTCGAGCTTGGAACACTAACGAGTGAACTCTGCGAACTATCAAAACACAATTTTATTGTGTAATGAACTGTGGAAATGCAAGCTCAATGACTTTGTGATCGGGCTAGAGTTTTGAGCTTAGATAATGAAATGTAACAATCCGATTCATAGTTTGTGTAGAACTGTAGACTAGCGACATTAATATTGTAGTGACCATGGTCAATCACTACGACAATTCCGAAATTTAGTTTAACGTAGATACTTGTGAGCGTATGCTGTGAAACACAGAGATTCGAAACTCTAATAAAAAACGTCTACCTATATATAAAACAATTGTATACTACATCGAGAATTATCCTAATTTGTTTTTTTTTTCTTGATCAAATCAAATTTGAAAGGTAGATTCATCTCAACATATAAAAACGATATGTGGATGCAAAATTCCAGCTTTTAGAATTTCATATCTCATAAGGGTCAATTACGAGATTCGAACCCCTGTGCTATGACGATACGATTTATCATTTGTAAAAGACTTACTAATTTTGAAATGAAATGCAAAGTAACTGTTGGTTATTGACTGTAACATAACATTGTCGTAGCCTAGCGTCGTAGGTTAGATAGTAAAACAAATTATATTAGTTACTGCCATTAGATCTGTAGTCTGTCATCCAGACCCTAAGTTATGGATAACACATATTCCACGAGCATTTATCAATAATAAAGGATGTTTGCCCGCGGGATTTGCCCACGGGCCGTACGCCCACGAGCAAATCGATCACGAGGGCAAGCATCCTTTATTATTGATAATGCCCACGGACTATGTGTTATCTATTATTTGGATACTAACCTCCGACAAGTGACCTTAGCCTGTTAGCCATATAACATGCAATCGACTCATTCCCACTGATGTAATGAAACTTCATTACCCAGAACAATCGGAGTTATCCGCCCGTCACTAGCCCACTAGGTGGCGTGACCTGTCATCCAATTAGATTCATTCACATTACAGAGTCGGTAGTGTGCAGACGTGTTTCTGTATCTCTTCCGATTGTATTGAGCTATATTAATTAACGTGTTTTGTTGTTTATTGACTCTATTGCTTACCTTAGTCAGGTATTCCATCTGTCTTTCTCGTTTTCATTCCTCGCGAGTGAATTCTGTGTTTCAGACAGGGGTTTTTGCTAGTTGACACAGCCGTGTTAACTTGGACTGGTGGTGCACGGGTTGTCGATTGCGGTCGTGCAGCACGTGCAGCCCGGGCGACGGACGGTCGCTCTACCTCGCTGCAGTGACAGCTAGCGCTACTGCCGCCTACACTTGATCGCCTGTCGCCTGCCTAGCGCTAGGTATCTCGTGTGGCGCTTGGATAAGCGCTTGCCGCGCTTGTCGCCTGACGGTAGGTGACTCGTGTGCCGTTGGATTTCGCCTGCGCTTGCCGCCTGCCGCCTTCCCGGCGCTAGGTGTCTCGCACGCTAGTGGCGTTTGGATTAGGCCACGGTTGTCGCCTGCCGTCTTCCTGACGGTTGGTGACTCGTGTGCCGTTGGGTTTCGCCTGCGCTTGCCGCCTGCTGCCTTCCCGGCGCTAGGTGTCTCGCACGCTAGTGGCGTTTGGATTAGGCCGCGGTTGTCGCCTGCCGTCTTCCTGACGGTTGGTGACTCGTGTGCCGTTGGATTTCGCCTGCGCTTGCCGCCTGCCGCCACAGGCATGGCGTGTCGCCGGAGAGATCGGACCTCATTATTTCCGAGGACGCAGGGGAGTTTGACATTCCGTCCTCCCTGGTGTCGGACGTATGTTCCCTAGTGTCTACTATCGAGTAGGCGCTTGTTTGGACGTGTGCTTATGCGCTTGCTGGGACGTGTGCTTGTGCGATTGGCCGCCTCCTCGCGCTCGTGTCTCTCGCTCTTAACTCAGGGGAGCTTTCCTCTATGGGAAGCGCCTGGGGAAGGGGAATGACGTGTGTCGCTATTAGTGTGCTTGACGCTCAAGTTCACGGATTGGGCAAGCGCCACACGCTTCGCGCGTGCCTGTGCGCTTCCCTAACGTCTACTAGTGAGTAGGCACTTGATTGGACGTGCGCTTGGGCGCTCTCTCGCGCGCGTGTCTCTCACTCTTAACTCAGGGGAGCTTCCCTCTAGGGAGATCGCCTGAGTGGAGAGGTGGGGACGCATGTGGCTTGGTAGTGCGCTTGACGCTCGGGGTCACGGGACAGAAGGTGAGGCGATCTCACTGTTCGTGTCTACCTTGGAATTGCGTCTGACGCTAATTGGTTAGCTCTGAAGCTGATTGATTGGTGAGCTCTCCCTGCTCCGCTGATCGGGGGTTGATGTGCGCTTGTGTGCTTGACCGCCCCTCGCGCTCACATCTCTCACTCTTAGATCAGGTGAGCGTCCCTCTAGGGGGAACGCCTGAATGGAGAATTGGTTGGTGAGCTTTCCCTGCTCCGCTGATCTGGCATTAATGTGCGCTTGTGTGCTTAACAGCCACTCGCGCTAATGTCTCTCACTCTTAGCTCAGGTGAGCGTCCCTGTAGGGGGAACACCTGAGTGGAGAGGTGATTGACGCTGATTGGTTTGTGAGCTCTCCCCGCTCCGCTGATCGGGGATAAATGTGCGCTTGTGTGCTTGGCCGCCTCTCGCCTTTTACTCTTAGCTCAGGTGAGCGTCCCTCTAGGGGGTACGCCTGAGTGGAGAGGTGATCAACGCTGATTGTTTTGTGAGCTCTTCCGCTCCGCTGATCGGGGGACTAATGTGGGCATGGCCGCCCCTCGCGCTCACGTCTCTCACTCTTAACTAAAGGGAGCGTCCCTCTAGGGGGAACGCCTGAGTGGAGCGGTGATTGACGCTGATTGGTTTGTGAGCTCTCACGGTCCGTTGATCGGGGATTAACGTGTGCTTGGCCGCTCTTCGCGCTCGTGTATCTCACTCTTAGCTTAAGGGAGCGTCCCTCTAGGGGGAGCACCTGGTTGGAGAGGTGATTGACGCTTGTCACTTGGTAGTGCTTCTGTTGCTCAGGTTCGCGGGACAGAAGGGGTCATGTCCACCTGCGACTAGCGCCTGACACTTCTGACGCTGGTGGGTCAGGGGGTGCGACGCTTGCTTGCTTGATACTGGCGAAGCGCTCCAGGTGCTTTCCTCTTAGATAATCCGGTTGCACTTGAGTTCGAGACGGCAGGCGCTCTCCCCTTGTCTAGTGGGGATTTTCTTCCGCCTTATCCTCAAGCTATTTATTCACGAATTGGACCTAGTCCCCTCCGACTCGCGTCCACTTACGTGGGGTTCTGCGGGTGCTGTGTCTCTCGGGAGTCGGCGTGCTACGTCCCTCACGTGGTCTGCCGCCTTGGCAGGAATTCCTGGCTGGATGGGAGTCGGTGCGTCGATTGCGCCGACCTCCCTAGGAGCAGCGCTAGTGCTTCCGCTTTTCCATCCGATTTCTACCACAGGCTGAACGAGTGTCCTCGACATCTGTAAGGATGTCGGCGTGTTTTACGAACCGTCCTCCCTGGCGTCGGACTTAGGGTCCTTGAACTTGGACAGATCCCTTGGGACCCCCTGGCACTTGAATGGTTTTCCCGACGCTTCCCTTTCGTGGGATACGTCTCAGGATGGCCCTATAACCTTCACGGCTGACTCCCCACGGCGTGGGGTGCCCTAGAAGGCGAGGAAGCGTTACATCGCGCCCACGCCTCATCACTTCGACCTTAAGGCGTTTAAGGACGACGTCATTGCGCCGGTCAGGGAGGCGTCCATCAGCCTGCCCCCTTTGGACCAGCGTGTCGCTGGTCTCCTCGCCGTCTGACACATCGGTGCCTTCTCGCCAGGGCTCCAGGTTGAGGACAGAGGCAAGGGGGGGGTTTTATACCGACGACAACGTTCGTCTCCTTAGGCGTCTGGCCGGTGGCTAAGACAAGCCCTGGTCGCCAGGGGGGGCATGGGATGCCACAGGGAAGTGTTAGCACACGCGGGTCGTGAGCCTCTCACGCTCCTGCAGTAGTAACGCTTTCTAGGGTTCTTGACGTCAGGTCAAGTCTATACGAGGGAGGGGGATGGAGACTCCATCTTTCGCTTCTTCAGATAGCCTTCAGCGCTCACGTTCGTTCACTCACCACCTTTTATAGTGGCAGAACGACTTCATGCTCTAGCAGGAGTGCCCTCGGGCAACCTCTAGACAAGAGTCAGTGGTACGTTGACGCGTCTACACAGGTCTGTAACGCACACCTGAGGATGGTTAAACCATCGCATGAACCAGGTGTTGTGTATTCACACAAACAGCTCAACATCGGCTTGATTGATCAACAACTGGGATCGGCCTAGGCCGGATCACTGTTACATCTGGCTATAGATTTGTTTCGCTTGTGAACAATCTAAACAGCTCAATCAGAGCGGTATACACCCTGATCATCCTCCGTTTCATGGAGTGGGTGTGGCACCCTCGAGTGTTCGAACCGAATGTCTGCTTTTCGCGACACGAGGCAATCAGCAGTTGCCAATTTACGTGTCACCAGTGGCCGACCCGTCTTCTCTCGCCTCTAGTGATCTACGATCGCAAGAGGTCGGAACTCCCGGTCGCCTCACCACCCATCTAGGCTCCTCAGGGAAGACGGATTGAAGGGCGCTGGGCTTTGGGAGACGGTGGCCTGCGCAGTGGCGACCTCTTAGCAGTCCTCCACGCGCAAACTGTACAATTTCAATGGGCTTCCTTTTATGACTTTTGCGGGAAGGGCTTGATGTGTGAGTAGTGACGCTAACTCAGATCGCTGAGTTCCCCGTCCGCCTGCGCACGGGAAGGAGCCTAAGGCCTCTTTCTTCAACACGAGTCTCGCAGTCATTAGGGCCGTCCTTCGCGAGAAGGACATATTCATCGCTAAGTTAAGACCGCCAGAAGGGGGGTCTTGGTTGTGTTGCGTAATCACCTCCTATCTGAACACTATGAACCGCTGACAAACACGGCGCTGCTGCGTCTCAACATTAGAACCACCTTCTTGGTGACTATGGGGTCAGCGGCCAGGATATCAGAATTGCACGTGTTGCAAGGCGATTTGCTCAGGGTTGGGGTGAGATATGAGGTTCAACGACTTTGGGACTTGCACCAGTGTTTAATGCAAGAACCAAAGCGCTGACGAACGCGAGGACTTTCACACTGCCGTCAATCTCTCCGTCCGTCGAACCGGCGGACGAGCGGGACGTCTCATGTCCGGTGCGTGCTCTATGTGTCACCATAGGGGGACGCGGACACTGAGACAGAGGAGGCGCAGGTTTTCCTGTCCCACTCCCAAACGAGCTAATTGAAGATTGACAGGAGGCAGTTGGAGGGAGTCTACCGATAGTAGACGCCTATAAGGGCCTGCGCAGATCGACCCGCACGAGATTCGAGCCTATTTGGTGACAATGGCCATCACAGTAATCTCTCGGTGGCGAACGTCATGGCCGGCTGCTTTGTAAGTCGAGCTTGGCGTTCGTCAACCACTACTTGCGCGATGTCTCTACGGGGAACCTAGAGGGCGTAAGCCGTCTAGGGGCGCAGGTTGTTGCACAGCAGCGAACCACAAGGGCTCCCCAAGGTAGGGGGCGCAACCTTCCACATTAGTGACTCCCGACCCGTCGATGTAGTCACTCATATAGTGAGTTGGTTAATTCACATTTTAATCTAACAACTATGGTGTGGTGTGGGTTTTAGTTGAGGGTCGTCGACCTAGGAGGTCAGACAATTTCCCGATTAAAACAGTCGCTAGCTAGGTCGTCGACCTTCAGGACAATCTTGAGAGTTACCGCTCTGGCGACGAATCCTTCCCGCCACCTTCTGTGGTATCAGGCTAAGGTCACTTGTCGGAGGTTAGTATCCAAATAATAGTACGTTTTTGATTAAACGTCATTATTTATACTTACCGTAGACAAGTGACCGTCGTCACTCCCGCCCGCCTCCCCTCTTACGTATCCGTCGTTAATTGGGACTCCTAGGTAATGTGAATGAATCTAATTGGATGACAGGTCACGCCACCTAGTGGGCTAGTGACGGGCGGATAACTCCGATTGTTCTGGGTAATGAAGTTTCATTACATCAGTGGGAATGAGTCGATTGCATGTTATATGGCTAACAGGCTAAGGTCACTTGTCTACGGTAAGTATAAATAATGACGTTTAATCAAAAACGTACTATTTTATAAACCGCCAACTAGTTATAATAACATTGATATGACCAATAACGTGAAAGGACTTGAAATAACTGAGGCGGTCGTAAAATATCAACAACAAAAACTACGACCTTTGTTATAAGAGGACCTAACAAAATAAGCTTCTCGGCCCTGTCATAATAGCTCAGTAGTTAAAGCGTTGGGTTTAGCGTTCGGCAGTGTATACTCCGCGGGTTCGAGACGACATATCGCCGACACATTTGCAGTGTCAAATTTTACATTTGCGACATTTTTCCGAAAGTAACACTTTGACTTTAACTAAAATCATTAATTACATCGATTATGTTGATAATAACTTAACCCTTACGATGCGGGGAGCGGTATATTTCCGTGCCAAATATAAACTGGCGCGCAAGCCCTCTAGGCGAAATCCGGAGTCCGGACTCTAACTTTCACGAGAAGGCAAAAATTTACTGCAAGCAGTTTTGGCGGCTCCCGGATTGCTCGTAATTATTTTCCGCGCCTCGCTAAACGCCGTTGTTTTATGAAAATTGGTTTAACTGGCGCAGACAGCGAGCCCCGTGAAAACATGTATTTTCTCTGTTGAATTGTTGACAAAAAGCAGACAAAATGTGTTCTTTCGCGCTTGATATTTCACTAACCAAGTGGCGCGCTCTAACACATGATATATCGATGGAAAGAGAATAAAATTGTCTTCAATTTGGTGTATAATTTGTATATGCGCAGTTGCAAATAATTGTACTATAAAGGCCGTAAAAGGCCGCAAAAGCAGACAAAATGTGTTCTTTCGCGCTTGATATTTCACTAACCAAGTGGCGCGCTCTAACACATGATATATCGATGGAAAGAGAATAAAATTGTCTTCAATTTGGTGTATAATTTGTATATACGCAGTTTTCAAATAATTGTACTAAAAAATATTTAAAAGTTTTCGACTTTCGTGCATGATATTTCACTAACCAAGTGGCGCGCTCTACCACATGATATATCGATGGAAAGAGAATAAAATTGTCTTCAATTTGGTGTATAATTTGTATATGCGCAGTTGCAAATAATTGTACTATAAAGGCCGTAAAAGGCCGCAAAAACAGCCAAAATGTGTTCTTTCGCGCTTGATATTTCACTAACCAAGTGGCGCGCTCTACCACATGATATATCGATGGAAAGAGAATAAAATTGTCTTCAATTTGGTGTATAATTTGTATATGCGCAGTTGCAAATAATTGTACTATAAAGGCCGTAAAAGGCCGCAAAAGCAGACAAAATGTGTTCTTTCGCGCTTGATATTTCACTAACCAAGTGGCGCGCTCTAACACATGATATATCGATGGAAAGAGAATAAAATTGTCTTCAATTTGGTGTATAATTTGTATATGCGCAGTTTTCAAATAATTGTACTAAAAAATATTTCAAAATGTGTTCTTTCGCGCTTGATATTTCACTAACCAAGTGGCGCGCTCTACCACATGATATATCGATGGAAAGAGAATAAAATTGTCTTCAATTTGGTGTATAATTTGCATATGCGCAGTTTCAAATAATTGCACTATAAAGGCCACAAAAGGCCGCAAAAGGCCGCAAAAGCAGACAAAATGTGTTGTTTCACGCTCGATATTTCACTAACCAAGTGGCGCGCTCTACCACATGATATATCGATGGAAAGAGAATAAAATTGTCTTCAATTTGGTGTATAATTTGTATATGCGCAGTTGCAAATAATTGCACTATAAAGGCCGCAAAAAGCCGCAAAAGCAAACAAAATGTGTTCTTTCGCGCTCGATATTTCACTAACCAAGTGGCGCGCTCTACCACATGATATATCGATGGAAAGAGAATAAAATTGTCTTCAATTTGGTGTATAATTTGTATATGCGCAGTTGCAAATAATTGTACTAAAAATATTTAAAAGTTTTCGACTTTCGTGCATGATATTTCAATAACAAATTGGCGCGCTATAAAACATGATATATCGATGGAAAGAGAATAAAATTGTCTTCAATTTGGTGTATAATTTGTATATGCGCAGTTGCAAATAATTGTACTATGAAGGCCGCAAAAAAAAAGCTTTTGCGCTTGATATTTTACTAACCAAGTGGCGCGCTATAAAGCAAGATATATCGATGGAAAGAGAATAAAAGTGCCATCATTTTGGTATATGATATGTATATGCGCAAAGAGAAATAAAGATGCAAGAAGCCCCGCAAAATGTGTGTAGGTCTTTTTGACATAAAACATTTTTTCCGGTTTTTAGTCATGACGTAATGGGAAACTTGTCCCATTACCAAACTTACATGATCGGGTTGCGATGACGTCAGAGGTTCCGAACCACTTCCGGGCATCGAAATTTTTTTCCGGGTCTCGGCATGAGGTAATGGGAACGTTTTCCCATGACGAAAGGGACGTCCGAGTGTTCTGACCACTTCCGGCCATCGGAAATTTTGTCCCGGGTCTCGCCATGATGTAATGGGAGAGTTGTCCCATGACCACATTCACACTATCGGGTTTTGAGCACGATCGTGCTTTTGTTCTACTTTTCCGAGACCACCCGGCGGTATGGGCTTTTTTTGGGCCACTTTCACTCTCGGGTTATGACGAAGGCCGGAGATTTTGACCACTTCCGAGCTTCGCCGTGAGGTATGGACTTTTTTCCCATGAAAAATCGAGCGTACTCAGAGTTTTCTTTCGAGGATTTTCAATATTTTTAGTGCAGGCCTCGCCACGAGACATGGTACAAATTTACCCTTAGCCCCCCAAGCTAAAAACTGTCGAAGCGAAAGTTTGCTTCCAGTTCTGCCTAAAAAGTTATAACTCGGAAACAGAAATATTGTCATGATCGAGACGCTTTTTCCGACTATAGTCGTTTTTGTGAGAAAAATTTCCCACTAAATTTCGGCTGCACTCGGGTTTTTTAGAACTGCGTGAACATTTTTGTTTGTGATGCCATTTGCTGAAACTGCACATGTCCAAACTTTGAGTGTCAATGTCTACCCTTGCACGTCCCTGGAAGAAAGGAGAAGTTACTAATTATTGAAATATTTACATAAAACCGTTTTCGTCAATAACAAAATAAAAAAAATTTATTTGTGAAAAGTGACTTATTGGAGAGGTGGAAAAGTCGGGGCTCTATCTGCGGTATAAATGTTGTTGACGCGAAGCAATCGGTTTTTGACTTATTCAACTTTTTCGGAGACCGAGAATTTTCTCCCGAGAGGGACGGAACGTTTGTGGGAATTTTTCCCATGAAAAATCGAGGGTGCTCGGAACATTCATTCGAGAATTTTCACTATTTCTAGTGCGGGCCTCGCCGCAAACCATGGGAAAAATTGACCCTTAGCACCCAAACTTTCAAAATCAATATCATGTTTAGTGAAATTCAAAAACTATTTTCGGTGTTATTCCGAGGTCTGAAACATTTTCCTTATATGTCGGGCGAGGTCCTTCCATTCGAGAACAACCAATTTCATGGGCAACGTTGCCCAGTGCCTCGGATTTCAGAACACAAAGTCCGAGAGATTGCTTTCGCGCTTGATATTTCACTAACCAAGCGGCGCGCTCTAACACATGAGATATCGTTGGAAAGAGGATGAAATTGCCTTCATTTTGGCATATCATTTGTATGTCCGCCCATGCAAATAATTATACTATAAAGGCCGCAAAAGTATGTACTTTCGCGCTTGATATTTCACTAACCAAGCGGCGCGCTCTAACACACGATATATCGTTGGAAAGAGAATAAAAGTGCCATCATTTTGGTATATCATATGTATATGCGCAAAGAGAAATAAAGATGCAAGAAGCCCCGCAAAATGTGTTGATGTCCTTTTTTTGACATCGGCAATTTTGTTTGGGTTTCGCCGCGACGCTGCGGCGGTTAGGTCCGTGGAACCTATCAAAAGTTGCAAAACTTTTGTAATCCACAACTGACAATCAGAGCTTCCCTGACGTAGATGGTTGTTTCGTTCGCGACTCGCCAACTCGTCGCCTAGGAAGTCAGAAGAAAGCCCAGGTTTTCGACTTTTGGGGAGTCGTATGAATAAAAGAACCGGGGTTAGCCGGGACAGTCATGAAACGTCCAAATATGTGAATTTTACCATTGCCTTTGGTGCCGTCGGCGCCGATGGTGTGATTGTTTCAAATACTTTGGAATGACGGCAAATGAATGTCCATGAGGCTCACACTGATTTTCTCTGTAAAATGCTCCTGAGTTGTTCTTACTTGCACATGTCTAAATCTGTTTCAATCTATTACAGATGATATAGAAGATGCCAAGATTTAGAGGAAGGAGACCGAGGACTCGGAACTATGGGGGGCCGTATGCTTCAGACGACGAGTTCTCTTCCGAAGTCCATGCTGATGAAACTTCTGATATGGAAACTACTGATGATAGTGATGTGAATAGTGATAGTGATGGATTGGTATCGGACATGGACAGTGATCCAGACATAAGGAACATTGCAAGACGTATACTAGCTGCTACGGCGAGCGCAGCTTCTGCTGGTTCTTCCACTGACGAGTTCGTTGACTTGGATGATCAAGACAGTGACACCTCTGATACAGGGGAGGGGGATTTTGCGGCAAACTGGAAGGACGGGCCGAGGCCACGTGGACGTGTTGATCTGCCTTTTACGGGACAGACTGGGCTGGGACAGTTCAAAGAATTGCCTGAGCAACCAAAACCTATTGACTATTTCGAAATGTTCTTACAAGAAGATGATTACGGATTAATGGCAACGGAAACCAATAGATACTTTCACCAAGAATGCGACGACGAGGTCCTCCCGCCCAAGTCAAGAATGCGCCAGTGGAAGGATACGAATGCTGAGGAAATGAAAGTATTCGTAGCGATGACTATCGCCATGTCCTTAGTTGTACAGAGGAACTTTTCAGAGTATTGGTCGACTAGTGATGTTACCTCGACGCCTTTCTTCCCAAAGTGTATGCCTAGAGACAGGTTTTGGTTGTTGCTCACGTTTCTTCACTTATCTGATAACAGTACAATGCCAGGACGAAACACACCACAGTTTTCCCCACTCAATAAACTTGGAATATTGTATAACCGCATCATACATCGGTTCTCAAGAGTTTATATACCGCATCAACATATCTCAGTTGATGAGGGATTGGTGCCTTGGAAAGGCAACCTCAGCTTCAAGGTTTACAACCCTGACAAACCTAAGAAGTATGGCATCAAGGCTTACATGTTGTGTGACTCGCACAATGGATACGTCTGTAAATTCAAACTCTACACTGGAAGAACCAACGAAGTTTCTATTGGAGGGAAAACGTATGATTTGGTCATGGATTTGGTCAAAGATTACTCTCGCAAGGGATATCATGTTTACATGGACAATTTCTATTCATCTGTGACATTGTACATCAATCTGTGGAAGTGTGGTTTCGGTGCGACGGGGACTTTGCGAGGAAATAGGAGCGGAATCCCAGTCAAACTGAAGAGAAAAACGAAGAAACCAGAGAAAGGTTCTATGTTGCAGCAACACAACAAAGAACTTCTGATCGTCAGGTATGAGGACAGAAAGTCAGTCTTGCTTATGTCCACTGTTGAGGACACGGAAGATGTCGAGTCGGGAAGGAAGAACAGGGTGACTGGAGAACCAATTACAAAACCTCGGATCGTTCATGAATACAACAAGTACATGGGTGGCGTCGACCGGGCCGGTCAGATGTTGTCGTACACACCGTTCAAGATGAAAACTCTAAAGTGGTGGAAGCGTGTGTGGTTTCATATCCTCAACGTTGCTCTTTTGAATGCCTACGTTCTGTACAAAGAACTCTCCAAAGATAAAACACTAAAGACAAACAGAGAATTTAGAAAAGAAATAGTTCAACACATCATAACATTTGCCGACAGAGATAAGGTTGCATCTCTCGGCAGACGTCCCCGGGGTCGGCGATGTACGACCGACGACAGTATTGTACGCCTGCATGGCCGTCACTTTCCTTCAAAGATCGAGCCTGTAGGAAGAAAGAAGAATTTGTCACGCACCTGTGTTGTATGTTCTAAAGCCAGACGTGAACTCTTGCGGCGTGGAGCGGCAGCTGCCAACCAGCCAGCAAGAAAGAAGAAAAGAGTAGGAAGAGAATCTTGTTTCGAGTGTCTAGACTGCAATGTTGCTTTGTGTGTAGAACCATGTTTCCGCCTATACCACACATCACAAGATTTCTGTAAAGCCTATATCAGTATGATAGAGAGGGAAGAGGAAGATGGGGATGAAGATAATTGAAGAAAGAAAAAAGAAGTAGAAGTGTGGACTGAACTCTAGACCTTGTTAGGTTCTATAAAGCTGTTATTCGCACCTTTGAAGGTGATTATTGTTATACTTATATATTTGTTGATTATATTGTACAAGCATTTATAAAAATAAATTTTTCTTTTTTTATTTCGTAACAGAGACAGAGAAAGTCAATGTGAGCTGTCCGTGGAAGTTCAACTGAAGCCGCATCATGAACCCCCACCCCTTCTTTGGCACTATATACAATTTTGGAAGGGGGTGGGGATCAAATCATTTACATGATTGTAAAGAGCGAAGAACGAGCTTCAGTCCAATGTGTCATTTGTAAATGCGCACGAAAAACTAAAGAAACTGCAAGCTATCTGTCGGAAATATCAAACCTTTTCTCAAAAATGATTGGGGTTACCCACCTTGCGGCATTCATATCTCACGGAACGTTTGAGATAATTTCAAATTTTTTTCTCCATTTTGTAGAGGAGTAAATTGTCTTCATTTCAATGTATCATTTGTCTATGCGCGCACAATGATAAAGAAGCGGCAGCGATGCACGGAATAAATGACATCGTCCACCCGCGCTACTTGCGCGCCGGCGTTCGCTAATTGAACTTGTATTTAACTCCCGCACCTTGTGCCACTCATATCTCACGAACCATTAGAGATATTTTTATAATTTTTATATCAACTTGTAGAGAAAAGAATTGTCTTCATTTCCATGTATCATATGTCTATGCGCGCACAAAAATAAAGAAGCGGCAAGCGAAAGATAAGTGATCGTTCACACGCGCTACTTGCGCTCCGGCGTTCGCTAATTGAACTTGTGTTAACTCGCGCACCTTGCGGCACTCATATCTCACGAACCATTAGAGATATTTTTAAAATTTTTATATCAACTTGTAGAGAAAAGAATTGTCTTTTTTTCCATGTATCATATGTCTATGCGCGCAATGAAGAAGCGGTGCGCGCTCTACTTGCGCTCCGGCGTTCGCTAATTGAACTTGTATTTAACTCCCGCACCTTGCGGCACTCATATCTCACGAACCATTAGAGATATTTTTATAATTTTTATATCAACTTGTAGAGAAAAGAATTGTCTTTTTTTCCATGTATCATATGTCTATGCGCGCACAAAAATAAAGAAGCGGCAAGCGAAAGATAAGTGATCGTTCACACGCGCTACTTCCGCTCCGGCGTTCGCTAATTGAACTTGTATTTAACTCCCGCACCTTGTGGCACTCATATCTCACGAACCATTAGAGATATTTTTATAATTTTTATATCAACTTGTAGAGAAAAGAATTGTCTTTTTTTCCATGTATCATATGTCTATGCGCGCAATGAAGAAGCGGTGCGCGCTCTACTTGCGCTCCGGCGTTCGCTAATTGAACTTGTATTTAACTCCCGCACCTTGCGGCACTCATATCTCACGAACCATTAGAGATATTTTTATAATTTTTATATCAACTTGTAGAGAAAAGAATTGTCTTTTTTTCCATGTATCATATGTCTATGCGCGCACAAAAATAAAGAAGCGGCAAGCGAAAGATAAGTGATCGTTCACACGCGCTACTTGCGCTCCGGCGTTCGCTAATTGAACTTGTGTTAACTCGCGCACCTTGCGGCACTCATATCTCACGAACCATTAGAGATATTTTTATAATTTTTATATCAACTTGTAGAGAAAAGAATTGTCTTTTTTTCCATGTATCATATGTCTATGCGCGCAATGAAGAAGCGGTGCGCGCTCTACTTGCGCTCCGGCGTTCGCTAATTGAACTTGTATTTAACTCCCGCACCTTGCGGCACTCATATCTCACGAACCATTAGAGATATTTTTATAATTTTTATATCAACTTGTAGAGAAAAGAATTGTCTTTTTTTCCATGTATCATATGTCTATGCGCGGACAGGAATAAAGAAGCGGCAAGCGAAAGATAAGTGATCGTTCACACGCGCTACTTGCGCGCCGGCGTTCGCTAATTGAACTTGTATTTAACTCGCGCATCTTGCGGCACTCATATCTCACGAACCATTAGAGATATTTTTATAATTTTTATATCAACTTGTAGATAAAAGAATTGTCTTTTTTTCCATGTATCATATGTCTATGCACGCACAAAAATAAAGAAGCGGCAAGCGGAATTAAAGACTTTCTTTTGATGACTGTGGGAAAAAAAATATGAGGCGCATCGTAATGTTTTTTTATATATTTATAAAGAGGCACAGTGTATCTAGAAGTCCATGTAAAAAGAATTATTCTGTGTGCATAAATAAACATTTTACAAGGCTCTAAATAAAAATCCGGGATCCGCGAAATAGATACACCAATTGTTGTAAAAGACCCGGGACTCGCTACATAAACATATTCAGTGGGCGGTGCAATCAGGATATAACGGTGGCTGGCACCGGACAAAACAATGTCGCCACGGGGGCTAGTTGAGCAAAAATATATAGCCGCATCGTAAGGGTTAACATTACTCGAATAATACTGCTGAGATATTAGATCTGGAAAATACCCCGATGCATTAAATTGTGATACTATATGTACACTTCAGATCATTGGTTTGGTCTTCGAACTGTGGAATTTATTCTGATGCATTTAGAATTAGCCAGCCTCTTTGGCCCATGAAATTATACATTTAGATTTTTGTATTCATTGCATCAAAATATAGACAATATGTCATTCACTGAAATCGTTGATAAAACATTTATTCATGAATTCAGTATATATTAACCGAGCATAGCCTGGTTTATTCCCTCTGCGTCTACGGGTCTCAAGTGGCTTTTATAAGTCGCAGGATAAAGCAACCCATAGGTCATAAGATGATTGATTTTCAGAGCAACAGCAAGTAATTCGTATACACAGTGTATTGAATATAGCCACTCGTCTGGTCTGGTCATGTGAAAGAACTATAGACATAAATGAAGAGAAAAGGCTTCAAAGTTCCAAGAATTGGTATTTTTGTCTTTCTCTGGAAAATGTCTTAGTTGAACGTTTTAGTTCTCTTATAAAGGGTCATTATCACGTTTTTAGGTTCATAAAATGATCTCACGAAAATGATGATATATCCTACCAATTGCAAGGCATTGTTAAATAAAAGGATGCAATGGTTGAGTGAACTCCGCTGCTTAACATTACTTCAATTTAGTTTTCATATTCATACACGCATTTCTATAGCACATTGCACCAATGTGTGGACCATCCTGCCCGCCATCAACCCGGCTATGCAGTAAAACATGTCAGGCAGAAATACAGATTTGGTCTTCTCTCGAGGAGTTTACATATAACCTCACCCAAGTGTCTGCTGATATCAACACGAGTTGATAAAGGTAACAAATCACCGAGCCCTGTCGAGGCATCCCAACTTTGATCAACGTGGTTTGATATCAGAAGACGCCTGAGTGAGACTTTATTCTAAAAAAATCATGTACACTGCACTGCGTCCACTCATCAAAAGCTACAAAAAGATATAAATATGACGTAATCATAATTATGACGTTATTGCATTGTGATTGTAAAATATATGTGATGTCGTGTTTAAGCGCTGACAGGGTATTGTTTAGACTAACATTTAGTTTCAGATGTATTTTTCTTTCAAAAGTGTAAATATTTTAAAACAATTAATGTATTATAACAAATATGGGAGGATGCTTTAACTTCTGAGATGAGTGATCAATGCTATCCTCTTGTAGACTGGGTTGGTCGTCAATTGAATATTTTTGCTCTAGGGTCTGAATGACTAGATATTGTTCAGTTTTGTGTGATATATATACTAGTACCTGTATAGGTACTCTGGTCTACCCCAGTAGCCCTTGTCTCTCCGACTGAGGTTGTTGACCCGGATTCTCAAGAAGCACAGGATGGACATGACGACGACGGGGAAGAGGAAGAAGAGGATGATGATGTAGTTGGCTACTGCAGTCGGCTTGGGTGGCTCCGTTGCTGCAAGAAGATGAATGTACACTTACACTTCTATGCCTTGTATGTTGATCCAAAACATAGCGTCTATAGTATTTTTTACAGGCCCATTGCAAGCATTACTATATTCATGACCACAAGAGGATATAATGTGGGTTTTTTTTGTGTGTTGATGCTTAAAAGAAAGGTAAAAAGCACTAAATACGCACCTACATTCATGGTTTTGGCTTCAGCCCTATCCTTACAACAACCACCAGCCCGAACCAGGAGAGCAAATTTGGGCCTTCATGTATATGTGTTTTTCGCCGCTATTGGCTTAAATATTGCCCAAGCGGCACTAACAAAATATGATATCTCACTCACTCTTCATGTGGTCCACAGTGAAGTTTCCAATGGGTGAGCGTTTCCGCTTTTCAATATGTTAATGGGGAATCAGTCAAAAATCCGTCAATTTAGAATCTCCTATACTAGGCGAGATAGCAGAGGAAAATTGAACACATGTCTAATAGTAATAACACGTCAACAAAGTATTGTCAAATAAAGTGCATCATATCGTATTATATTCCATAATTTATCACTTTGTATACCTCCGCTACGACGTAGTCGGGGGTTATAGCGCTCCGCGTGTCCGTCCGTCCGAAATCGTTTCCGGAGCATTACTTTAAAACGATACCACTTACAAACTTCAAATTTGGTATGGCAGTAGCCTATATGATGCTGTTGTGCCTTTTATGGGTTTCTTCTCAATGGTTAAAATAATTTTTGAAATTTTGACCAAAAACCATCCGATTTCTGGACTTTGTCTCGTTTCCGGAGCATAATTAAAAAACTATACCACTTGGAAACTTCAGATTTGATATGGCAGTAGCCTATATGATGCTGTTGTGCCTTTTAGGGGTTTCACCTCCAAAGTTCAAATAATTTTAGAAATTTTGACCAAAAACGGTCAGATATTCGGACTTTGTGTCGTTTCCGGATCATAATTTAGAAACTATACCATTTGGAATTTTCAAACTTGGTATGGCAGTAACCTTTATGATGCTGTTGTGCCTTTTAGGGGTTTTAATTCCAAAGTTCAAATAATTTTTAAATTTTGAACCAAAACAGTCCGAAAACAGTAGGTTGAGGATCAAGCTTGTAAATATATTTCCTAATGACAAACACATACCGTATAAACATTGTAAATGTGACTGTTTTGCCTTCAAGTTATCTTTTGGGAAGTAACCAAAAGAAAGGGATTGTGACCTATTGTGATACTCATATGGACACTGTATGAACATAGAACATGACTGATGTTGTTACCACTGCAAAGAATACATAAATTGGAATGTTGATACCACTGCAAAGAATGCATATATTGGAATATAAATTGACCTACATGGAACTGAATGGAAGGTGGGAGTTTGTTGAAAAACATTATTATCATAGTTATACCAGTTCACACCTATTCAGACAAATTAAATTTTAATGTTATTTTCTATATCATGTGATGGAAAAATACGGTAACAATCCTAGGACTTATTAGAACTTATGGCTTTTCAGTATTTTCGTCAAAGAAAGGCGGTCAAACTACAGGTGGGGGTATGTGAGCTGCGCTCACTTTTGCCTTGTCATTTAATTAACGTGTTGAACCCATGTTCGGGTTGCACAAACTCACAAGTTTCTGTTCCTAAAGAATGGAATTGTGAACTTTTCTGCACGAGACATATACTTATAAAGGATATAAAAAACGACTTTATGCGGTAATATTATGTTTTAATGATGTTGAAAACTTGTAAGCGTTTCTTTATGACACAAGTTTAGTAATTGAGACAACCAGTAAAAATCTTGTGCTTATTAATTATATTTTCAAGAAACATCATCCGGTTAAAAATTGTTTTTGACGAACTTGAAAAACTTGGTAGCGTCTTTTTGGACACTAGTTTTTGTAATTTTATATATAATCTAATATAACTCAACTTACCATTTGCCGTACTCTTATTCCCCGAGCTGTCACCTGTAACCAAATGGTATATATGACTTAATATATCGAGTTATTATCGAGTTATTGAGGTTATTAACTAAAATGGACGGTAGCACGTTTTAGGGGATATATAAGGTGATGGCAGGCAAATTAAACTAAATGGTTCCAATTGAAAGGAAATGTATTTATACTAAATAAAGCAGTAATCAATCATATATATATAATGTTAAGTTCAGCCATGTCATTCTTTTTTCTTACACGAGATGAATTAAAGGTGTTCACACAAAAATGGCCGCAGATAGACTTAATATATATATTTATAATTTGTTCTCTGAATATGGATGATTTGTTTTTGTAATAATATTTTTGACACTATGAAAACAAAACATTTAGTAACAACGTACAACTATCAGCATTCTCTCCCCACGGAGGCAGATCAAGTCATGAAATGTTGATACAGCCTCTGTTATATTACGCCGAAATCCGGTGGTTCCGGCAGTTTCCCCTGGCGGAAAAAAGTGCACCCCAATCCATTTGAATTTCTTTATCAAATGACAACGCTTGTCTCATGCACAGTGTGGTTCATAACACAATGCCTTTGCCATGATTCAGTTGCCAACTTTGATTGCCTCCAATCAGGCATCTTCCATGCTATCCCACAAACTCGGCGTAATATAACAGAGGCTGTATCAACATTTCATGACTTGATCTGCCTCTGTGGGGAGAGAAAATATAAAGTTTTCAAAATACGTGCTACTGCCCCTCAATCTCTCCCCACAGAGGCAGATTAAGTCATGTTGATTTAGCCTCTGTTCTATTACGACGAGTTTGTGGGATAGAATGGGAGATGCCTGATTGAAGGCAATCAAAATTAGTTGTGCAATCAGCGACGTTGTTCTTAAATCATCATTTTGGCTACTGAAACAAGGCAAAGGCATTGTGATATGAACCACCTTTTCCATGCGAGAAGCCTTGTCATTTGATAAAGAAATTCAAATGTATTGAGATGAAAGTTTTTTCCGCCAGGGGAAACTGCCGGAACCCAAGGATTTCGTCGTAATAGAACAGAGGCTAAATCCACATGACTTTATATGACTCTGTGGGGATAGATTGACTACCCCTTTAAACCTCACTATATTTTAAAGACACGCGTCACTTGAGCCAAAACGTAGTGTACCATTTATATGTTAATCAAATCAGTACCGTGACAGGTATACCAATGCATGGGGCAACAATTAGTCAATCGTAAATTTCGTGATGTGTTCAAAGAATACAGAAGATGATTAATAATATTTTTAACAATACATGATCTTATTAGTCTATCACTCATGTAAATATGACTTTTTATTCCATATGCATCTTAACGGTTCTAATATTACTTACACGTGCAACAATTTATTTGTAGCTAATAATAGTTGATAATTGCATCACTTCTATCTTAAGTCAGGCGGTCACATGGCCCCTATCCTTTTAGGAAAAGACACGTACATGTAAGTAATTAGACAGACAGACAGACAGACAGACATATTTATTCAATATGTTAAGGCCAACGGCCCATAATACAGTGAAGTTGTACAATTTGTTTGAAGCGCAATTTGATATTACATATTTATGATTTGTTTTATTTTTCTAATTTTATATACTTGGTGCAAGAAATTACAAACATTTTTGATAGTTTCATGGTTATTGCTATTTATGATATTCACAAAAGTGTGTAAATTGATAATATTTGACAATAATGGGGTAATAAACTTAGTTCTGGCATCCTTATATAAATTACAATAAAAAAGAATATGCATTTCATTTTCTATACAATTAATGTTAAGGTAATTATTTTTTGCTAAAAGTATTTTTACATCGTATACACAAATACTAAGTAAATCTGCGCATGTAAACGGGGCCTTACAGTGTTGTACGATTTTCATTGAACACTCTCAATTGTCAGTTGCGATGGTTGTGATAGTTGTTTTGTATCTTTAATTCATAATTTGTGTTTTGCAAAAAGTATGACAGCCAAATAATATGCCATAAAAACAAGAAACGCCTCTCTTAAGTAATTTAGATGTCAATTTTGTAAGTCACAGTGACCTTACACCAAATAATAGTTCTTTGGTGTGAGGTTACACACATACATGTAATGCCATTACAAATTCTTAGTAAGGTCTCCAAGAACTATCTCAACTCCGATTTAACTCTGTAGTTCAATCCGCTGCTCTTAAAATAATGTTTCGTGATTTCAATGAACATTTGTTTTTGTTTAAATGTCAAATCACCGATAATGAATACATTCGTTAAAATGATCACGCATTTGCAACCAAAATGCCAAATATAAATACTATGCTTATTATTATTATCTACAGTTGGACAAATCTAAATACATGTAACCTAGTGTGACGAAGATAAACTCACACGCACCATTTACACAAATACCAGTTATACAAGCACTATCAACTCGGATATGTTTTCTATCTGCCTTACGTCAAGCCTTCAGGCTGAATCTTAATCGTTATTTGGCGTGTTATTTATTCTTTCACGATTCTTGTCAACACGTTACAGGCCAAACGGCGGATGATATTAAAAATAAACCTGGCATGCTGTAAGGCCGTATAAATGAGACCCGAAATGTTTCGAAGTACTTTTGTTTGCAGTAACTCTTAAAAACTTTGCAAGTTTTAAAAAAAGGTTCAAGGGCTGATGACTAAAAAGCCTGAGTGACGTATTTCATTATTTTTGAAAGATTGAAGAATAATATCGCTCGCGAACAGTCCGGTCACATAGAAAGGCAAAACTATGACTTTTTCAAAAGTAGATTTAGCATGTTATTTAGACCCTAAAGCAAACTTAACTTAATACATTACTTGTCTCTTAGATATTAGGTAAAATTAAATTAACTGTGGTGTGTATTTGCTTTTGCTTACGAATTATATAGCTAAGGAAGCACTAGTGTTACAGTGTCAATCGATACCAATCACTGATCAAAGAGAAGCTGATATCTTCCTAAGCTCCAAGAGACTATCCTTGGGGAATTGACTTCCGGTAGTGTAAAGTATTTAAGACAAAACTGGGTGAAGAGGATTACATTTCCACTGACACGATTTCTATCATCTGAAATAAACTAGTTTCGTGTCTCAGTTATCTTGTTTAAATGCTAGATGAACAAGGACGTAAAGGATTCAAGACCGAAATCCTTGATTTGAAATAAATTTGAAATATCAATTAACCTAAAACTGGACCAGTTGATATTTGTTGATGAACTGGTACAATGCGTATACTTTCCGGCCAAACGATAATAAAGAAATGAAAACTCGGATCTGTATTTGATCAAAATCATGGAGTTTCGCATCGCTGATACAACCTGAAATATGTTGAAAAATTTAAATTTAAATTGTTACACTAATGATCATGAAATAGTTGAAAAAACGGTTCTCATATTCAATGCTCTGAAGTAATTTTCATGAAGACATTTGTTTCCTTAAACTAATAATATCAGTCATAACCAAACATACTTTTTGACCATTTTACAAAATATTTATTATGATTCGACATAAAATAATTGCTAAACAGAACAAAAATCATAATTCGTTATACATAGAAACTAGCCAATCGATATCGTTTTAATCTGCGTTGTTTAATCTCTGTTGTCATTTTACGAGACATACGTCTATATTTGTTTCTACTCAACAAACCCCAAGATCTTAAAGGGGCAGTAGCACGTTTTTGATAATTTTGTATTTAAACATTTTCAATGACAATTGTAAGTTTATGCTAAATGTATTATTTTTACAGTGTCAAAAATCTCATTACACAGGCCAATCATCCATAGTCAGAGGACAAAGTATGAAGATTCACATAAAATCCATTGGCGGCCATTTTGTGTGAACACCTTTAATTCATTTTGTGTAAGAAAATTGAACCGCCTGGCTAAACTTTACGTTATATATATGAATTATTACTGTTCCATTTAGTTTAAATACATTGTCTTTCAATTGGAACCATTAATTTTCATTTTCCTGACATCACCTTATATTCCCCCTAAAAACGTGCTACTGCCCCTTTAAAGCACTCTAATTGATGGCTTGCAAGGTCGACATTGCATACACGGACATAGCATGGTACCAATCAACTATTGAGTACAAAGCTTAATGTTGTTAGCTTGTAACAGTTGGATATTAATGTTGGTATAGACTAGTATAGGCTAGTATATGCTAGTAAAGTCGTCACGTGAAGCATCAATCGATGGTTGTTTATGTGTCCCAATTACCTGTTTATACCTATGAGATGTATTTAGAAGAGAAGATGACGTTGCCATCATCATCATTTTGAAAATTAGGTCGTCCTCATGCCTAAGTTGTCCATAAAGAAAATCATTATGTTTTTTTCAATGGTATTTGTTTTCACCATTACCAGATATATTTGAAAAGCTCTTGATTCAAATATTATTGTAAAACTGCCAACAAAATTGACAAAATGTCTTTTTACCTGATAAAGATAAAAACAATAAGGTATTAATATCTGGCAAATAATTACGTAGGTATCTGTATCTAAATGAGTATGTGTGAGCGTGTTCAAAGGTATGCCATTAGTACCCATGGCCTTCTGACTTGTGGAAAAAACTATTGACAGCAATATGCATGTAGATTTTTGTAGACAGCTGGGTACTGATTCTGTCACCGAACTGTCTACACCAGAGGGTTCTATTCAAGACAAACAGATAGTAGATTAACTTTGTGTATACAGTAAAACATATCAAATATGAAAGATATATGTACATTTGTAAAACATCATAAAATACATGTATACACAAACCGATCCAACAAGGTACTAATAATGTACAATAATATGATAATAACAGATGGTGTAAAATAAACTCATATTTTTGTAAAGTTAAGGGGGTAAAACATTCTTGGAATTCTGTTGAGCCAGCGTTTATTATTTTCAGATAGCCTTCTTCATGGACGTTCGATTAGAGTAAGGTTTCTATTCTAAGTTTATTCTATCAGGGCTGAATAGATAGCATACGTCAAAACCAAACCGTCACCTGCTTAAAACTATAACGCATTTAACGCTTTGTTTGTCATTTGAAAATCATTCCCTCGACTGAGCTGCTCTACATGTTTGTATAGACGTCTAAAGGCTATAGGAATGCGTGTAATTAGGCTGGCTCGCAGATTTGCAAAAACAGCTTGAGTGACATAAATAGCTGAAATAGATATTTGACATATGATATTTTATTCAAAAAGCATGGGAAACGGTGACAAGTGAGATTTCCAAAACACTTTCCCTCTGCTGTGCTTGGTTTAAATTTCACTTTTCTAAAAATACCGGAAGTTTGAAGTTTACATTAACTGGATCTTGACTATTTAAATCTACTATTTGTTCCGTAAAACAACAGAAAAATCACAGTATTTCTTTTGCTTCCTTAGCTAATGATAAGAACCGTGAACCTTTAAATGAGAATTCCTAATTATACATGTTGTACTAACCATCGTACGATAGCTCCACACTAAATCGCATCTCTGCAACCCAAGAACTTAACTGTTGCTGTTATTTGTGAATGTCTTAAGCAAGCCGGGAACAATATAAACACCTAACGAGCCTTACATCATGTTTTTTTTCCTGTGGAAACGATTACCTTACTTTTCTAGGTTTCCTACATGGGGTAGTTTGCAAAACAACTATCAGCGTTTTCATCTTATCTTTATTGGCCCTAGGCCTGTGCTGACCTTAAATATATGTAGCAGATAAGTATTACGTTTTTATAACTTTCTTGCATTTATGAAAACATAAATTCATTTACGTACTTTTAAATTCATGCAAATAGTAAGAATCAAGACATAATATATACAAATCAATATCAAGGACAAGTGTTTTAGGCCATTTTTCACATCACGAATTCGAAGATGTAATGCCAAAGGCATTCAGTATCATCATGGTATTCAGAGATGAAATGATGTGTGAACACATGGAAATGAAACACAAAAGGATGGATGGAACACAAACAAAATGGTATATATGTTAATATCAGTAATATAAACTTTTGAAATTGATAATATTTCCTTTCACTTTGACTTGATATTGCAACTGATGATTTACATAATCTACACGAACATTAACGCACAAAATCAGTCCATGAGACATCACTATAACATCACATTATCTTGAAACAGAAAATCCCTTTTACTTTGACTTCTAAGCACTGCCATTTCAGTACTGTTTTGATTTAGTACAAGAGGCACCTCTTCCATCAGATCTTGCTTTCCCGTGGGATAAATGGTTTCTTCGGTTAACAACGCTGTACTTTATAAAGATAATGCGTCAAGCCACAGGGGTATCATTACCCTAACGTAATTATCGTATTATCAAGCTTGAGTCCAGGAGATAACATTATCAGTAAAACCAACGTTAGAAAAAAAATGTTTTGCTAAAAATGTTTAATCCAGAAATATAGCCTCAAAGATATTGAACATTATCGGAGTATGATTTATGGGTAAGATTATCTTTCGGATGCACTTCTTCCTGAAACTCAATATAATGTTCGAGGAAACTTAACTTTAATCAATAACATTATATCAATACTAATCATGAGAAGTCTTAAGCACTGAAAACACAACTTTAATTTGCGATGGAAACGTGATATGCTTTAAGAAATACACGGCATGGGTCAGTTTGAGTGAAAAGTAATACAAAAGCTCAATTGCCTTTAGAAAACGTTACTATCATGTTATTTTCTATTCTATCATGTAAACCTTTAAAGCAGGAAGATTATTAACGCAAGTTAATTATAAGTGTAATCTTTCACAAATGCATAAAATACGCCCCAGAACCAAATAACCTCATTACTATATAAAACAGAAATCTTAAGGCATAATAGAATGTTGAAATGTGCATAAAACCTACGCGACTTCATTTTTATGAAACAGAAAAAACTGTTGACAATATCTATGAACTAAAGCAAAATGACGGTTGAAAACATATGTTACACCAACGATTTATCAGTTATTGATGAAGTAATACTTATACACATTTGTTATTTGTGGAAAATTAACTTTCAATGGTGAAGGGACGTTATTAAGCAATACTTGAAAACGTGTCAATTATCTATAAATGAATCACTACCAGACTAGTAAACCTGTATCAAACTAATAGATACATTATCACACTTGAATGATAAACATTACGACTATTCTAAAACATGAAAAGTTACCAACGTAATCATTGCAATTTTGGAAATCAAGCAATAACAAAGAGTCACGCAAACTTCACATTTCATTACAAAATCTATTTATTTATATATTCTCCACAATATCATGACCTCTTCAACACTCACCGAATCTGCTGTTCAGCAATCCTATTATATCCCAATATGAACCAGGAATCGTAGTATTTTCTACAGCCATCTTTAATGTTAGCCTTTCACTTGTTAATAGAACTCACGATAGTAAAACCCATAGTAACGAGTTCACCGCAACATCCACACGTCACAAAGACAATACAGTAAGTCATCCACGTTGGTATTAAACATCTGCATCACTAGTCAACCAGGCGAGGGAATGTGAAAGTAACTTTCTCGGTAGGAATAAGCCTTAATGTAAAAGCACACAGGCTCCTGTAATCTGTCAGACAGTGCTTTCCGCTATGCCTGGTTGGAAACTTATAGTCCTGACAAGTCATTCCCACTACTAAACATCAATGACTTCTGCCGGGTCGAAAGAGTAGATGCCTGTATTTAACACTGTAGCTTTAGTTCTATATTTTTTGTCTTCTGGTAGCGATTAAAACAAACAAACACATCCAAATTACAGATCTCAGAGAGGCGCTTCCCATCCGTAATACTGTCAACTTTTGTCTCAGTTGCTTACTTGGTGTCAATACAAACCTTTATCCTGACAAAATCCTTTGATGATTAACCATGGTACCATAGTCCATATCAAACTATGTGCAAACCCTTGCACACAGTAGTACTTTAGACACGTTTAAGACACGAGTTTGGTGATCTAATATCAATAAGGAGTATTCTGGAACAAAAGGCAACAAATCTTGGTATATTCTCCAGTCAGGTTTCTAAATGTCCATCAAGCATCATCGAACGACATCCATTTTCTAAATCCTCTGTTAGGATGTCAGCTGTAGCATTTTCAACATTGAAGATGTACAGTGACTGCTGAAAGTGATATCAAGTTATTTCCAATTCACTTCACTGGCATGTACTATATCAACACCGAATAGTGACTGCTTAAATTTGATATTAAGATATACATAAGTCACTTCAATGGCATGTACCATAACAGGACCGAAAAGTGACCGCTGAAATTTGATATTAAGTTACACAAAAGTCTCTTCACTGCAATGTACTATAACAGCAGCGAACAGTGAATGCTGAAAGTGATATCAAGAAATACAAAAGTCACTTCACTTTCATGCCCAGTAACTAGCATAGATTCATCCAATGGGTATCACAAATCCGATGTCCGAATTCTGTTCAATGATTGATGAACCACAGCATTTACGCAACAGACACAATATCAAACCACAATATAGTCTTGCATCGCATTGCCACTTCATTCACTGCTGAATTCTGTCCAAAGTCAATTCAATAGATGTTGTAAGTCACACACTCTGTAGAAACTGTTGCGTCGGCGACTTTTATGCCAGCGTGTCAATATGCTGAATTATCAGTACATCCACTAGAGAACACTATCAAGTAATTCCCTAACCACCCATGATATCCAAAACCTTTTAAAACGAAAGGAGAGCAACAAGCGGTGAAAATTCCCAACAGTCACAACAAGAACTTGTCGCCTAGTGAGAAATGTTCTCAATTTGCTGAAGCGTTAAAGCCATGTGTAATTGATCGCCTACAAAGGCAGCAGCTTCGTGGCATGTGGCTCACAGTCGCAGAGTCTAGTGGTATATTGAAGGCGAGAGATCGTTAAAGGGACAGTCCTATCGGAGTATTTCTAGAGGAACGAAATTCAAGGGACATAGTCTCAGTGTAGCAAATCATATATCTCCACATGTCAGGCTAATATATATACATCACCACTAAAACCAATCTTTCCATTACTTTCGTTATAATAGTCATTTAATTGCCAATTTTACAGTTTTGATTGAAACATATGTGTTTCATTTGAGAAAATGATTGGGCACCTGTCATAATTTCGTGTTTGAATTGGCGTGTTTAGCATACCCTTGTTCAGATAATAGAAAGGGTTAGACACTTTGAAATTCAACATTGAGGGCCAGAGTGTATTCAAAACTTCAAAGGAAATATTGATGCTGAACTATGATGGTGATATATGTGTTGATAGAACAGTCGTGACAACATCGATCAAGATTATTGATATTTCTCAAAATAAATGAAACTTTTAAAAGATCAACTTGATAGAATGTCTTTTGCAAAAGATATATAATTTTTATGATATGATCGAGAGTGAGATACTCTGTTCTATCAGTGAGATAAACCCTCTATCTGGGGACAGTGCCGTTAACCTTTATCGTCACTCTACTGAGTTGTAATAAACTTTATCACTACTCTAGTGACGTCAAGTTCAAGATTTTGACGTCATGTAACAATGGTCTGACGTCATGAATTCTCATATGACGACACGTGCACGTGGTTACCGCGGTGACAGGCTCTTCAAAGCGGCCGCTCAACATGAAATTGGGCTTTTTTGACGTAATTAGAAGGATTTCATCATACAATAAATAGAATATCTGTCAATTCTTGACAAATATCATGTTTTTCTCATCTAATGAGGTAGAAAAGTAAAAATATTGTTAAACATAAACTTTCTACTCACTCAAGAAAAGACAGATATCCTTTATGTATTATAAGCTCTGAGTTCTGCCTGAGAACGACACAGGAATCTGTGTCGAAACGTTGCATACAATGAACAAAAAAGTTGTCATCCATATATTCCTCAGCATTATAGTATCATAAGATGTTCACTGGCAGACGAACGGGCTGTGAAGTTGGGCTGTATGTTCACTTTTCTGAGTTACATGGTTATTGATTGCCATAACTGTTTAACACTAGATAAGCGTTTGCGGGAAACCGCAAAAGCAGAGCAGCCCCGGAACTTGGGGTTTCGCCTTATGCCCGTGTCACACATTGCCGGAGATCACACCCGGAGGTCACACGAAGGTAAAATAATTCCAACTTTTTCGACTTCGGCTCTAAATCGGGATGTCCGTGTGGCCTTCGGGTACCATCGCATGGCCATATTGAGGCTGTTTTTGGGTTCGGGAACACCATCGTGTGTGAGCGGAAAATCTTTAGCATGTTAAAAACAGGGCCGATGGTCACGCGATGTTTTCCCTTCGTGTATCGTTCGTGTGAACGTCGGGACCATCGTATGGCCATCGTGTAAACATCGTGTAGCCACCGCATACTGTTCGTATCATCATCGGCTCAAAAGTCACCCGAAGCTCATGCGAAAGCTCACGATGGTCTACAAGATGGCTACACGACGTCGTGAGTCCTTCGGGTTGCCATCGTGTTGCCCTCGTGTTGCTAATTTTTGCTATCACGGAGGGAACGCGATTGCAACCCGGAGGCGGGCCCTATTCTTTATTTTCACTTCTATTTGTTCACCTATGATAGAAAAGCGTCTAAATAATAAAAATCATAATAATTATTGAGTTAAAATCAAATAATGTAATAAATAGTTTTTAACAACTCGTTATTAATGTGTTAATTAACTTATAATTAGTGTTTTATTATATAATATTAATATGGTAGGTAGCAATCAATAAACTCACGAATAATTATATTTAAATCAACCAATGTTTTATTCAGTTAACATTTTGGTAGTATCGACCATTTTCATCACTTAAACAGCATTGGTAGCCTTCAATGAAACGTTAAAAGAATTTTTCTGTAATATCAAATGTAGCTTTCTTGATATGACATATATAGCCAGATGCCTGGTAGGATTATTGTGATGTTTAAAGCCAACAGGCCACAATGGTAGAATGATACATTTCGCGTATTCTTGCATCAAGAAAGTTCAATGATTAAAATATCTAGACCACCTATTAATCAGCCTTTGTTTGGTATGTTGAAGAGCAACAGAAATATATAATGGATGTGTGGATAGCTTTTATATATAGCGATGTGGCTGACGTGTAGGTCGCTCAAGGGTCACCACCTCTGCAACTGTGACCAGGTACCCATTTACACCGCTGGATGAAAAGAGGCACAATTCAAATTAAGTATCTTGCCTAAGTTATGATACTTTAAAAATCGATTCAAGCCAGGAGCATCAGAGTGCAGACCGTGATCTCACCTATACTTAAAGCTGATTTTGAAAGTGTCATATCTCTGAAGATACTTTCTTGGCGTATGTAAATGCAATTTACTTAGATAAAAGAAGCATATCTGCAAAGTTTTACAAGTAGAGGAGATGCATATGCATATGTCACCAATAGTTTAGTTATACTTTATAGAACTCGACCGTGATGGCACTGAAATAAGGGTATTTAACTAGATGAGCAATTTATAGTAAGAGAGAGGAACTGACAATAGCAAAATAAAAGAACTAAAAGGTGATGAAATGTGTTTATTTAAAATAGAATTATTTGACTTCACTTATTGTTGCGCTGTATTTTCACAGTCCTAGTAAAACACTTGACCTGATCACTGTCAGGGAAGTATAGACAATGATTTATCAATCACTGGTGATGTCAAGAACTGGAGAACGCATGATCCGTAGAAGCTATCCCTCACTCGGGGCCGGCGAGTTGACTCTGGTGGCGACAGGCTGCTGAGTACCCTCCCAGACTAATGGAGGAGTGTCACACCTGCGTACAGCTGAAGGGCTGGTTGCCAATGGCTGCAAGGTTTGGTAGTGCTGTTGTTCTGTGGCGAATTGTTGACAGGCCTGGTCCACGTATCCCGGATCCTGGGACCTCCAGACTGATCCCTGAGGTGGATGAGCTGGCCACTGGCTCGGGGGCGGTTGGTACATAGCGGAGGGCGAGGAGGCCGAAGTGCTTGCAGAGAAAGTAGTGGCAGTCGGGAGAACACTCTCACGCTGTATGTGGCTAATGCGCTGGTGGGTGGCGGCCGTAGGCATAAATGCGACAGGTCTCTGCTGGTGCTGCAGGAAGGCTGATGGCACCTCTTCAAAGGGACTGACAACTTCTCCTCGGGCCTCTCTAATGCGTAGCTGTCTTGATACCTTTTGGTAGCTGAAATGATAGAAAACAGAGTGGCATAAAACAACAATACATTTAAATTGATTCCAGGCTATGCCAATTATTGCGAATTGATTTGTGAGTTTTATTGCTTACTGTCTGAGAACGTCTGTCATGTCCTGTACTGCAGGGTCCCAGCAAGTCTCGTGTAGTTTATCCAGGTCACTCTCCAGGTATCTGCAGAAAGGAGCAGACCGGGTTTCTGCTGTTTCCCTGGTAATGTACTGGACCAGTCTATCTTGGATGTCTGTCGAGGTCTCCTTCATTCCCATCCCCAAAGTCGAACACTCGGTTGGATCCAATTCAGAAACGTCAGGGGTCTTTGTTCTCGCACGTCTAGGGGTAGGGAGGCCAGAATACCTCTTGGAGGGTTGACTGGTTTCAGGTATGACACCTTCCTCGTCAGTGGCCAGCAGTTCTCCTGTCTCCGCCAGCGCCAGCTTCTCCTTAAACTGGAAAGATGGAGATGCATAAAAAACATGTGTAATTTTCGAAAATATTAACGTTACACGACATTGATATATTTGGTTGCAACCATATACTCACCGAAGCAGGAGTGTTTTTCCCAACCCGTCTGATGTGACTCCTCAGAAAGCCAAAGATCCGCCGGATGAAAGCATCTCGTTGGCTGTCGTTCTCGCTGACCTCTGTCCTCGTTGGGTCCTCGTCCTCCTCACTATCGAATCCATCGCCCGACCTCTTCTTTGACGGGCATTTCGGTTGTCCCTCTGACAGCTTTGAAAAACGTGTTCGCTGAGTGTAATACCACTTGCAGATTGTCTCATCTGCAAAGACAGAAATTAGTAGCAAAGACAGAAATTAGTCTATAACACAATTAACAGGTCAAAATATCTCAAAAATTACATTATGAACTCAGAAATATTTTGTACTTACGATTAACTCTGTATTCTGCACCCTTGTCCTCCCAGAGCTTTCTCCTTGCCCCCTTGTCCTTATAAGCCTTGTTTTTTATGTCGTAGAGTTGGGGCTTGGTTTTGATCCAGTTTGCAATATCTTCCTCCTGCGCCTCGGTGAAGCTGTATTGCGTTGGAGGAGGAGATGTACTGGTAGGGACAAGACGTTTCCCTTTCCCTTTGCTCCCCTTTTCTTTATCCAAAACGGGCTTGGGCTGCGGCTGAGAGGGGGCGTTATCACCGTCTGAGAACACAAAAAACCGATAGTTAATGTTTTTGTATACAACGAGCGAAAGCGGGACAATTGTATTAATAAAATTGAGTGAAGTATTATGTTTATTACTCGTCATATCAAAGCAAGAGAAAGCCGATATAATCCTGAAAGTATTATTTACTGGAGACCGACACCAGTGTGGCGGTAGTAACACTTAGTGACGTCTTATCTGCAGGCTGGTCTTACGTCATTGATGCGAGCTACAGCAGTATACTACTCTAACATTGACGTATAAATATCACACAGCATTATCTAACACATGCGAGTTATAAGAATATTCATTTGATGCAATGCAATCTATTAGAACTCGCTGAAAAAGACAAACCACGCCAACAAATGTAAATGTCTCCAATATATTTACCTTCATCACAACACTGTAATTGATTCCGCTCTGAAGGTTCTTGAGGAGGGGGTGTGGGTGACCTAGGATATTCTTGGGAATCCACTGCAGTTTGTGGAGGCAGCTGTTCCTCAGTTAGCGACGGGTTTTCGACAGCCTCTGGAGACATCTGGGAAGTCCCCGTTCCTTCTGATTCAATTGGATCAGGCGTAGACTTATTTCTAGTTTTTCTCGCATTATCTCCGGTTGAATGGACGTTCGATTCTTCACTGTCATCTAATTTCCTCTTCTCAGATTTTTTAGAGCGGTTGGTCAGCTTCCGACCCACACGTCTAGCACCTTTCGGCGGCATGGTCTCAAAGAAAAGTGTGTTTCAGCGAAGGTCACGTGGAAGAAGACAGGTCACGTGGCTGGTTCGACTGGCCTTCGGGTATCCATCGTATGGCCATACGAACATCACACGAAGATTACACGACGTCGTGTAAACTTCGTATAACATTCATGTAACCATAGAGTTACCTTCGTGTGGTCATCGGGGCCTTCGTGTAGACTTCGTGTAGACTTCGTGTCGTGTTCATGAATGCATCGTGACGCCATCGGTTCTATCCTCTTCCGTGATCACCATCGGAACACCATCGGCTGTAAATTCATTTTTTACGTTCGTGTGACGTTCGGGAGGTAGGCTCCGGCAGTGTGTGACACGGGCATTACCCTGTTCCGCCTTTTACAGGCCGCACCAAATTGGGAATTTTCACGTGACCTTGATTTGACACTCAAGGTCACACAATCAATGAACACATTTCATTGAGTATAACATCATTGTAATGAAATAAAGTGTTAAAAATTAAATTAATCCATTTTCTCCATATATGTTGACCTTGATGTGACCTTGATCTTCGCCATTTCGTACCCAAAACTTTTTGAAATTTTTGTACTTCTCATGAGATAATATATACAAAATCTAAACTTCATAGCACAAAAAAGTTATTGTGTTTACAAGGAATTGCAATAACTCATATCTCATGACCTTGACCTTTGACCTTCAAGGTCACACAATAATTGAACACTTTTTATGGAGTATAACAATCATGTATTGATTAAAAGTGATCATAGTTAAAATTAAGCATTTTCGCTAAACCATGCTTAAGTCATGACCTTGCTGTGACCTTGACCTTTGACGGATTGTAGCCGAAACCGTTTCATTTTTTTTACTTTTCCAAGGATGATATATACCAAGTTAGAGCTTCATAGCACAAAAACTTTTCAAGTAACCGTGTTTACAAAGAATTTTGCTGTGATTTTATAACTCGTGACCTTGACCTTTGAACTTGACAGTGAACATGTCATAATGATTCCCTGGAAGTATTAACATTTAGACATGTTCATGAGTTATGAAAAGCTAAATGGGATAAAGTTATACCCAAATTTAGTGCATTTTGTAATAACTCATATCTCATGACCTTGACCTTTGACCTTCAAGGTCACACAATCATTGAACACTTTTTATTGAGTATAACAATCATGTATTGATTAAAAGTGTTCATAGTTTAAATAAAGCATTTTCGCTAAAACATGCTTACGTCATGACCTTGCTGTGACCTTGACCTTTGACGGATTGTAGCCAAAACCTTTTCAAAGTTGTTTACTTTTCCAAGAATGATATATACCAAGTTAGAGCTTCATAGCACACAAACTTTTCAAGTTATCGCGTTTACAAGGAATTCTTAGATTGAATACATATCTCGTGACCTTGACCTTTGACCTTGAAAGTGAACGTGTCAAAATCGTTCCCCCGAGGTATGAGTAGTAAGGTATGAATAAGAGTTCTGGAAAGCTTAGTGGAAAAAAGTTATAGCTAGTAGTACGAGTGCGGCGGCGGCGGCGATGGAAACTTCACAAAAACTGATAGCAGCCCCGTCCTTAGACGGGGCTGCTAATAAAGCCAAGCCATGCGGAAATAATTAATCATTGAAAAAAAGGGTGCTATTTATTGGACAGGACCGTTTTACACAAAGCACTAAGGAGTTTTCTTCTGACATTTATTTGACTCTGACACGTCGAAATATAGCATTTATCCTGATATTCTTGAATTTCTCATATTTTAAGCTTTTTAGACGTCTGAAAAAGCACAGTTTATAGTTTTCACTGAAAAAAATATGTATTTGTTCAAGTAAATACCTTATACACAACCCCATTCATTTAACAGTATATTGTTTCCTATAATACTATTTTCAATTCTTATACTAGTGTTAATTTAATGTTTCTTTTGTCATCTGTATTATTCAAAATATGTAGACATTGCATATGATATGAACGAAAGACCATTGGTACAACACGAAACGAGCAATATCTCGTAATTATAACTTAAAAGACCACATCTGTAATTTAATTTGTATTCAAATACTCGCATTAACAACTTTTAAAAGACAAAATTCTAATGTGTTAAGTTTGCTCTGTCATACATGTAGATACGCAACCATGATGATTATTTCAGATTGAACTAGAGCACCTTATCCAGGATGATAAGGATAAGTAAAATAATTACAGTCAAATGTGTCATCCTAATTAGTCAGCACTGCTTCAACCTGTCAATAACGGGGACGGTTTGGAACCCTTAGCATTGATCTAGGAAATATGGACACCAGGAAACAAGAACACTAAAGCAGCCTTCACACGGCAAACTAATATAAGTTATAACATTGCATAGCGGGTTAATAAGGTTTTATGCAACGAGCGGAACGCTATGCAATGTTATAACGAATTTATCTTACCGAATGTGTAAACACAACGCATATTTAAAGAGGTTAAAAACTGCTGAGGCACATGAAAAAGATCAGGGTCACAAACCGGAAGTGTTGTTTTGAAAACTACATCATCAATCGTGTCAGTGCTTCGCTTAGTCAGAGGAATTTCTTTTTATGAACACAGTTCTTGAAGCATAATTTCGATGTTAAACAACTTCCCTTGCAAGACACACAAGGAAACGGTGAGTGAATACTGATATTTCGAATAAATGTGAACCGATTCTCATATGCAATGATCAAGAAAGCCGCGACAAAATATTGACATTTTTTTCGACGAGAAACATTTTAACACCAAATCTTAGATTAATAAGGTAATTATGGCAATATACATGTATGTTTTTTGCATTTATAAAGCTTGCAATTACTTTGACTTAAGTTTGTATAAAGGTACATATTATTTGAGAAAAAAAATTACATCAATGTATTCCATGAAACATACTTTTCAAGGAGCTCAATCTGAACGCTTTTTTCATGGCGGGGTATAAATAAGTTCAATTTGCACGCTCTCTTCGTGATTGGTTCATGGCGGGGTATAAATAATTTATCCTCCCGCTCAAGAGGGTGATATCAGTAGTTATCCAGGGTCACATGAACCAATCAGAGATCGAGATTCTCACATGAGGTAGAATAAAGTTTGACAACACCTATGGCTAAACTCTCAAGTTTGAGCGTGTGGACAGACCAACAACTCTTCACCAACACAAGATTCCGAGTTGTAAAACTACTTTAGTTTGTCGTGTGAAGGCTGCTTTAATATATCAAGGAAGCCAAGAGTAATTCTATCGATGAACAAGTTCTTTATTTGACAGTATCGACGTTTCGATATAGACTCTTTTACCGTTTTCAAGCATCACAGTAGCGACGTTTTGGTATAGATCTAAAACCGTTTTCAATCATATCCTCTTACTCTTGTCTTCCTTTTAGCTTATACCATCAACTTGTAGAATGATACTCAAACAGCTCATAATATATCAATTTCTATCAACATTATCACAAACACATAATGTTGACTGTTCATTTTCAGTGATGACAGTAATCTTTGTTTTCTTTTTTTAACACTTCATTGACCTCAGTACATGTACTAATTGGAAATGTATTTTGTGCCTATGCACCCGGCAGCTACTGTGCAGCGCCAGTTAATGCGTTGTTGGGACTTTACAATGCTGAGGGTCAAGCAAGGCAACAACACCTTTTAACATATTTTGGTATGACGCGACCGGGAATCGAACCCCGGTCTTCCGACTGTCTTCAAACATTTTCAACGCAACGTTGTTATGGTATATTTAGAAGATACAAAGTTGCTTTTGTGACATTTCCGGGATTCATCGTTATTCAATTTAAATTTAGTTTAAAACCGACGGCGTTAGCACTTATAATTAGCAAACGCAACTATTTATCGTATTTGTAACATTACCGTTACTTATTAGAAACTTAAGGGTATTTAACTGTATTTGTTAGTTGGAAATTCTGAGTTGAAAAGATTAAGCGAGTGCTCAAGTTTTGCTAGAGGTGTGGGCAGATAAAACAAATGGGAATTCCCTCTGTTAAAAACATTAAAAATAGTGAACATTTAATACAGACTAGTTGCACTTTGCAAAAAAGGAGAAAACAGTTTAGTTAACTAATTCAAAATGAAAATATTTATAGCATCTACGGGAAAACGCAAGTTAGAAAATGCCAGCAACACCTGTCACATTACAATAGCTCACGGATACTCCAAAAGTGTAGATAATATATATTTTTTATGTATTTACTTATTAAATACAACATCGAAATGAAGATGATATGTTCGCATCATCCTAACTTCAAGTGATCAAAATAAAATAAACGAGAGTCCAAGCACCTCGTTTGTCTTATTTTGGAACGTTCTAACGTTATGTAAGCCGATTAACAACTAAAGTCACATTACCGATCCGTCAATTGGATTTTTCTTTTCTAAAACTAGAAATTCGACGAATAAGTACCGTTCATTGTTATTCAATCAGCTAATCAGTATCAAATATCCACAGAGGCAGATTAAGTCATGACATGTTGACCTCTGTTCCTATTAGACAATTTCCGGAATACAATTGCACCACAATCCATTTGATAGTCTTTTAGCAAATGACAACGCTTCCCGCATGTAAAGGGTGGTTCATATCGTAATGCCTTTGTCATTGGGAGTGATAAAATAGAACCGATGACCTCAGTACAAAGATTTCGGTGGAATCTAAGGTTTAATGTCAAATGTGTGATGGAACTATATAATTGTAAACCTTTGTAAGTGATGTGGTTTACATCAATGTCACACTCAACACCACATCACGACATTAGTGGCGGAAATTAGATGTTAGAGTTGTCTAGGGACCTTCTACACGTAACTCAGTCAGCCTTTCCTTTCGAACATTGATCCGGCTTATATTGTGACGTATCTGACTTCAGAAATCATACAAAATGACATATCTCATTGGATTATCTATGGCTGCTGGTTTACAAGTTACATTGATCAAGGAAGTTTATATATGCGTCCTTGTATTGACCAGAATTCATCGTTTAAAGTTAGATAAGCGAGGGTGTGGGTTCGAATCCCCCAACATATTCGATCCGTAAAAGAACAAGACTTGTGCTGTTGTATTTTGATCCTTCATAAAACAATTATTTATTTTTCACTATCTATAAATGACATTGTATCGCAAAGTGTCATTGTACCAATGGGTGTATAAAGGGGGTTGTAAATAACATCCAAAGTTTAACAATATCACATAATAAGAAATAAAATGACTCGGATATAGGTGACCATTAATCTACGTAACATTTAGGTTTTTAGAATTGTTTTGAATAATTGCACGTCAATACAATAAATTAGTGAGGTATTCACTGATATTTCTGAATGATATTGTCAGTAATGTTTTTGAAACCATGATTGATACCTTTTGGTATTTTTCTCATGCTACTAGTATCATATTCATTAGACGTTTTCTTTCTCACTATGACTTTATTTCCGTCTTTTCCCTCGTCTTTTATATCCCTCTTTCCCTGAACTGTCAACTCTCTTTTGGATGGCAACATCCGGCTTATAAATAGTTGAACAAATTCTGACAACACGTTAACCCCAACTCACTCACTCACTCAGTATCCTCTTTGCGACATTGTTAATAATTGAATCCAATTCAATGGTTTTATTGTTGTAAGGCAAATTGACCAATAACTCAATACAGAAAATAAATCATACATGAAAAATCATTTTCTCCTCATGTGAGAAAACATAAAATAAGAATTCACCTATGAACTTTGTCAATACAGCTGTAAGACTAAATTTCACGATCTAATGAAATGAAACTTATCTTATCAAACAAACAAACCATAAATAGAATACTAATGCGACACATACATGAAGCTGTCAATCAAACCAGTACAATTAACCAAGATATACAGATGTACATGTACACGTGCGTGGTATCCTATTCTGAATCATATACGTTAACACAGGCTTTATGTAAAGGTTATAATGTTAAACGTTAGATATCTATCATAAATTGAAATTGATTGTCCTTCATAAATACCGCCTATTAAATACCCATTATTATTATTATTCATTCATACAGTATCTTTACAGTTTCATGCATGTTTAATTATATTATATTATCATGTTATATTCATAATCGATATTTGATCTTACGCTCTTAGTGTTAGGTTTATGATATGATATGATAAACAGTTGTTAGCAACCTGGTGGGATTAAAAGTATTTTAAAGGGGCAGTAGCACGTATTTTGAAATGGTATATTTCCAATTTTGCACTGATAAATTGTACGTTAATGCTTAACGTATTATTGTGATTGTGTCAAAAATCTCATTACACAAACCATTGGCGGCAATTTTTGTGTGAACACCTTTTAATAATTTGTTTAAAAAGGGAATCTTATTTCAGAACTTGACATTATATATTTGATTTATTTTTGCTTCATTTATTATGAATACATTATCTTTCAATTGGAACAATTTTTTCTCATTTTCCTGACATCACCCAATTTTCCCCTTGAAACGTACTACTGCCCCTTTAACAGTAAACTATTTAAGCTGTGACCTGTGAGACAATACTGTCTGATTGATAAATCATGTGATGAGATATTAAAAATATTACGTTTAAAACGTTTTTAACTTCTTCTGATTCGCGAACGTTGATGTGAGCTCGTGACTGGCACTGAATATGAAAAGGGTGCCTAACTCCTACGATAATATATAATATGACATATAGTGATATATTATTCCTGTTTTCCTGCAACAGCATTCTCTCCCCACAGAGGTAGATCAAGTCATGAAAAGCTGTACCAACACTTCATGACTTGATCTGCCTCTGTTGGGAGAGAATGCTGCCACAATTGCAGTGTCTGCGTCTATACGGAGCATTGTCAGACCGTGTGGAGCTATAAACTAATCGAGACTTTTCATTCCTCCGAACATGGTTAATCTAGGTGAGATTCATGATCCTTTGAAACAGGTTTATAATTCAGTCAGTGCTCCAGATAATTGAACCTAGTGGGTATTTACTCCCTATTTTGGTAACCATTGAGTATTGTCGATTTTGATAGTGTACATCAGTAATATTGTACTCGCCTGATTTCGAAAAATTGGGTATTCAAGAAATGAGATCTTACTCTCAAGATTTAACATATATGGGCATTTCTCTGCATATAAACAATATCTTGAAATTTAATGACTCTAATGAACATTTTTAATTACTGGATATTCATAGTTTTAAGAGTTATCATATCCTTTTGTTACAATTTAGGTTCTACCACGCAAGCGTTTACAATCGCTGCGTAGAGTACGCAAGCTATTAGATTCTTTGGGGTTTGACTGCTTTATTGTATTCAGGCGGTTTGATTTGACAACCATGCACAGGGATGGAGTAGGAGAGGCCCAAAACAGTGTTCATTCCATTTATTTTTCATTTATTTTTTTTATTTATAGAGCATATTTCATAAACTAAATAGTTTTATATAACTTCTTTAATCAATTAACCTCAGGATATTAGCTCCCGAGATTAATCGCGACCAAGAAGTTAATCTCCCTATTTCCTGGTGCATCACCAAGCAATCATAGACTCTATCTCCTGTACCACTCTGCTGTGTAAACATTAATTACCTGTCAATTGTATTTTCGCTTTTATCTCATGTTTTGATTGTATACAGCTAATTAATAACTGTCTTCTATATTGTATATGCTAAGTCACTGTATTGGCTTCATGTATTTCTATGTATATAAATACCATACTGGATATTTCATTATTAGTCACCTGAAGAAGGGGCAAGAATGACCCAGAATCGTTGTGAGAAATCAATAAAGAAGTTGTTATCCATATCATTTGTCTTGTATTGCCACACCAACTTCTAAATGCCTTTGAAGAATTTTAATTTTATTACAATTGCTACACTGTGTGTTTTAAAATGTATCGGTACCTACTAAGCGAAATATGGCTTACGAAGTCATAACATGATTAACATATTATATAAACAATCTGACATAAGATTGGTTCCACTTTGAACACTTTTGACATTAAAATGTTAATTGTCAAAGGAAGAACGAGATATTGATTTCAAGCCACAGATAAACACATTTGCAGAAGAAATCCCATGCATCTACATGGATAGAGACGACAGAAAAAATCCACATTATAGTAATTTGTAATATTTAGTTTCGAAAGTAGAAAGCTTAATGGAGCATCATTATAAAATTGTATATATTTTTTACAATACATAATACCTTAAAGGAGCAGTAGCACGTTTTTAGGGGGAATATAAGGTGATGTCAGGAAAATGAAAATAAATGGTTCCAAATGAAAGACAATGTATTTAAACTAAATGGAGCAGTAATAATTCAAATATATAACGTAAGGTTCTGCCATGCGATTCCTTTTTCTTACAAAAATGAATTAAAGGTGTTCACACAAAAATGGCCGCCAATGTATTTTATGTAAATCCTCATACTTTGTCCTCTGATTATGGTTGATTGGCTTGTGTAATGTGATTGTTGACACTGTCAATATAATACATTAGGCATTTACTTACTATTATAAGTGCAATTTTTAAAATATAAAATTATCAAAAAACGTGCTACTGCCCCTTTAATATACAGTGTCATTTGTAAAATAATAACCTTCCATAAACAATAACAAATCAATCAATTAATAGTTTGCCTCCACACATTTCCAAAAGGTTTTGCGTTTTTCCTAATGTCAAAATTAGCTTATAGTAAATACCCATGTTCTTCAAGACTTAGAAATGTCAGACATTGATCGATGAATATGACAGCCATACATTTGATAGAGACAGAAGGATAAATTCCATTTCACGAAAAGATGGTTGGTATTAACGTCAAATAAGAACGTCGAAATGACATTTAATCTGCAGGGTTACTATAAACCGTGTTTTCTATCATCACGTTTAGTCATATCTTATATAGATTGGGAGACGTGTTAGGTTGATAGGTAAACATGTATAAGTTCAGGAGTTCAAAGACATCGTTGGTACGCAATCATATATATAATTATGTACTGACCAGTTTTCTTCGATTTCTTGTTGAAAACAAAGATAAGGCCAAGAAAAGAGTCTTTTGTTTCTGGTTTGCGCCCGCGTCAGTTTCATATCCCCGCATCACGCTAATTTCTCAAGATGTGTACGAGGGGAAATAATGGAAATTGAGACCCGTTGACTAGAAAAAACATTGAAATGCGGGCTCTAAAATGTTATTTTTTTCTGTTCGTGAATGCGTCAAAGGCTCAGTGATAAAGTGATTGAAAGGTTAGATTTTTTTTCTTGAATAATATAAAAAATAGAGCCATTGGCTCTGTAGCTCATCAGGCTTCATCGTCAATTACAATATATGCTGTTGAGTGTGGCAAATGTGATTCCCCCTTTGTAGAGGCCAAAGGGTCACCAATCATAAAATTAAGTATATAGGCGACAAGTTTCAGTTTTCTAGGCCTTATACTTCATTGGGCCAACAGGGTCACCAAACCTACAATTCATAATCCTCAATAATCAAGGAGTCTGTACACAAAGTTTCAGCTTTCTTGGCCTCATGGTTCTGGAGAAGAAGATGAAAATAGGTTTTTAGGGCGTGGCACCTGTGGCCCTTAATAGGGGTCACAGGGCCACCAAAGCTACAATATATAATCCTCACTAGCCAAGGAGTCTGAACACAAAGTTTCAGCTTTCTAGGCCTCATGGTTCTGGAGAAGAAGATGAAAATAGGTTTTTAGGGCGTGGCCCCTGTGGCCTTTTTTAGGGGTCACAGGGCCACTAAAGCTACAATTTATAATCCTCACTAGCTAAGGAGTCTGTACACATAGTTTCAGCTTTCTAGGCCTTATGCTTCTGAAGAAGAAGATGAAAATAGGTTTTTAGGGCGTGGCCCCTGTGGCCCTTATTAGGGGTCACAGGACCACCAAAGCTACAATTTATAATCCTCACTAGCCAAGGAGTCTGTACACAAAGTTTAAACTTTTTAGGCCTTATGGTTCTGGAGAAGAAGTCGAAATTCCACAAAGTTTACGGACGGACGGACGGACGGATGGACGGACGGACGGACGCCGGACACCATGCCATGCCATAAGCCCATCGGGCCTTACAGGCCAGATGAGCTAAAAATCGGAAAAAAAATCGCGTCATCGATAGTCTGCTGTACTAGCTAATAAAGCTAGGTTAGTTGAGGTAGTTTGAGGTTATAACGTTATCGATTGTCCTGCTATGACGGCGTTACTTAGTACTCAATCCTATGATGTGACCAGATCGGTTAGAGCTTAGAGCATGCTTTAATGGATGTACTTTAGCGGCTTATAAATATCCATATCATAATTATTATTAATACTATATGTGAACAACATGACAATTTACCATCTTGACAGACAAGATGAAAGTATATTCCCCTGCACTTTTTCCCTTTTTCTTAGTAGCTAAACAGAAGAGGAATTGGTTGTATCTTATGCATGTTTTACCAATATGATACGTAGATCTTTCTGTTCTGTAAGTAAAAATTCGGAAGCAAATTTCGACATTACATTCCTCTCAAAAAAAGGCAGATCAAGTCAAGAATTGTTGATCGAGCCTCTGTTCTCATTATAAGAAATCCGTTGGTTACTGCAGTTTCCCCTGGAGGAGAAAATGTGCACTACAATCCGTTTGAATTTTGTTTCATGGAAAGGATTGTTCATATCACAGTGATTCATTAGCAAAAATGATGATCTTAAAACAGCGTCCCTGATAGCACAAGTAACTTTGATAGCCTCCAATCAGGCATCTCCCATTTTACCCCACAAACTCGGCGAATAAGAACAGAGGCTCGATCAACAATTCTTGACTTGATCTGCCTCTGTGGGGAGAAAATGGCGACACCACAGCGATGAAGAAAATGTTATATATGACTACGCAAAATTGTTACTTGTATGACCTTGGTATTCCTATTTTCTCAGTTAAACTATAAATTATACATATGATAAACGTACGTTAGAAACAGATATAAAGACATTGTATGAAATACATTACCCATTATTAGTTACAAAAATAATGTTGATATAAAATCAATATTTGAAAAGAAAAAATCATCTCTTAGTGAATCAAAAGTGGAAAATCATAAAAAAGGTTTGACATATAAATATCTGGTTGTCATGCACTCAAGCTAAGAGCAATTTCCACGGAGCAGATAAGCGGAAGTAGAAAGTCTACTCGCGAAGCTTGCATAATGTTTTCTATGTTGATTGACAGTTTTTCAACATCAAAGGTGAAGAAATCCCTTCTAAAGATATTTTTGAAGAAAGCTTATATTGATATCGATTTCGTTTGCTTTACTATTTCAAGCTGAAAAGAAATAAGACGTTTATGTTATTTATAATTATATCAAGGCATGGAGTTTACTTTTGAATATTCGTCTTGTTGTACAGTATATCCAGATAATGACGTATTCTGAGTAATAACTAAATGTATAATGCACATCTAAAATAAAGTAAGTATATATCTGATTAAGACAATTTGCAACGTTATTATAAATTGTGTGCTTTGTCACACCCCTTTCAATTCTACCTATCACAACGTTATGTCACATTTACTTCTTTTGGGGGAATTGCATAGCACTGCGTTAGTTGCTTTAAGCAAACAGCGTGTGAATTGTATGATTGGAAATAACTTTATTTCAGCAACCTTCACGGATAGATCCCACAGATATTAAATATTTCCTAAAACTGTTTTCTTGGAAAACAAATCTATTGGAAAGAGATAGACAAATTGGATGTAATACGAGCTCATAAAAATATCAAAATATGTCTACTCAATCAATATACATGTACTACAATTTTACTTACTATTTAATTTGCTTTGATGTTAAAACTATTATCTCATAGGATGGAATTGTTTTGTAAAATGTTTTAATTGTATATCTTTTATATTTAAGTACAAGATTTTGTAGAATGAAATTTCTAACTGTGTAACTTACTCTAGCAAAATTTTGATAACAATATGTCTACATCAGTCACATGCTTACAACAAAACCGTATGACGGCTAATGGTAATAAACTAAAATTGGAAGCTAAGTGATATTTTAGAGGCGCTTCAATTCCATTCGCGAAATCAATACAAGATGTCAACGGTTAAATTATGTCAACTTAATGTCAAAAACAATTTATGTCTGATTAATATGATATGAAACTGTTTATGCCACGTCAAAGCATTTCAAAAGAAATAAAAAAATATATACATGTATGACTGTAATAATTAGAAAAGTGAACAGTATTTTGGGGATATTGGTGATTACACAGAGTCCATTTAAATCCTAATGTGCGTTGAATGTATGTTTGCTGGAAGCTTTAGGACAAAAAAGTAAATACACTTCCGTTCTACGAAATTACTCCCGTAGTTCGGTTCCATTAAGGGATTCATCGAATTGATATTTTGATAACGTGCCTTAAGTCACACATGTAGTCACAATTATGCACGGAAAATCATGTGGCTTTTATATTGCTCAAAACCTAAACATATAATTAAACAATGTCATTGAAGATTTCTGAACGAAGTTTTTGGACCAAATATCAGGCTATTGAATATAGTAAGGTCAAACTCTTATCCTCGTGGCGGAAGGGTTATAGTTAAAATGGGTCCATCTAGAGCCCTTACGGGTACTCGAGTACTCGAGTAACCTCGCATTCAGGTCGATTTGGTTCCATTTCTTGGATTCGGAAAATGGGAGGTCACTGTTTGCCAGTGACGTGTAAAATCAATTGATCGGGATAAACATTTGAAGTCAAAAATGACGAAATATACTGTTAATAATCATGTACAAGTCGACAAACTTAGACCTACTCAGGCCAATTTATCAAGAGAACGTAAATGCATGTTGTCCAGTCAGTCAACCTGATTGTCTCTGAAGGGTTCAGTGTTTGCCCGAGTTGTATGAATATTTGTAAAATTGAGTTTGAACATTGTGATTTTTACGTTATTAATAAAATGCTTGCCCTGAGAATTCATCAACGTATGATCACTGTTTATAACCGCACACCGGAACTAGCGAGGTGTACGGCGGAGAAATGTTGCTAGCGAGGTGCGTTATCGCAAACGAGATCACTTAAAAAAGCATTCATCGCCGTTTCATCAACTTTTTTCTATGTTATTATCATGTCGATAGTTTTCCGAGACATAACTATTTAATGTCATATCCTGTTCATAGTCAGAGATAGCAAATATGTCACTAACAACAGCATTACTCGCAACTGTCATTGTTACTGTCCCTTGGATACATAATGACAAGCACATACATTTTACTAAGTATGTGTGCTAAAATTACCACATGATGTTGAATATTTGAAAGTTATGAAGTAAAATATTACCTAACTTTCGATTTCGGCTCCTCGCTAGCAACATTTCTCCGTAAAAACCTCGCTAGTTCCCATGTACGATTATACACAGTGATGATTGTCCTCCATAAATTATCTAATTATCATGTTTTTTCCACAATGTTATAACTGAAATTTTATTTAATCTAAGTACATTTCCTATGTCGTACGTATATGAGCGTGGACCTACAGAACCATGTGTCCCACATTAGTGCAACTATATTTAATTATTGGTAAAACGCCTCCTGACACTTCTAGTGCGTAGAGGCGAGACCTTCCGAGAGAAAAAGGATTTCACGGATGTCCGAGCACCAATTATGATCGCATGGAGTTATTTTTGTATCATGTATTTAAGGAAGAATAACTTGTTTTGTATAATTGATGTACGCTCGGTAAGCGTATAGAATGTGCTTAATGACTTGAGAGACTACATTTCATTGTTGCTTTTCTTCAAGGGAGAATAGATAGTGTATTGTCATTGTCGAACCTTTAGAGAGTTGTATTTACAACAATTCCCTTAAAACAACAAACAGTACAGGAACACCAGAGGATGAAAAGATGCATACCGAAAGTTTGTTCACTAACTGGGTATCTTAGTGCAGATATGCATTTGTCTTAATTTTGAGGCATCGTTACTAAATAAGGAAGAGGAATTTTCTTTGAATCTTTTCAAAGTTATTAAGAATTTTAAGCACAATCGACCCTTGTACGTTTACTATTATGCTATTACGCTCTTTATCACAATAAGTCAAAACGAAAATTTCGTGATGCAATTCAAGAAAATCAAAATTTCTTTGTAAATAATGCCCCCCTCTTTCTATGTCAACTTGCTAACCTCATGATATCGAGCAAGAGACCAGATGAAACCGCAAATAATTTCAGGAATGGTTGTCTTAATCATGGGCAGTGAATGCTCCTTGGTAGTTTAATAACGTTAAGGTATTTTAATTTACGTCGCTAAGCACTCCATATCACATGGTAATTACACTAAACACACTACGATATGCAGATGTACATAGAATAATCGATCTGAAAGAGAACACCAAAGAAGACATTACAGAAAAAAGGCAAGGTGATAAAAGTGAGTTGATTAGGGTTTAACGTCGCCAAGTATTTCACTTCTATCACATGTTCCAGGGGAAAAGCTCACAACACTATTGTGGCTATGGAACGGGGTGAAATCTGCGAGCATCGACTGGAACTAGCAAACTATTGGTAGATCTGCGCTACAATTCAGTGTAGCATTTTATCCAAACCTAATTGCGTGGAGAACAGTTCTCTACTACAGACAAAATTACCGAGCCCGTTCGGAATCGAACCCCTGATTTCTTGATGCGAGTCCGAGCGCGCTAACCACTAACCCAACCTATAGGAAACATACGCTATTATTTCTAGATGTGTGGTGTGCTCAGACTTACAACCTTACTTTGAAAAACAACAAAATAAGATAAAGACCCAATGCCCATAGGAATGAATGAAGTAATGAAGAATTAAAATTACTAAAAAAATTCCTTTTAAATCTTATTTATCAAAACCGCTTGGTGCCGTCAGCCATAACGAGTGTATAGATACGTTTTATCAATAATAATAATGTGCATACTTATATTGCGCCTTTTCCCGGCCCTAAGACCTGTTTAGAGCGCTACATTTGTACCCTGAAGGAGTGTACTTTCACAGCTGCTACTAAGCCCTAATTACAGACGGTTGCAGATATCTTTACCGGTACCTACCGCGATCAAACTGCAATCTGATTGCAGTTGACCGCGATCAAACTGCAGTTGGACCGCGGTTGACCGCGATCAGATTGCAGTCAGACCGCGGTTGACCGCGATCAAACTGCAATCTGATTGCAGTTGACCGCGATCAGAATGCAGTCGGACCGCGGTTGACCGCGATCGGATTTCATTCTGATCGCGTTTGACCGTGGTCAATTCAGAATCATTGAAAGAAGGAAAATTTGATCTATAAAGCCCATCAGTTGATATAAAGAGGACAGTCAATTTGTACAGATATGTTTGTCGCCAGTTATAATTTGAAAACGCATAAACAATGTTATGGTTGATTTACATATGTATGGAAAAGGCATATGTTTTATGACCAAATAAAACATGTTAATTGTAAAAACTATACATGTAGTAGTTATATGCAACATCGGTATCACCGTTTCACTTGTTACGGCCAGAAGTGATTATCAGTAATCAATACAAATAATTTTCTTTTACTCAATTCGAATTGAATAAGACTAGGTTATGTGTCGTGAGGCGTGATTTTAATAAACATTATAGTATTTAAAAAATTGCGTAAAGTTTGACAAATCGTATTCTGGAATTAACATATAAAGGATATTTTAAAGGGACAGTAGTACGTTTTTTGGAGGAATATAAGCTGATGTCAGGAAAATGAAAAGTAAATGGTTCCAATTGAAAGACAAATATTTTAACTGAATGAAGCAGTAATGAATTAAATATATTTTGTAAAGTTCAGCCATTGGATTCTTGTTTTCTTACACAAAATGAGTTAAAGTTGTTCATACAAAAATGACCGCCAATGGTCTTTATGTGAAACTTTATACTTTATTTTCTTACAATGGATGATTGTGTAATAAGATTTTTTACATTATCAACATAATACATTAATCATTAACATTCAATTATCAGTGACAAATTTATATTGTTTTTCTTCAAGAAAGAACGTGCTACTGCCACTTTAATATAAAGAATAATTCGTCTACAATTTCATTTGCACACATTGGTTATTTGAGATGAGCAATATTTATTTCATTATATTTTCAGTTTCTACTGATAATAAGAACTGTTGAGTAGACAAAGCGTAGTTTTTTTTTATACATAGTTCATGTAATGATATGTAATAGATTTGCGTGAATAATATTACAGTGAACATTAAACAAAAGTATTATTACGCAATGAGCAAGATATTTAACTGGGTGATATGGTAATAATCATTTGGTTTTTCAGAGACCCCATATGTAACTGTTTATAAGAAAGCCTATTGTTTTAACAATGATGAATAATCTATTCAATCTATAATCATACTTAAATGAAATTAATGACAATAACAGTATACGTTTAACCTGAAACGTGGGAATCTGAACAGGTTAAATTTTCAACTTCTTTTACAGATACTCATAACAAATACGTAAAATATCATAATCACACACGAAAAGCTTACACCAATATTTAGTCATACTATACTGGTTTTCAGATAACAATGGACAATGAACTAATTTTTAATTACATTCAGTTCACGTGTATACACCTTTGAGTTGGTATCCAATTCCCTCAAGTTATTACAAATATTTTGGTCGATTACATGTAGGTGCTGATCCTGGTACTAATCATTACAATATTACAATCGATACTTGGTTTGAACCACTGCCAAAACGTATATTCGACAAAAATTTAATTTAGAGCTGCAGCCCTCTTCCTCATTTGGCATACCCAACAACATGACACTTTTCATAATGTATTCACTGATTTGATGTTTTAAACACATTATATTGTTCTTTTCATTTTTGATTTCATTGATTTGGTTTAAACATATTCATTTCAATAAAGATAAATGAATCGGTTTGGCCAACAAGTTATGCTAAGGCGGTTCCAAGATATATTTGCAAAAATAATAATGGGTGACGTTCACTAACAGAACAACAGAAAGTTTCATACGCTACATAAAATATATGGCAGAAAATTATACAGTATATTCATTGAGTTTGTTACTGTTTTTCATCCAGATTTGAGAAATATGAATTGAAGCGGCGTTGAAATAAATACTAAACTGTAGGAATGAGATACGCTAGCAATCCTTCTTGTCTCACACTATCATAACACATACTACATATACATAATACAATATGTGCACTGGAATATTTGTGTGTGTCGATCATTTTTATTGTCAAAATGGTGCCTCATTCAAAGGTGTCTAAACGGTTTGATGAATTAGTGACCCAGTAGTTATACCATATTCGAAATTAACCTGCTTGTTGGATGTTTATAACACACTGTGTTTCGCCATATCAGTCAGATCCCTTGAACTTGAACATTCGAGCGGCCATTTTAATGTGTGAACATTATGGAATACAATGTGGCCGCTCGAAGGGAAATCGGTTCACATGACGTAACCGAACCTTGTGCATTCGTTTAAGAACTGTTTTTATTGATACAAAGTATTATTACACATACGGTTGGAAATAAGTGGTGACGTATTTTCAATATGAGCACTAGTGCACATATCAATTTTTCCTAGCAACGATTGTTGTAGCGCGAGTTCCCGTATTTTTTCGCCTGGGACGTCATAACACCATTGTTCGTGACGTCATCGTAGTCGGCCGTCGCAACTGAAGCGGCCCGTTTCTTGGATATTTTTAAGATGATAAAATGGAATAGAATCGGTAATAAAGAAATTATTACCCTCGGAAGTGTGTCATATGACTTTTACGAAACTCGTGCAAATTTGTGTATAACCTTCGCTCTCGCTCGGGTAATACAAAAATTCACACTCGTTTCGTAAAAGTCATATGACACACTTCCTCGGGTAATAATCTCTATTTATTTAGCCATTGTTAACACGTATTTATCTTTTCGTAAGATCCCTTTATTTCAGTAAGAAAATTGTGCTTTAAATTGCCATGTGAGCATATTAATTACCGTAAATGAACTTTACATGTCAATCGTTAAGTTAAACATCCACTAACCTCGATTTGACCACTTTTCGATTTTTCAAAAAATAAAAAAGGAACTTGATTTTTGTTAATTTGTCAAATAAACACCTTTAATTGGCCTTTCATTAAGACAGCGTAATTATCGGCTGTGAAAACCCACCTGGGTTAGGGGCCATAAAACTTGCGCGGTTGTGACACAATAAACATAGAAAGTAACGCATCATTAATTCCTGATATACCGCCTAAATAATTGTTTAATTACCATTGATATCCCTTTTACACCAAATGCTTAGTAGTGTTACATCGTCAAATGATTTATCGAACTGAGTGGAATCATTTTCTGAAAATCGTTATTTATTGGGTTTTTTTCTGTGGTATTGTTACGATAGATGTATAGATAACGAGGCTGATTCTGTTAATGACGCCCGGTCACAAAAAGGGGGCGTGTGTAGTCATGCATTCACTGGTTTGTGGCCAGACAAGTCTAAGCGACCCATCAAAAGTGGCTTCCATTACCAAACTGAACAATTACAGCCTGATCCGTCGAATTTTCAAAACTGATTCTGTACCTATCCGTCGAATAACGCTTGGGTGATTTTGTGACGATCATTCGATGTTTGACGAGCAAGAGACACTGGGAGAATCTAAGTTAATAAATGAAGTAGGCTACAGTACCGATCCGTCGAATGGATTTTTCTATCCTAAAACTATAAATTCGACGAAACGGTATGCGACTAACTGAACATATTTGAGTAGCGACCTTTGACGCACTATACAATATTGTAATCAGACTTTCATATATTCCAAAGGAATAGAAAAAAATATGTTTGTGGTTATTAGAACTTTCAAAAGAGTTTCCTATCATTTTCGAGATGAAGACTTAGTGTTTCCGGGAGATTGGGTTGTTGGCACAATAATATATATATATAGAGAGAGAAATTGTTTATTCGTGTCTCATCTCGTATATATATCTAAATATAACAATCTAAAAAACGACTGCAGGTGGTAATTATTCGTGCTGATAGATTGGTTGTGTAAACAAGTGAGACACAAGTATTCTGTCTGTCTGTTTGTCTGACATCTTGTACATACAACAGGTGTACATGTGTATGTCTCGGTGATTAGCTAGCTCCCTCGGTGAATCAGGATTTACCTAGAAGAGACAGACCGACGAGTTTATTCATGTGTCACTCGTCTCGTAGTTACATAACATCGGGATTGGTTGGAATTCTAGTGAACATTTCGGGAAAACATAAGAAATGATTGAATGTAAATATGTCATGAATTAACATTTGGCTGTATTAATTTCCTTTAAATGCTGCTATTGAACAATTGACACTGTTTCAATAACTGGATTTTAATATACCACTGTTTGTGTCGCTATGCTACATTACGGGTTCATGTTATTCAGAAACATCATTATCATCAAATTTAAGAATTATTAGATATCAGACTCTTGCTTTTTGATATCAAAAATCATTATTACATATTTATATCTTTTTTTCAGTGGATAGTTTGTAATTTAATGCAAAAAAAATAATAGATAAGTCGTTAATGTCATATTCTTACTATCATATATGTCTAACGTATTATGATAATCTCTTTCAACATCATAGATGACATTCTTGATTTAGGTTTTATCAAATATGAGAAGTGTTCAGTAAAACCTTTTTGCCCAGTACCAGAAACTGTCGTCGTTTAGTGTTTGCACAATTAATCCTGACACTAACTCATCCTTTTTAAAAAGTATATCAATGAATGATCGCCTTAGGTCAAAAGACATTATTTTTTATTGAAGCAGTCTAAATATATGACACAACATACAAGACACAGTGCTGACGCCATTGTCACTCAATACATACCGACAAACTGGTCACCGGCGGTAACATAAAATGATCATGTGATATACCACTTTCATCAGTGATTAGGAATGTGTATCCCTCATCAGTTCTTATCGTTAAGGAGGACTAAAATGGTCTATAGCCACTTTGAGGATTCATGAAAAGGGGCTTGCAATTTGAATTATATTCAACTTTGAATTTTCGAAGGAACGACGGTAACCTGCCTAAATACAGCTTTTTAATTACACTGCCTAATTAGCCGCGGCGAACAGAATCTGTGGTCACTGAAGCGTGTCACGAGCGTATCTACCTTCTATGACGTAGGAGAAGGGGAGTAGTTTCAACGTGTAATGACACCCTTTTCATCGTTCATTTTACATACAAATAGTTACAAAATACATTCAAGTTTTATTTATTCCGAAAGCATAGATATCCGACGGCTCATGTCGCATTGTATATTTCAAAACCCTATAAATGACGCAACAAGGCTTCATCTTGATAACATTTCCTTGTTATATTGGCACCGTTTTGGCTAGACTTGTCTGTTTAAAGTGATAATCTGATGGTCTGTTGTTTGCTGAATCTTACATAACATACACTGACTGTTTTTTCTGACGGTGACAAATAACAAATTGTTTATATTTTCAGTGACCAAACCGAATATTTTCTAAAAAAGAATACCTAAATAATGTTACATTTTTGTGAGTTTACTGCAAAATAAAGATTTATTCTAAAGAGCCATTAGACGGTGGATAATTGTGCCATGGTGATATGAATGGAAATGAAAAGTATGGAAGGTTAAATGTTATTTATTATGATATCTTTATTTTTATGAAAAATATAGACGCCACAGTAACTAATCTATAGTAGGTTATGATCAATATCCGTATTTTTACAACACATGTCAAGAATAGAATAATTAAACATACATTATTGTTACCAGTGATTGATATATTTATGATATATAAGGTTTCGATTCGTATTGAAAATGCACCAATGTTATATTTGGGATCATCACATTCCGCATAATGGTACAGTCACATCCATCAAAGCGAATCCGCAAACAAATATGACTCACCGTTTTATAAAGTTCGAGTTTAGCGTATTTCTTAGATGTTAATGTACCTGCTTCTGCCATTTTTATAAATCAGAATTTAACACATAAATGGTTTAGGTTTTAAGGGGGTTTATCTCCGGACATTATGGTAGATACGCAAGTGGCGACAGGCCTGGTCACGCTCTAATGAGTTTTGTTCGCCTGGTAATTCCGGCTGCGCTCTAAAACCGCTCATTCCCATAGATAACGGTACTGGCAATAACGATCTATCATGCCTGGAAAAAATACATTACATAACCTCTTTAGCAATATCAGACAATAAATACCACCAATCCGGTCACCGGCGTTGATATGAAATGGATATGTGATATACCGCTTTGATCGCTGAATAGGACTTTGATGTTTCCGACTTTGAATCTACAGATGTATGTGCGTTCAGATTGCACAGCCGAGCTGTAGGCGACACTGAATAATTGATGTTTAACAGTGTTCTCCTCTCCCTCCCCCAATTAAATCAGTGCAGCAAAATGACACATCACACGTTAAAACATACTATACTTCGATTCCTTTTTAATCTTCGTGAAACAATCGAGACTTTATGGCCCTTTACATAACCGGAAGTCCTTTCTTGTGGTAATTTGTCTCCTAGAGCGAGACGGTAGGACAGCGAGATGTTGGGTAGTACATCGGGTCAAGGGTTAATTAACGAAGTAATGGCGGCGGCCTTTGTATCAGGTATGTAGGCAAAGCAATACACAATAAAGAGGAAAATAGGGGCAATCTCCCACCCTAAAGTAAACGAGATGAAGCTGCTGAGTTCTCCAAATCAAGTTCAAATGTCCTTGAATGAAACGAACAGGGCCGATCAACAGAGAGAGAGAGAGAGAGAGAGAGAAAATAAGTCACGTGCTGGGTTACATAGAACATTTACAAATATATAAAACAAATTAAAACAGTATTAGCATCTTATGAATTACATACATATATATATTCTGCGAAAACAAAAACATATGAGCCAACCGTTGATATGAGGGTTATGAGAGACTACGACATATGAAATATAAATACAACAAAATTGACTATGAAATATATTTAACCTAACATAAAAAAGATTTTCCCTTTTCTGAAATAAATCTGCAGCTTTTGGCAACAATACATAAAAACTCTGGACTGAACATTATAAAGCTAGATTAAAAGGCACAAAATCTTGACAAATGTCCACATTAATAGATAAAATCTCTTGTCTATGGTATGTATACTGTGGACAATAGAACATGGTACTCAACTTTAACAGCGTAAAAACAAATATAATACATATACTCTTTCAGCTAATGGTAAATTAGTAAAACGTCTCGTTTTAACTCGTAACTCAAGTTACTGTCGACAATTGTATTCATGAGGATCGGGATTATCCATGCGTTAATCCTTCTAAGCCAATCGACTGTTCTCGATTAACTTCTTTGAGAGGCATGATATAAGTTGGAATGACAGTAATGCAGAGGAATATATGGATGACAACTTCTTTGTTCATTGCATGCGGCTTTTCAACACAGATTCTTGTAAACTTTGCATTCAATGACCAAAGAAGTTGTCATCCATATATTCCTCTGCATTATTCTCGATAAGTGGAAGTGACATTCACGCGGGATCAACAAGATTTTTGCCAATTTTTAATCCGCGTACTTAAATGGTTGATCCCACTTAAATTGTTGATCCCACGTGTATGAACCTGAACCATTTTAAAGTACAAGACTTTTGACATACCGATAACTGGTAATTTGGCAGCAACACTGAATGACTCGACCAAAAAACTACTTGTTAAACCTGTAAAAGATGAACGTTTTTGAAAACTCAATGCGGTATATGACACCATCGGTCAGAAGTCGCTGTTGTACATAAAAATTAATTCATAAACTTTTCTCTGACTGTTTCTATCGGGTGTTATCATAATTATAAACTTACCCGTGAAAACATAAACACTGTAATATTTACATTCATGACAGAATTACAAAATCTACATAGAGGTTGTCTCTTCTCATTAAAGGTATGCGGCCCGGAAGGTGAAATTCTCAAAATTCTCAATTCGCATATAAATTAATGCACATATATCGGCAAAACTGATCACAGATAATCAATATTACATATGTGTTCTTGTTCTATTTCAGTTATACCTTGAAAATAGACCATTAGACTTGATTTGATGGAAACATTTTATATTACTACTGCTACTGGTTGTACCGTTTCAGTTATGCCTTACCATACTGGCATGTGAGATTGTCACGATGATTAATAAACCATCTTCATTTCCTCCAAATGTATTAAAAAAAAGGTCGTGCACACAAAGAATTAAAATGTACAGTTTTGAAAAAATATTTGAAAATGACAGTCATATACCAATAATACCACTTTCTCCCATTGTGTCCTGTCTAAATTACCCAGTGTTGTCCAAAAACCTAGAATATCATGATCAGTAATTATTCCTTCTTCCTATTGTCTCCAAAATTCAACAAAATCAAATATGATATCACGAATTCTTTAACAATTTACATCTGTCATTAAAACTTGTGTATAACGTTAAGACGTGTATTGGCATGGAGATTTTCACGATTTCATTCGGCCGTCTTAAAATTTAAACCCCACAAACTACAGAGAAGTCAAAGGGCTTTCATAACACCATAAAGTGATATATCTCTCCTGTATGAATGAGGGATGTAATGATGAGTTAACGATGTTCATAACTTCACACATACGCTACAAAAGGTCGTAGCAAGGTACATTCAAATTACACTTTATGCAACAGGATATTATTTCATTTTTTAACCAGTGCAAAAAATCGCTATACGTGTTACGACAGTATAGAAGGTAGACATGAAGTATTTGAACAAAGGAATAGTATGCGTTGTTAAAGTTTGAATAACAAATAATAAATCAGGTAGTAAAATCAACTTGGACCGAATACGGCAGATTTGAGTTTCTCAATCTATTATGATTAAACTTATGTTGTACTGCCGACATGCAGACAATGTCTATAATCACTCTCAACCCCTGATCGGATCGACCGCAGTTTGACTGCAATCTGATCACGGTTGATCGCGATCAGATTGCAGTCAGACCGCGGTTGACCACGATCAAACTGCAATCTGATTGCAGTTGACCGCGATCAGATTGCAGTCAGACCGCGGTTGACCGCGATCAGATTGCAGTCAGACCGCGGTTGACCGCGATCAAACTGCAATCTGAATGCAGTTGATCGCGATCAGACTGCAATCAGACCGCGGTTTTCAGGTAACTAATTCTGCAAGGGTCTGTACAACAACGTTGGTCAGTACATCCATTTCCAGTTACCCATTTAACAGCTGGGTGCAATGTGGATGAAGCGAACTGTGGAGAAACATGACATCTCATGAATAATGATTGTTAATCATTCTACAGATCGGGCTAACACAATCTTACAAGGACAGATCAGAACTCATCTGAATATATCGTCATTAATCAATTGTATTTAACAATAAGAAAAAAAACCCAGTTACCCTATTAATCAATATCTTGGTAAATCAGTGCACATACGATGTGTGTATCTTTATAGCTTATTCGTTATACGAAAAGCAAAACTTTCTTTACAATTTCTGCGTGTCTTCCAAGTGTACTTATAACAAGAATAGGGAAACTAGAATTAAGACTTGGCCTGACATTTGTTAAGAAGGTGTTTCTTCAAAGTTTATTAACTACGCGAATGGGTACATATTGAAGTAAGAGACACCAAAATTGTGTGTAACTTCAATATTTACTAATAACAAGAATAGGATAGCTAGAATGAAGACTTGGTCTAACATTTTCTAAGACTGTGTGTGTTTCTTCAACATTGATGCAAGAGACATCAACATTTTATGTAACTTCAAATTTTACTTATAACAAGAATAGGAAAACTAAGATCAAGACTTGGCCTGACAGTTGTTAAGACTGTGTTTCTTCAAAGTTTTTTAATTACACGAATGGGAGACACCAAAATTTTACTTAATTTAAGTTTTATTTATAACAAGAAAACGTGAAATAACACTTGACTGGATTTTTTTAAGACTCTGTATTATCAGAGTTAAGCAAAACGAAAAGGATCAATCAAGAGACACCAAAACCCTTTGTATCATTAAATTTAGGCCAAAACAAAGTCCCGGTATTTACAGCCAGGGAGTAATGATGCAATGACGACGCGGATTATTTAGTCATAACATTTTGTGTAAATGAAGTTAAAACAATTTTCACATACAAAGGAAAAAAACTAAAACAAACTAAGATATTTTTTCACTAAACCCCTGAGAAAAGAGCATCTTTGTGAACCTACATAAACATAAAACAGTTGCAATCTAAAGGTTTATGGCTAGGGGGATAAAATCAGTATATTTTCCCTTGTCAACACCTGTTAAAAGGCTTCGTACGTGGGTTTGAAACTGTCAGGTGTGGAAACCAGAAATAATTTGCTCTTTCTTGGCCTTAAACCTGAATTTTTAACTTCCAGAGTCTTATTAGCAGGGCCCCGAAAAAGTCGTAAATGCTCAGTAGGGACGAAATCGTTAGGTTATGAACCGCTTACAGCTGACAACCAGTACCAAGTTTGTGTCACGTGACCCCCCTTACCTGTCTGGATGCTCTCATTACGATGTTTAATTAGGTTTCACAAGTTAGGCTGTTGGTTCCTTTTAACTAACAAGAATACGAAAAACTAGAAATCATACTTACCAACAACATTGCCTACTGCAAGAACGAGATCCAAGAGGGAAGGGGATTGATTGGGTCTTGTGGTATTCAGGGCACTAAGCACTCCAAGAGTTTTATTTGCCATCATGACAATCTATGACATCATGCAGCAATCCCCACGGCAAGGCGACAACTTTGAACAACTTGTGAGTCTGCAAGATGTGGTATCCTGTACAATGTTAGGGAGGGAGGAATACCAACTGTAACATGGGTATTGTTGGTTTGTAATCCGGGTTCTCAGTTCAATTGTGAATTTTCTGATTTCATCGTTGTTTGTCTTTGTCTCATTGATGCCTCATGGGGAATTTTTTCTATAAAAATGCGACGAGATATCATGACTTAATATCTGACAGTCTCATATCCACATACATTTCGAGCTTGATCAATTTCTGTAGGTATTGCGTATACTTCCTGCCAGCTGTCACATTTATCGACCAAGCGGTGTGTTTTGATTGCTTTGTATTATAGATCGCCGTTAGTTCCTTTGCGGAATGATTTCGCCGCTTCCAAAGTTATTTTCAATGATAAGCATAATGGTTCCTTGTTCGAACATATTGTAAGGTAATGTGTTTGTATTGTTTTTCAAGCTGCATAAAAGAATCCAACACGCTTCAACACAAATCTGATTATGCTGATGTGTAATGGACCTTGTTGTCTGTTGTTGTCATGCCTCCGATTTTTCTGTTCTACTGTGACGTCTCTGTTCTACTGTGACGTCTCTGTTCTACTGTGACGTCTCTGTTCTACTTTAGCCGGAGTTTCACCTGTTGAAGGAAAGACAAGTTAATGGGTAATCAGGTAGGAATAGGAGGATTAGATATCAAAAACGTTTTCGACCCTTTCAGATTTTAGACGCGTTGCTGTAAGGAAAATGCTAGACAATTTTCAACCATCGTGCAATCCAATCAGGTAAGTTTGAAAAGGTTAAATCAAAAACACTATTACGACTTTCAAGTCTTTAACTGTTTCCTGAAAGAACAAAGTGGTATTTGAAGCGAGAACGATCTCAATTATCATTCAGGAAAGAAAAAACCCAGGGATAATGAATTCACATTTGTCCCCATATTTCTATTTCCTAAGCCCTTTCTTAGTTTCACTACCCAATTTAAACATATTGATATTAGAATGAAACTATTAAACATGCTGTTAAAATAACTGAAACAATTTGAACGATCACGCAAAACTTCGCACGAAAAAGTTGTAATTCAAACGATGCTTACAGTTGGATTGGGGTGTTATGTATTCACTGATTATAAGGTTCAACCATGGTTGAATATTGAGAAGCAGGAAAATACGATGTATAAAATTAGCACTGATGGCATTTGATATCTACCACCTATCCATCAGGGTATGTTATTCACACACCAAATAATGAGAAAAATGTTTGTTACACTGTTAATATGTTCCCATGAAAATAGAATTATATTATCAATACATCCGTCAACCTTTTTCAAAGTAACTGGTCCACATTTTTCTCACTCCACCCATGTTTTGGAATTCTCCCAAGGTTAAGTTATTGAGAAAATAATTAATTATTAGTAATTATTGATAAGAATAATACAAAGCAAACTAAGTATCAGGAGCCAGATATATTGATGTTTTTCGATACAATTGCTCATCAAATATATGTAAATGAAACCAGAAACTAATTCCTTATTCAAATATAATCCGTCAGTTTCCGACAGATGTCACTGTGAGACGACAGCTAGGAAATACAAATGAATATTGATCCGTTAAATATCAATGTCACCTTGTCAACTCTTGTTACAATGTAGTTATACGACTTGAAATCCGAATCTTACCATAAATGGAAAAAGAGCAAAATATGCAGAGTATGTATCTATTCAAACAGTGTAATGAAAGTTGGCCTAGTTCCGAGGTGGAAATTTTTTTAATATCTGTATCGAGAATCGAACTTGTTATTTCTATTGGTTTCCACTCTATTGACTAGTGTAGAGTATTTCATATCTGTATGGTTTATTTTTTGAATATGTTATTCCTCTTTACTAGGCCTCTAAAATCAGACAGCTGTTGCACAGACGGGCATTACATCAGTATGAAATGGGTTTATTTTCCATCCACTTTCATTTCAGATTAAACTGGTGTTATATCCATTTATAAGGTGTGAGCAACAGAAGGTCGATTTAATACATGTAGGTAGATGATTGATAGCACATACGAAGAATATGTTTCTGTTATGAGGTTCCGGCTTGAAACAAATTGATCCTCAGTAATTAACTCTCGAACAAATAGGAAAGAAAATGTCAACACTATCCGTGAATAAGCCTTTGGTTAGAGACAAGCTATGTGTATGTATTATAAAGTCACAGCAAAACAATAATATATTTTTCATGAAATTAATTATATAGGAAAAACAACATGGAAAACATCAACACCTACACGATGAAGCAAACAGGAAAGTAAGGTATCTGTGATAAGCTCACTGCTCGAAATAATTAAACCAGTAGTAATTACCACTGAGAACAGACAACAGAGAAAACATCAACACCTACACGCTCAAAAATAGCCTATGGTCACAGCATGAGTGGTAAAGGTCACTGCTTAAGCACATATTTCCTAAGTAATAAGCAACCGAGGAAACAAAATCAACAACTACCGATCACAAAAAGCCAAGGGTTAAATACAGGATATGTATCTGTTGAGTGAAATAAAGCCATTGCTTAGACCAACACATTCCTAATAATAAGCACTCGAAATAACCCAGAATGAAACATTGCAATCTAAATAAATGTAGATAAACAGTTCAATATCTTTAAATTTATTCTAAACACTAACACCTTCATTAAGCACGATTAGTGGACAAGGCCATGTATCGGTTCTAAGATCACTGCTTGAAATGATCAATCCCTAGTAACAAGCGTCCAAGACAAACAACAGAGAAAATGAAATTATCAACACTTTCAAAATTAGCTTATGGTAAAAAGCAGGCTATTTGTCTTAGTTGACTGTTATGAGGTCCCTGTTCATATCAATAAATACGTAATACAATAGTTAGCACTAAAGACAAAAACAGAGAAACGTAAACATCTTCACTATGAAAAAGATAGCCTATGATAAAAGGCAGGCTATGTTTCTGTTGACTGTTATAAGGTCACTGTTAAAGGGGCAGTAGCACGTTTTTTTGATAATTTCATATTTCAAATTTCTCGCTAATAATTGTATGTTAATGTTAAATGTATTATTTTGACAGTGTCAAAAATCTCATAACACCAGCCAATCATCCATAGTCCGAGGACAAAGTATGAAGATTCACATAAAAACCATTGGCGGCCATTTTATGTGAACACCTTTATTCATTTTGTGTAAGAAAAAGTAATCACATTGCTAAACTTCACATTATATATTTGAATTATAACTGCTCCATTTAGTTTAAATACAATGTCTTTCAATTGGAAACCTTAATTTTCATTTTCCTGACATCACATTATATTCCCCCTAAAAATGTGCTACTGCCCCTTTAAATACGCTGAATGCAGACAATTAAAAGAGAAATGTTAACGCCTCAAGAGATAGGATTTTTCTTACTTGATAAATTTCGTAGTGTAAAAGAACACTTATTCATAGTGGACAAAAATGATCAGGTATTTTGAAATACTTGCAATTATGAATAACATGGATAACAAATTAGTCATATGACTAACTTATTGTGTAAAGTAAACATGTAGGAATGGATTTTATTCCACTTTCTTCAGAGCAAATTATAAATAATACTGCAGTTATTACATACATTATTATAGAGCTGGTGAGAGAGTCTATATGGAATATTATAATCCAAATTTAAGAAGGCAGAATTCCACTAAAATATTACCGTATTTGCATATTTTTATTTATTTGTATCATTTTGAATTTTTGGCACCATTGCCGGCATGTCAGAAAGATACAGAAAACTGGGTTTAGAATGTTTATTTTCAACATGGACAATTGATCGTCTTTTGTCAGTGCAGCAGGTATAATTTGATTGAATTTCCAAACGAAACCTGTATTACATGATATTTGCACACATTTCAACAAACTAAAGTTATGCAGTTGTAAAGAAATTGCTAGACTTTGTATACACGCATGAGTATTGAAGATAGGACAGGGACACTGCATACAAGTTATGGACTCAACTAAACGATGTGAATCTCTCTTTGAACCGAATTGGTCACCTGAGAGCGAGAAAGATTTAACATGAAAGTGTACGCAAGAAATTTGGTAAACAAAACCAACACCACACTGACGATATGACATTGTTATACGATTTGCAACAACGATAAGAAAAAGCACTCAAAAATCATAAATCTTCCAAAATACTCCTCAGTCGCAGCTTCGTACATCAAAGTGAAGAGTTGGAGTGTTCACTCCTAATCCGATCATTACAATACACAGTAACGAAAAGAGCTTTCATAAAACAAAATATAAAATCACTGTTACATAAAAATCTCTACTTGATATATAACAAACAAACAAATAAAACCTATTATTCAACGTGACAATACCCATGAGCAGTGTTTAAAACGCATCCAAAACTGCATAACCCATAAGCAACACTTTGAGTCTAACTCTAAACCTGTCGACATCATAAATCAGTAATGAGTTGAGCTATTCTACAAATAAGAATATTCTCGGTATCAGTGTCTCATACATATACAACACTGTTGTCTGTTGAGAGTGATAGTAATGAAGGTTCAACTAGGAAATGTCTTACTTCAAGTTTAGTGAGAATATCGAACAGTGATGAACAATTCTCTCCCACAGAGGCAGATCAAGCCATGAAATGTTGATACAGCCTCTGTTCTATTACGCTGACATCCGTGGGTTCCGGCAGTTTCCCCTAGCGGAAAAATATTGCACCACAATCCGTTTGAATTTCTTTATCAAATGACAACACTTCTCGTATGGAAAGGGTGGTTCAAATCACAATGCTTTAGCCATGATGCAGTAGCCGAAATGATGATTTTAGAAGAGCGTCGCTGATTGCACAACTAACTTTGATTGCCTCCAATCAGGCATCTCCCATTCTTTCCCACAAAGTCGGCGTAATAGAACAGAGGCTGTATCAACATTTCATGACTTGATCTGCCTCTGTGGGGAGAGAATGGTGATGAACAGGATCATGTTGAAAAACTATGAGCCTGCCAGGACCCAAAGACATTTTGGGTAAGCCCTTGTGAATAACTATCTGCGTTTGGTCTACGGATCAATGCATACTTCAAGCACTACCCACGAGAGTAGAACCCTTACACGTGCAGTCAATGTGGTTAAGATTTCAAACTTTCTGTCAACATGTCAAAATACATCCCTGATAGATATACAGGTGTATTATTAATAACACTTTGTATCGGAAAGAGCTACTTCTGTATACAGAAGCGGAAAACATGTACATACCTTGCTTTGAACATAGTCCAGTACAATCCGACAACTCTCTTGTTGCTTCAAGGTCAGTTCCATAAACGACTCAGTAGTGGTAATCAATTATTGTTTAAGTCAATAGGCATCTTATCCGGGAAATACGTCATCATGCAGTCGTCAGTTGTATCGAATGGTATTTACAAGGTCTAATTTCACCAAGAGAGCTCTCTGGGTTTGAATCACACAGGTGTTTACGACGTTGGCAGATTGTCCAGATTCTTCCGGTTTTCACACAGGTTTTTACGATGTTGTCAGATTGTCCAGTCTCTTCGACTGTTCAAGGCCATCCTGTGTGTATGAATTACACAGCCTACTGCTAGGATGAATGGGATGAATCGATCGAACACGTTGTATCTCATCCTATCGAATAATCCTTTGCAGTGGTATTAACGTTTTCTGATAAATAGGTATAATACCAAGAATCAGTTCCTCTCGCTATCCAGTCTCTTCCTAGTGTCAAGGTTATGTGCTGCACTTCTTCCAAGTTGGACTACGGTTGCTAGAAGACATGCCTCGATCATCTGGTCTACGTTAAATGACAGCTAAAATATATCTTTCAAGAATCCATACAATTAATTAACGGCATATGCATATCCCAATGTTTAAGCACTGAATGTATATAATAGATGACAGCTGTTTCTTCCAATGAAAGCAAGATTCCACAAAAGCGTTACGTCAGTAATGTAATATGCATATCATATCGTAACAGCAACAACACGAAAGTTAGCATGAATCTTCCAAGCAAACCAGTTGTCCCAATTAGCATTGCATCGGCAACGTTAAGCCGTTTCCCGGTGTATTATTCCGAATTTGAATAAGTTTCAATATACATCTCTTAAACGCCATAATTCACCAAACCCATTTAAAGGCAAGGCAAGTCCAAATGTTTCAGCACCGCAGTTGAAAGTTGGTATGTATCTACCTTACATAAAACTTCCACAACAGCTTTGGACGTTAAGCCATACCCCAATGCTTCATCGCCGATGTAGAAAGACAGTTAATCTCCGAAGCACACCGAGATTCCACAATAGAAATTCCGACGTGACAACGCACTGAAGTGTAAGACAGTAGAACCGGTGAACGTGAAGTTGCTAGATGTATACCAAGACTCCCAGTGAGTTGGCCACTCCGAGTTAACGAGTGAGCCTCACTATGGCTCCAGTGAATAGGACGCTTGGCTGTCATCGATTACTTGTACCACGCTGATATAATTAAACGATCCATAGAGCGTCCTTTTCGACTGCAGGCTAGAAATATTTTGAATGGAGAGTAATTTTTGGAAATGTTTTGCCAAGCAAATAAAGTATTCACAAAATTGTTATCTAAATGGTTCTTCTGTAGTTAATGCTGAGGAATATATGGATGACAACTTCTTTGTTTATCCATATATTCCTCAGCATTATTGTCATTCCAACTTCTAAAATGCCTCTCAAAGAAGTTATTCTTCTGTTGTTATCAGCCAGAAACCTTTTATTGAATATTTGAGTTTTTAGGAATTACCTACTTCTTTTAAAGTTCAAAGAATTCATCTCAAAGCACAAGAAAGGGATTTTGACTTCCAAATGAAGAAGCATGACAATGAGAAGTTTTAGGTATTTGAACATAATGATTATTTGTTGGCTTGAGATAGTTTTGGTGAAAATCTTATCTTATCTTACATCAGCACGAGTTCATGTTATACTTTATTTAAAGGGGCGGTAGCACGCTTTTTGAAAACTATATATTATCAATTTTACACTTATAATTGTAATTTACTGCTAAGTGTATTATTTTGACAGTGTCACAAATTTCATTACACAAACCAATTATCCATAGTCAGAGTACAAATTGTGAGGTTAAACATAAGGTCAACTGGCTGCCATTTTTAGGGAAACACCTTTAATTCATTTTGTGTAAGAATTGATTTACTTCTGCTTCATTTAGTTTTTAATACATTGTCTTTCAATTGGAACCATTTATTTTCACTTTCCTGACATCACCTTATATTTCCACTAAAACGGGCTACTTTCAAATGTATTCTGAATGAAAATGAAATTTGAAATGCACATCTCTAAGCAAAGCATTTTGTAATGAAAAATATGCCAGATGGTGTCAATTCGTTGATGATAGTATAGCGTCATTATGATATGTTTGTGACTGTTGTTTGTGTACATTTTTTCTCATGAAACAAGATTTCAGGTATTGCAAATATCCTAATGAATGTATCAACAGTGGTTAACGTTTAAAATTAAATTAAAAATATTATTTAATAGGGACACTTTTACATCATTTTGAACGAACGAGAGTTTTCCGTTCATATATCTGTTCCTTCATTACCTTGCCGAATAATTTCGGGTCGTATAAAAACCGATACAAAGTTAATCATCTTCATTAAAATTGGACGAACACAGCAACGTACAGACTTTGATAGAAGCCCTAAGATAATACACACGCATTGTAATTTATGTAAAAAGAGTGATCCATTAATTAGATTTCAAAATGGTAAAATGCAACTAAATTAAACATTGATGATGCATCCAATGCACCCATACAATTATATAAGACGAAGATTTAACCATTGTGACCAAATAATGTACCTAGTGACCTATACAGACCTCCCTAATCGTGCCTCAAGGAAATATCTATTTGGAACTTTAATTAAAATTGATATGTTACTAAAGATTTATTGAAGTATATCACAGTAGCAATTGTTGACAATATAGAGGACAAAAGACATGATTTTCATCCCTTTGGTAAACCATTTCGATAAATGATATGGTAAAAAATTTGTTTCTTTAGATGCAGTGGACCGTATAGTGACAGCTCATCGCTTTAGCATCGAACCATGTCGATATATGGTACGAGACAAATGAAATATTCACCTGACAATTACTCTTTATGATCTTATAAATATCCCCAGTAAACCACGACTAAGACGTTAATCCCTATGGTAAGAAGTATAGTTGTTCTAAACAAAAGATTATATTCTATAGGTCAAAGAAACCTTATGCCAATTATTACAGATCATTGAACAGGAAAATTGTCGAAATATATTTTTTAATAAAGCTATGTTAGTAAACACAAGGATTGGTATACATGGTGGTCCTGATGATTTCAATACTGGCAATGCATACGACTTAGTTAATCATATACACTCAGGGGCAGAAGAAACGATACTATGTAAATTGCAAGATGGTTTAAGTAAAGATTGATATTGACGATAGGAACAAGATTATTCCATGTCTTCAGCAGCAACCTAAACTAAGTTATGATTTTAAAAGCAATATCTGGTCACGCTTTTCAACTATATGTCTTCCAAAATGTTTCATTTTTAAATGTCCTTAACTAGACTACATAGGATAATTTAACTAGCATTTTGCTTTTTTCCAGGCGTCATGAATTCAATGATTTCCATGAAGACTATTTTTATCGATTACATCTTATATTTATATTATATCTACATTCTATTGACGTTTTAAGTCCAATTAAATACATTCTTGCCAAAAATCATATTGAAACAAAGTGTATTTGAACAGTCATGACAATAAAACTATCATACTCTGGCGAATCAAATTGTGAGCACATCTTCATTAGCCTATCGCAAGGGTTCGTTGTCGCATTTATCTAGTCACATGATTTTGTAACGTACCCTCTTGAAACGTTCGTGTCGTTTCTTTTGCCCCTGAATGTAGAAGGTGTTGATTGATAGTATTGGTTAAGTGGAAGTATGTTAACATCAGCGAATATATGTCACAAATATCTAACAATACAGGATGTTTCAGGGCGTGGCTCCTACGTCATTGGGACCGGTCATCTATTACATGGAAGATCTTTACCATCTCGTTCATATCATCAAAGACAATGACTCTTAAAGATTGACCCTACTCGAACCTTAAGTTTTTTTCTTAACTTGAAAACCCAGGGACCATCACCTCCCATCTGTAACAAATGACCATTGTGTTTATTCGCTAGGAACGTGTTAAGTAACATTTTAAGGCCTTAACTTCTTCACAGAAGACGGAAATAAATCAACTGTTGAAACAAAAGAGTACATCATAACCATCGATGGTTCCTAAAGTGTCAAACCAAAGAATCATGGTCCCTATTATCATTATTTATTATAATTATTATATTACCAGGTCACTGGTCAATATTTGATGATGGTTGATATGACTCGTTATTTCTGGTATCCTATCACACATAAAGTCAATGGAAATGCTCCTTTGGGAAACTACCTCTTGTACTACCTTAGCCGGAGGTCGTTTGTAGCCGATTAATCACATTGATTAAGACAGCGAGGAATATACATACATATATACAAACCTACATACATACATACATACATACATACATACATACATACATACAATGTACATACATACATACACACATACACACATACACACATACATACATTTCAGCTTTCGTTTTCAGTACATGATGAAATAACATACATAATTGTTAGGCTCCAATACCTTTAAGTTGCAGTAGCACGATTTTTGGTAGTTTCATTAAAGATGTTCCCGAATTAATATAATTTTATACCATACGTATAATCTTAGTAGCTCCTAAGAGAATCAAACATTTTATACTTTAATCCGATTAACCCTTCTGTAGAAGAAAAAATTAAGAATCAAGCAAAATATTCTTTCTACCATCTTGTGAATTTTTTCAATCATCTGAGATGGGGAATATTTGTGATTCTTAATCGAACATCTTATGTTTCCATCTATAATTGTTGCTTTTGATTAAAGTGGTTTTTCATTAGTAACATTTGTCTTTTATTTCTTGAGAACCTTTTGTTTACCTAAACAAAGTGCTACTGTCCATGCATATGAGAAAAGTAACTCCACACTTTTTTGTGCATTTATTAAACTGAAATACAACCTTTTGTTAGTAAAAAATTCTCTGTATTCTCCCTATAGCTCTTCTCCATGCATCTTCTACAACATATCGAACATTGGTTCATGTGCTAGATCAAAATTTCACATTATATCCAGTTATTAAAATAACTTTGTTCATTAATTTTTTACCGTGATGGAATGCAAAATCGAAGTAATCGAACAAGAAAAATCGACCACCCAGATTTACACTAACAATGAATAAGTTGTTTTGAATTTCATTTCAGCTTCATGTGTCCATATAATTTCTTGGCTGTAGAAACGCCCTCCATGATGGATTAATACTGGCTCACTCAATTACCTAAGTTACAACATTGTTAGTTTTCTATGCATTTGTCTTTGTAACTTTAACTTGTAAGTTGAAATTTCAACGTTTAAAGGGGCAGTAGCACGTTTTTTGATAATTTCATATTTTAAAATTGTCACTGATAAAATTGTAAGTTAATGTTTAATGTATTATTTTTACAGTGTCAAAAATCTCTTTACACAAGCTTAAGCCAGTCATCCATAGTGAGAGGACAAAGTATAAAGATTCACATAGAATCCATTGGCAGCCATTTTTGTGTGAATTCCTTTAATTCATTTTGTGTAAGACAAAGGAATAGCATGGCTAAACTTTACGTTATATATTTGAATTATTACTGCTCCATTTAGTTTAAATACATTGTCTTTCAAGTGGATCAATTAATTTTCATTTTCCTGTGATCAACTTATATTTCCTCTAAAAACGTGCTACTGTCCCTTTAAAGCATACATCATATAAATGTAAATTCTGGAAACAGGACCTGTGCAATTCAATAATTTGATAACTATTAGATTTAATCCCCTATTCCGTTGTACACGTTAAATTCATTTGAGAAATAAGGTGAAAAGAAATTATATTGTTGATCAAACGAAGTTCGTGCATCACTGCCATTAGTAAAATGAATTCTTTCTATAGCGTCATTGGCCTCTATTTCATTTTATCACAAGTCAATGTAAGGTCCCACTGGATCATAAAACCTTTATGCTTTTTCGGTAACTAATTATCAAAATGCTTCATACTGACACGGCCATCCCTGTGGAATAACAACTTGTAATGCAAACCGCCAAGAAAAAGAAAGTACACACAACAGGTTTTTCTTAATCTACTAAATAGTAATAGACCTGTGATGTATCACGTTATGGAACGTTAACAATGACACATATCTGCAGCAATTGGAACAAAATCAATTGTTTAGTTACAATATCTTTGTTTAAAATAGCCAGGGGTAAGAACTAGAATTTACACTATCATGACTTCAACCATGTTTAAATGTTGTCAATGTTTACATAGAAAATGTCCTCATTGTTGATGAACATGTGTGATATACTAAAATATGTTTAATGTATATTAACAAATCTCGATAAGTTATTTCGATAATATTCATTCATCTTTCAAATTAACATTTAACTAAATAACCTGGTGTAAATAACTTTTTAACATTCTCTTTTAAGCTGATAAATCGTATGCAAGAACGAAATCCGGTAGTTTTAGATTTTAAAAAATCCAAATCATCATTTCTTTGCTCTATTTATTATATGATTGAGGGTAAGATGCTCTGTTCTGTCAGTGAAATAAACCCTCTATCTGGCTAGAGTGGCCATAACCTTTATCGTCACTCTACTGAGTGACGATAAAGTTTATCATCACTCGAGTGATGACATGTTCTAGAGTGTGACGTAACGAAACAATGGTCTGACGTAACGAATTCTCTTATGACGTCACACTGTTACAGCGGCGACAGGGTCTTCGAGGCGGCCGCCTAACATGAATATGGCCGTTTTTTGGCGTATTTAAGTATTTCATCATATAATAATTAGAATATCTGTCACTTCTTGACAAATACCATGTTTATCTCATTTTGTGAGGCTACACCACTCGTGAAAATATTAACTTTCTACTTCACTCGATGAGATAAACATGGTATTAGTCAAGAAAGATATCCTCTATTTATAACTATGCTTAAATGTGCTAATGTGCTCTTCAAAAATTAAAATTCATTGAAGTTAAAGTATGCTCCACTTAATAGTAAACAATTCAAAGAGTACTATCATAACAATTAAATAGTTTTTAGCATAGTTACATACTATTTCAGCTTTCATGTAAATTTGCTTGACACTTTAAATCCCATCCTCATGCTTGCATGCAGTTCGTTAGGAAATTAAGCTATTGAGAAAAATAATACATCATTCCCTAGCAAATCTTCGTCGAAAGTTTGACATCATATTTACACGTTTTGATCAACAATCAAACACTAAATTCGAACCCGCTTCTCTGACGTCATCGTTTTAGATTTACACCTCGTCTCAGTTACCGCAATTAGGTCCGATGGGTATCAATTTGAGCGGCAACCAGTACCTGATTCGGAGAAAAAGAAAAGAAAATCTAGTCGTGCGCGACAACCACGGCGTATGTTTAGGAAACGCAAATTGTGAGATGTGATTCGCCTTCATATCGGCTGCCGTTCGGTCATTTTGGTGAATTGTCTCTTTTGAATTTTGGTCCGTTCTTTTAGGTTGGTCTAAATATTATGCAATAAATACAATAAATATACACTAATAAATCCTTAAAAATATTGAATTTCACTACATTTGAATATGAATCTTTAAAAAGAGAAGAGGAGCATTAGGTATTCAATCAGTGCCATGTCCTGGGAGCTTTACAATCACAAGAAGGCTTTAATGTTCTATGGTGATCTCGCAATATGACATCAGTCATAATTTAGGTGGTCAGTCTATGTCCATTAGGCAATCCAAAAGCTCTCATTTCACCATATCATAGAACATGTGCACAACGCAGGACTTGTAGCATTTGTTTTCCACTTTAAAACAGCATTGGCAAAACGTTGTTAAACGAAACTAAAAATCAATGATGTGACCTCTGGACAGTAGTATGGTCACAAATTTTCCCCGCTTTTTGCAATTGATATTTATTTCGATTTGGTAAATTCATCTATCACAAGACATTAAACATGATTTTATGGTTAGGGCACTTCGAATGTGATATTGAACATAATTATTTACTATTTTTCATTAATTCAGTTGATAAAGTGAAATAATGTCATTTCTACCAATTATGTTTATAAAATGTGGTTTGTTAAATCGCCGTTGGCTCTTAGATGGTTTGCAATGAGTTCAGTGAATAGAGCCGATCAACGAAATTATGTATGATTACCTAGTTTGTCAGGAAATGCATTATCAGCACAATCAGCGGCTAAAAACTTTATATGGCGGCTTTAGAAAAGCCAAAACGCAGAATTTGTAGTTTTCTTACGTTTCCTACATAAGAATGTAACATTATATTCACGTGTTTCGTTTTGACCAACGCTACCCAGATTACTTCGAACTCACGAAACTGCGCTATTTCATGAAATGCAGTTTGCATTCGAAGAATAAAAGAATTTTCGATTTTCAGCTTATTTTCCGCCTGTATAAAAAATCCCTAGATCGAAAGGACAGTAAATCTTGATGAGCTTGAAAACAGTCTCATAGTCTCAGTACATTCGCTGATATTTTCAGACACTTTCATTTCACCGCTGACATATGAGTTTCATCGTGTTCTCTCCACAGAGGCAGATAAAGTCATGAAATGTTGATACAGCCTCTGTTCTATTGCGCCGACTTGGTGGGATAGAATGGGAGCTGCCTGATTGGAGGCAATCAAAGTTAGTTGTGCAATCAACGACGCTGTTCTAAAGGCTTCATTTTGGCTACTGATTCATGGCAAAAGCATTGTGATATGAACCACTCTTTCCATGCGAGAAGTGTTGTCATTTGATAAAGAAATTCAAATGGATTGTGGTGCAATTTTTTCCGCCAGGGCAAACTGCCGGAACCCACGGATTTCGGCTGTATTAACATTTCTTGACTTGATCTGTCTCTGTGGGGAGAGAATAGAGTTTCGTGTTACAATGCATTACTCTGTCACAATAGATTATTACTTTTTCACTATTTTTATTCATTATTTTCAGAAAAATACTTCCAAAATTGTAACACTAATAGACCTTTGTTTAAGTCAACAAACACAAATCATTTTTTTCAATTGCCGAACATATATTACAGAAATGTGAAATTGATAAGAGAAACTGAAATAATAATGTACCATAATTGCCTCTTCCACTCAAGTCAGACTATGCCCTAAAAAGACGTAAAATCAAAAGACAGTCAATCTTTGGATTAAAATTTCATTTTATTGACGTACAACAAAACTATTTCAGGATTCGTAGCTTTTTTAAAGACATTACAATTAATGGATTTACAGCTTAGGGTGCACTGAAGATTCTTATGGGTACTACAAATGACACTCTAAATGTATGACGAAGTGAAGTGATGTCCAATGAATGTCTAAACTAGCACTCAAAGTAATTGTTTCTTGCACTCAATGTCGTGTTTTGTCCTTTTCGACGACATAAGAACCAGAGTATTTATCATCTTTCATCTTTCATACAATAAATGTCTCGTTTGGATCTCCTTGTTGTAAAATGGAACCTTGTTAAGGTAATTTTCATTTTATGCTTTAGTGTATCAAAGGCATATAGAAATTGGATAAATATGAATAGAAGGAGTTTCTGGATAATAACTTCAGAACTGGATAAATATGAATAGAAGGAGTTTCTGGATAATAACTTCTTTATTGTACGACACATCGTGATTTTCACAATAAAGAAGTTGTTATAAGGAAGATATTTATAAATTCCCTTTGATGACCAGTTCTTAGCGTTGACCATGAGAGTCATGCAGTGTAACCTAAAAAGAAAATATTCATTTTATTTCTGATTAACTATTTGGTTCTTCGCAGTCTTAAATAGAATTCGATATAATGCAAAACCGTTTCCAATTTCATTATAAGGAAGTTTTGTGAATTGTCGTTTCAATCTTCTGAAAACTCATGAAGAATGCTGCAACCGGAATGATAAGACGAGCTTAACATTTTCTGTTTTGTTGCCGATATTCATGCTTTTTTTATGCCTGTGTTTCAATCAATATCTAGTTTGTCCTCAATCCGTTCTTTATTGAGTTTTCCTACGTTATACAGTTTACATGCTTTCTCACAATTAATATATTTGTTTTGCAATGTCAACTAAGTAGTCTTAACCAATTATATATGGTTGTCAATTGAGGTTAATTTATATAATAGCAGCCATGGAAAATAACATTCATATAATTAACTATATACTATTTTTATGAGAAATAAACCGACTATAACAGACTTAGAATTAGGAATTCAAAACATAACCTAAATGGGACTACCATTTAGATCATTGTTTTCTCTCTTCTGTAGTGAGTAATAAATGTTTTCAACGCTTTAAAAGATCACAAATATAATAACTTAATAGAGAACATACTCCCCAATCACAAGTTGCACGTTACCTGCTTCCAATGATGTTGCTAAAATGGAGGCGCTAAGAAAACTTCTGACTCTCAAACAACCAACACATTAAAAGTTGAAATTCGACTTTTACAGATATAAAGTTCAATATTAAATTAATCTTTTCAAATAACTCGATTTGAGATTGGAGAGATTATCTTTAAAGGAAAACATTATCCTGACATATAAATCATAAAACTTGACATATGCTGAAGATGAATCTATATGGGTTTATCAAATGAAAAGTACATTGGTACTAGATTAAACTCAACGATGAATAACATGATAACATATGCTGATGATGAATTATTTATGACAATATGGCATTCATTGCCATTCTGTAAATACAGCAAGTACGTGTGCCCTCGTCACAGTCTGTGAAACTATATATGGCTATCAGACCAAGAGATAGAATAGATACTTTTGTTGAATAAATATGTATCGAGAGACATTTGAACTTTGTTCTCTCAGGCGTATTTGCATTTACGCTGTATGAGACAAAATAATGCACGTACGTAGTTCCGGATGAATGAATGATTTGACTTGCAATGCTTGGCCTCTTGTAGTTCAAATGTGCTTCATGGTATAGTTGGTATAAAGAAATTATATATTAAAATGAAGGTTCTGTAATTAATTAAGTGTTATTTCAATAGAAATTTCCTGATCATACCGTGTACTTGCTAATTAAAGATTAGTTCCGTCCGTGGTTTAACTGAAAATGACAAAGAATCCATGTCTCAGTTCTGATCATTCTCTTCCCACAGAGGCAGATAAAGTCATGTTGATTTAGCCTCTGTTCTATTACGCCGAAATCCTTGGGTTCCGGCAGTTTCCCCTGGCGGAAAAAACTTTCAGTACAATACATTTGAATTTCTTTATCAAATGACAACGCTTCCAGCATGGAAAGGGTGGTTCCAATCACAATGCCTTTGCCTTGTTTCAGTAGCAAAACTGATGATTTTAAAAACAGCGCTAGCGTCGCTGATTGCACAACTAATGTTGATTGCCTCCAATCAGGTATCTCCCATTCTATACCACAAACTCGTCGTAATATAACAGAGGCTTAATCAACATGACTTGATCTGCCTCTGTGGGGAGAGAATGTGTTGTGATATGATATCATTTCATTTCCTCGTGTAGTATAGATCCCTCAGAATTGATTTTTCCAAAAATGTTTGAACGGAAAGGGAAAAAAGGCAAAAAAGTAATTTTTCCACGTACCGTCTGTATCAAGTGGAGCAATTTCTTGGATAGCCCTGATGGCTGCAAAAGAGTAAGTTAAACCCGAGAAAACATTGCGAAAAATAAGTTCCTTCAAATGTGCGAAGAATGCATATTCCTTACAAGACATACATCAGTCGAATATTTAAATGATATGTCATCAAATCAAAGGAAAGGTGTCACTGTTGAAACTATACAATTTCGAAATAATTGAGATATATATGTCCCATTTGAAAAGGGGGTTACATGAAAAATGTGTTCAAACTAAATCAATATACACGTATAGATGGGAATATATCAACACCGTTCACATGTACTCTCATATCTCATATAAGCGTTCTTTCTAAAACAGTTTCCTGTTTTTATCTCCAGCTATCATTTTCTACTTTGGCTATTTGATTATATCGGCTTGTGACATACTTGAATGCTAGAATAATTCTTAGGTCATCTCAAAAAGGAAACATTACATGGTCATATTGTTTGAATAATAAATCGAAGCTAATAGAATAGAAATACAGTAAAATAAAATGATGAAAAATAATGAAACTAACAGATACAATAGGCGGAATAATGAATTTATTAGATGGTTATGAAAATTGTCATTAGGAAAGCTTACATGTTCAACTAATTGGCTACAAAATGTTTCTCATTTCCTTTAACCATGTCTCGTGTTAACATGTATACAGATGATACCCAAGGCCTGTTGTTTGAATAATAAATCCATTTACTTCATTTTTCTAATACATAGGAAATACCTGTACTTTTGATATAAACGAAATATAACCAAATCATCGCTCTTCTTGTCACCTTTATTATTGTTTTGTGTGGTTAATATGTAAAGATGAATGTCTCTACCATAGAAGAACATGTCTAAATTCAATACAGAAGAGAAATCAATAATGTGCCAACTCAAACATAAATTCTTTGCACCGTATTCCTCCAATTTCAATGAACATAATTGACATCACTTTTTGTCGATGGCACGTTACAATCTTCTTTCAGGAAATAAAAAATTACATCTTGAAACGAGGAGAGTTGGAATGTGCAATATGAAAATGACATTTCATTTTATTCTTTTATGTGTCCGGGTTCAAAGACACCATTAATAAATAAATTCCAGTTGGTGGTGATTTTGATCGAATCACTGCGGCCTCAGGATTGTAAATTTGATATTGGTTATACTCTTCCATGTTAGCATAATATGTTTGGACATGTTAATCATAAAATCTTACATTAATTGGGTGTAAGTATAGACAAAGGCCCCGTTTCACATTACAAATTGTTTTGCAATAATATAACAATAAGAATCATTTTGGATCTCTGTATAACAGATTTTCTTAAATCAGCAATCATCATCGATACCTTACCTATTATCAACGCTCTGTTTGTAAATTATCAAAATAATGTCACTTTAAACTATACCATATTATTATCGTTCAACTACAATTACGTGTATAGAGATGAATAACACGAGTGACTGTGAAGTGATATTTTCCTGAGCGAGAGCTTAGCAACTGTCGTTTTACTGGCACAAGTGTGGTATAAACAATGTAACATCTCGCGAGTGTGTTCATGTCTTTATTATCCATAACGTCAGAAAGACAGAAAGAAATCTGTATATTAGGACGTTTAAAATGTAAACTCTAAAAATATGCAGGTTTTGGTCAGACCTAGTGCTAGTGTAAAGGATTTCATATCTCCGTCGAGTTACTATTTCTAATATTTTAACTATGCCGTTTTGATCAGACTGAGGATGGTCGGGATTTCTTATCTGCCTCAGGTCTTATTATCAATGACCTATAATATTTCAATTTCAGGAAGAGGAAACGGAGAACAGGAAATTGACAATTCACCAGGGCAATTATCTAGAACGTGACTTTGAAGCTTCAATGCTAGAGTTGCAAGGTTCATTATACTGAGCAAGAAAATTGGACAGCAGGTTAAGCATCCATCATCTCTTGCTCTGGAAGACCTAACTTTAATAACCCCAAGCCCTAGGGCCATTATTAATCACGTAGTATACTATGAATAAAGAACTGTGTGTTGCAGAGATATGTTCTCAGTGTGGTTTGATAGGTAAAATTGTCCTTATTGCTCTTACCACCACTGGGCTGGTTTGTGTGCCTTGGCCACCCTGAGCGCTTTGCCAGCTGAAGCTTACTAGCTGAGTTAACTTAGCTTGTGATTACGTTCTCTCTATCGTTTCCACTACATCAGAGCTAAGACGCACCCCTATAGACGGCAGTGGAGGAAATCCTTTGTCGCACTTTCGCGCACTTATTACGACTTTCGCTCATGAAAAAACTACTGAAATGTATTCACTTCACTAATGCCTATCCATCACGCTAATATTTGCCCTTCAAAACTGAAGACCTTTATATTTTTAAAGCCATCAAACTTTTCAGTAGGAGCTTTGATACCCGAAGCGCCATTTTGAATCACGTGACGTTGTAAATACCAGAGGATTCCCTTCTAAAATTAGATCTAGCAGCGTGATGCACCAAATCTGAATGTGAAAATTACGATGACTTGAGCTATATTTGATGTATTTGATTAATGCTTGATAAACTTTGAAATTGCTACAAAGGAACTATTACCGACATCAAAAACATAAAAAAGATTTATACACTTGGTTACATTTCCAAAATGTATTCATTTTACTATACAATGATTTAAACTGTTTTAGGTGTAAATGAACTGTGTATAATTAGGTATAGACGACAACCTTGGTATAATTGATCAAAATATTTTCAGTTAACTATGACTGACTATTAAACATCTCTTTCATCAACAATGAATTAGGATTGCTAAGGCGAATTTTGACATACTTGAGAGACAATCAGATATTCATGCGGCCGTAGTCAACTGATTGTTTAAAGCAACCAGTATTTAAAGGTACAAATTGATCGCGGAATACTATAAAAAAATACTTGAATGTTTCGTCAATTGCTATGAGTATTATCTACTAAGTATTATTTTTACGGAAAACAAATTGTTGTTAGAAATGATTAATGAAAAAAGCTCATATTAGGTACAACGTGTAATTGTTTTGATTTTGAAAAGATATATTATTGAAAACAGTAATATTTTGTTAAATCATTATTAATTTATCGTATTTTAAGTAACTTGAATCTTGCTTGAATCTTAGTAGGGTAAAATGAATATCAACCAAGAAACTTATTCTAAAAGGACCACATTTTGTCTTTTCTAAATCATCAAAAACATTATATTTCTAGAAATGGCCATGGCATGCAAAGAAGAAACTACGAAAGCCTACAGGGCTCATAATGGATTTTTAAAATTTCTCTTTTAAAAGTGGTATTTACCACTTTTTTCTGGTAATTACCACTTTTTGGAGAAAATGGTTTTTTGATTTTTTTTCTTTTATAATTGGTAATTACCATATTTTTGGTTATTGGTTATTACCACTTTTAACTCGTAAGTTCCACTTTAAAACAAACTAGTGTCCAAAAGAAACGCTACCGCGTGTTTGCATCGACATAAAATAAATACAAACCCATATAGATATTTCATTTTGGTTTAACCTTTTAGAGTGTCCTCTTCACACAATGTGTATAAAGTTTCTTTTTAATCAAGTCAGAATAAACGTTATGACAAGCCTGGAAAGTTGAGTGGGGTCCAATATTTTAAAACTCATTTAAGCACTGATTGCGAAAGCGTGGAGAAATGTCACAATATATGTCACAAAGTGATGTTAGTAACGGGTACACCATAAGAGTCTAAACAGGCAAGAACACGTCTACAATATACCGATATATCGATAATACCGCGCATCCTTATTAAAATGTATCATGATAGTTTGTTTGTGAGCGATGTCAGTATTTGTCAGATACAATACAGGGCGTTATATATATTTTTCGGTATATAGAGTCTCTGGATAGATACATGCACCGGCGCTCTGACGCGTGTGCCGATGTTTGCCGATCCCGATTATCATATATAATGAGTGTGTGTTACATTCTAGGATTATTATTAGACCGACAAAGCAAAACAAGAAAGAAGTGCAAGTCCTTTTAAACAAACTTAAAACATGAAAATTGTGCATGAATATAAATTATATCCAGCCTAGCATTGTCTAATGTTAGTCCAAATAAAAGTTTCATTAATGTAAGACATCTGAAAAATATGAAATAAGTCATGATAATTTATACTGTAAAATGAGATTCCCCGTAAAAAGGAATCATCATGGGCAAATACAATTAAACACTAAAATTTGGCGATTTATTATAAATAGGCCTTCATGTGTACACATCTGTATGTGACAAGAGTAAGACCGATTTACATTTGGGTCTGTGACACCGGGTGCATCACGCTGGTTTATCTATTTTCAGAAGGGAATCAAAATGGCGCATCGCGTATCGAAGCTCCGACTGAAATGTTTGACAGCTCTAAAAATATATACGTCTTTAGTTTTAAAAGGCGAAAATAGGCAAGACGGGTAGCCTAAATAGTAATGAATACACGTCAGTACTTTTTTCGTGCGCGAAATTCGTAATAAGTGCGCGAAAATGCGACAAAGGATTTCCTCCACTGCGGTCTATGAAGGTGCTCCATAGCCCCGCTGTGTCGCGGGGCTATGTATCGATGAAGTCGATGGGTAGAAGTCAGACACAAATGCGAGCCCTCTAAATCCTGCTTTTTGGCTCTCACTATGATTTTCTTTCCGTCTTTTCCCTCATTCTTTCGATCCCAGGTCTGTCTACGTTCTTTTGGATGGCAACATTCACGTGTTAAATAGCTGAAAAAATTGCTGACAACACGTTAAACCCCAACTCACTCACTCACCTTATTGCTCTTAGAAAATTATCTCCAATTTGAGGGTGTTTTCAGTTGATATCAAGGTGACATACCTGGTACAGCATATTTAAGATGCTGTCAGTATATATGTATATAAGATAAGGTAGTTATATTAAGTTACCATTGTGCTTGTCATTCTTCTGAAATTGCAAAAAAGGTAAGATTCTTATTCTTTACTATAATAAATTTTAAGTCAAATATATGACATATGGATACCTACTTCAGTATAATTTTGAAGACCGCAATTATGCATACTGTATTTAAGAAATCTGTTGTACTTGCACATATCATAGCAAATCATGATGGATCCTGTATATCCGTCAAGTTGACTCAGAGATATCCAAATATGTTACCATTTCCTTCGTTGCGAGTCACTTAAACATCGCCGGTGGCGTCAACAATCAAAAATAGATCATAAACCTCTTCAGACAACCAGTAAAAGCGTTATGTTTACATGATAACTTAATATATATACTATGTTGAGAAAAAATTAATCGCTGCATACTAACGTAATAGTTGCATGTTTGATACCACTTAATCAAAACATTGATATGACATCGATATCTCATCCAGAATCAAAACATTAAATGATACATACTGTAATAGATTATTGATTAAATTTATTAAATGTTTAGTAAAGTGATTGGAGAAACTTGGTATTCCACAACGAAAGGTTGCACTGGTTACGGGTTTTGGTTTAATTGATATAGGTTACTTAATCTGTGTAGTAAATGGTCTTGAATTTTAGAGAGAAAAAACACGTATTTCTCATTTATTTTTAGTAAATACACGTATTTACTGAGTGAAACACTTATGACACTTTTTCACTGAAAGTATTAGTAAATACACGTATTTACTGATTACACAGATTCATCATTTCAATTAAAAGACTTGTTTAATTGAATCCAAATAACAATGAATTTTTAAAGTTTATTTATTTATTATAATGCGTATTTTTTTCATCGCATCTTGCAATTTTCCCTCTGGAAATAACATTGTAGCTTAAAAAGCAGGATGAAACGCCACGTGCCACACAGGAGTGATATTTAAATTTAATCCCATTATGTGTCTGCTTTCAAAGATACCATAAATCCAAATTATCAAAATGGTGTTGCATTGAATCGAATAAGGATGTAAGTTAAACTCATCTGTATCAAGCATTAAACTCTCAGGGCAATATTTTGATAACAATATGTCCAAAATATGCTACAATAGCTTTCAACTTCCAAAATTATTTAGTTCCATTGACATTGTTGTTTTTTCTGTATTCCTTGAATATGTTAAATGAAAAATTTAGATAATAAGATTTGAAGAAAATTCGTATTTGCATATTTTACACAATATGATTATGGTGATATGATACGATACCTGCAAAGAACATAGCACGAGTTTTATTCTATCGCCTCATCTACAATGTATCATTACAAGAACAAAATAATTTTTACCAGTCGAGATGCTAAAAAGCGCTTAGCAAGCTCAACATTTTTGCTAGATTCACTAATTGTCTAATACTTCTGAAATGAAAACAGCATGGATTAAGTAGGTCTTCATTTATAGTTGAAAGACTGATCGTTCATGCTGGCATCAAAGTTAAAGAGGCAAACTATTCAATGAAACAATTCATCATCATCATTATAACATATTCATAAAGCGCCCGTATCTTTGTAGATCATGCTCAAAGCGAACAACCACCACTGGACTCATTACCTTATCGTGGTGTGGTGGTTTGTGCGACGGGTAGAAGCCAGACCAAATGTGAGTCCTTCTAAAACTTGCTTTCAATCTTGAACTATGCGAATCTTTCCGTCTTTTCCCTCATCCTTTCGATCCCTTTCTCCCTGATCTATCTACTCACTTTTGAATGACAACATCCACGTGTTTAATAACTGACATATTGTTCAAAACACGTTAAACAACAACTCACGAACTCACTCAAAGCGCACAAAGTCCTAGATGGAATCTGAAACAGTCAAAGTTTGAAAGCCTCTTTAAAGAAATTAGAAGGCAAGTCTCTGAGATTCTGGGGAAGTTTGTTCCACTCCACTGATGCTGCATTGGAGAATGATCTGTTGCCATACTGCACTGTTCTTGATCTGGGAACCACAAGCAGGTTCTCGTGTGAACGGAGGGAACGAGAGGGTGTATAAGTAAAATGAAGACTGGATAAGTATGCAGGAACATACCTTCTTTGAGAGGCATTTTAGAAGTTTGAATGACAATAATGCAAAGGAAAATATGGATGACAATGAACAAAGAAGTTGTCATCCATATATTCCTCTGCATTATATGCAGGAACAATACAGACAGCGGAAGGCAAGGCAGACAAGACAGACACCTCTAAAGTGCAAAGGCAACCGATTAGGTTGAGAATCCATTTAGGTTGAAACAACAAGAGAACACCTCCCATGAGACAGGAATTCACACTTTTCCACTAGCATTAGTAACGCATCAGTATGCTGTTAAAGAAAGTCCAATAAAGAATACAAAATTAATGAGGGTTTGTTGAGTGTGACAATTGGTTAACGACTTATAAATTCAGACTATGAAATAGCGATATGCTCCATCTTGCTTCGATCATTTGGCCGGTATACAAAGCGCAATGAGTCCCAAGAGAGACTTGCGCTATAAAAAATATGATCCATTATTATTATTATCATTATTTTTATGAACCCTGAAGTGAAGGTTATACGAAATACCTAGCAATTACGATTCATATATATATACGATAGTTATACGATTCATGACTGCTGATTGGATGAAACAAGGTCATGTAAACAATTTTAACAATTTAGCATTTCGCAATATTGTAACAGCCAGAACATACTGTTTTCACAAATTTATTGTTTCAATGTGTTTCGATAAGACTATACATTTGAATTTGAATTGAGTTTTAAAGGTGGATATTTTTCATAATCTTTCTGTGAACTATTTTTGTCAGTGAACTAACATGTTTGGAGTGGCACTAATGTCGGCGGAGCTTAGGGCCTGCTACTTGCTGTTCCCTTTAATTTATGAATTTTTATGTTTTTTTAAATTATTTATATTTAAGAGTCATAAATTATTAGAAATGATTTTTTATAAAGTGTTTGGCTACACGCTTACAACCTGTTTGAAACTCGTAAGTTATAAAGAGTTTGTATAACTCGCTGCGCAAACTCCACCAGTTATACAAATTTAACCAACGAGTTTTAACGGGTTTTAACCGTGTAGATAAAACATTATGACATTCATTTCTAAGAGGACGTGTATTACTAAGCATACAACGCAAATGAATTCGACGATTAGGCCTCATTGAGCATTAACAAAAACACATGCATTACTTATTAGATATGAATTCCCACGCTAGAAATAGGAAAGGTTTCTGTGAAAGTTTAGTACAGAGCCTTTATGGTTTGATATAAATTAATTATTTGTTTCTCTGTCTCTTGAAACACTGTACTCTGATATCGAACATATACTTATGTGGGTATTTATATTGCGCCTTTTCCACGTCCTACGATCTGCTCAAAGCGCTACAAACATCATTACCCTGAAGGATAACACTTTCACAGCTTCTATTAAGCGCTAGTCGTGGCCACGTAGGTCACTACATCTATTTTGCCAGGTACCCATTTAACATCTTGGTGGACTGAGCGCAAAGTGAATGAAGGGTCTTGCTCAGGGACACAACACAGAATAAGACCAAGGGGCCTGTTTCACTAAAAGTTCGTATCCTAACAAAATTTGTAAAAGCGGTCTTAGCGATACGATTTTGATCGTTTGCGTTTCACTAAAAATCTTCGTAAGTTACGTAAAAAATTACGAAAGCAAAGGAGGTGTCGGAACTTGAAATTCCGTTCGTAAATGTAACAAAGATGGCGCCTTCGCCTGTAACAGAGTTCCACTTTGAGATATCACTTTATCGTCAAAAGAGTTTTTTCACGATCGGTTTACGAACGTTTAGTGAAACGCTCTTATCTCAAATGACAAATTCGTAATATCGGTCGCAACGGCTTACGAACGTTCTTAGTTACGAACGTTCAGTGGAACGGCACTCAGGTCACAGTGTTTAGTGTCTCCACTGGGATTCGAACTCGGGTCTCTGGCGTGAGAGGCCAGCATGCTAACCACTACACTAATGTGCTTCACATATCACTCGTAACCAGTTTTAATTTTTGAGCTGAGTACATTTTGATAAAAGTGGTGTCGAATGTGCTTTGAAATCGGGCCAATAAGCGACAAGGTCTTAAAGCCATCAGAACGAGTTTTTATTTCGCAATCCTCTGATTGGTTTAATATATGAAGATCGAGGTCATAGGCAAGGGCTCCTGAAATGACCTAAATAATACGCTACTCAGATCAGAAACATATTTAGGTAGGTTCGAGCTTGTTTCAATAAAATTGTATGAGACGGAAAACTAATTTCGTGCGATATCTGAACTCGAACTAGAATATGCTCATGTATTGTGAACCGCTCATTTACTCATATAAGAATAGGATATATAAGTCATCAAAAATTCGAATATAACTATGAAAGGACAACTATTCCTTTTGACAACAACCCATGGTATGATATGTAGCTGATATGTTATATAATTTACAAGTAAATTTCCTTTTAAACACAATGCCAGTTCTTTCAAACGGCAAATGGCAGATTTTACACAGGGACGTTATCATGAAAAGGGCGAGTGAAAAATAAACTGTTTTGAAATGAAACACCATTAAGTACCTGAAATGCATTAAAGGGGCATAATACCTTCCAATTTATAAATATATAGATCTGTTATGATAAACGTATTACCCACGTGGTACTTCGTAAAGGGGTTTAATAACAATTTGTTATGACATATGTGTCATAACACCTTCGAGTGATTTGATTGGTTTGCGGTGAACTTTGACATTGTCCGGATTTCTTTATTCATTCATAAAACGAACGTGTTTCCATTCACAAATTTCGAATGGCACTGAGTGATTCGGACTAATTCTTCAAACTTTCAGTTTATCCTTTGAATCTTACTTACCGAATTGATATGGAATAAATTGGAGGACAAAAGAATAACAATAAGACATCTTACTGATATCTCAAGGCTCATATAAAAACACAAAAGGGTTTAGATTCAGCACAATTTCCTTACCGAATTTCATGAATTTGATCCGTGTCGCTCCAAAATGACACAGAAAGGCATTGCTACAGAATATAAAGACAACTGATTATTCTTTAGACAACATTAGATAAAAAAGAAACGCGTTTGAACAATGATAATCATATTAAACTTACTTTTAAGGCGGTTGTTTACATATTTTGACGAAAAGATACAGGCAAATGGCGGCCGTTATGACATGCCGTTGATCAAAGAAAGATAACTCTGACCTGTTCTCGCGCATAGAGATTTTATTTTCATGTTTAAAGTGCATATTACCGTACTTACATTTCATCACACACTATGAATTTAGAAATGTGAATATTTAACGTCGTAATATTATAATGTTTGTGGCTGTAATGTGGCGCAAAAGATTGTTGTTTAAAAAAGCAATAAATCGTGTGAAATGCAAGTTGGTATTAAATAGGATACATAACTCATTCCCCTTTCATATCAAGTTTATTTCAATCGTGAAATAATTTTGTTTTGTCACTCGCCAAGGCTCGTGACAAAGCAAAATTATTTCACTTGGGACATAAACTTGATATGAAAGGGGAAGCTCGTTAGATATCCTATAAATATATATATAAACAACAACGATCTCAAGATTGTGAACTTTTTTTGTATATATATAAATATACACATGATATAAAAACAACAGCACACACAAAAAAAACGTTATGTGCCTCCATATTGATTATTATATATATCTAAAATTGACCATTTCAATTCCAATTCTCAAAACCTAGAAGCTTGTATCAAGTCTACGATTTCGAGTTCGCAATTCCATTTTGCATGTAATATACGACATATTAATGTACTAGATCTAGGAACAAAATTATTTGTTTCTGGATTCAGTCAGTTTCAAATCCACACATCAAGCAATTTTTCTAGTGTTGACAAGGGGGTAAATAGAACTGTATTCCAATAGCCTGGACACACATTGAAATATGAACTTTTAACATGCAACATGATACTGTTCATGTACGTTGCAATTGATGCTTTTCCCCAGTGACTAATTGCTATTGAAAGTTTATTATTTTGATTCTATTTCTATTCGTTATCTGAAGAGGTTTTGGAAAAAAAACATTCCACATATTCTCATCAAAGACCAGAAACACGTTTTTTATTTTATAATCGATAATAAAACATATTTTGTAAGAAGGAGCTGACAACATACGAAGATTGCTTATATTTAATAGTATGATACGTTTCCTTATAGATGAACTGTGGGTATATTTTATTGTAAACATGACATTGAGTATTGTGACCTTTCCATGTCAAAATGATTGATTAGCTAACTGCTCGGATAATTTTGCTAATTGAAGCTAATTTGAAGCCCCGACAGCTTATTTAACGCCTTAACTCGTCAACAAATGAGAACACATACACAAGTTGCAGAACAGAACTTTATTACGCTCAGGCTGATATTCTCAGCATATGAGGTACAACATGACAGTAAATGCATCATACAAGCGGATAAGTGATTAGCCGGAAGATTTTACAGTTTGCATTCTAAAGAATTTGCTAAGATTTGTTCAATATTGACACCTTTTTACACATGAACAGTTTTTGAAGATTAAGCATATTTTGTCTCTTTGAAAAGTGTAAAGGTATGTACATGGTTTTATTTAAAGTAAATATTCACATCTAAAATATATAATGGAACTCATCTTCAACATCATAAAACACACTTTCAGACTTGGGTATCTTATTTCATCTTCCTTTTTCAATCCGTAAATAGTGGCAAGAGGTTCGAAACATTGGTAATGGGATAGCCTTGTTTTGGGAAAGGGACATTAAGCATGTTTAAAATTAAAAAATATAGCTTTTTTTTCAAATTTTTCACCTGAGAGCTCCACGTTGGTTAGCACTATCAGTTAAAATAGAGTGGGCAGTTTGTTTGAACCAGGAAGACGATCAGGAAACTGAGATAACCATATAAAGCTTAACCCTATACTGTAAAGGATATTATGGATACATAGTTGTCAATAATGTTAAATGCATTATTTTGATAGTGTCAAAATCTCATAACACAAACCAATCATGCATAGTCAGAGAACAAATCATACACATTGACATAAAGTCAATTGGCGGTCATTTTTGTACGAACACCTTGAATTTATTTTGTGTAAGAAAAATTAAATTATATATATTTATTACTGCTTCATTTAGTTTAAATACATTATCTTTCAATTGGAACCATTTATTTCAATTTTCTGACATTACCTTATTCTCCCCCCCCCCCCCCCCCAAAACGTGCACCTGCCCCTTTAAACATTTGAATTCTTGCCTTCCAATAAAATTCAAAACGTTTCTAGCTATATTGACGACACAAATATTATCTTATATAACGGCTTCTTTTAAAGGATAAAGATCCAATCTCGAACAAGTTGTAAATCATTCACAATAAATAACAACCCAATTGCGTGGAAGGTTATAAGGTTATAAGTCACAAAATGTTTTGCCATGATGATTATGAGTTCCTTAAAGTTTATATGGGGATAAAAGAGTCAAGTGATGATCTTATTGTGATATTCACAATTAAAACGTCAAATGACGGTATCGATATTGCTCATTAACTTTATAATGAATTTTGTATGTAACATATGCACAACATCGATATCTCCAAAGCTGGTTAAAAACTGTAAGATTCCCTTATTTGCTTTACAATATGATTTCTAATGTTGTCAAATGTTGCAATCACTACGTGAACATTTTCTCATTCACCAGTAAAATATGTTAGTGTTTGAACTTTAAGTTATTATATACAGCTACTGTCAAATAAAGAAGTTGTTCATCCATAGAATTACTCCTGTCTTCCTTATACCCTTCAATATCTAGAATGCCACTAAACTAACTAATGTATGTTGCCAAGCAGTTGAAGTGTACGAAATGCGTACTTTATATTTAACACTACATCCACAATTATTTGCAAATATTATGTTGTTTAATTTTGGTGTTGTTATGAACCCGTAACATGTGTTTCCAAAAGTTTTCATTATTAAAAAAATATAGGAATAATAAGCAGTGTCACAAACTCTTGTTAGGCAACTGTAGTACTTATGTGTTATTGATACATGTGTATCTCTAACAGCCTTTCGTTTTTTCTCTTCAGTCTGTAATTTAAAGAACAATAGTTGTACGAATGTAAGCAACGTTGTAGCAGTGATATGATTGATATTTTATTAACGCTTCACTAGCTACCCTGTTTTAAATAAAGAAAAGCTATATAACATTCTGAGGCTGTAAATTTCAATAAACTTCTTTCATGTTTCATTTACATTCTTAGTTACGAACGTTCAGTGGAACGGCACTCAGGTCACAGTGTTTGGTGTCTCCACTGGGATTCGAACTCGGGTTTTTCGGCGTGAGAGGCCAGCATGCTAACCACTACACTAATGTGCTTCACATATCACTCGTAACCAGTTTTAATTTTTGAGCTGAGTACATTTTGATAAAAGTGGTGTCGAATGTGCTTTGAAATCGGGCCAATAAGCGACAAGGTCTTAAAGCCATCAGAACGAGTTTTTATTTCGCAATCCTCTGATTGGTTTAATATATGAAGATCGAGGTCATAGGCAAGGGCTCCTGAAATGACCTAAATAATACGCTACTCAGATCAGAAACATATTTAGGTAGGTTCGAGCTTGTTTCAATAAAATTGTATGAGACGGAAAACTAATTTCGTGCGATATCTGAACTCGAACTAGAATATGCTCATGTATTGTGAACCGCTCATTTACTCATATAAGAATAGGATATATAAGTCATCAAAAATTCGAATATAACTATGAAAGGACAACTATTCCTTTTGACAACAACCCATGGTATGATATGTAGCTGATATGTTATATAATTTACAAGTAAATTTCCTTTTAAACACAATGCCAGTTCTTTCAAACGGCAAATGGCAGATTTTACACAGGGACGTTATCATGAAAAGGGCGAGTGAAAAATAAACTGTTTTGAAATGAAACACCATTAAGTACCTGAAATGCATTAAAGGGGAATAATACCTTCCAATTTATAAATATATAGATCTGTTATGATAAACGTATTACCCACGTGGTACTTCGTAAAGGGGTTTAATAACAATTTGTTATGACATATGTGTCATAACACCTTCGAGTGATTTGATTGGTTTGCGGTGAACTTTGACATTGTCCGGATTTCTTTATTCATTCATAAAACGAACGTGTTTCCATTCACAAATTTCGAATGGCACTGAGTGATTCGGACTAATTCTTCAAACTTTCAGTTTATCCTTTGAATCTTACTTACCGAATTGATATGGAATAAATTGGAGGACAAAAGAATAACAATAAGACATCTTACTGATATCTCAAGGCTCATATAAAAACACAAAAGGGTTTAGATTCAGCACAATTTCCTTACCGAATTTCATGAATTTGATCCGTGTCGCTCCAAAATGACACAGAAAGGCATTGCTACAGAATATAAAGACAACTGATTATTCTTTAGACAACATTAGATAAAAAAGAAACGCGTTTGAACAATGATAATCATATTAAACTTACTTTTAAGGCGGTTGTTTACATATTTTGACGAAAAGATACAGGCAAATGGCGGCCGTCATGACATGCCGTTGATCAAAGAAAGATAACTCTGACCTGTTCTCGCGCATAGAGATTTTATTTTCATGTTTAAAGTGCATATTACCGTACTTACATTTCATCACACACTATGAATTTAGAAATGTGAATATTTAACGTCGTAATATTATAATGTTTGTGGCTGTAATGTGGCGCAAAAGATTGTTGTTTAAAAAAGCAATAAATCGTGTGAAATGCAAGTTGGTATTAAATAGGATACATAACTCATTCCCCTTTCATATCAAGTTTATTTCAATCGTGAAATAATTTTGTTTTGTCACTCGCCAAGGCTCGTGACAAAGCAAAATTATTTCACTTGGGACATAAACTTGATATGAAAGGGGAAGCTCGTTAGATATCCTATAAATATATATATAAACAACAACGATCTCAAGATTGTGAACTTTTTTTGTATATATATAAATATACACATGATATAAAAACAACAGCACACACAAAAAAAACGTTATGTGCCTCCATATTGATTATTATATATATCTAAAATTGACCATTTCAATTCCAATTCTCAAAACCTAGAAGCTTGTATCAAGTCTACGATTTCGAGTTCGCAATTCCATTTTGCATGTAATATACGACATATTAATGTACTAGATCTAGGAACAAAATTATTTGTTTCTGGATTCAGTCAGTTTCAAATCCACACATCAAGCAATTTTTCTAGTGTTGACAAGGGGGTAAATAGAACTGTATTCCAATAGCCTGGACACACATTGAAATATGAACTTTTAACATGCAACATGATACTGTTCATGTACGTTGCAATTGATGCTTTTCCCCAGTGACTAATTGCTATTGAAAGTTTATTATTTTGGTTCTATTTCTATTCGTTATCTGAAGAGGTTTTGGAAAAAAAACATTCCACATATTCTCATCAAAGACCAGAAACACGTTTTTTATTTTATAAGCCCATACTGCATATTGTAGTTTTGAAATAAAATCTAGTCAAAGAGTTATTTTTACCAAAATACAAATTTTCGTTGTCCGTTGTACGATAAAATATCTTTATGTCCGCCATATTTGAAAATAATAATTTGTTCTTAAAGGGGCGGTAGCACCTTTTTTGATAATTTTATATTTTAAATTTTTCACTGATAATTGTATGTTAATGCTAAATGTATTATTGTGATAGTGTCAAAAGTTTCATAACACAAACCAATTATCCATAGTCAGAGGACAAAGTATGACGATTCACATAAAACCCATTGGCGGCCATTTTGTGTGAACACCTTTAATTCATTTTGTGTAAAAAAAGGTAATCTCATAGCTAAACTTTACATTATATATCTGAATTAATTCTGCTCCATTTAGGTTAAATGCATTGTCTTTCAATTGGAATCATTAATTTTCATTTTCCTGACATCACCTTATAGTCCCCCTTAACGTGCTACTGCCCCTTTAAGATATCTATGATATCTTATTATCGATAATAAAACATATTTTGTAAGAAGGAGCTGACAACATACGAAGATTGCTTATATTTAATAGTATGATACGTTTCCTTATAGATGAACTGTGGGTATATTTTATTGTAAACATGACATTGAGTATTGTGACCTTTCCATGTCAAAATGATTGATTAGCTAACTGCTCGGATAATTTTGCTAATTGAAGCTAATTTGAAGCCCCGACAGCTTATTTAACGCCTTAACTCGTCAACAAATGAGAACACATACACAAGTTGCAGAACAGAACTTTATTACGCTCAGGCTGATATTCTCAGCATATGAGGTACAACATGACAGTAAATGCATCATACAAGCGGATAAGTGATTAGCCGGAAGATTTTACAGTTTGCATTCTAAAGAATTTGCTAAGATTTGTTCAATATTGACACCTTTTTACACATGAATAGTTTTTGAAGATTAAGCATATTTTGTCTCTTTGAAAAGTGTAAAGGTATGTACATGGTTTTATTTAAAGTAAATATTCACATCTAAAATATATAATGGAACTCATCTTCAACATCATAAAACACACTTTCAGACTTGGGTATCTTATTTCATCTTCCTTTTTCAATCCGTAAATAGTGGCAAGAGGTTCGAAACATTAGTAATGGGATAGCCTTGTTTTGGGAAAGGGACATTAAGCATGTTTAAAATTAAAAAATATAGCTTTTTTTTCAAATTTTTCACCTGAGAGCTCCACGTTGGTTAGCACTATCAGTTAAAATAGAGTGGGCAGTTTGTTTGAACCAGGAAGACGATCAGGAAACTGAGATAACCATATAAAGCTTAACCCTATACTGTAAAGGATATTATGGATACATAGTTGTCAATAATGTTAAATGCATTATTTTGATAGTGTCAAAATCTCATAACACAAACCAATCATGCATAGTCAGAGAACAAATCATACACATTGACATAAAGTCAATTGGCGGTCATTTTTGTACGAACACCTTGAATTTATTTTGTGTAAGAAAAATTAAATTATATATATTTATTACTGCTTCATTTAGTTTAAATACATTATCTTTCAATTGGAACCATTTATTTCAATTTTCTGACATTACCTTATTCTCCCCCCCCCCCCCCCCCCCCCCAAAAACGTGCACCTGCCCCTTTAAACATTTGAATTCTTGCCTTCCAATAAAATTCAAAACGTTTCTAGCTATATTGACGACACAAATATTATCTTATATAACGGCTTCTTTTAAAGGATAAAGATCCAATCTCGAACAAGTTGTAAATCATTCACAATAAATAACAACCCAATTGCGTGGAAGGTTATAAGGTTATAAGTCACAAAATGTTTTGCCATGATGATTATGAGTTCCTTAAAGTTTATATGGGGATAAAAGAGTCAAGTGATGATCTTATTGTGATATTCACAATTAAAACGTCAAATGACGGTATCGATATTGCTCATTAACTTTATAATGAATTTTGTATGTAACATATGCACAACATCGATATCTCCAAAGCTGGTTAAAAACTGTAAGATTCCCTTATTTGCTTTACAATATGATTTCTAATGTTGTCAAATGTTGCAATCACTACGTGAACATTTTCTCATTCACCAGTAAAATATGTTAGTGTTTGAACTTTAAGTTATTATATACAGCTACTGTCAAATAAAGAAGTTGTTCATCCATAGAATTACTCCTGTCTTCCTTATACCCTTCAATATCTAGAATGCCACTAAACTAACTAATGTATGTTGCCAAGCAGTTGAAGTGTACGAAATGCGTACTTTATATTTAACACTACATCCACAATTATTTGCAAATATTATGTTGTTTAATTTTGGTGTTGTTATGAACCCGTAACATGTGTTTCCAAAAGTTTTCATTATTAAAAAAATATAGGAATAATAAGCAGTGTCACAAACTCTTGTTAGGCAACTGTAGTACTTATGTGTTATTGATACATGTGTATCTCTAACAGCCTTTCGTTTTTTCTCTTCAGTCTGTAATTTAAAGAACAATAGTTGTACGAATGTAAGCAACGTTGTAGCAGTGATATGATTGATATTTTATTAACGCTTCACTAGCTACCCTGTATGAAAATACAAGTGTAAGTATGATCATGTAGGTGTTTTGAATAATGAAAAGCTATATAACATTCTGAGGCTGTAAATTTCAATAAACTTCTTTCATGTTTCATTTACATGTGTTGTAAAAAAGAACTCAAAATTTCATGTTTTAGATTGGTCTGTTTTATCTTTATCTTTATCCAAATAGTATTTTCAATATGGTTCTGGGAAAGAAAATTGGGAACTGAAATTAAAAGAAATTAATGAAATGAAGAAATTCAAATAATATGAAATGTTATTAAAATCGATAAGCCCAAAAGAAGATAAATGAACTCTACTATCTCTTCTAGTGGAGATTATAAATCGACGGTTGAGATTATAAATCGACGGTTGAGATTATAAATCGACGGTTGAGATTATATAAATCGACGGTTTCGCGATGAGCACGCGGACGCAATGCTGATGAGCTACAGAACCAATGGCTCTATGTTTGTCCCTTCATACATCTGAAAAAAAGGATTGATGCTGGCAGAAACCCATTCTCTCCCCACAGAGGCAGATCATTTCATGTTGATTTAGCCTCTGTTCTATTACGCCGACATCCGTGCATCACAATAAATTTGAATTTCTTTATCAAATGACAACGTTTCTAGCATGGAAAGGGTGGTTCATATCACAATGCCTTTGCCTTGTTTCAGTAGCCAAAAAACTAATTTTCATTGCTTCCAATCAGGCATCTCCCATTCTATCCCGCACACTCGTCGTAATATAACAGAGGCTAAATCAACATGACTTGATCTGCCTCTGTGGGGAGAGAATGGCAGAAACCAGAAACATATTTTCTCTTTGTCCTAGGCCTTATATAAGTATAATCAATCAACGATAAACATATTTTCTCTTTCGTCATGTAAATGAATTCTAAAGGGGCAGTAGCACGTTTTAAGGGGGAATATAAGATTATGTCATGAAAATGAAAATTAACGGATCCTATTGAAAGACAATGTATTTCAACTTAATGAAGCAGTAATAATTCAAATGTATAACGTAAAATTAAGCCATGCGATTCCTTTTTCGTACACATTTTAATGAATAAAAAGTGTTTGCACAAAATGGCTGCCAATGGATTTTATGTGAATCTTCATACTTTGTCCTCTGACTATGGATGATTGGCTTGTGTAATGACATTTTGACAGTGTCAAAATAATACATTTAGCATCAAATTACAATTATAAGTAAAATATTTAAAGTATGAAATTATCAAAATATGTGCTACTGTCAAAGATTCTCATTGTTATTTGATATTTAACAATCAATTAAAGAAGTTGTTGGTGAAATACATACAGTTTGGTCTACATTAGTCAACTGCATTTGATAACAAACTCAGTCTCACAATTTGCAAGGTAAATATCTATTCAGGTCGGGCAAACCGTATCACTATTTCCTGTAGAGCAGATATATTTACTATGCGAAACTGGGACGATGATTTAAAGCAATGACGATAAAAGAAGGCAGGAGAGCTGAGTCATTCGAGACCGGGTAAACTGTAGATGTCACGTGACAAACACTTGCCACCCGGAAGTAATAGTGCAATACGTCTCGCTTGGACAGCCACGTTGTGATTTAAGGTTTGTTCAAGTCATTCTTTAACTGTATTATTACGAAACGATAGGTGTGTTGTAATGAGACATATACTTGAATTATTCAGTGTTGATTTACTGTTTTGCTGAGTAATGATATTTCGAAATAGCAAATACATTTCTACATGGTTTGGAAACATACTTCTAGTATCAAGTATGCCTTTGTAAATGTCTCGATGGTAGCTATAAATATTCATCAAGATTTTATTTGTCAGCTATCAGGAAATTGAAATGATGACTTATTAGTTATTAGGCCAAGTAACAAAAGTGATTTGTTTCTGGTTTCCGCTGGCGTCAGTTTCAAACTCCCATCAAGTCCTTTCCACCAGATTTTGACAGAGGGTAAATGACCATTTATTCCCGTAGCCTAAACATGATTTTTAAACTAGTAACTAGTTCCTGTTTGTGTTAGCCTTAAAAGAGGCAGTTATAAGTGAAACATGGTTAATATTTTTTTTCTGTTGAAAATGTTCCATGTTCAATAAAAAAAAAATGGAAATAACGAAAACTGCGCGCATCAATTTAGCCTGTATATAAAAACCAGAAATATTTGTTTTATTTTTGGGCCATACAACACCGGAACCTCTATAAACTGTATATTCTGTATGTACTGAATATACACTATGGTAAGTATCAGGCGTATATTTGATTGGGACAGGTTTCTAAGCGAATCTTATAAGTTTATCTATTTTAGCCTGTTAAGTCCGATGGGCTATGGCATGGCATGGTGTCCAGCGTCCGTCAATCCGTCTGTCCTTACGTATGCATTTTTTCATGTCCCGTTGCTAGCTATCAAATATTCATCAAGATTTCATTTGTCAGCTATCAGGAAATTGAAATGATGACGTATTAGTTATTAGGCCAAGTAACAAAAGTGATTTGTTTCTGGTTTCCGCTGGCGTCAGTTTCAAACTCCCATCAAGTCCTTTCCACCAGATATTTGACAGAGGGTAAATGACAATTTATTCCCGTAGCCTAGAACAAAATTAAAACATGATTTTTAAACTAAAGTTCTCATGGAAATAGAAATATAATGGTTTTTGGCGTTTATTTTTTTATTTCTCGACTTATGTAAGTAATTCCTACAGATGTTCACATAAGTAAGTTTTTCCCAACTAGGGCTTATGAAAGCATTGCAAAAATATAATTTAACCTGCCTTTGTTCAGGTAAAACTGCCCAAAATTTGCATATTTTCAATACATTTCGAAACCTGCTATAGCTTACGTTAATCTCAGCAATATGAGTGACAATAAACGTGCAACGTTCTTTTCATCTGAAATTTGCAGTTGCACGTGCGTTGCCACAGCAACTCTGCAATTGACAGCAGAAGTTATGAATGAACTCGTAGGAATAGTAGTTTGTAACACGCGTTTATGTCCGTAAACTTAAAACAAACCACATTTACATACTATAGCTTGCATCAGAAATATACTTTTCGACTTTGAAATAATAATGAGGCGTGAAAATGACACGTTTTTCTCTCCTGTAAATTCATATATATCGGGGGATATTACAAAATCTGCCTGAAACAAAAGTTGGGAAAAAGTATTGTGAATGAATATTTAGAATACAAATATCCATTTAGTTCCAAATAAAGAAATAATCGCCAAAATGCATTTTATTTCTATTTCCGTGAGTACTATAGTAACTTGTTCCTGTTTGTGTTAGCCTAAGAAGAGGCAGTTATAAAAGGAAACATGGTTTAGGGGTCATTGCCAATGGGCATATAAGTTTTTAAAATGAATTGGTTATGATAGTTTACCTGTATATTTGGAAGGACAGTAACATGGGTTTTAAGTTAGAAAAGGGATCTCACGAATCCCAAAATAAATATAACCAAATGCAATGTAATTGTTATGTTATAAATGTTATAACAAGAGTAGCATAATCTATGTCCCTACCCAATCTCAATGAATCAAGATCTATAATGCTGCACTACATGTTTTTAAGAGTATAGTTGACGCAATATAGATCTATATTTATCACGGTTGTGTCCCTTACCTTAAATTGTCAAAATATATTTCCACCATAATGGCCGCCAACGGTATTCGCGTGATACTTGATAACTTCGTCTTCGATTTTGGATATTAGGACTTAGCAATGAGATTTCTATCCTTTTTAAGGTAATATTTTGGGCAAATAGGAATATGTATGTCACGAGTTCAGGTCGCTGTATCGTCCATAGACAATAATATAAAGACTGGGAACGTCGACGAAGAGTTATAACCAGTTTATTGCCTGTGGAATATATATAAACAAAATTGGTAAGATGTTGGATACACGTACGACATGGTCTGAAGGTGACATGAAGGTATGTTAGGATACAATTACATATATTGGTGATAAACAATATAATTATAGATATTAAAAATTTGCATATGATTGTTATTCTATAATTGTATAAATGATAAAATATATATGACGTCACGATTTAGCGTCACGTCCAGTATAATAAAAATTGATGTGACGTCACGCATTATCGATCAGTATCAGTAAAAAATATATAAAATAGTTGATTTGGTACACTTTAGATATGAAAATGAAAACATAAAAATGTGAATAAAACTTGCTCTTTTATCACAATTTCCTTTTTAAGTCATCATGTCTGAAAGACCCCAATTTGGGTCACAGGGGTCAAAACCTTAAAACCCTATTTTTATCTTCTTCTCCAGTTCAAAAAGATCTAGAGAGCTGAAAAGTTGTGTGTTGACTCCAATGAGGATTCTAAATTGTAGATTTTGTGACCTCATGACACCAAATGGGGTCACAGGGGTCAAAACCTTGAAAACTTATTTTCATCTTCTTCTCCAGTTCCAAAAGGTCTAGAGAGCTGACAAGTTGTGTGTTGACTTCTTGGCCAAAGGGGATTCTATTTTGTAGATTTTGTGGCCCCATAACCCCAAATGGGGTCACAGGGGTCAAAACCTTGAGAACCTATTTTTATCTTTTTCTCCAGTTCCAAAAGGTTTAGAGAGCTGTAAAGTTGTGTGTTGACTCCTTGGCCAATGGGGATTCTCAATTGTAGGTTTGGTGACCCCATGACCCAAAATGGGGTCACAGGGGTCACAACCTTAAAAACCTATTTCCATCAAAAGGCTGATGAGCTACAGAGCCCATGGCTCTATTTTAATGTTTTTACATTTGAATCGTAAGTTTTATATCTATATCCTTTTATACATATTGAGCATGAGATGAATACCTATCCTAGTAACATTGACAAGTTGTTCCACCATCTTGCATTCTTCTGAGATACATTCAAGACATTTTCCATTGATAGAATCCACCTCACTGAAAATACAAAATGGCGAACCAAGACTGGCAGTCGGAGAAATCATGGTCAGAAACCAATCTTCACATGCTGAAGAGTCAACTTCTTGCTGACGTCACTCTTCTCGTTGGGGAACAAAGGGAGGCAATTCTAGCTCACAAGTTCGTCTTGGTGAGCCGCAGTTGCGTATTCGAAGCAATGTTCTGTGGACCGATGGCCGAAAAGAATATTGTTGAGATCCCGGATGTTGAAACTAAAATCTTCCAAGATTTTCTAAGGTAGGTCTTCCTGAAACCCTTAGAGGTAATATTCCATAATTCAATTTATCTTCCGTTCAAAGTTGTAACTTAACGTAAACCTTCAAGTACATTAACTACCATTTAAAAAAACCGCAATATCATAAAAATGTATCAAAGGGCACAAGAAATATTTCTCAGAAAAAAAATAGTTTTCGATCTTTTGTCCAGCACAGTATAGAGTACATGTATATTTCGTCCAGGTACTGGATGGTAAAGATTGTTAAAGCCCAACATGGAGGAACAGGTAAAACAATGGTACATTTGAAATATGCACGGGCATAGACGGAGACGATTTTATTATATATGATGCTTATTATATATGATGCCTATATATGATAGGTTGTACTTATGCGGAGAAATATACGCTGATGTAGCAGGATGATTGTTTTATTTTCATTTAACAGGTTCAAAGGTTAAATCATTATGCTATTGTACCAGGCACAGGTATTTATGTTGTATCATTTCCATTTAACAGATACATATACAGCGGTGACGTCATACTGCAACCTGATACAGTTCTTCCGCTGCTCTACGTTGCCAAGAAATACTCTGTGAAGGGTCTTGAGAAGAAATGCGTTGAGTTCTGTGAGTCAAATCTATCAATGGAAAATGCTTGCACATTTCTTCAACAAGCATACCTATTCGACGAGGGGCCCTTGAAGAAAAGAGCAATGGAAATGATTGCGAAACATGGAGCCTTGTGTCTAGCTAGCGATGGTTTCAAGTTTCTTGGTAAAGATTGCCTTGATATGGTGTTGAAATCTGATGAATTGATTGCGGATGAAATAGATGTATTCAAGGCTGCTATCACGTGGGCAAAGACAGAGTGTGAACGCAAAGGAAGGGAGGCAAGTGGAGAAGAGATGAGGAATGTTCTCGGAACTTCGCTTAATCTTATTCGTTTTCCGTTGATGTCGCAAGAAGAGCTGGCTTCAAGTGTCGCCCCTGTAAAACTTCTTTATGATAGTCAGCTCGCTGAATTATTCATCCGATGTACAGATCCCGAAGCTTCCGTTGGACAATTCAGTGTACAGAAGCGGAAAGGTTTTCTCTTCACCTTGAATAGATGTTTAAAGAAGCGCCATACCATCCGATCAACATCGAGAAGAGATGCCTTATGCCTTTCATGTGACAAAGATGTTACCCTCCATGCCATGTTTATTTATGGGGGAGATACTGGATCGTCCTTTCAGATGGAGGTGGAGCTCAAAGTTGCCAAAAAGGACCAAAAATCTATATCAAATGAACAATCATTGGGGGTAATGGTGACAAAAGATGACGTCATCTACCGTGTACCTTTCGCTGTTCCTTGGGTTATGAAGCCGGGTTGTGAAGTTGTGGTACAAGTCAAATGTGATGGTCCTAAACGGTGGTTGTGCAGAATGAACAATGAATCAGAAATGTGTGATGAAACGTCAGAAACACGTTGGAATCTTAGTCACTCGGAGGAAAGTGATTCCGATAACAGCATTGATTATGGATTGATTTGTGGGTTTGATTACAGTATCAACTGATGATTCAGCGCATGTGCTGCTTTTAAAAGTGTCAGAGGCGATGGACAGTCCTATCGGGGTTTTACTTATGGAAACGTAATTAAAGGGGACATATCAGTTCATGCAAATACAGCTTTTATTACATGATCATAATACATCCATGTTATAACGCGCTACTGGGGGTAATACTTTTTGTTGATGTATATTTGACAACTTGATAAAGAAGAGTCCACAACCAAGTTTCGTTCCACAAAAGATACCTCGATAGGACCATCCTGCTACATCAGCGGATATGTCTCCGCTAATGCTACAATCTATCCCCTGATATCCTCCTTTAGTCTTCTGTCGTATCGCTATTAAAGCAAGCCAATCAAATGATGCCCTTTCAGCGATAGCGGCAAACTAGTTTCTTGGCTTCGTTCCGCGTGCTCACCTCGTGATTCAAATTAACCAATAGGAGTGCTATTAGATAATAAATCTGATTCTCATTGCAGTCTCCCGCTGAGCTCCAAATCGCGCGTTCTTAGATTTCCACCAGCGACATCACTAGACAACAGTGTATGGAGTTCGAAATAGTTTGACTGAAAACAGACAGGCTATAAATAGCGCTGAGCAACCACCCGTCAGCGATACCACAGAAGACTATAGGAGGATATCAGGGGATAGGTTTTAGCATTAGCGGAGACATATACGCTGATGTAGCAGGATGCGATAGGACTGTCCCTGCAAGATTGCGAAGTGTTGGGTAAGGGATTGAAACTTATCTAATTAATGCTGCCATCAAAACATGACTTGTATTATCGCTTACAATGAAAGAAGATTTTTTTACAATTAAAGAAGAGTGTTCATAGAAATGGTGCAAATGTGACAAATGATCTTGAATAAACATATTGGAGATCTTGAAGTGGTTATGCTTCCTGTATAAGAGATTAAATGATGAGTGAATCTTATACAATTGCACGAGAAAAAAATAATACATTGTATGTTGCTTTATAAAAAGAATTCTGTTGAACATTCACGATGTCATTTCATATCAAACGACGATTTAGTGACGAAATTAGACAATGTGAAACCGAACCTCTAATAATACATGAAAATCGCTCAAGTAAATTCTATTTACGTCAACATTTGTACAAACACCGCCTAGCCAATTAGAAAATATTTCCTATAACCAATGGAATACAATAGTTAGTACTTATAAAGAGTGTTCTTGACAGTGAACGTTATCCCTTGACACTTCCCTTGATAAGGCTTTTATTAATTTAGAACATGACAATTGTAATCTTAAGGGACATAACTCTTTCAAGACTAAGTGTTGAATAAACTAGTCTTTTTAAATTAAGGTCACAACAGTGTTAATATGTAAGGTTTTATTTTTGACTATATTACTATAATATGGCAATGAATAGAAAGAAAATACCAAGGTTGAAACCTAAGATATATCATAAGTATTTATCTTAAGTATTATTATCAATCTCGTCAATGATGGCATCAAACTCGCTTTCGCTCGTTTCATGCAAAATCATTAACTCGTTTAATAAGAAGACTATTAAATGGAAGGTCGCTAAGTATCCTCTATTAAACCTATGTTGTCATGTTGTTGTGGAATATTTGATTAAAAGTAACTGATTTTATTCAAGAAAAAAACATCAAGGTGCGTGTAATGTAGTAATGTGATAAGTCTTGTGCGTTTCATGTGCGACCATTACAGGGACTAGCCGTCGACAAAGATGAGAAACCTGATAATTAATGAGCTGAACTAAGATACGCTTTACCGCTGAGATTGGGAGAAGAGAACGATTTAGGGTCCGCTTTTCTTTTGGGGAATACCCTAGTTAATCGTGCGCTCTGATTGGTTTGTTTCATCGACAGGAACATTCACTTTTAAAGGAGGATCTGAACATAATTATCAACGAGTTTCGCCTTATAACAAATATTTATTAGTCAAAAATAGAGTGGTCGGTAGGTATAAGATCCCGCTATAATGATACTAACCAGGGCATATAAAACCATTCAACAGAAAACAGTTATCAATAATTGTAAGATATAATTTTAGAAATATATTTGTAAAATAAAAAAAAGTTTGTTAAGTCTATGTTACTTACGCGAAAAAAACAAGGTACATGTACATGTTAAGAGAGGAGAGTGTGACACTCGTTTCACTTTTGTAAGTCTCGCTTTAAAAATTCTAATTAAGTTATATTCAACAATATTTTTCATAAATATAAATACGAGATGGGTATACAATTTTCGCAAATTGATAATAAATACATCTGTACCATTGTCTTTGAAATGAAGCATGAACAAGCAAAAACGGACTTTCTCATATAACAAATAATTAACCTTCATTGTTACTTTGTTAGCTATGCTGTATAAAGTAGCATATAATTCTGTTACAGTATGCCAAGAGCAAAACAGCTTTTCTATGGAGAACTGACACTTACATGACTTGTACATGTATGTGTTAACCGATGTCACAAGCATGCGTGTTGATATACTTTGGGGGAATGTAAAACAATATGACCGCCATACAAGGTTATAATATCACAAACTTACAAAATGAATTTGAAGATTAATCAACTAATATCCTTTACCTTCTCTGTAGGCTAAGGGGACAAACAGAAAACATTGTGATAGTATTGAGTGAGTGAGTTATTGTTTAGCGCCGCTTGGGCAATATTACAGCCATTAGCGGCGAGTGTGATAGTATTGAATATCTGCACTAGATTCAACCACGGCACGATGTGTTATGTATATTAGACACGGTATCAATTTTACCATTATAAGCTGGTTGAACTGTACATGTCACGTGACATACACAAGGACCTACCCGGAAGACACAGCGATTGAGCACAACAGTGTTACACTTACAGTGCAACGAATATTGTCTAATATAAGATCGAGTGGTAGGTACATTAAAGTTAGTGTGATATATAAGCCGTCATGTCTGTGAAAACACATGACAAGTATATTTGTAATGTGAAATGTCTTTCTTGCCAATACATGTACATATGGTATCGAAAGAGAAAATAGAACGACATAAACTCTATGTGTGATGTTATTCAAGACCAAGCCTTGTTTTTCTATATTAAATAAGCATTTTAATATCGTTAATTAATTTAATATCATATAAAAAATGTCTCGCTAAGATATTAGAGATTTCTTCGAGAGAAGTTTGTATGATGAAAAGAACAAATAAGTTATATAGATTTTCACCTTCTTTATTGTAAATCTCCGATGTTTTGGTGCAGGTTCTAACACCATTACAAAGCAAGTTACAGCATGTTCACCGAAGCGTCGCGAATCGTGCAGTAAATACGTTGTAAATCCATGGAGCTTGTTCTCTAGTGTAAACATTAAGGGATCCGTAAATGGCGATTTTACGAATGCTTTTGTGAACATCAATATTGCATTTTAAAGAGCTTCGTCATAAATGTCATCTGATCGAGTGGTACTGTTGCAGGAAAGTATCATTTGAAAGCTTATCGATGACGTATAGTGACAACAGAAAGGTTTGAAGTCGCGATTGTGATCGAAAACTAGACAATCAGACAAACGTAATTTTGGAAACTTATCAAAAGCAGTCAGAATGACTGTCATGAGTTGATATGTGATAGAACTAGTATTCATTTGAATTGGACGTGTGAATTTGCATATGCTTATGAATTACTGTTTCAAGATTTCATTGAAACAGGTTTTTATTATAAAATTGCAATTTTTGGAATGAATACATGTGAACATTGAATTAATAACATGACTTATGACATTTTGGTTCATATCAAATCAAAATTATATGTTTTGAAACATCACGGAGTGACTCTTTAAGGAATAGTATTTCTGGTTTTGATAGATACAAAATTGATCTCTTATTTCAACGATTAAGCAATGTCTCATTTAAAAAGATGCAATAAAATTAAACCTACTTTAGTGCCCTTTACTTTTGTCAGAAAATCTGTGCAACATATGCATTTTGCCAGGGACATTTACTGATTGCAACATATGCATCTTTTAGTGAAATGTTGAGGGATCTTGAAGCGGCGTAATGAAACAATTTATATTTATGCAGGCATATCCAAGGCATATGGACATAATCTCCAGTTGTACCCAGTTAGTCTACTCAAAATGCTTACATGATTTCAAAAATAAACAACAATACAAATGTATGTTTCTTTATTTCGACATTTTCATACATTTTCGTCAAGTTTCCTAAAAATCATGTGACCTTGTTTCTGGCGCAATGACATCACACAGTATTAAGAAAAAAATTCAATTTCAGTGTTTGTCATCCCATCTATTTCACAACACACAAATCATCTTCAATATTCAAACCAAACATTGCCTTAGAAAGTCAAACATGACAAAAGTTACCCTAGAAAACAGTCCTTGTTCCGTTGATCCTAGTGGTAACGGAATAAAAACAACATACACAATGTCAGAACACAAAGAGGGTGTGGGGATACTTCATAAGTCCTGAATTCTCGAAGGCCGGTATGTGCTTACTATAGACCATCGCCAATACTGTCGCTATGCGACTTAGAAATGGGTTCTATACACCTTACTTCGGTGTGTGGGTATGTAAACATGCAAAAGGAATTTAGACAGTCGAAATCAGAAGTATTGGACAGTTAAATGGATACTATTAGCCATTGACCTATGGCTCTTTTATTTTCGGTGACTAGTTAAAGATCATAGAACGGCTTTTTGGCCGCTTTCTTACTGTTAAGACTTCAACTTCAAATGCAACTCTCGCCCACAAGTTCATTTTAGTGAGCCGCAGTTGCGTATTCGAAGTAATGTTCTGTGGACCGATGGCCGAGAAAAACATTGTTGAGATACCAGATGTTGAGAGTAACATTTTTGACGATTTTCTCAGGTACGTGCTTCTAAAATTCCCGAGCAAGTCAGAATAATTTTGTCAATACATATCATTGTGTCAACAAATGAAGGACAACACTGTCGAAGTTATTGGTTCAAATAACGAAACATATTTTCTTTAGCAATATCTCTTCTCATCAATTTGATGATGTTCAGTCGACAACAATTCATATTTCCTGAACTGCTTTGATCAGATTTATTATCTGAACCTCCCGCTGAAAAACGAGTTTTGTCTGAAGATGAAGCGATATAAGGGATTGATAAATTGGTAGAACTTGCTGCCCAATACTAGAAAACGTACGTATTAAGGAGAACGGAGCGTGTTTGCGACACATTGCAAATATGTTTCCTTCACCTACAGGTTAAATCTAATTGTAATTCTTATGTGTTTATATTGTATCATATCCATTTACAGATACATATACAGCGATGACGTCATACTGCAACCTGATACAGTTCTTCCGCTGCTCTACGTTGCCAAGAAATACTCTGTGAAGGGTCTTGAGAAGAAATGCATTGAGTTCTGTGATTCGACTCTGTCACCAGAAAATGCTTGCACATTCCTTCAACAGGCCTATCTATTCGACGAGGAACCGTTGAAAATAAGAGCGTTGGAAATGATTTTGAAAAATGGTGCCTCGTGTTTAGCTAGCGATGATTTCAGTAATCTTGGAAAGTTTGGTCTGGAATTGATTTTGAAATCAGACACGTTAGTGGCGAATGAAATAGATGTATTCAAGGCTGCTATCACTTGGGCTAAAGCAGAATGCGAACGAACAGGGAAAGCGGTAACTGGAGAAGACGTGAGAAATGTTCTTGGAAATACTCTAAATCTGATTCGTTTTCCATTGATGTCCTCAGAAGAACTTTCAAACATAGTCGTTCCTCAAGGAGTTCTTACGGATGCAAAGCTTGTGTCCCTATTTGTACGGTACAGCAACCCTGAAACTGACATTAAACCATTCAATACAAACAGACGGAAAGGCTTGCACTATACATTTAATAGGTCCCTTAACAAACACCATGAGATTGAGGCTGGTAATAGGATAGATGGTTTGATTGTATCTTCTGATAAGGACGTTAGTCTTCACGCAGTTCATCTTTACGGAGGAGTTATTGAAATCCCTTTCAAAATGCTAGTAAATGTTCAAGCGTACAGCAAAGGTACGCTATTGAATGATGAATCGAGAGATATATTGGTCAACAATCAAGAAACGATCTACCGTATACCTTTAGATGTTCCTGTAGTCGTGTTGTCTGGCTCTGATGTGTTGCTTCGTGTAACCTGTAATGGTCCCACACGTTGGTCGTGTACAATGAATGGAAAAACTGAAATCAATGATGAACTATCAGGTATAAAGTGGAAACTTGCGCACTCAACGAAAAGTCAATCAAGTAACAGCCTTGAATATGGACTCATCTGTGGCTTCGATTACAGTCTTAATGCATGAAGATATGGCAACACTTATCCCGACAAACACCACTCGGATAAAGGCCACCTGGACATGAACCACATTGACAGTTACCACCTTGACATTATAATAACCATCTGAATATTAACCATCTGGACATTAACCACCTGGACATTAAATACCTGAACAAACCCAACTAGGGCAAAGCTATTCAGACAAATCCTACCCGGACAGAAGTACCCTAAAATGTGAACAAAATTATAATTTCTATAATTAATCATGAATATATTACCTTTCAGTTATAACAAATTAAACAGAATAATTGTTTCCCTGTCGACATCAGTTGAATGCATATGAATAATATTGTTTTTATATCTCTCCTCACTGACAACGTGGTAACATAATGAATATAAAATAATTGTGTCCAGAAAGGATGATGATTCCAGGTTACACTTTAAGCATAGATTATTGAAGCAAAGACGTAAATATTTACGTCTTTGATTGAAGCCTTTTCCAATTGGTCATTATAAACACAGAGACTACTTGCTTTCGTTAACTTCAAGCTCTATTATGAGACGAAGAACTTCTTGTCATGATTTGCATACATTATGTATAAAAAGATCATCATGTCAGAGAGTATGTATTATTACATACCACTTGAGATACCGTTGTCCGTAGCAACAATTCATAAAAGTTTCTTGTTCATTGTCGGTATCAAGACTTTTATCGTCAGAACAGTCCTGATATCGGATGTGAGGACACTTATGATATTGTCTTTCCAATGGATCCAAATTAAATACTAATATCAAAGAAATATACATCAGCTATTGACTCAATGTGTTCGACTGAGAAACATAAATGATTAATTTGAATTATTTATGAATCAATTCAATTCGGCAGGCAAATATATGAATCAACTAATTCGGAAATTGTACTTAAGAATAAAACCATTCAATAAATACAGCTTACAGAATACATTTTGATACAAATTATTACAACAAAGTAAGACTTGCGACTTACGAAAACTTATTGTTAAGTCCCCGCATGTTCAAGAATATCACAATTCGGCCCAGCTTAGAACATTTTTTTCGTGTCTCTCGCTTGATATAGAGATTATTAGCCGAGTGTGTTTCCGTATCATTAATATCATATAATAGGAATAAAATTTGTATTATGCGAGCCTTTGGCGAGCATAATACATATATTTTTATTCCTATTATATGATATTAATGATACGGAAACACACGAGGTTAATAATTTCTTTATCATATAATGTCATTTTGAAAGAAAAGGGTTTAAACGAAAATATGATTCCTTCTAAAAATATGTTTGACCTAGATTTCGCGGAGTTATCTGTTTCACAGTACACCAAGGTGAAGGTCATATTGTCGGCGATATACAATTGTGAACAGTCTAGAAATATTCCTTCATGAAATGATCTTTTCATAGTGATAGAAACGCCTCCTACAATCTATCAACATATTAAGTGAAGTTAGTATATATGGTTTATGCACAAGCAAACATTTGTTTCTTCTATACAACACAAAATTGGTACAAACCACTTGTCAACGTCAATACAACAGGGGAAGTAACTCTAACTACACTTTGAAAAGCTGCATTGTCATTGCAGTTTCGCCAGTTCAGTGACGGTATCCTTAGACTAAACGCCGATTATTTCGAAGGTGGGATTGTTAATTGTTTGTTACTACGCTACTAGATAATGTGTACTATCACTAGAATATGATTTGTTTTGCTGTTAAGTTGAAAACTGACACGGTCAAAGCGGTCTAGGCCTCCCTATGTCACTCACGAAAATATTCAAGCACATATTTTGTTCGATAGCCGGTATATTGTAAGCTGCATATCGTTATTATTTTGGTGTAAACGCACGATGAAAACAATTTGAAACGCTTCTATTACCAAGCTATTTCTAAAATACGAATGCGTGATAAGTTTGCCCTGACGGATTTTTTTTACTTTTTTTTATTCGATCAAAAACACAACCTGAAAACTCCCGATTACGTTATCAATGGTTAGCGACCGTTTTAGGACTCGCATGACATGCATGGAGTTTTGAGAAAATAGTTCGTGTTTTGACCTAATTTGCATCTTTATCAAATTTTGAGGCAATCGGATACCAAGTTTATCAGATAGCTTTATTGCATAGATAACACCCTCCATTATATGATAAACCCTTTTATTGTATGCTTTAAACGATCCGGTGGAACATATGTGTAGTACTACAATCTTCATTAGTAGATTTTTGAAGAGGCACACTAAAGGGTTGTATATACGTATATTAACATCTTTGAATATCTGCTTGATTTTCACTTGGACCAGCGATATGCAAGTCAGTTATAATCATAAAGAAGAAGAACAAGTTATATGGATAGTCAGCTTATTTATTGCAATAAAGAAGCTGACTATCCATATAGGCTGTTCTTCTTCATCAACCAGCTTCTAAATGCCTCTCAAAAAAGTTATAAGCATAGTTATCAATTTATATCGGAAATCAATAACGTTTCAATTAAAACAAAGCATAATTGTCACAACACACAACACAATTGCATTCTCAAAGGGACATAATCATTTGTACCCGGGTTTAAGGAGAAACATCGTTTTGGTGTTTATCCTCAGTTAACCGCCAATTAAAGGGACATTCCTATCGGGTTATTTTTTGTGAAAATGAATTTGGCTTGTGTGCTCTACTTTATAAAGTTGTCAAATATATATCAATAAAAATGGTAACTCAAGTAACATGTTTCAACTTCTTGTGCTATAACCATGTACTAGTAGCATTATTTCCACAAACTGAAATGTTCCCTTGAATTTCGTTTCCACATTAAATACCCCGATAGAACTGTCCCCTTAAGATACATTTTGTATATCTGTCACTAGACATTACCACCACTTCAACACCAGGAGCCCACTTCTACTGTTGAGTTAACAGAATTACATTTTAAAAAAATTCTACGGCAGCGTGTGCAATGAGCTGCGTATTTTTGGGAAATATCATGGAATTTGGTTTGTCTTTAAAGGGACAGTAGCAAGTTTTTCGGGGGAATATAAGATGATGTCAGGGAAATGAAAATAAATGGTTCCAAGTGAAAGAAAATGTATCTAAACTAAATGAAGCAGTAATAATTCAAATATATAACGTAAAGTTTAGCCATGCGAATCCTTTTTCTTACACAAAATGAATTAAAGGTGTTCAAAAAAAATGGCCGCCACTGGATTTCGAAGTGACGAGGGATTGAATTTCGAAAACACTGGTTTATAATTTTCTCTATAATATAATTCATAATTTATCAACAGCTTTAGGCCTAAGTTTAGGTCTGTGTCATGACGGCAATGTTTTCCTCAAAGCGTCCACAAAGAACACTTAAATCGAATTTGCACTGGGAAACACGCGCAAGTGAACAAACTTTAGGTATGCATCTGTAAAATGCGAGCAAAGGTTACTGGCCACATATCTCATTGCGATCTCAACGGCTGAAGAAGAACTTGCAAACATTGTCGTTACTCTACAGGTTCTTACAGATGTACACTTTGTCCGTCATGTGTCCATTACAACAATCCTATTACTACCATTAAAGCAGGTTATGCAAAATGTCCAAACGTTTTCACTTTACCTTAGGAAGCTTCATAAGAAGACGCTAATAGGAAAGATGCTTTGACTGTACTTTGTGATTAGGACATTACGTTTCTAGCAATCCCGGCTACAAGTTTCTAACCTCGTGGATGAGCGAGGTTCAGGTACCCTTAATCTCTCAGTTATCCAGGATAAATCGGGTAACCAATCCAACAGGCGAGCCGCGCAAATGTTGTTGAACTTTATTGATGTCGATCAACTTCTCAGGGCCATTAAAATGCTTAATTTAATTTATTTTACGTGGGTTATTGAAATTTATAAGGTAATAACTCAAAGAGTACAATCTTCACGAGACATTCATGTCTTTATCAAATTTTTTGAAAAATAATTTTTTGACACGCACAAATTATTTCGATTCGAGGCGAGAAAAGGTCATTGCAAACCTTCCCTTACTTCGGCAGAGGGAAAAATGCTTCTTCCACATCAGTGCGCAAACGCTAAACTTGGCATTTATAAATACTTATTTCAACACGTATCGATAACAAAAATAAGAGGTACTTCCCTTTTTTGTAAAGCGTCATAACGAACTAACGAAATGTTGCATATGTGTGAGAAACTCAAGCGGCAATTCCATTGCCGATTGCCCAGTTATATCGGAATTTTGTGCTTCAGGCGGGCAAAAGGCTTCATGACAAAAGCTAGTCTGTCATCCAGACCCTAAAGCAAAATATTCAATTGACGACAAACATAGTCTAAAAAATTATAGCAAATCTAGATGCCTTAGCTTCAGAAATTAAAGCATTGCTTGGGCTCCTTGTTGTTTTACTATTTGTAATTTTAGTAAAATGTTGTTGATAATGGAAAAACTTATTTCTGAGACTAAATGTTAGTCTAGACAAAAGCATGCAACGCGTGTAAAATTGAGAAGTGCTAAAGTGACATTTAATCTGTCTGAAGATTTACGCGAAGGCGTGACTTGATTTGAAAAATTATACGATTTCCATTACACTTCGATAGATTACATGAAATAGCATGTGTTTTTTCTATTTGATTAATGTAAGGATCGATTGTGTTATACGTTAGTCTTTTAACAGTACAGTGACTTTGAGATATATCCACGTACGTTGACACGATATAACTTTGAACTTTTTAGTCGACAAAATTCTGATTTATTGACGCTAAGGGTACTAAAATTACAAACACACTCGTGAGATGTCATTATTTAAGGATTGTTTTACATGTTTTGTGCCTCTATCGATGTATAACAGCAACAAAATTTGTTGCTGTTTGAATCGATAGAGGCACATAACATGTAAAACAATCCTTATAATTACAAAATCAACATTTTAACAAAGTTTTTCCTAATTGTTTTCAAAAAATCTGTCACCAATGTCAAGAGATTGTGGTTTGTTACACGAAACAATACAAAGTTGAATCAAAATTGAGAACTCCATAAACTAAAACGGCCGAAGATTTAATTTCGTTTTCGCAACCATAGACACCCATGCAATCACATTTCGCCTTAACCGGAATCCGCATTTTCGGAATAACCCTAATTAGCATATTACACGACGTTCAAAATGTCCGCCGTTTGCGAGACTCGGAGCGAACAAGCTTGAGGACTCGTAGTTATTAAAATGCAGCCTTTCCGGTTAATGTATGGATTGTGTTAGGAAGAGGAATGTATTTAATTGTTACAAACGCAGTTTGGAAGGGATAAGATATCTTATATCTGTCTTTGCAACTGAACGTAACTCGCAACTGTCAAAACAGGCCTATTGCGTCAGGTGATTGTGACGTCACAAGGAATGAGTGCACACGGTATGGTTGCAAATTTTCTGCATTCATCGAGAAATGGCAGCAATTTTTTGAACGCTCTCGTCCAATCAGAATCGCGGAAAATAGTGTAACAAAACCATTTTGTAATTATTACAAGGTATAACATTGATTATTACTGATTTAAGTTAGTACTCGGGGCGGGATAGCGCAGTGGTCGGATCAAGAGGTCCGTGGTTTGAATCCCGCCAGGGGCTCGGCAACTTTGTCTGCAGTAGAGAACTGTTCTACACGCAGTAAGGTTTGGGTGCAATGCTACACTGAATTTCAGCGCAGTAGGGGAGACCGGGGCAGGCACGGCCCCGGGGCATGTTCGTCTTTTCGTTGTAATTTTTTTCCGGGGCCACTTTAAATCAGATTGGTAATTCCTAACAGACAACATGACCTTACTCTCACACTGACTTTAAAATGGTGACAGTCAAACATGTCCTTTACAAATTGTTGAAGAAAACCCGTTTTTCATCTAGTTGAGTAAAATATTTGACTTCAGTTTACTATGCTTTTGACAAATGTTGACTGCGTTTAGGAATATGTTCTTAAGCGAGCATAAACGAATATGCCAAGACGTATATGTAACGAACAAGTTAATTTGTTATGAGGGCTGTGTATTTTCGCAGCATATAAAAAAGAACAAACGTGGTGAGTGGGGTACGTTCGGTCATTACAGGCGGGGCACATTCGGCAGTGAGGACGAGTCACCAAAAATTAAGGTCGTCCTCGAAATCAGTTTCTACAGGTCCTCCTCCTCAAAAGGACCCTCTTGAAGGTCCTTGAAAACTTGGCTCCTCTAATTGGAAAGAAATCGGAGTTCTTTTCGTAATAGAAAGTTAACTGATTCTACATCATTGTAAAATATATCTTTGTGAAGTAATGAAGTATTTTTTCTGTCCCAAATATCGAATACTATGAATAGCATCTTATCTCTCTTTAATTCTTGTAGCCTGAACATGTACTAATTGTTCCCAACGATGAACGAACCTGCCCCAGAGGGAAACCGAACTTACCCCGATGCGAGGCATGTTCGTCTTTTCAACTCGTCATCTTAAAAGCATAGTAATAGGCAAACTGTTTGAGTTAGGCACTTCCAACAATTATTGCAATAAAGTTAAGATATGTCTCAATATATGTACAAACGTACGCTAGTGCCTGCCCCGGTCTCCCCTACCACCCGTGGTTCGCTAGTTAAAGCCGATGCTCGCAGGTTTCACCGCAATGCATTAGCTACAATGGTGTTGCGGGCTTTCTCTCTGCAATAATACTAGCAGCTGCGAAATAGGTGAAATAATCTTGAAAGCGGCGTTAAACCCAAGATCACCTCACCTCATCAGTTAGTACTCACGGAAAGACAATTAAAATTCTATTTGATGAAAATTACATTATTACAACAAACTTCTTTTTTGTCACATAAAATGTTTGTAAAATCCCCCGACATATAAGAATTTACAGGAGTGAGAAACGTGTAATTTTCACACCTCTTAATTATTATAGGGTCCGATATTTACGAGTTCATCGATAACTTTTGTTGTCAATTGCAGTGTTGCTGTGGCAGTGCACATGTAACACTAAATAAATTCAGACTTTGAAATGTAAACGATATGCTTTATTCTGATTGGATCTTACAAGGTCATGTGATCGGTATACATTTCAATGAACCCTAAATCGCAGGTTATACAAAATAACTTTCAGTAAATGAAGTTTATACGATATCGTGCCGGAACTACATTTCTCGGGGATTCCCCTGATCTTACAGCCACATTCCAGCCTGACCCCAGTCTTGATGGTCATCACTGAGACTCACTTTTTGCAAATATTATTTTTCTGTTTATTAGCAACACTCGCCCTAATAATCTGTTTTTGATGTTTGAAGAATAAACATTAAGTTGTAAATAAATAAAGTTGTACATGTTCATCTCCAGTCATAGAAATGAGGATAGTGGGCAAAGTTGAGTTGAGCTCCATTCTGAATGACCTGACTTGCGACAACACAGTTTCTAGGCACCCCATTCCATGCACAACAAATTAATAGTGTCCTGGCGCGCTCTCTACAGATAGTTTCGAGGCCCCCGATGATCAAAACGATGTTGCCGTGTTTGAAAACATGTACTCGTTATTGTCAATGACAGTGTCTAACATAGGCGGGCCTGCAATTGGCATTTTTTCACGAGGGATTTTAAATAACTTTATGTTTACATTCATTGTCAAAACAAACAACCCAACTTTCCCAAGCACGTCGAGCTGTTAGAGCTGATACTCTACACTCGATACAGGACAGTATCAATACGCGAGTGCAAATTGTTAATTTTGGAATATTGAAATCAAACTTTACATCTTTTTTAGTTTTTGTCCCAAAACATTTTATTGTTATTAACATGATACCCAAAAAGGATTATTTGTGGAATAAAGAAGTGCATCTTTTCCTTTTTTGTTAAGAACTATTTTTGCATGCGTTTGAACCCGGTAGAGACCCGCCTGGGTCTAACTGATATCTAGGTCAGTGCGACAAGCAGCTTAGAAGTTACTACAGAATCGCATTTCGAATGATATAAAAACAACTTCTGGCTTTAATTTCAAAGTGGGAATTTATAAGAAATGAATTTCATAATATAGTTGTCCACACGGTTATAACCTGTTTGAAACTCGTAATATAAACTTTTGCATAATTGGCTCGGCAAGCTCGCCAATTATACAAGTTTATATTACAAGTTTCAAACAGGTTATAACCGAATGGACAACTATATTGTGAAATTCATTTCTTAACTGCAAATTCCCGTGGAAAGTGCTTTGCAGGTTTATTGTCACACGCATGCTGATGGGTGATGAAGGTTGTAACATGTTTCCAAATGTGTTGAAAATATGCATATTTTTTACCATTTTCCAGTTTTAAGGCCAATCAAATTATGCTCTGTAGTGCTTTTAAAAGGAATTTCATTTTCAACACCTGTAGGAATTATATAAGTTGAGTAAAAAACGCTAACAATCTCATTTTATATCTATCTCCGTCAGTACTTAGTACAAAGTTTAATGAATTTTTACACAATCCAAATCTAAATGAAAAACGTGAGGAATAAGAATCTACTAAAAACTCTTTAGCTGTAATCACGAGATGTTTTCTATTCAACAAATCTTGATTCTTTCTTAATTTGTTCATATTTCTTTATGTCGTTCAAATTTGGAGCGCGAAAAAAGGAATAATTGTTTTTAATATTTTATAAGGTGAAATCAAATAACCGGCCGTGGGCGAGAATCGAAGTGTCCTCTTTCACAGCCTAGCAAAGCCTTCAATGTTTATAGAAGCTGTGTTACGCGAGAAGTTCAGCTGAACCCTTCAGAGTTGGTGGGACTGTAGATGTCACGTGATATAAACACACAGCTTCCCGGAAGTCAATGCAGGAGAGCAAGTCGGAGAAGTTGTGACAAATATTGATCAAGTTTTGTTTGAGTGGTGGGTAAAGTTACTCGATATTTGATACCGTCCATCTTTTGACTTAATTACTGTGATATATAAGCATTTATTTATGTACAAGAACATGTAAATGACATCTCACCAATTATTGTGTAAAGAGAAAATAGAATATATATAGACCTTTTGTTTTACTGTAATTCTGTCAGGCCCAATATATGCCCGTCGTATTCGGCCTATGCCCGAAAAAGCCTCTTTTTTAATTCTATTCAAGTCGGGAAGATTCCTTCAAATGATCACGTACAGATCCCAAATGAAGTTTCTACGTGTATATTCATGTCTTGTCGTAAACTGTAGAGTTGTCTCTGTGACTGTGGTTCGCAGAACTTCAGTAAGCCTTCATATGATGTTTTACAACCCATTACATTTTCATAATGTAAGCATTTGTTAAATTGTGTAATTTTTCGCAAAGACATCTTAGTAAATCCCTATAATACATTTTCACCAACAATAACATACCACGTTCTGCTTCATATGTGATGATTTTATGAACGATTCTGTGAATACCAAGTTTTATTGCATTAAGATCTCTGTTTACTTTTGAATCTTTTCGTTTTACATTTGTATTAATAATAAGTGAAATTTCATCTAGTTCAATAAAAAACAAAAACAAAAACTAAAATATATTTTAATTTTCTAAAAGATTGGGATATGGTCATAATTTATTTCGTCGTTATATTTTATTAGAACAATATCAATATCGTGTGATAATATCTGCTAAATATTTTAACTTTGTTGATGCCATGATATGAAAGTATGTATAATTGGTTAAGAAAAGAAATTCTAAAAAATCATAAAGTATACCTATAGAATTTTATAATCTTTTTGTGTCAAAGATTGTATTACATGATTGTAAATTTATTTATGGTGCTCCTGATTCCGGTTTCGGTACACAAAAACCGGTTTTGTATAATTGTCATTGGAAACTAATATTTACGTACTATTTGTGATAATTTAAGGAATACGATCATAATTGGATGATTTGACACTTACGGAATGCTGTCAAAATTTAAAATACAATAAAATTCGCGCGCCGACGTTAATACTATGGGCTGTCATTCATCAAAAGGATAGATAATACTAATGTTTTTAAACAGACAACATACACACTTGATACAGCTGTGACGGTCATTATGATGTCATTACACAAATCTCTCATTGATCATCGATTATTTGTAAAATTTGCAAGAAACAACGCTGGAAGTCGAGGATTTTGGTATCTGGATTTCTCTTAATACCCCTTTAGAAGCTATAAATAATTTTATACTTGTATATTCTTTACATGAACTTGTATCCTGCCTCAAGTGGGTGTTTGTACAATAACAATCTTGAACTTGAATCTGTATCTACAATTAACTCTCAGACATCAAGGAACACTTCATTTCATATAGAAATTGAATTTAACGTTGTTTATCAGTTTCCATTACATGCTGAAACATATATATCTCAACCAACTTGTTAAATTTGGGACATACGCGTGTTATTAAATCTGCATTTATTTAAGGTGGTTGTTATGAAGTAATGTTATTACACATCTGATGTAAGCAAAGTCATGTATTTCCTTACCTATAATTCTTCATGATAACTTTTTCTTCGTCTAATTAAAAAATGATTTTGCTTACAAATTATGCTTAATTTCTTCTGAGGAGTATATTCCTCATGTGGATGAATTGAACGTACCTCGCGGCAGCAGGCATGTTATCATATCAATTACATGCCATTCGCATGTCATGAATCATTTTGAAAAATATCCAAATGCTTTTGATTAATCGAGTGTTTTGATAATCAGAGAAAAATTAAACAATACTTGTAGCGGGTAAGTCTTTATTAAAACCGACAGCGATGTAATTTCTTATCTAAATAATGTCTTGCTTTCTAATTTTGAGAGATATTGTTTTCTTCTTATAAGCCAGATTGCAAGTCGAAATGGCGGATCAAGACTGGCAATCTGACAAATCCTTATCAGAAAGTAACATCCATATGCTAAAGAGTCAACTTCTTGCTGACGTCACCTTTCTCGTTGGAGAACAAAGGGAGACAACTCTCGCTCACAAGTTCATCTTAGTGAGCCGCAGTTGCGTATTCGAAGCAATGTTCTGTGGACCCATGGCCGAAAAGAACATTGTTGAGATTCCCGATGTTGAAAGCAAAATATTTGAGGATTTTTTAAGGTTGGTGTTTTATAAGCGTATCTCCAATGTCCGGTTTAATTGATTCCTTTCAATATTTCGTTAACCTATATATAATATGTTATCATTCTCTCCGATAAGATTAGGTTAATAAAATCCAAATTTACCCTTTTTAAAAAACGCAACTTTCGGCACGATTGGGTGTGAGCAAAGTTAGTTGTGCAATCAGTGACGCCGGTTGAAAGTTATCTTTAGAAACAGTTGTTGTATTTTTAGAGAAACAAGTATTTATCTGAAAACTAAAATTTGCACTTGTTCTTCAGGACATAACGTATTAACGTAATTTGGCGACTAAGTGATAGGCATAGGCCTTGTAACAACAAGCAGCCTTTCATTACGAAAACAAAGGGTTTAACGGCTGAAATTATTCTGATAGTTTGTGTTGCAACTTTTTGGCGTTAGATGAACCGGCCGGTATCCGATAAGGATGCAGATGAATGCAATATTATGGATATACAACTTCTATATTCAAGTTCGCGATTTTTTTACATAGATACTAATGTCGTTATCAAGCAAGTGTTGTATCAATGTCGAAACGTCGCAAACTTGAATAATAATGTTGTATATCCATATTGCATTAATCTTTTTCATCATCGCAACTTCTAGAATGCCCATCATCCGATAAGGACGCTTATTACACCAGAGGTAAGATCGGAATATTTTCTTTGATCTACCTATTTGGGGAGAATGACTATGTATATATTGTACTATTCAAACCAACCTTTCTCATCTGTATCACTCGATTTGACTGACTTACAGTCTTCAGAATTTCCTTTCAATAAGGGTTAACACCCTTACTATATCCTCGGTATCGTTGTTTCTCCTTATAATGCTTGTTGTGATATAAGCTAAAGCTATTGGCTCGATAGCTCATTACTTGACACTCGGCCATGTCTTACGAGCTTATGTTCAATTACAACTAAACTGTTATTGTAATATCCATATTACAGATACATGTACAGCGATGACGTCATACTGCAACCTGATACAGCTCTTCCGCTGCTCTACGTTGCCAAGAAATACTCTGTGAAGGGTCTTGAGAAAAAATGTGTTGAGTTCTGTGATGCAACTCTATCGCCTGAAAATGCTTGCACATTCCTGCAACAAGCATACATATTTGACGAGGAGCCTTTAAAGTCAAGAGCGATGGAAACAATTGCAGAGCATGCCACTAACTGCTTAGCAGGTGAGGGGCTCAGAGAGCTCGGAAAAGAGTGTCTTGCAATGGTTTTACTATCTGATCAATTGAGGGTTGATGAAATAGATGTTTTCAAGGCTGCTATGACATGGTCAAAAGCGGAATGTGTACGTCAAAAAAGGGAGGTAACTGGAGACGAAATGAGAAATGTTCTTGGGACATCGCTTTATTTGATTCGGTTTCCTTTGATACAACAAGAGAAACTTGTAGATGTTGTTGTTCCTGAGAAGGTTCTTACTGACTCTCAACTTGTATCGCTGTTTATTAGATACTCAAAACCAGAAACTCCGATAGCAGAGTTCAATGTGAAGAAACGGAAAAGCTTTGTGTTCACATTGGATAGGTCGTTAAACAAACGTAACCAGAACAAAGGCAAAGATAGACAAGATGCTTTATTCATGTCTTGTGATAAAGATGTCTCCCTTCACGCTATATATCTCTATGGGGGAGACATGGAATCAACTTTTAAGATGATGGTCGATTTAAAAGTTTCAGAGAAAGACGATGATATATCTAAGCAATCGGGAGAACTTACGGTCACAAAAGATAAAGCCATATATCGGATGCCCTTGGCACAACCCCTTGTCATTGGTTCTGGACGCGACATTCATATCTTTGTAATCTGCAGAGGTCCAACTCGCTTTCAGTGTGAGATGAATAGAAAAGTTGTGATGATTGATGAACTATCAGGCGCAGAGTGGCATTTTGCAAAATCAAGAGACAGTTCTTCTGATAACAGTCTCAATTATGGAGTCATTTGTGGGTTTGAATACTGTTTAAACCCATAAATCTAGATTTGAAAGATGCCAACAATATCTCGATTTCATGACAAAACGCCAGGAAAAGAAATGAAACAGAGACTCTCGACAAATGAATTCCTTGCTTATGTTTTCATCTTGGGTGTTTATTTGATAAGCTTTTAAATTACAAGAGTAATCTTTTTACATCAAAATTCAACAGTTTTGAAGTCTTAAGAAATAACTTTTATTTATATATGTACTTTGCTTCATTGGTTCTTTTGTTTGATTGTCGATGGTAAAAGACTAATGTAATTTTTATTTGATATAGATATATACTGGGTTTATTCGTGACGACATACCCGATATATCGGATTCCCTTAGCACAACCCGTTGTCATTGGTTTCAGACACGAACACATATTTTGTATTTCAGTGTGAAATGAATAGAAATCTGTGATGATTGATGAACTATCAGGCGCAAAATGGCATTTTGCAAAATCGAAAAAAATGTTTTCGGACAACAGTCCTCATTATAGAGTCATTTGTGGGTTTGATTACAATTTGAACTATTAGTCTAAATCATTTTGCTATATGATTTGCTTGCAATAGTTAGCAAAGTTTTTGACAAAACGTTTGGAAGAAAAATAATTCAAGGGGCTCAGTTAATATATTCCTGGCTCAACACCCATCTTTTGTGCTGGTTAGCTGGACTTTGTTTAGCATATCACAAACTGTTGATAAATATATTTTAGACACTTTTAATATGCCCACTCTATAACCTATGCACATTATTAAATATTACCCCGGTAAAATGGGTTATGTAGTAAATAATGACCCGGTACCGAGGGGTTATGGAAAATAACCTCGCGAGGGCGTAGCCCGAGCAGAGGTTATTTCCATAACCCGAGGCAAACGGGTCATTATTTGACTTACACTCCCGCGGAAGACTCCTGCAATAGTTTAAACTTAATTTGTTTATAACCAATTAATTTAAAAACGTGTTACTGATATCATTCGCGGCATTATCATTTCTTGATAAAAAAAAACTTAAATTACCCTCATATTAGGGTTTTAGAAATAAACACTTGTTTTCTTACAATAAAAACTATTTTATTACGGTGTTTCAACTAAATTGGTTTACATACAAATGATTGAAAAACGTTTTAGTGATCCATTTTGCGGGTTTGATATGTCTTGATAAGAATACTATTTTGGACTACTTACCATCCCACCTGCTAAGCGTTTTAGAACTAAAAGCTTGATTCCTTACATTAAAAACTATTTTATTGCAATATTTATATATATTTATAGGGGAAAATAAAAAACCAAACATGGCACACACAAATTTACATCAACTGGCATGGATCCACGGTAGCTCAACAGGTACGAGCGCTGTTTGACAACATAGAGGTCCCTGGTTCGAATCCCACTTTCGTTGTTCATAAATCTTAACTTTCCTGTTTGATTAAAAATCAAAATTTTACAAGTCCAATTGTTTGCAATTGTTTACAATCTTATAACCGACCAAGGTGGTTATGAGATAACCAACCTTCGCGGATGAAGCTCACGGCATAGAACATTTAACTAAAATAAAGGCAATAACTTCCCAAGGGGTGTAAGGGATAAACACTTATAAGAAGGTAGTTATGACTTAAAATCAACTGAAAAAAGAAGGGATATAACCGCCCAAGGGGTGTAAGGTTGAATTACTGACCGCTGGTCGAGTGAAGAGCTGTGAGTACCATCGAACGATCAGATATCACAGATAACCACGAAGTCAAGGGAATGGTTGAAAGTTTTTTATCTTAAAATTATGGTATATTGATTATATAGAAAGGTTTTAAGATGTGTTGTGACGATGTAATAGATATACAAACTCTTAACGAGATGTTGTGCTCCTGTTTGAATCGATGCTGATTCGCATGTGCGTCAAAACGAATCAGTCACTTGTAAGTTATAATTGTAGTTATTGTATGTCACTCGCTGTATAGTCAATATTCTGCCCTTTCAAATAAGATGGCGAACGTTACAATATTGTCTACTTTGTATCAAACTTAAAGATTTTTTTTATGTGGCGCAGTTAACTTTATCCATCTTGTAGTTTACACATGTTGTACTGTTGGCCTCATTTCATACGAAATAAATTACTTACTTACATTCTTACAAAATTGTAAACTAAAGTGCGATTTCTTTAGTGTAAATTGACAATACCGCTCATTCGCCCACTCTGCACCTGTGCTTTGGAACTCTCTGCCAAGTGACGTTAAGAGCTCGGGCACACTTGACATTTTTAAATCCAGACTTAAAACATACCTATTCTCTGCATATTATTTATCACAATGAACTGTAAATATTCTTGTAAATATCCTGTCGCGCTTTGAGCATGCCTTAGGGTATGGAAAAGGCGCCATATAAATATGCATTTATTATTATTATTATTATTACAATTAAAATTGTAAAACCTTGGGTGACCATAAGCTATCCTTTCGAGATGTGTTCAGATATCACGTTTTGGGAATGTGTTATCCCAAGGGACGATACAGGACGTTCGGAGGCGAAGCCGAACATGTTGCCGAATCAGACCGAGGAAACTGTAACCTGCTGTCGTCCATAACTGCTCGCTGCTAAAACCTGGTGGTTATCTGATAACCAAACCACGGGTTAGTTACAAAGGAAAGTGATCCATGTAACACCATTGATAACCGCAGGGTCGATTGTGAGATCAGATCTAATTAACCAGTTCGACATATCACTGCTTTCATTGATATACGTTATCAAAAATCTTTTCTCCCGTAAGAAGATCATTTTTTTCTGCCCTAGATAACACTAGCTCGTGATCCTAGGCAAAGGAAACTTTTTCACCTAGAATACAAGCTAGTTTATTCCATGAGTTGAGAATACGACTTACTTTACTTATTAGGTCATGTTTTCAGAACGCAAGTTTTACATTTTTAAAACATTATTTGGCCATGCTTCTAAAGTATGACCTCATCCTTTATCAAGAAATCGTTTGGAATCTTCATAACAATACCAAGATTGAAACAGGTCATGTTAATAGGTTAAATCAGTTTTTGCTTGGAGTTTCAAAAGTGCAAAATTTTAATAATGACGTCACATTGGCATCTATCATATCTCGCTTCTCCCTCTTTTCTAAAGAAACAGAATTTAAAAAGATAAAAAGTATTCTTGTAAATAAAATGATTTTCTTACTTGTCACAGTTTTTAATTTTCTCAAATATTCCAATTATTTTCTACACTAAAGTTTATCTCCACATGAAAAGGAATATTATGAAAAATTAAACAAATCATAATTTGGTACTAAGTTTTCAAAATCGGATTATTTCGTCAATTAATGTTTTTCAGAAAATATTTTACATCAGTTTCTTCAGAAATAAATTCTGTACGAATGGTGCACGAATGAGACCTCATTCCAACAAACAAGAGCTTGTAACAAACGATGTTCACTGAAATGATAACTTTTCAACGTATTTTCTAGCAGTTAATATTTTAACTGGACGATGCTCTTTACTTCCGTGTTGATATTTTTACAAATAACGTGTCAATCGTTATCAAAATTACATCAAATTTAAGTAATCTATTTGCCTTGCTATGTTCTAAATATGAGTATTTTCATATTTTTTTACGTCTATGAGTCATGGATATAGCCACGCATAACGGATATCAATAATATCGTGACATTTCGAAAGATCTCGGAATGTTTGTTTATAAATGAATGTTGTTTAGATTGAGATATTTCAAGATCAGCATCGTTCTGTAAATTTTGTCGTTTGTATGTCAAAGGGTCAGATTTCAATGACCTGTCAATTAGTTATTAAAGTGCTGGCTACAAATGCGGCCTGCAGCAGGAAGATTTTTAATAATGAACGCGTCCTCAAAATGTAATAATATTCTACAAATGTATATTATTTCAACAACACCTGTTAAAAAGGTGATATCCATATTTGATATATATATTGATTTTAAAATTTAAATTTAAAAGTATTAGAATAGCAATTTCAGCACCATTATGTTTCACAAACCCTGATGAGTGACATTGTGCATACTTCTTGACAAGATAAAGGCTCATTGATTTCATTTGAATACACTTATTGTGGTTGAGGTTTTGAATTTTGACAAATTTAACAATGTTATATGTTACTACTCTAGGTAACAACGTATCATGTAGAGGATCGAAAGACTGAATTCTTGGTAACACAGTGTGAAGTAGAGGATCGAAAGATTGAATTCTTGTCAACAAAGTATGATGTAGAGGATCGATATTTACGACTCTCGGTATCATATTATGATGTAGAGATTCGAAACATTGAATTCTTGGTAACACAGTGTGAAGCAGAGGATCGAAAGATTGAATTCTTGGTAACAAAGTATGATGTAGAGGATCGAAATATACTACTCTCGGTATCATATTATTATGTAGAGGATCGAAACATTGAATTCTTGGTAACACAGTATGATGTAGAGGATCGAAATATGGAATTCTTGGTAACACAGTGTGATGTAGAGGATCGAAATATGGAATTCTTGGTAACACAGTATGATGTAGAGGATCGAAACATTGAATTCTTGGTAACACAGTATGATGTAGAGGATCGAAATATGGAATTCTTGGTAACACAGTATGATGTAGAGGATCGAAACATTGAATTCTTGGTAACACAGTATGATGTAGAGGATCGAAATATGGAATTCTTGGTAACACAGTGTGATGTAGAGGATCGATATATACGACTCTCGGTATCATATTATGACGTAGTGGTTCGAAACATAGGAACTAGAGTTACCTATATGATAGCGGACGAAAACTTTGAAACCTTTAACAGGGTACGATGTAGAGGGTCGAAGCTTTGAATCCGGGGTAACCTTACAAATGTGTAGTTTGTTGCAACATCAAGCCAATCATAAACAGCAAAAGGTGATAGAAGATTGGAACACCAAACGTTTGTAAACCGAAGAAGAAAAACATCTGTGTTCTCCTACACCCCTTCTCACACGTATACAAACAACACAACAACATTTAACCTTGGACTGACTGTATTTGCGTAGGCTTGTACCATTACATCGTTCATCATTCAACATCCATCATTATCAAATAGTGTATCGACGGAGCTGTGCCCGACACGAAAAACCAGAGATAACAACTCTTGGAACCGTGTTCTCCCTACGTATGCATCAGCCCCTTACTGGGGAGTTTACAGTAAAACAATATTTGTACAACACACAGAATAAATTCACATAAAACAGTTTTCAGCTATTGATATAGGATGTACAGAAATACAAATAGGTTAATGATTGCCTTAAACAGCGCTAAGCACAGACCACTGACAAATCCATATGTGGTATATTCCATAGGTGGTATAAATACCAATCTCCATAAACGGTATGGACAAAAATTAACCATATACGGTATCAACAGAGATCACCATACACTGCATAATCCATAAACGGTATGAATAATTACGTGCATCATATCGTAGGAACCATAAACGGTTTCGATATACATCGCCATAAACGGCTCCAGCCATAACGGCTAACCTCATCCATAAACGGATATACAGCTCCAACCATATGCGGCGTCAAGCTCTGCTGGATTAGACGTCAGCAAATCATCTGAAGCAAATGTAAAACAGAGTTAGATGCTTGAAACAACATAAAGTATATACACACATGAAAAATATATGTAACTGGTACTGCACTTACAGCCGAGAGAATCGATCCACTTAACCTCTCACCCTTATATACCCCGCTAGGACCACTAGCGCCCCTACAATTATCTGCCCTTTGATACTTGCTCACAGGTAGGAGAAATTAATTGTCCTCTAATTCATTCCTCAAACGAGGAAAACATCATTTCTCCTACACCCCTTCTCACACGTATACAAACAACACAACAACATTTAACCTTGGACTGACTGTATTTGCGTAGGCTTGCCTAGAGGTTCAAAGAAAGTCTGGTTTATAGCCCCAGTGAAAGTGATACTTTAAGACGACTGTTCAAACTATCCTTGACGTATCCATCCTTTGCATTCTCACTCTTCCATCTTCCATGTCGTTTGAACATTCTGTCAGGAACACCGTTGTTTGCTGCTGCTGAAGCTCCCTCACTGCGGAGACTGTGCAAACCATACAGTTTTATGTCACTGACAAAAGGCTTAAAAGTCTCTATAAATAATTCTCTCAACCTGGTGTAAGACATTGGTGAATTGTCTTTTCTCAATCTGTAACCAACCTTGGTTTTGGACACATTTCTAAATATGAACTCATCTGCCTCAGGTGGAATATCAACTTGATCTAAATATTTCAATAAACAGGAAACTGGACACAATTTGGAGCTAGTTTTGCCTATGACCAACCAAGAACCGTCTCTATACACATCTGTCTTGGACTTTTCGATGAAAAGCATCATGTGGGTATCATAGAAAACAATATCACATCTAGCAATATTCAAGAGCTCCGCTGACCTTAAAAATCCAGAATACGCCAGCAAACACATCGTTACGATTCTCAAATCTGCCAAGGAGGGTTGACACATTTTAGCATCATAAACTTTCTCTAACAACTCAATAGTGACTGGCTCTTTCCTGCAGACTGATTTTGCTAACTTGCGTTTAGCAGCTTCAAATACATTTTTTACCAGGGAACTATCAGTTGGGCTAACAATCCCAATACTTGCATGTGCGTGCCTGATACTATAAAATGCTGTCTGCACAGCAGAAACAGAATCACTTTGTTGAATTACTGACAACAGATACAAAGAACAGTGCAATGGCGATATCGGTAACTTAATGCTCATAGAACATGAAACTGCCCACCGTTTCCATGCTTCAAATCCATAGCGGTACTTCCTGGAAGTAGAGTCGGCCCTACAGTGAGACAACAACCCCGGCAAACCGGCCACTAACTCACGAACACCGTCAGGCATCTCTTCAAGCTCATCTCCATATGTACATGTAAACACATCTGTGAACAGAATGAAACAATTAGCATGTACTGAAATCAACACGTAATGTTAACATATTGAAATGTAAATCTTTCTCTCCAAACAATCCACCACCTAATCTAGAGGCTACATAACATTCTTTGGAGCTAGATAAGTACATCCATTCCTTAACCTGTGCAATAAACACATTGCCAATTGCCAACAGGGGCCAAAAACAGGAAGAATACCATTCTGGCACTACCAGTATACCTCTGGCGCCACACTCTGACATATGCCTAATCGTTCTAGGTATGAGACAGATAGGGGGGACAACCCAACTAATGCCACTCCACTTCACAGTGAAACAGTCAACAGCCTCACAACCAGGATTGTAAAATCTGGAGTTGAAACGTGTTAGTTTGGTGTTGTAGTAGCTAGCAAACCTATCAACATCGTGAGGGCCCCACTTTGAGTCAATTTGTAGAAACACATTTCTGGCAATAGCCCAGTCATCATAATCTGTCACTCTGCTCAACATGTCTGCTACCTGGTTCTCTGCACGAGGAATCCACTGTATAGTAAGATGTACATGGTGGACTAAGCACAACTCAAAAATATGCAACGCGACATCTTGCAAGTGTTGTTTCATGCATGTTTGATGCAGCGTTCTGATTATCAGTGAACCAGATAATTCTGGTCGATTTTAAGGATGGAAACTAAGTTTACTGCTTCTAGCTCTCTCCACGTAGAACTACGACTTGCCTCGTCTGAAAACCACTGACCGTGCGACTTTGCACCACCTAACTCCACACAGTACCCACCAAATCCCGTATCACTAGCATCGCTAAAAATCAACGTTAATAATAATAATGAGTGGATTTATATAGCGCTAAATGCTCCAGGCACTAAGTGTCTGCTCTAAGCGTTGAACCAAGTGAGCTTGTATTCAAAATCCTGCTGTTCAACCTTGTGATATTGTCTTTCCAAAATCGTAACTGGTTTACACTCTGTGAAGATAGAGGAAGCTTGCTGTTCCATGATGAAGCACAAACAATGTCAATACTAAGTGACCGAGTCATAAGTTGACACAATGACCCAAGCACAAGTTTCATTGAAACGATTTGGCCAACAACGGAGGCCACAGTTCTGACTCGATGCAAACCAGCAATGTTATTCAGAAGTTGCTGAATACTACACACTAACTTCAGCACCTTTCTCTCAGGCACTAAAACTGTCATACTAGCTGTGTGTATGTGGAAACCCAGCCACTCTAAACTCTGCGATGGATGCCATAAGGACTTCTCAACCTTTGGTACGAAACCAGAATGAATCAAATCACTTTTGACACTCTGCCCTACATTTACAGCATCAGGAACAGAGGGAGCCGACATAATACCATCATCAAGAAATGTAACAATCTTTTTGCCTTCAAAACGCCATTTCTTAACTAACTGACGTGTGACTTTCGTAAAAACGTAAGGGGCAGAAGTTAGACCAAATGGCAGTACAAGAAACTTATAGTAATGTGGCTTGCCACACGAATCTGACCACGAAAACCCCAAGAAATCAGTATGTGGTCCAAATATATCAATGTGGTGATACGCCGAGTGGATATCAAACTTGATAAGCCAATCATTGGTACTGATGTATTCAAGAGCACACTTCCAATCTTCATATTTCACAGATTGTTTGTACACATATCTGTTAACTATAGAAAGATCAAGAATTAGACGTTTCTTGCCAGACGACTGAATTGATACCGACAGTGGGTTAACAACACTAGGTGGATGTGCACATTCGACTACTAGCCCTTTCTTCACTAACTCGCTAACAGCGTTCCTCACAAAGTCTACTTGTGACAATGCCGACTTGTTGTTGCGTAACTCCATTCTAGGAGGCACTGAAACAAAAGGTATTTTGTAGCCGTTTGAAATCAGATCAATGACAAAGTTAGATGCTCCAATATCACGCCAAAAAGCTACAGATGAGGATAATCTACCCTTGACAATTATTTCGGCCATGCCCTGCTCATATTCGAAAAAATCTTCAGTTAAACATAATTCATCTGAATTACAATTCTCAAAACACTTAACTGACAGATACGATTCTGTTAGATACATGATTTTTCTTCAATTCCATAGGGCTTAATCTAAGATTTTATGAGCGCCTCTTTCAGTTTTTTGATAAGTTTTTAGTTTTTATTATTTTATTTTATCACATTTGTTAATATAGCTACTTTAATGCAGATATTTCATTATTATTTATAATATTTACCATCCTGAATTTTCTAAATTCATTTATTTGTTTGAATTTGTTTTTTGTGTAAATGTCTATGATAAATGTTACTGATGCTAATTTCCGGCAAGACTTGGTTAATCGCTCCGAATAAGATGGCCGAAGACGGCCACATGTTATTTTATATGTCAAGTAATTTAACTCAGTGTAGGGTATTAAGGGTGCATAAAATTTGTAAGTATGGCTATAATATTGTTTTATTTACCTAAATTCTATATCACATAATTTAATGCTTGTCAGCAAAGATTTTCATGTAAATCTTTATCGAAGTAAATAACTTAGTGGTTGTTGTTAAAATCCGGAAAATACCCATGAGTATTTAATTTAGTATTTTTTATGTTTAAAAGGTTTTAGTCATTTATCAATGGAGGAAAGTTGCAATATGGTTTCATTTAGCTTATATTATCTTTTGTTTCTTTTCTAGCTTGTACCTGTTCTGTAACTGGCTGTATAACGACTGTAGCTGAATGTTACTGACTGTATCAATCCATAAGAAATATGCAAAGAATGCAAACATGTAAACCCATCAAAGTGTTTACTTGTGTGAAGTGAGAAGGAATAAATACAGTGTACAGGATCAAAACATATTTGTTGTGACCCCCTATCTATGCCTTACATAAGTACAAGAAATTTTAATTAAAGTTACAATGGAAAAGGAGGAGATAACTGAAGAACTAAGTCAATTAAAGAAAGAGCGATCAGCGGTACAATCTGCTTTTACTAGAACAGAGAATAAAATAATTGCTCTCATCGGTGAGAAAGACTGTAGACCTGATTATGTTGAAGATGCAGTTATGTCGATTGACGGAATATATCACAATCTACAAGCAAAAGTGGGCGAAATCTTAGACCTGGCTCCGAGCGATACTGAGGAAAGGAGTAAATTAGCGCTTTATATGAGGGAAATTGAAGATAGACACAGCAATCTTAGAAACCAGGTCCAGATTTGGAAGGATGAAATCATTAAGCATACTAAGCAAGGAACTGCAAGTAAATCTAAAGACACTGCCAAACCAGAAACTGTTCAAAATAAGAAATCGGTTGACAATGACACTTCTAAGCTTGATGATTCTATCAAACCTGAAGATTCCGTTAATCAGACCGGTTCCCAGGCAAGCAATACAAGCACCAGTTCCAAGGCTGCAGCTAAGAAAGCTTCTTTACAGGTGAAACTGTCAGCCTTGAAAAGAAAACAAGAACTGAAGCAGAGAAAATTGGAGTTAGAATTGGAGGAAGAAAGCCTAAATCTGAAGACAGAACTTGCTGCAGCTGAAGCTGAAATAAATGCCATGGGAAATAGTGGTGGTGGCGGTACACCAGATAACCAGGAAATAGAGCGACAACAGACACAGGAGGTGACGAACAAAGAATATGCTAAAACTGGGGTGAATCATGAACAGGCAAGCGGTGTTAATTTCGTCACTTCCTCGCATGATGTGTTAACGATGCTACAGCTTCCTAAAGTGGAAATCATGAAGTTTGATGGAAACCCGTTAAGATACTGGACATTCATAAGATCTTTTGACTCAACTGTAGGAGATACCAATATCAGCAGTAGTGCAAAGTTGAACAGACTTCTTCAGTATTGCACAGGTAGGGCAAGAGAATTGATTGAAGGCTGCATTATTATGGATCCAGAACATGGATATCCTCAGGCCAGACGACTGCTATTTTAACGTTTTGGCAACAAATACTTGATTTCCAATGCTTGGGTGGACAACATCACCAACATCGCAAATCTGAAACCGAACGATAGTGCAGGTTTGAGAAAGTATGCTGACTCGGTCAGGAGTTGTGTAATTTCCCTCTCTGCCATGGGAAGGCTTAGTGAAGTAGACAACCAACTGAAAATGAAGCAAATTGTTGAGAAGCTACCCCTCTTCATGCAAAATGGTTGGCGGAAACAAGCTGTCGCCACCCTCCATCAAATAGGACAGTATCCAGACATTGAAGATCTTGCTACCTTCCTTGAAAATGTTGCACATGAGCTTGCGGACCCAGTATTCGGCATTCATGCAAAGGAATTTCAAGAAAACCCAAAGTCAGGGTTCAGATCTTCTTCAAATTTTGTAGCCAAAGAAACTCAGGAATCAGGGGGTAAACCATTTGAGAGATTTTGCAGGTGCTGTAGGAAGAGTCACCCTCTTTATCAGTGTCAGACTTTCAGGGATATGAATCTACAGGACCGTAGGAGCTTTGTTATAAAGAACAAACTTTGCTTCAACTGCTTTTCATCTCGACATGTGGCGCCGCTATGTGACAAAGACAGTTTCTGTGAAACTGAACCTTGCAAACGACTGAATAGAAAGCATTCCCAATTGCTTCATTTTGAATGGAAAAGGATGAATCCTCATAAAATGGATCACTCAACATCGTGTCAAAGTTCCCGACATGGTGTCATTGGGGCCGGGAAGAGAATGGCCCTGCCAATTGTTCCAGTTTGTATTAAGAATATTCAGGGACCAGATGTCGTCACACATGCGTTACTCGATCCGGGTAGCACGAACACCTTTTGCTCAGCAGAGCTAGCCAACCATCTCGGTCTCAAAGGCAACTCTGCCTTGTTATCGCTGGACACCTTGACTGACAATAAGACTAGTAAGACTAAAGTTGTCTCATTAACTGTGACAGATGTGAATGGAAGCAATGAAACCAACTTGGCAAATGTGTTTGTGCTTGATAAGATGCCTTCACTGGACCAAAGTGTTGTCACTCAAAGTGATGTGAATGATTGGACACATCTTGAAGGAATTGACATACCATCGATCGATGGAGATTTTGTGAAAGTGACAATCCTCATCGGACAAGACAACCCGCTTGTCTTAACTCCACTTGACGTTCGATCTGGGAGAGCAGATCAGCCCTATGCTACCAAGACATTGTTTGGCTGGGCAATCAATGGACCTCTGCAAAAAGGTACACAACAAAAGGTGTCAGTAAACTTTGTTCATATGGAAGATAAGCTGGATGCTCAGGTGGAGAAATTCTGGCACATGGAAAATATCAGTGGAGAAGATTTGCAATTCTCTTACAACGACAAGCAAGTCATCAAGTTGTGGGATACTACTGTTGAAAGAGAAGACGGGCATTACAAGCTGCCCATCCCCTTCAAAGCTGTTCCACCGGACTTGCCGAACAATTACGCAGCCGCTGAAATGAGATTAGGGTCTCTGAGCAGAAAGTTGTCACGTGATCCGGAACTCTCCAAGAACTATGCGGCAGGAATAAACGAGATGCTTGAAAAGGGTTACGCAGAGAAAGTACCCAACAGTGAAGTTAACAGCAACAGTGGTTATGTGTGGTACCTTCCCCACCATGTGGTCCTCAGTGAGAAGAAACCAGGCAAGTTCAGGATAGTGTTTGACTGCTCTGCTAAGTTTGCAGGGACCAGCTTGAATGAGGCAGTCCATCAAGGTCCAGATTTAACCAACTCTCTGCTTGGTGTCCTCTTGAGATTCCGGGAAAATGCCATCGCTATAGCTGGAGACATCGAGTCGATGTTCCATAGAGTGAAAGTAGCGGACAAACATCGTGACTCACTAAGATTCCTGTGGTGGAAGGATGGACAAATAGGGGGAGAAATAGAACTCTTTCGCATGACAGCACATCTCTTTGGTAAATCTGGAGTTCAAGTTGCGCAAACTATGCGCTAAAAAGAGTCGCAGAAGACAATGCAGAGAGCGCTCACGAGAAAACTCTTGAAACAATCAACGACAACTTCTACGTTGATGATTGGTTAAAGTCGGTCAAAACTGAAGAAGATGGAATCACTCTTGTTCAAGACTTGTGTGAAGTCCTACAACAGGGCGGCTTTCGGCTCACAAAGCTAATGAGTAATAGCCGGCAAGTACTTCACGGTATTCCGATGGAAGAGAGGGCAAAGGACTTGAGAGACATTAACCTGTGTGAAGATACATTACCCCAGGAGAAAGCTCTGGGTGTAAGTTGGAACACTCAAAGTGATCAACTAGGCTTCAAACACATGCCGAAAGAAAAACCTGCGACTAAGAGAGGGCTCATCAGTGTGATCTCATCAGTGTATGATCCACTTGGATTTCTATCGCCGTTGATTTTACGAGCAAAGAAAATCTTTCAGGATGAATGCCGTCTAAAGAAAGATTGGGATAAACCCATAGAACCTGAAAACAATGTGCAGTGGTGCACATGGTTGTCCAAGTTACATCTCATTACACAGTTCACTGTGCCAAGATGTGTTATTCCTACTGAATTTGATGATGCAGTCTCAACAGAATTGCACCACTTTGTTGATGCCTCAAGCACCGGATATGGTGCGGTGTCATACTTGAGAATGAAGGATCCCAAGGGAAGAATCACTTGCTCATTTCTGATAGGAAAATCACGGCTAGCACCGATTAAGAGTATCACCATACCACGACTTGAGTTGTGTGCGGCTGTCTTAGGTGCGCAACTTGATCAAATTTTGCGTAAAGAACTGCGCATGGACATTGGACAATCCGTCTTCTGGACAGACAGCATGATAGTGTTGCACTATATCAAAAACAACTCCCAGCGATATCAAGTTTTTGTCGCTAATAGAGTGACAAAAATCCGTGAATTGTCTTCACCACAAAGCTGGAAGCATGTCAGCTCAGAAAATAACCCCGCAGATGCCGCGTCACGTGGACTTGATGCCGATGAGTTGCTCCAAAGTGACATGTGGCTACGAGGACCAAATTTTCTATTGAAAGACGAAGATGAGTGGCCAACCCAACCACCAATTCTTGCTCCCTCTGAAAATTTGGAGATAAAGAAAGCAAAAGTGAATTTTGCCGTCACTGATGAAGGTGAGACTTGTACGGACAGGCTGCTTAAACGATACTCCTCATGGTTTCGACTGAAGAAAATAGTATCATGGATCTTAAGGCTCAAACAGTGTCTTGTGGACAGAGTGAGATTCAGGGAGACAGGGAAGAAAGTCTCAATGGAACCAATAAGTGCCTCTGAAATGAAACAGACAGAAGCTGAAATAATCAAGTATGCTCAGGCTTTTGCATTTCAAGGTGAAATTGAATGTTTGTCAACTGGACGTTCAATCAAGAAGTCAAGTTCAATCAGTTCACTGGAACCATTCCTGAAACAGGAAGGAATATTGTGTGTAGGTGGGCGACTGGGCAACGCTCCGATTGACGAGGAATCGAAGCATCAGAGTATACTTCCAAAAGGGCATTTCATCGTCACTCTCATCGTTCGAGACTGTCATGAGCATTTGGGACATTCAGGAACGGAACATGTTCTTGCACAGGTAAGAACAAGATTTTGGGTGATAGGCGCTCGAAGTGTGATAAAGAATACTTTGAAGAACTGTGTTCATTGCAGGAGATTTCAAGGAAAGCTATTACGACAAAAGATGTCGGACTTGCCTCGAGACCGTGTCACACCAAGTGAACCCCCATTCTCCCATGTAGGGGTAGATTGTTTTGGTCCGTTCATGATAAGGAGAGGGCGCAGTGAAGTGAAGAGATATGGGTGCCTTTTCACTTGCATGAGCATGCGAGCTATTCACATTGAAAAACTTGATAGTCTAGAAACAGATTCCTTCATTAATGCTCTCAAGCGTTTCGAAGCTCGCAGAGGAGTTCCAAAATTAATGCGTTCTGACAACGGAACTAACTTTCGGGGTGCAGAGAAGGAGTTACGAGAAGCTATTAAAGGCTGGAACCAACAAGCTATTCATGAATACCTGCTTCAAAAGGAAGTCACTTGGATATTTAACCCCCCTGCAGCGTCACACATGGGCGGTGCCTGGGAGAGGCAGATCCGAACCGTGCGAAAGGTGCTGAACACTTTACTATACCAACAGCACAGTCTACAAGATGAGGGATTATCTACCTTGTTCTGCACGGTAGAATCTATTGTGAATAGCAGGCCAATAACTGTGAACCCTGATAGTCATGAAGATAGGGAGCCGCTTACTCCTAACCACATCTTACTCCTGCGGTCAACAAAATTCTGTCCTCCAGGTGTGTTCTCATTAAAGGACAGGTACAGGAAGAGCTGGAGATATGTCCAATCTCTAGCTGACCAATTCTGGGCAAGGTGGCTAAAGGAGTATCTACCGTCCCTGCAACTTCGACAAAAGTGGTTGCAACCGTCTGTGAATCTGAAAGTCGGAGATATAGTTTTGATAATGAACGAAAGTACTCCGAGATATGTATGGCCCTTGGCAAGAGTCATTCAGACCTATCCCGCAAGTGATGGCTTGGTCAGATCCGTTGAAGTCAAGACGAAGGACTCTGTCCTGACCAGACCGATCCACAAACTGTGCCTTTTAGAATCTGTCCATGAAGAACATTGACTGTGAATGTAGAACTGTGAACAATGACAATACCATTTGGAGCATTAAAGTCAAAGACTATTGTGAACTGTAAAGTAATTGATAATATTGACAATGTGGACTAGTCATGTCAATGATGTGTTGCAATTTGAGTTCAAATGATTGTTAAATGTCCTACATTTAAGGGGCCGGAATGTTAGATACATGATTTTTCTTCAATTCCATAGGGCTTAATCTAAGATTTTATGAGCGCCTCTTTCAGTTTTTTGATAAGTTTTTAGTTTTTATTATTTTATTTTATCACATTTGTTAATATAGCTACTTTAATGCAGATATTTCATTATAATTTATAATATTTACCATCCTGAATTTTCTAAATTCATTTATTTGTTTGAATTTGTTTTTTGTGTAAATGTCTATGATAAATGTTACTGATGCTAATTTCCGGCAAGACTTGGTTAATCGCTCCGAATAAGATGGCCGAAGACGGCCACATGTTATTTTATATGTCAAGTAATTTAACTCAGTGTAGGGTATTAAGGGTGCATAAAATTTGTAAGTATGGCTATAATATTGTTTTATTTACCTAAATTCTATATCACATAATTTTAATGCTTGTCAGCAAAGATTTTCATGTAAATCTTTATCGAAGTAAATAACTTAGTGGTTGTTGTTAAAATCCGGAAAATACCCATGAGTATTTAATTTAGTATTTTTTATGTTTAAAAGGTTTTAGTCATTTATCAATGGAGGAAAGTTGCAATATGGTTTCATTTAGCTTATATTATCTTTTGTTTCTTTTCTAGCTTGTACCTGTTCTGTAACTGGCTGTATAACGACTGTAGCTGAATGTTACTGACTGTATCAATCCATAAGAAATATGCAAAGAATGCAAACATGTAAACCCATCAAAGTGTTTACTTGTGTGAAGTGAGAAGGAATAAATACAGTGTACAGGATCAAAACATATTTGTTGTGACCCCCTATCTATGCCTTACAATTCAGCATCACTGCGACGGTCCTGTGCTGGTTGACTGACGACTGGTTGAGTGACGGTAGAGACGGTTGATATCGCCACAGTTGAAACAGGCCCCACTCCTGGGACCTCTGTCACGAAAGGGCTGGTTGATTGGTTGGTTCAAACTTACAGAAGTTGGTCGCACGCTTTCTTCCTGCACCCTACGATTCGATCGTGTTGAAAGTGGTGTATGACGAAACTTACTCCTCTGGCGGATCTTTTTGCATGCTTTGCTTTCAGCCTTTTCTATCCTCTTATCATCGTCAGAATTTTCAGCCAAATCGTTTGCAACATAATTCCGTACCGTTTCCCACCCATCTTCTGATGAATCTGCTATTTTGATGAGTTTATTTCTGTGAGTTAGCTTCCCAATTGCCTCCGTCACCAACGCCTGTGAGTCCGCTTCAGTGTCTGCATTCTCGGATCTTCGTAGGCAATCAAAGACTTCAGAGTTGAAATTAAACTGTATTTTATTTCCCTCCTTCCTCCAAGAATACTCACTATCTGCTTTTAGCCTTTTAATGTCTTTAGAAGTCTGAGTAAATTCGTTTCTCAACTTGCAAAGTTTATCGTCCATAGAAGTTTGTAAATCCATGCGGTTTTCCTCGAGCTTATTCAAAATGGCGTCAAATTTTGCCGCCATTTCTCGGTCCATGATTGCAAGAGAAATATCTGTAACTGGTACTGCACTTACAGCCGAGAGAATCGATCCACTTAACCTCTCACCCTTATATACCCCGCTAGGACCACTAGCGCCCCTACAATTATCTGCCCTTTGATACTTGCTCACAGGTAGGAGAAATTAATTTTCCTCTAATTCATTCCTCAAACGAGGAAAACATCATTAAACCGAAGTTTGTGTAGATGATCGGAACCCAAAGCATGCGAAAATCAATTAATCATTCATTCTCATAAAACCACGTAGTTGGTACACGAGCATATATACAAATAATGGTATACAATATATAATAAGCGAAATACTGAACATGCACGATATAGATATACAAAATACAATACAAGGTAGCATTAATTAACTAATTAACTTTAAGAGATTATATTTTTGACACAAATGTTGATAAAATCGGTTAATAGTTTTATTATGAAATGTGTATGAACTCCGAGGCACTTCATCTGTTCTATGGTTATCTGTTTACTCGTCAAACAATGTTAACGTGTAGTCAGGATTGAAGATAACAATGGCGTCTACAGGTACATGTGTTATTTGTCTCCTTATTATGTCGTATAAATTGCACAAGTATGTAACAGTTGTAACCCTACAAACATAGTCTATGAAGAAATTGGACCGTATAAAAACCTATGATTAAAACAGTGATAGTTCGTAACACTACTGTACGTGTCATCTGAACTATAGTTACAATTTAGGTCAGTGAAGCTTACTTCTCTCTATCATGAATAAATATTCGAGGTCATATTTTGTTGTGTGTATAACGTTTATAATAACTATTATCATATGCAGATAACACTATCCACTAGTGATATGAGGTTTTTTGTTCTTTCGTTTCAAATTCGTTTCATAGCCTAAATGTAGTGTAACACATTTTCAACCACTGTTTGTGTGGTGATAGCATTTCGTGTAGCGTTTTGTTTGTAATATAGTCTAGTGTTCCACATTTTCAACCACGACATTGTAGGTGATAGCATTTCGTGTATCATTTATGGTTACCTTGTCTCCTCGTTCTGTCTGATAGATTATAATCTCGGATTTGTTGTTTCCCCGCCTTAACCCCTAAGTACGACTAAAGTCTATTCCAACTGCCTGTTCTTTAGAAGCCCAATACATGTATTCTTTCTAAACTGAAACGACCAGCATATTTTTGAATGATAATTATGAAAATCTTGTTGCAAGTAGGATATACAATATTTGCTCTGACATAACACCTTTCATAGCACTTTGAACCTTAACACTGACTAAATTCATGAAAACTATTCACATGAACCTGAACACAAAGTTGTTGGGTGAAGTAAAATCGTTTACTGATATCATGTAAAAAGTTGAGTGAGTGAGTTAATGCTTGGGCAATATTTCAGCCATTATCGGCGGGCAAACACAGTTGAATAATGTTACAAATGAACGAGGCTTTCCAATACTTCCACTCATTTTGTTTACGATTAATCATGGGAAAATAAGTGATATTATATATATTATATATTATATATGTGATATCTTTATATTTTTATATCTTGTCTAAGTTAAATGTACAGTTTGAACACATTACTGTCAGTGAGGTTACATGTTATGTCGTGACGTCATACTGATGACATCAGATCGTTGCTATTTCATCCGCCTTTGACGTTATAGTTACCACTTAACACACTACTAAATGATGGCCTGGAGTTGAAAATAACTGAAAATAGCGTTTGAAATGTAATTTTAGATTTGCTTAATCTATTACTTAATGAATAAAAAAATTAATGAAGGAATGAATTGAAACATGTTTTCTTTGGTAAACATATCTGCTAAGATTTTCTCTCGTTTCAGAATTCCAATACTCTGAGAATTTTGACATCACAAATGACATCAAGAAATCTTTTGACCAAAGAGGCTTCCTCATCATCAGGTAACCCTGTTTTGTCTCCAGCGGTCCACGGGGCTGAGACATCGCTGTGTAATAACCACGATATCTTACATATTTGTTCAGTGTCATGAAAATACTTTCAATATTTCTAAGCAATGTGCATTGAAAACTGACATTAGGACACATGTTATTTGAAGGAATATTATAATATATTGATAGTTAACAAATTAGCGTATACATACCTTAATTAACAAGTGATGTAAAACTAAGATAACTTTGCCAGCTAAAATAGACTGACAATGCCAAATTTTATAATTTCAATAATTTTAATTTTATAAAACACTCTTCATCGGTTTCATTATAGTTTTGTAATGTGAACGATGAATCATTTACAATTGCAGCACAGGTTCGTCAAGGCTATGAAATATCAATCCTTTATTAAGTCATACTAAGGATATATGGCCTGTTTAAATGGACAGATTGGGTCATATTTATAACATGTAAACTCTTTAGGGGAAAACATCAGCACACTTTCGTTGCCTAATCGCAAAGGAACACATATGATTAAGATCTGAAGCTGTTGATCACTTATGAAGGATTTTTTAGAGCAAAATAGAAATTATTGTTTTCAAAATGTTTACCCCTGGCCTGCCACATTTGTTACATCTATCTGCTAGGTATGACATACGAAGATGTCGACGCAAACTGAATCCTATCTTAAGCAGTGAAATTTCATCATTATTGGTTTCGTTTTCACTAGCTTAGATGTCTCAAAGACGTTAGAAATTACATGATATTTGCACTATAATACGAAGGTAGGTGAACAAACTTAAGATACGCAGTTGTATGTCTAAAACTCAAACACAATGTCAATGTAGTTAAAATAAAAGGTCATTGTTCAAAATCTTCCTGAAAATGTGATCCTCAGTGGAACTTGTCTTAAGCCCAGGACAATGAAAATGGTAATTAAAATTATTTCGATTGATGAACATTATTTTCAGAGGACTGTTTGATAACGACGAGGTCAATCAGTTGAAGAAAGCAGTCAATGAATCGGATGCAATCACGAAGTTTGCACAAGGGGTAAGTACACTGTGTCGAGGTCTTAAGTATTAAATTTGTCTTACGTTTAGGGAAGAAATTTCACTGATTAGGAATACGGAAATACATGTATACATAATGAAAAGAGGGGTAAATACACTGTGCCGAGGTCTTAAGTATTAATTTGTCTTACGTTTAGGGAAGAAATTTCACTGATTAGGAATACGGAAATATACAAATGCAGGCAGAAAAAAGGAAACATAATTTATTACATGTAAGGCATTGGAACAAGAAATATGGCTCATATTAATGCCTCTCCAATAAATACAAAGGTAGTTGAAATGACAAGAGTATGGCATGCAATCATGACATTTAAACAAAAAAATCATTAGTATATAAATTAAAAAATGATACATAGATTAGCAAAACACTAGAAATCCTGAAATCCACCATAATGAAAAGAGTTTAGAGGTGTTAGAATTCTTACGGTTTAAACGTTTTGAAGAATGAATAAGGTGATGCACAGATTGAACAGAAATATTTGGTATCGTTGCTAAAGCTAATGTGAAATATACTCTACGACATGAAATTAATGATAAAAACATCCACATTCGCCAAGCAGTACCCGTGGGCTCAATCAAATCTCAACTGAAAACTCTCCTATTCATGTAAGTCTATAGGCTTATATTATGTTCATTAAGACTTTCCTTACAATTATGTTCCTAGGGTCTCATGAAAGACCCACATTGATCATGCATCTCGTTTAAAGAACATTTACTGTGATTATTGTATTTTATGAACCTGGCGTATAATATAAAATCCCTTGAGAAAATTAAAAACGAGATCTAAGATTTTAAAAGAGACTTACACAATGACATAAGCAATGTCATAATATCTTTGCCATATTCAAAGCACGTTTACTTGCAGGTTCCTGATGGACAAGGGAGACAACCCACTATTTCAATATGGCGGCACCCTGGTGACGATGTTACTGGCATGATTGCACGAAGTGAAAAAGTAGCTGGATTTTCAGAAAAGGTATACATAATGGTTGAAAATGGACCCTGATGATGAGAGAGAGTTCATGTTCATGCGTTTTGTATTCGTATGTAGGATCATTCAAATCAATGTCAATCAAATATGCCAATTTCATTCAAAAGATATACCCTGCCTTTGACATAAACCTAAGTTTCAAAATTGATTTCTAGTTACTAGGAGGCGAAGTTTATCACTACCATGGAAAGCTTATCATGAAAGATGCCCAAACTGGTGGAAAATTCGTATGGCACCAGGATTATGGGTAAGTATTTACAATTCTGGAGGCAATGTAATCAAATTTAGAATCCAATAAATGTATACCTATATGGAAAATACATTCTAAATAATTAATGAAATCATAGCGAATTCGAAATTTAGGCATATGGCTCGGGTTTAAACGTATTCTATTTCATGAAAGGAATCGGCAAACAAGCCATATGTTAATGCCTCTCCCACACAATGCCAAAACAGTTGAAATGACACTAGAATGGTTTGCAATCGTGATACAAACGTTCAACAAAACAATCAGACTTTATAATATATAATAGATATGGCTCTTAACATGGACTTATTATTCCTTTTCCATTAAATTATTTTGAGTAAAACGTCGAAAACAGGGATGTTTATAGGGATGTCATACTAGAAAAGTATTCAAGTCATATAACAGAAGTTGAGTTTTATTGAAAATTATTTATGTGATCAATTCCACAGATGTTGATCATGGAAATGAGAAATATAACATCCCTTCACCTATACATTCTTACAGGGAAGTTGTGATTATAAGGAAAGAAAGAAAATGATCTCATGAAAAATAAATTGTTAACAACAATACAATGTTTCTTTTCTTTGCCCCTTAAAGCCCCATTGTCATACTTGCGTGCGGTTTTCGGTGACGTTATCATTATGTGTGTGAAAAAAATGCTGTACAATAACCTTCAGTGCTTCAGTTGATTTAATTGTTTTATGAGATTTAATATTTTACGTACGCTATGTTACTATCATTTGGATCTAGATACTGGTACAAGAACGGTATAGTATTTCCCGACCTTCTGAGTGTGTTCATACCAGTGGACAGGTGTCTTAAAGAAAATGGATGTCTTCAGGTATGTGAATAGGTAATGTCAACACAAAACAATGCATTTCCCAAAACAAAAGAGTAATTTATGATGTTTCAAGTGTTAAAAGACATCGTGAACAAATAACTTGATTTAATGAAAGTTTCTGTCTCATCAATTGAACCAATGACGAAGATTTTGGTATTTGGATTTTGGTAATTGAATCCGTAATCTGGGTCCGTGGTTGAAGAAGTTTTCTTGAACTGTAATTAAATTCATCTTTCACATAAGTTTTCCGATATGTATTAGGCTAAGATGAATCAGCCGGATTTGTATAAAATATAAATACTTTTTATCTATATTCAAAGTAATATTCTCTGACTTTCAGGTATTGGAGGGGTCGCACCTTTGTGGGAGGATAGATCACGTGATGAAGGGAGGACAGACGGGGGCTGATATGGATAGAGTGGAGGAAATAAGGAAAGTGTGTCCTTCTAGATATGTGGAACTCGAACCAGGTGCGTGTTGTACAGAGTTAAGTCTATCTATACAGGGTGGCTCATAACATTTTATGTAATGAATTTTAACTTCTATGACATAGGTTTTACTTGTATGTATTAGCTTGTGTGATTATCTGTGATCCGATGTAATGAGATGAGCTTATAATCAGTTACAACTAATCACGTGATAAATAGAAACAAGGAGGGGCTGATGTAGAAAGAGTGGATGTGATAAGAAAGTGTGTCCTCTTAGATATGTGGAGCTGGAAACAGGTAACTGTTTGTATTGATAGGTACCATCCATTAATCATGTGATAAAATCGAGACAGATAGGGGCTGATAAATAGAGAGATGGTAAATAAGGAAAGTGTAGATTTGTAGAGTTGGAACAAGATGTTTCAAAAGATCAGCGACAACCAATTACTCATGATATAAATGGAAGACAAGGGGTCTGATATGGATGGAATGGAGGAGATAAGAAAAGACATGTGGAGTTGGAACCAGGTGCGTGTTGTATAACTAAATGGCAACCAGCTAATCACGTGATAAATGGGAAACAGAGGGGCGATCCAGAAAAAAGTGGAGGAGATACGAAAGTAGCTGCTAACATAGTATTTCAATAACATCGATGGCATACAACATCAAGGTATTTATTCTTGGTTCATCTTGTTTCTATGCTAAATTCATGTCATTAACGCACAGAGGTTTCACACATCCATTATCTTATAATAATGCTACTATCTTTATAGAAATCAAACCTTCTCTTCAGGAGACGCCCTCTTCTTCCACTCGAACCTGCTGCACAGTAGCAGCATCAACGACAGTAACATGAGGCGATACGCGCTGATCCTATGCTACAACAGGGCCAGCAACAACCCGCTCAACCCTCATGAGTACCCACAGTACACCAAGCTTAACATGGTATGAGTTTGTGTTCTTGCCTGTTTCATACGTTAAGGATCAAAACCGACCCTTCGGTTTTGTTTGTGAAAATTAGCCCGCGGCAGAGGGAAATTGGGAAGGGCCGAAAACGAAGGAAGTCCGACAAATTCTGTCAAAAGTCATCACAAATATATATGGGCACTAAAAGTAGTTATTGCCAGCTGTCTGCACGCTGTTCGCGTATGACATTAACAATACACTCGTGCATTCTTAATTAGAATCAATATTATATAAATATTTATATAAATTACAATATCAGACATGAAACAACTATATGAACATCAGCTGGTATGTTCGGTAGCTGAAGCGGTAAAGGCTTTGCTACTCAACGTATAGGTCACAAGTTCGAATCCTGCTCCAATCACAATATATATAATTCGTCAAAATTTCCAAAATTTTTAAGTCCATTTGTTTGTTTCGGGGACACCTTTTCCCGAGGCCAAGTAAGGAGGTATGTATAAGATGTCTCCTGGATATTCTATAGGGACAGGGAAATTCTATAGAATATCCCGGCGGCTTTTACAGAATGTCTTTTTGATGTTATGTGTGGCCCTGTAAAGAGGTTTACTAGAGAAAAGAATAACCTCCAACAACAACACAAGTATGGCGTTTGAGGTTTATATTGTAACAACCCGCTCACCTCTCAAGTGTAGTAACAGTACACCACCTTCACATGGTATGGATTTGTATTTTAACTTTTCATGCCTGATCCTTTAGACCAAGGCCATATTTTTGAACGACCAAATGGTCAATGGTCGGCTCCAAATAAGGATTTCGTTTTATATGATTAATAATTTGTTTTGGATAACAGGGTCAACATCTGAGCATGGCACTGTTGCTGACTGCATGCATTTTCAAATAATGTACTTTATGATGTCAAAGTATTGTGATGCTTTGCTTTGACAATGTTAGGACGTTGATGATTGGGCACAATCTTAACAAAAGGATATCGTGAACATCTAAACTGATTTAAGTTATGGGTGTCCAATATCAAATTATTAAACAATTATTATTCGAGAACAACAAAATCAAAGTATATGTCTAAACATTGGGGTCAATATTAGTTTTTTTCCAACAGGTACCAAACAGGATGATCAAGGAATGCAAGAACTTCACAGATGTATCATCTAAAGAGTTTGTCGACCTGCGCAATGATAAAACTGTGAGAGTCACAGAGGGACCTGCCACAAGATAAACTTATGATTTCACTTTGAAATTAACTTAACTTTTAATCTTAACCTGAAACAGAATTTTAGTAACTCGTCCTTGAGAATCAGATTTGTAAGGATATACGAAAATTATATACAATCCCCAAAGGAGAAGTAATCAGTTTTGAAATAACACTGAAAACCCTTACATAGGGGAAGGTATGATCTCATGTTTGTATAGCTAGTAAGCAATAGGGTTTGTTTTAATATTCAGCCAATTATGATGGCAGGCTCGCGAACGATTAACCCACATTGTAATATACAATGTATTATAGGTTCAAATAAAAGGAATAAAATGGTACAAACATGCATTGATTTGCAGCACGTGTCAATTACTGATTTTTCTTAACTGCTTTAAAACATGGTCTGATATTTACATTTCCAGTCTACTTGTTATTTTACTTACCCACAGTGTATTCAATTTACGGATTATAGCAGTTTAAAGCCCTGTTTATACGACGAGCGTTTGCATATGAGTAAATCATTACACATATGCAAATTTGCTCGTATGAGTGAAATTCGTGGTATGGACGCATTTGCACATATGTATATTTTACTACCGCAAGCAAATTTGCACCTATTAGTCTTGGAGTCTTGCTGCATCCCAGCATCCCAGCAGTCAATGAAAACACAAATTATCATCATGTATTTATAATCGTCGACAATCAATTTTACATTTATCATATCTCAAAACTGCCTGTGTATGTCGCGTTTGTAAACGGGTCAATGGCTTCTGAATACAATATGCCATATAAAAGAATGTGACAGAATTCAAAACAGAATCATTAAATGAGTTCGAAACAAAAATGATAAAATTGGTCTTATGAAAAAAATAATGTGGAGTTTATCGCCGCTTTCAGGAGTATTTCACTTATATCATGGCTGCTAGTATTATTGCAGGGAGAAAACGCGCAACACAAGTGTGGCTTAGCATTGCGGTGAAACCTGCAAGCAGCCGCTGGAACTAGCGAACCAAGGGTGGTAATGCATGATTCGTACCACGGACCTCTTCATCCGAAGGCGAACGCGCTAACCTCTGCGCTATTCCGCCCCCAACACGTAAGAAAAATAGTTATTAAAACATATCCGCATTGATCGAAGGAATTTGACAGAATTCAGCACTTCAGCATTAAATAAGTACAATACCTTAGAGACAAAACTGATCAAATTGATCCTATAAAAGGAACGTCACAAAATTCAGAACAGAATAATTAGATGAGTATAACACGTTAAAATCAAGTATTGAAGTACTGTTAAACCAATAATTAATGACAACACATACAATATCCAGTTTTGTGTACTGAGGATGGTGATGTTTCCTGGTTGGATTGTTGTGTTTGGTGGTGATAGCCAGAATGAGAGCCCAGCGTCTTATACTGCTTGTGTTAGCGGTGCTCGTGTGGAGCAAGTTGGCGTGGAAATATACAGCATCGCCTGATGTGTAGAATTAATGGGAGATCATTCGTAAAGCCCCATTATCATACTTGCATGCGGTTCGGGATGAAGTATAGCTATTGAGAAAAGAAATATATAATTCAGTAAAAAATGTTTTCATCGAAAGATTGAACAATAAAATACTTATTTCGATCTCTAAAGTACAGCACCCCCTGCAAAATTGACAAAGAATCTTACGAACTTGCTTTCAGTGACATCATCATTATGTGTGTAGGTTTTACATCGCGTCTCACTTACTGCAATTGCGTCCGATGGGTATCAAATTGGGCGGCAACTTGTGCCTGATTCGTTTAGGTCATTTTGGGAAACTGTCTCCTATTTTTTAGCCCGACCTCATGGATGGTCGCAAAATATTTCTAAAAATACAGTGAATACAGTAAAAAATATATTTGATATTTGGTCTTTGAAACATCTTCGTGGTGAAATACGTCATGACATAAATTGTAACACACTGTGTTATAAACCCCAGCGTCAATTTCATTGATCAGTTAAGAAGACCACGTGACATCAGAATGTGGGACAACTCAAAAGCTACTCAGGTTTTAGCTTTAGGGCAACAGGAAACTTCCAGGTAGCACGCGAAAAGCGTGCATCAGGTGCTAAGTGGTGTCAACTGACATAATGGCAGGTTGAGTTTGTGGAATCGTGTCAATTGACATGCGTACCTTTGACACAATAAGGTCTGATTTCAAAAAAAAAAATTAAATTCTGCTTCATTTGATATTCATTTTGTCAATATATAAATTGACAGATTACAGCAAACTAGTAGTATATCCGTTGTTGTTATGATATGATTTGTAATTTGCGGTATTAGTCTTTTTACCGTGCTTTTCGTAACAGATTTCAGGATGATTATATCATAGACTATGCCTTTAACCTTACTTTTGGCTTTCTTACGTAATGGATGAAAAGAAAAATATCATCTGTTTAAAATATCAAATCAGTGAATACATTATGAAAAGTGTCATGTTGTTGGGTATGCCAAATGATGAAGAGGGCTGCAGCTCTAAATCAAATTTGTGTTAAATGTCGTGCAAAGGTTTTTGGGTGGTTCAATTATTCTCTTTACAATGTCTTTTAGTTGAAAAACATAATGACACTCATCGGCAACAGATGCGGATTTACAGACTTGACATGTTTCTTCATAGCGTTCTATATCTTCCCAGAAGACGATGTTATTGAACCTACTTCTTTTATCTATTTAGGTTGATGAGCAAGTTTATTCTTTAGATATTTTTCCTGTTTTTGCATTATTAATTAACCTGCAAATTTCGTTTGACATCAAAGTTTTGAATGAAAATACCTTTACATGTAAATTTCAATGTTTTATTATTTACTAGTTTATTTGTTATTTATTATTTATCATAAATAATTTATTTTTTATCATAAATAATTTATTATTTATTATAAATAATTTATTATTTATTATAAATTATTTATTATTTACTATAAATAATTTATTATTTATTATTTATTATCTATTATTTTTTTATTATTATTTTTATTATTAAATTGATATATTTTCTATTTTTATTCAGTAATGAAAAACACTTCATATTCTCTACTTTTATCTGTGTACTCGTCGAACATATAGTCAAGATAACAATGGCGTCTACAGGTACATGTGTTGTTTTTCTCCTTAATTTGTCTTATAAATTGCACAAGTATATAACAGTTGTAACCCTACAAACATAGTCTAAGAACAAATTTTACCATAAAAAAACCTATGATTAAAACAGTGGTAGTTTGTAACACCACGTGTCATCTGAACTATAGATACGATCTAGGTCAGTGAAGCTTCATTTTTTTATCATGAAAAACAATTCGAGGTCATATTTTGTTGTGTGTATAACGTTTATAATAATTATTATTATATGCTGATGATAATATCCACTGGCCTGACTAGTAATATGTTTTAATTCTTTCGTTTCAAACTCGTTTCATACCCTATTGTTACACAATTTCAACTATTGTTTTGGTGGTGATAGCATTGCGTGAAGTGTTTTGTTTCGTAAGAACACATAAGAAAAATAGTTATTAAAACATATGACATATCGAAGGAATTTGACAGAATTCAGCACTTCAGCATTAAATAAGTACAATACGTTAGAGACAAAATTGATCAAATTGATCCTATAAAAGGAACGTCATAAAATTCAGAACAGAATAATTAGATGAGAATAACTAGTTAAAATCAAGTATTGAAGTACTGTTAAACAAATAATTAATGACAACACATACAATATCCAGTTTTGTGTACTGAGGATGGTGATGTTTCTTGGTTGAATTGTTGTGTTTGGTGTTGATAGCCAGAATGAGAGCCCAGCTTCTTATACTGCTTGTGTTAGCGGTGCTTGTGTGGAGCAAGTTGGCGTGGAAATATACAGCATCGCCTGATGTGTAGAATTAATGGGAGATCATTCGTAAAGCCCCATTATCATACTTGCATGCGGTTCGGGATGAAGTATAGCTATTGAGAAAAGAAATATGTAATTCAGTAGAAAAAAATTTCATCGAAAGATTGAACAATAAAATACTTATTTCGATGTCTAAAGTACAGCACCCCCTGCAAAATTGACAAAGTATCTTACGAACTTGCTTTCAGTGACATCATCATTATGTGTGTAGGTTTTACATCGCGTCTCAGTTACTGCAATTGCGTCCGATGGGTATCAAATTGGGCGGCAACTTGTGCCTGATTCGTTTAGGTCATTTTGGGAAACTGTCTTCTATTTTTTAGCCCGACCTCATGGATGGTCGCAAAATATTTCTAAAAATACCACGAATACAGTAAAAAATACTTTTGATATTTGGTCTTTGAAACATCTTCGTGGTGAAATACGTCATGACATGAATTGTAACACACTGTGTTATAAACCCAAGCGTCAATTTCATTGATCAGTTAAGAAGACCACGTGACATCGGAATGTGGGACAACTCAAAAGCTACTCAGGTTTTAGCCAATCTGATTAAAATCAAATCATTGATTCGCTCCCTTATTTATATTATGTTGTTACTGGTCACTCATCTACGATCTGACGGAATCCCGTAGAGGTCCGTGTCCACCGGAAGTAAGATTTCAACCCGTCACGGTTGCGCTTTCAAAGTTGTGAAAGTAGATTAGAGGTTCAAACATCATTGCTTTTCTATGTAACGCGGAAAATGCCGAGGTTTTCTGAATGTTTGGGTACGCTTGATTTGCTACATCAACATGAAAGCAGTGTGTTTGTTAACATCCTTGTCAGTCTGATTAAAATCGACTGTGATTCGAGGAAAAAAAGTGTAAAAATATTGTCTCTAGTGGGGTTTGAACTTCAACCAGCCCGGTTTCGAGCCCCGATAGAGACAATATTTTTGATATTTTATTCCTCGGAGTACGGTCGATTTTAATAAGACTGACATCCTTGTCGTCAGAATTATTAAAATATGAACAAATTTCAGATTATCGGAAACTAGATACGATATTTCTGTAAATTTTATGCATATTAGAAGTGTTGTAAAATTAATAATCCTATATACATTACAATCTAGACTATGATCGAAATCAAAGGATACAAGATTGAGAAAAATTCATGAAATACCAATATTTTTTTCTTTGAAGTACAACCTTGATCTTTAATTAACTGATAATTTTATTGTTTTCTCAAAACATCTTAGTCACACGTTTTGCGGTGAGATTTGCAGGATATGACGATTAGTTTAAAAGAAGACTTTAAATTGAGTTCTTGAAAATAATACTCAAATTCAGGCCCGTAAAATGCATACAGCCATTATACAATATTCACCATGAAATGCTGATCATTATGGATCTTGAATTCTATTCTATCTTTTCACGTACCTCATATACTTGATTGTCAACAAATTTCCGGATTTGTATAGCTTTGTAGAGAATTCAGAAGCGTTTTGTCAGTGTCAGTGACATATCCGCTTTTAAACATAACATATGTAATGAAACTTTTATGGTTATTACAAAACTCGGTCATAAGTTATCAAACGGATTTTTTTCCAAAACAACGGTTCTAGTCGGGTTGCAAATCAAGTAAGTCCCTTGCAATGCCGACGCGCTCATGCAGACCTCGGTAGCTTATTTCGATGTGTAAACATAGTGATTTACAATGGATAGCCAGACACACCAAAGCCTGTGCACCTATATTTGTAGGTTTTGTTATATGAATTATTACAAAGCATTTATAGTGGGTTTAATTCTTTTATCGATACGCCGAAATGACGGAGGAAGAAGGAATCTGATTGGTCGCATCAGGACCGACCCTACAAACTGATTGACTGTTAAATTCGGGGTCATTTCCTGTTCAAAGTTCACCTGGACATGGTTCTCCACGGGATTCCGTCAGATCTTAGATTTGTGACAAGTAACAGCATATTATGGAAAAAGAGAGAGAATCTAAGATTTGATTTCAATGAGATTGGGTTTTAGCTTTAGGGCTACAGGGAACTTTCAGGTAGCACGCGAAAAGCGTGCATCACATGCAAAGTGGTGTCAACTGACATAATGGCGGTTGAGTTAGTGGAATCGTGTCAATTGACATGCGTAACTTTGACACAATCAGCTCTGATTTCGAAAAACAAAATTAAATTCTGCTTCATTTGATATTAATTTTGTCAATATATAAATTGACAGATTACAGCAAACTAGTAGTATTTCCGTTGTTGTTATGATATGATTTGTAATTTGCGGTATTAGTCTTATTACCGTGCTTTCCGTAACAGATTTCAGGATTATTTTATCATAGACTATGCCTTTAACCTTACTTTTGGCTTTCTTACGTAATTGATGAAAAGAAAAATCATTCTCTGTTTAAAATATCAAATCAGTGAATACATTATGAAAAGTGTCATGTTGTTGGGTATGCCAAATGATGCCTAATCTCTTTACAATGTCTTTAAGTTGAAAAACATAATGACACTCATCAGCAACAGATGCAGATTTACAGACTTGACATGTTTCTTCATAGCCTTCTATATCTTCTCAGAAGACGATGTTATTGAACCTACTTCTTTTATCTATTTAGGTTGATGAGCAAGTTTATTCTTTAGATATTTTTCCTGTTTTTGCCTTATTAATTAACCTGCATATTTCGTTTGACATCAAAGTCTTGAATGAAAATACCTTTACATGTAAATTTCAATGTTTTATTATTTATTATTTATTTGTTATTTATTATTTATCATAAATAATTTATTATTTATCATAAATAATTTATTATTTATCATAATTAATTTATTATTTATTATAAATAATTTATTATTTATTATTTATTATCTATTTTTTTTTTTTTTTTTATTATTAAATTCATATATTTTCTATTTTTATTCAGTAATGAAAAACACTTCATATTCTCTACTTTTATCTGTGTACTCGTCGAACGTATAGTCAAGATAACAATGGCGTCTACAGGTACATGTACATGTGTTATTTTTCTACTTAATTTGTCGTATAAATTGCACAAGTATATAACAGTTGTAACCCTAAAAAGATAGTCTAAGAACAAATTTTACCATATAAAAACCTATGATTAAAACAGTGGTAGTTTGTAACACCACGTGTCATCTGAACTATAGATACGATCTAGGTCAGTGAAGCTTCATTTTTTATCATGAAAAACCATTCGAGGTCATATTTTGTTGTGTGTATAACGTTTATGATAATTATTATTATATGCTGATGTTATATTCACTGGCCTGACTAGTAATATGTTTTAATTCTTTCGTTTCAAACTCGTTTCATACCCTATTGTTATACAATTTCAATCATTGTTTTGGTGGTGATAGCATTCCGTGTAGTGTTTTGTTTGTAATATATTCTATTGTCACACATTTTCACCGACGACATAAGTAATGATAGCATTTTGTGTATCGTTTAAGGTTACCGTGTCCCGGTCTTCTTATTCTGTCTAATAGATTATAATCTCGGAATTGTAAGTTCCTTGCCTTAACCCCGAAGTACGAATTAAGCCTATTCTAACTGTCTGTTCTTTAGAAGCCTAATATTCTTTCTAAACTAAAACGACCAGCATTTTCGAAAATCTTGTTGCAAGTAGGATATCAAAACTCTGCTCTCCCATAAAAGCTTTTCATGGAACTTTAAACCTAAACAGTCACTAACTTCATGACATTGAACACAAACTAGTTGGGTGAAGTAAAATCGTTTACTGATATCATGTAAACATCGTTGTGTGAGTGAGTGAGTAAGGGCTTAACTCCGCTTGGACAATAACTTAGCATTTGGCGGTGAGCAAATGACCTGATGTCACTGTCGCGGACAGTGATGTGTCCAAATTATAAATTTAACTTGGGTTAGATATTAAACAATTATTGACTTCAAGAGAGGTTGATTTGTAGAACTTTGACACGTGCTATTCACCCAGGCAACGCATCGAGTTTAAACACATCACTGTCCGTGACAGTTACCTTATAGTTACTACTCCACACGCTACTTAATAGTGTTTTGCTGACATGAAGTTGTTGTAAAAATGTTTGAAATGTAATTTTAGACTGGCTTTATCTATTACTAAGTGATTAAAAGAATGAATAATTGAATGAATGAATTTAAGGACAATTGCTTGCGTTAACATATCAGCATTGATTTTCTCTCGTTTCAGAATTCCAATACTTTGATAATTTTGACATCACAAGTGACATCAAGAAATCTTTTGACCAAAAAGGCTTCATTATCATCAGGTAACCTGACTTATGGTCTGCAGTCCAAGGAATAGACATAAGGAGCATCAATCGCTGTGTTAATAACAACGATATCTTATATACTCGTCCAGTGACATGAGTGGATGTGCACTCAATACTTTCAATATCTTCATGCAACTGACGTAAGGACAATTGTTATTTGAAGGAATAATTTAATAGTTTGATAGTTGTCAATTTAGCGTGTACATACATGTTGCATAACACCTTAATTAACAAGTGATGTAAAACTAATACCGTTGTGTTAGCTAAAGTAGATCTACTGCGCAAAATGCAATTTTATAAAACACTGCACATCGGTTTCATTATAGTTTTGTAATGTGAACGATGAATCATTTACAATTGTAACATGACTTCGCTAAATACTGATTTGAAGGATTTCCAGCTAACGCCGTCGGTTTTAAACTAAATTTGCGGGTGTTGAATAACAATGAATCCCGGAAATTTTACAAACGCAAATATTTATCTTCTAATTGCAGCACATGTTGGTCAAGGCTATGAAATATCAATCCTTTTATTAAGTCACATTTAAGATATTTGGCATGGTTAAATGGAGAGATGGGGTCATATTTATAAAATGTAAACTCTTTAGGGAAAAAATTAGCACACTTACGTTGCCTTATCGCAAAGGAACACATATGATTAAGATCTAGAGCTGTTGATCACTTATGAAGGATTTTGTAGAGCAAAATAGAAATCAGTGTTTTCAAAATTTTGACCCCTGGTCACTTCAATGACCTGCCAAATTTGATACATCTATCTGTTAGGCATGACATACGAAGATGTCAACGCAAACTGAAACATAACTTATGCAGTGAAATTTAATCATTATTTTGTTTCGTTTTCACAATGCTTAGATGTCTCAAAGAAATTTAAAATGACAGCATATCAAAGCAAAAAACACTCATTGATCAAAGTCTGCTGCAAAATGACTGCGACTTGTCTTAAGCCAAGGACAATGAAAATGCTATTTTAAATTATTTTGATTGATCAATTCAATTTTCAGAGAACTATTTGATAACGACGAGATTAATCAGTTGACGAAGGCAGTCAATGAATCGGATGCAATCACAAAATATGCACAAGCGGTGAGTAAACTGAGGCGATGTCGTAAGTATTATATTTGTCTAATGTTTAGGGCAGACATTTAACTGGTCAAATATACGGAAATATACATACAATGTATGCAGGTAGAAAGGAATATTTGGTGAAAACATATCTTATTACATAAAAGGCACCGTCAGTCAAGAAATATGGCTTATATCAATGCTTCTAAAAAAATACAAAGGTAGTTGAAATGACAGGAGAATGGCATGCATGATGATAGTTCAACAAAACTATCATTGTTATAAATAAAACGATACATAGATTATCAAAGCACTAGTAATCATGAGGCCGTTTATTCACCATAGTGAAAGGAGTTTATAGATATTAGAATTATAACTGTTTAATCGTTTGGAAGAATGAATAAGGTGATGTACAGATTGAACAAAAATATTCGGTATCGTTGCTAAAGTTAACCTGAAATATACTCTGACAAGAAATTAATTATCAAAAAGCAATAACATCCACATTCGCCAAGCAGCACCTGTGGGCTCAATCAAATCTCAACTGAAAACTCTCCTATTCATGTAAATCTATAGGCTTTTATTATGTTCATTAAGACTTTCCTTACACTCATGTTCCGAGGGCCTCATGAAAGACGTCGACTCACATTGATCATGCAGCTCGTTTTAAAAACATTCACTGTGATTATTATATTTTATGAACCTGTTATTTGAACCAGAATCATTGGTGAACATTGACAAGATCAAATATTTCAATAGAGACTTACACAATTACATAAGCAATGTAAAAAATCTCTGCCTTATTCAAACGTATTATATAAAGCATTTTACTTGCAGGTTCCTGATGGACAAGGGAGACAACCCACTGTCTCAATATGGCGGCATCCTTGTGACGATATTACTGGCATGATTGCACGATGTGAAAAAGTAGCTGGATTTTCAGAAAAGGTATCCATATTTGCTTTTTTTTAAACTGTTGAACTACTTCCCCAATCTAGTTAAAACTAGCTGTAATGTATAAGCCCCTTAATTCCTCACGTTACATCTAGCTACTAACCCACCTGCTCCCTGTCACGCATGCGATTCTAAGAGATCAGCCAGTTCTTTTTGCATTGGCTGATTTCCGCGCATGCGTGACACGGAACAGGTGGGTTAGTAGCTAGATGTAACGTGAGGTCTTAGCTATAGAGGTCGTATACATTACAGCTAGTTTTAACTAGATTGACTACTTCCCAAACTAGTTAATTGATAATAATATAGATGAAAAAGAGAGAGAGACGCGTACTTTCATGTGTTTTGTATTCATATGTAGGTTTATTCATGACAATGACAATCAAATATGCCAATTCCATTCAAAACATATACTATGCCTTTGACATGAACGAAAGTTTTAATATTGATTTCTAGTTACTAGGTGGCGAAGTTTATCACTACAGTGGTAAGCTTATCATGAAAGATGCCCAAACTGGTGGAAAATTCGTATGGCATCAGGATTATGGGTAAATATTTATAATTCTGGAGACAATATAATCAAATTCAGAATACAAACAATATATACAGATATTGAAAAGAAGTAAGAAATAATTAACGAAAACATACTGAATTTTAGTCAAGCATATGATCAGCATATGGTTCTTAACCTGGACATTTTTTAAATATTTTTTTCTTTGAGTAAAACGTTTTATATAGTAATGTGTATGGGGTTGTCATACTAGTAAAGGAAGTTATTCATTACAGAGGTTGAGTGTTTTTGAAAAATAATAATGTGATCAATTCAATTATTATATAATATCCTTGCTCCTATACATTGTAACTAGGTAGTTGCAACTATATAGGTATACTAAAGGGTCTCACGAAATCGAAAACATATTCTACCATCATGGATACAATGTTTCATTTTATGGTCCTTAATAATCTCTTGTTTTGGTAAGAAGTGATTTTCGACAATTCTGAAAAGCTGTCGGTACAATTTAGCAGATAGGAGTTTGAAACTAAATATAGTAAAAACTACACGACTCCATTCTATTTAAGAAGGTTGGATCCTAGGTTTTTAAAACAGCTAAATATGGTCTTTTTTTGTGTAAAACATGCCTTAGTCTTTATATGCCTTAAGTGGACTCCCGTTCGGGAGCCGGATGATGAAGTAAGTGAGTTATTGTTTGATTATTGATGAAAACAACACATGGAAAAAACTGTTTTCAAAATTAACTTTTTGATATAATGAAGTTTTTTTCTATTAAGGAGTAGCCGTATTGGTAATAAGACTTATGCTGAAAGGGGGAGGGGAGCTTGGAAGTAAAATAAATTAAATCAACATAAATCAGCTTTTAGAAAAAAAATAACGATTTGTGTGCTTTTTTATTCCTTTATCAAAAATGTCATTGTTAAAACACAGTTAAAGGATAGAGAATAACAGAGATGTTCAATATAAAATATGAATTCAACATCAAGGGGAGAAAACTGTAATTAAAATGTCTGCAACATGGCACAAAAGTGACAGTTCCGCAAAGATTGTTAAATGGCCTCAAGACATTTTTGTATAGATCTGGCCTTTTTTGAAGGTTCATGTATCGATGCTTTGAACAATGAAGTTTTTAACCAATGAGAAACATACGTTTTTCTTAATCTGTCCTTAAAGGAAAAAGCTGAATGAAATAGTATAAAATCACAAACTGTGGTACAGTGACCTCAGTATTGAATGACTCGTCTTAAGAGATTTGATATTTTACGTACGCTTCAATGCTATCATTTGGATCAAGATACTGGTACAAGAACGGAATAGTCTTTCCCGACCTTCTGAGTGTGTTCATACCAGTGGACAGGTGTCTTAAAGAAAATGGATGTCTTCAGGTATGTGAATAGGTAATGTCAACACAAACAATACATTTCCTAAAACAACAAAGAGTAATTTATGATGTTTCAAGTGAACAAATAACTTGATTTAATGACCAAGGGACATACGTTTTAAAGTGTCTGTTTAAATTGAAGCAATGGCGTAGATTTTGGTAATTGAATCCGTAATCTGGGTCCGTGGTTGAAGAAGTTTTCTTGAACTTGAATTAAACTTATATTGCACTGACATTTTCCGACATGTATTAGGCTAAGATGAATCAGCCGGATTTGTATAAAATATAAATACTTTTTATCTAAACTAGTGTCCAAAAGAAACTATACCATACATATCGCACAATAACTCAATCCATTGCAGATTGATAAGACTAAAACATAGTTTTATCAATTCTTCAGTAGTCAACTAACTTCTATGCAAAATTTTGAATCATTATCTTTTCATATTTGCGAGAAACATGTATTTTAAAAAATCATCGATCTGGGATCTCCTTAACAAGGCGAGATAGCAGGGAGAAATTGGACATTTTCGCTTGTTTTAAAACGTTCTAGTGCAATGACGCGTCAACGAATCTGTGTCAAATAAAGTGCATTTTATCAACAAGATTGTATTCTTACCTAAATTCAATACTTCATCAATTTTATAGTGAAATGACAAAAGATCTGTGCATAAAACAACTTGAAATTTCGATTTATGCACTCCATGTGCGTTTGAAGAGACACAAAATCAAAAGTATCTTTTCCTGAAGAATGAAAATGTGCATACTTCTTAACAAGACATATGCCTGTTAGGCACACTTAAATTCGACTCTTTCAGGTAATAGAGTTTTGTTTCGGAGGACGTTGAGAACTTGTTATCGTTTCTTTTGGACATTAGTTTATATTCAGAGTACAAAAAAATGTAATATTCTCTGACTTTCAGGTATTGGAGGGGTCGCACCTTTGTGGGAGGATAGATCACGTGATGAAGGGAGGACAGACGGGGGCTGATATGGATAGAGTGGAGGAAATAAAGAAAGTGTGTCCTTCTAGATATGTGGAACTCGAACCAGGTGCTTGTTGTACATAGTTAAGTCTATCTATACATGGTGGCTCGTTACCTTTTATGTATGAATTTTAACTTCTATGACCTTCTATGATTTTACCTGTATATATTAACTTATATGATTATCTGTGATCCAATGTACTGAGATGAACCGGAACAAGATACCTGTTTGTATTCATAGGTAACACCCATTAATCATGTGATAAAATTGAGACAGATAGGGGCTGATAAATGGAGAGATGGTGAATTAGGAAAGTGTAGATTTGTAGAGATGGAACAAGGTGCATGTTTCAAAGGATCAGTGACAACCAATTACTCATGATATAAATGGAAGACAAGGGGTCTGATATAGAGTGAGTGAAGGAGATAAGAAAAGTGTGTTCTAAATATTTGGAGCTGGAACCAGGTGCGTGTTGTATAGGTCATGAGAAAAATGGAAGACACGGGTCTTGCATGTATATGGTAGTGGAGATAAGGAAAGTGTGTTCTTCTAGAAAAAAAAAAGATTTTTAAATACAATTTCTTCAAGGTGTTGACGTCGTGAAATAGGCTGAAATCGGTGTGTCATGAAAGAAGCCCAGCGATTGGAACGCTGCTGGAGGCAGCGTAGATAGCTCATTGGACAATATGCAACTAAAAGGAGATAATTTATGAAGCGCCTTGAGCCTTCCTTGGTTCCAGAGGTTAGTGGAGGTATTATAGGTGTGTTATGAACGAAGCCAAGCTATAAGAAACGCTGCTGGAGGCAGCGTAGATAGCTCATTGGACGATATGCAACTAAGGGGAGGTAATTTATGAAGCGCTTTGAGCCCTTCTTGGTTCCAGAGGTTAGTGGAGATATTATCGGAACGTGAACTCTTGATTATCGAGAATGACTGACAGGAGGAGATAAGGAAAGTGTGTTCTCCTAGATATGTGGAGCTGGAACCAGGTGCGTGTTGTATAGATCAGTGCCATCCAGTTAAGCATGTGATAGATAGAATGGAGATGGGCCATATGTATAGAGAGTAGAGGATAAAAGGAAAGTGTTTACTCGTAGATATTTTTTTATAAAATGGAAAATTATGTTGGTTGGAAACAGATTTTCATTGATAATTTATAACAAGGGGCAAATGACGTCAAAAGAAGAATTATTTACACTCATGAACAAATAGTGTGACGTCGAGACATACATACATGTAGTTACTTATATGTATGTTGGTTAACGTCAAAGCTGCTTAAATAATATCAATCGCATACAACCTCAAGGCATATTCTTGTTTCAAGATTAGTTTGTTTCCATGATATTATATTCATGTCATTAACGCTCAGAGGTTTAAGGCATCTATTATCTTATAAGAATGCTACTAACATCACTATAGAAATCAAACCTCGTCTTCAGGAGATGCCCTCTTCTTTCACTCGAACCTGTTGCACAGTAGCAGTATCAACGACAGTAACATGAGGAGATACGCTCTGATCCTCTGCTACAACAGGGCCAGCAACAACCCGCTCAACCCTCATGAGTACCCACAGTACACCAAGCTTAACATGGTATGAAATTTGTATTGTCACTTTCCATACAATATGATCCCTTTACACAGAGCCATATTTTTTGTACGACCACCTAAGCGACCAAAAAGACTTTATGTTCAATGGTCGGCTCCAAATAAGGATTTTGTTTATGATTAATAATTTGTTTGGAAAACAGGGTCAACTTTTGAGCATGGCACTGTTGCTGACTGCATGTATTTTGAAATTATGATGTCAAAGTATTGTGATGCTTTGCTTTGACAATGTTAAGATGTTGATGTTTGGGCACAATCTGAACAAAAACGATGTCGTGAATATTAAGCTGATTTAAGTTATGGGTGTCAAATATCAAATTATTAAACATTTATTATTCGAGAACAACAAAAATCAAAGTAAATGTCTATACATCGGGATCAATATAAGTTTATCTCAACAGGTACCAAACAGGATGATCAAGGAATGCAAGAACTTCACAGATGTGTCATCTAAAGAGTTTGTCGACCTGCGCAATGACAAAACTGTGAGAGTCACAGAGGGACCTGCCACAAGATAAACTTATGATTTTACTTTCAAATTAACTTAACTTTTAATCTTAACCTGAAACAGAATTTTAGTAACTCCTCCTTTTTAATCAGATTTGTAAGGATATGCGAAAATTATATACAATCCCCAAAAGAGAAGTAATCAGTTTTAAAATAAAACTGAAAACCCTTACTGTGGGAAAGGTATGATCTCATGTTGGCATAGCTAGCAAGCAATAGGTTTTGTCTTAATAATCAGTCAATTGTGATGGCCGGCTCTCGAACGATTAACCCACATTGTAATATTTATCGGTTAAAATAGAAGGAATAAAATGGTACAAACATGCATTTGATTTGCAGCTCGTGTCAATTACCGCGTTTTTTAACTGCTTTGAAACTTGGTCTGATATTTACATACCCACGCAATACTAGATACTCTCGCTCAGTACTCTCGCTCAGTGTCTAAAACATCAATTCTTTAAGAAATATTATTATCATGTTTAACATAACAAAGAAGCCAAAGAAACAGATGTTGTACTGGTTTTCAAGACATTCGGTAATGATTAAATTCAAGTAAAATATTTATATTAACTAAGTTTGTCATTATCTCCCCACAGAGGCTGAACAAGTCATGAAATGTCGATCGAGTCTGTGTTCTTATTAGACCATATCCGTGTTCTATAATCATCTTTTTGGCTACTGAATAATGGCAAAGGCATTGTGACATGAACTACCCTTTTCATGCGAGAAGCGTTATCATTTGTTAAAGAAATTCAAATGGATTGTGGTGCAATTTGTTTCCGCCAGGGGAAACTGCTGGAACCTACGGATTACGGCGCAATGTAACAGAGGCTGTTTCAACATTTCATGACTGGATCTGCCCCTGTGGGGAGAGTATGGGCTATCCTTACCAATAGTGTACATAATCTGATCAAGAAATATGGATTGTTGAAGGAAAGACTCCTGTTTAAACTAATTGACGTGGTTTAGTCAAAACAGAAGGTTTGAATTCACTGTGATCGAAAACCGGACATTGAAGTGCGTCAATCAGTCAAACGTAATTTTGGAACCTTATCTAAAGCTGTCAAAATGAAAGTTACGAGGAAATCATGATTGATAGGTTATATAACTAAATCATGTAAATTGGACGTGTGGATTTGGCTTAAGCGAATGTTTATAAATTTTTAACGAATTTCATTGAAAACAAGTTTTTAGTGTTTAACATTTGGGAATGAATAGATGATTATTTTGAATAAAATTATAACAGTTGGACCATAAGGGCCTGTTCTCTAATCCTTTAAATGGTTAGTTAACATTTGTGTATATTATTCCAGTTGATGGCACTTGGCATATGCAGTTCATCTTTCCCTACCAATTAGCTTTATATGTTTGGTTAATAGGGCGAAACTGTTATTCCAATGAAGAACATGTGCAAGAGTAAAAGGGTGGTGACGAAACTACCGTTTTGAACACGTAAACTTTTCTGGGTTTTATTTTCAATTTCATGTCTTCTTGTTACTATACTGACCCACAGCGTATTCAATTTACGGATAATAGCAGTCTAAGTAAACCTAGCCTCAATAATGGGAGTATAGCGAGTATTATTGAGGCTAGGTTTACTTAACTGGGAGTATATGTCTATACATGTCTAGACTCCATAACGGATGGAGGCGGGTGTAATTGAGCCTCAATTTGAGGCACGGTTAATTTGGTATTTTTCTGCTTCAGGAAAAGCAACTGAAAATCTGTCTGATGTAAATATTTTATTTCGTCACATTCTGATACATGTTTAGCTGAAGGTTAATCTGTGACATAGGAAGTTTTCTTTGCAATTGTTTTTAACCACTCTACTGTTCATCAACAGCTTTGATTGTCTTGGAATCTCTCGACTTCATGAACTCCTTGCCGGTCATATCAAAGTAGTTCTCACACGCTTTGAGAGCCGAATCCTTTACCTGTTGGTCCAAAAATAAGTCATTTATTACTTTCATAAATTATTAATATTTTTAGACTAAAGAACCTGCATCACGAAACGTTCAATAAGCTGTGTTTCAATTTATACTTTTAAATGAAAAATAATCATTATGCCGTTATAATTTGCGATAGCAATATCGTTAACATATATCATATCTGACAACTGCATGATTGTGTATTTGTTACAAGGTCAATTCGTCTAAAATTTAATTTTCTTTTTGAAGGAATGTGACAGAATTCAGAACAACATCATTAAATGAGTGCAACACGTTAGAAAGATAGTTAAATTTTGACATATGGAAGGAATTTAAGAGCATTCAGAACATTATCATGTCATGAGTACAATGCGTTGATAAAATTTGACTTTTGAAATGTCACAGAATTCAGAGCATAATGATAAAATAAGTATATCACGTTAAAATCAAGTATTGAATCAAAGTAATTGATAAGACTTACAATATCCAATTTGGTGTACTGAGGATGGTGATGTTTTCTGGTTGGATTGTTGTGTTTGGTGTTGATAGCCAGAATGAGAGCCCAGCGTCTTATACTGCTTGTGTTAGCGGTGCTTGTGTGGAGCAAGTTGGCGTGGAAATATACAGCATCGCCTGACGGGTACAATTGATGGGATATCATTCTTAAAAACATTTTATTATTCTCATGTGATGGAATAAGTCATGATATAAATGTTAACACATGTGTTATAAACCCTAGCGCCATTTTCATCGGTCGGTTAGGAAAACCTCGTGACATTGGAATGCGGGACAACTCAAAAGCATGGGTCCCGCTATCAGAGACCCTTATGTGTGTACTCTTGACAAGGTAACTCACTCGCCATAATTGATCTGTTAGATCTAATTCTTCGCTATTTTTGACTCAATTGCATCAAGTAGTCGTAGAACACATTGCCAGAGATACTCCGCCGCTAACCTTTCATTTATACTTATCTATTTATGCCTGCTTTTAATTTATTTTTCGCGAAACGGGCTAGGTCACATGTACTTCACCCGGAAGTTTACAATGGTTGGCGATATGACCGCACCCAAGTCGCTTCTTGAATCTCATCTGTCAACCGATGGGTATGATGTAACTTCAGCCAATGAGAATTCAAGAATGTGTTCAAAGCGAGTCTGGTCGACCGCTACCGGGTGAAGTAAATGCTTCTGCTTCTGCTTCTGTTTCTGCTTCTGCCGGATAATGTCCACAATCAAGATGTTGATTATAATGACATGTTTGGGTGGTGCGCATGGCGGCTGAACGTTAAAAGGTTAAAAACAGGTTAAAAACATCTTTCGTAAGTGATTACGGAGCAGCACACAACTGAGACTTGAATATCTCCAGTGTGTCTGCGGGGGGAATGTCTGGTGGTAGAGCATTCCATTCCCTGATGGTCCTTGGGAAGTATGCATACTTTCTGTAATCACTTCGACAGGATGAAACTTGATACGAGTGGTCGTGAATGTTTCTGCTACGCCGTAGTGGTGGTACAGGTAGGCTCTTGTTGATATGCACTAGTCCTCTGTGTATCTTGTAGAACATTGTAAGCCTTGCATGTTTTCTTCTTTCTTGTAGCGTAGTCCAACCTAGATTCTGCAACATGTTGGTAATGCTGATTGTCCTCCTGTAATTGTTGGTTACATATCTGGCCGCTCTATGTTGCACCATCTCTACTCGATCGATGTCCTTTTTGCGATGAGGGTCCCATACACAGCTTGCATACTCTAGCTGGGGTCGAACAAGGGCCATGTATGCCTTTTCCTTTATTGGGGGAGAACTGATGTTAAGGTTCCTCTTTAGAAAGCCAATGGTCTTGTTTGCTTTACCACAGATGTTGCTGATGTGGTTTCCCCAGTTAAGGTCTGATGAGATGGTGCATCCAAGGTACTTTACTGAGTCGACTGCCTTGAGGATGTGCCCGTGCAGAGTGTAATCCCGCTTGATGATTTTCCGCCTGTTCCTGGTTATTGTGATCACTTGGCACTTAGCTGGGTGGAAGGTCATTTTCCATTTTTGTTCCCAGGCTCCTAGCTGGTCTAGGTCCGTTTGGAGGGTGTCAGCGCTGACTTCAGAGTGAACGGTCAGGTACATGATGGTATCGTCAGCGAACAGGCGTACTTTAGAGCGTATGTTATCTGGCAGGTCGTTTATGTATAGTAGAAATAATGATGGGCCGAGCACCGATCCCTGAGGGACCCCGGACTTCACGTCTACATTGTCAGATGTTTCTCCTTCAACAACTACTGCTTGTTCTCTATATGATAGGAAGTCATGAATCCAGGTGTTGACGTTGCCTCGTATGCCATAGTGGTTGATTTTGTGGAGGAGTAGGCTGTGGCATACCTTGTCAAAGGCCTTGGAGAAGTCCATTACTAGGACGTCGGTTTGGAGTCCATCCTCCATGTTGTTAGTTACATCTTCCACAAAGTCAATCAGTTGGCTGTCACATGACCTTCCTCGCCTAAATCCATGCGGGAGTGGGTACAGGATCTGTTGGTCATCTACATGGTTCATAACATGGCTGGTTATGATATGCTCCATGATCTTACAGCATACACATGTCAGAGAGATGGGTCTATAATTTTCTGCGATATACCTCTGTCCTTTCTTGTAGATTGGTGTAACATTGGCCATTTTCCAGTCTTTAGGTATCTTAACGGTCTCAAGAGATTTCCTAAAGATTGTGGTAAGGATTGGAGCAATACTGTGGGCCAGTTTCTTAAGTACCCGAGGCTTTATGCAGTCTGGTCCGGCAGCTTTGGTGGGGTTTAGTTTGCTCAAGAGGCGTTCAATTCCTGGAGTGCTGATGTTGATTGGTTTTATATCCGGGAAAGTACCTCTCATTGGGTATTTCTGTCTAAATTCTTCCTCGTTGATCACTTCTTTGCCCGAGAAGGCCGATTGTAACTGGGCGTTCAGTATTGTGGCCTTCTCTTTTGCCTCACTGTGTAACAGGCCTTCGCTTCTCAAGGGCGGGACTCCAGTGTTGTCTGTCCGTTTGTGCTTAATAAAAGACCAGAACATTTTCATTCCGCTGTAATTGTCATCCCCCTCTTGTGGTGTTACGATATTTTCTATGTATTTCCAGTACTCTTTACGTAGTTGTCGCTGTACCTCCTTTCTTAGATTTTTATAGTTTTCTGTATGTGTTCTGTCCGATGATTTCTTCTTTTTTTGTACATGCAGTTTTTCTTCCTGATCAATTTCTTTAGGCTGTTTGATATCGATGGTGGGCTGTCTTTCTTCTTGGCCTCTTTGTGCGGGATGTTTTTTAAGATGGATATCTCCAGTTTGGTCTTGAACTTGTTCCATAGGTGCCTGATCCCGATTCTTCCAGGTCATGGATGGTATCTAGAGTGTCCTCCATGTCTTTAGCGATCGTGTCCCAGCATGCTTTTTTGTATAGTGGGATTTTTCGTGCTGCTTGCTTGAACCTCCTCGTTGTTACATCAATCTCGCAGTGCACAATATCATGATCTGATATCCCCGGGATGATGTCAATGCGAGGAAACCTTGTTGGTTGATTGGTGATGATCAGGTCAGTGTTCAAGCCAGGCCGCGGGATTGCGTGATTGACGCATAGTTTTTCAATTTGACGCAAAAAAACTCACCTGTATGGGCCCTTGGGGCGCATTAGATTTATAAAAAATTTAATTGAAGCACATACATAATAATCGTCATGAATAAAAACGTTGTCTAAACATCGACACGATGTCAACTCGATCCGGAAATTAATCATTAAACATTCGCATCGTCTCGGTAATTTTCGTCAAATTGATGAAACCGAACGTTTTCCGAATGACAATCTAGGTTACTGGTACAATAAATTTCATTGGACACATTCGACCAATCAAATGCCTTGGCACATTTACGCACATATTTCGCTTCTACTACATAGTAACTGAACATGGCGGATCGGCCTGATCGCAAACGTAAATTGACAGATAATTCAAAAGCTGGCACAAGTTTATTGAAATTTTTTCCTAAAATACGTACAACTGAACGGGAAAATGGGAATGAAAACGAGGGTGAAAAGGGTACGGCGGCTGTGAGTACTGGTAAATCAACTACCGAATCGGACGAATCTACGGTTGTAGAATCTAACACTGACACTCACAAAATTCTTGAGAAAGATTTTCAACGAACGTGGCTGAAACTTTACACGTGGTTAGAATATGATGAAGCCTCCAATTCGATGACATGTAGTCTTTGCAAAAAACACAAGAAAAATAATTCGATGACAGTTGGTAATCAGAATTTCAGAACGAGTACATTAAAGAGACATGCTTCTGGGGGGGATCACATGACAGCTGTACAAGCAGACAGTATGAAATGTGACTTTGAGACAGTGGTAAAGAAAGCACTTAGTGAAAAGGAACAAGCCATTACAGTTGGACTAAAAGCAGTTTATTGGCTGGTTAAAGAAAATCTACCTCTACACAAGTATGAATCATTGATGAAATTTCTGTATCACCTACAAGTGCCAATATTAGACAAGCTAGAAGTGGGAAAGCATGCAACATATCAAACAGAATACATAGCTAGCGAGTTACTTGAATCTCTGGCCATCACAATTAGGAGAAATCTTGACAATAAAATTCATAGGTCTCCATTCATTAGCATTTTTGCTGACGAAAGCACAGACATCGCAATGACAAAGAAGTTAGTTTTGTACTGTCGAGTTATTGAACCAGAGACATTTTCTGCAAGCACACATTTTCTACAAAATGTAAAAGTTTCAAATGGAACGGGACAAGTGGTTTCTCAGGCCATGTTTGACTGTTTAGAAGAGAGGGGCATTCCTATTTCACAGGTCATGGGACTGGGTAGTGACGGCGCCAAGGCTATGACTGGGAAAGGGGAAGGGGTCACAGGACATTTTCTGAGACAAAATGCAATGATGATTAACTTTCACTGTATTGCTCACAGGCTTGCTCTTGTTAGTTCACAGGCTGCTAGTGAAATCCCCTACATGAAAGAGTACCAAGAAACACTGACCCAGCTTTTCTATTTTTTCAAGGGATCTGCCAATAGATGTGAAAAACTTGCAGCAATACAGGAATTGCTTGAAGAACCCATGTTGAAAATTAAAGAAATTCATGAAGTGCGATGGATGGCAATTTACAAAGCTGTTGAGACTGTCTACCGCTCTATGGACAGTCTCATATCTTTGTTCAGCACAGAAAAAGATGCCAAGGCAAAGGGATTCTGCAAGAAATTAGGCAGTAGTGATTTCATTTCAATCACATACATGCTGATGGATATACTGCCTATCATTACAGAACTCTGCCAGGTTTTCCAAAAAGCAAACCTAGATGTTGCTCTTGTTCAGGTCAAGCAGTGTATCAGAGACCTTAAGAAGCACAGTACAACTGATGGGGGATCACCTTCACAAGACCTACACTGAAGAGCTACAGGATCACCTGGTTACTGTTGAGGGCAGACTCACTTTCAAAGGCAATCACATAATCACACGCGGCCAGAGAAATATTGACAATTTGAGGAAGACTTTCGTTGAGAAACTGATTGAAAAGTTAAATGACAGGTTCCCTGATACAGACAGTAATATCATGTTTGCTTTTGGCACTCTAGCTTGCAGACCACTGACCTTCCTGTCAAGTCAAGAACTTGAAGACTGGGGTAATGACAAAGTGGAGTGTCTGATTGACCACTTTGGACAGGAGAAAGTACATGTGTACAAAGGCCAAGAGTCAAGGGCACCTCCTATCATTGATCCTGAGGCAACCAGGGCAGAGTGGAAGCTGTTAAAACCCCTGATTGTCAACAGTGGATACAAGAGAGACAAGATGGCAGATTTGTGGAAGCAAATTAATGCTTATAACAAGGATGATTTCCCCAACATGCTAAAGTTGGCAGCTTTAGCACTGACAGCACCAATCCATACTGCTGACTGTGAGAGAGGCTTTTCTCAGCAAAACCTAGTGAAAACCTCAAGGAGAAACAGGCTGTCACCAGAGAGAGTGGACGACCTGTTGGTTGTTGCAGGTGAAGGACCAGACCTCTTCACATATGACTTCACCCAAGCGCTGAAACACTGGAGAAGCCTGAAACAGAGGAGAATGTTTGCTGAACAGTAATGGTCACTGTTCACTGTAAATAAGTTGTGTGACTGTTCAAGTTTATCTTAAATAGTTGGTTGCCAAAGTTGGTTTAAAGGCAGTGTGCATTAATTTGAATTTGAATTGTTTGGACCAAACAACTGTTGAAAACCTGGAGTGGAGTGTTGATTTATGTTGCAGTATTAATTTTGAAAGAAGTTTGAAAGAATAGCACTGAAGTGAACTCTTGTTAATGACATAATCTTGAAAGAATTTTGAGAATTCTGTGAAATGTTTTGATAGCTATCATAGGACCTGACTTTGAAAATTTGACTCCAATTGTTGCTAATTATGGCATGTGAAATAAGTTACAACTTAAATAGCTCATTGACAATGACTGAGTCTGTACTGAGTCTGTGTTGCTGTGTACTGCTTCCTGAGTCTGTGCTGCTGATCCTTAGCCTCACAGCTGCCTGTTAACTAAGGTAAGCTGAAATAATAAGCATGTCAAAACAAGTTTCAACCAATTGTTATTAAAAATAAAAAAGGACACTGATAGTTAAGTTTTCTTTTATTTAAAAAAATACAAGAACACAATTATTAATGTTATCTTTTATTGAATGGTAAAATGAGTCTGGTAATTCATGGCCCCATCATTTTACCAAATGGCCCCCTTTTTTGGATGATGAGGGGCCCCTTGGGCCCCACTTTTTAAAATCCTGGCTTGAACACTGATCAGGTCCAGTGTGTTCTGATTTCTTGTTGGTTCTGTGACCATCTGGTTGAGACCATTATCGTCCAGTATGTCACCAAGCTGGTAATGAGCTGATGGGTGTTGGGAATTTGGCTTCAGGGTCCTTGTTGACCAGTTCCAACCTGGTTGATTAAAATCTCCGCCTAGTGTGATGAGGGCGTTTGAGTTGTGGCAGATCTTTCCAAGGCTTGAGTCCAGTTCTGTGAGGCTCTCCGTGTTTGATGTTTTCGGATTATAGAACGTGCCTACATACATGTCACTTGTTCCCACAAGTTGGATTTTCGCCCAGATGAGCTCACAGTTGGTCTGCAGTTCAGGTACTGGTGAGCTAATGTGGCGGATGCTGATAGCAACTAGGACTCCCCCTCCATTACAATTTCTGTCATGACGATAAACATTATATGATGATGGGAAAATCTGTGAATTTGTGATAGTAGAGTCAATCCATGTTTCTGTTCCGATAACAATGTCTGGTTTGACACTATCTAGTAGGTTGTGTAGCATACACTGTTTATTTTTGATTGACTGGAAATTAACATTTAGGATCTTCAAGGGGTGCTGTTGTTGTTTCTCCTGACGTCTTCTATTTTTTTCTGGTGTGGACGAGTGGATAGGTTTGATGTGATTGTCCCTGAATGGACTAACAAGCGATGTATCTGATAGAATGCTGTAATGATTTGATGTTGTGACAACCTGGTCAAAGCAGGTTGTGGAATAATTTGGATTACCACATGCGAGACAGTCCCAGACCATAGCACTGTTGTTAGCTAGTTCATTATAAGATTTTGTATGGACGTCTTGGCAATCTATATGATACCACTGGTTGCAAGTTTCACACATAATGCCTCGGTCATCCCATGTGACTGGTTGATCACATGGATAAATTGACGATGTTTCTGGGCCAGGGTTTGTTTGGATGTCGTTTGATAGTGAAAGTAACAGCGCTGTTAGGTGTAGCAGCAGCCTCTTATCATATGACTTGTTCATTGGTCTGTTCACATGCAGTAGGAAATGATTAGTTGCATTCCAAGAGGTATTGTTGTTTGCGATACGTATCGAGAAAGAACCATCTTTCACATAGCTTTGTTGTTTTTGGTATTGGGCTGTGTCTGGTGATAGGATCTTGATGTTAAGGGCAAGAAAGATGAGGATGACAGGTAACATACTCTTTGTTTACTTTCCGTCTGGGGCTGGGAGTGGTGGGGAGTTAGAAGTATGGTTTTCGAGTTTCTTATAGATGATCGGGGGTTGAAACACTCATACAATGGGCAGTGGATATGTGAGACTAGTTTGAGCACCATTGATTACACTTGGACCTTGTTGTAATCTAGTTGATAAACATTTTCAGTTGTTGATGTAAACCGAGAAACAAAAGACGTCCATTACCGACGCATGCGCACACACCACCACGCATGTAATGTAACCAGACTCGCTTCGGTAAAAAAATTAGTTAGAAATAGACATTAATAAATAAATCTGAAGGTAAGATTAGCGATGGAGTATCTTAGGATACATGTTCAATCAAATCGTGATGAACGTTTAGTTGAAAATTGCGATTAAAGAGTATTTTACACATAAGAGATCGACATTGCCATTACCCTGTCAATACACAAGCCAAGGGATCTCTGATAGCTGGGCCCATGCTCAGCTTTTAGCGTTTGCGCTGCAGAGAGCTCCCAGATGGCATTATAAAATCGTGCATCACGTGCAAAGTAGTGTCAACTGACATAACGGCTGAGTGAATGAGTGGAATCGTGTCAATTTATCTGGCAACTTCGACACAACAATGCCTGATTTCGAATAATGAAGAATGTAAAATCTGCTTCATTTGATATTTGTTTAAATAAAAATGGATAGATTACAGCAAACAAGTATTATATCTGTTGTGGTTATGATGTTTGTAATTTGAGGTATTAATCATTTTATCGCGCTTTCTGTAACCGATTTAGGGATGTACATATCATACGCGCTGACATGATTGATTTCATCATAGCCTTTGCCTTTGACCATACTTATTATCTGAAGTCTGGCTTTTTGACATAACGGATAATAAAGAAATTAGCACACTAGCGAGATGTCATATTGTTTTAACAACACTCGCGCAAGCAAAACGATATTTCCTTATTTCGAAAAATATGATTTTACAGTCACTCGTGTTGTAAATTTTAGCATTTTCATAATAGTTAATGGCGATAAAGTTCATATGTTAACTAATATAATGAGACATATTATCAAATTAGTGCAAATCCGATGTTATTGGATGTTCACTTTATATCGATCTAGATTTAATATTTTGGCCAAAAGTAAAGATTTTTTTCACAGATGATGACAAATTATGTTGCTATCACATACTGAAATTTGTTGTTTAAATTCAAACTTGAACGCATTGTCTCAAATACACAAAATAAAACAACAACAAAACAATTTTCACTTGAAATTTTCAGTTTCAAATAATTTTAGTAAATAACTTGAGTTAGTTAAAACCGTTAACCACTATTGCTCAATTTTGTTCATTTCTTCTTAAATTGGTTTAATTGAAGAAATATAAAAAAATAGAATATTTGAAAATATTGAACCAATCCTTTTCTTTGGTAATGCAAGAACTGTCTCCGTCATACCACTTACATGGTTGAAAATTTTGAAATAATGAAATACTAATTAATTCTTATTGACCACCAGGTGAAATATTAATCATAAAAAAAACAATATCCCTAAATTCATTTGTCAACACATAATCTGATGTTCTGCTGACAATTTCAAAAGTTCCAAAAATGATGGATTTACATAAAAAATATAAAAGTGTAAAAACTGTATTCAACAGCTGTATGTTATGTTATCTTACCAGGCTGCAGTTCTACAAAGACTCTAGGGCACACTTTCTCCAGGAGAGAGACTCGTTCTGGATCCGCACCAGTTTGACCTCCGAATCTGTCGTGCTCAAGCCTTCCACAGAGGTGTGATCCCAGTAGTACCTGTTACGATATATGTATATTTTACATACGTTTAGCCACTTTAAATACACAACCATGGAAGTAGCTCAGTTGGTAGAGCGTCCACTTTTTACGGAAGTTCGATTCCCACCCGCAACATACCACAAATACGTCAAAAGATAGATGTTGCTTCGTATAGAATAGAACTTCGCGTGAATTTGCGCTGAACGGAACAGAACGGAAGAGAACAGAAGTTTATTTCTCAAAATTCTCAAAGTGACTGACTCTGGCCGGCCGATTCCATTGGATAAACTATTATTTGTATCTACATGCACTTTGTAATGAGGACAATAAAGAATTATGTTTTCATAGAAATGTTCCTCGCATGAAACATAGCTGCAGTGAAAACCTTTGATGATAATGTAGAACAATTCTATACATGTCGCTTGTTGAACCCCCATCTGAACTCTTATAATCCACAATTCACATAGAATATCGTAATTCGCTTAGAGGCAAATATGTACTCATGTGCAGTCAAGGGCAAAAGAAACGATAACAACGTTTCAAAAGAGAACAAAACAATATCCTATTATAAATGAAATGCGACTACGAACCCTTGTGATCGGTACATCAGTCGTGAAGAAGTACTCACAATTTCAAACGTGTGATACTTTTAATTGTATAACTGTTTAAACACACGAGGGGTCCTAAAACAGCCTTTTCAATGTTATTTTTATCATAATCTTTTGATTTGGAATAAAGAGATTATGAAATTTATGAATTTGATATTTTAACGATATTATTAATATACAAAAACATTGATAGAAATTAATTTTTTGCTTGCATTTTGCCTGTAAGTTGGTTTAAAACAAGCGATAGGGCCATTTTCACTATCCTCTCTCGTATAGCTAAGGAGACTTTTAAGCGGTGGTTTTCAATGGCGTTGACAGATATAGCTTTGAAAAATAAAAGTTAAGTTCAATAAGCTCTTGAAGACATGCAATAACCCTGCCGTAACTACCACTCGTAGCATAACTTATTATGCATTTTATTTGGGGGCGTGAAGGACATAACTGAATTCAGTCAGGAGTATTCACATTTGACCTGCATTTATCTTTAAAGAAATTACAATTCTTGCTTTGAGTGTTGCTTTAAAGGAGCAGTAGCACGTTTAAGGAGCAATATAAGGTGATGTCAGGAAAATGAAAATAAATGGCTCCAATTGAAAGACAGGGTATTCAAACTAAATGAAGCAGTGAAAAAGCATACATTAATGTAAGGTCAGCCATGCGATTCCTTTTTCCTACAAAATATGAATTAAAGATGTTCACACGAAAATGGCCACCAATTTTACTTTATTTGAATCTTTAAACAATGTTTTCTGACTATAGATGTTTTTTGTAATTAGATTTTTGACACTATGAAAATTATACATAAAACATTAACATACAATTATCAGTAAAAATCTTTCTTTTTTTCTTAAAACGTGCTACTTACCCTTTAAACTATCATACATGTAAGTGGCAATTCTCTCTCTTTACTGAGATGGTCTTGCTTTCCTCACCTGAAGACAACCATTCTCCTTGGTACAAGGGTCTATAGCAATCAGCACGCTCATCATGTCTGGAAACAGGTTCCCGTTTTGGTACCAGTACCTGGCAAATGATTAATTCAACTAATTGACATTTCAAGCTATTCTACATTACAATATCAGGAAGAAAGGAAAAGTCTCAAACAATTCAAAGGAAAGTCTACAGAGAGTTAATGAAACGCTTTATACTGTATAAAAAGGAAATGATAACTATTCAAATGGTCAAATAATTTTAAGATATAATCTAAGTTTATCAAGATTTTAAAGGGTTTGAAGCGTTTAGGCAGGCTTACCCATAGTCTTGGTGCCAGACAAACTGCCCTCCAGTCTCTGCATTCTTCATACTCAGCTTACCATGGTAGTGGTAGACCTCGTCACCTAGCAGCTGTAAATCATGCTCATTTTGTGATGTATATTCTCAGTTACAGCTGCTGAACAAACGTTCATATGCCCCTACTGTAGTGTGAAAAAATAAGTATACCATGAACGCGTGTGCCAAGGGTTGCCCACCAGTGGCTAACGGGTTCGCAACTGAGCCACGGGCGATCATGCATTACTGACTAGTGACAAACGGGTAATAATATTAATAATAATAATAACAATAATAATAATAATTTTAACGCCTAGTATCCAGTCCAGGACTGCTCAACGGCGATACAATAGTTGTACAATGTATATTAGTACCCTGAAGGAATTGTACTTTCGAGTCAAGCTACAAAGCGCCTCGCGCGACCATATAGGTCCGTACTTTCCCCATGCTCAGGTACCCATTTATACAGCTGGGTGAACTGAATGCAATGTGGATAAAGTGCCTTGCCCAAGGACACAACACAGTGTTAAGCCCAATTTTTGGTGACTCCACCAGGATTCGAACCCGGGCCTTTGGCGTGACCAGCCAGCACGCTAACCACTACATCACCGTGCTCCACCGTGTCACGCTACTGTCGATTAGCTGGATATTTGTGGGTGCACTTCAGACAAGTCACTGCGGAATATTCTTAATAAAATTGTTTGAATGCTGTAAAGCGGCCAAGATCGATTAGTATGACTTATTATGAAACATTAATGAATGTAAATTATCCTTTTTGTAAAATCCTTAAATATGTTATACAATTATATTGAATCAATATTTCTAGTGTCCATAGTTACGCTACAAGTCAACAATCGAAAAGAAAAATAATTCTTTGTCTTTTTGAGCCCCAGTGTTTCACAATTCCATGCCAATTGCATTCTCTCTCCGCAGAGGCAGGTCAAGTCATAAAATGTTGATCAAGTCTCTGCTTTTTGCCGATTTGTGGGGTAGAATGGGAGATGCTTGATAAGAGGCTACTGAATCATGGCAAAGGCATTGTAATATGGACTTATCTGTTCATGCGAAAAGCATTGCCAACTTCAAATGGATTGTGGATTTTCCCGCCAGATGAAACTACCAGAACCCACGGATTTGGTCTAATAAGAACAGAGGCTCGATCAACATTTCATGACTTCATGATCTGCCTTTGTGCGGAAAATATGTGCCAATTGTGTTCCAGCATGAGTTTGGGTATATTTCTTCGTCCTCTAGAAATTCGAACCTTTTGGCCAAATGGTTAAAAATTTAAATAAAGCGAAAACCTACATGTAAAACATGTTAATATATAATATTTGTAAGTAAAGTAACAGACATTGGTTCAGCAGCTGTACAGGTATATAGATAAAAAAATAGACGAATCGTAACTCATGTAAAATGTCCTAAAAACTGGCTCCAAAATTGAGATAGGAAATATGTTGATTAAATTGCTTTTTTGTCATTATTTTCATATCTATAGTAGGTAGTTCGGATAGAAAACTCAAAATCAATGAAACATAATTTTTATACGTTTTCCTGACCAAAGAACAGCTCATAAGAACACAGCCAATTTGTTTTACCGAAATTCAAAGGGCAAATGGACGTAATTGACCAAAAACATGTGTAATGTTAGCTGTTGTTTACAGTCTTTCGACAGCAGATACGCCCCACCCCAACGCTGGTTGACCCTTATCTGCATATTCACATATGTGTGTCAGAAGAGAATTGAGTAACGTACCCGAATGAAAGTAGGGGCCAGTCATTTCAAAGCGAAAATATTCTTTAATATATTTCATCACAGTTCAATTAAACCATAGAGAACAGAAGATAAGGAAAAACTGTGATTTCAACCTTTTAACACTAAATGAATCATAAATGGCCTCAGTAGTTCAATGGTATGAAGTAAATGTAGGCAAATAAGATTTGTTTCTAATGCCATACATTAAATTGGATCGGGAATACAAAATGCCACAAGCAAAGATTTTTAAAACATAATTGTCAATGAATATATAGCATTTGAAACAAATCTCGTTTGCATGAGATTGTTTATTTTGCTGCACTACGTTGCACATCTCAAAGGAGGTATACGTCGGGATAAATTCCCTCTGATTATTTCCAGTCATACATGTATGTAAGCATCGTGTCCATTTTCCTGGGGCCGGAGAAACGTATTTCCAACTTATTTAACAATATTAATAGAAAATCCTTATGACTTTTCGATAAATCAAAGAATAAGTTTGAGTAATTTGCATATGTCCATTCCAACAAGTAACAATGTCAATTCCAGTTATAATACTTCGGCCTTTAACGAAAAGATGAACTTTCTAATTTGCATATCAATTTCGACAATGGCAAAAAACATCATCTTCAAGAATGATTTCTATTTTTTAAATTTCAACCTTTTTATTCTCTTGGTTTAAACATAGTAGTGGAAAAAAGATTTTTCATGATTTCGAAGAGAATACAAGGAATATTAGATATTATAATAATGCCATTGCTTCACATTGCTAAAATGTATGGTCCATATCCCATAATAATCCTCCAAAAAAGATTAGAACAAATATCAACGTTGTCGCTAGGTTTCGATGATGCTTACAAGTTCTAACATATTGATCTACTACATCATTTTATGAAATAGATAATCCTATAGTTTGCCGTACTCTCTATCCAATGTGTCATGTAATATGGGGTGATCGCTTTGTTTACATACCATAGACCCGAGAGTCACGAGGTACTTCAGTTTTGATAATGATTTAGATGTTTCAAAACATTAATGACCAATGCACACAAAGAATATTCAGCCAGCGCACGGCGAAGCACATATGCACGTGTAGGAGAGTATTGCATACCATTAGGTGACGTCATCAGGATCAAATTTCATATGACAATGGGAGATGCGCACAAGTACTCCGAACTACCTATCTATAGACCGTCCAAAAATAACGTTTATATTAGAACATCAGAATTACAAGAATAATGCTTATGTATATTTTAATTTCTAACGTCACATGGCACAATAAACATCCATTAGAAACAAAACATAATCCAAGAGAAACCTTTTCACAAGTAGTTGCAATCCTTTCAGTCCTCGCTAGTATTCCTGTGACGTCATTTCCGGGATGACACCAAATCGACAACCTGCTGTGTCCTCCCGCACTGTCGTCAACCTTTAACATTTCTTAACATTTTAATTTTGTTGAAAAATAATATGTTAATTTCGAAAATTATAACATTAAGGATTAAAGTTTAAAGTATAGGTTTAACATTATCAAAATCAAAATTGACATATCTTTGAATAGCAAACTATAGTACGTGAAACATTTTGACAGTTAAATTAATTGCGGTAACAAAGTAATACAGTCACATCTATCTTGATTTATCTTACCTTGAAAACACAATTTAACTCATAACTTGGCGCTTTTATACATGGCATACAACATATTCGAAATCAATGTTAACAATAGGCGACAAACTTTGGAAAGAAACAAAAGGAAATCTATTAATTTTTGGCAGGTCACTTTTGTATGAAAGAGCGGGATACAAATTTGAAGAATAAGTAAATTGATTGTTTTAACTGACGTCAAATGCATGTTTTAGGAAAGCCTCATTCTTCTCCGCTGCGTACTTCAGTTTGTCCTGTTCTTCCTTATCAAGTAGCTGGCTGAAGAAAAAACGGGAAAGAAATCTGAGAACTTTTACATTGTACATAAAGAGTCCCTTTAAAAGAGAATATTGATAGTGGGTTGCTAATTAGCAACCATCCAGTTATCTGAATGTTATTCCAGTACAAATATACAGACGTGGTTTGAAAAATTTGGCATTTGAACCGGAAGCATGAGGTCCGGATAAATGAGAATATTTACTTAGAAAATATACGGTCCACTATAAAATAGTCCGGAAAGCGAGGTTGCCTTTTAAGCGGAGTCTCGACTGTCTATGAAACAAAACTAGATTATTTTAAGTGACTTGAGCATATGTATGTAAGTTGAACGTGTTCTGGATATTAATTTCCGAACCAGTTTGTTATGAAGTTTTATATGTGCAGTTACTGATCTGCCTCTGAATTAATAATCAAATATTTCTTCTAAGACGAATGCATTTGCTGTTGTGCCAATTAGTTTAAATTTTGGCGAGCATATAATAATAATAATAATATATTGCATTTGATAATGCGCCACATCCACCCAAGTGAGTGCTCTGTGCGCAGACAAGATGTGTGTAGCTGTAACGTTTAGTTATTTAGTCAAAGTTTATACATGTAAGGTACGGAATGTCAGAATCTCAGAAGAACAATCAATCGAAGAATCAAAAGTTTCATAACTCATTGAATTAAGTCATGTTTATGAAGAATTAAGATTAAAAAGAACTTACTTTCATTGACATTTAATTAAAATTAATCAAGAAAAATCTTACCGAACAATGATAAATCCATTTTCATCAAATGCATTCTTTACTCGATCCGTTACCATAAGGGGTAAAGTACATCCGAACTCTGTAATGAAGCAAATACAAACACAAAATAAATAACACAGTCGTAATCTGAATGTAGGCTAAGATAGCTAGCTACAATAAAAATAATATTAGAAAATAATTTAAAACTCTCTTGAATAGCGAATACGATTTAAATCAGTAATGCTCTATTTTATATGATTTTTAATTTATACTTTAATCAAAAGTAAAAAAAGTATAAGCATGAAACTATCTTACCATATGATGACATTCTGTAAACAAAGAAGGTTCGTGTTAGTTGCTGCAACCTTTACTTGATAATACATGAAAATACAAAATTTAATGTTTAAGTCATAACTCTGTGTGTCATTTTTATGAACATTTAGTTATAAACTATTAACCTGTCCTATCAACAAACTCATCCATGTGCTTCCCAAGTCGACAAATTGTTGGAACGCATGTCCGTTATCATTTACGATTTTCTTCATGCATGTCAAACTCAATTTAAGAAAGCACTGGTTAATAGATGATCTTTCCCTTTGATCTTCGACATTGAAGATCCTTTGATGCCCTATAATATCAAAGTGTTTTGGATGAACCAGTAAAGACTTTTGCATCTCGTCAGAATTGGTAGATTGCCATTCTGGAGAATGCATTTTAAAAAGTTCCAGATTTAACAAACATTGTATATATTTTTTCATTAAACACATTATGGTTGTTGCTGATTGACTTGATAAGATTTGAAATTGATTATTGTTAATAGGACGATGATGGCACATAAACATGTAAGAAGAGCAAAAGTGTTAAATTCTCGTCATGCATCAATATTATTACTTTTTCTACAGTGATCTACTTAATCAAATAAACCAAGAACGCCACTTCTATTTTTTATATAAACATTTTGGAAAATCTGATTGTAACTTTCCCCTTATAATTAGCTTGAAACCATCCCCGGGTAATTCCTCTTTTGATAGTGAGCCAACACAGATAAATCGTGCCCAGTCATGTCAGAAGGGCTCAATGCATGCATATCCACATGTACAAAATATACAATATGTGTTTTGATACGTTTGTGAAATGCATGTGTTATTTAAAGCACATATAGATTATCATATAAAAATGTGACATTTGTTTTAAGACATTGTGGAAAATTGTCCCACATGTACATACAGAAAGTAATAATTAATAATGGCATCCAATGATAAATGTACAGTTATATTTTGGATACACAAACAAAGGAAGAGTTTGAATGTTCTAATGCCAATAGCATACACACAAAGTTATAAGTGCATTTTCATGTGGTTTACTAAGCTCTCAAATAGACTTTAAAAAGACGGGGAAAAAATTAACCTATTCTGCAAACAGACCCTAAAAGATGATAAAAGCCTAACTAAGTCTTGAAGAAGAATTGAGAGTTTAATATTTTTCTCCTTTAATATCATTCAATGAATTATTAAATGTTTGGTATGTTGACAATGAGTCTAAGTATTTGACTAGTCCGAGTCACCCGATCTTGTATACAATCTTTCTCCACATACGAAATCCATTCTACATTCTGTGATTTGTGACTCTTCTCTCAGTTATTTGTCATTGTCAAAGAACATTTGGAGTTTCTACTGTGCATCTTTTTGTCTGCGGCTTGATAACTCAGACCCGCAGTATGGAGGGGTAGTTTTACACTATTTTGGAGTTACAAGTAAGAAATTTTCGCCTAACACTCACGAACGCTCGAACGCACGATCTTCTTTAAAAACGTGGCTATATAAATAAGGAAGAGTTCTAGGGATTAGATAACTTCTTTACTACAGAAATGCGACGATTATGTTGACGTTCTTGGTGTAAGTATCTACACCGACATGAAATTCGTCATGATAAAAATCATGGCACAGGATAATTTCTTAAAAGAATGTGACCATTGCAGACAATGTGCTCAGATATACAATTGTTACTTAAGTAAACAGACACAACTGAATCCTAAATATGTTATAGGTATTACCTTTCACGTATTCTTTGCCAATGTCATCCCATTAACCAGTCTCTAAACACCCGGTCTAGGTCATGCTGGCCTAACAAGCTGACCTATATAAGTTATGTAAGATAAGTCACATATCTGTGTGCAGCTATGTTGACCTGAACATGACTTTAAGAGTAACACATTTAGCTCCAAGAAAGGTTTAGACTTTGGACAGTTTTGAAAGCCTAGCTTTTTAAATTCGTCTGTGAAATTTTAACAACATTGTTGACAACATACATGTATGCATGTATGGATGCCGATAAAGTTCAGTGCATGTGTTATTATAAATTCAATAAGATTTTATTCTCAGTATATAAGAAAACAAATATTGAAAAGGTTATATATTGATATTAGGATCTATATAGAAGAATATCGAAATTCAACATCTTAAGGAGTTGGTCCTTTTTCCTTTCCCTATATTCTCATTATATATCTACCATTTATCTTATATGTTCTTGGCAAAACAATTTGAGTAACCATGGTTCAATAGGTCATTATGTTATCTTAATTTTGGTTCTAGTCAGAATTCAAAGATAGTGATCAGATTAAAATATTTCCCTTAGAACTATAAGGAGTCAAAATGGATATGATCTATTATTGTGGTATGTAAATTTATATTTCATAAACGGCAATCATTCTTCTTAATCACAAAGTTTATGTTTTATGTCATAATGGGTTTTTCCAAGTCTAAGGAACTGTACATACTTGAATATATTTCTATATTTATAAAGTTCAGAAATGTAAAATAGTGATAAAAAAACAAGTAAGATTCTATAGTAAATGTGAATTCATATTTAAATTATTCCCAAGACAGTAAACAGGGCCCACTTTGACAAGAACAAACTTGTTAAAAAGAAGAACTTCAAATATGTCAATTATCCATTTGTATATAAAAATATTAAATTCATTTGTTAAACGCTTTCAATTTCTTTTCTAAATTATTAAGCAGTAGAAATAAATTGTTTCTAACTTTAAAATTACATAAGATATGATAAAAGAAATTTCGATTTACTTTATTGATTGCAGGTTATATTAATCAAAAATTAAAATAATAATAAATTAGTAATCAAGAATTTTGTTTTGTGTTAAGTACTGGTGCTGGTGTTCCTGTCGACAACGCTGGCTGCAACAAGTAAGAAATCATTTATTGAACATACACATTGTCAATCATTTACTGCATGGCATACGAGTATGTTTTAACAACATGTTTGCCACATGAACAACTTAACTTAAATCATAGCATACGTTTAACATTTGTTTTTGAAATTAAAATCATCTGTTCACACGAAACAGTACTTTTGAAGCTTAATAACTATAGGTAAATTGGCAACTTGAATTGTATTTGTTATATTAGTATGCTAGCTTTCTGGTACCTTTATTTATAATATACTTATATACTTATAATCTATATTTTTGTATCCTGTAAAGTTTTACTTTTGATATTTTCGAAAACGGGTTTTGTAATTGATGCGTTTCCATTACCATTTGTGAATTATGCATTAGTTTATGCTGCTCCACCAAACATTTACAATCATTTGCAATGCTACTGTTGACTGTAAACAATGTTAAAAGAGTTGGCTACAATTAAATGTAACTATTCGATATTTTGTTTAAACTGTCAGTTGTATTTTGACAATTACTTTTAACAGTCAACTGGGTATACACGCTTGATAGATTCTTTTGACAGATGCCCTTCAACAGAGGTGCGTGCACTGTTATGGAGATCAATCGTTCGATGGATGTGGATCTATATTTTGTAATGACACGCAGGTACATTGAGATTTGCTGTAAATGTGCCTGGTGTTCGTTGATTGCTTTCATATGAACTTATTCCGAGACCATTGAGAAAACTAGACGTCTTTCTCCCATAAAATGCCTTAAAGAGACTCTTTAGTAATTTTCATGGTATATGGTTTTGCGAACATAATGGCATACACACAATATAAATCATTATATCATATTTAAAATCTAATATATCTAATTTTATGATAAATACTCTTTTCATAGAATATCTTAAAACATTAATTTACTTGTTCACATAAACCAGGTTCCCCTGGCGGAAAAAATTTGCACCACAATTCATTTAAATTTTTTAAACAAATGACAACACTTCTCACTTTGAAAGGGTGGTTCATATCACAATATCTTTGTCATGATTCAGTAGCTGAAATGATAATTTAAGAACAGCGTCGCTCATTGCACAACTAACTTTAGTTGCATCTCCCGGCAACTCCCATTCTATTCTATGCCACAAACTCGAGGCTCGGTCAACTTTGCATGACTTGATCTGCCTCTGTGGGGATAAATTTTTATAAGAATGTAATATTGTTTTTGATAAGATGAAAATAGTGACTGTACCTATGATGACAAATTTGAAACTAGGATACTTTGGAAGAACCGCGAACTATGACCCACTTGTAACAGATCTTGACCTAGATTTTCGAAGCTCTCTTAGTGCTAAGATCGTCTTTAGCCAACGTTAATGCATGGTACTTACGATTATCTTAGCACTTTTGTAGAGATAAGGCGGTTATTATAGCAAATGGATTTCATATTGCTATAACCAAAATTTCATGAATTGATTTGAAAAAATTTATAATTTTGTGGTATACATTTCATAGCGATGCATCATCCGTGCACTGCATCAAGATAACGGGACATTTCGACTCTACTCTGGCTGTGTTCCTAAGGATGTGAGTATCGATTGATTTTCTAATTTCTTTGTAATTTTTTGGTATCTTTTTGACATTTGATACATCACACGAAACAACATTATTTTCAATTGAGTTGTGAATGATCATGGCATGTTTTCTTCTCTGAAAGCTTTGTGACGATGACGTTTTAAAGTCTACAAGTGTTAATCCCTATTATCAACAAATCTGCGGCAAGTGTTGCAATGGACAAGATTGTAACAGAGACGTTTGCAAATCGGAAATCAATAGATGTAAGTCCTCAATCTAAATAAATTTAGATCAACATATTTCTTATATTGTCATAGTACCATACTAATATTAAACCTGTTGATCTAAATTTATTTAGATTGGTAAGTCCTGAGCAAATAATATCAAAAAATCTCCTGTGCTGCCATGTCGTGTACCTAAAATACCCACAATACACAGTAAATTACCACTTTCACTTTCTCTTATCATTATTTGTTTACTTAGTGAAGCTTCATTTTTTGTTTTACTTTTAGATAACGACATTAATATTAATTTTCCTAAACTGATATATGTTTAACTCTCTTTCAAATACTTGTTATGATAAGGTGTATTTAAAAAATATTGTGAAACATTATTTGATAAAAATGGTAAGATAATGATTGGTAAGAATTACAAAAAAGTGCTCAAGAGAGCAAGATACAGTCTTCATGCTACATGTTCATATTTCAGATAAAACAACTTTACCACCATCAACAACAACAACAACAACGACGACAACACAAGTTCCAACAACAACAGTACCAACAATAACAACAACAACAACAACAACGACCATTCCCACTACAAGCAGTACAAGTACTACGACTACAGTTGAGCCAACCACTAAAGACACACAAGTACACGTCACAAACTCAGGTATCTGAATAAATAGGAGAAAAATTCGCATTCAACAGGGTATTGACATTTTCATATTATTAATTGTTTTAAGTTTGTGAATAGGTCTTGTTAATGTTTAATTTTGTTCATTTAAACATATGTTTATTAGTAAGTAAACAAACTAACGAGAAATTAAGTCATGACATGTCAGTTAATCGTACCATAGATTTACAATTTGGTTTATTTTCTTTTACAAATTTTTATAATATTCAAACAGAAACTTTTAATTTTCAAATAAATTTTTTAAATTTTCAAATATTTTTTCATATTTTAAATAATTGTTTTTAAATTTTCAAATATTTTTTTCTAAATTTTCAAGGATGAATTAATTTATCTCATTTATACATTGTAAGATAATCTATTTTAGCCAAGTGTGAAGTGTGTAGCGGCCAGCTCTGTGGAATGATTGCAACAAGCCCAGTAGCCTGTCCCAGCAGTGCCCCGTTCTGTATGAACATCATCGAGAACAGTGACATTGGAGAGAGGACATACACTAAACAGTAAGATACAAATGTATATTTCTATCGACAATAGCGAACTTGTAGAGAAGATATACACTAACAACATAACATGTATGTTATAGCTAATTTGTAGGAAGGACACACACTAAAAAGTACGAAGCAAATATATTTTAACTATGGAAAAGATAGGAAGGATATATACTTGAAAGTAATATACAAATATATTTTAACCACTGAGAATAGCTTTATTGTCGAATGGACATACACTAAAAATTACGAAAGAAATATATTTTAACTATCAAAAAGAGTTAAATTATAAGAAGGACATACACTTAAAAGTAAAATACAAAAATATATTTTACCATCGAGAATAACTCGAAAGGACATATACTTAACAATGAGACATATATTTAAAGGGACACTAAACGAGTTTCCATTTAATACTGTTTGTGATAACCCAGTTAACTTGAATCTGTATATCTATCATATATCTATCATTAACGAATTAAGTGAAATAGTAGGGTATTACGAATTCTTTATTATTCTACAACATTTGTTAAATATATATTCAAACAAGGTGTTGAAAGTAACATTTCTATGTCTTTGGTCTTCCTTGAGACGGTAACGTCATAATCCCTTTAAGTTACTATTGACTAACGTATGAATACAATGAGGTGTCCTTTACCGGGTTATTTATAAGCATCTTACATTCCGACCAACTTACATTTTCTGTTAAGCTATGACATGTTACCAAGTATCTAAGGTAGAAAATGTTATAGCTAGAATTATCATAGACCTTGTAGTAATTGTAGTTATTGCCAAATGGGCTGTAATGGTACCACCGTACCAAAGGGAACAAAATATTGACAATACTTATGATTTGTTTCGTAGTTGTCGTTAGTGATTGAGCGGGTAAGATTAACGTACGTTCAAAAGAGTAGTCAGACTGCGTAAGTAAGTAAACCTAGCCTCAATAATACTCTTGAGTCTAGCAAGATTCAGTAAGGGGTCGCGTCAGTCGATGTTTTACTTGACCATGGACACGTCTTGCAATAGTCTGCATTCACACATAGCCTCAAAGGTTGCCGATAGGTCCGCTGACGCAATCTGTTTCTGTATCATGCTATACTCAATATTTGATCATGACGAGTATTATTGAGGTTTGGTTTACTTTGACTGCAGAGTATTGACAATTTTACTCAGACACAGACAACGAGTGCCAGAGACGATGGTGGGAGGGGTCATCAGATCAGCCAAACTGTGTCAAATTCGTGGCTGACGACTCCTACTAGTTCAAATTCGTCTGTAACTTTTGCTGTGTAAAAGGATTGTGAAGATAATGTGCTAATTTGTTTCCTCCAAAAGATGCGCCACAGACAACGGGTGTCAGAGACGATGGTGGGAGGGGTCATCAGATCAGCCCAACTGTGTCAAGTTTGTGGCTGACGACGCCTACTTGTTCAAATTCACCTGTTTCTTCAGCGGTTTCAAGATGTGTAAAGATAATCTGCTAATATGTTTTCTCCGACAGATGCGCCACAGACAACGAGTGTCAGAGACGATGGTGGGAGGGGTCATCAGATCAGCCCAACTGTGTCAAGTTTGTGGCTGACGACGCCTACTTCTTCCAGTTCACCTGTGTTTACTGCTGCGTCACGGATGGTTGTAACGCGAACCTTTTCCCAGCCCGTAGCACTCTCTTTAAGGGAAGGAGTTAGTCTAATTGGACAGTAGCACGTTTTAGGGGTAATAAAAGGCGATGTCAGGAAAATGAACATAAACGGTTCCAATTGAAAGACAATGTAGTTAACTAAATGAAGCAGCGATAAATCAAATATATAAGGTAAAGTTTAGTCATGCTTTTCCTATTATTCGTTTTCTCCTAATTAGTTTAATACAATTTTATCTTCAGAGGGTCATTTGATATTATTTGTTAACCCGAATAGCCGTAGCCGTAGCCGTTGAAGAAATTGGCGCGTATCAAGCGAAAACGGCATCTTGCCATTTTAATGTGAACATTCAACCATTTGAGTTTGATTTTTGTAGATTTCGCAGCTCTGTATGTTCAAGGACCCAATTTATTGATTTAAAAAGCCTTACAATTGGTTAAATTTATACTATACCAAAAAAGAAACGCATAGGTGAATGTTTTCCGGATAAATGAGTTTTCAAAACGAAATATGTCCATAAAAACTGTGAAAAACATTTGGTTGTAGAAATATTTTGATTGTGACAATTTTGAATGTTCGAATCTGTCACTGATTTCAAAATTGTGAATTTGAACGCGTTTTTGACCAAAATGAAAAAAACAACGCAAAACGGAACCATAAGCACTTTGAAAGTTGACATTATTGGAAACATGCGTGTATTCACATTCTCCACAAAAGGCTTTCACCGATCACGAATTGCAATAGAAGTTTTACCATATGAAGAGTAAATGCAAATTCCACGTTTTGGCACTGCAACTCGAATCACCGCCATTGGCAAAATTCAGACTGGAGAGTCGCAAACATTCCTTGCCAGGGGTCCTAACGTCTAAAAGAGCACAAACACTTGTCTTTTAGAACGCTTCCAACAATTTGGTTCCACCAATGATTGTCCACGTTCTGGAACACCTTGGGTCATCACAGAGGATCAACATCGCTAAATTTGGTTCCTTCATCCATGTTACTGCATTGTCAATGCTGTGTACACAGCTGACAGAGTGCCTATGCTACACAGAATTTCGCCACAAACAATACGGAATCGTTTGCAACAGATCAGATTGAGAGTCAGGAGACGCTACTTTGGCAATATGTTATGACGTCATAATCGCGCGCAACGTGTTCTGTGCTGTAACAACGTTCAGGTCTGGAACCTAAGACATGGGAAATGTGTAAGTCTTAGCGATGCATCAGGATTTCTTTTGCAAAGAGGAGATGAAAAAGAATTTGGCATACAGACGGGTACAACTGAAAGATACGCTCCAAACTGCTAAAGTCAAGCCGTTAGATTTTGGATAGGGTAACCTGATGATGTGGGCGGCCATATGCTACACATTTCTTTCTGGTTTCATTCATTTTCAAGGCAGTCTAATGGGCTTATGTTCATAACACACCACCATCAAACGACACATGCTTCCGATAAATGACGTAGCGTCGTAACGTTGTCTACTACATCGAAAGAGCACATACTGTTGGTGTCACAAGATCATTTCTGACATGTTACAACATCAATGGGATCCCCTCTCACTTACGTAATCAGGATCTTAACCTGATTGAACACTTTTGAGATGAACTGGATTGACCTCTCTGGCAGCGTTAACGTGTACGTCAAATGCTTCCAAACCTGGCTCAGTTTATGCAGGACAAGTTGGAGACCATAATCCAATCATCAATGTAGCGACTTATACAGTCCATGCCAAGGCGTTTGAAAATTGTTAAGCGTTCACGTGGTGGTAAAAACAGACAATGACATTCAAGTGACCTCTGATTAGCTAAAGGAAGTTAAAGTCATATGGCGTGTATGATATCATAAAGAGCAATGATCCTGTTATCTCAGTGAGAAATTTCAGTTTGTTATACGCATTTACTAAAAGACAGTGTCAATTCAAAATTGACTGTAACCACACCTTGAAATATCCAGCTATGCGTTTCTTTTTTTGTATAGTATATTTTATCTTTCATGAATTCCCAATTTTCCTTTTAACACATACTACAGTGGCGTTAAGGGTAGCAGTAGACGTAGAGAGTAGTCTCTTTAATATGTATTTGTCTATTATTAATTTGGCTAGGCTTGTTTACAAAATCAACTTTTTGGATAATAAAACATATGCAGTACTGTCCTAGAGTTGTTTCCCCTATTATAAGATGGCAAATATGAAACAGATTGGGCCAATTCGACTCTCAACATGCGCATTCACACAAACGGCGAGAGCTATCGCTTCAAAACTTTCAACATATATGACGGTTCACCAATCTCATTTACTTTGATTTCGATGAAAATGAACCCTTTAATGCTGTGCAAGGAAATTAACAAGACGTTAATCAATAAATGTTATTAATAAAGTTGTTCCGCATTGGCCAAGTTACAGGTTCTTGGCCTGCTGTATTGGCCCTTGTAACTCCCTCGGACTTGTACGTACTTGTACTTGTACCTATACGGAAATACTTTATTAATAACGTTATCTTGTAGATCGGAGATGAGACTAACAAGTGTTTGTGAGAGAATTACAATTAGGATATAGAGCGAGATTTCTTACTGATAGAGGATAAAAAAAATAACAATTGATTAGGAAACAATTTGCCAAAAATTCTAGAATACACAAAAGACATGAATTTGGCGTTAACTTAAAAAGATGGCGAAAAATGTAGTTAAATTTAAACATGCAGATAGAAATGTATCCATGTTTTGTGAATTGAAAATTATAAACTTGAGGGTATTTTGTTAACGTGAGTGAAAAGGCATGCAAAATTGTATTCAGAAACTCGTGTCACCTTCTTTAAAAAAAGAGACACCGCATGGAAATTATAGTTATTTCATAAGACGGTTAGTACCTGACGATGTCTCTGACTGTACAACTTGAGAAATGAATATGTTCAAAACCAAATTGGAAAAACACTCAAATTTACTTTAACTAAATTTGTCATTTACATGTACTCTGTCAAAAAAATGGATTTAGCCAACAATGTCACAAAAGTCTTTAATTCGATATATAAAATATCTTTCCGTCGATTATTCTTAACCAAATTATTAAAATTGCGTTCTTCAGATATATGTTATCGGTAAAACGTAAAAATGTGACACTGTCCCAGTATTTTAAGTAACAGTTAAGATGATGGTAACGCAGGTACTTATTTGGATAAGTTTACTTATATCCGGTAAGTTAAATTTAATGATGTTTAATTTTGTTTAAATAACTTGTAATAATCATTGTTATAATTATCGTCGGTATTATAATTAAAGAACCTGTTAGACAGTATTTTGATTGTGAACATTTTCCAAGAGGTCGAAAAGAGCGAGAATTACGAAATAGATAAGCAGTTGTCATTTTCACATAGATTTGAATTTGGAGTCATTCTAGCCTAGAGATATTTCGCATCATGGATTTAAAATAAGACAAGTTTCACATTTAGTTTTCTCTCATTATTATGAAAAAGATAATCCGAAAAATAAGTTTGTATGTGTGCTTGTTAATCGATAGTTGATACTGATAAACTATGCATTTTTTACAGACTTCACCTAAAAAAAGTTGTTATACAAATCTCAACAATCATATGTTAACCTATTTCATAGTATCTTGTTTGTTTAGGAAAATGATCACAAAAACGCTGAACTTTTATCAATTTTATTTATCATTGAAAAAAAGTACATGTGGAGATGGAACATACACACATTCACATTTTAAAGTTTGGCAATGTATTTCGTCCTACCTCATGTATCAATCTCGATCTCTGATTGATCAACGTGACCATGGATAAAAAAAGAACTGATATCACACTCTTTAGCTTGTTGAAACAATATTTATACCCCGCCACATAAAGCATAGAAAAAGTGTGCAAATTGAGCGTCTTGAGTTGAAATGTACAATGTATGCTAATGCAATGTTTGTTAATTTGACAAAGATTTGAGTAAACAGAAGCACAAGAAGTGATCCAAATCGTAGTGAAGTTGTTTGCAAATCTAAATGTTTTTTTTGATGAAAGTCGTGTTGAATGTGCTGAAGGATCATTATAAATACGTGATTCAAGATGGTTTAAAATGCGTATTGTATAGTTAATTACGTGAAACAATTATATCCCAAATTTACAAACCGATAAAATGTGTTCTTATACGCAACTAAAACTATAAATACAAACAATAGGAAAATAAAAAGGAAATATGTGACACGTAAGCTCAGAGATTATCTATTTTTATTAAATCTGAAGGTGAGAGATTCAAGATAGAGATATCTCCCGCTCTTGTATTTTGATATTTTTTTTACTTTGACTCTTTTGTATCTCTTATAACATTTTGTAGATTTATATTTTGATGTTTTTCTTCTTCAAAAAATGCATAGTGGTTATCTGGAATGTTTTCCAATATTCTCCTGCGAATAAGATAGAATATTCTGAATGGTATAACTTATAATAATGTATAATAATATGTTTTTGCAGCAACGACGAGCGACAGTCTGAGTCGTTGTAAAATCAACGTAAAACCCACTAAGTACTTCCGCACGTACAGAAACCATTGCTATGAGTTTGCCATCTACCAAGAAGTCTACTGGCAAGAAGCTCAGGACCTCTGTAAGCGCAAAGGAGGACGACTTGCAACTGTTCCAGACCTGATGACTCAGAAGTTCTTTGCTGCAGCTCTGACAATGCTCAAGTCTGAGAGACATGGTATCTGGATTGGACTCACTGATCAGAACTCAGAGGGGCACTTTCGATGGGTGTCCAGTAAGTAGAATAGGAGAGAAAATTATCATATGATTAGGTGTGATATCGATATACACTCAGGGACAGAACTCAGAGGGGCACTTTCGATGGGTGTCAAGTAAGTAGAATAGGAGAGAAAATTATCATATGATTAGGTGTGATATCGATATACACTCAGGGACAGAACTCAGAGGGGCACTATCGATGGGTGTCAAGTGAGTAAAATAGGAGAGAAAATTATCATATGATAATATTGGGTGTGATATCGATATACACTCAGGGGCAAAAAAAACTATACCATATATAATGCAAGGTAATTTAAGCCACGATTGATTGCAATGGAAACAAGGTTACTTCATGTTTTCAGCTGCAACCTCATATTGGTTATGAACTTTAAAGCAGTATCTGAGCAGGTTTGTGAAAAATTATCCTTTCATTTTGTCGTTTTAGATCTCCTTAACTAGACAAGATAGGCAATTGAAACTGGATGTTTGCTTGTTTTCTAGCGTCAAACAATGGATATGCGGTAACAATTTGATAACCATGAAGAGGATTTATATTGATAATATCATATATATCTATAAAATGTCTACATTTCATGATTTTTGAAATTCCAATTATTCATTATTGCCAAAAACTATATTGAAAAAGCTGTGGCCGAAGGTGACTTTGAACATTCATAACAATAACAGTATCATACTCTGATTTTTTATGACTGATTTTGTTTCTATCAGTGAAATAATCTGGCTACAACTTTTACTTTTACTGATAACTTTTACTTGAGTGGCGATACAGTTAACACCACTCGAATGACGTCAAGTTAAAGAGTTTGATGTCATGTTAGAATATTCTTACGTAACAAATTCAAAATGACGTCACGCTGTTACCGAGTCAACATTAAACTGGCATGAAGTAAAGGGTTTAATCATTAAGAAAATAGAATATCTGTAATATCTTGACAGATTTTATGAGTCAGGGAAAGACAAAAGGTAAAAATACATATAACATACTGGCATCCCTGCGACACTTCAGGTCAGAGGATTTCATTATTAAACGATTAAAGATAAAATATCAAATTTCCTCAGGTCGAATCTCCGAGGGACTATTCATGAGAAAACTCTCTACTGAAATAACCCACCCTTATGTTTTGTTCTTTCGGCAAAAAATTAGTTCTTGACATTAGATTCCTGCAAAATTTGCCTTCGTAGGTATCGTATTTTTCAAACATTTTATTTTTGGTATGTTCAGGGCCCTGAATTTGAAATTGCATATCACTTGAAAATCTGAAAACAAAGTGTTATCTAATAAATATAATTGAAATTTAATTCACACAAAAGAGAAAAGGGTATTGAAATACTTAAAAATAGAGGTCGAAAGCTCTTTGACGTAGCATTATTTCAAGGCGAGTAATTTCAGTTAAGAGATTTTCATGAAAAGTCCTAGAAATGATCTAGTATAGAGAATTTGAACACTGGATTCCAAATGATATGTTTCTCACAGAGGAACCAGTGAGGTTCACCTACTGGGAGAGCGGCTCCCCATCCCTGTTTCACAGCCTGGAGGATTGCGTCATCATGAGAAGCACTGAGGGCTTCCACTGGGAGGACCAGCCTTGTGCTCTCTGGCCTCGACACTACAGCTACATCTGTGAATTCGGTAACAAAGATAGATGGGGTTTAGGTCAGGGGCCGATGCAGGATTTTTGTTTGGGACGGGTACACAAGAAATGAAATTATTAATTAGCATCAAAAACAGTTTGACTATAGAAAAATATCATTGTTTATTCCGTTTATTGTTTGTCCCACACTGTTCTGTATACTTTTAACCATGTTTTACCATAGATATACGACTGTCAACATTAACAAAATTGTGACGCTTGGGCCATACATTGGGTTAAGGTCAGGAGCCGATACAGGAATTTTGTTTGGGACGGGTACACAAGAAATGAAATTATTAATTGAGGAGTTGCGCACCCCCCCCCCCCCCCCCCCAAAAAAAACCCACCCTCACACCCTCCCAGATGTCAGCGTTCATGACTGTTAAGATTTACTGAGACCAAGTATCATATTAATAAACGAAAAAGGAAAAAAGGGAAAAAACAATCGTGAATGTTTTAGATAGAGGTTTTAATGTGTAGCAGCCATTACTAGCTCCATTAGCCGCTCTTGGATTACAACAGTTCAAACTTTAGGGTATGTGTTAATATCGTGTGGCGATGTATTGCAACGGTAGAGAAATGTTGTATGTAATAGATCAATTTAAATTATGTTATTAGTCGAATCTATCTAACTTCCTATCATTGTTTATCTATCAATGCCAATTAATCAAGTTAGAATGATTTAATACCAAATGCGCCACGAAGTTTGTAATAAACATGTGTAAAAGAGATTGTTCTTGGACTTGCTTATATGATTTTAGATATGGTAGCAACGACAACTACAACAACTACAACAACTACAACCACTACAACAACAACACCAACAACTACAACCACTACTTCTACTACTACTACTACCACTACTACTACTACTACAACCATGCCCACAACTACAGGTTTATAAAACTTTGCATTGTAAACACTTGTATTAAACTATCATGTTCTATATTTGATTTTACGACCCGTTTTAAATTCAAAGTCATAGATTCTACAAACCCAAAGAAATTTTTTATTCTCCATGGCATTTAAAGGTATGTTAGGTTTGTAGCAAAGAATCAGCTTATTTCTTTTTTATTGAAACTCTCCATTTCAATTTCAAATCTGACAATTCTATTCAACAGCAAGCTTGTGACCTGCTCACTGGACTCTGGACTGTTTGACATTTAAAATCAATTGTTTTTGGGCTAAACTATTGACTGGAAAATCTTCAAAATTGTCCCTTTTGATTTATAAAATGATATTCAGCTATTCTATTTTTGGAACATATACACACAAATGGATAAGCTATCTTGAGAAAACTTTCGACGATCTTGGATTAAGTTTTATTTGGAATTCTCAAAATTTCAAAAGTATTTCCTGACTGAAAATTATCACTAAAAATAAACTAAAATATATTTCCCAGCAAAATTGGTTGTCATCAATTGAAAATTCTTCCAAATCAACTATTGATACCATTTTTTAAAAATCAATCTCATTTTCAGCATTAAAATAACTTGTTGAAATTCCGAACTTCAAATCATTTTCTTCCAATCGAGACAGGTAGATTGCGTCGAACCCCATTGACAGATAGAAAATGTACCTTACATGTTATTTAAATGATATTGGTGACGTATTCCATTACTTATTTATATGCCCCATGTTAGAATCAGAAACAGTTAAATATATGCATAGATATAATTATAACAGACCAAATATGTACAAAATGAATATATTATTTAATTCCAATAGATTAGGAACTTTAAGAACATTTCCATCTTTTGTAAAATTATCATGTCTTTATTTAAGAAATAAGTTTTATAACACATGTGTCATTAATAAATGTATATTGTATGTTGTATTAAATGTAAATATGTATTGTACCTCTTATGCTGCAGTTTGCAGCCTGAGTGTAAATAAAGTTCAGTTCAGTTATAGATTCTACAAACCTAACCATATATTCAGAGATCGTAAGGCACATTTAAAAGGCTGTTATGTTTGTAGCAATGCCATAGATTGGATAGCATTTCTTTTATTATCCAAACTCTCTTTGTTTCAATTTCAAATCTGACAATTGTATTCAACAGCAAGTTGTCCCTTACTCGTGACCTGCGCACTGGACTGTGGACTTATTGGCTTCATGACAGATCCTATTTCGGGCTGCTCCATTTGTGACTGTCGATTGTAACTACGAATTAAACCAAAATATGTGTCTGAAATTTAGTTTTATATTCTGTCATTACCTCTGCTGTGTGATATTGTTTACTGAACTGTGTTCTCATACAACATCCGGAGGTCTTTTGGGGGAGTAAAGAATGACATTCATTTTCCACAGAGATAGATTAAGATTTGAAATGTTGATCCATTTATGTCCGAATTAGACCAAATCCGTAGTTTCCGGCAGTTTCCCCAGGCGGAGAAAATTTGCACCACAATCTAAACATTTTTAGCAATTCACAACATTTCTCGAATGGAAAGGTTGCCTATATCACAATGCATTGCCAGGATTCAGAAGCAAAATGATGATTTTAATACAATGTTTGTGATTGCAATCGTAAATTGCATCCAATCAGGCATCTCCCATTCAGGCCCGCCGGCTAATTGGAACCGAGGATCGATCAACATTTCATGACTTGATCAGCCTAAGTGGGGAGAGAATGAAGTAATGTACGGAATTTTCAACATTTTCGAATCAATCACACAATACAGGATATTTATCTCAGTAAAGTTATGTGACGCTTGATCAATTTATAGCACTACACACCATAGAATAAGTCCTTTGAAACAATGCAATATACAACAACAATTATGTATGGTCCTCCTGTCGTAAAGGGAGACAATCAATGTTCAAATTAAGCTCATCTGAAGTTGTCTCCCTTAGGAACGAGAATATTGATGTCAATATTGAACTTCTCAGTAATAATGGAATAATATACAATCGAAAGACTAACTCTTTCATATTATTAAAATACAATTGAGACTAATCAAATTTCCATGATATCTAAATGAAAATCGAGGAATACTTAAACCTTGCTGAACTTAGGTTAAGGTCACCTTATCTTATCAGGGAGCTGATAAATAACAAAATAATGCTTGGGCTGAAATCAGTTCAGCTGTTATTTTTCTTTATTTACTGTAAGTAAATGTCTTATAATCACCATTAGTATAATATAATCATACGGCAAAAACTTTCCTTAAATAAGCCAACTGTTGGTTTTCATGTAACTCCTGTGTCAGATTATCATTTTATGTTCCATAAGAAATGACATGTCTTCTTTGGTAAGAATGATATTTGCCAAAACGGCTTATTTGGGCTTCCTTGTGTGCCTGTTTCATATGAAATGAGATCAATATTCTAAATAAACGATAAGTTTTGTTATGGTGAATTGCAGCAATAATTATACTCTTTTATGTTAAGATAAATTGCCCACAAATAATCAAATGCTTAATTCAATGGTAACATGTATTTTGGGAATGTAGTATATTTCCGAATATATATGCTTGTCATAAAAAATGTAATCGAATTATGAATTCACAGCTTTGTAAAGACGTATTATATATAATCATCATCTAATCTTTTGAGAATGCATGGGTCTTGACATAATATCAAGTATTACACCAAAAAAAACGTTGATTGTTATTAAAAAATAAATATATAAAAAATATACAAGTTTATACTGAAAATGATGTAGGGTAGGATATATCTTCTTAAAAAGTTTTAAAATAGTGATGCCAACAATATTTGAACGAGTTGCCAAAATCTTGATCAGAAACTTTCAAAATAAAGTATGAACATCTTTTCAATGTTCAATCAATATATTATCATATATATGTTCATATATGTTCATCAAGTATAAATTTTTAAAAATGCTTTAATGGAAAAGAAAATATTTTGAGTGATGCTCTAAAGTTCTGTTGATGTCACCTTACCATGCCTCACAGCTTTCAATAAACTATATGATGAACTATATATGAACATATTTTGTAAAGATTCCTCAAAACACAAATAAAATATATTCTCTATTTCTCTCTTTAAACAGTGGCACAGGCTGATGATTTCAGTCGCTGCCCTCCGGCTGTGAAGCCAATCAAATACGTCCGGACATACCGGAACAAATGCTACGAGTTCGCCACATACAGGGAGGATTATTGGTCAGATGCGCAAGGTCAATGTCACCGCAAGGGGGGACAACTCGCGATGGTTCCCGATATAGAGACCCAGCATTTCTTTATCCATGCCCTCAACGCGCTCGGATTCAGCAAAACAGGTCTCTGGATTGGACTGAACGACAGACATAGTGAAAATCACTACCAGTGGGTAAACGGTAGGTTGATCTGCTATTTATTGTGAGTTATTGAGCTAATGACGAACCATTATTTCTCTGACATATTCTAATACCTCTTTAAGGCACTCCATGGCTAGAGTGACTTATGAATTAGCTAAATGGTGTTGTTCCATCGAGAAATGCCAACTGTTGCTGTAAGTGTCATCGGTTCGGGAGAGTGACAATATGAAGATATGAAGTCGAGATCTCGATCATTAACGATGCTAATTGAATAGAATAGTAATTCCTCTGTTTGTACATAAAGCAAGGGCTAATTAGGATGCTTTAAACATGACATATGGCAATTTGGTTCGTTTCAAAGCTAAAACATATGTTATGAAAATCACAGATGGGTGCTATGAGAAAAATATGAAACGTTGTATCAATGAACACCAGAAAATCCTGAAGCGAAAGCTGAAGGTTTTTGTCTTAATATGTTTAACTCTTCAATGATAAGACGTAATTGTTGTTCGGAAGGAGCCAGGCCTTTTACAAACAATAAGGTATTTGACAAAAACACAAGTCGGTTGTAAATCATAAGGCCTTTTAAAAACAACAACATATTCTGCTACATCAGCACCAGCGTGACTCCTAGTCTATCCTGATATCTATCAAGGTGTACGATTCCTTAAGCTCATTTCGTATAACCTGTCAATGAAATTACATACATCCAGCAATAGCGACAGTCTCCGAAAAACAGAAGCCGAGGCTCGAGATATTTTGCGTCAGACTCCTAGGATAAAAACATTTGATCAGTCTGATTAAAATCGGTCAAGTTCCGAGGATAAAATGTTCAAAATATTAACTCTACAAAGATAAGAAATCCTCTACACTAGGTAAGACCGCACTCCCCGTACCTCGCATCTTTTTAACCAAATGCATACGAAACCCAATCGTTAGCGGGCCAATCATATCGTCTTGCTGTGATCATGTTCAAAACATTGAGTTACTTGCCACTAGCAACGACACCGAAGGTTCTTGTCGGCGGCTTGTGAATGGTTAGTGTAACGTAAGGACATTAGACCTACGCGGCTGCAGTCGGACCAAGTGGAGAGGAAACATATCTAATAAACAGTTCGATTCTCGATAGAGTAAATATCCTTAAAGTGTTATTCCTCAGAAATCGGCCGAGTTAAACCAGCCAGGGTATTTGATTGGCTGCAAAAGGTACATGATATATTTGGCTTGATAGATATCCATTGATATATGATATAACTGTATACACTGCAATTGTTTGTTCCAGGTCAAACCGCCCACTTCACCTACTGGGCGAATGGGGAACCGAATCTCATCCTACACGGGATCTACGACTGTGTGCTGATGAAGAGGACTGTAGGATACCACTGGGTTGATCACCCGTGTCATCTGTGGCCCCAACACTACAGCTACATCTGTGAATTCGGTAGGGGTAGCCTTCTTAGCTTTCACACAAAGCAAGGATACACACAATCTCATTCAAATCAGATTGAAACTACTCCGTAGGAGTAGTTTCGATCTGATTTAAATGAGATTGGGATACAGTGATCAAGAGAGGGTCAAACCTATGTTTCTCCGTGATATTTTAATAGATGATGAAACCATTTTGTGGCTCTAGGATGTGTTCATTCAAGGGAATGTTGTTTAGAGTCTCGGTTGTAGTCGCAAAGTGTAACATTTCTTTCACTTTTTAGCCACAAAATTTGTTTGTCCTCTTTCAAGGTCACTTACGGCTGACGATGACGAAATTTCATGGAAAGTGCATATTACACGTGTACAGACACAATCACTTATATAGGCTCGACCATAATACGTTTTGGCGATGCAAACACTTTCCATGATGTTTGTTGGGAGCATGAATTTAATGTTTTACTCGTTCTTATTGAATATGACATATGCCTTGTACACAGTTCTGATAACTAGACTCTATGGATGTGAGGTCCGAACGTTTAAATGTAAAACAACATGATAATGATATTTGATTCGCTTTATGCAAATCATCTCATTAGCGGACAGGTGTTAACATTAATATACATGATTGACAAATACTTTCACTACAATGAAAAGTATAATTGCATGTATTTATTTTAATATTCATATCTCTAGATATGTTACCTACGACAACTACAACTACTACAACAACCACCACAACTACTACAACTTTACCCACTACAACAACAACTACAACAACAACCACCACCACAACTCTACCCACTACTACTACCACAATCACCACAACAACCACCACTACAACATTACCCACTACTACAACTGAGGAACCTTCTACTACTACAACTGAAATGGTCACTGTACCTGGTAATAGTCAAATGGAGACATCTGCCTACATCACGACAAATGTTGCAACTACTTTACTCGCAAATTCAGGTACAATTCTAGAATTCAACTGTATTTTTTGGTTCCTCAATTAATGACAACAAAAGATTCTTCAATTTGTTCATTTTTTTCAAAGATTGGAATTGAATTTTACAAAGTAATCCTTAAAGCAAAGTGTGTAGTTGCGATAACTCCAAGTGCAAACATCCTCCTAGTATAGACAAAATGGATGCTGCTTTTGTTTTCTTTCTTTCAAGAAAGCGAAGAATCATCCTGCTATATCAGTGTATATGTCTCCGCGTTAATCTACAACCTATCCTCTGATATCCTTCTATGGTATTCTGCCGTATCGCTATATATAGCAAGCCAATCAAATTATGCCCTTTCAACGATAGCGGCAAACTGGTTTCTTGGCTTCTTTCCGCGTGCTCACCTCGTGATTCAAATCAGCCAATGGGAGTGCTATAAGATAACAAGTGAAGAAGCGAGCAGAGCTCACGTACCCCCGCTCCCCACTTTGTTGAAATAATTTCAAATAGTAAAATTGATTAATATTGGTTAAAGTTGGAGGTTAGTTGAGTATACAGTAAGTTTGTCATTGTGTAAGTCTTCTTTCCACTGAAACCTCAATACTTAATGTTTTAATAAGTTTAACAATGAAAAGGGTACATCTAGGGATAATGGTTTATCTTTGTTTCAAATTTGAGGTAGTTATCATGAAGGACAAAATTATTTTTATTGAGTCACTTTGTAAGTCATTTTCCCCAAAGAAACCACAGAAAAGAAAATCCACATATCGTTTAACTCTCACAAGAAATATCCAGCAATAATAAAATATGTAGCAAATTTGGTGAGATGAATATTTCAGAAAATATGTTCTGGACATAGTAATTTATCATAGAATCACTTTTTAGTCATATATCAATGGAAACTGCAAACAATAAAAATAATTTGTTGGTCTAACCCTCAAAAGGCACATCTAGGGATCATGGTTGATAAGTGTATGAAGTTTGGTGAAGCTAGCATGAATATTTCAGAAGATATGCTCGGGACAAAGAACTTGGTCGTAAAGTCACTGTTTTAGTCATGTTTCCATGGAAACCACAAAAAGTAAAAATAATGTTTTGGTCTAACCCTCAAAAGGCAAATCTAGGGATCATGTTTGATAAGTGTTTTAGTTTAAACATATTTTATTCATCAGAAAAGGATTGGGTACAAGTTATACAACTTAGAAAAACCATCTCCCTAATATGTACATTAAATATTATTTTCATTCGTTATACAAGATGGACAGAATAGAACAGATAAAATACAATACTGATACAATAATTAAAGGAACCTTTTTATTTGACTTATGTAAGTTTGAACAATTTTGAATATACTTTGATTTATATGGATATTCAGATCAGCATTGCCACACAGGAGTAAGTCACAAGTAATGTTCAAATTGGTAACACTGCGTAAGTTTGCCATCATGACAGATCTTTCTAAATTATATAATTTACAATTAAACAAGTAGTGGTAAGAATTCTCACAATTATTTCCACATGAACAGCATGGCCTGTCCAAAATACAGACACGAAATAGATCATAATTTAGGGGACTACACAAATAACGTAGTTTTGTGAGAATGTTGGTGATAAGTGTATGAAGGTTGGTGAAGCTAGCATGTATAGTTTAGGAGATATGCTCCGGACAAACTGTTGTGACGGACGGACAGACGGACGGGCGGACGGACGGACAGACGGACGGACAGACGGACGGACAGAATGAGCGTTATATACCCCCGCTTACGCTGTAAGGCGGTGGTATAATACATCTGAAGTCTCATTGCAGGCTTTAAACTGTGCCCGCTGAGATTTTCACGACCGACATCACTAGACAACAGTTTATGGAGTTCGAAATAGTTTGACTGAAAACAGACAGGCTATAAATAGCGCTGAGTAACCACCGTCAGCGATTCGGCAGAATACCATACCAGAAGGATATCAGGGGATAGGTTGTAGCATAACGCGGAGATATATACGCTGATATAGCGGGATGGCGAAGAATATCACAATGATTTTGCAAACGTTAACACGATATTTATCAAATGAAAATATTTATCGTCGATTAAAATAAGGCAACAGAAAGGGACCGTAGCATGTTTTTATTTTTTTAAATTCCCCGAAAAAATGGTTCATGCAAAGCCATTATATATTGTCGGTCAAACATGCAATTAACCCATCTCCTAGAAGAAATTATCCAGTTTAAGCGGGCATTTTGATGTGAACACCTTTCATTCATTCGATTTAAGAAATGGTTCGAGTCGCTTCAATAGACATTTACAGTTCATTTACGAACTCTTTTTATTGATTGAATATGATTTTCTTGTTACTAGTTACATAAGTTTTCCTCTTCTAAACATCACCAAATTTCCATTCATCTTTTTCTACTCCCTTTATTCCAGTGTCCTGTCCGGCGTGGAACTGTGATATGGACTGTGGACTGACTGGATTCAAGACCAATCCAACCTCTGGATGCTCCTTGTGCGAGTGCTTGACCTGATAACAATTGTCAATGAAACCAATAGATGGTCACTTGGGTGTATGAAAAAATAAATCGTTTCATCTGGTTTAAGTTTTGAAAGTAAATACCTGTCAGCTCACAGGCCCTCGGGTCATTAAAAGACCCCATTATGCCCGCAGAAAAAAAGGAGGAAAAGTTTTGAGATGACCCCTTGATTTCAACGCCTTCATATTTACATATTTAAAAGAACCTACCTCATCGCCTTTTGCGTCAACTGCTATGCTATGACTGCTATGACTAAAACTTTGCATCGACATATACATACATGTAGGTGACATATATATGTACCTTTCGTTCGCCAATCATGGAACCTAACAATATTTTGTAGTTATTTCTGCCAATCGAGCGAAAACCGACTTTTAAGCTCAAAGTATCCATATCCGCACAAATGGCGGTCCGAAGGAGGGGAGCCCGAAGCGAATGAAAAAAGAAAGCTACCCTTTGATGAGCATCGACCAATCACAGCGCCTTATTCAGTCTAAGTAAACTTAGCCTCAATAATATCCGTTTCACTCCGATATTGAGTCTAGCAAAATTAAGTAGCGGGTGGGTCACGACAGCCTGTCTATCGAATTGACCAATCAGGGATCGTGTCACCAAGCCGCAATAGTCTGCATTCGCACAATAACGTTTGAGGGTCATAGGTCGGCGAATGGTCGACTGCCGCTACTACATTTAGCACGAGTCAATATCGAAGTGAAACGGGTGTTATTGAGGCTAGGTTTACTTAGACTGCGCCTGATTCGGTCGGTTATTTGGAAACTACAACCGGATCCTGTATATTGAGCCCTTCAAAGATCGAATCACTTTTGTCTGTCTGTTAACACCAGATATACTTTCAATTTAGAAATAAAGTTTATGAGATAACAATCATCAACTTTCATATACAATGTATGCTTTGGAATAATGTCAGCAATTCGCATATATATATATTTCCATTTTGTTATCTATACTTTTTGAGCTACGGGCATTCATTCAACACTCTCTCCGTCATGCTTGGTCATATCAATGAAATATAGACGTCACAATATATGAACGCGACAATCCTTAGTACTCATATTTAGAAAATAGAACGGAAAGTGCATTACTTAAAATTCGATGTAATTTTGATAATGATTGATACTTTATTTGTAGATCACGCGGAAGTAAAAAGCATCTTTTAGTAAACAAATCTACTGGGTGAAATTACGTTGAAAACTTACCCTTTCAATAAGCATCGTTTGTAACAAGCTCTTGTTTGTAGGAAGGAAGTCAAATTCGTGCACGTAGGTATTTCTGAACAATTTGATGTAAAATATTTCTAAAGATTTTTTGTAATTTTCAGTTTTGTTCTTTGTCATGTTGAGATAAGAAAAAACCATGACAACTAAGAATATCAATGAATACAAAACAATATATTTTATTTGTTCAAATTCTGTGTTTTAGAAAGGAGAGAGAAGCTGAATATGAGAGAAACCAATGTGACGTCATTGTTAAAATTTTACTCTTTTGAAGCTCCAAGCAAAAACTCCAAAACAATCCAACAGGCTGCAGGTTAAAATGGTAAACTTTCTTTTAAGAAGTTTACAAGCTCACATAAAATTACGTTATCAACCAAGTGAAAAATATGCACTAAAAAGACAAAATTAGCTTTACCTAAGTTGGACCATTCGAAAGATTTTTTTTCAAGATGGCCACCAAAATCTGTAACTATTATTTCAACTGTGCCGATTTTTATGTCTATTCCTTGGGTTGAAGCGGACTACATAAGGTCCAAATGAATACAATTTATAGAATAGATATGAGATGGCGAGAGAAAGAAGGCCACTGTTTCATTCCAGCTAGAAGTAAGGTTCAAAGGTTAAAGCCCAATAATTACAAGCACATATCCTTCAATGTTATCAAAGTTTTAAAGGGGCAGTAGCACGTTTTAGGGGGAATATAAGGTGATGTCAGGAACATGAAAATTAATGGTTCTAATTGAAAGACAATGTATTTACAATAAATGGAACAGTAATAATTCAAATAAATAACGTAAAGTTTAGCCATGCGATTCCCTTTTCTTACGCAAAAAGAATTAAAGGTGTTGACACAAAATTGCCGCCATTAGATTTTATGTAAATCGTCATACGTTTTCCTCTAACTATGAATGACTGGCTGGCGTTATGAGATTTTTAATACTGTCAAAATAACACATTAAGCATTAACTTACAATTATCAGTGAAAAATTTAAATTAAGAAATTATCAAAAAACGTGCTACTTCCCCTGTAAAACATATTTTCGACGACAAGTAATTCAAAGTATATGTAACTTTTTCCATAAGTTAAATTCTTGATGTAGCATCAAAGATTACAACCGAAATAACGATATACTGTCGTCAAGTCTGTTCAGAATAGTCCCAGCTTAATATCTTAGTTTAATCTTTAAAATATTTAACATTTAAAAGTACTATCCTTGAAAAAACACTCCTAGCGACCTACTGACCTTTACTTATCTTTGTAGATAATCTTAAATTTTCGAAGGATTCACCTTTGGACATACATGTTGTATTGGTCAATACTCGTAAATACAACTGGATTTATGTGACATATATGAAAGAACTTACATTTAACAGTACTAGTCAATAAGAATATGAATACTGGTTTTGTATTTAAAGAAAACCTCGGGGTTTAGGCAAATTCTATCACATCATATTTATGCTTGTAAACAATATTTCTTTGACATTTATATAAATATCGGTTCCTTGTCAACCAAACATTCGCACAAATTATTGAACAGATCAGTTAATTACACACTTAAGTTCCTTGGCTTTATAGCACTTAGCCAAAGGGCAGCAACCAGACCGAATGTAACATGTAACCTTGACAAAAAACGCAAAGTTCTTATCGTGTCGGAATATACCATATGCATGAAATGACCTGTCTAAGCGTTCTCAGTATGTTATATATATGACCGAGAAATGGGTGGCTTACGAATAATCTGTGAGTAATGAAATTCACATAAACGTCATTATATTCTTAATGATTTTCCTTGATTGTTATGAATAGTGACCAAGTGTGCTCTTCAAATGTTTCGTATACTAGATGAAAGATTTAAGTTAAGTAATACAAATAAATAAGCTGACATTATAATGCTTTTTGGTAAAATGTGAGTTGGCGATTTACAGCATAAAACATTTAAATCGAATTACAGCATAGCAATTTCAATCTAATACCATAACCAAGTTCTCTTTCTCGCTAGTACCGCTACTTCGAAATAGAAAAAATAATTTGATTTTAAATGTCATTCACGAAATATATTATCTACAAGCTTATTGAGCACTTCTTTCTTTTCAGTGTTCCTATATAGTGCGCTTCACATTGGAAACTCGATGTTATTGGGCCACGGTAAGCAATTAACTAGCAAGTTAGCATATTGGGAAGATAGCGTCACATGTATAGACTGCCTCCGTTTTTCGGTTTTCGGTTTTACATTGAAAGAATTGTTGCGTTTTGTCAGCTTTTTGTGGCATCGCTTTAGTGTACTGAATCTGAATCAGATAGCCATATCAGGAATCATCTGGGTTTCTAAACCCACACCACTCAAGTTGGCGATATTTAGCAAGGGTTAAACAAAAAGAGCCATTGTTGGCGATATGTAGCAAGGCTTAAACTGAAACCACTCATTTTGGCGTTATTTGGCAAGGCTTAAACTGAAACCACTCATTTTGGCGTTATGTAGCAAGATTAAACAAAAAACCTTTAGGTTTGCGATTTGTAGAAAGCCTTAAACTGAAACCACTCATTTTGACGTTATGTAGCAAGCCTTAAATGAAACCACTCATTTTGGCGTAATGAAGCAAGCCTTAATCAAAACCCCTCATTTTGACGTTATGTAGCGAGCCTTAAATGAAACCCCTCATTTTGGCGTTATGTAGCAAGCCTTAAATGAAACCCCTCATTTTGGCGTTATGTAGCAAGCCTTAAATGAAACCACTCATTTTGGCGTTATGTAGCAAGCCTTAAATGAAACCAGTCATTTTGACGTTATGTTGCAAGCCTTAAATGAAACCACTCATTTTGGCGTTATGAAGCAAGCCTTAATCAAAACCCCTCATTTTGACGTTATGTAGCGAGCCTTTAATGAAACCCCTCATTTTGGCGTTATGTAGCAAGCCTTAAATGAAACCACTCATTTTGGCGTTATGTAGCAAGCCTTAAATGAAACCACTCATTTTGGCGTTATGTAGCAAGCCTTAAATGAAACCACTCATTTTGACGTTATGTAGCAAGCCTTAAATGAAACCACTCATTTTGGCATTATGTAGCAAGCCTTAAATGAAACCACTCATTTTGGCGTTATGTAGCAAGCCTTAAATGAAACCACTCATTTTGGCGTTATGTAGCAAGCCTTAAATGAAACCACTCATTTTGGCGTTATTTTGCAAGCCTTAAATGAAACCACTCATTTTGGCGTTATGTAGCAAGCCTTAAATGAAACCACTCATTTTGGCGTTATGTAGCAAGCCTTAAATGAAACCACTCATTTTAGCGTGATGTTGCAAGCCTTAAATGAAACCACTCATTTTGGCGTGATGTTGCAAGCCTTAAATGAAACCACTCATTTTGGCGTTATGTTGCAAGCCTTAAATGAAACCACTCATTTTGGCGTGATGTTGCAAGCCTTAAATGAAACCACTCATTTTGACGTTATGTAGCAAGCCTTAAATGAAACCACTCATTTTGACGTTATGTAGCAAGCCTTAATCAAAACCCCTCATTTTGACGTTATGTAGCGAGCCTTAAATGAAACCACTCATTTTGACGTTATGTTGCAAGAATTAAATGAAACCACTCATTTTGACGTTATGTAGCAAGCCTTTAATGAAACCACTCATTTTAGCGTTATGTAGCAAGCCTTAAATGAAACCACTCATTTTGGCGTTATGTTGCAAGCCTTAAATGAAACGACTCATTTTGGCGTGATGTTTCAAGCCTTAAATGAAACCACTCATTTTGGCGTTATGTTGCAAGCCTTAAATGAAACCACTCATTTTGGCGTGATGTTGCAAGCCTTAAATGAAACCACTCATTTTGACGTTATGTAGCAAGCCTTAAATGAAACCACTCATTTTGACGTTATGTTCCAAGCCTTAAATGAAACCCCTCATTTTGACGTTATGTTGCAAGCCTTAAATGAAACCACTCATTTTGGCGTGATGTTGCAAGCCTTAAATGAAACCACTCATTTTGACGTTATGTAGCAAGCCTTAAATGAAACCACTCATTTTGACGTTATGTTGCAAGCCTTAAATGAAACCCCTCATTTTGGCGTTATGTAGCAAGCCTTAAATGAAACCCCTCATTTTGGCGTTATGTAGCAAGCCTTAAATGAAACCACTCATTTTGGCGTTATGTTGCAAGCCTTAAATGAAACCACTCATTTTGACGTTATGTTGCAGGCCTTAAATGAAACCACTCATTTTGGCGTTATGTTGCAGGCCTTAAATGAAACCACTCATTTTGGCGTTATGTAGCAAGCCTTAAATGAAACCACTCATTTTGGCGTTATGTAGCAAGCCTTAAATGAAACCATTCATTTTGACGTTATGAAGCAAGCCTTAAACTGAAACCACTCATTTTGACGTTATGTAGCAAGCCTTAATCAAAACCCTCATTTTGGCGTTTTGTAGCAAGCCTTAAATGAAACCACTCATTTTGGCGTTATGTTGCAAGCCTTAAATGAAACCACTCATTTTGACGTTATGTAGCAAGCCTTAAATGAAACCACTCATTTTGACGTTATGTAGCAAGCCTTAAATGAAACCACTCATTTTGGCGTTATGTTGCAAGCCTTAAATGAAACCACTCATTTTGGCGTGATGTTGCAAGCCTTAAATGAAACCACTCATTTTGACGTTATGTTGCAAGCCTTAAATGAAACCACTCATTTTGGCGTGATGTTGCAAGCCTTAAATGAAACCACTCATTTTGACGTTATGTAGCAAGCCTTAAATGAAACCACTCATTTTGACGTTATGTTGCAAGCCTTAAATGAAACCACTCATTTTGCCGTTATGTTGCAAGCCTTAAATGAAACCACTCATTTTGGCGTTATGTTGCAAGCCTTAAATGAAACCACTCATTTTGACGTTATGTTGCAAGAATTAAATGAAACCACTCATTTTGACGTTATGTTGCAAGAATTAAATGAAACCACTCATTTTGGCTTCATGTAGCAAGCCTTAAATGAAACCACTCATTTTGACGTTATGTAGCAAGCCTTAAATGAAACCACTCATTTTGGCGTTATGTTGCAAGCCTTAAATGAAACCACTCATTTTGACGTTATGTTGCAGGCCTTAAATGAAACCACTCATTTTGGCGTTATGTTGCAAGCCTTAAATGAAACCACTCATTTTGGCATTATGTTGCAAGCCTTAAATGAAACCACTCATTTTGACGTTATGTTGCAGGCCTTAAATGAAACCACTCATTTTGGCGTTATGTTGCAGGCCTTAAATGAAACCACTCATTTTGGCGTTATGTAGCAAGCCTTAAATGAAACCATTCATTTTGACGTTATGAAGCAAGCCTTAAACTGAAACCACTCATTTTGGCGTTATGTAGCAAGCCTTAAATGAAACCACTCATTTTGACGTTATGTAGCGAGCCTTAAATGAAACCCCTCATTTTGGCGTTATGTAGCAAGCCTTAAATGAAACCACTCATTTTGGCGTTATGTAGCAAGCCTTAAATGAAACCACTCATTTCGACGTTATGTTGCAAGCCTTAAATGAAACCACTCATTTTGGCGTTATGAAGCAAGCCTTAATCAAAACCCCTCATTTTGACGTTATGTAGCAAGCCTTAAATGAAACCCCTCATTTTGGCGTTATGTAGCAAGCCTTAAATGAAACCCCTCATTTTGGCGTTATGTAGCAAGCCTTAAATGAAACCACTCATTTTGGCGTTATGTTGCAAGCCTTAAATGAAACCACTCATTTTGACGTTATGTAGCAAGCCTTAAATGAAACCACTCATTTTGACGTTATGTAGCAAGCCTTAAATGAAACCACTCATTTTGGCGTTATGTTGCAAGCCTTAAATGAAACCACTCATTTTGGCGTGATGTTGCAAGCCTTAAATGAAACCACTCATTTTGACGTTATGTTGCAAGCCTTAAATGAAACCACTCATTTTGGCGTGATGTTGCAAGCCTTAAATGAAACCAATCATTTTGACGTTATGTAGCAAGCCTTAAATGAAACCCCTCTCATTTTGGCGTTATGTAGCAAGCCTTAAATGAAACCACTCATTTTGGCGTTATGTTGCAAGCCTTAAATGAAACCACTCATTTTTGCGTTATGTAGCAAGCCTTAAATGAAACCATGTTGCAAGCCTTAAATGAAACCACTCATTTTGACGTTATGTTGCAAGCCTTAAATGAAACCACTCATTTTGACGTTACAGTATGTTGCAAGCCTTAAATGAAACCACTCATTTTGACGTTATGTTGCAAGCCTTAAATTAAACCACTCATTTTGACGTTATGTTGCAAGCCTTAAATGAAACCACTCATTTTGACGTTATGTAGCAAGCCTTAAATGAAACCACTCATTTTAGCGTTATGTAGCAAGCCTTAAATGAAACCACTCATTTTGGCGTTATGTTGCAAGCCTTAAATGAAACCACTCATTTTGACGTTATGTAGCAAGCCTTAAATGAAACAACTCATTTTGACGTTATGTAGCAAGCCTTAAATGAAACCACTCATTTTGACGTTGTGTTGCAAGCCTTAAATGAAACCACTCATTTTGGCGTTATGTTGCAAGCCTTAAATGAAACCACTCATTTTGGCGTTATGTTGCAAGAATTAAATGAAACCACTCATTTTGACGTTATGTTGCAAGAATTAAATGAAACCACTCATTTTGGCTTTATGTAGCAAGCCTTAAATGAAACCATTCATTTTGACGTTATGAAGCAAGCCTTAAACTGAAACCACTCATTTTGACGTTATGTAGCAAGCCTTAATCAAAACCCTCATTTTGGCGTTATGTAGCAAGCCTTAAATGAAACCACTCATTTTGGCGTTATGTTGCAAGCCTTAAATGAAACCACTCATTTTGACGTTATGTAGCAAGCCTTAAATGAAACCACTCATTTTGACGTTATGTAGCAAGCCTTAAATGAAACCACTCATTTTGGCGTTATGTTGCAAGCCTTAAATGAAACCACTCATTTTGACGTTATGTAGCAAGCCTTAAATGAAACCACTCATTTTGACGTTTTGTAGCAAGCCTTAAATGAAACCACTCATTTTGACGTTATGTTGCAAGCCTTAAATGAAACCACTCATTTTGGCGTTATGTTGCAAGAATTAAATGAAACCACTCATTTTGACGTTATGTTGCAAGAATTAAATGAAACCACTCATTTTGGCTTTATGTAGCAAGCCTTAAATGAAACCACTCATTTTGGCGTGATGTTGCAAGCCTTAAATGAAACCACTCATTTTGACGTTATGTAGCAAGCCTTAAATGAAACCACTCATTTTGGCGTTATGTTGCAAGCCTTAAATGAAACCACTCATTTTGACGTTATGTTGCAGGCCTTAAATGAAACCACTCATTTTGGCGTTATGTTGCAAGCCTTAAATGAAACCACTCATTTTGGCATTATGTTGCAAGCCTTAAATGAAACCACTCATTTTGACGTTATGTTGCAGGCCTTAAATGAAACCACTCATTTTGGCGTTATGTTGCAGGCCTTAAATGAAACCACTCATTTTGGCGTTATGTAGCAAGCCTTAAATGAAACCATTCATTTTGACGTTATGAAGCAAGCCTTAAACTGAAACCACTCATTTTGGCGTTATGTAACAAGCCTTAAATGAAACCATTCATTTTGACGTTATGTAGCAAGCCTTAAATGAAACCACTCATTTTGGCGTTATGTTGCAGGCCTTAAATGAAACCACTCATTTTGGCGTTATGTTGCAGGCCTTAAATGAAACCACTCATTTTGGCGTTATGTAGCAAGCCTTAAATGAAACCATTCATTTTGACGTTATGAAGCAAGCCTTAAACTGAAACCACTCATTTTGACGTTATGTAGCAAGCCTTAATCAAAACCCTCATTTTGGCGTTATGTAGCAAGCCTTAAATGAAACCACTCATTTTGGCGTTATGTTGCAAGCCTTAAATGAAACCACTCATTTTGTCGTTATGTAGCAAGCCTTAAATGAAACCACTCATTTTGACGTTATGTAGCAAGCCTTAAATGAAACCACTCATTTTGGCGTTATGTTGCAAGCCTTAAATGAAACCACTCATTTTGGCGTGATGTTGCAAGCCTTAAATGAAACCACTCATTTTGACGTTATGTTGCAAGCCTTAAATGAAACCACTCATTTTGGCGTGATGTTGCAAGCCTTAAATGAAACCACTCATTTTGACGTTATGTAGCAAGCCTTAAATGAAACCACTCATTTTGACGTTATGTTGCAAGCCTTAAATGAAACCACTCATTTTGACGTTATGTTGCAAGCCTTAAATGAAACCACTCATTTTGACGTTATGTAGCAAGCCTTAAATGAAACCACTCATTTTAGCGTTATGTAGCAAGCCTTAAATGAAACCACTCATTTTGGCGTTATGTTGCAAGCCTTAAATGAAACCACTCATTTTGACGTTATGTAGCAAGCCTTAAATGAAACCACTCATTTTGACGTTATGTAGCAAGCCTTAAATGAAACCACTCATTTTGACGTTATGTTGCAAGCCTTAAATGAAACCACTCATTTTGGCGTGATGTTGCAAGCCTTAAATGAAACCACTCATTTTGGCGTTATGTTGCAAGAATTAAATGAAACCACTCATTTTGACGTTATGTTGCAAGAATTAAATGAAACCACTCATTTTGGCTTTATGTAGCAAGCCTTAAATGAAACCATTCATTTTGACGTTATGAAGCAAGCCTTAAACTGAAACCACTCATTTTGACGTTATGTAGCAAGCCTTAATCAAAACCCTCATTTTGGCGTTATGTAGCAAGCCTTAAATGAAACCACTCATTTTGGCGTTATGTTGCAAGCCTTAAATGAAACCACTCATTTTGACGTTATGTAGCAAGCCTTAAATGAAACCACTCATTTTGACGTTATGTAGCAAGCCTTAAATGAAACCACTCATTTTGGCGTTATGTTGCAAGCCTTAAATGAAACCACTCATTTTGACGTTATGTAGCAAGCCTTAAATGAAACCACTCATTTTGACGTTATGTAGCAAGCCTTAAATGAAACCACTCATTTTGACGCTATGTTGCAAGCCTTAAATGAAACCACTCATTTTGACGTTATGTTGCAGGCCTTAAATGAAACCACTCATTTTGGCGTTATGTTGCAAGCCTTAAATGAAACCACTCATTTTGGCATTATGTTGCAAGCCTTAAATGAAACCACTCATTTTGACGTTATGTTGCAGGCCTTAAATGAAACCACTCATTTTGGCGTTATGTTGCAGGCCTTAAATGAAACCACTCATTTTGGCGTTATGTAGCAAGCCTTAAATGAAACCATTCATTTTGACGTTATGAAGCAAGCCTTAAACTGAAACCACTCATTTTGGCGTTATGTAACAAGCCTAAAATGAAACCATTCATTTTGACGTTATGTAGCAAGCCTTAAATGAAACCACTCATTTTGGCGTTATGTTGCAGGCCTTAAATGAAACCACTCATTTTGGCGTTATGTTGCAGGCCTTAAATGAAACCACTCATTTTGGCGTTGTGTAGCAAGCCTTAAATGAAACCATTCATTTTGACGTTATGAAGCAAGCCTTAAACTGAAACCACTCATTTTGACGTTATGTAGCAAGCCTTAATCAAAACCCTCATTTTGGCGTTATGTAGCAAGCCTTAAATGAAACCACTCATTTTGGCGTTATGTTGCAAGCCTTAAATGAAACCACTCATTTTGACGTTATGTAGCAAGCCTTAAATGAAACCACTCATTTTGACGTTATGTAGCAAGCCTTAAATGAAACCACTCATTTTGGCGTTATGTTGCAAGCCTTAAATGAAACCACTCATTTTGGCGTGATGTTGCAAGCCTTAAATGAAACCACTCATTTTGACGTTATGTTGCAAGCCTTAAATGAAACCACTCATTTTGGCGTTATGTTGCAAGCCTTAAATGAAACCACTCATTTTGACGTTATGTAGCAAGCCTTAAATGAAACCACTCATTTTGACGTTATGTTGCAAGCCTTAAATGAAACCACTCATTTTGACGTTATGTTGCAAGCCTTAAATGAAACCACTCATTTTGACGTTATGTAGCAAGCCTTAAATGAAACCACTCATTTTAGCGTTATGTAGCAAGCCTTAAATGAAACCACTCATTTTGGCGTTATGTTGCAAGCCTTAAATGAAACCACTCATTTTGACGTTATGTAGCAAGCCTTAAATGAAACCACTCATTTTGACGTTATGTAGCAAGCCTTAAATGAAACCACTCATTTTGACGTTATGTTGCAAGCCTTAAATGAAACCACTCATTTTGGCGTTATGTTGCAAGCCTTAAATGAAACCACTCATTTTGGCGTTATGTTGCAAGAATTAAATGAAACCACTCATTTTGACGTTATGTTGCAAGAATTAAATGAAACCACTCATTTTGGCTTTATGTAGCAAGCCTTAAATGAAACCATTCAATTTGACGTTATGAAGCAAGCCTTAAACTGAAACCACTCATTTTGACGTTATGTAGCAAGCCTTAATCAAAACCCTCATTTTGGCGTTATGTAGCAAGCCTTAAATGAAACCACTCATTTTGGCGTTATGTTGCAAGCCTTAAATGAAACCACTCATTTTGACGTTATGTAGCAAGCCTTAAATGAAACCACTCATTTTGACGTTATGTAGCAAGCCTTAAATGAAACCACTCATTTTGGCGTTATGTTGCAAGCCTTAAATGAAACCACTCATTTTGACGTTATGTAGCAAGCCTTAAATGAAACCACTCATTTTGACGTTATGTAGCAAGCCTTAAATGAAACCACTCATTTTGACGTTATGTTGCAAGCCTTAAATGAAACCACTCATTTTGGCGTTATGTTGCAAGCCTTAAATGAAACCACTCATTTTGGCGTTATGTTGCAAGAATTAAATGAAACCACTCATTTTGACGTTATGTTGCAAGAATTAAATGAAACCACTCATTTTGGCTTGATGTAGCAAGCCTTAAATGAAACCACTCATTTTGGCGTGATGTTGCAAGCCTTAAATGAAACCACTCATTTTGACGTTATGTAGCAAGCCTTAAATGAAACCACTCATTTTGCCGTTATGTTGCAAGCCTTAAATGAAACCACTCATTTTGAGGTTATGTTGCAAGCCTTAAATGAAACCACTCATTTTGACGTTATGTTGCAAGCCTTAAATGAAACCACTCATTTTGACGTTATGTTGCAAGCCTTAAATTAAACCACTCATTTTGACGTTATGTTGCAAGCCTTAAATGAAACCACTCATTTTGACGTTATGTAGCAAGCCTTAAATGAAACCACTCATTTTAGCGTTATGTAGCAAGCCTTAAATGAAACCACTCATTTTGCCGTTATGTTGCAAGCCTTAAATGAAACCCCTCATTTTGACGTTATGTAGCAAGCCTTAAATGAAACAACTCATTTTGACGTTATGTAGCAAGCCTTAAATGAAACCACTCATTTTGACGTTATGTTGCAAGCCTTAAATGAAACCACTCATTTTGGCGTTATGTTGCAAGCCTTAAATGAAACCACTCATTTTGGCGTTATGTTGCAAGAATTAAATGAAACCACTCATTTTGACGTTATGTTGCAAGAATTAAATGAAACCACTCATTTTGGCTTTATGTAGCAAGCCTTAAATGAAACCATTCATTTTGACGTTATGAAGCAAGCCTTAAACTGAAACCACTCATTTTGACGTTATGTAGCAAGCCTTAATCAAAACCCTCATTTTGGCGTTATGTAGCAAGCCTTAAATGAAACCACTCATTTTGGCGTTATGTTGCAAGCCTTAAATGAAACCACTCATTTTGACGTTATGTAGCAAGCCTTAAATGAAACCACTCATTTTGACGTTATGTAGCAAGCCTTAAATGAAACCACTCATTTTGGCGTTATGTTGCAAGCCTTAAATGAAACCACTCATTTTGACGTTATGTAGCAAGCCTTAAATGAAACCACTCATTTTGACGTTATGTAGCAAGCCTTAAATGAAACCACTCATTTTGACGTTATGTTGCAAGCCTTAAATGAAACCACTCATTTTGGCGTTATGTTGCAAGCCTTAAATGAAACCACTCATTTTGGCGTTATGTTGCAAGAATTAAATGAAACCACTCATTTTGACGTTATGTTGCAAGAATTAAATGAAACCACTCATTTTGGCTTTATGTAGCAAGCCTTAAATGAAACCACTCATTTTGGCGTTATGTTGCAAGCCTTAAATGAAACCACTCATTTTGACGTTATGTAGCAAGCCTTAAATGAAACCACTCATTTTGGCGTTATGTTGCAAGCCTTAAATGAAACCACTCATTTTGACGTTATGTTGCAGGCCTTAAATGAAACCACTCATTTTGGCGTTATGTTGCAAGCCTTAAATGAAACCACTCATTTTGGCATTATGTTGCAAGCCTTAAATGAAACCACTCATTTTGACGTTATGTTGCAGGCCTTAAATGAAACCACTCATTTTGGCGTTATGTTGCAGGCCTTAAATGAAACCACTCATTTTGGCGTTATGTAGCAAGCCTTAAATGAAACCATTCATTTTGACGTTATGAAGCAAGCCTTAAACTGAAACCACTCATTTTGGCGTTATGTAACAAGCCTTAAATGAAACCATTCATTTTGACGTTATGTAGCAAGCCTTAAATGAAACCACTCATTTTGGCATTATGTTGCAGGCCTTAAATGAAACCACTCATTTTGGCGTTATGTTGCAGGCCTTAAATGAAACCACTCATTTTGGCGTTATGTAGCAAGCCTTAAATGAAACCATTCATTTTGACGTTATGAAGCAAGCCTTAAACTGAAACCACTCATTTTGACGTTATGTAGCAAGCCTTAATCAAAACCCTCATTTTGGCGTTATGTAGCAAGCCTTAAATGAAACCACTCATTTTGGCGTTATGTTGCAAGCCTTAAATGAAACCACTCATTTTGACGTTATGTAGCAAGCCTTAAATGAAACCACTCATTTTGACGTTATGTAGCAAGCCTTAAATGAAACCACTCATTTTGGCGTTATGTTGCAAGCCTTAAATGAAACCACTCATTTTGGCGTGATGTTGCAAGCCTTAAATGAAACCACTCATTTTGACGTTATGTTGCAAGCCTTAAATGAAACCACTCATTTTGGCGTGATGTTGCAAGCCTTAAATGAAACCACTCATTTTGACGTTATGTAGCAAGCCTTAAATGAAACCACTCATTTTGACGTTATGTTGCAAGCCTTAAATGAAACCACTCATTTTGACGTTATGTTGCAAGCCTTAAATGAAACCACTCATTTTGACGTTATGTAGCAAGCCTTAAATGAAACCACTCATTTTAGCGTTATGTAGCAAGCCTTAAATGAAACCACTCATTTTGGCGTTATGTTGCAATCCTTAAATGAAACCACTCATTTTGACGTTATGTAGCAAGCCTTAAATGAAACCACTCATTTTGACGTTATGTAGCAAGCCTTAAATGAAACCACTCATTTTGACGTTATGTTGCAAGCCTTAAATGAAACCACTCATTTTGACGTTATGTAGCAAGCCTTAAATGAAACCACTCATTTTGGCGTTATGTTGCAAGCCTTAAATGAAACCACTCATTTTGGCGTTATGTTGCAAGCCTTAAATGAAACCACTCATTTTGACGTTATGTAGCAAGCCTTAAATGAAACCACTCATTTTGACGTTATGTAGCAAGCCTTAAATGAAACCACTCATTTTGGCGTTATGTTGCAAGCCTTAAATGAAACCACTCATTTTGACGTTATGTAGCAAGCCTTAAATGAAACCACTCATTTTGACGTTATGTAGCAAGCCTTAAATGAAACCACTCATTTTGACGTTATGTTGCAAGCCTTAAATGAAACCACTCATTTTGGCGTTATGTTGCAAGCCTTAAATGAAACCACTCATTTTGGCGTTATGTTGCAAGAATTAAATGAAACCACTCATTTTGACGTTATGTTGCAAGAATTAAATGAAACCACTCATTTTGGCTTGATGTAGCAAGCCTTAAATGAAACCACTCATTTTGGCGTGATGTTGCAAGCCTTAAATGAAACCACTCATTTTGACGTTATGTAGCAAGCCTTAAATGAAACCACTCATTTTGCCGTTATGTTGCAAGCCTTAAATGAAACCACTCATTTTGGCGTTATGTTGCAAGCCTTAAATGAAACCACTCATTTTGACGTTATGTTGCAAGAATTAAATGAAACCACTCATTTTGACGTTATGTTGCAAGAATTAAATGAAACCACTCATTTTGGCTTTATGTAGCAAGCCTTAAATGAAACCACTCATTTTGGCGTGATGTTGCAAGCCTTAAATGAAACCACTCATTTTGACGTTATGTAGCAAGCCTTAAATGAAACCACTCATTTTGGCGTTATGTTGCAAGCCTTAAATGAAACCACTCATTTTGACGTTATGTAGCAGGCATTAAATGAAACCACTCATTTTGGCGTTATGTTGCAAGCCTTAAATGAAACCACTCATTTTGGCATTATGTTGCAAGCCTTAAATGAAACCACTCATTTTGACGTTATGTTGCAGGCCTTAAATGAAACCACTCATTTTGGCGTTATGTTGCAGGCCTTAAATGAAACCACTCATTTTGGCGTTATGTAGCAAGCCTTAAATGAAACCTTTCATTTTGACGTTATGAAGCGAGCCTTAAACTGAAACCATTCATTTTGACGTTATGAAGCAAGCCTTAAACTGAAACCACTCATTTTGACGTTGTGTAGCAAGCCTTAATCAAAACCCTCATTTTGGCGTTATGTAGCAAGCCTTAAATGAAACCACTCTTTTTGGCGTTATGTTGCAAGCCTTAAATGAAACCACTCATTTTGACGTTATGTAGCAAGCCTTAAATGAAACCACTCATTTTGACGTTATGTAGCAAGCCTTAAATGAAACCACTCATTTTGGCGTTATGTTGCAAGCCTTAAATGAAACCACTCATTTTGACGTTATGTAGCAAGCCTTAAATGAAACCACTCATTTTGACGTTATGTAGCAAGCCTTAAATGAAACCACTCATTTTGACGTTATGTTGCAAGCCTTAAATGAAACCACTCATTTTGACGTTATGTTGCAAGAATTAAATGAAACCACTCATTTTGACGTTATGTTGCAAGAATTAAATGAAACCACTCATTTTGGCTTTATGTAGCAAGCCTTAAATGAAACCACTCATTTTGGCGTGATGTTGCAAGCCTTAAATGAAACCACTCATTTTGACGTTATGTAGCAAGCCTTAAATGAAACCACTCATTTTGGCGTTATGTTGCAAGCCTTAAATGAAACCACTCATTTTGACGTTGTGTTGCAGGCCTTAAATGAAACCACTCATTTTGGCGTTATGTTGCAAGCCTTAAATGAAACCACTCATTTTGGCATTATGTTGCAAGCCTTAAATGAAACCACTCATTTTGACGTTATGTTGCAGGCCTTAAATGAAACCACTCATTTTGGCGTTATGTTGCAGGCCTTAAATGAAACCACTCATTTTGGCGTTATGTAGCAAGCCTTAAATGAAACCATTCATTTTGACGTTATGAAGCAAGCCTTAAACTGAAACCACTCATTTTGACGTTATGTAGCAAGCCTTAATCAAAACCCTCATTTTGGCGTTATGTAGCAAGCCTTAAATGAAACCACTCATTTTGGCGTTATGTTGCAAGCCTTAAATGAAACCACTCATTTTGACGTTATGTAGCAAGCCTTAAATGAAACCACTCATTTTGACGTTATGTAGCAAGCCTTAAATGAAACCACTCATTTTGGCGTTATGTTGCAAGCCTTAAATGAAACCACTCATTTTGGCGTGATGTTGCAAGCCTTAAATGAAACCACTCATTTTGACGTTATGTTGCAAGCCTTAAATGAAACCACTCATTTTGGCGTGATGTTGCAAGCCTTAAATGAAACCACTCATTTTGACGTTATGTAGCAAGCCTTAAATGAAACCACTCATTTTGACGTTATGTTGCAAGCCTTAAATGAAACCACTCATTTTGACGTTATGTTGCAAGCCTTAAATGAAACCACTCATTTTGACGTTATGTAGCAAGCCTTAAATGAAACCACTCATTTTGGCATTATGTTGCAAGCCTTAAATGAAACCACTCATTTTGACGTTATGTTGCAGGCCTTAAATGAAACCACTCATTTTGGCGTTATGTTGCAGGCCTTAAATGAAACCACTCATTTTGGCGTTATGTAGCAAGCCTTAAATGAAACCATTCATTTTGACGTTATGAAGCAAGCCTTAAACTGAAACCACTCATTTTGGCGTTATGTAACAAGCCTTAAATGAAACCATTCATTTTGACGTTATGTAGCAAGCCTTAAATGAAACCACTCATTTTGGCATTATGTTGCAGGCCTTAAATGAAACCACTCATTTTGGCGTTATGTTGCAAGCCTTAAATGAAACCACTCATTTTGACGTTATGTAGCAAGCCTTAAATGAAACCATTCATTTTGACGTTATGAAGCAAGCCTTAAACTGAAACCACTCATTTTGACGTTATGTAGCAAGCCTTAATCAAAACCCTCATTTTGGCGTTATGTAGCAAGCCTTAAATGAAACCACTCATTTTGGCGTTATGTTGCAAGCCTTAAATGAAACCACTCATTTTGACGTTATGTAGCAAGCCTTAAATGAAACCACTCATTTTGACGTTATGTAGCAAGCCTTAAATGAAACCACTCATTTTGGCGTTATGTTGCAAGCCTTAAATGAAACCACTCATTTTGGCGTGATGTTGCAAGCCTTAAATGAAACCACTCATTTTGACGTTATGTTGCAAGCCTTAAATGAAACCACTCATTTTGGCGTGATGTTGCAAGCCTTAAATGAAACCACTCATTTTGACGTTATGTAGCAAGCCTTAAATGAAACCACTCATTTTGACGTTATGTAGCAAGCCTTAAATGAAACCACTCATTTTGACGTTATGTTGCAAGCCTTAAATGAAACCACTCATTTTGACGTTATGTAGCAAGCCTTAAATGAAACCACTCATTTTAGCGTTATGTAGCAAGCCTTAAATGAAACCACTCATTTTGGCGTTATGTTGCAATCCTTAAATGAAACCACTCATTTTGACGTTATGTAGCAAGCCTTAAATGAAACCACTCATTTTGACGTTATGTAGCAAGCCTTAAATGAAACCACTCATTTTGACGTTATGTTGCAAGCCTTAAATGAAACCACTCATTTTGACGTTATGTAGCAAGCCTTAAATGAAACCACTCATTTTGGCGTTATGTTGCAAGCCTTAAATGAAACCACTCATTTTGGCGTTATGTTGCAAGCCTTAAATGAAACCACTCATTTTGACGTTATGTAGCAAGCCTTAAATGAAACCACTCATTTTGACGTTATGTAGCAAGCCTTAAATGAAACCACTCATTTTGGCGTTATGTTGCAAGCCTTAAATGAAACCACTCATTTTGACGTTATGTAGCAAGCCTTAAATGAAACCACTCATTTTGACGTTATGTAGCAAGCCTTAAATGAAACCACTCATTTTGACGTTATGTTGCAAGCCTTAAATGAAACCACTCATTTTGGCGTTATGTTGCAAGCCTTAAATGAAACCACTCATTTTGGCGTTATGTTGCAAGAATTAAATGAAACCACTCATTTTGACGTTATGTTGCAAGAATTAAATGAAACCACTCATTTTGGCTTGATGTAGCAAGCCTTAAATGAAACCACTCATTTTGGCGTGATGTTGCAAGCCTTAAATGAAACCACTCATTTTGACGTTATGTAGCAAGCCTTAAATGAAACCACTCATTTTGCCGTTATGTTGCAAGCCTTAAATGAAACCACTCATTTTGGCGTTATGTTGCAAGCCTTAAATGAAACCACTCATTTTGACGTTATGTTGCAAGAATTAAATGAAACCACTCATTTTGACGTTATGTTGCAAGAATTAAATGAAACCACTCATTTTGGCTTTATGTAGCAAGCCTTAAATGAAACCACTCATTTTGGCGTGATGTTGCAAGCCTTAAATGAAACCACTCATTTTGACGTTATGTAGCAAGCCTTAAATGAAACCACTCATTTTGGCGTTATGTTGCAAGCCTTAAATGAAACCACTCATTTTGACGTTATGTAGCAGGCATTAAATGAAACCACTCATTTTGGCGTTATGTTGCAAGCCTTAAATGAAACCACTCATTTTGGCATTATGTTGCAAGCCTTAAATGAAACCACTCATTTTGACGTTATGTTGCAGGCCTTAAATGAAACCACTCATTTTGGCGTTATGTTGCAGGCCTTAAATGAAACCACTCATTTTGGCGTTATGTAGCAAGCCTTAAATGAAACCTTTCATTTTGACGTTATGAAGCGAGCCTTAAACTGAAACCATTCATTTTGACGTTATGAAGCAAGCCTTAAACTGAAACCACTCATTTTGACGTTGTGTAGCAAGCCTTAATCAAAACCCTCATTTTGGCGTTATGTAGCAAGCCTTAAATGAAACCACTCTTTTTGGCGTTATGTTGCAAGCCTTAAATGAAACCACTCATTTTGACGTTATGTAGCAAGCCTTAAATGAAACCACTCATTTTGACGTTATGTAGCAAGCCTTAAATGAAACCACTCATTTTGGCGTTATGTTGCAAGCCTTAAATGAAACCACTCATTTTGACGTTATGTAGCAAGCCTTAAATGAAACCACTCATTTTGACGTTATGTAGCAAGCCTTAAATGAAACCACTCATTTTGACGTTATGTTGCAAGCCTTAAATGAAACCACTCATTTTGGCGTTATGTTGCAAGAATTAAATGAAACCACTCATTTTGACGTTATGTTGCAAGAATTAAATGAAACCACTCATTTTGGCTTTATGTAGCAAGCCTTAAATGAAACCACTCATTTTGGCGTGATGTTGCAAGCCTTAAATGAAACCACTCATTTTGACGTTATGTAGCAAGCCTTAAATGAAACCACTCATTTTGGCGTTATGTTGCAAGCCTTAAATGAAACCACTCATTTTGACGTTGTGTTGCAGGCCTTAAATGAAACCACTCATTTTGGCGTTATGTTGCAAGCCTTAAATGAAACCACTCATTTTGGCATTATGTTGCAAGCCTTAAATGAAACCACTCATTTTGACGTTATGTTGCAGGCCTTAAATGAAACCACTCATTTTGGCGTTATGTTGCAGGCCTTAAATGAAACCACTCATTTTGGCGTTATGTAGCAAGCCTTAAATGAAACCATTCATTTTGACGTTATGAAGCAAGCCTTAAACTGAAACCACTCATTTTGACGTTATGTAGCAAGCCTTAATCAAAACCCTCATTTTGGCGTTATGTAGCAAGCCTTAAATGAAACCACTCATTTTGGCGTTATGTTGCAAGCCTTAAATGAAACCACTCATTTTGACGTTATGTAGCAAGCCTTAAATGAAACCACTCATTTTGACGTTATGTAGCAAGCCTTAAATGAAACCACTCATTTTGGCGTTATGTTGCAAGCCTTAAATGAAACCACTCATTTTGGCGTGATGTTGCAAGCCTTAAATGAAACCACTCATTTTGACGTTATGTTGCAAGCCTTAAATGAAACCACTCATTTTGGCGTGATGTTGCAAGCCTTAAATGAAACCACTCATTTTGACGTTATGTAGCAAGCCTTAAATGAAACCACTCATTTTGACGTTATGTTGCAAGCCTTAAATGAAACCACTCATTTTGACGTTATGTTGCAAGCCTTAAATGAAACCACTCATTTTGACGTTATGTAGCAAGCCTTAAATGAAACCACTCATTTTAGCGTTATGTAGCAAGCCTTAAATGAAACCACTCATTTTGGCGTTATGTTGCAATCCTTAAATGAAACCACTCATTTTGACGTTATGTAGCAAGCCTTAAATGAAACCACTCATTTTGACGTTATGTAGCAAGCCTTAAATGAAACCCCTCATTTTGACGTTATGTTGCAAGCCTTAAATGAAACCACTCATTTTGGCGTTATGTTGCAAGCCTTAAATGAAACCACTCATTTTGGCGTTATGTTGCAAGAATTAAATGAAACCACTCATTTTGACGTTATGTTGCAAGAATTAAATGAAACCACTCATTTTGGCTTTATGTAGCAAGCCTTAAATGAAACCATTCATTTTGACGTTATGAAGCAAGCCTTAAACTGAAACCACTCATTTTGACGTTATGTAGCAAGCCTTAATCAAAACCCTCATTTTGGCGTTATGTAGCAAGCCTTAAATGAAACCACTCATTTTGGCGTTATGTTGCAAGCCTTAAATGAAACCACTCATTTTGACGTTATGTAGCAAGCCTTAAATGAAACCACTCATTTTGGCGTTATGTTGCAGGCCTTAAATGAAACCACTCATTTTGGCGTTATGTTGCAGGCCTTAAATGAAACCACTCATTTTGGCGTTATGTAGCAAGCCTTAAATGAAACCATTCATTTTGACGTTATGAAGCAAGCCTTAAACTGAAACCACTCATTTTGACGTTATGTAGCAAGCCTTAATCAAAACCCTCATTTTGGCGTTATGTAGCAAGCCTTAAATGAAACCACTCATTTTGGCGTTATGTTGCAAGCCTTAAATGAAACCACTCATTTTGACGTTATGTAGCAAGCCTTAAATGAAACCACTCATTTTGACGTTATGTTGCAAGCCTTAAATGAAACCACTCATTTTGGCGTTATGTTGCAAGCCTTAAATGAAACCACTCATTTTGGCGTGATGTTGCAAGCCTTAAATGAAACCACTCATTTTGACGTTATGTTGCAAGCCTTAAATGAAACCACTCATTTTGGCGTGATGTTGCAAGCCTTAAATGAAACCACTCATTTTGACGTTATGTAGCAAGCCTTAAATGAAACCACTCATTTTGACGTTATGTTGCAAGCCTTAAATGAAACCACTCATTTTGACGTTATGTTGCAAGCCTTAAATGAAACCACTCATTTTGACGTTATGTAGCAAGCCTTAAATGAAACCACTCATTTTAGCGTTATGTAGCAAGCCTTAAATGAAACCACTCATTTTGGCGTTATGTTGCAATCCTTAAATGAAACCACTCATTTTGACGTTATGTAGCAAGCCTTAAATGAAACCACTCATTTTGACGTTATGTAGCAAGCCTTAAATGAAACCACTCATTTTGACGTTATGTTGCAAGCCTTAAATGAAACCACTCATTTTGGCGTTATGTTGCAAGCCTTAAATGAAACCACTCATTTTGGCGTTATGTTGCAAGAATTAAATGAAACCAGTCATTTTGACGTTATGTTGCAAGAATTAAATGAAACCACTCATTTTGGCTTTATGTAGCAAGCCTTAAATGAAACCATTCATTTTGACGTTATGAAGCAAGCCTTAAACTGAAACCACTCATTTTGACGTTATGTAGCAAGCCTTAATCAAAACCCTCATTTTGGCGTTATGTAGCAAGCCTTAAATGAAACCACTCATTTTGGCGTTATGTTGCAAGCCTTAAATGAAACCACTCATTTTGACGTTATGTAGCAAGCCTTAAATGAAACCACTCATTTTGACGTTATGTAGCAAGCCTTAAATGAAACCACTCATTTTGGCGTTATGTTGCAAGCCTTAAATGAAACCACTCATTTTGACGTTATGTAGCAAGCCTTAAATGAAACCACTCATTTTGACGTTATGTAGCAAGCCTTAAATGAAACCACTCATTTTGACGTTATGTTGCAAGCCTTAAATGAAACCACTCATTTTGGCGTTATGTTGCAAGCCTTAAATGAAACCACTCATTTTGGCGTTATGTTGCAAGAATTAAATGAAACCACTCATTTTGACGTTATGTTGCAAGAATTAAATGAAACCACTCATTTTGGCTTGATGTAGCAAGCCTTAAATGAAACCACTCATTTTGGCGTGATGTTGCAAGCCTTAAATGAAACCACTCATTTTGACGTTATGTAGCAAGCCTTAAATGAAACCACTCATTTTGCCGTTATGTTGCAAGCCTTAAATGAAACCACTCATTTTGGCGTTATGTTGCAAGCCTTAAATGAAACCACTCATTTTGACGTTGTGTTGCAGGCCTTAAATGAAACCACTCATTTTGGCGTTATGTTGCAAGCCTTAAATGAAACCACTCATTTTGGCATTATGTTGCAAGCCTTAAATGAAACCACTCATTTTGACGTTATGTTGCAGGCCTTAAATGAAACCACTCATTTTGGCGTTATGTTGCAGGCCTTAAATGAAACCACTCATTTTGGCGTTATGTAGCAAGCCTTAAATGAAACCATTCATTTTGACGTTATGAAGCAAGCCTTAAACTGAAACCACTCATTTTGACGTTATGTAGCAAGCCTTAATCAAAACCCTCATTTTGGCGTTATGTAGCAAGCCTTAAATGAAACCACTCATTTTGGCGTTATGTTGCAAGCCTTAAATGAAACCACTCATTTTGACGTTATGTAGCAAGCCTTAAATGAAACCACTCATTTTGACGTTATGTAGCAAGCCTTAAATGAAACCACTCATTTTGGCGTTATGTTGCAAGCCTTAAATGAAACCACTCATTTTGGCGTGATGTTGCAAGCCTTAAATGAAACCACTCATTTTGACGTTATGTTGCAAGCCTTAAATGAAACCACTCATTTTGGCGTGATGTTGCAAGCCTTAAATGAAACCACTCATTTTGACGTTATGTAGCAAGCCTTAAATGAAACCACTCATTTTGACGTTATGTTGCAAGCCTTAAATGAAACCACTCATTTTGACGTTATGTTGCAAGCCTTAAATGAAACCACTCATTTTGACGTTATGTAGCAAGCCTTAAATGAAACCACTCATTTTAGCGTTATGTAGCAAGCCTTAAATGAAACCACTCATTTTGGCGTTATGTTGCAATCCTTAAATGAAACCACTCATTTTGACGTTATGTAGCAAGCCTTAAATGAAACCACTCATTTTGACGTTATGTAGCAAGCCTTAAATGAAACCCCTCATTTTGACGTTATGTTGCAAGCCTTAAATGAAACCACTCATTTTGGCGTTATGTTGCAAGCCTTAAATGAAACCACTCATTTTGGCGTTATGTTGCAAGAATTAAATGAAACCACTCATTTTGACGTTATGTTGCAAGAATTAAATGAAACCACTCATTTTGGCTTTATGTAGCAAGCCTTAAATGAAACCATTCATTTTGACGTTATGAAGCAAGCCTTAAACTGAAACCACTCATTTTGACGTTATGTAGCAAGCCTTAATCAAAACCCTCATTTTGGCGTTATGTAGCAAGCCTTAAATGAAACCACTCATTTTGGCGTTATGTTGCAAGCCTTAAATGAAACCACTCATTTTGACGTTATGTAGCAAGCCTTAAATGAAACCACTCATTTTGGCGTTATGTTGCAGGCCTTAAATGAAACCACTCATTTTGGCGTTATGTTGCAGGCCTTAAATGAAACCACTCATTTTGGCGTTATGTAGCAAGCCTTAAATGAAACCATTCATTTTGACGTTATGAAGCAAGCCTTAAACTGAAACCACTCATTTTGACGTTATGTAGCAAGCCTTAATCAAAACCCTCATTTTGGCGTTATGTAGCAAGCCTTAAATGAAACCACTCATTTTGGCGTTATGTTGCAAGCCTTAAATGAAACCACTCATTTTGACGTTATGTAGCAAGCCTTAAATGAAACCACTCATTTTGACGTTATGTAGCAAGCCTTAAATGAAACCACTCATTTTGGCGTTATGTTGCAAGCCTTAAATGAAACCACTCATTTTGGCGTGATGTTGCAAGCCTTAAATGAAACCACTCATTTTGACGTTATGTTGCAAGCCTTAAATGAAACCACTCATTTTGGCGTGATGTTGCAAGCCTTAAATGAAACCACTCATTTTGACGTTATGTAGCAAGCCTTAAATGAAACCACTCATTTTGACGTTATGTTGCAAGCCTTAAATGAAACCACTCATTTTGACGTTATGTTGCAAGCCTTAAATGAAACCACTCATTTTGACGTTATGTAGCAAGCCTTAAATGAAACCACTCATTTTAGCGTTATGTAGCAAGCCTTAAATGAAACCACTCATTTTGGCGTTATGTTGCAATCCTTAAATGAAACCACTCATTTTGACGTTATGTAGCAAGCCTTAAATGAAACCACTCATTTTGACGTTATGTAGCAAGCCTTAAATGAAACCACTCATTTTGACGTTATGTTGCAAGCCTTAAATGAAACCACTCATTTTGGCGTTATGTTGCAAGCCTTAAATGAAACCACTCATTTTGGCGTTATGTTGCAAGAATTAAATGAAACCAGTCATTTTGACGTTATGTTGCAAGAATTAAATGAAACCACTCATTTTGGCTTTATGTAGCAAGCCTTAAATGAAACCATTCATTTTGACGTTATGAAGCAAGCCTTAAACTGAAACCACTCATTTTGACGTTATGTAGCAAGCCTTAATCAAAACCCTCATTTTGGCGTTATGTAGCAAGCCTTAAATGAAACCACTCATTTTGGCGTTATGTTGCAAGCCTTAAATGAAACCACTCATTTTGACGTTATGTAGCAAGCCTTAAATGAAACCACTCATTTTGACGTTATGTAGCAAGCCTTAAATGAAACCACTCATTTTGGCGTTATGTTGCAAGCCTTAAATGAAACCACTCATTTTGACGTTATGTAGCAAGCCTTAAATGAAACCACTCATTTTGACGTTATGTAGCAAGCCTTAAATGAAACCACTCATTTTGACGTTATGTTGCAAGCCTTAAATGAAACCACTCATTTTGGCGTTATGTTGCAAGCCTTAAATGAAACCACTCATTTTGGCGTTATGTTGCAAGAATTAAATGAAACCACTCATTTTGACGTTATGTTGCAAGAATTAAATGAAACCACTCATTTTGGCTTGATGTAGCAAGCCTTAAATGAAACCACTCATTTTGGCGTGATGTTGCAAGCCTTAAATGAAACCACTCATTTTGACGTTATGTAGCAAGCCTTAAATGAAACCACTCATTTTGCCGTTATGTTGCAAGCCTTAAATGAAACCACTCATTTTGGCGTTATGTTGCAAGCCTTAAATGAAACCACTCATTTTGACGTTATGTTGCAAGAATTAAATGAAACCACTCATTTTGACGTTATGTTGCAAGAATTAAATGAAACCACTCATTTTGGCTTTATGTAGCAAGCCTTAAATGAAACCACTCATTTTGGCGTGATGTTGCAAGCCTTAAATGAAACCACTCATTTTGACGTTATGTAGCAAGCCTTAAATGAAACCACTCATTTTGGCGTTATGTTGCAAGCCTTAAATGAAACCACTCATTTTGACGTTATGTAGCAGGCATTAAATGAAACCACTCATTTTGGCGTTATGTTGCAAGCCTTAAATGAAACCACTCATTTTGGCATTATGTTGCAAGCCTTAAATGAAACCACTCATTTTGACGTTATGTTGCAGGCCTTAAATGAAACCACTCATTTTGGCGTTATGTTGCAGGCCTTAAATGAAACCACTCATTTTGGCGTTATGTAGCAAGCCTTAAATGAAACCTTTCATTTTGACGTTATGAAGCGAGCCTTAAACTGAAACCATTCATTTTGACGTTATGAAGCAAGCCTTAAACTGAAACCACTCATTTTGACGTTATGTAGCAAGCCTTAATCAAAACCCTCATTCTGGCGTTATGTAGCAAGCCTTAAATGAAACCACTCATTTTGGCGTTATGTTGCAAGCCTTAAATGAAACCACTCATTTTGACGTTATGTAGCAAGCCTTAAATGAAACCACTCATTTTGACGTTATGTAGCAAGCCTTAAATGAAACCACTCATTTTGGCGTTATGTTGCAAGCCTTAAATGAAACCACTCATTTTGACGTTATGTAGCAAGCCTTAAATGAAACCACTCATTTTGACGTTATGTAGCAAGCCTTAAATGAAACCACTCATTTTGACGTTATGTAGCAAGCCTTAAATGAAACCACTCATTTTGGCGTTATGTTGCAAGAATTAAATGAAACCACTCATTTTGACGTTATGTTGCAAGAATTAAATGAAACCACTCATTTTGGCTTTATGTAGCAAGCCTTAAATGAAACCACTCATTTTGGCGTGATGTTGCAAGCCTTAAATGAAACCACTCATTTTGACGTTATGTAGCAAGCCTTAAATGAAACCACTCATTTTGGCGTTATGTTGCAAGCCTTAAATGAAACCACTCATTTTGACGTTATGTTGCAGGCCTTAAATGAAACCACTCATTTTGGCGTTATGTTGCAAGCCTTAAATGAAACCACTCATTTTGGCATTATGTTGCAAGCCTTAAATGAAACCACTCATTTTGACGTTATGTTGCAGGCCTTAAATGAAACCACTCATTTTGGCGTTATGTTGCAGGCCTTAAATGAAACCACTCATTTTGGCGTTATGTAGCAAGCCTTAAATGAAACCATTCATTTTGACGTTATGAAGCAAGCCTTAAACTGAAACCACTCATTTTGACGTTATGTAGCAAGCCTTAATCAAAACCCTCATTTTGGCGTTATGTAGCAAGCCTTAAATGAAACCACTCATTTTGGCGTTATGTTGCAAGCCTTAAATGAAACCACTCATTTTGACGTTATGTAGCAAGCCTTAAATGAAACCACTCATTTTGACGTTATGTAGCAAGCCTTAAATGAAACCACTCATTTTGGCGTTATGTTGCAAGCCTTAAATGAAACCACTCATTTTGGCGTGATGTTGCAAGCCTTAAATGAAACCACTCATTTTGACGTTATGTTGCAAGCCTTAAATGAAACCACTCATTTTGGCGTGATGTTGCAAGCCTTAAATGAAACCACTCATTTTGACGTTATGTAGCAAGCCTTAAATGAAACCACTCATTTTGACGTTATGTTGCAAGCCTTAAATGAAACCACTCATTTTGACGTTATGTTGCAAGCCTTAAATGAAACCACTCATTTTGACGTTATGTAGCAAGCCTTAAATGAAACCACTCATTTTAGCGTTATGTAGCAAGCCTTAAATGAAACCACTCATTTTGGCGTTATGTTGCAATCCTTAAATGAAACCACTCATTTTGACGTTATGTAGCAAGCCTTAAATGAAACCACTCATTTTGACGTTATGTAGCAAGCCTTAAATGAAACCACTCATTTTGACGTTATGTTGCAAGCCTTAAATGAAACCACTCATTTTGGCGTTATGTTGCAAGCCTTAAATGAAACCACTCATTTTGGCGTTATGTTGCAAGAATTAAATGAAACCACTCATTTTGACGTTATGTTGCAAGAATTAAATGAAACCACTCATTTTGGCTTTATGTAGCAAGCCTTAAATGAAACCATTCATTTTGACGTTATGAAGCAAGCCTTAAACTGAAACCACTCATTTTGACGTTATGTAGCAAGCCTTAATCAAAACCCTCATTTTGGCGTTATGTAGCAAGCCTTAAATGAAACCACTCATTTTGGCGTTATGTTGCAAGCCTTAAATGAAACCACTCATTTTGACGTTATGTAGCAAGCCTTAAATGAAACCACTCATTTTGACGTTATGTAGCAAGCCTTAAATGAAACCACTCATTTTGGCGTTATGTTGCAAGCCTTAAATGAAACCACTCATTTTGACGTTATGTAGCAAGCCTTAAATGAAACCACTCATTTTGACGTTATGTAGCAAGCCTTAAATGAAACCACTCATTTTGACGTTATGTTGCAAGCCTTAAATGAAACCACTCATTTTGGCGTTATGTTGCAAGCCTTAAATGAAACCACTCATTTTGGCGTTATGTTGCAAGAATTAAATGAAACCACTCATTTTGACGTTATGTTGCAAGAATTAAATGAAACCACTCATTTTGGCTTGATGTAGCAAGCCTTAAATGAAACCACTCATTTTGGCGTGATGTTGCAAGCCTTAAATGAAACCACTCATTTTGACGTTATGTAGCAAGCCTTAAATGAAACCACTCATTTTGCCGTTATGTTGCAAGCCTTAAATGAAACCACTCATTTTGGCGTTATGTTGCAAGCCTTAAATGAAACCACTCATTTTGACGTTATGTTGCAAGAATTAAATGAAACCACTCATTTTGACGTTATGTTGCAAGAATTAAATGAAACCACTCATTTTGGCTTTATGTAGCAAGCCTTAAATGAAACCACTCATTTTGGCGTGATGTTGCAAGCCTTAAATGAAACCACTCATTTTGACGTTATGTAGCAAGCCTTAAATGAAACCACTCATTTTGGCGTTATGTTGCAAGCCTTAAATGAAACCACTCATTTTGACGTTATGTAGCAGGCATTAAATGAAACCACTCATTTTGGCGTTATGTTGCAAGCCTTAAATGAAACCACTCATTTTGGCATTATGTTGCAAGCCTTAAATGAAACCACTCATTTTGACGTTATGTTGCAGGCCTTAAATGAAACCACTCATTTTGGCGTTATGTTGCAGGCCTTAAATGAAACCACTCATTTTGGCGTTATGTAGCAAGCCTTAAATGAAACCTTTCATTTTGACGTTATGAAGCGAGCCTTAAACTGAAACCATTCATTTTGACGTTATGAAGCAAGCCTTAAACTGAAACCACTCATTTTGACGTTATGTAGCAAGCCTTAATCAAAACCCTCATTTTGGCGTTATGTAGCAAGCCTTAAATGAAACCACTCATTTTGGCGTTATGTTGCAAGCCTTAAATGAAACCACTCATTTTGACGTTATGTAGCAAGCCTTAAATGAAACCACTCATTTTGACGTTATGTAGCAAGCCTTAAATGAAACCACTAATTTTGGCGTTATGTTGCAAGCCTTAAATGAAACCACTCATTTTGACGTTATGTAGCAAGCCTTAAATGAAACCACTCATTTTGACGTTATGTAGCAAGCCTTAAATGAAACCACTCATTTTGACGTTATGTTGCAAGCCTTAAATGAAACCACTCATTTTGGCGTTATGTTGCAAGCCTTAAATGAAACCACTCATTTTGGCGTTATGTTGCAAGAATTAAATGAAACCACTCATTTTGACGTTATGTTGCAAGAATTAAATGAAACCACTCATTTTGGCTTTATGTAGCAAGCCTTAAATGAAACCACTCATTTTGGCGTGATGTTGCAAGCCTTAAATGAAACCACTCATTTTGACGTTATGTAGCAAGCCTTAAATGAAACCACTCATTTTGGCGTTATGTTGCAAGCCTTAAATGAAACCACTCATTTTGACGTTATGTTGCAGGCCTTAAATGAAACCACTCATTTTGGCGTTATGTTGCAAGCCTTAAATGAAACCACTCATTTTGGCATTATGTTGCAAGCCTTAAATGAAACCACTCATTTTGACGTTATGTTGCAGGCCTTAAATGAAACCACTCATTTTGGCGTTATGTTGCAGGCCTTAAATGAAACCACTCATTTTGGCGTTATGTAGCAAGCCTTAAATGAAACCATTCATTTTGACGTTATGAAGCAAGCCTTAAACTGAAACCACTCATTTTGGCGTTATGTAACAAGCCTTAAATGAAACCATTCATTTTGACGTTATGTAGCAAGCCTTAAATGAAACCACTCATTTTGGCGTTATGTTGCAGGCCTTAAATGAAACCACTCATTTTGGCGTTATGTTGCAGGCCTTAAATGAAACCACTCATTTTGGCGTTATGTAGCAAGCCTTAAATGAAACCATTCATTTTGACGTTATGAAGCAAGCCTTAAACTGAAACCACTCATTTTGACGTTATGTAGCAAGCCTTAATCAAAACCCTCATTTTGGCGTTATGTAGCAAGCCTTAAATGAAACCACTCATTTTGGCGTTATGTTGCAAGCCTTAAATGAAACCACTCATTTTGACGTTATGTAGCAAGCCTTAAATGAAACCACTCATTTTGACGATATGTAGCAAGCCTTAAATGAAACCACTCATTTTGGCGTTATGTTGCAAGCCTTAAATGAAACCACTCATTTTGGCGTGATGTTGCAAGCCTTAAATGAAACCACTCATTTTGACGTTATGTTGCAAGCCTTAAATGAAACCACTCATTTTGGCGTGATGTTGCAAGCCTTAAATGAAACCACTCATTTTGACGTTATGTAGCAAGCCTTAAATGAAACCACTCATTTTGACGTTATGTTGCAAGCCTTAAATGAAACCACTCATTTTGACGTTATGTTGCAAGCCTTAAATGAAACCACTCATTTTGACGTTATGTAGCAAGCCTTAAATGAAACCACTCATTTTAGCGTTATGTAGCAAGCCTTAAATGAAACCACTCATTTTGGCGTTATGTTGCAATCCTTAAATGAAACCACTCATTTTGACGTTATGTAGCAAGCCTTAAATGAAACCACTCATTTTGACGTTATGTAGCAAGCCTTAAATGAAACCACTCATTTTGACGTTATGTTGCAAGCCTTAAATGAAACCACTCATTTTGGCGTTATGTTGCAAGCCTTAAATGAAACCACTCATTTTGGCGTTATGTTGCAAGAATTAAATGAAACCACTCATTTTGACGTTATGTTGCAAGAATTAAATGAAACCACTCATTTTGGCTTTATGTAGCAAGCCTTAAATGAAACCATTCATTTTGACGTTATGAAGCAAGCCTTAAACTGAAACCACTCATTTTGACGTTATGTAGCAAGCCTTAATCAAAACCCTCATTTTGGCGTTATGTAGCAAGCCTTAAATGAAACCACTCATTTTGGCGTTATGTTGCAAGCCTTAAATGAAACCACTCATTTTGACGTTATGTAGCAAGCCTTAAATGAAACCACTCATTTTGACGTTATGTAGCAAGCCTTAAATGAAACCACTCATTTTGGCGTTATGTTGCAAGCCTTAAATGAAACCACTCATTTTGACGTTATGTAGCAAGCCTTAAATGAAACCACTCATTTTGACGTTATGTAGCAAGCCTTAAATGAAACCACTCATTTTGACGTTATGTTGCAAGCCTTAAATGAAACCACTCATTTTGGCGTTATGTTGCAAGCCTTAAATGAAACCACTCATTTTGGCGTTATGTTGCAAGAATTAAATGAAACCACTCATTTTGACGTTATGTTGCAAGAATTAAATGAAACCACTCATTTTGGCTTGATGTAGCAAGCCTTAAATGAAACCACTCATTTTGGCGTGATGTTGCAAGCCTTAAATGAAACCACTCATTTTGACGTTATGTAGCAAGCCTTAAATGAAACCACTCATTTTGCCGTTATGTTGCAAGCCTTAAATGAAACCACTCATTTTGGCGTTATGTTGCAAGCCTTAAATGAAACCACTCATTTTGACGTTATGTTGCAAGAATTAAATGAAACCACTCATTTTGACGTTATGTTGCAAGAATTAAATGAAACCACTCATTTTGGCTTTATGTAGCAAGCCTTAAATGAAACCACTCATTTTGGCGTGATGTTGCAAGCCTTAAATGAAACCACTCATTTTGACGTTATGTAGCAAGCCTTAAATGAAACCACTCATTTTGGCGTTATGTTGCAAGCCTTAAATGAAACCACTCATTTTGACGTTATGTAGCAGGCATTAAATGAAACCACTCATTTTGGCGTTATGTTGCAAGCCTTAAATGAAACCACTCATTTTGGCATTATGTTGCAAGCCTTAAATGAAACCACTCATTTTGACGTTATGTTGCAGGCCTTAAATGAAACCACTCATTTTGGCGTTATGTTGCAGGCCTTAAATGAAACCACTCATTTTGGCGTTATGTAGCAAGCCTTAAATGAAACCTTTCATTTTGACGTTATGAAGCGAGCCTTAAACTGAAACCACTCATTTTGGCGTTATGTAGCAAGCCTTAAATGAAACCATTCATTTTGACGTTATGTAGCAAGCCTTAAATGAAACCACTCATTTTGGCGTTATGTTGCAGGCCTTAAATGAAACCACTCATTTTGGCGTTATGTTGCAAGCCTTAAATGAAACCACTCATTTTGGCGTTATGTTGCAAGCCTTAAATGAAACCACTCATTTTGACGTTATGTAGCAGGCATTAAATGAAACCACTCATTTTGGCGTTATGTTGCAAGCCTTAAATGAAACCACTCATTTTGGCATTATGTTGCAAGCCTTAAATGAAACCACTCATTTTGACGTTATGTTGCAGGCCTTAAATGAAACCACTCATTTTGGCGTTATGTTGCAGGCCTTAAATGAAACCACTCATTTTGGCGTTATGTAGCAAGCCTTAAATGAAACCTTTCATTTTGACGTTATGAAGCGAGCCTTAAACTGAAACCACTCATTTTGGCGTTATGTACATGTAGCAAGCCTTAAATGAAACCATTCATTTTGACGTTATGTAGCAAGCCTTAAATGAAACCACTCATTTTGGCGTTATGTTGCAGGCCTTAAATGAAACCACTCATTTTGGCGTTATGTTGCAGGCCTTAAATGAAACCACTCATTTTGGCGTTATGTAGCAAGCCTTAAATGAAACCATTCATTTTGACGTTATGAAGCAAGCCTTAAACTGAAACCACTCATTTTGACGTTGTGAAGCAAGCCTTAATCAAAACCCTTCATTTTGGCGTTATGTTGCAAGCCTTAATCAAAACCCCTCATTTTGGCGTTATGTTGCAAGCCTTAAATGAAACCACTCATTTTGACGTTATGTAGCAAGAATTAAACTAAAACAATATTTTAGAATTTTGTAGCAATGTTTATTCAACTATTTGACGAAGAGGTATTCATTGCTAGTTATACAGCTGCGTACCTTAAGTTTGTTCACTTATCTGTGTATCCTTGTGCAATTATGATGTCATTTGGAATGTCGTGAAAACAAACGAATCGGATTGCTGTGAAATTTCACTTCAGTAGTTTAGGTTCATTTTTTGTTCATAAATTCGCATGTAATTCTTTACAGTTAACCTAAAAGTTTTAGCACTTTATTACAGTGATCAGGGGTAAACATTTTGAAAACACTTTAGGGGCTAGGGGATAGCTTTTTTTTTCAATGAAAATTTTTCATTTGGGAATGACAGTTTTTAACACAAGTTATGATTGTTCCTCTGCGCTTAATCGATGTATATGTAATTGTGTATATGTTTTTCTCACAGAGTCAATTTTGATTATTGAACAAAAATTCAAGAAAATCAGAATAACAAAAATATTTTGTCTGTTCCATTAATCCAAAATGTTCGATTTTGCAAAAGAGACCTGTCGATCACAAAATATAGTTCAAGGACGACACATAGACAATAAGAGACACTTTGTCAGTCCGGCTGAAGTTATGTAGATGACGTCCAGACTCAAACCAAATAACATGATTTGCACTGTGTTACACAAGCAAGTGAACTTACCTAAATACGCAATCTGGAAATTGGTTAATAACTGTAATCTTAAGCATAGAGAAGATGAAAACAAGACGTAAGTAAATCAAAGCTTTTCTCGATGTTTACACACTTTGTTAATATCAAATTGAATGCATTCAGCATAATTGCGCGTGAAATTTATGGTGACACACTTGGAACTGAATTTCCATTATGCTAAGAATAATGATCTAGCTCGATCCACCAATGAAGGTACATTTGAAAATAAGTAATAATTTTTTAATTATTTAATTCATGCTGTAACTGAAGTCGCTAACATGTGTGACGTCTTTAGCAAAGTTGGATAATATTTTTGTCCCAAAAGGGATACATTTATGTGTTGTTTCGCGCGATGAATCATTGACGGTGGATATATATAGTTTGATGTGCAGCAAGATGTGTATCAATATACCCCACTTACTAATCATATTCCTTTTCAGGAGAAGTGTTATGTCACCATTGTCAGGGCGAGGAACGTTTAAGTGACTGTCGAGCCGCCATTTGTACTCATGTGAGGAAAAAGAATTTACTTTTATTTTTCTAATCAAATATTCGTTTAAAATGTATATTTAAGTTGTAAGCGAAACGAGGAATATGGAAACAATATGAATAATTATAAACTTTTTTTTAATTCGGCGTTTTAGTGTATCTGTTTTTGTGTGTGGATAATTTAGAAAATAACCAACCACTTCATTCCTGACAGAGACGAAATATGAACATCAATCATTTGATATCTCCCTTATATAGATCTTTCGGTCTTTATCTGTTTATCTTAATTGAAAGGAGAAGTGATATGGGGTTTTACGCCGATTTCAAGGGTATTTCACTTATATCACGGCTGATAGTATTAATACAGTGAAAAATCCGCAACAGTGTTGTGGCTATGTATTGAGGTGAAACCTGCAAGCATTGACTGGAACTAGCGAACCATAGGTGGTACTGCGCTAAAGTCATTGTAGCTTTGCACCCAAACCTTGCAGCATGTAGAACAATTCTCTACATATCACAATTACCGAGCCCCTTGTGGGGTTCGAGCTCGGGTTCCGTAGACGGACGCGCTTACCACTGTGCTACCTCATCTCGTATTTCTTTGATTGGCATTCTAGAAGTTGGTGTGATTAACAATAAGGACAATTCTTATGGATGAACAACTTCTTTATTCTGTGTAAGCGACGTTTCGACATAGATTCTAACGTCGCTTACACAGAATAAAGAAGTAGTTCATCCATAAGAATTGTCCTTATTGTTAGTCTCTTATGTGTGCTAAAACGTTTACCATTTACTCAGGGGCAATCAAACGATACCATTTAAAATGCATGATAGGTTAAGCTACGAGTGATAGTTACGGCTGAACAGGGTAATTCATGTCTTCAAGAGCTAACTAAACTATCCAGAATTTTTATGTTGATAACATCTTTCATTTATTAAATTTATTTATGAATTTCATACTTTTCTTTTTCAGATTCTAAAAAGTATGACAAAAAATAGCATTGAAAAAAACTGTTTTGAGACCCCGCGTGTATTTAACAGTAATACAATTATAAGTATCATACTTTGAATACATGTTTGAAATTGTGAGTACTTCTTCACCACTGATGTGCCTACCACAATGGTTCGTACATGTAGTCGCATTTAATTTACAACAGGATTTTTATGTACTCTTTTGAAAAGTTGGTATCGTTTCTTTTGCCTCTGAATGTATTAAGTTTTTCTTACAACAGGAAGAAAGGTTACTGTTTGAAAACAGGAATAACATTTTATTTTACTTGAAACAAATATAAAAATGGAAATGTTTTGAAAAAAATGTTTCAATATTTTCAGTCATCCCAATGTGCTATACAACAGGTGTTAGTAAACGGAAGAGTTGAGTACCACGCAGGATGTGCCCCTGATTCGGTAAAGTATTGTGTACAACTGCTTTCCAAAAGGTTGTTTATATAATTAGCTGTTAGTGTTTCCCTATGAAATACGAATATGGCAGAGTGTAATATGTATACACTTTCTGTGTGTTTACTGGTAAATATCCGTGCACTTATGTTTCATTTTATTTGAGGTCTTTTAATTGTGGTTCAACCCTGATGGATACTAGAGAGCTTGTACATTGCAAGTCTGTAGTCATGTATCTAACTGTGCCTCGGCTTTGTTTTCTCTCACCTCCCAGCCACCCAGCCACCCAGCCCCTCAGCTTTGTATCATTTTTGGAAATTTTGAATCAGTCACCAATTCTTAAGAAAATATTTTATAACGACCTTTTTGGATAAAGTTGTAAGATGACCAGATCTGGCCCGATAGCCTTTCGTGGGCAAATAAGGAATTGATAAGATATCTTATGTTCTGTTCTCAATAACAGTGTGTCGACTGATGTATTGATTAAAAAAATATCTTCCTTTTGTTACTAATTATGATTAGAATTATTACGTTTTGGTTGTATAAAAGGGATTTATTTTTCCAAACGATTTTTAATAAACCAGTTATCTCCCCTTACATGCAATTTCTCTTAAATAATGGCATCAAGCATGCTCTACTTTCGATTGGTTATTCGCCCATAAGTTTCTGTGCGATGAGTCATGCCATTGACATCCAGAAACTAAACTGAACCATTTGAAAACCAAAACCTAAAAGCTTTAAACACTATCCAGCAATCAGATTATTCATCGAGATGATCGCTCGGCATTTCCTGAATGAAGATGAACTTCATACAACATAAAGTTCGGTAACAATGCGTTGAGGTCATATTTTCTGATTGATCTAGAAGCGTTCAGCGTTCAGTGTCAGAGTTCAGCGGGACGGCCAGTCTTATCGGTCAATGTTTGATCAACAGTATAATCTAAAATGGCAACATGTTGACCTAAATCTATTAAAGAGGCAGTAGCACGTTTTTTGAAAATTTTATATTTTCAATTTTTTGCTGATTATTGTAAGTAATGTTAAATGTATTATTTTGGTAGTGTAAAAAATCTCATTACCCAAACGAATATTCCATAGTCAGAGAACAAATTATAAGGTTTCACATACAGTCAATTGGCTGCCATTTTTGTGTGAACACCTTTAATGTTAGAAAGAGGAATGTCTGATCTTAACATTATATATTTGATTTATAACTGCTTCACTTAGTTTTAATACATTGTCTTTCAATTGGAACCATTAATTTTCATTTTCCTGACATCACCTTATATTTTCCCAAAAACGTGCTACTGCCCCTTTAAGATTGATATCGTTCATAGAATTAATCATATGATCATTATAATTACTGATTCCTTATTACCATCTATCTCGGGATATTAGGAGAAGAATCATTATATACTGCTGAAAATAAGAATCATTTTAAGTTTGAATAATTATGTTTTTCGTTAATTGCAGGCCTGCCATAACAATGAATTAATCTTTCCTGCCTTTAATGGTGGAATTAATCTTTGCTCCGGATGTTGCCGTCACAACGATCCTCGCTGTTTAATAGGGAACATCTGCCCCTGTATGTATTGGCAGTGATTTAAATCATAATTAGTTTCCACATAGATAAACACTGTGGTAATTAACAACAAATGTGCTTTTAGTTATTGTACATTCTTCGGGTTCGAACCCACATCCTCCAAGACAAGCAAACCGTCAGCACTGATGGTATCAGCAGCTCACCGACTAGCCCATCTCGAATCCTTAAAATGATTTCTGCTGTTGCCAAAAGTGTGATTTAAAGTATAAAAATGTAATATATCCAAACCTTGTTCACACTAGGTGAAAATCTAACAATACAATTATATTATTTTAAGTTAACAGATCTAACATATCTTATCATGAACACAAGATATACTTTTGACAATTGAAAAATCGTAAATCTACAAACAGCTATGGATATCATAAAAAGCCAGAAACATAGGAAGCAAATATGTTTTATAAACATTAACCATAAATAAATAATATTTCCACCTATCTTCTTACTTTATAAAGCACACTTGCAATGTCTGACGTGTAATGGAGAACGGTCACTGGCTGAGTGCAACAGGATGACCGTTTGTCAGAGCAATGAGGTGAGAGATCTTGCAGTTGGTCTGAGTAAGTTAAACTGCTGATTGAAACCACTGTACAGCTGCATACCATAAGTTTGTTCACCTGCTTGTGATCTAAGTGCAAATATCATGTAATTTGGGTTTTGTTTTGACGTTCATAAAATAACTCAAGGACCACTTACAGAGGATCATCAATTGTCCATATGTAAAACAACCATTCCCAAACCACATTCCGGGATCGTCTTATCATTGGTGCGGAATGTAGATATTTGGCATTGTTAAATAGACAGATGGGGTCATATTTGTGACATTCGGAATTTCTTAAATTTCGATTAGAATTATCCATGTAAACTTTGGAGGAAATCAGCACAGTAACGTTGCATTAGCGCAAAGGAACACATACAAATAAGATCTAAAGCTGTTTATCACTTATGAAGGATTTTGTAGGGCAAATAGAAATCCGTGTTTTCGAAATTTTGACCCCTGGTCGCATCAATGACTTGCCAAATTTGTTACAGCTATCTGCTAGGTATGACGAATATGTCAACGCAAACTGAATCCTAACTTATGCAGTGAAATTTCATCATTATCGGTTTCGTTTTAGCAATTGATATGATGTCTCAAAGACGTTACAAATTACATGATATTTGCACTAGAATACGAAGGTAAGTGAACCCATGGCAACTTAAGATACGCAGCTGTACTGAAGATTTTGAAAACAGTAAACCGTACACGTCTTTTCACTTTCATTTGTCCTTGATGTCATAAAACTGCTCTGAAGTTAAATGTACGTTATGTCTAAATTGTGTCAAATGTGATATTCCTTTTTACATTTAATGACTTAATAATAAAGTCAAAAGTTCATTTGCTCGGGAATACCTTGAAATAGGCTGAACAGAGGTGTCTTATCCCATGAGAAAACTTGATTAATCAATTACCACCCTTTCAAAAAATCTTTATCAAAGTGTCGATTTATTGTTATTGTATTCACGTTATTGGAATTTTGTTTTACGAACGGTTGGCTATTTGTATTATACAGAAATTTAAATAATCTAGTATGTCGATTCCAAAACAGATAAACTTGAAATGTTTAAACCTGATTGCTTTATATATCAATAGAAATGCTTCATCCAACGAGTAGAAGTCCAAGGAGACATGCGGTTCTATTCAGGATGTCAAAATGAGCAGGTACTGTCTTTAATAATTATACATGTTCTACATTACACAGCAAATCAATCGTTTACCTAATTATATAATCGTGAATTAAAAGATGTTGTCCTGGCTGAAAACGTCGGAAAACAATCTATTGAAGAGTTATTCTCCTGGATACATTATGATGTGATATCTCTTTTACATGTTATCATTTCAAATCAGTTATATCAATATTATCACAGATGGCTTCATTGATCAAGTTCATTATATATTTCATATTTTTATAACAAAGTAGATATCTTAATGACCATAGTTTAGGATAACTAAACGACCCGCAACTCACCGGCGAATGTAAATAACTTTGTGCATCAACTCTTGTATGTTAAGTTTCGTTTCACGTTAAATTCTTTTGAATTCAGTGGTGCAAAGATCCATATTCCCATACACACGCAACAGGATCGATGCAGTGTGCCAAGTGCTGTGCTGATCGGACACAGTGTGTACTAACTGACCTGTGTCCAGCAGGTTAGTCACGTGACATTTTTACTAAAATAGACTAGCCTCAACAATGATGATAATTTTTCAACAAAAACAGTTCCTTAACTCTTCACGTTTAAAAACAGGATAAGGTTGAGGATGCTGTAATTCCTTTAAGTATGTCGATTCAGCACTCAGGTGCTTTTGAGCATGTAGATTCAGCTACTTATTTTATTTAAGGCATGTCTATTCAGCTATAAATAGATTCAGCTATAAATTTATTTTAAGCATGTCGATTCATGTACTTATTTTATTTTGAGCATTTCTATTCAGCTACTCAATTTTTTTAAGGCATGTCTATTCAGCTATAGATAGATTCAGCTATAAATTTCTTTTGAGCATTTCGATTCAGCCTCTTATTAATTTAACCATTTCGAATCAGCTACTCAATTTCTTTTGAGCATGTAGATTCATCTACTTATTTTATTTTGAGCATTTCTATTCAGGTACTCAATTTATTTAAGGCATGTCTATTCAGCTATAGATAGATTCAGCTATAAATTTCTTTTGAGCATTTCGATTCAGCCTCTTATTAATTTAACCATTTCGAATCAGCTACTCAATTTCTTTTGAGCATGTAGATTCATCTACTTATTTTATTTTGAGCATTTCTATTCAGCTACTCAATTTATTTTAGGCATGTCTATTCAGCTATAGATAGATTCAGCTATTAATTTCTTTTGAGCATTTCGATTCAGCTTCTTATTAATTTAACCATTTCGAATCAGCTACTCAATTTCTTTTGAGCATGTAGATTCATCTACTTATTTTATTTTGAGCATTTCTTTTCAGCTACTCAATTTATTTTAGGCATGTCTATTCAGCTATAGATATATTTAGCTATAAATTTATTTTGGGCATTTCGATTCAGCCTCTTATTAATTTAACCATTTCGAATCAGCTACTCAATTTCTTTTGAGCATGTAGATCCATCTACTTATTTTCTTTAAGGCATGTCGATTCAGCAATCAATTTTTTTAGCATGTCGATTCAGCTATCAATTTCTTTTGAGCATATATTCAGCTACCTCATTTTATTTGAGCACGTCGATTCAGCAACTTTTTTCTTTTGAGCATGTCGATTCAGCCATATAATATTATATGTAAATAAACGTTAATCTAGTCCATCAAATTCGGCTTTCGATTTCAAATGCTGGGACAGGGAAGTTTTTATTGAAGCATTCTTCTATATTGCTGAATTTGATTTGGGCTGAAACAATATATACTAAACCTTCCTTATATCGTCTATCAACATAGTCTATCTGCCACATAAACTTACTCATAAACGAAGGTTTTCGACACAACTGAAGAAAGTTTTATGGACATTAATGTTATTTATTTCATAAAGTAGCTGTTTCTGTAACGATCATTTTACCTTTCTTGAGCCTGTTGCTGTTGCTGTTCAACGTTAATGCTCGAAAACGGTATAATAAATATATATCGAAAATTCCTTGAATAAAGATGTTTGTTATCGAAAAGAAAACTTACAATCAATGTCTTGGATGTTGTTTTGATTTTATTTGTAAATGGTAAACGAAGCGTAGATAGACTTATGTACACTTCATTAACGTCTTGGATGTTGTTTTGATTTAATATGTAAATAATAAAAAAGCGTAGATAGACTTATATGCACTTTATTAATGCCTGGATGTTGTTTTGATTTAATATGTAAATGATAAACAAGGCTTGAGAAACTAATATGCATTTAATTGACGTCTTGTTGTTGTTTTGATTTAAGTTGTAAATGATGAACAAAGCTTAGATAGACTTATATGTATTGGATGTTGTTTTGAGTTAATGTGTAAATGATAATCAAAGCGGAGATCAATTTGATATGCACTTTATTGACGTCTCGGTGTTGTTTTCATTTAAGTTGTAAATGAAGAATAAAGCTTAGATAGACTTATATGTACATTATTAACGTATTGGATGTTGTTTTGAGTTAATTTGTAAATGATAAACGAGGCTTGAGATACCTACAGCACGTTATTTACGCCTTGGATGTTGATTTGATTTTATTTCAAAATGATGCGCTAGGCGTAGACAGACTAAATGTCTAATCATGTATCATATTTGTCTTGTATAGTTTCAGTTCCAACCCAATGCACCAACTGCAATGTAGGAGTACCAAAATGCACCAGCTGCAATGGTGAGAGTTCTATGTCAGCATGTTCTGCTGTTGAATCATGCGCATCTGGACAACAAGTAAGAAAATATTCTAGCTGTTTAACTTATATATTAAAACTTAAAATTCGAGACATCGATGACTTTATGTATCTATTTTTTCTCTTTTGCTACCACCTCTTCTTACTCTTTCTGTATCCCCTAACTTATATACTTCCCCTCTGTCCCAAGTTTATTTCCCCCTTTTAACTTGTCCATCACATTCTACCCCTCTGTATGTATACACAAAGAACCCCCCAGAAATCACTGCTGGTGATAAACAAAACAAATGAACAGGCAAACGATAAGGATTGTTTGATAGAACGATCATCTAGCTATTGTGGAAACGAAAACTTCATTCGGTTTACGATTCACTGTCGCTGAATAACTGGTTTTACAAAAACTTTGTATTTTTTAGGCAAAATCCAAGTTACCTTAAAGGGGCAGTAGCACGTTTTTAGGGGTAATATAAGGTGATGTCAGGAAAATGAAAATAAATGGTTCCAATTGATAGACAATGTATTTAAACTAAATGGAGCAGTAATAATTCCAATATATAATGTTAAGTTAAGCCATGCGATTCCTTTTCTTACAAAAAATGATTTAAAGGTGTTCACACAAAAATGGCCGCCAATGGATTTTATGTGAATCTTCATTTTTTGTCCTCTGACAATGGATTTTTGGCTTGTGTAATGAGATTTTTTACACTGTCAAAATAATACATTTACCATTCACTTACAATTATCAGTGAGAAATTCAAATTATAAAATTATCAAAAAACGTGCTACTGCCCCTTTAAAATTGAAAATGAAAGTCAATAGTTTTTGCTGCAGTTTGATTATTATCATTCTCTTCAATGAATTGATGACGTTTTAGTAAATAACCTGATAACAAAATTCAATCCTTAAAGCAGTATGAAGCTTCAAAATCACAAATGTATCGAATATCAAATATCCCCCTATGACAGTAGTAATATTTGGCCAAATTTCAGTAGTCTCACAGTTTTTCTCAAAGTTTCGTTATTTTTGCACATTAGCGATTTTTTGTTCAAATAAATAGTCAATTAAAAGCAATTGTTATATTTGGAGTGGTCAATACATCAAATTAATCCAAATAGTCCAAGAGCACCCAACTACATATTTTACAAAATAGGGGGGTGCTTAATTAAGTTCTTTGTGTATATAATGGAGAACAAAGAGAGATAGAACAGGACACAGGAATAAAGCAAAGAATGAAATGGGGTTGGCGAATATTTAAGCTTGAAACATTGAAATTTGAATTGGACGGAACATCTATAAATTGTAGGGTAAACGAGACGTGCAAGAAAAGGGATAAGATGAAAAGAGAAGGAACAGATAAAGCTTCATCTATCTCATTATTCGTCTCCCCTTTTTTCTTCCATATTTGTTCCATGTCTGTCTCTTTTTCTTTCTCCCTTTTTCCATTTAATCTCATCGTTTCTATACGCCCATTCTTGCTCAATAGGGTATTTGTCATAACAAATTGTTTTAAATGTTCACTCGTCATACAGTTCACTCTGTCGTGCAGTTACACTTATTCAATATCCGGCAAATATTTATTTCTTATGAATTTATATCATGTATAAATTGTAGATGTTTTCTATTTAGAAATCAATACCCAACCAGAGATGTCATATTATTTTTGCAACACGAGCGCGGGAAATATCGTTTTACTGGCACGATTGTTGATAAAACAATATGACATCTTCCGAGTGTGTTAATTTATTCATTATCCATACTGCCAGGAAGCCAGAGTTCCAAATATTAAAATATTCAAGACATTGTAATTGTCAAACTCGGTGGCGGCAAACACGGGTAAAATAAGTATTGTTTAGCGCGACACAACAACACCCAAACGGAAATATAATATTATATATAATATTGTGATGTAATCTATCAATTTCATGATCAATATAAACACATATCAAGAGAAACAAAATTTACGTTCTTCTTTATTTCAAATCGGGTATTTTGTGTCAAAGCCAGGCGGGTGAAATGCTATGTGCAAGTGCACGTGCTGCACGCTTTTCGTGTGAAAAGCGGAAACCCTCGGCAACGCTAACACAAAAAGTCGAGTGGTTCTTAAAGTAGTCAAACATTCTGATATCACGTGGTTTTCTGAAGCAACCAATAAAACTACCGCTAGGGTTTATTACACATGTGCAACATATCTTAGTTTATGTCACAACTTATAAATGTATAATTTCATCACATATTGATAATAAGTATTCATCTTACTGTATAGAAGTGCTTTGTGAACCAATACAACAATGGTGGACACATACAATACTACTCTGGATGCGCTAATACACAGGTAAGTAAAAAAAAACATTGAGATGATGATATTTATAGTCAATTACATTTTATAATGCGCATTTATCCATCTGCTACGAAGTTGCTCAAATTATATCATATGGTAAAAAAAATTTAAATACCATAAAACAAATAACAATTTACACAATTAAAAAACAGTATGTTTCTAATGAAAAACCCTATCCATATCTGATTTTCAAATATTTTCCCTCTCACACAGTTAATAAAAAAAATAAACCTATGTCATATTGTTTTTACAACACGAGTGACTGTAAAAGCGAGAGCTTGGGAAAGGTCGTGTTTTGGCATGAGGGATGCTAAAACAATATGGCATCTCGCGAGTGTGTTAATTTCTATATTATCAATAACGTCAGAAAGCCAGTCTACTGATCATAAGCATTTTCAAGACATCGTCAATGGTGAAATCAATCATGTTAGCGCGTATGGATACATCTTTACCATCACACCGTCCATCTTCCCACGGCAAGGTGAAAACGTATCGAGCAACTCTCCTCGCTTTAGACCTTGCCTTCACAAGGTAGAAAACTGGTGATCCGGAGCAGCGACACCTATCGTGATCACGAGTTACGCCCCTTATCAGCTCTTACAAAATAGCCAATGAAATTTCGGAACAAATTCAAAATACTAACAGACGATCTTTTTGAAAACTATCCGAGTGAAATTTAATTTCAAATTTCAGTCCGCATGGTTGTTTTCACGTTTTTGATGAGCACCGAGAATGCAGAGAAGACAAACATTTATGTATCACTCAAATTAATTGTTTAATTGTTCCCTTGTAAAAGACATACAAAAGTATTTTTTCAAATCGGTTCAGTTTACATGCTGTCTTCTGATTGGACTATTCTACTTCCGTGCAGCGGGTTGAAATGCTAGCACAGAAATCACGGCCAATGATGTCAAGGGAGGAATGGGAAAGTTTAGAAACTTTTCGTTTCGCCCGTGACGTTGTGAAGATGCACACCGTCATGGTAAACACTTTCAAGAGACTTATTGTGTAGCGACAGTTTCAAACAGCAATACTCAAACGAAAGTATCACTATCTGATGTAATCTATCAAGTAAAGCAGAAATTACATCCTGTTTACCACCAAATCATGTTATTTGTGTCAGTAAGGCAGATGAAATGACATATTTGACATGATTCACCCGCCCGCGATGTCAATGTACACGACTTTTCATGTGCTGCACGCTTTTGGCGTGCTGCCCGGAATATTTCGGCCGCGCTAAAGCAAAAATACTATTAGCTTGTATATATACATGTATAGTACTCACGGAAATAGAAATAAAATGCTTTTGGTTGATTATTTCTTTGGAACTAACTGAATATTCCTGTTCTAAATATTCATTCACAGTGTTTTTTCCCAACTTTTGTTTCAGACAATTTTTGTAAAATCCCCCGAAATATATGAATTTACAGGAGAGGAAAACATGTCATTTTCACTCCTCGAAATTATTTCAAAGTCGAAATGTCTTTTCTGATGCAAGCTATAGTATGTAAATTATCTGTAATCTCAGTACCATCCGTAAAAATACATTGTTTAAGTAACAATAATTTTATGTCTTATGTCCTATACTATTCAAAACTCAAATGATTTAAAAAATTTAAAAAGTTTACAGACATAAACGCATGTTACAAACTACTATTCTTGCGAGTTCATTCATGACTTTTGTTGTCAAATGCAGAGTTGCTGTGGCAACGCACGTGCAACTGCAAATTCAGGTGAAAAGAGCGTTGCAGGTTTATTGTCACACGCATTGCTGAGAGTGACGTAAGCTATTACAGGTTTCGAAAATTTTTAATGTATTGAAAAAATGCAAATTTTGGCAGTTTTACATGATAAAAGGTAATTTAAAGTTTATTTTTTTAATGATTTCATAAGGCCTAGTTGGGAAAAATTTATTTATTTGAACACCTCGAAAAATTACTTACATTTGTCGAGTAATTAAAAAAAATAAACGCCAAAAAACATTGTATTTCTATTTCCGTGAATACTTTAGTCCAACATTACGATGTCATGTGTATTTCTCGACCAGCGAATGAAATAACTTCTAGTGTTTATCATATATGTGACTTATTTCATCACATGCGGATAGTAATTTTTTTTATGTGTGTTTATATAATATTAACATTTATTTTTATCAAGGACTGCCCGGGGAAGAAAGTAACCGTATATGATGCAACATTACTCTGCGCTAAATGCTGCGATTCTTCTTCCTCAACTTGTAACTTGACGGACCTCTGCCCCCAAAGTAAGAGTTATCGTGATAAAAGTTAAAAATGTGATTTTAGTTAATTTTGATCTTGCCTATGTCAAATCATCATGTTAACCATTATTTATGTATAACTTGGTGTGGTGTTATCTTAGTGTGAGTGTTTCAGATACACAGATACAGACGGTTGCAGATATCTTTACCGGTACCTACCGCGATCAAACTGCAATCTGATTGCAGTTGACCGCGATCAAACTGCAGTTGGACCGCGGTTGACCGCGATCAGATTGCAGTCAGACCGCGGTTGACCGCGATCAAACTGCAATCTGATTGCAGTTGACCGCGATCAGAATGCAGTCGGACCGCGGTTGACCGCGATCGGATTTCATTCTGATCGCGTTTGACCGTGGTCAATTCAGAATCATTGAAAGAAGGAAAATTTGATCTATAAAGCCCATCAGTTGATATAAAGAGGACAGTCAATTTGTACAGATATGTTTGTCGCCAGTTATAATTTGAAAACGCATAAACAATGTTATGGTTGATTTACATATGTATGGAAAAGGCATATGTTTTATGACCAAATAAAACATGTTAATTGTAAAAACTATACATGTAGTAGTTATATGCAACATCGGTATCACCGTTTCACTTGTTACGGCCAGAAGTGATTATCAGTAATCAATACAAATAATTTTCTTTTACTCAATTCGAATTGAATAAGACTAGGTTATGTGTCGTGAGGCGTGATTTTAATAAACATTATAGTATTTAAAAAATTGCGTAAAGTTTGACAAATCGTATTCTGGAATTAACATATAAAGGATATTTTAAAGGGACAGTAGTACGTTTTTTGGAGGAATATAAGCTGATGTCAGGAAAATGAAAAGTAAATGGTTCCAATTGAAAGACAAATATTTTAACTGAATGAAGCAGTAATGAATTAAATATATTTTGTAAAGTTCAGCCATTGGATTCTTGTTTTCTTACACAAAATGAGTTAAAGTTGTTCATACAAAAATGACCGCCAATGGTCTTTATGTGAAACTTTATACTTTATTTTCTTACAATGGATGATTGTGTAATAAGATTTTTTACATTATCAACATAATACATTAATCATTAACATTCAATTATCAGTGACAAATTTATATTGTTTTTCTTCAAGAAAGAACGTGCTACTGCCACTTTAATATAAAGAATAATTCGTCTACAATTTCATCTGCACACATTGGTTATTTGAGATGAGCAATATTTATTTCATTATATTTTCAGTTTCTACTGATAATAAGAACTGTTGAGTAGACAAAGCGTAGTTTTTTTTTATACATAGTTCATGTAATGATATGTAATAGATTTGCGTGAATAATATTACAGTGAACATTAAACAAAAGTATTATTACGCAATGAGCAAGATATTTAACTGGGTGATATGGTAATAATCATTTGGTTTTTCAGAGACCCCATATGTAACTGTTTATAAGAAAGCCTATTGTTTTAACAATGATGAATAATCTATTCAATCTATAATCATACTTAAATGAAATTAATGACAATAACAGTATACGTTTAACCTGAAACGTGGGAATCTGAACAGGTTAAATTTTCAACTTCTTTTACAGATACTCATAACAAATACGTAAAATATCATAATCACACACGAAAAGCTTACACCAATATTTAGTCATACTATACTGGTTTTCAGATAACAATGGACAATGAACTAATTTTTAATTACATTCAGTTCACGTGTATACACCTTTGAGTTGGTATCCAATTCCCTCAAGTTATTACAAATATTTTGGTCGATTACATGTAGGTGCTGATCCTGGTACTAATCATTACAATATTACAATCGATACTTGGTTTGAACCACTGCCAAAACGTATATTCGACAAAAATTTAATTTAGAGCTGCAGCCCTCTTCCTCATTTGGCATACCCAACAACATGACACTTTTCATAATGTATTCACTGATTTGATGTTTTAAACACATTATATTGTTCTTTTCATTTTTGATTTCATTGATTTGGTTTAAACATATTCATTTCAATAAAGATAAATGAATCGGTTTGGCCAACAAGTTATGCTAAGGCGGTTCCAAGATATATTTGCAAAAATAATAATGGGTGACGTTCACTAACAGAACAACAGAAAGTTTCATACGCTACATAAAATATATGGCAGAAAATTATACAGTATATTCATTGAGTTTGTTACTGTTTTTCATCCAGATTTGAGAAATATGAATTGAAGCGGCGTTGAAATAAATACTAAACTGTAGGAATGAGATACGCTAGCAATCCTTCTTGTCTCACACTATCATAACACATACTACATATACATAATACAATATGTGCACTGGAATATTTGTGTGTGTCGATCATTTTTATTGTCAAAATGGTGCCTCATTCAAAGGTGTCTAAACGGTTTGATGAATTAGTGACCCAGTAGTTATACCATATTCGAAATTAACCTGCTTGTTGGATGTTTATAACACACTGTGTTTCGCCATATCAGTCAGATCCCTTGAACTTGAACATTCGAGCGGCCATTTTAATGTGTGAACATTATGGAATACAATGTGGCCGCTCGAAGGGAAATCGGTTCACATGACGTAACCGAACCTTGTGCATTCGTTTAAGAACTGTTTTTATTGATACAAAGTATTATTACACATACGGTTGGAAATAAGTGGTGACGTATTTTCAATATGAGCACTAGTGCACATATCAATTTTTCCTAGCAACGATTGTTGTAGCGCGAGTTCCCGTATTTTTTCGCCTGGGACGTCATAACACCATTGTTCGTGACGTCATCGTAGTCGGCCGTCGCAACTGAAGCGGCCCGTTTCTTGGATATTTTTAAGATGATAAAATGGAATAGAATCGGTAATAAAGAAATTATTACCCTCGGAAGTGTGTCATATGACTTTTACGAAACTCGTGCAAATTTGTGTATAACCTTCGCTCTCGCTCGGGTAATACAAAAATTCACACTCGTTTCGTAAAAGTCATATGACACACTTCCTCGGGTAATAATCTCTATTTATTTAGCCATTGTTAACACGTATTTATCTTTTCGTAAGATCCCTTTATTTCAGTAAGAAAATTGTGCTTTAAATTGCCATGTGAGCATATTAATTACCGTAAATGAACTTTACATGTCAATCGTTAAGTTAAACATCCACTAACCTCGATTTGACCACTTTTCGATTTTTCAAAAAATAAAAAAGGAACTTGATTTTTGTTAATTTGTCAAATAAACACCTTTAATTGGCCTTTCATTAAGACAGCGTAATTATCGGCTGTGAAAACCCACCTGGGTTAGGGGCCATAAAACTTGCGCGGTTGTGACACAATAAACATAGAAAGTAACGCATCATTAATTCCTGATATACCGCCTAAATAATTGTTTAATTACCATTGATATCCCTTTTACACCAAATGCTTAGTAGTGTTACATCGTCAAATGATTTATCGAACTGAGTGGAATCATTTTCTGAAAATCGTTATTTATTGGGTTTTTTTCTGTGGTATTGTTACGATAGATGTATAGATAACGAGGCTGATTCTGTTAATGACGCCCGGTCACAAAAAGGGGGCGTGTGTAGTCATGCATTCACTGGTTTGTGGCCAGACAAGTCTAAGCGACCCATCAAAAGTGGCTTCCATTACCAAACTGAACAATTACAGCCTGATCCGTCGAATTTTCAAAACTGATTCTGTACCTATCCGTCGAATAACGCTTGGGTGATTTTGTGACGATCATTCGATGTTTGACGAGCAAGAGACACTGGGAGAATCTAAGTTAATAAATGAAGTAGGCTACAGTACCGATCCGTCGAATGGATTTTTCTATCCTAAAACTATAAATTCGACGAAACGGTATGCGACTAACTGAACATATTTGAGTAGCGACCTTTGACGCACTATACAATATTGTAATCAGACTTTCATATATTCCAAAGGAATAGAAAAAAATATGTTTGTGGTTATTAGAACTTTCAAAAGAGTTTCCTATCATTTTCGAGATGAAGACTTAGTGTTTCCGGGAGATTGGGTTGTTGGCACAATAATATATATATATAGAGAGAGAAATTGTTTATTCGTGTCTCATCTCGTATATATATCTAAATATAACAATCTAAAAAACGACTGCAGGTGGTAATTATTCGTGCTGATAGATTGGTTGTGTAAACAAGTGAGACACAAGTATTCTGTCTGTCTGTTTGTCTGACATCTTGTACATACAACAGGTGTACATGTGTATGTCTCGGTGATTAGCTAGCTCCCTCGGTGAATCAGGATTTACCTAGAAGAGACAGACCGACGAGTTTATTCATGTGTCACTCGTCTCGTAGTTACATAACATCGGGATTGGTTGGAATTCTAGTGAACATTTCGGGAAAACATAAGAAATGATTGAATGTAAATATGTCATGAATTAACATTTGGCTGTATTAATTTCCTTTAAATGCTGCTATTGAACAATTGACACTGTTTCAATAACTGGATTTTAATATACCACTGTTTGTGTCGCTATGCTACATTACGGGTTCATGTTATTCAGAAACATCATTATCATCAAATTTAAGAATTATTAGATATCAGACTCTTGCTTTTTGATATCAAAAATCATTATTACATATTTATATCTTTTTTTCAGTGGATAGTTTGTAATTTAATGCAAAAAAAATAATAGATAAGTCGTTAATGTCATATTCTTACTATCATATATGTCTAACGTATTATGATAATCTCTTTCAACATCATAGATGACATTCTTGATTTAGGTTTTATCAAATATGAGAAGTGTTCAGTAAAACCTTTTTGCCCAGTACCAGAAACTGTCGTCGTTTAGTGTTTGCACAATTAATCCTGACACTAACTCATCCTTTTTAAAAAGTATATCAATGAATGATCGCCTTAGGTCAAAAGACATTATTTTTTATTGAAGCAGTCTAAATATATGACACAACATACAAGACACAGTGCTGACGCCATTGTCACTCAATACATACCGACAAACTGGTCACCGGCGGTAACATAAAATGATCATGTGATATACCACTTTCATCAGTGATTAGGAATGTGTATCCCTCATCAGTTCTTATCGTTAAGGAGGACTAAAATGGTCTATAGCCACTTTGAGGATTCATGAAAAGGGGCTTGCAATTTGAATTATATTCAACTTTGAATTTTCGAAGGAACGACGGTAACCTGCCTAAATACAGCTTTTTAATTACACTGCCTAATTAGCCGCGGCGAACAGAATCTGTGGTCACTGAAGCGTGTCACGAGCGTATCTACCTTCTATGACGTAGGAGAAGGGGAGTAGTTTCAACGTGTAATGACACCCTTTTCATCGTTCATTTTACATACAAATAGTTACAAAATACATTCAAGTTTTATTTATTCCGAAAGCATAGATATCCGACGGCTCATGTCGCATTGTATATTTCAAAACCCTATAAATGACGCAACAAGGCTTCATCTTGATAACATTTCCTTGTTATATTGGCACCGTTTTGGCTAGACTTGTCTGTTTAAAGTGATAATCTGATGGTCTGTTGTTTGCTGAATCTTACATAACATACACTGACTGTTTTTTCTGACGGTGACAAATAACAAATTGTTTATATTTTCAGTGACCAAACCGAATATTTTCTAAAAAAGAATACCTAAATAATGTTACATTTTTGTGAGTTTACTGCAAAATAAAGATTTATTCTAAAGAGCCATTAGACGGTGGATAATTGTGCCATGGTGATATGAATGGAAATGAAAAGTATGGAAGGTTAAATGTTATTTATTATGATATCTTTATTTTTATGAAAAATATAGACGCCACAGTAACTAATCTATAGTAGGTTATGATCAATATCCGTATTTTTACAACACATGTCAAGAATAGAATAATTAAACATACATTATTGTTACCAGTGATTGATATATTTATGATATATAAGGTTTCGATTCGTATTGAAAATGCACCAATGTTATATTTGGGATCATCACATTCCGCATAATGGTACAGTCACATCCATCAAAGCGAATCCGCAAACAAATATGACTCACCGTTTTATAAAGTTCGAGTTTAGCGTATTTCTTAGATGTTAATGTACCTGCTTCTGCCATTTTTATAAATCAGAATTTAACACATAAATGGTTTAGGTTTTAAGGGGGTTTATCTCCGGACATTATGGTAGATACGCAAGTGGCGACAGGCCTGGTCACGCTCTAATGAGTTTTGTTCGCCTGGTAATTCCGGCTGCGCTCTAAAACCGCTCATTCCCATAGATAGCGGTACTGGCAATAACGATCTATCATGCCTGGAAAAAATACATTACATAACCTCTTTAGCAATATCAGACAATAAATACCACCAATCCGGTCACCGGCGTTGATATGAAATGGATATGTGATATACCGCTTTGATCGCTGAATAGGACTTTGATGTTTCCGACTTTGAATCTACAGATGTATGTGCGTTCAGATTGCACAGCCGAGCTGTAGGCGACACTGAATAATTGATGTTTAACAGTGTTCTCCTCTCCCTCCCCCAATTAAATCAGTGCAGCAAAATGACACATCACACGTTAAAACATACTATACTTCGATTCCTTTTTAATCTTCGTGAAACAATCGAGACTTTATGGCCCTTTACATAACCGGAAGTCCTTTCTTGTGGTAATTTGTCTCCTAGAGCGAGACGGTAGGACAGCGAGATGTTGGGTAGTACATCGGGTCAAGGGTTAATTAACGAAGTAATGGCGGCGGCCTTTGTATCAGGTATGTAGGCAAAGCAATACACAATAAAGAGGAAAATAGGGGCAATCTCCCACCCTAAAGTAAACGAGATGAAGCTGCTGAGTTCTCCAAATCAAGTTCAAATGTCCTTGAATGAAACGAACAGGGCCGATCAACAGAGAGAGAGAGAGAGAGAGAGAGAAAATAAGTCACGTGCTGGGTTACATAGAACATTTACAAATATATAAAACAAATTAAAACAGTATTAGCATCTTATGAATTACATACATATATATATTCTGCGAAAACAAAAACATATGAGCCAACCGTTGATATGAGGGTTATGAGAGACTACGACATATGAAATATAAATACAACAAAATTGACTATGAAATATATTTAACCTAACATAAAAAAGATTTTCCCTTTTCTGAAATAAATCTGCAGCTTTTGGCAACAATACATAAAAACTCTGGACTGAACATTATAAAGCTAGATTAAAAGGCACAAAATCTTGACAAATGTCCACATTAATAGATAAAATCTCTTGTCTATGGTATGTATACTGTGGACAATAGAACATGGTACTCAACTTTAACAGCGTAAAAACAAATATAATACATATACTCTTTCAGCTAATGGTAAATTAGTAAAACGTCTCGTTTTAACTCGTAACTCAAGTTACTGTCGACAATTGTATTCATGAGGATCGGGATTATCCATGCGTTAATCCTTCTAAGCCAATCGACTGTTCTCGATTAACTTCTTTGAGAGGCATGATATAAGTTGGAATGACAGTAATGCAGAGGAATATATGGATGACAACTTCTTTGTTCATTGCATGCGGCTTTTCAACACAGATTCTTGTAAACTTTGCATTCAATGACCAAAGAAGTTGTCATCCATATATTCCTCTGCATTATTCTCGATAAGTGGAAGTGACATTCACGCGGGATCAACAAGATTTTTGCCAATTTTTAATCCGCGTACTTAAATGGTTGATCCCACTTAAATTGTTGATCCCACGTGTATGAACCTGAACCATTTTAAAGTACAAGACTTTTGACATACCGATAACTGGTAATTTGGCAGCAACACTGAATGACTCGACCAAAAAACTACTTGTTAAACCTGTAAAAGATGAACGTTTTTGAAAACTCAATGCGGTATATGACACCATCGGTCAGAAGTCGCTGTTGTACATAAAAATTAATTCATAAACTTTTCTCTGACTGTTTCTATCGGGTGTTATCATAATTATAAACTTACCCGTGAAAACATAAACACTGTAATATTTACATTCATGACAGAATTACAAAATCTACATAGAGGTTGTCTCTTCTCATTAAAGGTATGCGGCCCGGAAGGTGAAATTCTCAAAATTCTCAATTCGCATATAAATTAATGCACATATATCGGCAAAACTGATCACAGATAATCAATATTACATATGTGTTCTTGTTCTATTTCAGTTATACCTTGAAAATAGACCATTAGACTTGATTTGATGGAAACATTTTATATTACTACTGCTACTGGTTGTACCGTTTCAGTTATGCCTTACCATACTGGCATGTGAGATTGTCACGATGATTAATAAACCATCTTCATTTCCTCCAAATGTATTAAAAAAAAGGTCGTGCACACAAAGAATTAAAATGTACAGTTTTGAAAAAATATTTGAAAATGACAGTCATATACCAATAATACCACTTTCTCCCATTGTGTCCTGTCTAAATTACCCAGTGTTGTCCAAAAACCTAGAATATCATGATCAGTAATTATTCCTTCTTCCTATTGTCTCCAAAATTCAACAAAATCAAATATGATATCACGAATTCTTTAACAATTTACATCTGTCATTAAAACTTGTGTATAACGTTAAGACGTGTATTGGCATGGAGATTTTCACGATTTCATTCGGCCGTCTTAAAATTTAAACCCCACAAACTACAGAGAAGTCAAAGGGCTTTCATAACACCATAAAGTGATATATCTCTCCTGTATGAATGAGGGATGTAATGATGAGTTAACGATGTTCATAACTTCACACATACGCTACAAAAGGTCGTAGCAAGGTACATTCAAATTACACTTTATGCAACAGGATATTATTTCATTTTTTAACCAGTGCAAAAAATCGCTATACGTGTTACGACAGTATAGAAGGTAGACATGAAGTATTTGAACAAAGGAATAGTATGCGTTGTTAAAGTTTGAATAACAAATAATAAATCAGGTAGTAAAATCAACTTGGACCGAATACGGCAGATTTGAGTTTCTCAATCTATTATGATTAAACTTATGTTGTACTGCCGACATGCAGACAATGTCTATAATCACTCTCAACCCCTGATCGGATCGACCGCAGTTTGACTGCAATCTGATCACGGTTGATCGCGATCAGATTGCAGTCAGACCGCGGTTGACCACGATCAAACTGCAATCTGATTGCAGTTGACCGCGATCAGATTGCAGTCAGACCGCGGTTGACCGCGATCAGATTGCAGTCAGACCGCGGTTGACCGCGATCAAACTGCAATCTGAATGCAGTTGATCGCGATCAGACTGCAATCAGACCGCGGTTTTCAGGTAACTAATTCTGCAAGGGTCTGTACTACTTTTTTCAAAATTACATAATTGTCATTATAAATCATATTTTAATGGTTACAACTTAAGTACTAATCTATTTGGTAAAAAGTCTCTGTCAAATGATATCAATACAAAAATAATGAAACCTGTTCACAAATATATATCTCAAAGCAGGCGCTTCATCTGAGATTTCATTGCAATGATTTTTTTGTTTTCTCGTATTCATATATTTAATTTTTCGTTATGATGTAATCTTCCTGTACTTAAATGTATATTTTGGGTAGAGATATGTATATAGGAGAAACCCCCTTTGGCCAACCCCCCTGTACATTGAAAACATGAATAAATATTGTTTATCATCCAAATCCGGCAAGACCCTGATATTTGTTACTTTTATCAACTAATACCCCCATTCCACCGAGCATACGACCCCACTGCGACCGCTTTTTTTGTCTCCCGGTCGTGCACACTCTCACTCACTCTCACTGATACCGCACTGGAGTCTTGGGAAGATCCCCATGCTCGCACAAAATATCTTCCACACTCTCCATTGGTCGCATGTTGTTGTAGGGGGGTTTGCGATTTCGATGGTCCGTTTTCAAAAATCGCGATCGATGAAATTGATTACTTGCTCTCAAATTCGGTCGTAAAGCGCTCGCATCGGTCTCAATGGGGTCTTGGTACGGTCGTATGTCAATCGCATGAACTCGGACCTAGGTCGTGACCACTCGCAATGCACTCGCGCTAATTTATCATTGGCGATCAAATAATGCGATCAGTGGAGAGCGCTTCAAGACCCAATTGCGACCGCACTGCGAGTGCGAATTCCTATCCGTCTTTTAAAGCGACCAATCAAGAGTGTTCCCTCGCTAATTCGCGACCAATGGCGAGTGCTTCTGCGAGCGCAATGCGACCGATTTGAACGACATTGCGACAGGCACCAGGACTATAAAAACCCACAACTGGCGGTCTTTGGTCAGTCGCAGAAACAGTCACCTAGCTGTCAACATCCATCGAAATTCGCTTCCAATAGTACTGCCGTTGAACATCATGGGTCGAACGAAGAGAACAACTCGGAAGAAAGTTAATCAGCCGACTCGTGTGACATCAAAAGAAGGTGAACAGAGGTCAGCTACACCCGTCTTAGAAGAGAGGTCTAATATACAAAAAGACGTGGTCCACCTCTCACGTAGACATACAACCCCCATACCCAAATCGCATGCCGTCGACGCCTCATTCTCCTTCGTTGATGGTGTCTCATCATAGCTAAGGTGTAGTCGCCGATATACTGTAGTTCTTGTCTGGTTTCAGAATCCAGAGCAACTACCTGGGCCATTTCATTTTCCATCTTATATGTATGCTAGTCAAACTCCGAATGCCATGATTGTAGCTGGTCGCAGTCCTTTTTATACTTTGGGCCCGATCTGTCGTGAAAAGGTTGTGTCGAGGTCGCATATGTCTTAATGTCTTGTGAAAAGTCGCAGTGGTCGTATTGGAGTCGTACAAGACTCGCAACTGTCGTAATGTGGCCGCGCTCGATTGCAAAAGCAATCTCACTAGTCGCAAGTTGGTTGTAAGTCGATCGTATGGCGATCGACGAAACTGTCACGGTGATCCTAACCACTCGCATGCAAAATCGCTAATTCGGTCGTATCTCAGTACGACTATGTTGAGACCGACATGCGAACTATACTGCAATTCGAATCAGTCTCAACTCTGTCTCAATGTGCTCGCCGGAAAAAAAGAAATTAATCACTTTTTGGTCGTAGTGGGATCGTATAGCCGGTTTGGTGGAACCGCAAAATCATATTTTTTTTAAATTGCTAGTATTTATGTCTGCGACCAGTGCGACCGGCTTGATCGCGGCGATCGTACTCTGTCGCATATCGGTCGCGGTTCGGTGGACGGGGGGCATAAGAAGACACCTGGGTAAGATTCTCTATTTACACCAGAAAGAACTTTGCCGATTGAAGCTTAAACAATCGTTGTAGGGTCGCGCTGGACGGATAGAAGCTAGATCAAATGCGTCGTACTAAAATCCGTCTTATTCTAACTATGCCTATCTTTCTGTCTGTTCCCTCATCATTTCCCCCTGATGTGTCTACTTTCTTTCCTCGTGAATAAAGATATATTTTAAAGAGTATTATATCAAGGTTAGACAGTTTGAATGTATTCTGATATGTTCTTTTTTGTTATACAGTTTCTTTTGATTGCAATATCCACGCACTGACTATAATGTAGGCATTAAATCTGGTTGAAATATATTCTGGTTTTTGTAGCTTTATAACTGTCGCTTAAAACCGGTTCTTTTGACAGAAACCGATAACAGAAACTAACGACAATGTTTCCAACATCTCAGATATATAGATTACATTTTGTATAACTATTCGTTTTGATAATCGGAATGTGCAATCAATTCTAACTTATGAAATATCTGATCTTTGCATACAATCCAATAGTTACACCAGGGTGGAAGAACTAACTTCGTTCCTCATTTGCCTTCTGACCTCGGTCAAAATATGCAACCTTATATTGCCAGTAAATGAGGATAATGAAGAGGAATATATGGATGACTTGAAAACGACACAATAACCTGTGTCGAAAAGTCGCATACCATGAATAAAGAAGTTGTCATCAATATATGTCCCTCTTCATTAGTGTCCTTCCAACTTCTAAAATCCCTATCAAGGAGGTTCTGCCAGTAAATGGTTATCCCTTTTGTTGTCTTCACTTTCAAACCAGGTACCCAGGCACAAGTACAGTGTTTGAAATGTACTGGACAACCCTCCACAGCTTCCTGTCATCAATTTGAGACGTGTTCCGCGGGCCAGGTAATATTTTTTTAAATTATAATAGGCAATAATACAAATTGTTGAAACTCAAGTACCATTTTCATATGTTGTCATTTAAAAGGGGGAGTGGCACGTTTTTTGTAATGTTTCAATTTTCAATTTTTCACCTATAATATTGCTAAATGTTTTATTTTGATAGTGTCAAAGTTCTCCTATACAAACCAATCATCCATAGTCAGGGTAGAGATTATAAAGATTCACTTAAAGTAATATGGTGACCATTTTGTGTGAACACTTTAATTCATTTTGTGTAAGAAAAAGGAATCTCTTAGTTTACATTGTACCATTCGTTATACATGATCGTTAAACGCTAATCAAAAACGATATGATCGAATAGCTTATGACTGGGTTTTGCGCTAAACTGGTTACATCAACATGCGATTAAGCTGGCTGCATTCAGACCGTGGCGGATGGGTATCTCATCTAGATTAAGATAGAGACAAGGTTTTATAATTTTTATCCTCGAAGCAGGGTTGATTTTGATCAGACTGGGTCCCGTTGCATGAAACACTGAGATGACCTTAAGTCACTAAGATAGCCTTAGTGCAATTTCAAAGAAATAACACTAAGCACTAAGGCTAACCTTAGTGTCAATGCGTTTTGTGCAGGGGCCCCCTGGTTTCACGATTGTATTTGTATTTATGTTGTAACTGATAAAATCTTAAATCTAAATATTCTTCCCATCTTCACGAAACACTTGACAATATGCGTTTTTATAACATAATACTAAAACTATACTTATATTGTGCATATGTACATGTGTATTACATGTTCAAAGCTTATTTTGTTATCTATCTTTTTTAAGCTTAAGGTAACTACCTAACTGCTCGTATGAACCTCCAGAATCATGATGATAAATTGTTTGTCTATCATGCATGTATATGTTTTGTTATAGAAATGCTTTGTGAAGCTTGTTGAACATTCTGGGATAATGGAATATCATTCTGGGTGTACTGATGTTCAGGTTGGTATGAATGTGAAGTAGATACTGTATTTTGACTGCTTATTTAACACATTTCTTCTGTAAAGTAAATACAAATATTATGAAATATGGTCTTTGCTTTAGTTTGAGTCATGCATTCATATATTCAAAAAGAGGTAAGATATCTGAGTTGATGAAGAAAAATCTTTTCCCATCACATGAATAAAGATGAAACTTAAAGCAATATGGGAACAAGTAATGATAACCCTTGTGAAATTAATCAAATATCTAATAAGAATAAACTTGAATTGACTATTTTCACGGATAAAATGTGTTCAATCAATAAAGTATTGTACAAAAAAATCTGATTTTTCGAATTATGACCAAATGTGTCATTTTGGGAATTGTCATATTGGAATATAACTCACTATATTTAAAAACTTCGCAATATATTTTGATATATGATTTGATATTTGAACATGTTGTCAACAGTACTGTCAAGGAACACGCTTCACGTCCATAGACACCTATCGAGGGACTCACCTGTGTTCCAAATGTTGTGCTGATCATACACAGTGTTCACTCAACACGCTATGTCCACCAGGTGGGGATATGCTTTCCTGTTTATCATTAAAGGGGCAGTAGCACGTTTTTAGGGGGAATATGAGGTGATGTAAGGAACAAAGAAAATTAATGGTTCCAATTCTGACTAAAGATTATTCATTTGTGTAATGAGATTTTTGCCACTGTCAAAATAATACATTTAGCATTAACTTACAATTATCAGTGAACATTTCAAAAATTAAATTATCAAAAAACGTGCAACTGCCCCTTTAAATTATAGTAATTTTCAGGAATAACAGAAGAGAAGGAAACATTTAAAAGGGGCAGTAGCACGTTTTAGGGAGAATACGAGGTTATGTCAGGAATATGAAAATATATGGTTCCAATTGAAAAATGTATAATTAATATAAATAAAGCAGTAATCTGTCAAATATATAATGTAAAGTATGCGATGCCTCTTTCTTACACACAATGACTGTGGATGATTGGTTTGTGTAATGAGATTTTTGACACTATCACTGTCAGGAAATGAAATAAATGGTTCCAATTGATAGACAATAAATATCTGACTTTGTTGAAGTGTACAATTTGTCTATTATTGAGCTAGCTTAAAAGAGACAGTGGCAGCACAACAAAAATAGTTAGGTCTTTAAGAGGGTTTCCACTATTTCAATCGAAGCAAGCACCAGCATTCTCTCCCTAAAGAGGCAGTTCAGTCATATTACTCCGATCTAGCCTCTGTTCCAATTAGACAAAATTCAGGGGTTTCAGCAGATTGCTCTAACCGGTAAAGTAGCAACACAACTTATCTCCCGTACTCGCAGCCAACAGAAACACGTCTTCGATACATTTGTTTGTGAGCACCCGTCAGTCATATAGTAACATGGAAAATGTCATACCTTTATGTTTATTTTACATTATAAGTGTAAGGATACATATTTCAAAAAGACAAATATGGAATTTTTAAATAAATATACTAACTGGTTTGTAACTGTATTAATTATTATTTGTTTTTTGATAAATTTCATTTTACTATTTTATGCTATCAACCAAAGCAAATTCTGCCAGGTGCTAGTTATATAAAGCGTTACGAGGAATTTTCTTTAGAGTTTTCAGGATTGTGTAGAAGTGTTGGATGACGCAGTATGAAGCTAGGACACATGGCTCAAAAGCTTTTTTTATAACCATAATCGATCGACCGTACATGTGGCTTACTTATTTAGTAATTTCATAAAACGTTTCTGTCCTACAGTGCAACACGCACGGTGTGTGTCATGTCACGGAGAAGAATCACTATCGGCTTGTACCGCGCTTCAGACTTGCAGTACTGGACAGGTATTATGTTTTCTTTTTTTTTATTAAAGTACTTATGTCTGAAAATTATTGAATAATTAAATTGGAGTATTGAAAACCTTTTAACACCACATATGGCTTGGAAGTCAACTAACATCTGCACTTAAATTATCAAACATCATCAGTATATTATGTATCTTATGTTCACATAACTTTTCTTTTGATGTAATTGTTACCATATTCTGTTTTTGTTTTCTCTTTATCATACCAAACTGTATAAATGGCTGTACTCATTGTTTCACCATATGCTTGGAAACGGTAAAAGGATCTATACCGAAACGTCGAATGCAGAAGTGTCTCTTGTCTTCCTTAACATAATCATAATCATAAATTAGCAAATGTTTTAACAGTTTTTAAAGTGTATCGTTGTTATCATAATTTATCATTAACTCTATGCAACAATTGTGTTAATGGTCTGTTTAAACAATTCATACAATCATATTTTCTCTGTTAGAGATGCTACTTGGACCAAATAGAAGATACCAGTGGCAAAGTGAGGTACTATGCTGGCTGTGCAGGTGAACAGGTAATACATAAAAAGTATTACCATTCTCTATAGGCCATCAAAATGGCATGTGAGAGTATTATTATTAAACATACATTTTATTAATATACACACATCGTATAGGCATAATGGCTCGTATTCCAATGACGTATTAAATTTGTTCTCTCGCAAACAGTTAAGTGTTACTAATCACGTGGCATTTTTCTTTATATATACATTATATTCTTAAATGAAAGTCATTTCCATTTTCGACATAATGTAAAGATGTTCACACTAAAATGTAGTATGAAGTTGTGTTTGATTCATAGCACCATGTTCTACTATGGATAATTATGATTATTGATATCAATAATAATAATAAGGATTATCATCCCTCTGTATCACATATATTTTTGATATAAATTCAATAGAAGATAGGTGCAACTTTGATAAATTGATTCTACGAAAACGTGATGCCTTAGACATTTATTCACAAAAAGTTGTAATTGCCCACAATTTAATTCATTGAAAGTGAAAGTTTATTCGTATTCAAGGCCTCATGGCCAAAAGTACAAAATCGTATGTACATATAATCAGAGCGCATGGACATCGAGATGGTATATTACATAGGTAGATTACGTTTGAGAAAAATAGCAAGATTCTTAAGATATTCAATATTTTGTGAAGACATAAGCAAGTCAAATTTTTCCCTTGTCGGATTGGTATGAAAATGGCTTGGTAACAGCAATTTTCTACTTATTTCATAAAATGGACAAACTAATAAAAAATGAAATTCATCTTGAATAACGCCATAATTACATTTTGTACATTTGAGTAGGTCAGTATTAACATTTTTATCATATCGGTATTGCTGTATATTAAGTTTGTGACTCATAAATCTGAACTTACACAGAGTACGTACCAAGTCTCTATTTGAAATAAGCTAAAAAATATAAATCTCTGGTTCCAGAATACTCTTGTAAGAACAATAATTATGCAGATATGATGATGAACATAATTTACTATGCCATAATTGATACTGAATATCATGACATTGTTGTTTAAAACATTGCATAAAAGCTGGAATATCACCACATTCTTGAGATATCCATACATATGAAAAACCCGTTTCCCTTAACAAGGTACGAACATGCGACACCCAACTGATACCACCATGGTCGTCATATGATTTAAGCATAAGATAGCAGGCCTTTGGATGGCGACTCGTTTCCATGTTTAATAACCTGGTCCAATATTTAACACATCTTTGAAAATAGTAAATACATAGTCTTGTCCTACCAACTTATCCAAGAATAGTTGAGTTTGATACAAATTTACCGACTCCTAAATATTTCTTGAAAAAAAAACTATGAACTTGTTCGATTTTATCTCTCACAGAATAACCCCATATTTCAGAACCATATAAGAGTATTGGTGCTATTTTGGTGTCAAATATTTGGGTTATTACACTCAATGGGAGTTGAGGATACTTGTTAATGAGTTGAAAAATGGGAAAACAGGCATTGTTAGCTTGAATAGCAAGAGTTTCACATGCCTTTGACCATACAAGTCTTGAGGAAAATATTATACCTAAATATTTATAATATGAAACAACATTGAACTTTTCTCCATTTAATTCATTATGCTGTAAAGAAATGCATTTTAAGGTGAAATGCAACATATAAAATTATATATCAAAAACATTGGAAAGTTTAGATATGACCACCTAAGATAAAGCTACAGAATTTATAACGTTCAAAAAGAAATTACTTGTCTAACCTCAACTTAAAAATATTTACTACTTCATATTGTGTCTTTCTAAGCAATATCAACGACCTTGTCATGATTTCTTAAATTAGGATATCGACACTCAATGTAATCTTCTTGTTTCTCTAAGTAATGTCAAGATACTTGTCCTAGCTACTTAAAATTTAGGATATCGACAATCGATATTATCTTCTCGTTTTCATAGCATTGTCAAGGTACTTAACCTACCTTCTAAGTTTAAATATATTTACTACTGACTGTATAGCAATGTCAAGGGACAGTCCCTATGGTCAGCCACGGGGGAACTCGACTGTGTATGAAATGCTGTGCTGACCACAGCCATTGTTCACTGTCTACTCTTTGCCCACCAAGTAAGTGCTCTTAATTCTTCTGTTCTTTATTTGTCTCCGAATAATCAACATAACTATGAGAGAGTTAATGTGTGAGAAAATGTTTTGTTTATATCATAGCGGATCACTTAAAGATATATTTACTCATAGACACTACCCTACCTCTATATTCTTATATGTAATAGAAGGGTAGGGTCTATGCGTATATATGTCCTTCTAACGCTGTTTTAAAGACTCATTTTCAGAGTTCAATATTTAAAAAAAGTAATTTTAATGTTTTCCTTGTAATTTTTGCAAAATTTACAACCATCCAAGGGAAAATCGAACCAAAATTCTTTAAATAGAAGATAATTTACCATAAGGACACGAAACGGCAGCCGACATGAAGGCGAATCAAGTGTGGCCATCTCACAACTTCCGGTTTCTAAACATGCGCTTGAAAATCGTCTTTGTCACGCACGACTAGATTTTATTTTATTTTTCTCCGAATTAGGTGTTCGTTGCTGCCAAAGTTGATACCCATCGAACGCAATTACGACACTTGAGACATGATGTAAATCCGACACGCATAATGATACGTCACCGAAAGCTGATTCGTTAAATGCTATTGCTTTTTTACAGGGGGTACTTTGATTGGGCGTCGAAATAAGTATGTTGTTGTTGTTAAAAAAAATTTAAATGTGAAGTTAGACGAAAGATTTTTCTACCAAGTGATGTATTTATATTCTCAATAGCAAAATTTCATCCCGAAGTATGAAAATGGGTTTTTACGCGATACATGTCCCTATGGTTTATATGTCACGTGATACATGTAATCTAACACCGTTTAATTAACATGTTGCTGTGTATTCATTTGTTGTAGAAGGAGTATCTTGTATTCACTGCAATGGAGTGAAGATTCTTTCAATGTGCCATCAGTCAAGTTGTACTCAAGGACAAGTAAGAATACGACCTCTATACAATGCTAAATTCTTAGTTTGTTATTAAACTTCTTTGTACTTTAACTAAACAATTGTAAACGTCCAACCATGCATTTTAGTTCCTTGCAATAGAAGTGCTTGAATTAAAGGCCAATTACCGATTTCAGTTCTGTCGAAAACATTTTTGTATCCATGCCGATTTTTATTTTTGATTCGTAATTTATGATAAGATGGAGTGAGAATAAATGAGTTGTTAATATTTTGTACTGACTATTTATTGAAAAAATAATAAATGAAAGAAAATCATGAATTATTTTCCATTTGAAGAAATGCTATGTGAAGCAGGAAGAATATCATGATGGTGTTAGATATTTTGCAGGATGCACGTCTGATCAGGTATGTTTTATATGGATGTTTTGAAAACACTTTCATTTATTTATTGGTATGAAGTTTAGTTAACATAAAAGTTATAATTGCACATAATTTGTAAAAATGATTTGAAACAACTTTACTGTGTATACCTTTTCCTTTATCTGTCAAAGATACAACATTTAAATCTATAAAGTTTCTAGAGCTAAACATATACTTATCAGGTAGATAGCGATAATGTTGAAAGAAGTAAAGCCTTCCTAAAGGCAACTATGAACGCATTTTGTTTAGGTTTTGATAGACAGACATTTTATTTTCTAAAAAAGGTCAATGGCCATGATAAATTCACAAAATGATTAATGACTTTTACATAAATACATTAGAATTTCTTACTTTCCTAACTTGATGAAAAAAAGACATACATTTTTAATGTTATCTATATTTGTTTATGACATATGGTTTTCAAAATCGTATATGGATGATGGTTATTCTAAATATCCTTCGAGAAATATATATATGCTTTATATATGCTTTACAGTAGAGTAGAACATGTATTTGATCATCTTCAATTAAATTAAGATGTTTAATGAGTTTAACATAAATACATTAGAATTTCTTACTTTCCTTACTTGATGAAAAAAAGACATACATTTTTAATGTAATCTATATTTGTTTATGACATATGGTTTTCAAAATCGTATATGGATGATGGTTATTCTAAATATTCTTAGAGAAATATATATGCTTTATATATGCTTTACAGGAGAGTAGAACATGTATTTGATCATCTTCAATTAAATTAAGATTAGAATTTGTTTTGAACACTGTAATATTTTCTGATTGATTGGTTAAGCATTTTACTACTACCTCTACCTCCCGAAATAGTTTTGCCAAGGTGATAAATACATCGCTCAAGACCATAGTGGAGGTATTCAGCTCTGTGCCAAGTGCTGCGCAAACCACGCCCATTGCACCTTGTCTGCTTTGTGTCCACCTGGTAAGACAGCCAACTAAGTTAATGAAAATATGGATGACAACTTCTTTATTCTTTATTCAACACAGGGTCTTGTGTTTTCTCAAGCAGAGCTAATGGGTAGTAAGACACGATCACATATATAGGTGAATGGTACAATGCACAGTAAAAACAACTTAATGAAATGAGTAAATGTAATTAAGCAGAGATGAATAATAGGAAGCCAGTAATGTGCAAAAAGGGGTGTTTACATTTACATAGCATACCATGGATAAAGAATATTCATCCATATATTTATCAATCCGACTTCTAAAATGGCTCTCAAAGAAGTTAACCAACTATGTTGTCTTCTTCTGTTCGATGGTTGCAACGATTTGTTACCTACGAGGGCAGTATTACAATGGTTACGTTGTAGCATCTTTGACTCTGATATAGTACACAATTACATGGTAACTTCTTAGACTCTGATGTAGTTCACAATTACATGGTAACTTCTTAGACTCTGATGTAGTTCACAATCTCATGGTAACGTCTTAGACTCTAGTATAGTACACTATTTCATGTTAACTTCAGACTTTGATATAGTACACAATTACGTGATAACTTCTTAGACTCTGATATAGTACACAATTACATGGTAACTTCTTAGACTCTAGACCTGATATAGTACACAATTACGTGGTAACTTCTTAGACTCTGGTAAAGGACACTATGGCTAGTTACGGATATTTGTTTATTCAGTTGTTACTTGTTAATTAAACTTCTTATAAAAATACTCTTTAATGCTACTTTAAAAGCGCAGTACACGTTTTATAGGGGGGAGGGTATAAGGTGATGTCCGAAAAATGATAATAAATTGTTACAAACGAAAGACAATGTATTTAAACTAAACGAAGCAGTAAAAAATCAAATATATGATGTAAACTTCAGCCATTCATACACAATGAAGTAAAGGTGTTCGAACAAAAACGGCTGTCAATGAAGTTTTTGTTTATCTTTATACTTTGTTCTCTGACCTAAAGTAATTTGTTTGTGTATTGGGTTTTTTAATCTAACAAAACATTTGGCATTCGCGTACATTATCAGTGAGATTTTGAAAATATGAAATTTTCATAAAACGTGCTACTGTCCCTTTAGGACGGATATTTCTTTCATTTGACAGCACCAGCGACGTGTGTAGCCTGCAACGGAGAAGACTCCATTGCAAAATGCACCGGCAGAGACACTTGCATAGATTCGGAGGTATTCTGTTTGTATCAACATTTGTTTTCACTGTTAAATCTAGTTTTAATTCCTTTTCTCAATCAATCTTTATTTCTTTGTGCTTAGAGGAGGCCGTAGGCTCAGTCTACATTTCAGATTCATATAGCGATATATGTATATCATCACGAGATCAATACGTTAATTAACATAAAAACCAATACTATTGACAAGTGATGTGTACCATTCTTGTTCCTAATTTACTCTAAGTCTAAACACAATTATGACATGTATTTATAGACAGTATTCCAATATACAGCCAAATCCAAAAGTGTAGAACATATTTTATTATTTTGTTTATATATTTACTCATGATATACAACATCGCAACTTCCTAACACGTCCAAACATCAATTTTGTCTTGTTTGGAACGTTCCTAAGTTTTGCAAGCCAATCAACAACTAAATCACATTACCGATCCGTCGAATAGATTTTTCTATTCTTAAACTAGAAATTCGACGAATAGGTATGCAACCGGCCGAATTAAGAGTGCTTCTTTTCAGAAATGTTACATCAATCAAGTAGAGGTTGGAGGAAAGATTCAATACTACGCTGGATGCACATATGAAGGAGTAAGTATATAAAAGTAAACATGACATCACACTTTAAGGAAACTTACTGCGTCTTCTGCTTAAAATGACATAGCTAAAAATAATGTTACTCCATTCCTTCTTTGTGCTTAAGTGATAAAATATCTGATTTTAAGATTTTCATATTTCAAAAAATAAGGAATTGTCTATTTTAATCTTTAACTCTTAACATTTGTTCTTTATGGGAAAAAAAGATTCAAATTCAATGTAACAAGATAAGATTTGACAACCTATATTTTATAGTTCTATTTTTTATTAGAATTGTCAAGGAACTACATACCATACCATCAACCATCATGGAGGGGTTACACGATGTGGCAAATGCTGTGCAGATCATTCTCAGTGTTCGCTGTCGGATCTGTGTCCACCATGTAAGTGACAGATAGTTCATATCATATCCGATGAGAATTAATTACCATTTTAAAGAGAAGTTTCCTTTTAACATGCTTTTCCTTTTCCAGTAATATTGTATGAATGTTGCAGTGTAGTTTGTTCAATTTGGCTTTTGCTACCTTGTTCTATAAATACTCATCCTGTGTATTTGAGTCCGCTATAAGTACATCACTATTCTGAAATCCATCAAGCCAAAAGCCTCGTATTATTATTTATCATGCCGCGGACACTGAATTGGCATCATAAAGCCAACAAATATTTTCGGTCCACATTTGTCAACACTAGCGCCATCTTGAAGGTCAACAAGCCCTGAGTTGCCCGAATCGCCATATTAAGGGGGAATTAGCACGTTTTTTGATAATTTTATATTTTTAACTTTTCACTGATAATTGTATGTTAACGCTTAATGTATTATTTTGATAGTGTAAACAAATTCATTACACGAGCCAATCTTCCATAGTCAAAGAACAAAGTATGAAGATTCACCTAAATTCCATTGACGGCTATTTTTTGTGAACACCTTTAATTTATTTTGTGTAAGATGAATGAATCGTATGGCTGAACTTTAAATCATATAATTGATTCATAACTGTCTCGTTTAGTATATATACATTGTCTTTCAGTTGGAACCATTTATATTCATTTTCCTGACATCACTTTATGCTACTAACAACTTTATTTTATTATACTTACATGTATGTTTCTCAATCGTTGTGTCAATAAAAGTAGCTTCTGTTAAAAATAGATAAAATCGCCTCTCCTCTTTCTTTAAAATCTTTCTTTACAAACAACATTCTGTTGAAATGGGTTTTTTTAATTCAAAATCTAATGTTTCTATTTTTTTCTTTACTTAACAAAGTTATGTTTATTAAATTACACTATATATCTTATTTTTGGACCTATGTTCATATAGTACCGACGAAATGCTTGCATTGCAATGGAGTAGCATCCATAGCTGAGTGTTTTTCTCATCAAATGTGCAGAGATGGGCAGGTAAAACTATTTTGGTTTATATCGGTCTTTTACGTCATTATTTTTGTCATCAAAATAGACTTAAACTGTTTTAGAAATGTATTAAATCTCACTGGAATTTGATACTGCGGATTATTCCATCGTCATGTCCGTCCGACCGTCCGTCCGTAATTCATCCTGTTTCCCGATCATATCTATCTGAAAGTTTTAAACCGTATTCTAATCTACTGAAGTAGGGCCAATTGACAGTTTATATTTGTGACCTCTTTAGATTTTTCACGGAAGCAAATGAATTATTTGAATCTGCACAGGCTCCAAACGATTCATTATTCAATGAAACTGTACATGTGTTTTACGTAAGAAGTTTTAGTTTGAATTGATTATATAAGAACTTTGTATTTGATACGTTTCAATATGATATTTTGTAATATGTATGGTTGAAGATATGCTACAATTTATGAAACATGGCCACTTTGAATAGAGGCATCTAAGAAAAATTATAAATATTTATATGAACATCACAAAAAATCAAAATATTCTTTACGTTACGCAGAAATGCTATGGTTCCCTAATGCATATTGGTGGAAAGTATTCTTACCATTCTGGATGTACAGATGAACACGTAAGTCCAAACATATAGAGGTATTCATGCAAGGATTAATTGTTTCGCACAAATAATGTATCAGATGTTCGTACAATCTAGGATTAATTGTTTCGCACAAATAATGTATCAGAAGTTCGTACAATCTAGGAATGATTGTTTCGCACAAATAATGTATCAGATGTTCGTACAATCTAGGAATGATTGTTTCGCACAAATAATGTATCAGATGTTCGTACAATCTAGGAATGATTGTTTCGCACAAATAATGTATCAGATGTTCGTACAATCTAGGAATGATTGTTTCGCACAAATAATGTATCAGATGTTCGTACAATCTAGGAATGATTGTTGCGCACAAATAATGTATCAGATGTTCGTACAATCTAGGAATGATTGTTGCGCACAAATAATGTATCAGATGTTCGTACAATCTAGGAATGATTGTTGCGCACAAATAATGTATCAGATGTTCGTACAATCTAGGAATGATTGTTTCGCACAAATAATGTTCTTCGTTTTCATGCAATCCAGGAAACATTTCTATATTAAAACGTTTATGTTTTACGATATATCCCTAGATTGTGAGCCACCATTCTGCAGATTTTCAACTATATGAAATTAATTTGTACCTTATACATCGTATTATAAATATATTTTAAATGGCAGTGTCCGTTCGTCCTTTTTTTGTCCTTACGCACAAATCTGTCTCTAGAAAACCCGATATACTGGTTTATTTCCAACAAACTTAATTAAACAAGTGAAATTTTGAAAATTACGTGAAGTTGACATTAACCTTTGTTTAACCTGATCACGTGATCTTTTCATTAGAAGACGCTGCTTATAGTCGATTTGGTGACAATGACATATTGTCAAATGTTACAGGACTGATTGTCGTTACTTGGGATTTATACAAAATAAGTCCATTCATAAGTCAAGTGAGGAGACTAAGACAAACAAAATGAAATACCTATATAAGATAAGATAAAAATTCATCTTCGATGAAGTCATATCTCATTTGGAAACATTCATCAGTTACTGATCACCTAAAAGATAAATGTCAACTTGACAATTGCTAATGGACAGGGTTTGAAAAAATCTATCTGCTATTTTCAGAACAATACCAATATAAAACTTTGAAGAGGTATCATCGAAATCTGACAAAGCAAAACATTTACCAAGAAATAAAAATCAATATTAGAATTTCAAATTACAAATCAATAACATTACAGAATACAATGATTTTTTGATTTTTTATTTATCATTTTGCATTTCTGATTTTTCTAGCTGATGTTCATCTTATTTGTGTTTTCTCATTAGAAATGTCAAGGTACCAACTACATCGAAATACAACATTCAAGTCCTTCCGTATGTGGCAAATGTTGTGCTAACCATTCTGAGTGTTCTCAGTTCGAGCTCTGCTCGCCACGTAAGTAGTATATATCATTGATTCATTTAAGTATTTACATGTAACTGTAATGAGCGAAAATTTCTGAATAAAAAAGATATTTTGTTTGTATTTATAGATATTGACCGATGGAGAGAAAAAATTAACATTCTAATGGGCACCGGCAGTATTTGAATTGCACATACCATGTTTAAATGTGCAAAAATATTGAAACCATCCGAAACTTGACCATTAGGATGTATGCCAAGCTTTACAGGTATCATTGAGCACCAGAGAAAGTCTTCAAACGTCATCAAATGGTCCTTTCACAACTTCCACAAAACACACAAATAATGCTGAAGGTTTAAGTATGATAAGTATGTTGATAGATTAGGTAAAAACTTATCGAATTAACTTTTAAAAAGAGGACATTTTCCTTATTGCTCAGAATAGAATACGTACGCGTCAAATGGATAGTACATTATTTGTTTGTTTTGGCGGTCTGCAAAACGCCTCATTTATATTAAGGAATTTTTCCATAATTAAAACAGTTTCAAGGAAACAGAACACCTCAGGTAGGTTTTGTAAAACGTAATGTTTTCACGCGTGTTTATGCACATTCCATGAATCCATATAATTATACAACTTAATTGTTTCTGAACATTACGAAACGATATAAACAGTTTGGGATGATAATGAGCTCAACATGTTTTGGTAAAGCTACCGTTTGTTGTTAAGTTAGAGTATATTGTAGTGTATGATGTATGCACAATGCACTTTAACCTATAAAAGGAAGTCTGTATTAAAATTAATTTCCCTGTGGTAAATTTTGATGACAGAGAGCAATATCCCAAGACCACCTATACTCATAACAGTAAGTTGACAAAAGCATCGTGGTTCTTAAAGGGACAGTTTTCCGTAAACTTATCCACTTAACGTTACAAAATATCACATGTTATATCCTCAGATGCGAAATTTATGGCAATTTCTGGTTTTGAAAAACAAATTTCTGAAAGGTGGTGGGCCGAAGCCGGAATAACACTTTCATTATTCATGTTTAAAAATATCATAACATTTTAAACACTGTCAATCGCCAAACTGTCGTTTTGTATGTTATTAGGACAGTTTATAAATGAATGCTTAACTAATTCGAGCCCGCCAAGTGGTTTTCGTTAAAAATGGAATCTTTCTAAACCTATTTGGAAATTTTTTATCTTAACTTTCGAAAAACTAACACGAACAGAAATGTTTGACTTTTTTCTACTTTACCAACATATTATGTCATGATTTATGAAGTTATTTATAAAAACTGAATATTGTTGTAGCAACAGTTCATGAAGTCAAATGTACAAGCTGTAACGGGCAAACTGTGCTGACATCATGTTCTACTGACACCTGTTCTTCTGGACAGGTGAGTGGTATTTGTTTTAATTAAATGACATTCCTTATTCGGAAAAGTAACGACCATACAATGAGGTGAAGACGTAAATGCATGTTAGAATTACAATTGGAAACATAATTTCAACATAATGGTGAAAAAAAACTTAAAAAGCAAAAGTTTATACTTTTAATTAAATGTGATTCTTTTGCTGAATGTTGTTAAAGTAATATTTTGTTGAAATTTGATTAATCAGAATTATACCTCTGAGAAGATAGCATTGACATGCTTCTATTTGTTATTGCTTTGTCAGCCTTGAATGTCAAAATAAATTATATCCTATTTCACAAACCAATATGGAATCATGATCATATTTTTATTTGCTAGAAATGCTACGTCAATCAAGTTGAAATAAGTGGTGTTGTTAAGTACTACGCTGGTTGCACAAATGAACAGGTATGTTTAATGAATATTTTCCAAATACTTATCAAGGCATATTACGTTTACACAAATATTGAAAAAAGGCAAAAGGCTTTAACAAAGTTGTATTGTTGACAGTATCATTTTCAAAAAAAGCATTGTAAAGGGTAATTTTGAAATTGTCGATTTTAGTTGAAAATTGATATTTTGATTTAGTCAAAATTTTAAAGCGGTCTGACTTTCCCGAAGACGATGATGAATTCATAACCAGTTTGGAGTTAAACGGAAATGAAAATATGTGGTTCACTTAAGTTTTTTTAAAACATTGAAACGTCATTGAAAAATATCGAGCAAAAGGCGACCTTGATTTTGAGAACTTGTCATTTTATGCCTTGCTGCATAGCCTTGAGTTTTCTGTGCTTGCTCTCTACTCTGTAGGGGCACTGTAGCAGCACAGAAAAGTAAAGTCTCTGCAGCAAGGCATAAAATGACAGTTTGGAAACTGGCGTTTAAGGCTCTGCTTAGGAAGATGAAACCCTTGCTGAATTTCATCATTACTTTTGTGTCCGAATCTGAGTCCTGTTTCTCTTGTAAGAGATTATTTCATTGTTGTCATTAGTCCGGCTACATGTATTTCTCATAACAGATTACATGTATTATGCTGTGCTCAAACTGCTCAAACTGTGGGTGTTATCCCATAGTGGGCCACGAGGAGATTACGTAATGAGCAGACCGGGGGCCACTATGGGAGAGCTCGTTAACGAGGTGTGATAGGCCGGCCCACTCTGGGAGAGGTTGTTAGTTGTGAAAACATACTAATGAAGGTGTTAAGTGTGATTAACCAGGTGAGCAATAGATCAGAGGAGGTGTTAATGATGAGTAGTAGGAAGTTAACTGTTCCCTAACTGTTAGACATTGAGAATGAGAAGGAAATAGTACATTTGTACAATAGTACATTTGTGTTGTTTAATGTTTGTGTTAGCTGAGAAGGTAAGAAAAAAAACTATATATTAGAATGTTTGAAAAATTTAGTCAGTTCAGCTATGGAGTCGAAGGGAGAGATAGTGCCAAGTAGACAGAATGGATTCGACCTTTTGCTGGGGGGATTCAAGTACAACAAGAACTCTATGAGAGCATCAAATCCAGTCTGTACAGAGAGCGTGCCAAGAAAGTGCCACAGACACCCAAGTCAGCAGCCAGTATTCAACTTGAAGGCGAATGGAGACAGACACACACTGGCGAGGACTTCCTCTTGATCGACGACGTCCAAGAAGACAGTAGAATCCTCGTCTTTGCCACCACTGACAATCTGAAGAGACTCTGCCATAGTGACACTGTGTCAATGGATGGAACTGTCCAAACGAGCTCTGAAGCCCCATCTGAACCTGTACGAACTCATCCTTCTGTTCAAAGATGAACATTCCAACCTGGCCGCCTACATTCTCCAGCTCGAGGGAGGACACCAGCCTACCAAGCGTCGAAGGATCACACATGTGAACACACAACTCTACAAGCTTGGACTAGAGTACATGACTTGTGAGAGAGACATGGCCAGCTACCTGTTCACCTGTGGATCCATGCTTTCATGTAAATGAACTATGTATATAATCTGAGACTTAACAAAAGATGCCATGTAAATAAATGATACTGCCAAATTTTCTTACTTTTTGTTATCTCAATAAGTAGTCTTATCAATGGTTAATCACTTGACACCTCTTAACAAGGTATTCACACCTGCTAATTAAGGCAATCAAACTTATGTGGGCCACTATGGGACAGCTTAAATGTCCGCGGCCCACTCTGGGACAGCTCGTTAAGAGGGTGTGAAAACACGCGGCCCACTATGGGATGGGCCACAGTGGTACTAAACCCAAACTGTGCAATGCAGCCATAAAGACGACTTGCGGGAGTAATCCTGGATAAATTTGCCATAAAGGAGACAAGACGTATTTCAAAACAATTATCCTTCAAATTTCCCCCTACAAGTACAAGTTGATGCCTTAATAAATGCGCTCAGAACAATCGCGACTCAATAAATAAATATTATATGAATAAATATCCGTAGTTGTAGAAAAAAGTAGCATGTATCAAACGAAAAATGCCGGCGTACATTTTTGTGTAATCATTTGAGATAAGAAAATTGACTCTAAAATATTCTCCTACTTTTAGTTCTTTTTAGAAATGTCAATTTTCAGTATAGAAATGATATATTGCAATTGTTAACATTTATTTTCGTTTTCGCAATACCTCTTCGTTTATTTGAAACATTTGTTAATGTTCCTTTTAATGTTGTTTGGTCATGCTTGATTATAACAGCAATGTCATGGAACCTCATACAGTTCAGCAAACAATCACGGAGGAACGCTACTATGTGCAAAATGTTGCGCAAACCATCTCAACTGTTCGTTGACTGACCTCTGCCCGTCAGGTAATAATCAAATTCTTTAATAAATGATTTCATTAAGTAATAATATGACAAGTATACCTATAGAGGTCCAATATTTAGGCTCTCAGACGGTTACAGGTTAAAAACTCCTGCAATTGCTGTAGGGATGCTGGGTTAAAGACTTCTGTTTATTTGCCTGTATAGAAGACCCTTCAATGAAATAATTAGTCAAAAATATGAAGTATTGGAGGAAAATTGTAAATCGTTCTGACCATACCATATTCTAAAAATGAAAAGAATTATGTTAAGGCCTAGAAAAAAGTAATTTGTTTCTGGTGTCCGCCCGCGTCAGTTTCAAACCCCCGCATAAAGCCTTTTTTTTCAAGATGTTGACAAGGGAAAAACGAAAATATTACTCGTTTCTGGCCGTGAGTGCCTTCAAAGACGCAGTGAATTTTTTCTCAACGGTTATATTTAATATCTGTTTTCTTCATGTTCAATAAAATAAGAATGATAGCAATATTTCATGCCAATGTTAATCTTACTGCATCAATCCCTAGCTAAGACGTGTGTGAAGTGTAACGGAGAGGAATCCATATCCGCATGCAGTAGTTACGACACGTGTAGTGATGGACAGGTGAGTATTGAAATAAACACTTCTCAATGGAGGTAAGCTTTGGTGATTTCGGGTTTATCGCCGCTTTTATGTGAAACCTGCGAGCATGGACTTGAACTAGCGAAGCATGGGTGGTTCTGCGCTCAAAATTCAGTGTAGCATAGCACCCAAACCTGACTGCGTGTAGAACAGCTCTCTACTACAGACAAAGTTGTCAAACCCCTACCGGGATTCCAACAAAGGTCTCTTGATGCAAACCTGACTGCGTGTAGAACAGTTATCTACTGCAGACTAAGTTGCCAAGCCTGGCGGGATTCGAACAACGGACCTCCTGACCACTGTGCTATTCCGCCCACCTTTTCATTATAAGTGCGTATACAAAAGTTATAATACAACCGTACCAAGTTTACATTAAATTGTTTCGTGCCATATAACATTTTGTGGTTATCAATTTGTGTTTTATAACTCAATTCAAAAATCTTTGTTTAAACATTTAAGTGAAAATCAGTCTTGGAAGTTTATTAATCGCACGCGTGCTCAAAACAATAGGAAGTTCTTCTTACGTGTATTCTGCAATTTTACGGATAACGCTTAAATGATGAACATACGAAGGTATATCTCTAATATTGTCGTAACTTTGTGTACAGAAATGCTTCGTGAACCAAGTAAAAGTTGGTGAACAAGTCAAATACTACTCTGGATGCACAAATGAACTTGTAAGTATTATCATACAATTGCTATTTGCATTATATACCATACATATGCTAATTTCAAAAGAACTCGACTAAAATAGGAACTTAGATCAATTCATATATTCCATAATGTTTTTGGTCCTAAGTGTAGCTCTCATATTAACCTTATGCGTTTGTTTGTTCATATATTGGACACAAATGTTTTTGTAAATTTCAATTTTGATATATTTATTTGGGGAGATTCTCATTAAATATAAATCATGAAAAATGAAATACCCACATCCTTTATTGTTAGGTATGAATTAAAAGTCATCCTCTTTATTTCATTGGGTGGCATATAGTTATAGATCTCATCATCAAGTTATCATCAGCCCATGGCCTGTCAAACATATTTTCTCACGTACACGTATAAAAATTACATTTTTACTTTTATATGGTTAAAAGTAATAAAAGTCTAGATTTCGTTCTCGTATTTCATTTTGAACTTTTCGGCCACTAAAGAATCTAAATGGTGAATACAGAATGATATAAGTGCAATGTTTTTTCCTTGATTCATTATTACATAAATTAAATGAATGAAACCCATTGAGGAAATTGCTATTCCGTCCTAAAAATAATGATAGAAGTCACTACTGACATAACGTGTCAAGGTAAACCAATTGGGCGTCCTGTCGTGTAACAGAAACAGCCTAAAACCCACCTCTTCGACATCGATTTTGTTCGAGGCGAAATGGGCGAGTTGGTAATAAGTGCTGACGCTGTTGCCTGCCATATTTGGTGTGATCAAAATCCGAAAAGACTAAACCTAAAAGTGTTTTAAAATGTGCTACGATTCGAGATTGTGTGATTCCAAAAATAACAAAGAAAAGTTTTAATTTGATTAAAAGCTATACAAAAGTCGGGCAAATGATGACCATATTCACTTACAGCAATGCCAACGTTCGTCATACGTTCCATTAACCAATCACGGAGGGATAGAGTTGTGTGCCCGATGTTGTGATGACCACGCCCACTGTTCCCTCGCTACTCTTTGTCCTCCAAGTAGGTTGTATAAAACATCCCTTGTCTAAACATACATCAATCTCAATAAATTAAGGTATAAAGTGCCACGCCCACTGTTTCCTTGCTACTCTTTGTCCTCCAAGTAGGTTGTATAAAACATATTTGTCTAAACATACATCAATCTCAATACATTAGGATATAATATAGTGACATGCGACGTCATAAAAATCCAGCCAATCAGCAAGCTTATGAGGCAAACTCGCTGATTGGCTGGATTTGAATGACATCACAGATCAGTCTGACAACTCAATTAACGGGGCCTGGTTAGATCTATACGCTCACGTAGTGAAATCTGTTATAATTCTCGATTTATGTGTGACGGTTCTGCTAAATTGGCACAATTCGTTCCTATGGTTTCGCAAATTATTGTTAACATTTATATTTTCTTAAATTTATGTACCTTTATTTGTTTTTTAATTTGTCTGAGATAATAAGCCAATCATCAAAGCATTGACTGGATATACCGCTATCCTATAAAGAAAGTACCAAGACAATACAGGTTTCGAGACTCGCAGGAAACTCACGCAACAGTTTTGCGTGAGTTTCGCGAAATATTTCAAGTGAGTTTCGATACATTGTCTTTCTTTACTACATAAGCACTAGTTTGTCTCACTGAGTAAGTTAAAAGATCTTTTAACATGAGTAGCGCATTCAGTTTTTAGTCAAACAACCATCGTACGATGTAGTGTTTGACATGTATAGAAAGCATGTATTATTGAAATAACATTATCTCAAAAATGATAATGAGATAATAATAATAATTAAGATGCTGGGTTTTTTTGTGAACCGCGACTGAAACTTTTGATGTCGAAGTTGTTTATAAAACAATTTAAAGTTAATCACAAAAATTGACAGGCATTTAGGGTATTTGATACTGGTTTTGTATCATAATGCGATTGAAATGTTTGTCGTGCAAGTGAATAAATATTTTATGTTAAAAAGTTAAAAATTGCTGAGGAAATGTTTCGAGAGTGAAGGAAAGTATATTCAATGTAACAAATTGTATCTCAAAACTCCACAGTCAAAGAGAGCAATCTGATACTGATTTTCAGTTAAACCGCCAGTGAAATGTTTGACGTGCGAAGGAGAACATGTATTAGCCCGATGTACAAAGTATACCACCTGTGGCGACGGGCAGGTAAGAAAGATTACTGCACAAGAATTATCTTTCTTTTTAATGACATCATTTCATTATTGCAATCTACTTTTAGGCATTTAAGACTGTCATATGTATATTAAGTCCCCCGATACACATTCAATGCATATAAACATACTGCTTGCGAACACCTTACGATATTCGAAAAATGTAAATAAATTTGTGAATATTAACTTGTTAGTTATTTAAAAATACTTTCATTCGAAAAAAAATACTGTCGTGCATATGAAAGCATTAGCTTTCGTTTTTTCTGAGATACTTTACTTCTCTTTGAATAGTTTTATGATAAATGTTTGAATTTGTTTAAATCATTATTATTTTCTTTTGTTTAGAAATGTTTTGTCAATCAAGTTGATGAGTGGGGCAAGGTCAAGTACTACGCTGGGTGCACGAGTGAACACGTAAGCAATACATTTCAAAGACCTTAAAAATCACTGAATAATATCAGACTAGTAAGACAATAGCTTTTTCAAACTGCAACTATGTCAAATTCAATACTTTCTGGTCGGCATTTCACAACCTTTTCAATTAATGATTTAGGATATTTTTTTGGAAATATTTGTTTTTGTATATACATATGATAGTACATGACTGGATGTAAGCACATTGTATACAAATTGGGAAATATAAAACGGAAAAAAAACCCAACAAAACAATACGTAAGCAATGCCCCTGAGAATAGTTCGATTTATAAATGCAAGTTTAGTCTGTTCTTACAAACCAAAACGAAAATATACCGAAAACTGAAAAATTATGTTCTGTCTATAGAATAAGATAAACTGACCTTATGGAAACACTGATCGTCCGAAAAGATACAGTTTCCTTAAAGTCAAACTTTCAACCTTTCAAACGACAAAATGCAGTGTGAAGTCACATATATAATAATAAATTATTTGAGATAAGTATTCCCTTGTATGCATGTGGGCCCGATGACCTTCATACTGAAATAAAACTTATTGAACCAAACAGTTATCAACTCATCAAATCCTATTTTCTCTCCACCAATAGCAATGTAACAGCAACTCCTTTACTGGACCAAGCCATGCAGGGATAAAGATTTGTGCCAAGTGCTGTTCTGACGATGCAAATTGCACACTATCAGATTTATGCCCTCCAGGTAAGGTTTTACCAAGAAAATTTCCTGTAAATTATTTCTTAAAAAATATATAATGTATAATATCATAATTGTTTTCGAGGATGATTGTATCAATTATGAATAATATGACCATGAATTAGTCATTATAATTGGTTTTATTGAATACCAACATCAAGCACGGTAAACACTAGGGCTGTGTATTGCCCTGTTTTTTAAATTGCGATATATTGCGATATATAAGCAATGTATTGGGATATGTATTGCAATATTTTTAAAGCAAAATTAAAAACATTTAATTTGAAAACTAGGAAAAAAAGATTATAAAACATGTTATTTATCATTATCAATACCTGAATGATATATTATTTGTCGATTATGTAAAGGGTAGTATCCAAATGATATATTGTTCGATAAGCACTACAGACTGTGCATGATCCTGATAACAACCCTGCTCAAATACTTGCTTGGTTTGATTTGTTTTAAAAAATTGGAACATTTATCTGATAATATGTTATTATATTGGTATCCTTAATGATTATTAGGTCTAATTCTGACTTTTTTGGATACTAAAAGTGCATTTTTAGTTTTGATCAATATATTGGTTATTTGAAATTGTATTGCGATACGTGTTGTTGTGTTGTCGTATCCCAATCAACCGATACAACGATAATATTGCACACCCTTAGAAAAAACCAGTTTTTGCTTAAAAAGGTTATTCAGTCCCATGAGCAAATCTTTTCTTTCTACGTTGATCTGTGAATCAATAACTCCATATATCCCTAATGAACCTTCGCCTTCAATTATTTCTCCAGTACCGAACAAATGTCTCAGCTGTAACGGTGAAGAAACCATTGCTGACTGCAACAACTACAATCCTTGTCAGGATGCCGAAGTAATGACGATTTTGTTTCAAAACCTCTTATCAATAATGAATATTGGTCTCCTCTGAAATGAATTGTGTTTTTGACAAAGCTATCAAAACTGGGATTACTAAATGTCTCTCCAAAAAAATGTATACTTAATTCTTATAAAATCTATTAAAGCAGATATTACTTAACTCTCTTCCGGTTTTAGTATGTTTTCGTGGTTTTAAACACGTACATGTATGTCTTAGATTTTTTTCAAAATTGTCTGGTCTCACTTTTGTCGCTCAGAAATGTTACATGAAGCAAGTCGAAGTTGGAGGAAAGATTAAATACTTCTCCGGATGCACAAGCGAACTTGTAAGTTGTCCATTTTCATGTTTCACTATCCATTCGGCTACTCAGTTGTTAAAATAATCAAAATCAAATTAAAATTATTAACATTATAATGTAATTTATATCGTTACAGATGAAGTATTGATTAACTAAATATTCATTTCCTTGATGGGTTTTTATAAGCAATTATTGCAACAATAACAACACAACTCTTTCATTAGTCTTAACAGATCAACTATTATGTCAATACTTACTTACTTTTATACATATCCGGCTCGTGTTCTATGAAAGAAGAATTAACTGATTATTCTTGCCTACGGCAAGCTGATATGCTATATTATTTTGCTCAAGGTCGTCACTACAAAGCACTTTGTGGTAATTGTACATCATTGAAACATTCAATTTGATTTTATATCTATTAATTACAAAGAGGGAATTTGTCATTTCGTATACCATGTATATCTCATGGATCGAAGTAGAAAATAATATTTTTAATAGAATTACTAATTTCTATTTTTACGAGATGAGATATACATTGTATTCGACGAGATATGTTAAATGTTCTATCTATCAAATTTCACAAAACTATCACAAGGTTCTGTCTGGGCACCCATTAACCTGGGAATAATTAAGCACTTTTAAATTTGAATGAATGAATATGACTATTTATACAGCGCGCAAATCCATCCATTCGTGGTTGCTCAAGGCGCTTACATTGTTTCCCGTGGTCAATGGCATTCTTTCACCGTCCGATCATGTTTATCCCACCGGTATGTAATACCGTGGGATATATCATTACCCTGTCCGTCTGTATGTACGTCCGTCCGTCCGTAATCATTTCGTTTCCGGAGCAGAACTCAAAACCCGGTCCACATATCTTTCTTAAACTTTACATGTGTATTGCCCACCTACTGAAGTGGTGCCTTTTGATATTTTCACATTTCTGAAAATCTTATTTTTTATTATTTCCATGGAAACGGCTCTTATTTGGACTCTGTTCATGAAAGGTTTCGTTTGATATATATAAAACCGGTCCACATATCTTTCTTAAACTTTACATGTGTATTGCCCACCTACTGAAGTGGTGCCTTTTGATATTTTCACATTTCTGAAAATTTTATTGTTTATTATTTCCATGGAAACGGCTCTTATTTTGACTCTGTTCATGAGAGGTTTCGTTTCATATATATTAGCTTATACTAATCTAGTGTCCAAAAGAAACGATACAATACAAATCCCAAAATAACTCAATCCACTGCAGATTGATAAGACTAAAACATAGTTATATCATTTCTTCAGTAGTCAACTTACCTCTATGCAAAATTTTAAAACATCATCTTTTCATGTTCATGTTTTCAGAAACGTGCATTTAAAAAAATCATCGATCTGGAATCTCCTTAACTAGGCGAGATAGCAGAGAGAAATGAGACACTTTCGCTTGTTTTAAAACGTTCTAGTGCAGTGACGCGTCAACGAATTTATGACAAATAAAGTGCATTATATCAACAACATTTTTATCTGACCTAAATTCAATACTCTATCAATTTTAAAGTGAAATGACAAGTTCTGTGCATAAAACAATTTTAAATTTCGATTTATGCACCCCATGTGCATTTGAAAAGATACAAAATCAAAAGTATCGTTTGATGAATGAAAATGTGCATACCTCTTTACAAGACATATGCCTGTTAGGCACACTTAAATCCGACTCTGTCAGGTTAGAGAATTTTGTTTCGGACGACTTTGAAAACTTGGTATCGTTTCTTTTGAACACTAGTTTATTATGAACCTTGCTTGAAACATTTACAATTATCTTTCAAAAGTTTACATCTTACGATCATGTGGAACCGGTGGGATATGTCATCTTCTGATGACTCTTGTTCCAATTGAACTCCCTGGGGAGTATTCAACCGGCATCCACATATATGGCGCTCAGGTTAGGGACAATTCTATGCCTCACAGGGTACCCATTCACAGCTGGGTGAACTGAGACACATAGTCACAGCAGTTTGTCCAACACTGATGAACGCTGATAACCGACAGCTCGGCGTATGATATCCATAACTGATTTTTTTCTCTAAGTTCTGTCTGCGGAACCATTACACCGGTGCGAATCAGCATGGCGGGACTCAGTTGTGTGCCAAATGTTGTCCAACTCAGTTTCACTGTTCCCTGGCTAGTCTTTGTCCACCAAGTAAGAAGCTAAGTCATTGAAATATAGAAATCAAGACATCTTTGCAAAGTGTCGAACTCTAGATCTATTTAACTTGTAGTGTTGTTCACTTTGTTGTGCAACCTTTACTGACCATAATCGTCACGGTCGAAATGAATGAAATAAATAAACTAATCAAGATGTAAGGAAATCTGGATCTTTTGATTTTTGACTACACCACAGCTACAAGTGTCTGTAATATTGTTCTAAGATTCAACTTTGAAAGTGGAATTTAACCAAAAATATTAAACTCATTTGGAAGATATAGAATATCGTGATATGCTGTCTCTAAATTACCAAATTACCAAAGCTACACATTTCTGGTTTGAAAGTAGAATTTTATTGCAAATTCTACAATAATTTAGAATGGATGGCATTGTTTGTTGCTTTCTATTGCAGTGCCAACACAGTGCCTCAGCTGTAACGGAGAAGATTCTCTATCTGTCTGCACCAATCAGACTTGTAGCGATGGACAGGTTGTTGTATTGTTATAAACCAGTTTAGATAAAGAGGATGTTTTAACCACATTGAGGTCAAAATCTGACAGCATTAAGGTCAAAATTTAACCGCATTGAGGTCAAAATTAGGCGAAGCTAGAATGGTACAGCTTCAGTTATTACTTACAACTATATTCCAGGTACTGTCAGATTTAACTTTGAATATAAGACCTTTTTCATCATACCTGGTGTACAATTATAAATTATTATTTGAAATTGTGTGAAATTGTTTTGACTGGAACTGTATTTCTAACATGTCTTTTTTTCTATATGTAGTTTTGAAAAAAAGTTTTTAGAAATACAACAACTCAAACTAAAGAAAACTCATTTATAATTTGTCAAGTTAATTTTTAGGACTTTTATTTATTCTTATGCGATCCCAAAATATCATAAACGCTCACATAGATTCTCCCTTTTCAACTCAAGCAAAAGTTCCTCAAAATACGTTTGAGTGTTTGATGCGAGCAAACAGTATAATAGTTTTCTTTTAAAATGGCGACTTTGTGCTTTTTAATTGTAACTAAATATGTAAATAATGTAATGTAATAATGTAAAAAAGCACAATATAAAACCATACAATATCATGATTTATATTCTACATTTTTGTTTAGAAATGCTTTGTAAATCAAGTGAAAGAAAATGGAAGAGTAAAATACTTTGCTGGATGTGCAAGTGAACAGGTATGTAAGTTATTTTGAGTTAGTTTAACCCCGAAAAGCATCACTTTTAAGCTAAAACAAATGAAAGATTTTCAAACATTTTAAAAGCTTTGCAAAACTTGTTTTGCTAATACTTCCTTTTATTGATTTAGGATATACATGTTCATCATTTGCATCACAAATAAAAATGATACTTTTAAGACTTAAACTTTTGAAAGAAAAATTTTTGCTACATTTAGAGGGGCAGGAGCACGTTTTTTGAAAATTGTATATTGTCAAATTTTCATTGATAATTGTACGTCAATGTCAAACGTAGTATTTTGATGGTGTGAAAAATGTCATTACTTAAACCAACCACCAATAGTCTTAGAACAAATAACAAAGAATCACATAAAGTTTATTAGAGGCCATTTTAACACCTTAATTTATTTTGTATTAAAAAAAGAAATCGTATGGCTGAACTTTACACGATATACCTCCTTCATTAAGTTTAAATAGATTGTCTTTCAATTGGAACCATATTCCTGACATCATCTTATATTCCACCTAAAACGTGCTAATTATCTATAAAGGTTAATACATCTAGGTCATTAAAGATTTGACTCACCTGATATACAAATATATTTAAAATTTCCCCGATTGAATACACAGTGTATTTATTTTGTCATAACCATTCACATTGTCCTAAACAGTACTGTCATGGGACCGTCTACACTCCAGCTAATACCAATGGAGGAAGTCGCCTCTGTGCAAAATGTTGTGCTGACCATACCCAGTGTTCACTGGCTGACTTGTGCCCACAACGTAAGCGTTTCGTTCTTTCAAAGGACACAAGTCGTACTTTATACTGTTATTTTTTTAAATCATAAGTTCACTTCGCCACACTTGGTTTGTTTATTAATTTGTCAGGTACTGAAAGGTTGTATATGTAAGTGCAAGGGGGAGGTGTCATGGTTTTGTTCTCATTCGTCGTTTTGGTCATAATCTTCCTCTTTCTCTCCTCTCCAGTCTTTCATTCTTATTTCCCCTCTCATTTTTTATGTGTCTTCATGCATAATGATAACAATATTAGTTGAATTATTTTAAATATCTAGCTCCAGTATCATGTGTGACCTGTGATGGAAAGGAAATGCTCGGACACTGCACACAACACGTAAACTGTTCTTCTGGACAGGTAAGCTTTTATATATCATTTAAAGTTATAAACATAAATAGTTTATACCTGTTTGTTGATTTTAGAAAATTGCAATAAATGTTTAACGTATTTTAATGAAAGTGTAATTCGCATGATTAATTTCATTAAAGATAACTGTTTTAATTGCATTTTCTTAGACATGCTACATCAACCAAGTAGAAGAGGGAGAGAAAGTCAAATATTATGCTGGGTGTACTAGCCGACAGGTGAGTCTTTTATCAGATGCATATGACTAATTTTTAATTGAATAAAAATCTAGTTATGTTTTGAATGAGGCAGAGATAATATTTGTAGTAAATGAGTATTTATATAGCGCCTTATCCATATGACATATGCTCAAAGCACAAATAACTATTTGAGAGTCTTTAAAACTGAAAAAAGGTTTTAGAAAATGATATTTTAGAAATTATCACATTATTTTTTTTTACCTCCAGCAATGCCAGGGTACAACATACACAGCTACCAACATCTCCAGAGGAACCTCGTTGTGTGCCAAATGTTGTGATGATCCCTCCCAGTGCTCTCTTCATAATCTGTGTCTGCCTGGTGAGATCCTTTCAAAATAGGTCTTATAAATGCAGTTTGACATCTTTGATTAGGAAAAACATTTTCTGTATCAAGAATTACACCGTTTGTTCATAAGCTGTTTAATTATTGCCGTTCGTAAACACATTTCAGTAATCACTGCCGTAGTCTTTTTAATCATGATTTGAGCTTTTTTCAACATTATATATTATATCCTTTCTTTGAATCGTATGACTTCGTTTGACTGTATGTAGTAAGAAATGCTTCAGCATTTAATGCAATTGGTGATAACCTGGCCTTAAATCATCATAAAATATATCAACCTCTGTTCAATATCTAACCTATTTTAACCGAAAACAACAAATGTTATGTCGTTACGTGTCATTGTTATCGTACAAGAGTGCCTTGAAATTTCCTATATTACACCAAATGTGATCAAACAAAATCTTTTTGACCCTTAAAGTTGTCTTTGTCATTGGCCCCTGGAACAATCACCATGAACTAAGCTACATTGGTATCACATGAGTTTTGGCTTCTTAGATGTTGTACTGTTTTTAATTAAACGCCACTTGTAAATGCCAAAAGGTTACATTTAATTAAAGTTAAAGATCGGTTACTTTATAACAACCTGATTAATCAGCCATTAATAGAGACACCGCATGATTTGAAACATTGGAATTTATTGATCATATTTCAAATGTAGATTACTTCTGTTAAATTTGAATAATGAGTACAGCATTTATTTTAAAAATATTAAGCTCCTGGGAAATGTTTGCACTGTGACGGAGAAGATTCCATAGCTGACTGTAACACATACAGCACTTGCATCGATGCAGAGGTAATCCATTTCAAGGAAATTATTGAATTATTGATTTTTCTTTAAAGAATTTTTCAATAATTTTTCATTGTATGTTCGTACAGATAAGATTTAATTTCTTCAGAGTGAAAGTCATCTTACTACTCAACACTTTTATACGTATTCAAACAAATCGGTGTCATATATATTTATCAGGCAAAAACTACCTGCAACCTTGTTACTTTTAACACATTTTGATCAAATTAAGGTTAATTAGAATGGACTCCAAATTCATTTTTTCAGAAATGCTATGTACAACAACTTGAGGTTACAGGACAGATACAATACTTCTCCGGATGCACAAGCGAACTAGTAAGTGTCTTTGACAAAATTGCTAATAGCAAGATGAATGTGCTTATTCCTATATGGGTGTTAGTACTGTTACCGGCCCATTTTATATTTTATATTGAAGCATGATATAATGACATGGAGTGCCAAAGGTTAGTATGTACTCGTTGTTAGTAAATACCAATATTTTATTGTCGTTCCTGGTGATCGAAAGATACTACATCTTTTTAGGTAGACTGTTTATGTACCATGCAATCTAGGAATGATCACAACCTGCAGATTGCGATATACAGCTGCGTATCTTAAGTGTGTTCACTGGTTGGTGTATCTTAGTGCAAATATCATGTAGTTGGGTTTCATTTTAACGTCCATAAAATAGCTCCAGGAGCACCTACAAGGGACAACCAATTACCCATTAGTAAAATGATCATTCCCAAACCATATTTTGGGATCGTCTTGTCACTGGTACTGAATTTAGATATTTGGCATGATTTTATAGTCAGACGGGGTCATATTTGTGAAATTCAGATTTTCTTTAATTTCGATTTAAATATTCGATATAAACATTGAAAGAAAGAACAATTATATTGCATTAATACAAAGGAACAAAAATGACTTAGGTCTAAAGCTATTGATCACTAATGAAGGATTTTGTAGCGAAAAATACAAAATAGTGTTTTCGAAATTTTGACCCCTGATCATTTCAATGCCCTGCCAAATTAGTTACGGTTATCTTTAAGGTATGACATACGAATTTGTTAACGCAAATTGAATGTTAACTTATGTACTAAAATTTCAACATTATCCGTTTCGATTCTCGCATTGCTAGGATGCCACAAAGACATTCAAAATTACATGATATTTGCACTAAAAACCCAGATAAGTGATACGCAGCTGTACCCCATAAGCTTCGTAACATCTACACTATGTATACTTTGAGATTTTTTTAGAAGTTGATGTTACATTAAAAAAAATCATATGCCACCAACAATATTAGGGTAGGCATATGTGTTTTGAACGTAAGATTAAGAATATCCATCTAACTCTTATCAGAAAGTATTCATATATTCCAATCTTCATTGTCAGTCCTATCTTTTGCCTCGTCTTCAAAACGTTGACTGTTGTACTTGATATATTGTGCCTGAATCAATACAAGTCATCCTCTTATTCATTTCTGTAAATTACAAATATGTTTTACTACGGAAATCATTTACGAAAATTAATGCATCACTTTATAATATTAACTGTGTCGTATCAGATCGTTGGTTAACATTGTGTAATTCAGTGTGGCCTTCAATTTGTAAAGGCAGTTCTTGGCAGCTTTAGTTACAGAAACAGGTGTATATATTATCTAATTTTATTCATGTATGAGCCGTTGATTTCCACTGAATTTGTTTTAGTTTTGTCAAGGAAACAAGTACACTGGTTTGGTCAATATTGGAGGGAAAACGCTATGTTCACGTTGCTGTTCAAATCATTCAGAATGTTCACTGTCAGACCTTTGTCACCCGGGTAGGTTTTGATTGATATAACCAATGCAGTAATCTAAAGCTTTGTATAATCATACAGATGAATTCATTGCCAAGCATAAATTAAGTGATACCTTCATGTGTAAGTAATGTGTTTAATGAACAGAAAAATTAAAACGAAAACGGAATCAAATAATATGTTTATATAGTACTTTTGAAATTATACCCCTTGGATCATTTGTGTACAAATATTTAAAAACCTATTTTATTAAACCTCTGATAATCAACTGTCAATAACATAATATAACTCTTTACAAATAATAGAAATATTCTATTGTGGATGTCTAGTATTCCTGTTATATTTACTGTTTAGCTCCAGAACAGTGCTTGAAATGTACCGGGGAGGAATCCATTGCTGATTGTAAGGGATACGACATCTGCAGTGATGGGCAGGTATCAATTGTTATCTTTATTGTCCAAATACGACTTGTTATAGTTAAGTATGATGTAATGGTTATTGGGTAAGTTGAATTAACAATAAGTGACATCCTGAAATCGGCACACAACTTTATTTACTTTATTTTAATTTAATTTGTCTTTATTGTCCAAATACGAACTGTTATAGTTTCGTATGATGTAATGATTATTGAGTAAGTTGAATTAACAATAAGTGACATTCTGAAATCAGCACACAACTTTATTTACTTCTTTAGAATTTAATTTGACAGCTGCACTGACCCTCATTACAAGTTGTATACAGCTGCGTACACAAAGTTTGCTCATCTATCTGCGTATTTTATTACAAATATCAAGTAATTTGCAATGTCTTTGAGTAATCGTTTGTAAAACGAAATGGTTAATGTTGAAATTTCACTACATAAATTAAAGATGCATATTTTGATTCCTCTTGGTTGGTCGCATTTTTTTTCTAAAAATACAACGCTTACAGTAAAGGCTCTTTAAGAAATATTTAAATTCACTTAATTTTGAATGCGGATCTTTAACACTCATTATGTTTATCAAAATGATATAGAAAATTAAAATTTCATGAATATGATCCCATGTCTATATTTAACTTTGCCTAATTTCGAAATTCAGTACAATTGATACCTAAAGCTTTTTAGATAATCGCATATTTTCAACATTTACAATTTATGATCCTTTGTTAGTGCTGGAGTTATTTATTGACGTTCATACGAAACCAACATGATATATGATTCACTAGGAAACTAAAGTTACGCAGCTGTACATAACGAACAACAACTTTTATCATACCACATATAAGAATCCCGATTGGCCAACTAAATTGAGGATAAATTCTTGGCTGCATCTCTCTCACTTTAGAATAATGAGGAATAAATACAGAGAGTTCTTGCAATTGGTAACACAATATGAATTCAATATCAAAGCAGAATATATCGTGACCTTTATTGTACATTTTCGTTTAGAAATGCTTTGTAAATCAAGTGAAAGAAGGTGGAAGAGTCGAATACTTTGCAGGATGCACAAATGAACAGGTATGTTAATCATTTTAGGGATATACACTCCGAACTGCATCACTTGAAAACCAAAAAGGTCCAAGAATTGCAATGATTGAAAGGCTAATCTTACCTTTTATAGGTTAAAAATGTGCATAACCGACAATATAAGGACGATTTGTCTCATAATTGATAAATTCGAAACTTTAAACTTTGGAAAGAGAAGAAAATCATTTATTGCAACGTTATAAAGGTAAATATATTTAAGCCCAACTCACACTACGCCCGATTGTTATACAATAACATTACGATTCGAGCCTACTAATTGCATAGTCAGTTCTTTACGATGTAATTTATCCTTACGTTTTCTGTGCAAGTGGTAGCAACACGACTGAAGACAGACAGCAATCAACACACAAAGACATAGACTTTCGCGAATGTTCGTGTATAATTCGTTTGATTAAGTCTTATCAGAAACTTCAATGTTCCTATAATCACCAAATGATCCTGTAGGCAAACACACATTCTATTATCCAATACTCAGTTGAAGGATGTTTAACTGTTTATGATGTATTGCAGTAAACACCAAGTCATGATAGTCACTTAACAGAAACGAAATTGAGAATTATTATTATATTATCTCTATTTGCTTAATCAGTGAAGCTGAACTGGGAAAATATTCACAAACAGTTTTGTAGAGACCGTTGAATACTGTTTAAAATAACCTACTGGAAAATACGTATTTGTTTTTCAATGCTGAGGAAAATAAGTAAAAAAAATTACATTTAGAAGATAAATAGTTGCGTTTGTAAAATTTCCGGGATTCATTGTTATTCAACACCCGCAAATTTAGTTTAAAACCGACGGCGTTAGCCGGAGGTTTTAAACGCTTAAATTTGCGGGTGTTGAATAACAATGAATCCCGGAAATTTTACAAACGCAACTATTTATCGATATTGTAACATGACCGTTAGTTATAAGCATTTTAAGAGCGAATTCTATTTTTGCGTAGGGAGCTCGGAGTTGAAAGGATCTAACGACTGGTTCATTATTGTTATAGATGTTCGCAGCTATAAAGAAGAAGGAATTCCCAGTGTTATAGACATTAAAATAGTGTTCTAATATTGCAAACCAGTTGCACTCATAACGATGAGATCTTATAGTTTTCACTGTGGAATTTATGAGAGAGAAAACAGTTATACAATTCATAAACCAACAGGAACAAACCCGACTGAACAAATATCTTAAACTCGCCCAGACCATTATGACGGTGACGCGATCATTATGACGTCATAACCGTTGGCCTTTGTGACGTCGTGCCATGGGAACGGCATTCGAAAGAAACCGGCCGCATGGCATAAGGCGGCAAATTAGGAGAAACTTATCCAATTAAGAAAGTTTGGTTACATAAAACTAAAGCAAATAGAAAAGGATTTTTGGCATCTACGGGAATGCGCAAGTTAGAAAATGACAGCAACAACAATGAAATGTGAATCTGTCACGAATATTGGGAGAATCAGAACATTTTAATGTTGAGGCGGACCAAATAATGTATCCTTTCGCGGTGATTCGCCTTAGCCAATTTGCGGGTGTTCATTGCCATTTAACACTGGCAAATCCTTCAAATCAACCAATCAGAAACGAGTATTTACCGAAGTCATGTTACAATTAAATATGTGACATAAAACAGGCATGATCATCCGTGAAATCCATATGTACATTGAACTGTGATATATAACCTAGTCTAGTAGCATATTGTGTAAATATTGTATCCCTTTTGAATAGTAATCGTGTTGCCTCTTGTGTCTGCATGAGGTGTCATCGTGGTGGAAATATCACGAATTACCATGAATAGGTGATTGTATAAATTGTATTATTATTCTAACGTTGAAGATATCTATGTTTAATAATTCAACCATGTTATTAAACATATGTGTTATAACATCGCGCGCTGACCTAATGATGTGACGTCATCATGACGTTACAATTGTTAAGTCTGACATCACAATGTCAGCGGGCCGTCCGCGATGGTCATGTCGGCGAATTTCTTTATAATTTTACTATGTAATTAAGCAAGTAATAAATAAAATACCAACCCATTCACTCGTTTCATAAGAATGTTATGAAACGGGACGTCGTTTAGTATTGTATGAAAGTATGTACCTAAATATACGAAATATCTAAGAAGCAGTTGCGGTTACACTACAAAATTTCACAAATAAGATACCATATCACGAATAATCACGAGGAATGATTCGTAGATGATTCGTTAGTAATTAACGATGAAACCATCAAAATTACCAACTACGAATTTCCATGAATTGGTTACGAACGACACATATAAGTAACTAATAGTTTACGAAGCAACTACGAATTTGAAATTCGTAGTTGATTCGTGAAAATGTTGGGATAAATCAAAATTTCTTCACGAATAGGGGGAATGTTGCTGAATCAACTACGAATCACTTAAGAATTCAAAGAGTTAATTACGAATTGTTTACAAAATGTTCACGAATGTGAATTTTTTTCTTTCACGATGATTCGTGACAATTCGTCTGTGGTGAAATAGGGGCATCAAAGTTTAACATATTAAGGGTTCATTCAGCAAAAGGACCATACTCCTATCTCTTTCATTCGGCCAATTTATCGATCGTATAATTATTGTTACTGTTATGTTATCCTGTTCCTGAAGCCTGATAAACACACTTACTTCATGATCGACAACATGATATTCTGAAATCAGGAACATGTTTGCAATTGATATTTGAGTATATCGTGTTGCACATAGAGCATGATCAGCTCAGTCACAGTACGATCGATAACCATCCAATAACAGATCACAATTACAAGGCATGACTTCATTCGTACAGTGATCGTAGACTTTCGTACGTAGAATGAGTTGAGGTTAAGGTCATAAGAAGAAAAATATTTGATGAATCGTCTCAATTTAAAGATAAATGCATTTTTAAAATGCCCAACTTAAATACGAAATGCTGGTCTTCTATCATTATTATTTACATTGTCCTTAACAGTACTGTCATGGAACCGTCTACACTCCAGCCAATACCAATGGAGGAAGTCGCCTGTGTGCCAAATGTTGTGCTGACCATACCCAGTGTTCACTGAATGACTTGTGTCCTCTACGTAAGGGTTGTGTTCCTTCATATTTATTCACTCTTATCATCATATCAAAAGTTCACTTGTGTTTCTTGATTTGTCAGATATCGCAAGTGTTAGTTCACAGATTGTGATGAATCTATCTGTATCATTTCACATTGACAGGTCAACTTAATTGTGGGTGTCTCTAGTGATTTTCCTAAAACTATATAAATTACTGCCGAAATATATTTACCTTACAGTTTATTTGAGGTTGATAAATACATCAAGACGTTTTCCATGCTCTATTAACATGTATGTTATTCCTTTTCGTCCAGATCTTTGTCTTTGTCATTTTCCACTGTCTCCCCATATCCCTTCATTCTTACTTTCTCCTCTCATGTTTTTTCTGCAATTTGTTCCTTGTCCTCCGATAAATAGAAATGCTAATAGTCTTGAAATAATACTAGTTAATCTCTCCTTTCTTACTTTTCTTGGATAGTTCAAAATGTTGATTATCGCGTATTTTCAAAATGTGCAAGAATATGCCTTGATGCCTAATGATTACAATATATAGTTGAGTTATTTTAAATATCTAGCACCAGTATCATGTGTGACCTGTGCTGGAGAGGAAATGCTTGGACACTGTACACAACACATGAACTGCTCTTCTGGACAGGTAAGACTTATAAATCTAATTAGTTACTGAACAGTTTTCAAGACATTTCAATCTTTGGCCATGTTCAAAAGATATTTAAAGACATTTCTTTTTTTAAATGTTACAATACCTAAAACAATTAGTTTAACCAAGCAATTCGATTGCAGTGTTACACATCTAGAGCTATGAGCAGGCACTGAGTGCCTCGAATTAAGCGCTTTACAAGTGTACTTTATTATTTTTATAACAGCTTTTTTTTTAATTGTTAAACACGCATTCATCATTTTCTCGAGTTTTGTTTGTAAGTAAATTATGATTATTTAAGATATTTGAATTGTTAAAGAATGAACATACTTTACGGAAAAATAATTTGTCCTTATGCACACCTCCTCAGACATGCTTCGTCAACCAAGTTGAAGATGGAGACAAAGTAAAATACTATGCTGGATGCACTAGCAGACAGGTAAGTGTTTATCAGAAAAAAAACCAGTTACCTATAGTGTAAACACCTACCTGAAAGGGGCAGTAGCACGTGTTTTGAAAATTTTATATTTTAAATTTTTCACTGATAATTGTACGTTAATGCTAAATGTATTATTTTGATACTCTCATTACACATCTCATCTCATTGCATAAACCAATCATCATAATTTCTTTAACGGCTATGGCTATTTGGGTTGAGAAATATTATCTAGATACAACTCTAATAAACTAATTGGGAGAAAGTAAATAGATTCATTGAAACGGTGCTACAGTGCATATAAGAGAGGGCATTTAAATGAGCAGCAGAACGTTTTTTGAAAATTTATACTTTAAAATTTGTCACTGATAATGGTACATTAATGCTAAATGTATTATTATACCCCCGCCTTACAGCATAAGCGGGGGTATATAGCGTTCATTCTTTCCGTCCGTCCGTCTGTCCGTCCGTCCCAAAACTTTGTGCGGAGCAGATCTCCAAAACTATGCATGCTAGCCTCATCAAACTTCATACACATGTCAACCATGATCCTTAGTTGTGCCTTTTGAGGGTTAGAACTATTTCTGAATTTTCATTTTTGCGGTTTCCATGGAAACGTGACTAAAAAGTGACTCTTTGAGGAAGTCGTTTTGTGCGGAGCATATCTCCAAAACTATGCATGCTAGCTTCATCAAACTTCATACAGATGTCAACCATGATCCCTAGTTGTGCCTTTTGAGGGTCAGAACTATTTCTGAATTTTCATTGTTGCTGTTTCTATGGAAACGTGACTAAAAAGTGACTCTTTGAGGAAGTCGTTTTGTGCGGAGCAGATCTCCAGAAATATGCATGCTAGCTTCATCAAACTTCATACAGATGTCAACCATTATCCCTAGTTGTGCCTTTTGAGGGTTAGACCATCACATTCTTTTAATTTTTGGCGGTTTCCATGGAAACATGACTAAAACAGTGACTCGATGACCAAGTTCTTTGTCCGGAGCATATCTCCCAAACTATTCATGCTAGCTTCACCAAACTTCATACACTTATCAACCATGATCCCTAGATGTGCCATTTAAGGATTAGACCATCACATATTTTTAATTTTTGGAAACATGACTAAAACAGTGATTCTATGATAAATTACTTTGTCCTGAACATATTTCATTGAAATATACATCTCAGCTTTTGCTACATATGTCAATCGTGATTGCTTGATATGCCTTGTGAGAGTTAAACTATATATATGGATTTTCTTCTATGTGGTTTCTTTGGAAAACATAACTTACAAAGTGACTCATCAAAAATAATTTTGTCCTCAGTACATCTCGTAGAATATTCATGATAACTGCCTCAAATTTGAAACAAAGATCAACCATTATCTCTAGATGTACCCTTTTAATTGTAAAACCTATTAATGAATTCGGTATTTGGGTTTCAGTTGAAAGAAGACTTACACAATGACTTACTGTATACTCAACTATCATACTTTAACCAATATTAATCAGTTTTACTATTTGAAATTCTTTGAACAAAGTGGGGAGCGGGGGTATGTGAGCTTTGCTCGCTTCTTCACTTGTTTTGTTTGTGTCAAATATCTCATTACATAAACCAATCATCCGTAGTCAGAGAACAACATGTAAAGGTTCACATAAAGTCCATTGGCGGCCATTTTTGTGTGAACACCTTTAATTCATTTTGTGTAAGAAAAGGGAATCTACTGGATGAACTTTACAGTATGTATTTGATTCAATAATGCATATAATTTTAGTTTAAATACATTGCCTTTCAATTGGAACCATTTACTTTCATTTGAGTAAGGGTACATTTTATTCCCCCTTAAACATGCTATGGCCCCTTTAAAACGCCCAAATCAATAACAGGCTTGACACACTTTTCCGCCGATGATGCAAAATTAACAGTAATATGACATCATCTCTGGGTTGTTTTATAATCATGCAAAAACTCTGTCTTAATTACCAAACACAATATTGAGTCATGTGTTTGAATCGATGATAGAACTGCGACTTATATGATGTCATCATGTATATTACCAGCAATGCCAGGGTAGCACATACACTGCTACCAACATCTCCAGAGGAACCTCACTGTGTGCCAAATGTTGTGATGATCCCTCCCAGTGCTCTCTTCATAATCTGTGTCCACCAGGTGAGATCCTTTCAAAATACCTGCTGATGGTGTTACTTATGATGTTTCGACATTATTAATTGATTATTATTAAGAAACACCTTTGCTTTGCATTTATTGACGTCCGTAAACATGTTTATATTGTTAATGCTATAGGTGTATTTAAGATGAGTTGAATTTATTTCATTTCATGATATATACATTTTTACCATTAGCGTAACGTTTTTGCTATTTTAAATGCTATAGGTGTAATTTTAGTGAGTTGAATTTATTTCATGTCATGATATATATATATTTTCCATTATCGTAACTGTTTTGCTACACATACTTTTGATACAAGACATGTTTTGGCATTTAACACAATTTAAAATTATTTGGCCATAATTTCTCCTAAATTTGAATAATGAGCATTTTCTTTTAAAAAGACTACTTGTCCTTCAGCTCCTGGGAAATGTTTGCATTGTGATGGTGTAGACTCCATGTCTGACTGTAGAACATACAGCACATGCATCGATGCAGAGGTAACCCCCTACAAGAAAACTGTTTATCTTTTTGTCTTTATACATAAATCAAATTGAATAAAACTTCTCAAGAGGATTAGATACAAAAGTATTGGTGTCCCAAGTGTATTAAGTGTAGTGCATTTTTTTTTATCACTAGCTGGTTAAGAATGGACTCGATATTCATTTTATTACAGAAATGCTATGTCCAACAACTTGAGGTCGCAGGGAAGACTAAATACTTCTCGGGATGCACAAGTGAACTAGTGAGTACCTGGGAAAACCTTGCCAAAAGACCCACTAAGTAGATAAGGCTGCCATCTAAAATTACCAACAGGTTTCAGTAAGGGAAGACTCGTGTTCTTTTGTCGTTAGAATATCAGTTTTACTCTGAACATATCCACCCATTCATCGTTGGTAGTTCATGGCAGATATAGTCCATGAAACAATATATTTTTCATCAGTGTAAATACATGTTTTACTATGTTTCACTAAAACTTTATCTGTGCCCTATCAGATAGTTGGTATGTGTATCTAACCTTTCTATTTCTATGAATGTGTTTTAGTTTTGTCAAGGAAACAAGTACACTGGTGTTGTCAATATTAGAGGAAAAACCTTATGTTCACGTTGCTGTTCAAATCATTCAGAGTGTTCACTGTCAGACCTTTGTCATCCGGGTAAGTAGGTTTAATTGTTGTAACCAGCATCTGAGAGACGTTTAAATCATGATTGTAAATTCATTGCCAATCATCAATAAAGTGATAACTGGTCGCATCAGCCGATCAATCGAGTTGACCAAACAGGACACATCTTACTATGTCGCAATAGTCTGCATTCGCACAGTTTCAAAGTTTCAAATAATACTTATAATCCATTCGCTCGCCTCGCGTTTGAATGGAGGGTCACAGGTCGCCGAAAGGTCGGCTGACGCGACCTGCTGCTGTACCTATCTAGACTCAATATCGGGAGTGTAGCGAGTATTATTGAGGCTAAGTTTACCTAGACCGGCCTCTGTAAATAAAAAACTATAATGTAATTACCATTCAATCAATGTTGTTTTTACCAATAAGAATCCCATTTGTCAAAATGACTTATCATCTTGGATTTGATTAACTAATGTACATTTAAGAATATATCATCTTTAGTTTTTTAGTAGCTAAAACAAATATCAGAGGGAAACAACAGCAAATCTCAACTTCCCAAGGTTATTCAATTCACATGATAACACTTTTAACAAAGAATAGAAATATTGTACTGCAGATTCCTTATAATCCTGTTGTATTTCGGTTTAGTTCCAGAACAGTGCTTGAAATGTACCGGGGAGGAATCCATTGCTGATTGTAAGGGATACGACATCTGCAGTGATGGGCAGGTATCCATTGATAGTTTTTATTGTCTAAACACTTGAGTAAGTCAACTTAAAGAGCCACTCCGTGAGTTGTAAAGGTCAAATATGCCAAATATTTTACAGCAAATTAATGTTGTATAATGAGAATAAAAGGGTAGGAAGTCGCGATTTAGATCGAAAACCGGACAATGACACGCGACAACAAGTCAAACGTATTTATATACAGCTAACTAAAACAGTGATAATCACAGTTACTATCTGACAATGTTTGATAGGCACTCGTTCTAGTAATTATGTAAGTTTGATGTGTGGTTTTGACTTTTGCGAGTATATATGAATGATTTTAGATTTTCATTGAAAACAGGTGTTTATCATATATTAACCATTTTTGGATGAATATGTCAGAATTTCAAAATATATATAAACAATTATGGCATTTTGATAATTATCAAAACGTAACAATATTTCATGAAAAGCACTGAGTGGCTCTTTAACAAAAATATATTCTGCAATGATTACTGTACTTTCTTAACAGAATTGACAGATTATATCAAAATTTCCAAACTACTACAGTATCTTCACTACTTAAATTCATGTTTTCAGTTGCGGCCAACCACATTGCAACATGTAGTCATACCAAACAACTTTATATATTTTAATGTAAATTTTACGACTAGAAAGGTGCTGTTCTTTCTTGATTCTACAGTTTTTAGTGTAGTTCTCTGCCCTGCCCTGATATAAGCATCGGCGCTTTTTACCTAGTTTATTTCATTTTTTGAAAGAGATCTGTTTCACCATTGAACTCTCTAACAGCGATTTTATTACTTTTTGCGCTTTCTGAGGTTAATAATTTTCTAGTTTTGTCATTTATCCATCATCCTTGAATAAATGATGATCTTATCATTTCCTTCTATTTGATGTTTTCTTGAAATTGATGTTCTATTTGTTCAGAAATGTTTTGTAAACCAAGTAAAACAAAATGGACGGGTGAAATACTATGCTGGGTGTACGAGTGAGCAAGTACGTTTTAACAATGTCAAATGCGTTTATTCTATATGAAAAATACATTTACAAATTGACCCAAATGTTTTGACTATAAAACAAATACTGCTATGAGTTGGTGACTAATTCCCAAATTTCGTAAATGATAATAAAACTGCTTAAATCTTCCATAGTTAAACCAACTACTGATTAACGGCTGTAGTAAACATTAACTGAGATCTTGATGTTTTATTTCACTCTAGCAACGTAATAAGTTACCTTATAATAATGTTAATAATAATGCATTCATTTATATAGTGCATAAATTCATAATGGTAATGTGCTGTTTGCAATTATGTGTCTTGAATTGTGTACCTTATGTATCCTTATATATAGAAGTAGAGTAGGGTCTATGAGTATACACGTCTTTCCGATACTGCTGAAGCGATTCATGTCCCTGTGATTTAGGTATTATTTAATATATCTACATTCATCTGTTTCCAGCAATGTTCAGGTACCACCTACACAACAACCAACAACCATGGAGGAACCCAACTGTGTGCCAGATGTTGTGCTGATCATTCTCAATGCTCATTAACAGACCTGTGTCCACCACGTAAGGAATAGCCATTTCGTATCTTGATCGTTTTCTCTAAGCTTTGTTTGCTTGCATTTGTCTTGAATTCTCTGAACTTTATTTTAATGACTTAATGGACAGAAAACGTATCTGAATATTTTTCATATCATTATTTAAGGACGGGGATATGTGTCACTTAGAAAAAAATAGATGAAGTACATATATGCCTATAGACCCTAGCTTTTATTTGTTTTAATGAGACTTTGGGGGGTACTATAGGTATATTCGCTTTTTAACGTTTTTTTGTAACCGTTAAATGTTCATGTGATTTAACGAACACCCGTTGGGAATACACATGATCAGTAATTAATTCACATTTATTCAAATTGATTATGCAGTTGTATGCAACATTTCAAATATCAAATTACTTTTGATAAGGTTCATCTTAGTATACTAACACGTGGCACATCTTCTGTTGTGATTTGATATTGTTTCTCATTTTTTTAAATATTTTTTAGCAAACTGTTTTGATCATGTGTAAAGACAATGATTCGTACACTTTTTCAGCCCCGGTGACATGTTTAAGCTGTTCTGGAAATAAAATTCTAAAGTTATGTACGAGATACGCCAACTGTTCCCAAGGACAAGTAAGAGTCTTAACTATCAAAGTTTACCTATTGCTTTCAATATATACTACTCAAAATAATCTAAGGAACATTTGAATAGTTTCTCTTTTATACTTAATATATCAGCGAATGCTAAAAGTGATGTCAGAAATAAGGCAGCGGTCCAAATTGAGAGTATGTCAGATGGCTCAAGTTCAGAACATTGCGGTCTTGTCTTTGGTGACACTATTGCCTTGAAAGTGATATCCCTTGTAGGGAATGAGTTGATAAAGACAATTGTCTTTAAAAAATGTGATTACAAAATTTCAAAATTCCTAAATTGATAAAAAAAACATTAAATTCAAAAATTAATAAAAAAAAAAAAATTCCAAAATTAATCAAAATTTCAAAAAAAATTTAAAGATTCAAAAATTCAGAAGCCCAGTGTCAGGTTTGCATGTAGGTATGAATAAAACTTCATACAAACAAAAATATCTTTGAGCTGCTGACATTTCAAGTTTGTGTAAATAATATTACTACGTGAGTGTTCCTTCACTTCTGTTGAAAAATGTATTTTCTGATGACACTAGTATTTGTCACTTCCTTAAAAACTGGATCATTTTAAATTAACTGTGTGTCTGAATGGTTGGTTGCGTTCACTTTTAATTCAAACTTGATTCCTCTGTCAAACCATAATGCTTACTGCTTTGACTCTGCCTTAATCATAAAAAAACAAGAGATGATTCTAACAGAGTAGTGTCATATCTTATCAGAAATGTTTTGTGGACCAAGTGGAAGATGGAGGGGAGGTCAAATATTACGCTGGATGTACAAATGAACAGGTAAGTGATTTGCATAAATGTATGTTCAAGTCTTCATACACATCTATTTCAAACTCATTATTTAATGAATTTCAGAAAGTGTTTTAAACCGTATTGCCCATGTGAAAGATCTTAAAATGTGTCTTGTTGAAGAAAGATAAAAATCATCATAAATATCTCGATAATATAAAAGATATATTCCTGATTGAGAGGTTTGGGTAAAAAGCCGATTCCGAATGAGTTTTAATCGCTGCACCGTTTTCTTTTGAATATGTCATAAATTACAATAATTAACTCATACCAGTGTGTCTTTGGAAACATAATGTATTGTTTCCTTCGTGTAATAAAAGGTTTATATATTTCCATACGCATAAATGTTCATGTTTGAATTTTTGGCCACTAGCAATGCCAGGGTAGCACATACATGGCTACCAACATCTCTAGAGGAACCTCGCTGTGTGCCAAGTGTTGTGATGATCCCTCCCAGTGCTCATTGTCTTCTCTCTGTCCACCAGGTAATATTTATTTAAAGGGGCAGTAGCAATTTTTTTTTTTTTTTATATTTTCAATTTTATGACTGATAATTGAAAGTTAATGATGAATGTAATATTTCAATAGTGTCAAAAATGTCCTAATACTAACCAATTATCCATAGTCAGAGAACAAATTATAAGATTTACATATAGTCAATTTGATGCCATTTTTATGTGAACACCCCTACATGTAACTCATTTTGTGTATGAAAAGCTAATCGCATGGCTGAACTTAACATTATATGTTTGATTCACTACTGCTTCATTTACTTTACAATTTATTTTCATTTTCCTGACATCACGTTATATTCTCCCAATTAATGTGCTGCTTCTCCTTTAAAAATCTAATCTTTCTAGCATTACTTTCCGTAATAAAATGCAATTTTGCGTTACATTACGACGCCATTGTCCGTGGTAAGTTACAATAGTCTTATGGCTTCACTTGCAGTGAGCATGGTATCTGATTTTTATTTCACGTTAATTGACGATTACAATGAGGATACATAATATGATGAGTAAGAACTTCACAGGAATCATGAGAAGAAATAATCAAGTATTCTAGAGAAGCACAATAATAGGAACTCTTTCTGTTTTACACCCCATTTATGAGTGCCTATTTATAAATTCACCCGTTACGTAATACATGTAGTTTTCAAATTTAGTTTTTTGTTTTCCTTAAAAAAAAACATCAGTATTTGTTTTATTTACAGCGCCTGGAAGATGTTTACGATGTAATGGAGAAGAATCAACATCAAACTGTAACATCTACCAATCATGCAGTGATGCAGAGGTGAATTTCAGCTTGTAACTGTATGATTAATACATGGACATGAATGAATATAAGTATCATCCAATTTATCTGTGCCCAATCGCCTTGATGTCATTCGGTCTATGGATTGTTTACCAAAGTCAACATTTCATCATTTGTTTTAATCATTTAAAACAATAGTTCCTTCTTTTTGGCAAGACAGATGGGACGACTGATATAATGTGTTTGTCTCTATAAGCAAGGATATTCAGTTATGGTGAAGTTTTTCAGGAGGCTTCTATATCTTATTGAGTCTTTTGTTATCTATTTCAGAAATGTTTTGTCTCTCAAGTCGAGGAAGGAGGGAAAATAAAATACTACAGTGGATGCACACCTGACGTTGTAAGTAACGTAAAGTGTTTCATAGACACATGAGACAATGTCGAGGCAGCCGCGATCAGGATGACAGATTACTGCAAAGTAATGCTACTAATAAGTACCCACGTCATTGTGTCATACTGCAAAGTAATGCTACTAATAAGTACACACGTCATTGTGTCATACTGCAAAGTAATGCCACTAATAAGTACCCACGTCATTGTGTCATACTGCAAAGTAATGCCACTAATAAGTACCCACGTCATTGTGTCATGCTGCAAAGTAATGCTACTAATAAGTACACACGTCATTGTGTCATACTGCAAAGTAATGCCACTAATAAGTACCCACGTCATTGTGTCATACTGCAAAGTAATGCCACTTATAAGTACCCACGTCATTGTGTCATACTGCAAAGTAATGCTACTAATAAGTACCCACGTCATTGTGTCATACTGCAAAGTAATGCCACTAATAAGTACCCACGTCATTGTGTCATGCTGCAAAGTAATGCTACTAATAAGTACCCACGTCATTGTGTCATGCTGCAAAGTAATGCCACTAATAAGTACCCACGTCATTGTGTCATGCTGCAAAGTAATGCTACTAATAAGTACCCACGTCATTGTGTCATGCTGCAAAGTAATGCCACTAATAAGTACCCACGTCATTGTGTCATACTGCAAAGTAATGCTACTAATAAGTACCCACGTCATTGTGTCATACTGCAAAGTAATGCTACTAATAAGTACCCACGTCATTGTGTCATGCTGCAAAGTAATGCTACTAATAAGTACCCACGTCATTGTGTCATGCTGCAAAGTAATGCTACTAATAAGTACCCACGTCATTGTGTCATGCTGCAAAGTAATGCTACTAATAAGTACCCACGTCATTGTGTCATGCTGCAAAGTAATGCTACTAATAAGTACCCACGTCATTGTGTCATACAGCAAGGTTATGCTGAGAATAAGTACCCCAATTTTTTATGTCATACTGCAAATTAATGCTTAGAATAAGAACTTATGTTATTGTGTCATACTGTAAAGTAATTCCAAGAATAAACACCCCATTTTATTGAATCACATGTATTAAGTGATCTTTCAGGAGACCATGATTCAACTTTGTATTGTTGTCCACTGTCCTATGTCCTTTTTATATTTTTCTGAATATTTCATATTGATATAGTTGATATGATTGTTTGACAGAGAATAACTATATACAACTTTATGTAAACGTGTAAATATTTTTTTTACCACTTCTTAGCAATGTTTTGACAATATTGAGTGATGACTAACATGAATCATCATATATTTGTGTCTTCTGAGCATTCTATTCCATTCACCCATCAATGATCAAACTCTGAGTTTCCATAAACATTATTTTTTTAGTAAAGCTGCTGCTCTTACTGGTCCCGGACTAAATAGATTTTATGAGTTCTGATCTTCCTGTCACCATCAGTTTGTAATTGAATACAAACTTTGTAATCCGATTTACAATATTATGTAACCATATCAAAGGCTACAAAAACAATATTAAGGAAACTGAAATAATTAATATTTTGTACTTGATTCAGTTCTGTCAGGGTAGCAGTTACACTCGCTTGGACCATCATACAGGAAATACTTTGTGCGGCAAATGCTGTGCGAACCATTCACAGTGTTCGCTGTCTGATCTGTGTCCTCCAGGTAAATGAACACATTGATTGTAACGTATCCTATCAGTGAGGCTAACCCGCTATCAGTGTACAATAGCGAGAACATGTTAAATTCCATTGGGTAGGCTGAAAATAACATGATATTACTACTTTGACGTCATTAAACAGTTGAAAACGGGGGAAACTTATGACGTCGACAGGGCCTTTCAACTTTAAAATGACACGTAATGCCAACAATACAAGCATTTTATCATACTGTGATAAGAATATCTGTCTTGTGTTGACTGATATAATGTTTCACTCGTTGAGTGAGGCAGAAAATAAATATTGTCAAGTGATAAGATAAACGTTGTGCTTATCTAAAAAATTCGTTATCCTTTAGTAACTGCTAAAATGTAAAAATGGTATAACCATATTAACATTCAAGCGATTATCGTATACAAAAGATAGGTGGCATTGTGATATCATGAGCCTTATTAAGTAGAAATCTTGACTTTCTTAGTTAATTTTGTTCAATGTCATGATGTATTTAATGATAATCATAAATGTTGTTTTACAATTTCATTATATCTCAGCACCATCAAAATGTTTGAGCTGTAATGGAGAAGAATCAATAGCTGCATGCAGTAATTACGACATATGTACTGATGGACAGGTAAGGACAACTACATACACTGACAGACGAAAGACAGTACACACTTCAGTTGAATTTATCATGGAAGATTTTCAATTACAAATAAATGAGTTTTTGATGTCGTATTCTAAAATTGATAAAAGAAGAGTTAAATCATTGTTCAAAGAAAAGAAAGTTGATTTTTAAATGACATTTTTTAAATAAATTTTTCTAAAAATTCAACTTGATGTTACATGTTCATCGACAAAGAAGACAAATTCTATGTGAAAAATAATCGTGCCTATTTTGTAACATATTGACAACATTTAAAACATGGTAAGGGTCATGTTAGTGTAAATTCTAGTTCTTACCCCTGCCTACTTTTAAAAACATTTACCAAATCCATTTTTTAACTACTTGTTACTGTTAACTTGCAATATCTTAATCAATACATTCAATTTCGCTTCGATATTTAGTTATCTAAACAAACTGGTGTGTACTTTCATTTGCCTTGCGGTTTATAATAGTTATTTAACAAAACTAAACATTACGATAGTTTAACAGTAACTTTTACCTCATGAGTTCAAAAACTTATATTATGAAACAAATATTCTAAAATTCATGAATCAATGATTTTTCATGTAAATCTTTTATGTGAGCTGCTAATTTATTTTTTGTGATAACAAATTGGTTCCCTTGAGTAGTCGGCACCAAACGAAAACTTCGCAAGTTTAAATCTAAGAAAATGTGCACTTGACATAACATTCAACCTATAGAAACGTATAGGATAATCTTTTGAACATTTTTAATCCATTAGATTAAATGTATTGTTGTGGACAAACAATAATCATTAAGCAAATACAAATTGTTATTGCTTCACTTAGAAATGTCAAGTTCGCTGCGCTGTAAACATACAACAAGTAATATATAGATCCTTGAATAATGAAAACTTTCTTTTCTTTTAAGAAATGCTTTGTAAACCAAGTTAAAGATGGAGGAAAAGTAAAATCCTATGCTGGGTGCACAAGTGAGTTGGTAGGTATACAACAGAAGTAAAGATTCATTTTTGTATATTAATATTAATATTTTTGTTTGTCTTTGAATCATTGAATATAACATCAGCATATTTCCTGATCCAGATCCTTTTAATGAAATTGTCATTTTTTGCTTAAATCAATGGAATTAATCTTATTTTGTTCACCTGATCATTCTGACTCTATCCATGTTTTACCATCAGCACTGTCAAGGTACTGCATATTCACCCGCCAATACCAATGGAGGAAGTCGCCTGTGTGCCAAATGTTGTGCTGACCATACCCAGTGCTCACTGGCTGACTTGTGTCCTCTACGTAAGAATACTTACAATATTTTAAAACATTTATCTGTTTTATCTGTCTGATGAGTACTCATAAGTTGTGAATCATTAGCGTAAATGTTCTCGCTTTCATGACAAGGGATGAAATTCATCATAAATTATTCTAATTCAAATTTTAGTCTGCTTAAAATCGACCGTACTCCGAGGAATATAATATAAAAAATACAGTATCTATCGGGGTTCTAACCACTCTGTGAAAGAGAGGAAAGCCGGGCTGGGTGAGGTTCGAACCCCACTAGAGATAATATTTTACACATTTTTTTCTCGAATCACAGTCGATTTTAATCAGACTGACTCAAATATATAAGAACAATATTGTTTTGTTCATTTAGAATAAAATGCTGTCGGATCTGCACATAACTTAACTTACTGTGTTTGGCATGACTTGCTAAAAAAGTATATTCCCACAATATACACATATGTACACGAAGCACCTGATCCTGGCATCTTGAAAATAAAATATTGAAAGTAAAATTTATAAACTAAAGTTTAAATTTCATGATAAAATCTTTATACATGTAGGTACTGTTTTCATCTAAACATGTATAAATCTGGTTGTTTTCCTGTGATTAAAACCTTTCATCTTCTCATCAGCACACGTGCAATGTTTGAGCTGCAATGGTGAAGTGATGATGTCACAATGCACCCAACACATTAACTGTTCCTATGGACAAGTAAGAAGAACTTATTTCATAATTATGATATAATTTATTTATCTGACACAACATGTATTTTACAACTTATCAGCAGGATGATATATATGTGTTGTTTCGTCAAATCATTACAATTTCGTTAAGGTCTTGCGCTTACCAGTTTATTTGAACATGTAATCTGTAACAGATTTTTTATTTTCCTCTATCATTTTCTGTGTTTTAGAAATGTTTTGTTAACCAAGTTGAAGATGGAGGTAATGTAAAGTACTACGCTGGTTGTACAAATGAACAGGTAATTACCATATTGTTTAACAGAGAAAACCTGGATTAAAATGCATTTATATTCTATTTAAAAAGTTCTAAATAAAACCTTAAAGAGACACAGATTATGTTGATAGGACAACATATGTCAAATTTTGAAATCGATATTATTACATCGGGAACCACTTACTATTACTGAAAATAACAAGTTAAAGGTCAATCAGTACATTAGAGCGAAAATACGGCCATTCAAAGTCGGGATTTTGATCGAAAATCGGATAATGTGGCTCGAGTGGCGCGCGCAAATTCGCCAATCGTAATTTTGAAACCTTTCTCATAAGCTGACAGGAAGATATATATCGATTCGATAGTGTTTATTAGGTATTGTAACTAATAGGTAGATTAATTGGATGCATAATTTCGAATATTAAACGTATTTGAGATGTTTTCCATAAAATCAAGCATTTTAGAGATGTTATGCATATATGGATATATTTGCAAGTCCAGCATCAGCATATTAGATATGTTGTAGCTTATCAAAACCATATACAATTTTAAGAAAGATACTCTGTGTCACTTTTAATTATAAATATAGCTTTTTCACCTGTCTCTATGAAATGTTGAAAAGGAATCATTATGTTCATATATTGTCTACAGCAATGTCATGGCCAGACACATACTCCTTCCGGCATCACTGGAGGAAATATTGTGTGTGCCAAATGTTGTGATGATTCCTCTAACTGTTCGCTGTCTCAGCTTTGTCCACCGGGTAAGATAAAAATATTTGAACATAAACATGAACATATTTCAAACATCATAACTTATCCTATATGGGATAAGAAATATTTGTGTCCCCCCTTAGCATTAAGTTGGTTCTAGTTAACATTTTTTGAATATAGTGCTAAATTTGAAATAATTTCACATCCCATCTCATTATATTTTCACATGAATGATATAATGAACTATAACCTATAAAAATATGTCATACATGTACGTCATTTCATCGTACAAAATATTAACTCTGTCCTTTGTAATTCAATTTGAAACAAATGAGTTAGAGTTGATTTGAGTTTTTGTTGATTGACAAATATTTTGGATGTTTACATTTAATTTTCAGGTGTTATATATTGAAGGACTCGTGATGAATATTTTTATGATTATGATAAAAAGAATTACATATTTATAAAATTGAGAATCAAAAATTAATAAACAAAACATCAACCCTTGTATTTATAACACAGTTTCTTATCATTCGTTCTTCATTACAAAAGATGAATTTTGTATTATCTTAATGTTTGTTCAGAATGAAATGTTACTTCAAAATAATATTGTTTGTTATCTACAATCCTAAAATCAACAGAGCCAGCAAGATGTTTAAGCTGCAATGGAGAAGATGCCATAGCAAACTGTAATACCTACCAAACATGCGTCGATGCAGAGGTAAATTCAATGAGTACTTGCTGTATATAGAACAATCTATTCTCATGACTAAAAGACGTTAAAATATTTATTTTTACGATTAATACAAATGCTGAAGGTCATGTTCATACAATGTTAATCATATATTTGTTATCTTTACTTATATTTCACTATTATTCTTTGGCTTAATTGGTGAAATGAAATTGTTGGTATAACTTCAAGTTTTCTTTCATTTTTTGTCCATAAAATAAAGGAAATATGAATCAGGATGACAAGGTTAAGTCATTTCTATACATACTTATGTTATATATCTTTGCTGTTAGCGAAATACGTTTTTTTTTCTTCAGAAATGCCTTGTCTCACAAGTCGAGGAAGAAGGAAATTTAAAATATTACAGTGGATGCACACCTGAAGTTGTAAGTGATGAATGTTTATGCTTATATGTATACATCAAGCATGCAATGTGAAATTTGTGTAAGACTCCCAATAATCCATAATAAACACATCAGATTTTGTAGGAACCTCTCTTTTGTTTTGGCAAATTGAACTTTTTTTAATAGAACTATATACAATGTATCTTATATATTCGTCAAAATTTTTCATGTCACTTGATTTTCTTCAAAGGTTATCTTTGGTTTCAGTTCTGTCAAGGTACCAAATACACAGGATTGGATCATCATACAGGAAACACTCTGTGTGTCAAATGCTGCGCAAATCATTCACAATGTTCGCTGTCTGATCTGTGTCCTCCAGGTAAGTGAACACATTTATCCTGTAGTTAATGTCTCATCCAGGTGAGATGAACGTCAACCTTGCAGAATTATTATTCATTTTATTGAGCTATTAAACTTCAACCTGGTCAAATTTTAAATACGTATCTTGAAATACTGTTTTCCATGTTATTAGTTTTTAAAAATATGATCTCACCCACATATAATGTCTTGAAATACAATTTATAGCTTATATGATCTTGAATATAATATGATTCATTCATAAGTGAGATAAAGCGATTGTTATTATTTATCAATTATATTATTTGTATTTCTACAACTTCCGTCTTCATGTTTATGCTTTGTAATATTTTCTAGAAATTGTAAATAATGTTCAATTCAAAGAGTAGGTCTTCTATGTGGAAACTTGTTCCTCTTACTTGTTGTTATGAATAAGATATCTTTGAATAACAATATGGTATCCGATGTAAATAGTTGTGTTAGATTAAATACAATTGACTGTTGGTTGACATTGCCATTTGTTTACATTACTACCTGAAAAGGGCATTTTTGATAAAGTTGGAAACATGTCACCCCAACAACGAATTTGCTCTTTAATTGTTTACCATAAAATAATTCATTACATATCGTTTTGTATTTCAATTTGTTCCAGTGCCATCAAAATGTTTGAGCTGTAATGGAGAAGAATCAATATCTGTATGCAGTAATTACGACACATGCGCTGATGGACAGGTAAAATCGTTCCTTAACATAATACCCCGACTGGTTTTCACCAAGACTGGAATTAATCCAAATCACCACAAATAAAAGACTAAACATTTGTGAAGAATCGTAAACATTCGTCAAATATTGTGAACATTTACCAAAATTCGTAACTTGTCAAGCTTAAAACCTACATGCACAAATTCTCCTTTTATTCTACTTATTAAACTACTTAATTATTTTCCACAAATAAGACACGGTTTCACAATTCATGTACGACTAGGTCATGAAACGTCCTAAAAACCCGTTGACTTTTCTTTATCTGCTATAGGTAAACAATTATTTGTGAAACGAATCAAAGAAAGGAAGCAAAATCATCTTGGAAACATTTACGAATTTCATGAAATAATCACAACTGGTCTACGGAAGTTCACAATAGTGATGTTTCACAATAGTGATGTTTCGGAATGATTCACTTGTTTACATGGAAAATTCAATGATTTCATTCATGGCTCAGGAATTATATCTCTATTAATACATTTAAACGCATAAGAATCCATGTGCTTATGTCAGTTTGTCTATATAACGTTAATAATCCAATTTAAAAGTCATGCAGTATCTTAAATGTCTTGGTGGTTTCCCTTAAAAGGTTAAACATTTTGAAAACTGAATGTCGGAAATGGATCGTTAACTCATGCTTAACAGATAGACTTAGGAAATACTAATGGACGTATGCTTTACAGAAATGCTTCGTAAACCAAGTGAAAGACAGCGGGAAAATCAAATACTATGCTGGATGCACTAGTGAGCTGGTAAGTACACACATATAAGTTTTTAAAATGATCTTCAAGCATAAAACCCTTTGTTTAAATATTTGAAATCAGTGTTTCAACTGCAACCAATGTCTTTTTCTAATTTTTTTTAAAGTAGCGATGATTGCTGATAATATGTTGAACTGAAATAATGATGAAATATCACATCTTTCAACTTTGCTTTACCATCAGCACTGTCAAGGTACTGCATATTCACCAGCCAATACCAATGGAGGAAGTCAACTGTGTGCCAAATGTTGTGCTGACCATACCCAGTGTTCACTGGCTGACTTGTGTCCTCTACGTAAGAACACTAACCATATTTTGAAACATTTACCTGTTTAAATATCAGTTCTGTTTTCAAATAGTTCAATGTCCTCGCTTTCTCGCTTCACAGGCTCATTGTGTCCTTTGCGTAAGATTTAATATTCTATTTCAGTCATATTTTCCAATGTCATTATTTTTCGAAGGCTATTTGACAGAAACATCAACCCAATACCCCTTATTCTTTTTAAAGGGACAGTAGCACGTTTTTAGGGGGAATATAAGGTGATGTCAGGAAAATGAACATAAAGTGTTCCAATTGAAAGACAATATATTCAAACTAAATGAAGCAGTAATAATTCAAATATGTAATGGAATGTTCTGCCATGCGATTCCTTTTTATTAGAGGTGAATTAAAGGTGTCGCCAATGGAATTTATATGAATCTTTATAATTTGTTCTCTGACTATGGATGATTGCTTTGTCTAATGAGATTGCTATCACTTACCATCAGAGAAAAAATCTAACTTTCAAAAAACGTGCTACTGCCCCATCAAGGCTTTTGAAGAGGGGAGAGGGTATTGTTGTCTTTATACATTTAGATACTTTTTTGTCAAAACATGTATAAATCTGATTAAAACCTGTAATCATCTTCGACTTCTCATCAGCAACCGTGGAATGTTTGAGCTGTAATGGAGAGGAAATGTTACTACAATGTACACAGCGCACAAAATGTTCCTACGGACAGGTAAGAAAAAAATGTTCAAGTGCAAAATCTACGTACTATTTCTTGTAAACTGATAAATATTTATTTTTGAACAGTATTCGAAAACCATGCGATAATCAAATGCAATAATATCAATTTTTTATCAGTAGTATGTATAACATATTTAATGTTATAGATAATAATAATAATAAATAGTATTTATAGAGCGCATTACTTGATAGATGTATTTCATTTTACCAATCAGTATATTCCCTATGTTATAACTTGTTACTTATAACTCTGATCTAAATACAGACATGCCATATTTTTCATTGACGTCCAACTCATATACCACTAGAATATGACCTTCTATTTTCATTTTTGTCAATTTCTCCATGAAAATACAGAAATGTTTTGTGGACCAAATTGAAGATGGTTCGAAGGTCAAATACTACGCTGGTTGTACAAATGAACAGGTAATAGCCATTCTTTCGGGGGAAACATTTTAAGGCCTTAATATAACACATGATTCATGAATATTTATACAGATTTACGTAATCAAGTATTATTGTATTTCAACAAACATAAAACTATAACCTTTATTATTGCTTATATACGCAATGCTATGCTATCCCTAATTGTTTTGGGGTTTGGGGGAGGTTTTTTTTGCTCGATCTTATGCATTATCATTCCATTGGGGGAGAAATGGTTTAACATCATCCTATTATAATGATATACGACTGTATAATGGGAAATAACCGTCAAATCTTAAAGGACACCGAACATAACCCTAATATTTTGAAAGTGTTGATTTCCTGAACCTTCTAATTAATGTATTTATTGACAGCAATGCCATGGGCAAACACACATTTCTTCGAATATCAGTGGAGGAAATATTGTTTGTGCCAAATGTTGTGATAACCAATCACACTGTCAACTGTCTGAACTTTGTCCACCAGGTTAGTATTAATTTATGATAATTCAACCCAATTTACATTTAAAATAATAGTCATGGAAAAGTAAAACAAAATTCGTATCGACGACATGCCAATCCTAAAAAAATTAAAACAAAAGTGATGATACTTTCCATAGATGCATTAGACAAATACGTCCTCAAAATGCATATGTTGAGGATATGTACATAGACATATTATGAAAGAAATGTTTTCCAATAAACAGAACCAAAAAGATGTTTGAGATGCGATGGAGAAGAATCCGTCACTAACTGTACAAACTACGAAACCTGCATCGATGCACAGGTATTGGTTTAATGGATTTATTCCTTTATTTGAAAAATAATTATTGCATTTAAATGATATTTTAAAAGAGCCTTTATAACATTTCAGATTTATATTCTCACAAACGATTAGGGATGCACATGTCATGGCTATATCAATATGCCAGTATACGCTATATTGATATATATGTTGATGTTTTACTGAGTAGAATAAAACCAACCTATTTCAATGACTATAAAAAAGAACATTCGCCAAAAGGAGAAACCGAATAGAAATGTCACACAAGTGTGATGATTTTCAAATAATCATAGTTTGAATACATATTATTCTCATATACAATGAAAGGCCAATGTTTAGATTTACTGATGCATTGTTTAATAAAAGATTTATTGTGTTTAATTCATGAATAAATTTCTAGGCCGTTAATATCTAAGAATAAGAGTACAGTTTGGTTAGTCGTGGGAACAATCGTTGCTTGATAATAATGATATTTCTTTCACCCATATTGTCATGTTGCCTGCTGCAGAGGTGTTACATCAACCAAATAGAACTTGGAGGGAAGGTCAAATACTATTCCGGATGTACAGGTGAACTGGTGAGTGATCCCATTCAAAATACAAAGTGTTTTTAGTTAAAAGACATATCATTTAAAATGTTTTTGTAATTTGACAGTTTCCTTAAGCTTAATGTTACCAATTTTATAATTTTTTTACTCCATAATATTCAAAATATAAAGTGTAATTAGCAAGGGACATTATTGGCCCTCCTTCTATGATTATTCTACAGAAGCAAAAGACCTAGAAACCTGAAACCTTGTATAAAGAAACTTAACCAGGGGAGTGTAATGTAAAGGTTTGATGGTCATGCGACCATCATTTTAACCTTATGGACTATGCCTGAAATACCATTTTCATCTTCTCCCCCAGAAGCAAAAGGCCTTGAAAGCTGAAACCTTGTTACATACCCCTTCGCTTAGGCGGATTCCAATCCATATTTTTGATGGTTCTGTGATCCCTCAATAAGAGTCACATGACATGAGGATTGGTTTTTATGTAATTCATCCCGTGACTCTTGATAGTTTTGATAGAGCTACTTGTACCGAATCAATGGCTTCTTTTGTATCATTTCATTATATGGAATTTAAAAATATGGAATATTTTTTTTCTCAACGAACAGTTTTGCAATGAAACAGCAATGACATTAATTAACCCACCGCTTTGAAGGAATCAGAACGACTTGTATAGGGCCAATGGCTCATATTTCACCATTTCATTATATGAGATTTAATCATATGGAATATTTCCTTTCTTGGTGAACAGTTTTGCCATGGTACAGCAATGACATCAACCAATCGCCATGGAGGAAAGCAACTGTGTGCCAAATGTTGTGCAGATCATTCTCAGTGCTCACTGTCGGATTTGTGTCCTCCAGGTTTGAATAGTTTTCCAAAAATAAGATCAATAATGTACTTTGTCTTTAACCTGATAGGAATTATACAATATACTCACAATTATAGTAAATAATCTTCACGTTGTATATTTTTATACATCCAATCAAGAGCCAAAGGTATAAAGTAAACAACAAATGCGTCCCCCGAGAACATTTTTTTCGACGGTTGCGGAAGTTTTTTCCATCCGATTCTTTTGAAAATGTTTATTTCCGTCTCTACTTAAGTGGATACATGACCATTTTGCAAGCATTTGCGTATTTATCTAACAATGTCTTCCTTTCAATGATTAGTACTTAGTATTTTCTCAGAGTAGAATTCGTCCAAACAATTGCTGAAAAACTATTTATATGGTTCTTTTAAAATGTTTTCCATCCTGTTACGAGAGATGTAGTGCAAGAGATTTTGTTTAAAATATCGATATTTTAAATTATCCCCGTTTTGTACTTAGTCATTGCCATAATTCATTACTAGACGCACCAACTATGTAAAATTAACCTATTCCTTAGAAAGTTACTACATGTCTTCTACCTTATTTTGAGTGTACAGTGCAAAGTTAAAAGAGATTTTGAAAAAAAAAAAAGAGTTGAAAACCTTGTCTATTTAAATATGTGACATGTATAAAGCGATTTAAATTCCGTTGAATCACGTCAAGAGTTTCTGTCTACCAATGATACTGGTCCGACATGTTCATGTTGAATCGATGTATCGTCGAGGGTTTTGGCAAAAGTTGATGTAATTACCAGAAACTTCACCGGGATACGAATAGGATTAAACCATAAATGTTTGGCAGTAAGTAACGGCAAAATATAAGTTGTTGAATGACATCAGCCCCAAATGAATGGCTAAACTGTACCGTATATACTTGCATTATTACTGCCCCAGTTAGTTTAAATACATTGTCTTTCAATTGGAACCATTACTTTTCATTTTCCTGACATCACCTTATATCCCCCCTAAAACGTGCTACTGCCCCTTTAAGTCTTTCGTATTGGGATTGGGCATTGATATCTTTGTTGTTTCACATTTTAAATATTGGTTATATTCATTTTCCTGTGGATAAATCCATGGACATTGTTGTAATACAGTATTTTCTTTTCTTCAGCACCCAAGCAATGTCAAAGCTGTAACGGGGATTTGTCATTATCAATTTGCAAGGCATATGAAACTTGCACCGACAAACAGGTACTTATAAATTTCTTCTTGTTTATTTTCATAACCTATTTTATGAAAGAATTTTTTTGTTTTCAAAATTAAAACATATGATTTGGATATCATGTAATTGTCAAAACACTTATTGAGCAATATTTGCCATCGTCACCTCAGGTTAAGGTCAGGAAAGACGATGTTCATAAAAATCTATAAAAACTGTATAAAACTCCTAATTCTCCTTTTCAAACTTCATTTCGACAAACAAATAGCTTGATTTATTGAGAAATGGCAAGTGTTCAAGAATTGAAGGACAATTAAGTTATGATTCATTTGTCTGAAAAGAGAGACTTGGACTAAGCGGAGTTACTTACATTTATTCATTCAACAATTTTTATGTCCATCCTTTTCGCGCTTGGCCGTCTTACATTTTTGCATTTATTGTAATGTTTTGTTTAAATTTAAATTTTTGACATATTTCCCCTATTTATTCTAGAAATGTTTTGTAAATCAAGTTGAACACGGAGGGAAAATTCGTTACTATGCTGGTTGTACGAATGAACAGGTAAAAGACTTAGAATTCAATATGTGTTAAATGAATAAAACAATTAACATCTATTGACAACCTTTCTGATAAGAACGATAGAATATAAAATAAAAAATATGTTGTAAAATAAGTTCAAACACATACAAAAGACAAGATGTAAAGCTGATTTGATACAAAAACCAAACATAAGACTTATAAAGACTTTGCTTTAAGAATTTTTAGTTTTGATTGTTAAACATATTCGTATACATAAGAGCCAATGACTATTTACTGCAATATGTAACTGGTATATGTAGGCTTGCACTTTTCGTTTAACAACAGCTCTGTCAGGGTTCCTCACTCTCTATTACAACTTCTACTGGCACGAGCGTGTGCTCCAAATGTTGTGCGGATCATTCCCAGTGTTCTCTGTCTGACCTTTGCCCTCCAGGTGAGACCCTTTCTACAGTCGTTTGTCAGCCACCTACATGGTTAAGTTTTGCTATGCTCTTTCTATTTAAAGTAAGGCCCGTTCTAGAGACGTTTGTCAGCCAACTAACTACAGGTCAAGTTTTGCTTTGCAATACGTTTAAAAGGTACCACTCGATCGCATTTCGGCTGCCATTTTGAAACGTGTGCATTGGGAGAAAACAAATGTGCTGAGTTATGCTAATTCATTAATAAAATAAAGAAATAAATACTTGATTGATAGAAGAGGAGCATATTTACAAATAATTTAAAAAGTTATCAGTTACGCCAGCATTTTGTCGTAGCTTGGATGGTTGGCCTCATTTCACGATGTTTTAATAGCGATACACTTTATTCTTTGGCAAATGGTTTAATCTTGATCAACTGAAATGCTGATCTCACAAACATATTTGAAATTAAGAGTGAAATTTTCATGTAAAAATCACACATTATTGTAAACAGGAAAGTCCTCCTTAATTTCGTTTCCACAAAAATACCCCGCTCGAATGGTCCCTTTAAGTAGGACGCGTTCTGGAGTCATTTGTCAGCAAAATTAAGGGTCATGTTGTGCATAGTATTTTGTTCATATTTCTAATTGTGTCTCGAACTGAAAGTTTACGTTGAGTTTACTCTCATGTCACCTTAATTGAAATTCAAAATAAAATCCAAATAATGATTTACACCGCCGATTTAACCAACTCTCGAAACAAAGTATCTACAATGATCATATAAGACCTTATGACAATGATGAATACCATTTTTCACGACCTGCAGTTCCTGCAAGATGTTTAAAGTGCAATGGCGAGGAGGCTGTGGCTAACTGTAACAGCTACGACACGTGTACTGATGGCCAGGTAACAATTTGTGTACAGCAGCTTAAAAATGTGTTACAATTTTTAGTTACTTACTGCAAATACACGTTATCATGTGATTTCTTGCATTTAACCATCCTCCTCCTGCAAAAACGCATCACTTTTTTATGAGGTAAAAAAAATACGTTTATATTACGTCATTAAAACGACACTCAAATTCATCCTGTCCATATAAAGCATTGACTTGTTAACACTTGGGTTCAAAATGTAAAATAAATAGTTTGTCTCTTTTTAACTTTTGTGAATACAATTGTATTTGCCCAAACGTTAATCAATTTCATTGATTTATCTTTAATCCTTACTGTTACACCATGCCTCTTGTTTTGAAATTCCATAATTGTATCAGTCATTCAACGTACATGTATTTACTGGATGTAGTGTAGATATGAATTCTTATCATATTCATCCATCAAAAGTAACGTCCTGTGAGGCCCGTTTTTCAAATAACCAAAATATTGACTTTTCATTATTTTTAATTTACGAACAATGAATTAAAGTTTTGTCACGAAGGTGTATTTCTTGGTAAGAAAAGCCTGATGAGAAAGAAGCAGAAAACGCTAATGGTTATGTCATAGAAGTATTGTTGTTGTTGATGTTGTTTTTTTGTTGTCGTTGTTTTTGTTTAAACCTTTAAACCCTCTGATTGCAGAAATGCTATGTTACTCAAGAGGAAATTGGAGGAAAAATCAAATACTATTCTGGATGTACAAGTGAATATGTGAGTGAATCATAAATATGAAAATATGCTATCATGCTACTTCATTGACAAACTAATATTGAGTAGAATTTTATCCTGACCTGTCATTTTGGCCTGACATGGCCTAACATGTGGTATTTAACCATAAAGAACTCCTCTCAAAATACTTAGATATTTTGTGTTGTTTGAATTACTTGAAATTTTTAGTTTTTATATTCATACAAATATCATGTGTTTGATAAATATGACGTATTAATATGTGAATTCGAGAACCGAGTAAAGAATAACTGTTTATTGATGGTAATGATTCTAAATTATATTTGTTTTTGTCATATTTGAACAGCATCCTTAGTAGTATAGCTATAAATACGAAAGGATATCATTTTGGTTTCTTGCTCAAGAAGATGAGTACCATGTATTGCTTATTTGTCCGAAATATTCAGAAATCAGAAAACAAAATATCTGCCATACTTTTTCTATGATCATCCCTCTCGGATGAAATTGCATATGTTATTACGCACTGAAAATTTAGATTTATTGTTTAAAGTAGCTCTCGTGCTATACCATAAATTCAAGTTAAGCAAACTTGCTAATGGATGTTTATTGATTACAGGTTGTTCGAATGTTTTATACCCATGTTTTCACATGTACTATTGGCCTCTGGGCCACGCCTATACAATAAAATCTGTCTGTCTGTCATAGCTGTAAATTGAAAATCCAATAATGTACTGTGTATTGTCTTAAAGGAGTAGTGACAAATTTTGAAACCATCTTGGAAGTTATACCAAACGTAATTTCTTCAGAGGAACAAACATCTGAAAACCAAACTCTCTTATCTGTAGTTGAAGAATAATTTATCAAATATCAAGCGAAAATGCTTGTGACCATTTTAGTGAAATCACCTGTTTTCTTTCAGAAGAACAAATTAGCGAACTATTTACTGTTTTTTATTGTTTAAAAAAATGCCTTGCATTAGAATTTTGTTCACATGATTTGTGAGATGCCCCTTGCTATATCATTTACAGCAATGTCAGGGGACAGACTATGTCCCTATTACAAACCATGGGGGGAGTATGCGATGTGCCCAATGTTGCGCGGATCATTCTCAATGTGCTCTCTCCACCCTTTGTGCACCATGTAAGAGTCTTTCCCACATGTACAGATTTCAAGTGCGTTGTGATTCTTTCTCTTGTTGTTTATTTCTCTTTATGTATTAGCATGTGCGAAAACATAGATATATATATATATATATATTTGGTAGAAATTCAAATGATTAATTCCATATAAATTTTCGCGTCTAAGTAATATTCATATTTCGTCCATTTTTATCGTCTTTTAGTACGATGTATATTTCAAAATAAAATTGACTATAGAACATCTATCTATCTATCTATCTATCTATCTATCTAACACAAGAAAGAAAGGCATGTATTAAACGACTGTTATTTCAGTAGATAACAAATGTAATCTTGTTTTAACTGGTTGTTCGGCGAAAGGGAGACGAAAGGGTTTTTATATTAAATTTCGCCATATGTTATTCATCTCAGTGCAATAAACTGCAAACATATAAAATCGATGACATTTAACTTGTCCTCGCTTGTTTGATTTCAGTACCAGACCGATGCCTGAGATGTAATGGAGAAGAATCGTTAGCCAGCTGTAATAACTATGAAACTTGCATTGATGGACAGGTAAAAATCTTAAAGAATTGAATTATGGTATTTTAAACGAACTCATTTGTTGTTATTCATCATCATCTGTTAAAGTTTGGAGTAAAGTTATCCGACAAAAAACGATTTTCTCTAAAACTGAAAGGATATAGCTGCAAAGGGGATAGTTTACTTCAGTATTTGCAATACGTGAATTGACAAAAAAGTTTATTATCGTTTATTCTGAGTAGATCTAACTTTTATAACTAACTTGTTGAACTTGTTAACGCAAATCGTCGGCAATTTGGCTTGATAATTAGGGCAAATAATAAACAGAAAACTAAACTTCGTTCCATTTCATTTTCGACATAATTCCTTTAACATCACAGCACTCCTAAAAGATTCTACAACTGTAGAAATAAACCCGTTAACATCTCCTAAGCACTCACAAAGCTTCTACAACTGTAAAACATCCCCTGAGCAATCCCTAATCACGATTATGCACAAAGCTTTTGTAACAATATCATATAAACAGTATACATTTAGGCGCAAACATCTTTGTCTAAATGTGTGTAATATAAGTGAAAACAAAGGTATTCAATTATTGAAGATTGTTTCAGAAATGTTTTGTCACCCAAGAGGAGGATGGAGATAAGATAAGATACTACAGCGGATGTACTGATGAAAACGTAAATATTAAAAGATAACGTATAGTGCGACCAATATATATTCATGTAAAACGTCAACATTCAACAAGACATAAAGCCATAAAACATATATTTTAGTGATTCCATGATCGGCTTGCCTCAGGGGGTATATACTACCCAAATGTTAACTGATGGGCTCCATCTCTAATCAAGGCGGAAATTGTACATCCTTTGCCGCTAGGTGTATATGTATACACATCTACCCCTCAAAGTTTACCTTCACATGACAAAATTTGCCTTTACCCACGTGGTATATGCACATATAAACGTGTCTTTAGATAAGGCTTTATTGGAAGTAGATAGCTTTGACACTTCTTTCCTAATTGTCGCGTAAATATTTTGTTTATGATATCTGATATCCGTTTCAGATGTGCACAGGAACGACGTATTCTCCAGTTACCACCCATGGAGGTATTCAGCTGTGTGGAAAGTGTTGTGCTGACCATTCAATGTGTCCACTCTCAACTCTTTGTCCTACAGGTACGTCCTTACCTTTTTGACAATTTGTCAATTTCATTGTGAACTTTAAAATAAAATGCAACCCATGTCGTTTACAGAGACAGTCAGTGATTTTCATGACAAACTGTCATGCTTTGATTCTAACCTGAATGCCATCTACGAATATGTAACTTCAAAACATTTCACATATTCATCAAATGATAAATTTGGAATGTTAACCCCTTGTTGTCCGTACAAACATCTAAAAATAGCATTGCATATGTACAGTAGCTGATATTACAGATTTAATTTGCATAGATAGTCTTGAATAACCTGTCAGATGGGATCCCCTCAAACATGTCCTCGTGACTGGTGTAGAGCAGTTTCCATAATTGGCTATCTGACGCACATTCTTGAAACCTATTTTAGTAGTTCTATTTTTCTCTTTTGAGATAATAGACATATTTGTTTCAGGAATACATCTTCAGAAATGTGTAAATTTCTCTGGAGAATATCCCGTCCAAAACAGCCATTTCAGCAAATGCCTTCCTGATGAGGTATGTTTGCATTGACCTTTCACGACTGTCCGATTCAATATGGGGAAGGCTACCGGGAGAGGGTCGACATGGTCGGAATTAATTCAGGCTCAGATTCATTGAGAACATTATTAAACCTTTATGGTATCAAAGTTATGGTATGTTTAGGACTGGTAAAAATATGAAGTTACGGTGTGCCCTTCCTCTTTTAAGATCAGCAAATTGCTACAATACACAGCGATAAACATGAAAGATTTAGAGAACTTCACCAGCGTGTCTTCTGATATCAAATATATCAACACAAGTTGATAAAAGTAACAAATATCCGAGGCTTGCCAAGGAAAATTTTACTTTGATCAATGAGTGTCAAATGATATCTCCTAGGAGATATTGCTTGATCTTCCACAAGCGATATCTCCTGTGGAACACAGTTTTGGATGATAAATGTCATTGTCACTTACACCAGTATATGCTAGTCAGAACTTCAAACCTGATATAAAAAAAACATGAGTTTGAGACCTTCTGAGACCTTGCACGCAAAAAAGAGGTTTTAATGAACTGTTATAGCAAAAATAACACCAAACAAAAATTCAAAATCATTTAGAAAAAAAATTCTTTAAGAGCCTATATCTCTTAAATGGGAATCGACCAAACGGTCCCTTTAGCGGTAGTCTTCCCAATTCTGTCCTCATCTTTCCTTTAATGTCCCTAATCTATGTTTGTAAGTATGTTTGTTGCTTTATCATATAATGGGCAGTGTTATCTGTGCAATAAACCCATCTTGTAATCATGTTATCAGATCCCTGATAACAATGCAAATGAGGTCAAAACCCGAACTATTTTCTCAAAACTCCATGCATGTCATGCGAGTCCTAAACCGGTCTCTAAACATTGATAACGTCGTCGGGAGTTTTCAGGTTTTGTGGGTTTTTTATCGAATAAAATATCGTAAACAAAAACTGTCAAAACTTATCACGCATTCGTATTTTAGAAATAGCTTGGTTATCGAAGCATTTCAAGTTGTTTTCATTGTGCGTTTAAAAATAAAACGATATGCAGCTAACAATATTGGCTTTCGAAAAAATAGGTGCTTCAATTTTCGTGCATAACATAGGCCTAGATCGCTTTGGTCGTGTCGGTTACCAACTTATCAGCATAAACAAATCATTATCATATTCTAGTGATAGTACAGATTATCTAGTAGCGTAGTTACAAACGCAACAACCTCACCTTCGCAAATAGTCGACGTTTAGTCTAAGGATACCGTAACTGAACTGCTTAACAACAATGACAATGCAGCTTTTCAAAATGCAGTTAGAGTTACTTCCCCTGTTGTAGCGACGTTGACAACTGGTTCTTACACGTTTTGTGTTATTAAAAAATACAATGTTTACTCGTGCATTGGAAATCAGACTGAAAATGTTCATAGATTGAAGGAGACGTTTCTATCACTGTGAAAAAAATCATTTCATCAAGGAATATTTCTAGACTGTTCACAACTGTACATCGCCGACAATATGACCTTCACCTTGCTTTATTGTGAAAGCAATTACTCCACGAAATCTAGGTCAAACATATTTTTAGAAGGTATCATATTTTCGTTTAAATCCTTTTATTTCAAAATGACATTATATGATAAAGAAATTATTAACCTCGTGTGTTTCCGTATCATTAATATCATATAATAGGAATAAAAATATATGTATTATGCTCGCCAAAGGCTCGCATAATACAAATTTTATTCCTATTATATGATATTAATGATACGGAAACACACTCGGTTAATAATCTCTATTTATTTCCCCGTAGAGGTAGAAGGGCGTAGGTTTGAGCTCTGTGCGTGCGTCCGTCCAAAATGAAGGGGGTAGTTTTTAGTTTTAAAGCGTTTAAGAATTGCTATCCCAATTGATGTGTGGCTTCAGCATAGCTTTGAGTTCGGAAATAAGAAACGCACAATTATTTCTGCCTTAGAAGAAAGCTTTCTCAGAAAGTTTTCAAATAGCATGAAAAATTAAGTGTATCTGGATATATATCCTCTAGAATTCCTTTTCACTAATCGTTGTATTCAAATGAACAGATGTGTATGGCCAGGGCGAGTGTGACCGTTGATCACAAGTTCATCATGTTTGGAGGATGTGTTCCTACATCGGTAGGTCTAGTTCATCGTCGTAATAAATCTACATATTGATGATAAAATAAAAGTGAAAGCTCAAATGAAACCATAAAATAACTTAAATCGTTTCGATGTATCCCGTGATCTATATTTTTCGTATGTTATGCAGGATATTGTTCATGATAAAATGTAATTAAAATCTTTGAAAATCAGCTTAGTAAAGTCATTTGGAGGACGTTTTTGTGCTTGTTTCTTTTTCAATATGTCCAATCCTAATCGTTTTACTCTTATGTAATCCATAATTTTCAGAATTGCATCAATAACGTGCAACACTTACCAGATATATGCGAGAGGTGTTGCCATGGTGATCTCTGTAACCAACATCTATGCACAGATACTGTGGAGAAATGTAAGTCACCTTTCTAAATCAAATAACATATAATCAGATTTGTTTAAACGGCTCCTTATGATTATTTTACATTAGCTGTAAGAATGTACATATACATGTATTCAACGACATTTATTTATATCGAAAATGATGTCTCTAACTATGTTTTGAAGTTTTGTATGCAGTTTCTCATTCACCATGTTTTCTTTTTGAGGAAACTTTCTTTACAAGGAAAATGATTCCCTAACAACAGTAAACATGTTTACCCTCAGACGAAACATCAACTCCAGTCCATCGAATAATGTACGCAAGATAAATGAAATAAGTTGAATTTTGTACTGGTTATGTTTATTCATATGATATCAATTCATATCAAGACAAAACAACTCTACCAACCACCACTACAACTACAACAACAACTACAACAACCACCACTACCATTATGCCAACAACCACCACTACCATTATGCCAACAACCACAACAACCACCACTACTACCACAACAACCACAACGTCCCCTTCAACGTCTACTACAACTTCGACAACGACTACTACAACTACTACGATACCAACTACTACAACGCCAACCACCACTTCAACTTCAACCACGACTACTTCTACTACGACAACGACAACTACAAAAATCGTCGTAGGTGTAGTGATACCTTTTCCTACTACAACAACTTTAATCCCTTCAACCACCACCACAGCAACAACAACAACAACAAACCGACCAACAACAGTGAAACACCATGGACATGCACCAGGTATTCAACTTTGAGAAGAATTTAAAAGATCACATTGGAGTGCGGCCATTCTCTCCTCACAGAGGCAAATCATTACATGAAATGTTGATCGAGCCTCTGTTCTTATAAGCCGTTTTTTCGGGGTAGAATGGGAGATGCCTTATTGGAGAGATCAAAGTTACTTGTGCAATCAGCAAGGCTGATTCATCATTTCGGCGAGACATTGTAATATGAACCATCTTTTCCATGCGAGAAGCGTTTTCATTTGCTAAGAAAAATCAAATAGATGTGGTGCAATTAATTGTTTTCGCCAGGGGGAACTGCCGGAACTCACGGATTTGTTCTAGTAAGAACAGAGGCTCGCCGAACATTTCTGTCTTGATCTGTCTCTGTGGGAGGACAATTTAGTTCGGCAAGCGTTGTGGGAACCTCGTTTTTTCTACTTCATCCATACATGTAGTAACCGTTAAAGCGCAATTCCGTCATTCAAATGTGAAAATCGTTCTTTGGTCGATTAGAATCGTTGTGATCGATTGCGTTACTTTGATTCTTTACTATGTTTTTGTTTCTATAGGGGAAATGTTAATACAGTTAGGGGGATATTTTTAGACTGTTATCTTAATAATAAGTTAATATTTTCATAATTCATTTAATAAGACTTGTTGTGTGACTAGTGCTGGATAATTTGAGTGGCAAATAAGACTAAGATGAAAACTTTGGGCGGGGCATCAAGGTGTATAACATGCTATTGTAATTATTATTTCTAGTCTATCACAGTTTGTTATGAAATACATGCTGCCCTGTACCACCTTACTATCGTACAATAACATGTTTATATGCAAGACCAACAATACTAAGGTCGTATACAAAAACTTTCATAGATAAACAGTTGGCTGTCAATTGTTTAACAACAAATATAAAATGCTTTGTGATTGAGTTAACTTATCTTTGAGTCAAATACTTAACCCCCCTCTTACATTGGAATGACAAAAATTCAGATGCATGCTATATATATGCTTTGAGGGGACATACATTAATATTAAGCAGTGAGTTCTCAAACCAGATAGTATTTCCAACTCCTTGATTGATTGAAAATGCTCAATTTTGTGAGTTCTCGAGACAGGTGTCTGATATTTTTTTTAAATCTTTTTTATTCATTTCATTTCAGTAGGTGTACAAGGTATACAGGAGACACATGTCAGTGAAGCATTCATAAAATATAGGCATTTCGTCACTGTTGTGAAATATACATGAGAGCTTTCCATTTAGCATGGAAGGAAGACAAACGTATTGTTTTTATAAGCTATAAATTTTTCCACATTGAAAACGTCCATTACAATGCTTACAAAACTGTCAATTGATAACTTGGTTTTCTTGATACATGAGACATGTATATATTTTTTCGCCATGAGGATGATATGTGATGCAAGAAGGCTGACAGAACTGTTGTAACATAAAATATCTAACTCTGAAATGGCAATATTAGCATGTGTTGTATGTTGGTTCATAAAGTTTTCAACTTTTCTCCAGAAGTCATGCACTAATGCATTTAATGAAGACACGTTGTAGACTTTCAGGTCAAGGGCCTAGATTTTCGAAGCTGTCTTAGTGCTTAGATAGTCGTAAGCCAATGTTAAAGTATGGTCCTTACAACTAACTTAGCACTAAGAGATATATGTCTGACAGATTGATTAAGTAACATTTTCTTTTTGATGTATGTTGCTAGTGCAGTGTGAAGTATGTAGCGGCCAGCTCTGTGGAATGATTACAACAAACCCAGTAGCCTGTCCCAGAAGTGCCCCGTTCTGTATGAACATCATCGAGAACAGTGACATCGGAGAGAGAACATACACTAAAAAGTAAGATGGAAATGTATATACCCTTCAAAAAATACATTGCCTAGATGAATTTGAAATTTTGGACTTGTGTAAAAACGAATATAACAATACAACTGTCATAATTATTTCCTGAACGTATTTGTAATACGATCATGAGCATGTGGAAGTGATAAACAAAGAAAGGCATATATTGTTTCACATTTTGGTTTTCGTTAAAGCATAAAATGAAGATATAATTATGCACTGGCAAAGGGTCGTAAATTGAAACATCGTCGTACGTCAGATTAAAATTCATTTTAAAAATCTGCCGTTGCTTTAAATTGGAAGGTCAAATTTGGCACCATTTTAAGTCCTTTTGGTCATTTCCTCACTACCCTTTTCTGAAAAAAGATTTCAATATTTGTGCGATAAAGATTGGCACCAAAGCAAAAAATCTCTACATTCTGGTCAATTACTTGCGTCCTGGTCTTCTCACAGCTATAAAGATTAGCCTGCTACATCCATACAGCAGTAGATGTGGCAACACCTTATATCTCTCTCGTTTACAAATACTAATACTACAATACTGCATGTTTTCACTGACAAATATTGTTATGTAGTTATTGATAATTAACCGCCATGCAAAAGAAAGTACACACCTCAGTTTGTATAAATTTACTTAATATGTAAGAGACATGTGAATTTATTGCACGTTAACAATAAATATATATTTGCAGTAGTTGAATTTGTAAAAATTATATCTAGTTAATGTTTTGTTTAAATATCTGTCACGTGAAGAAAAATGCTCGTATACTGGACCAGTATACGTCAGTTAACCACCCTAATATACTGAGGTATACTAATTAGGAAACCACCCTAATTTACTGACGTATACTGGTCAGTATACTCTGAATTTCCATAGCTCAGTATATCTCAGTATATCTCAGTATATCTCAGTTTACGTCAGGAAGTGCTCATTTAAACAAATTCAAGATATATTTGATTTTTGTGTTATTTATAATGTAGTATTTATATATTGTTTGGTTTATTCCAGCTGCAATTCTTCTAATCGAACTTTTAGTTAGATAAATAGATAAATGTGATAGATAACGTACGACACCATAAACCCAAATGAACTACTCGTTTTTAAATGAGTTGTGTAGTACTGTGTACACAATTGAATTTATCGGCGGGTCAAAGTGAGTAATAACATTGATAGGATAGAGTAAAAACCATTAAAAGTGAATTAGATTTGAAGGTCATAAACTAAATGATTTTGTGACAATGTTTCAGATTCTGTAATATCGTATGGAAACAGGTCTGAAGTATCGCTAGGGGAGAATGAACAGTTATGAAATAACACTTTTACTGATTTATTCATGACTTAAATTAGCCTTACATAGATATCATAATAGAAATTTAAATACCGATGGATATCTATATCAATGCGGCTTATTAAACGTTGTTCTTTAAGCGTAATATTGTGGACTATTCAATATAAAGTGAAATTCATCTTCAACATCGTCTTGGCAATAAACGTGTTGATCTGGATAACTGGCTAAAATCAAGAATCCTTTTTTTTCAAATAACTCCCAATAAAAAGTCTCTAATAATCTAAACATTGCAGGATATTGTGAAATATTAATATCAATGGTTGGTGGAATGCTTTTTCATATCATTTTAGAAATAGGTATCCATTGGTTTACACAGTATTATTAGATCTTACCTTGTTACGTATCCATGAAGCTTCCAATAAGAACATATATAGTACAGATCCAATTGCACATTATATCCCCTTGTGTTACCAGAATCCACATGCTTTTCATGTCAAATGACATGGCACGATTATGTCAAAATATTTATGCATGGCTTGTGTGTGATTATTGGTTGTTAAGATGGGTCTTGGTTAACCTCTAACATCTGATTGGATAACTAGATAAGAGAAAACAGTGACAAACAATGCCTCGAGTATTACTCACCTGTCAGCGTGGATGGTCAATACACGTGTCAATCTGTCTAATTGACGCCATAAGCTAATGAGGAAATGGTATGTCTACTTGACACCAATAGTTAATGAGGGCTGAATGCTACAAAAACAGATTCCAATATACTGCTTACATTGATGAGCTTGTCTTTGAAAAGACAAATACATAACTGAATACACAGATACAGATATACAGGAACAGATATATAAGTGAAACATATTTCTTTACACCATTCTTTACTGTTTATTTACTTACTATTCATAAGCCCCCCCCCCCCCCCCTCCACTCTATTCCAAATTCTAAATTAATTTTAACCACTTTAGAACTTTTATTAATTTTACTTGGGTGTCTAAGACCTATTCTAAATTTCATGCCCCCTCTTTTGGGAATAACTCAGGCTTAGACCCCACGTCGGCGACATCACCGTATGGTGAAGAAGACGTTAAACCCCAATCCAACAACAACATTTACACCAAAAATGCCAAAACCTGCTATCATTGTGTTCATATTCAGGTAAAATTTTGTTCGCGGTTTTAAAGAAAGAACACATAAAAATAAAATCAAATATAATTAATATTTCCCTTTTGTTGCATATATCTTTAGCCCAGTTTTTTTTTATAGTTTTGTACAAAAAGACATGACAACCTAAAATGAGTTAAAGATAATGATTTATTTTGATGCCGGTATGCATCCTTGAAATAATTATTTCCACTAGATTATTATCAAACAAGTTTTAGTTTAAAAAGTTAAATGTAATATTTCGAATTAACTGATTAAAAAATTAAAAAGGCAGAATGCATGTCAGTGCTAAGGGATGTATTATTTGTCTCTTGTCTTTTGGCGGCTCATACATGTTTTATTGTATTTTATTAAGTGCCAATTTTGTTGAAGATGAAACATAAAGAAACAAATTCTCTCTCTCTGTTTGATTTTTAGAGGAATTATAGGAAAAGTTTAATGAAATTTAAGACAAAATTACTTTTGTGACTTTGATATTGTTGAAATTGATGAAATTTGGAATTTAATTTTTAACTTTGATGTTAATAATACTTTAAGAAGAATTTTTTTTAAAAAAGATTAATGTAACACCGACAATTTTCAACATATGTAAAAGAAATGAAATTGTTATCCCATTCATACATTCAAATTGATTATGTCATACCCCTTAATGGCCAGTTGTAATGATCCTAATCAGTAATGACTGCCCTCAACTAGAAGTGCTTAATCAATGAACTATGGCAAAGATTGACAAATATGCATGTGGTTTAAACACAAAAGAAGGAACCGGATTGGTAAACAACCAAATGTTTATATGTATACCGCGCGGAAATATACATGTTCTAGTTTGCCTCGATAATGTAATAAAAAACATGTTATTGTGTGTATCTATGAATAAAAAAGTAAAACTTTATTACCTTTAAACAAGGGCAGGGTCGAAAATGAAAGTTACCGGACGTCAGATTGCTCATGTTCAAAACATTGAGGTCTTGTCTTGGGTTATTTTATTGCTTTGAATGTGATATCCCCTGTAGTGAAATCCCCTGAAGAAATGTGATTGAAAATACAGAAATTCAAAAACTAATCAAATTTCCACAAATCAGTTTTAAAATCAGTAGCCCAACGTCAGGAATGCATGTTGGTATGAATTAACAGAGACTATATTAAAATCTCGAGTGTTCCTTTGAGTAGTATATTACAATTGCATATCACACTTTAAGTTCTAAAGAAAATAGACTTGATCTACGTACTCTGATTATAGGGCAGTAAATTGTTTTATCTTTTTTTGTATCAAAATGTATTATGATTTAAACATATTTTATTCATGAATGGATTGGCCAACAAGCACTGAGGTGCTTATATTAAGGCCGCTCCAAAATAATTACATATGAAAAATATACAATGAATAATTACCAGTCACGCATGTCATACATTTTATAAGCTTCAAAAATAGTGATTATGCATGAATAAGATTGTTTGTTTGGCAGTCAATATATAAGTGCTTATGGAATGTCAAATCGATCAGATTTTATAATGAAATGATGAATAGATTTCAATAATTTGTCTAGATCATTGTTTTATCATATTAGGTTATATGAATTTACAAATGTATTAACTAAGACATTTCAATATTGACGAATTAAATATAATCCATCAATTACCAATACAAGTGCCTGTACCTGAAAACGAAGTACCTGTAGGCAATACACATTTAAAGGGCAGACCCGCACGAGGACATATTTACTAACGAGACTTTTATTACAGGGCCATAAAAAGTTCAAAGATACAGAGACAATGACTTGTTGGGTTGAGGTGTTTTCTTGACATATGCTGGAATATTCCAGCATGGTTAAAAATCTTTACATATCTATTATCGTAATGTGTCTATATCCGTTCCACTTACAATTTATAAACATGAAATAATTGTAGTATTTTCTTTTTGTGACTTGCAACTTGTTTATGAAGAATGTTCACGTACCACAAAAAGGAATTAAAAAAAAAGAAATGTTCACGTTATATAATCTTAAACGGTTCAGACATCAAGCTATATTTATAATAAAAATATGTGATAAAAGGGAATGTAAATTCAGGAACAAATAACTGACATTCTCAGTAAAACGCATTAAAATGTAATAACTTTACAAGATAATAATTACAAATAAAGATTCATATATGTTTTGGTCTGTTTTTTATCTTATAAATCACAGAAATTATACAATCATAGAAAGACAAAACATCATTCACATTCTATTTGTTTTAAAAGGGCATGATTCTGTCTTAGAGACATAAAATAGGTTAAAATGCTTATCCATGTCACAGAGTGTATCTAATAACATGCAATATTATTATTATGCTATATTATATATTCCTGGTGTTTAGGTATTTCTGTTCAAATTTTGTTTTATTATTTTAATAACCACACTGGGATTTATATTTGAAATATGTTGAAAGATAGTTTAAATAAATATTTTCGGTTTATGGAGTCAGCGTTTGCCTTGATATGTAAATTCATGTGTTTACGTAAGTTAATCACAGAGAACCATACCTATAACTATATATTTAACTATTAAGACCGTTTAAAAAAAAACATTTTTAGCAACAAACCTCATAGATATAGATATTACGATATTAGGAAGAAAAAATGAATTTGTATTACATCAAAAGATAAAAGACGCCATTTATTTTCTGCCAAAATATATGTTAAAATACACACAAGTATACACTAGTGAAGAAAGTCTAGATAACATTTGTTTCAGTGGGCTTATCTTCACTTCTTTATTATAAAAGAGATTTCTGTAAAACAAACATCAAAAACAATCATTTATCATAGAAATTGGATAGTCACTTATTACGTGAATGGCATATCACCCTTGCTTTTTGAGAAATTATTTTTTACCTACTTCATAAATCGACAAATCAAGTAATATGAATTTGCAAATCTAATTAGAAAAGAAATCATAATTTTTAAAAATTAATATAAATCGAATTCAGCAACTAAGTATCTGCATTTGCAAACGGGATACATGTAGGCAATACACAAATACTTTGCTGAACCAGGCGGGACACCTCGAGATTTTTATTACCGGGTCATAAAAAGATCAAAGACAGTGAAATTATCTTTGAGGCGTTTGTGAGAAGTTTCTTAAATTATCTTTGAATAACTCAAAACAATGATTTATATTGTTATATGTAATGATATGATATTTAATATAATGTGAATAAATGAATGTCCTTATATAAATAATAGATACATGAATTTCGTTGTATAGATAAATAGATAAATAATATTCACGTATTCCATCTTGAAGTTGCGTGAGATCAATAAATCTTTATTTCAGTACTTATAAGGCCTCATGCCTGTAGAAGTTATTTTCTTCAAAAACATTTGTTCTAGATAACATTACATAATATATATACATGTAATAACTGAGTATTGCTATTTGTTGATAAGAAGATATTTTCCCGTAGATTTTTTTATACTTGGAAGATGCAGCGTCAAGGTACGAATTAACAACATCCTTCATTATTTTCAGTTTTAAGAAAAATATTTCAAACATACAAATCAGTTAAAAACACTGTTGTACATACTAAATGTTTAAATATATTTTTTGCCTCTCCGATGAGATTTATTAATTACTGTAAATACATAGTCAGAGGGAAACAAAATGATATTCACAGTTCATTTGTTTTAAAAGGTTAATTCTACATTATAAACGTAAGTCTTTGTTACCAAAGTTGAAACTATAAAGTAAAACAGTAGATGACGCATTCAAGGACCTAGGTACATGACATAAAATTCGAAAGTAACATACCTTTTACAGAGAATGAAAATAATTAATGCAGAAACCTTTCAAAATGTATGTTACTACGGGACAACACAACTTGGCACATGAGAGAAGAGGAGTTTGACACTGAGTCATTAATGACAGCAAGCAATCAGTCATGAATGGGCACCAACTGGACCCCTGTCAAAACACTATGGCTAAAACAACATAATAAACGCTCTTGGAAGTCTCTTATTACTATAAAAACAGGTTAACATCAAAGATATTGTAAAAAAAACATAATTAGTTCGTAATTAAGATAACAAAAATGATGTTGTGATATCTAAATATGGATTAATTAAGAATGAAGGAAATGTGAGTTTGTCTCCATCTATTGAATCAACTGTGGTATAAGACACAGATTAATCAAGAGTATTAATTCATAAGGTGTGAGTCTCAAAGAGTGCAAAGACTCATGATGTTAGGTCAGGGAGAATGTGTAAACAGTGTTAAGAGATTATATTATCAAATAATTTCATTGTTGTATATGAATAAAGTGTAAAACAAGTGGTTGTTGGCTAACAGCCAATGAGATCTCAAAGATTCAATTCCAGTGAATATGTAATCATTGCTAAGAAACAACGACAATTTTTATATATCTATGATTTTCTAATTAATGAAAATGGATCAGCACAATAAGCTTTCAGCATATTTAAGTGCCGCTCCTTTAGATGTCACAAAAAAACAACATCAAAATTAGTAATTAGACAAGTATTTACACGATGATAAAATAGTGGACAGCAATAAACGGTAAAAAATCAACAATGATAAATTGAATTTAGGAGTTTAATAATTATTTGAAATGTTGTGAATCGTGCATATATGTTTGGACAGATTCAAGGAAATTCTGACTAAATAATATGCTTGAATATTAGTTAACATATAGAATGGTATACAAATGCCGTCTATAGACAAATTTATTAGAACTTATCAAAGTTTGGGCAATAAATAAATATTCATATATGTATTGTATCATGTTTTTAAATTATTGCATCTAAATAAAGTGAATAACAACCAAATGTTTTTTCGTAATATATGTTACCTAAAATCATTAATAGGACTTTTTTTCCAGGGGACTCTTTTTTCTAGTCAAATTTAGGACTTTATTTCTGGTAACTTTCTTCCAAACACAGATATATCAATGTTGTTTAAAAGAAAATACTTTATAAAATACATTTTTGGCCAAAGGTCGCTGTATATAGAACACAATAGGAAATAAAGGAAATAGTCTTCATGATTACGACAACAAGAACAAGCTGTTGATGGAGATATAACCGTCCATTCAAGTAAAAGACGACAGTGCATTTACAGATGATAAACGCCACCTTGTTTTGCATTAATCCAAAACTAAATTAAAAACAAAAATGCTGCTTGCACATATTGCTTATTTCATACGACAAAAGTGTTTATATATGGACACTGGATAACAATAAACACACATATTGAAAAATGTTGGATTAACTATACATGTAAATTGCACACAAAAGTGTATTTATAACTATGAATAAAATAGGGTAATTACACATGGGCATTCAATAGGTCACTAAATGTAATATTCTGTTTGCTGATCTTTTTAGCTTGGATTCTGCATTTATCCTTTTTTATTTTGTATAAGTATATCCTTTTTAATTCCATTCTTCATTGAGAATAAGTCACTTGAGATCAAGCTGGAAGTAAATCTCAGCCAGCATATACTTGCTTGTTTTCGTGTCCTTATTCATGTATCATTAACATGAATAAATATGTTTAAACCAACTTAATGTTTATCAAATCTGCCAGTTTGTTCGATGTAGCAATGAATGGATTATAAAAGTTTAGAATTAGATTTGTTTTGCATCAAGCAAGTTAGCCGTTAATTTGAAGCTGTTATGGAAACAATCAGCCCTCGTTAGCCCCTGCTGTCAAGTAGACAATACAATACAGATTGGCACCTGCTGTGTATTCAGACTAACATAACAGGTGGGCATACTTAAGCTATTGCTTGACACGTGAGTCTCTCTTACAACAATATGATAAAGTATCTGATTATCGAAATCCTAGTGGTTAAGAAAGAACCAATGAGATGATTTTAGCTAAACATCTGCTATGACCTTTGTACCTGACTGAATCAGTGTTGAAATGACCTTTGAAGACAGAGGTCAAAATCTGATCAGTGATCAGTGATGGATTAATGTGCTTTAATTTGATGGGACATAGATACTCATATTCGGAGAAGGTTAGTTTCCCATACTTTTTGCAGCCTATCTTTTGGCAAACTTGGGAATTTGATATCATGTAGTTTGTGTATATGGTTGCCATGTATTTCATTTGTTTGAAATCAGAGACAAATCTGCCAGTTTGTTCGATGTAGCAATGAATGGATTATAAAAGTTTAGAATTATCTCGGATGGTTGCTGTAATATTTCCAAACATGATAGATTTAATGTGTTAGGCATGATATATTTGATATGATAAACGTAAAGAAATACATAAGAATTGGCTCAGATAAATATTTTGCAAATTAATTACTTCACAGATATTGTCTTTTTCACAAGGACACCAATGGCCATCAGATGAATGTGTTAAGCTACAGTTATAGAACGTTCTTACTAAATGCAAGTTTATCCAACAAAGTTAGCTGTACATTTAAACATATATTATTTCAAAAAAGAAAAAGGATTGCCAAACAAGCAAATAATGCTTTTAATAATGCCGCCCCCAAACAAAATACAGTTAAATCATAGTACCGCACACAAGGACAGATCAGTACATATATAATATACAGAGACAATAATGATTTTGAAAATATACAACTAAGGCTTATACTAAAAAATCAACTGATTCTCTTTTACCATCTGTGCAGCCAGTTGAATTTGATCCCTTAACATTTCTTTCCAATGGTTTAAACATATTTTTATTCATGAAAATGAATTTGGTTTGGTAAACAAGCAAAGCTTTGCTTTTCTGAATACCTCACCAATACAATGGCATGTCTTTTATTGTTTCTTTTTTGGTTTCTGAAAAGTTGATAACTTTATGGGTTGTTTTCATGGATGCCTTTTACAATTAATTTTCTTCAATTTTGCATTTGTCAGTGTGTTCAACATCAAGCAAGTTAGCCGTTAATTTGAAGCTGTTATTGAAACAATCAGCCCTCGTTAGCCCCTGCTGTCAAGTAGACAATACAATACAGATTGGCACCTGCTGTGTATTCAGACTTACATAACAGGTGGGCATTCTCAAGCTATTGCTAGTCACGTGAGTCTCTCTTATAACAATATGATAAAGTATCTGATTATTGAAATCCTAGTGGTTAAGAAAGAACCAATGAGATGATTTTAGCTAAACATCTGCTATGACCTTTGTACCTGACTGAATCAGTGTTGAAATGACCTTTGAAGACAGAGGTCAAAATCTGATCAGTGATCAGTGATGGATTAATGTGCTTTAATTTGATGGGACATAGATACTCATATTCGGAGAAGGTTAGTTTCCCATACTTTTTGCAGCCTATCTTTTGGCAAACTTGGGAATTTGATATCATGTAGTTTGTGTATATGGTTGCCATGTATTTCATTTGTTTGAAATCAGAGACAAATCTGCCAGTTTGTTCGATGTAGCAATGAATGGATTATAAAAGTTTAGAATTATCTCGGATGGTTGCTGTAATATTTCCAAACATGATAGATTTAATGTGTTAGGCATGATATATTTGATATGATAAACGTAAAGAAATACATAAGAATTGGCTCAGATAAATATTTTGCAAATTAATTACTTCACAGATATTGTCTTTTTCACAAGGACACCAATGGCCATCAGATGAATGTGTTAAGCTACAGTTATAGAACGTTCTTACTAAATGCAAGTTTATCCAACAAAGTTAGCTGTACATTTAAACATATATTATTTCAAAAAAGAAAAAGGATTGCCAAACAAGCAAATAATGCTTTTAATAATGCCGCCCCCAAACAAAATACAGTTAAATCATAGTACCGCACACAAGGACAGATCAGTACATATATAATATACAGAGACAATAATGATTTTGAAAATATACAACTAAGGCTTATACTAAAAAATCAACTGATTCTCTTTTACCATCTGTGCAGCCAGTTGAATTTGATCCCTTAACATTTCTTTCCAATGGTTTAAACATATTTTTATTCATGAAAATGAATTTGGTTTGGTAAACAAGCAAAGCTTTGCTTTTCTGAATACCTCACCAATACAATGGCATGTCTTTTATTGTTTCTTTTTTGGTTTCTGAAAAGTTGATAACTTTATGGGTTGTTTTCATGGATGCCTTTTACAATTAATTTTCTTCAATTTTGCATTTGTCAGTGTGTTCAACATCAAGCAAGTTAGCCGTTAATTTGAAGCTGTTATTGAAACAATCAGCCCTCGTTAGCCCCTGCTGTCAAGTAGACAATACAATACAGATTGGCACCTGCTGTGTATTCAGACTTACATAACAGGTGGGCATTCTCAAGCTATTGCTAGTCACGTGAGTCTCTCTTATAACAATATGATAAAGTATCTGATTATTGAAATCCTAGTGGTTAAGAAAGAACCAATGAGATGATTTTAGCTAAACATCTGCTATGACCTTTGTACCTGACTGAATCAGTGTTGAAATGACCTTTGAAGACAGAGGTCAAAATCTGATCAGTGATCAGTGATGGATTAATGTGCTTTAATTTGATGGGACATAGATACTCATATTCGGAGAAGGTTAGTTTCCCATACTTTTTGCAGCCTATCTTTTGGCAAACTTGGGAATTTGATATCATGTAGTTTGTGTATAAGGTTGCCATGTATTTCATTTGTTTGAAATCTAAATTTGTTAAATTGTTAACTATGTCAATTACATAACAATACTGTGTCCCTTTCATAACAAAAAAATTAAGAAATACAATGTATATTTTGTTTAAACATTTTATAACTTATTTATCTGGTTTGGTAAACAAGCTATGCGCTAGAGTAGAAGCATGTAAACTGAAATAGACAAAAATAAGTGAACGCTGACATATTACGATAGTTTCCATACTATCACTGTTATTTATTTCAAATCATGCGAGAATTAGGAACAGGATAACACACTTTTCAAGACTAATCATCAAGGAGATAGTATTTCTCTTTTGCATCCCTGTTGCGTTGGAAAACCATACATATTATTATTATTGTATTGTTAGTTAAGTGTTATTTTGGTTCGCCAAGTATTCATCAGATTGGACGAAGCATTCATAAAACAGTGATATTCTTTTGAAATAATTATCATATCTTGCGAGAATTAAGAACATTCTACAATATATCAGACTTTACAAAACTTAATCAGTCATTCGCATTCATAAAACACAGTGTTATTCTTTTGAAATAATTATCAAAATGACACCTAAAAAATAAACATATTTTAAATCTTGCGAGAATTAAGAACATTCTACAAGATATCAGACTTTATAAGACTAATTCAGTCAGTCAGCAGTTGTCTCCTGCATGCCTGTAGCGTCGAAAAACCATCAATAGGTGATATTCTTTTCTTTTGATACATTTAAATGTTGAGACAACACAAAACTTACATACATATACACAAATATACAAGAGTATAAAAAAATAAACAATAATATACAATAGTAAACAAAATATACAATAGTAAACAAAATATACAATAGTAAACAACAATATACAAGAGTAAACAACAATATACAAGAGTATACAAAAATATACAAGAGTATACAAAAATATACAAGAATATACAAGAATATACAAAATATACAAGAGTATACTGGTTTTGGAAATTCGGAGTATACTGACCAGGAAATTTTTGGATATCCTAAGTATACTGAGGTATACTATTTTGTATATTCGGGGTATACTGATCAGTATACCTCATTAAATTAGGGTATTTTGTCCAGTGTGTGTGTAATGTACGCAGGGGTGCGAAATAGAATTTACACTATTAAGACCCCTACCATGTTTATTGATTTTCACATAGAATATGTCTTCTTGTTGATGATAATTCAGGAACAATTCATCTATATAAAATTTCATGTTTATGAAAACGAAATTAAAATTTTTAAAACACTTAGAGTATTAATTGAACGATGATTTAATTCTTGTTCTCAGCAGTTTGCGACATAAAAATATTAAAAAATAATATTCAACATTTAACATTCATTTTGTATTTCATAATATAAGCAACAGGGACTCTTACATGTATATCCCAACAAAATTAAATACCTACCCATGTTCAAATGACAACACTTTGGATCCTTGTATATTAGTAACATATGTAAACATAAGTCAGACTGAGAAGGATATTCTTTGTTGTCGGTCGCAGTCATTTTTTACTTTGAACAAGACCGGTCCTTCAAAATGTTGCGATAAGATCGCACGTGTCTCAATAGTGCTCCGTAAATAGTCTGTAATGGTCGTACTTAAGTCGTACAGGACTAGTTATTGCCGTAACGTGGTCGCTCTCGATTGTACAACCCATCGCAATGATCGCAAATCGGTTGCAAGTCGATCGCATGTCGATTCTAGAAACTGTCGCTGTGGTCTCAGCAAGGTCCTAACCACTCACATGGGAATTTGTCAATTCGGTCGTGAACAATTATACGACCGTGCTGTGACCGACTTACGATCTATGCGACCGATCACTTTAGTCTCAACCTTATCTCATCGTGCTCGACCTCTAAAGAAATACAAGTGGTAATTTTTTGGTCGCAGTGGAATCGTACAACCAGCTTGGTGGATACACAAACGCTAAATGGTGGGAAATTGGTCGCTAAAAAGTCTGCGATCGACGTGAACACGGAACGTCGCAGAAAGGTCGCGGTTCGGTGGACGAGGGGCATATGTTTTAGTAATCACAATGTGGGAAGGATGGGGCTTTGCACTTTGTTGAAGAGACGTGTTGCCCTTTTTCATTCGTTGCAAGAAAGATACAAATTAAGAATTGCTTTAAATGATAGCAAAACAATAACATATATTTCGTGCCAAATGTGGGACTAATAACACCCAAGAACAGAACAAACGCTGATGTTGACGAGTTTGCAAGCACTTTCGCTGTCTTGCCATTTACATTATGTGATATTTTTGGTCTTAATGAAAATAATATATTTTAAAATTGCATTCAAGTTCTCCTGTAACTTCTGTCGTGTTAAGATTTAGTGAGGATAGTCTGCTAATTTGTTTTCTCCGACAGATGCGCCACAGACAACGAGTGCCAGAGACGATGGTGGGAGGGGTCATCAGATCAGCCCAACTGTGTCAAGTTCAACGTGGACGACTCCTACTTCTTCCAGTTCACCTGTGTATACTGCTGCACTAAACATGGCTGTAACAAAGATATGTTCCCAGAAAGAAGTACCCTATTCAAGGGTCGCAGCTAGAGAAGATTGCTCGCTGTCAAGAAGAGAAGCGAGGTTGATGGTTGATCTCCATGTATCTACCTTGACTTGGATTGTGTTTGATTTAAATAAAGGAAATACTTATCATTGTACGTCGACAGATGTAGAGTCTTGTTTGTTGCATTTTTGGATGAATGTGAAAGCTGAATGAGTTGATTATATTTTTAAACAATAATTTGGTACTTCTAAAAGAGATATGTAGTTTCATTGTGTTTTATTAAACATTAAACATATAATAGGGTAACTTTATGCTCCGTGAATGAATGATGTGCAATATTTTGATTTCACCATTGCCAACTGATGTGCATGAGTCTAACTTATTTGCAAACGGAGCATCTAGGAAATTAGTTTTCGGTTGTTAAAAAACTCTGCTGTAAAATACATTGAGCATGTGAAATCCCTAATTAATAATATAAACATACAATTTTGGATATTATAGTAACCAACCGAGTTTGAGATGTGTCTAAATCGGAACAACAGTCAAATGCGAATTGCGATCCGTATACGTCAGAGTACGTGTGATAATGATTAAAACAACCTTAAAGAACATCAACCCCCAAACAAATGATTCGTAAAATATATTTCTGTTATATTTATGGTCCTTCAAGTGAAACAAACAGTGTATTGATTACGTTGGCCTAAAAAGCTTGAAGAATTAGTGAAGCATGCTGAAATATACATGCAAAACAGACAAGTATATACATCCTGAAAGAGTAACAACGAAATGAAATTTAATATTAGGCCAAGAAAAACGGTAATTTGTAACTGATTTCCGTTTTCGTTTACTATGAGCAATCCTTTCGAGATGTGTAAGGATATCACGTCTAGGGGATTTTTTCTTAGGAAGGATACGGCAAGGTCTGAGGCGTAGCCCGAGCCCGTATCGGCCCGAGGCAACTCTTCGACCGTCCATATGTTCTCACTTAGGACACAAACCTCGTGTGTTTGAAAATCAGAGACATGTTATACTGGATTGATTTTGAGTAAATTTAAGATTGAAACTGAACGCGCAACGTGAGGTATCAATTTAGACTCAATCCAGTAAAACATGTCTCTGGTTTTCAAACACACTAGGTTTATCTCCATTCTACCATGACGATTTTAATCATTAACTCTGTTTTAAAAGCAAATTGCACTTCGTAAAAAGTTCTAACTTCCGGCATGAAAATGAAATTCTGTGCTGGGGATTTTTCTTGTTGGTATTTAGAATGAATTTAGCCGGTAGCAAAGGTAACGCTAATTCCGCTTGTCCATCAAATGTATTTCTCACTATCCTCAACATAGAATATTAATATCGTATCGTTTGAAATGTGTTAATCAATTTTGCTATAAATAATAAAGACTGCGACATCCCCATGAAGCAAATAGATAATTCTAACAGAAAATGATTATGACCAATATGACGTCATAAGCGCTCGCGTAAATGACGTCACTGTAATGTTGCCGTAATCGAAGGAACCCCATTGCGTGTGGCGCTGATTGGGTAGTTCTTAATTTGTGGGAAATATTTTATGTGTCTGAAACAATTTGGTCATCCCGCGTAAACACACGGAAATATATCATGTTGAATAACTTTTTGATATTAGTCATTAGAACAGCAAAATACCAGCTCTGAACTTGCCAGTCGGGTGTGTCAATACGCGGTGAAGCGACCTCAAAATCAGAGGACGTTCAAACCATAATTGATCATGTTTGATTTTTCAGGAGAACCAATCAGAATCTTCATCACTTATCTGGAGAACGATTCCGTTGCTGCCGTTGTCAAATCACTGCAAAACAGCCACATCATAGATCACTGCATTCGTGACCACCCATTACAAACATTGAAATTGGAAATAGAATGTTTAGAGCCGTCAAGTGAAAAATGGACTCAATATCTCATTAGACCCGGAATGCCCTTTTGCTAAAACAATTGAAATGTTCAACGCCACCAACGCATTCTGCGTCTAATGAGAGATTGAGCACAGATTCCTCTATTCCATCTATATAATGTGTTGCGGCTGTTTTGCAGTGATTTGACAACGGCAGCAACGGAAACGTTCTCCAGATAAGTTCTGCAAAAGAAAAGAGAAACCTCTGTTTCAATCATTTGTTAATATGATAATTCTTATGAAACTAGATAACGTCTTCTGTGGGTATCATTTGGCTAACTTTACAAAGGAGTTTGTGTATTACCATGGGTATTGTCTCAACTACAGTACAATTTGAAAGTGATGTCCCCTCCATATTCAAATGTGTCCCCTCCATATCCAAAAATGTCCTCTCCCTACCCGACCTCCTGGGTCCGCTCCGCTGATTTTTCGGCGAGTCCACTTCGCTGCCATGTTGATTTGTTATTTTGTCACTAACTTCGTAGTTTCTGAACCAAATCGGGTCAAGTTGCACAGAAATCTTTATTATAACCACACACTGATATGCGCGACAATATGTATGAGATTCAAAGTTGTAAAGGGCATGAAAAAGGGCATTTAAAAGTCTCCTCTCCGCTTCGAAAATGAAAGTGAGCTAAACATCAACTTGACATCTAAAATACGCAAATTTCTTGCAGTTTGTGAACCAAACCTCATAAGGAATGTATTCCAAATTCTAGTCCTGATTACCACAGTTCATGGTGACCATCTAAACCTCAACGATAAGGAGAAGGGAGCAATGAAAGCAGACATCTACCTCTGTTGACCTGTCCCGTCCACCATTTTGAAAAGTCCCCTCCATACCGGGTACACGACAGTGTATAAGGGCCATAACGATAATTACATTAATGATTTAAACATATTTTATTCACGATGAAAGGATTCGGTACAAGTTATCCAACTTAGTGAAACCCTCTCCTAAATTTAGGAAACAATTATTCATTTTAGTTCTGAAAGGTGTTTTATAGAAAAACTTTAGGTAGTAAGGATATAAGAGTTGGTCACGGGTTCTATCCCCGATTTGACTAGAAACATCGTGTGTTTAAAAGCTATTAAATTACGGGTCATCTGCACATAACTTATACATAACACTTACAATTTGCGATTTAGTAAATTTAACACTCATGATTTTGAAATTACCACCTGAATACGAGTAAAAAACGGTGATCACCTGAGTTATCGACCCAAGAAAACAAAAGCACGAGTTCATCAATACAAGTGCAAACACTGCGTGCTGGGGCAGTCATGCATTATGCCATACAGCTGCGTATCTAAGTGTGTTCACTTGCTTGTGTATCTTAGTGCAAATATCATGTAAATTAAGTGTCTTTTTGACGTCCATAAAATAACTCCAGGAGCATCCACAAGGGACAACCAATTATCCATCAGTAAAATAATCATTCCCACACCATATTTCGGGATCGTCTTGTCACTCGAAGTGAAATTAGATATTTGGTATGATTAAATAGACAGATGGGGTCACATTTGTGAAATTAGGAGTTTCTTAAATTTCGATTTAAATATTTCAAATAAACATTGTAAGAAAGAAATCAGTACAATTACATTGCATTAATACAAAGGAACAAATATGACCTAGGTCTAAAGCTTTTGATCACTAATGAAGGATTTTGTTGCGAAAAATAAAAAATAGTGTTTTCGAAATTTTGACCCCTGGTCATTTCAATGTCCTTCCAAGTTAGTTACGGTTATCTTCAAGGTATGACGTACACATATGTTAACGCAACCTGAATGTTCGCTAGTGAGGATTATAAATTGTAGCTTTGGTGGCCCTGTGGCCCCTAATAAGGGCCACAGGGGCCAGGCCCTTAAGATAGATTTTCATCTTCTCCAGAAGCGTAAGGCCTAGAAAGCTGAAACTTTGACTGGTGATGGTTAGAAATTGTAGCTTTGGTGGCCCTGTGGCCCCTAATAAGGGGAGAACCACATTGGCCACACCCTTAAGCAAAATCAAATCTAAAGCCTGATGAGCTACAGAACCAATGGCTCTATTTTTAAGTTCATGCTTTTGGTTTGTGAGCAATGTTTCGGCACATAATAGGTTCAGAATAAAAGTTGTTCTGTCAATTGAAATCAAGGCGATACGTGTAGGGGATTTATTTAAAGAACAATCCTACTGCCTGTAGCGCAGAGCGTTAGCTCCTTCCTTTAAAGAGAGTTGATCTATCAGGGTAGATTTGCGCGTTACAACCGGAAGTGGTACAGCAGTAGACGCACTGGAAGTTGTTGAAGTAAGGGGTGTCATTATCGTATCCTGTACACTGAGCATTGTCCGAGGAGCCTTCCCACCATCGGGTCTCACATTCCCTGAATGAGGCACATCTGGAAATTCAAACATATTTTTTCTCACCATTATCTTTCTAAACTTTATAATCTTCACTGTAACTAACGATCAGAATGCAGTACGACCGCGGTTTTCAGGTAACTAATTCTGCAAGGGCATGTTAGAATCCAGTCAACATTACCTATAAATTGAAGTATATGGTACCATCGTTCAATAAGATAAGAAGAGATTGGATAAGAAGGGATGCATGCATTGGTATTGGTATGTGATATCGTGATATCTATATAGCTGATTTACAAACGTTTTTTTTTATACCTACAAATTAGAATTAGAAATTATAAGAGAGAAATTAATATTGTTCGGAAACTCACTTCTTGGTGTATGCCTTATCGCCAGTGTCGCTATTGACGACGATGTTCATACAGTAGGGGGTAGGACGAGGACATGTTTGTTGCGTCTGAGCAAAGAGACCACAGAGTTGACCATCGCAAACTTCACATTTCACTGCAATATTATCAAAGGTCAATAATAAATGGTTCTGTTAATCATTATCATAGCGTTCGGCTTTGGATGAAGAGGTTCGGGGTTCGGATCCTCCAACGAGTTCGGCAACTTTGTTTGCAGTAGACTTCATGGGGTACTCTTTATTGTTTGTTTTCTTATATATGTAACACGCTCCCAATAATTATCACTATTGCTTAAGGGACAGTAGCAAGTTTTTTGAAAATTTCATATTTTAAAATGTTCACTACTAATTATACGTTGATGCTATAAGTAATGTTTTGATATTGTCAAACATGACTTAGACCCATCGCTACTCACTTATGAATGATTTTGTAGAGAAAAATACAAAATAGTGTTTTCAAAATGTTGACCCCTTTGGTCACTTTAATGACCTGCCAAATGTGTTTCGTATACCTGTTAGGTCTGGCATACGGATATGTTAATGCAAATTTAATCTTAACTTATGTTGTCAAACTTAAACAAATTTATCGCAATTCTAGAATGCCTCAAAGACATTCAAAATTGCCGGATATTAGCACTAGAATACGCAGGTACGTGAACACATTAAAGATACTCAGCTATACATATCTATTTTCTCTATCATTTATGTTCGTTGAACAGAGGTGATTCCGCCCTTCAAACACTCCATATTATTAACAATTCAACCAGTTATGGCATTTAAAGTGAACGACGTGTTTTAGAGCATTTGTTATTTCTGTTCTTTCTCTCACCTGCACTCTCTCCCCACAGAGGCAGATCAAGTCATGAAATATTGATACAGCCTCTGTTCTATTACGCCGATTTTGTGGGATAGAATGAGAGATGCCTGATTGGAGGCAATCAAAGTTAGTTGTGCAATCAGCGACGCTGTTCTAAAATCCTCATTTTGGCTATTGAATCATTGCAAAATCATTGTGCCATGAACCACCCTTTCCATGCAAGAAGCGTTGTCATTTGCTAAAGAAATTCAAATGGATTGTGATGCAATTTTTTTCCGCTAGGGGAAACTGCCGCAACCCAAGGATTTCGGCGTAATAGAACAGTGGCTGTATCAGCATTTCATGACTTGATCTGTCTCTGTGGGAAGAGAATGTCTTACCTGGGGCTTTTGTTGTTCCATGGATGACCTTAGTTGTTGGTTTGGTTGTTAGAACTGTGGTTTGTTTCGTTGTTAGTATTTTTGTCAGATCTGTTATCTGAAATAATTGTAAAGAGGAGACAAGTTGTTCAGAGCAAACAAAGCTTGTGAAGAGTGATTGAAAAGAAACGAGCTGTTATGATTGATAGAATAAGCGGTAAAGTAAATGTACTTGGTGTAGTATTTGATAAGGGTCAAAGATTAGGGGAAAATTTTGATATGGATATTGTAGATCTTTATTAAGTTTTAGGAATATGAATTAGTTCTTGAGAGATTTGATCATTGTGGTTTGAGGTGAAATATAAATGTTACACACACAAAAATAAAAGTAAATGTCTTGCACGTGAGAGGAGGTTAGAATTGTGACATAGATGCTTAAAAGTGAAACGAAATGCCTAAAGTGAATCGTTGTTCTGTGAAAAGTAAAAGTTGTAAAAAAATATACGCGTTATAACCTATTGGAACGTGATTTTGATATTTTAGAGCTCCAACAAGTTTAAGGAGTGTTATCCAGATGCTTATTTTGACAACATGTTCACCAAATTTATAATGTACTACCACTGTTTTTAAACTATGGATATTATGATACGATTTCAGTTTTTTCCTTACTTCTGCTAAAGAACACATACATTGTTTTTAGGTCCGGGGGTCATCAATATATAAATAATTTATCCTCATTTTCATGAACATTGCAGCAAATCATACATTTATTTTATTGGTGTAAATAAAATCTATTTTTGCAAGAGTATAAAAAAACAAAAAATGATGAATTTGAAGATGATCATGATCTTCGTATTAAATGTATCAAACCAAAAAGTGTTTCTATCTCACCAAGTACAAAGAGTCAAGCTTAGGTCGGTTGTCCCTGTTACATCTATCAGTTTGACAGCAGAAGGTACAGTTGAAGCTGAACGTGTAGGTTACATCTGGGTTGAAACCAACACATTCTGCCTTCAGTGCTGTGTCCTTCAGCCACTTGTCATCACATTCTTTTACTGATGCACATCTGAAATCAGTTTTGAAAACCATCAGATCGCATGTGAGGAGTTGCTAGCTTCAAATTGGCCCATTGAAAGATGATTCTAGATATTAGCTAATTCAATAACTGCATGTGCATTCAGCAAATTGCCGTTCATGTGCATTGCCTTTTTATTTAAAATGCTGTCGACGGTAAGATAATGAATGAATAAGCAATTGTGGAAAGATTGAAAACCGTTAGGTTGAAAGAGTCTTTTAAGGAATATTGCTAGACAGAACAAGGAATGACATTTATTAATATTTACAAATGAGGTTTTTCTAAGAAATTGAATGCAAGTCCTCATAAAAGGTAGATTTATCATCTAAAACTGTGTTCCACAGGAGATATCGCTTGTGGAAGATCAAGCGATATCTCCTAGGAGATATCGCTTTGACAATAAATTTTGAACAATGCCCTGTAATTAGAAAATACATGACATCATAAAGGTTTTACATCATCAGTAATGACGTCACAATGATATGACGTCATAAACATGATGATGTCACAACCACGATGACGTCACAGTGCTATGACATCACTGGTTTAGCAGTTTTAGGGCCATGCAGTGTTCAAAGATGTACATTTTTCTTGCTAATCTGATGATAAGTGATTTTGAATGATAAATAGAATCTCACCCTCGTGTCTTCTGATATCATATATATCAACACTCATTGATATATTTGATATCAGAAGACACTTGGGTGGGATTCTCTATATATGTTACTAGGAAATGCTACTATAATTTCAACGGTACGGGTACATGTATAAGTGATGCATTATGCATTTCTGCAATAGAATCTTGCCTCTTTGAGTATATCTGTGTTCCATCTTGTTTGTTTTGTACTGAGGTCATACACAGATCAGAAGGATGTCCACATCGAGTCACAGCAACATGTCCCTTACAGCTCTGTCCACTACACGCCTGGCAACTCAGAGATGTGTGAGGAGCTGTTAAAGATCATTCATTCTTACTAATCATGATTAATTCATATGATAAAAGACAGAGGACAAGAAGTAAGAACTACTGTGTTGAACTATGTAGTAGAGTTTGAAGATTCTACATTTTACATTACTATGACGATGCGCTCATACATCATGTTTTTGAAGGACAATATACAAATGTTCATGAAACTCTTTTGAGTAGTAAAGATCATTCGTGCACGTGACAGTTTTCAACAAGCGTTCAGTCTCCCAGCAAATTATTTTATTTGTTATGAGAAAGAGTTAAAGTATTCTTTAGAGTTGCCTTGAAATCTAGTCTTGTTTTTAGGTAGTGTGATTAAATCAACCGTATTCCGGAAACGCTACCTGGAATCGAACGTGATCTCTCAGATAGAGTTTCCTCTCCTCAAGGTCTTAATACAGCCAACCTACTCGCATGTTGCTGTAACCATTTTAGCGCAGAAAAACGAATATTTAGAGATTTAATCACAATATCAGGTTTAGATAGCGTTAAGCGGCGATGACGTATAATGAGTGATATACTGGAGTTATTTGCCCCTGCCTACTTATACTGAAAGCTTTTGAAGGAGTCTTTGCGATTGGCTAGATGAGCGTACCAAAGAACATGAGACAGCGGTAGTGCGGTCAGATTGTGAAACTCTGACTCAATAGAGTTCGGACATTGAAATAGACAATGTTTCCAAACTGTTATTTTCAGAATACGGTCGTTCTTAATCAGACTGGCTTTTAAGTGGTCTGTTTAGATAACAGCTGCATACCAAAAGTTTGTTCACCTGCTTATGATCTTAGTGCAAATATTATGTAATTTGTTTTCAAAATGACGTTCATAAAACAACTCCAGGACCACTTACAGAAAATCATCAATTGTCCATGTGTAAAATGACCATTCCCAAACCATATTTCGGGATCGTCTTGTCACTGGTGCTGAATGTCGATATTATTAAATAGACAGATGGGGTCAAATTTGTGAAAACTGAATCTTAACTTATGCAGTGAAATTTCATCATTATCGGTTTCGTTTTCACAATGATATGATGTCTCAAAGACGTTTCAAAGAACATGATATTTGCACTAGAATACGAAGGTAAGTGAACAAACTTAAGATACGCAGCCGTAGATTACTTTAATCACTGTTTGATTATTAATAAAACAAATATATGATACTGAATAAGTGATAAGTGCATTTGAGGCAGTGTGTTAAGTTATTATATAAGATAGCCACAGCATTAAACAATGGCGGACAATGGGACTGACGATGTGCTTTATTTGACGATACAGCCATGCGCGAGATAAATGACGTCATTTCAGTTATTAGAACGTTACTTATCAAATGACGTCATAATTATCAAGTGAATATGTTTTACGAAGTGAGGCATCATTATTTTAATTTTTTGGTTTAAATTACTATAATTTTAAACTGATTTTATATAAAAAGCGAGTAATTGTCATGGGTATCTCATATAAGAAATAGAAAACTCGTTGCTGTGCATCTATCGTTGAATAAAACATAGCCGAGAGCATAAAACATTGTGATTTATGCTCCCTGCTATGTTTTATTCAACGATAGATGCACACCAACTCGTCTTCTATTAAATTTCTTAAATAACACATGTAACATGTAACATATGAAACGTATGAGGTACAGGATAGGTAGTAGTAGGTTCTTACACTGTGCTGCAATTGCAGTAACAGCAAGGTATAGCAGCACTGAAACAGGAAAAAAACACAACATCGACACAAACGTATATTGATCGACTTTTGTAAAGATATTTCAATAGATGTTTAAAATAAATAAAGAGATGAGCTGAAGGTATACAAACAGATGGTTTGATAGTTGGTATTGAACTCCTCTCAACAAGCAATCTCTTATTTTTTCATTTGTGTTTATGTCTGGGAGAAATTGTTAAGTCATGTGCAGTTGTATCACTTTAATAGTGTTATACCAACTCTCGTTTTAGAGTCATGAATCACTTCAAAAATATTATATGTTATAAGGACTATCTAACATTTTGGCTGTTTCTATTGCTGTTACACACAAAAGGGAGTGCCAGTAATTTTAGAAAAGGGCTTACCATACAATTTGTTTATTATAGCCTGGTGACCCAAAAACAGGTTCGGTAAGAATTTATGGTAATCAAAATGTCTTTGAAAATAAATGGAGATTACTAAGAATGTTGAAATAATTTCATTTGATTCAATGTATTATGAGTTTTTTTCTAACTATGAAACAGGTTAAGCACGATTATTTAACGTGATTCATGCATACAGATATTTCGATTTCGTTTAAAGTGTATGTTCTTGTGTTGTGATAGAATGGATATTCTAGATAATAAATGTTAATAGATAACTTAAGTATTTTTTTTCAGGATAAAGTGAAATTTTTTATCATTTATTTGGTTTTATCTTCCGGTCTAGTTTGAGTCCCCCCTTTGATTACTAGGTCAAGGTTTAAAACCATAAGCATACTATTCGTTGTAATATATTTGTGACCAAAACATTGCAATTAGATAATTCACACTTACATATATAGTTTCTATTTTTGGGGATTGAATTGTAGAAAGTAGTTACGTTATTTACAAAGTAAGACCAACTGATATCTTATATTGTATATTTTAGGATAAGACAAAGTAACCAAGTTCTTACCAATGCCAAATAGAACAGCCATTTCCTTTTTAAAGACGTTGTAGATAACCTTTCATGTGCACCTGGCTCTTGATAGATAAGGAATACTTCTGAAGATTGTCTTCCAAATGAATATACAGCAATATTTATAGCCATTATGGTCAAGTTGGTAAATAATAATTATTTAATCATTAGGGTTTTAAAAAGTTGGCATAATTATGTGTCCTTGTTACTTCTAAAGAGGAAAATTATGAATATCCTATTTTGTGAGAAAAGGTTAAATTAGTTAACATTAACGGGATTTGAGATTCGTGTTCACAAGGTCAATAACAATGACAGTTATATTGCTTTATGTGTTTTACAATACAAAAATGTTTAAACATTATAATTTGCAATCTACCATCCATACATGAAACTTCTTCGTAGATATATATCTCCGATTTAAATGTTTTGCAGTTCATTGCTGTAGACAGGGATTTTTGTTGGTTGTTTTATGTTATTGGATTGCTTTCTCCTTAGTAGATTATTTTCTATCGCACAATTACACAACTAGATTGATAGACAAAAACAAAACTCTCATCATCTAGGCATAACTATTTATCTTCCACAATTCAAAACAATATTCAAATTATGCCTTATCCCTAGATTTTTTTTTAATGGAACTGCCTATATGTAGGCTTGCACTTTTCGTTTAACAACAGCTCTGTCAGGGTTCCTCACTCTCTATAGCAACTTCTACTGGCACGAGCGTGTGCTCCAAATGTTGTGCGGATCATTCCCAGTGTTCTCTGTCTGACCTTTGCCCTCCAGGTGAGACCCTTTGTAAGCCACCTACATGGTTAAGTTTTGCTATGCTCTTTCTATTTAAGGTAAGGCCCGTTCTAGAAACGTTTGTCAGCCAACTAACTACAGGTCAAGTTTTGCTTTGCAATACGTTTAAAAGGTACCACTCGATCGCATTTCGGCTGCCATTTTGAAACGTGTGCATTGCGAGAAAACAAATGTGCTGAGTTATGCTAATTCATTAATAAAATAAAGAAATAAATACTTGATTGATAGAAGAGGAGCATATTTACAAATAATTTATAATAAAAGCTATCAGTTACGCCAGCATTTTGTCGTAGCTTTGATGGTTGGCCTCATTTCACGATATTTTAATAGCGTTACACTTTATTCTTTGACAAATTGTTTAATCTTGAACAACTGAAATGCTGATCTCTCTCTGTTGTGCTTAGTATTTTGTTCATATTTCTAATTGTGTTTCGAACTGAAAGTTTACGTTGAGTTTACTCTCCTGTCACCTTAATTGAAATTCAAAATAAAATCCAAATAATGATTTACACCGCCGATTTAACCAATTCTCGAAACAAAGTATCTACAATGATTATAATATAAGACCTTATGACAATGATGAATACCATTTTTCACGACCTGCAGTTCCTGCAAGATGTTTAAAGTGCAATGGCGAGGAGGCTGTGGCTAACTGTAACAGCTACGACACGTGTACTGATGGCCAGGTAACAATTTGTGTACAGCAGCTTAAAAATGTGTTACAATTTTTGTTACTTACTGCAAATACACGTTATCATGTGATTTCTTGCATTTAACCATCCTCCTCCTGCAAAAACGCATCACTTTTTTATGAGGTAAAAAAAATACGTTTATATTACGTCATTAAAACGACACTCAAATTCATCCTATCCATATAAAGCATTGACTTGTTAACACTTGGGTTCAAAATGTAAAATAAATAGTTTGTCTCTTTTTAACTTTTGTGAATACAATTGTATTTGCCCAAACGTTAATCAATTTCATTGATTTATCTTTAATCCTTACTGTTACACCATGCCTCTTGTTTTGAAATTCCATAATTGTATCAGTCATTCAACGTAAATGTATTTACTGGATGAAGTGTAGATATGAATTCTTATCATATTCATCCATCAAAAGTAACGTCCTGTGAGACCCGTTTTTCAAATAACCAAAATATTGACTTTTCTTTATTTTGCATTTACGAACAATGAAATAAAGTTTTGTCACGAAGGTGTATTTTCTTGGTAAGAAAAGCCTGATGAGAAAGAAGCAGAAAACGCTACTGGTTATGTCATAGAAGTATTGTTGTTGTTGATGTTGTTTTTTTGTTGTCGTTGTTTTTGTTTAAACCTTTAAACCCTCTGATTGCAGAAATGCTATGTTACTCAAGAGGAAATTGGAGGGAAAATCAAATACTATTCTGGATGTACAAGTGAATATGTGAGTTAATCATGCTGTGAAAATATGCTATCATAAACTCATGATACTCCATTGACAAACTAATATTGAGTAGAATTTTATCCTAACCTGTCATTTTGTCCTAACATGGCCTAACATGTGGTATTTAACCATAATGGACTCCTCTCAAAATACTTAGATATTTTGTATTGTTCGTGTTACTTGAAATTTTTAGTTTTTATATTCATACAAATATCATGTGTTTGATGAATATGACGTATATATATGTTTTGCATTAGAGAACCGAGTGAAGAATAACTGTTTATTGATGGTAATGATTCTAAATTATATGTTTTGTCATATTTGAAAATCCAATAATGTACTGTATATTGTCTTAAAGGAGTAATGGCACATTTTGAAATCATCTTGGAAGTTATACCAAACGAAATTACTTCGGAAGCCAAACATCTAAAACCAAACCCTCTTATCCGTAGTTGATCAGTTATCAAGAGAAAATGCTTGTGACCAATTTAGTGGAAACACCTATTTGTGTTTAAGAAAGAATTAGCGAACTATTTATTATTTTGTTGTTTAAAATAGATTGCCTTGCATTACAATTTTGGTAACATGATTTGTGAGATACCCCTTGCTATATCATTTGCAGCAATGTCAGGGGACAGACTATGTCCCTATTACAAACCATGGGGGGAGTATGCGATGTGCCCAATGTTGCGCGGATCATTCTCAATGTGCTCTCTCCACCCTGTGTGCACCAAGTAAGAGTCTTTTCAACATATACTGATTTCAAGTGCGTTTTGATTCTTTCACTTTTTGTTTATTTCTCTTTATGTATTAGCATGTGCGAAAACAAAGATATATATTCGATACAATTACTGCGAAATTAAAATGATTAATATTCAGTAATATTCATATATCGTCCATTTTTATCGTCTTATTAGTGTCACGATGTATATTTCAAAATAAAATTGACTATAGAACATTTATCTATCTGTCTAGCACAAGAAATAAAGGCATGTAAACTCATGGGCAAAGGAAACGCTGGGTATTTTCAAACGAAGGATAAACAAATTATGTATGCCATGTAAATTCGATTTCGAATGTGTTTGATAAAAAAAGTATTTGGAGAATTATTTTTCATAATTTTAACCATGATGGCATGGAGCGTTTTATACTGTGGTTGTCTAAACACTGTTGGGGTGCTAACATTGCTGTTTTCAAGTACTTTTTTATTAATAATTATTTTTTAATTAAGTTTGAATTTCGGAAATGTATATCAGAAGTTTATTTGAGATACTGTTAATGAAAAACATCCACTTTGACTTTTCTGCATTGATATGTCTTCGCGTTATAACGTCTATAAATATGCAAAAAATGACCAATTTGGCTCTCCAATCTCGCTTATTTAAGGAGATAGCAAATTGATGATTTTTTGACACGCGTTTTCTAAGGCACCATGCAAAAATATCAACACAAACTGATTCAAACAAGGCAAACATAGTTGAGTTGACTTCTAAGGAAACTTTGCCACTCTGCTTCATTCACATTTATCTTACATGGAATAAAATATCCTGACATTTATGTTACCAGCATTTCTTTTGCCCGTGAGTTTAATAAACGTCTGTTATTTCAGTAGATAACAAGTGTAATCTTGTTTTAACTGGTTGTTCGGCTTGTTTTTCGAAAGGAGAGGAAAGGGCTTTTTACATTAAATATGTTATTCATCTCAGTGCAATAAATTTCAAACATATAAAACCGATGACATTTAACTTGTCCTCGCTTGTTTAATTTCAGTACCAGACCGATGCCTTAGATGTAATGGAGAAGAATCTTTAGCCAGCTAACTATGAAACTTGCACTAATGGACAGGTAAAAATCTTAAAGAATTGAATTATGGTATTTTAATCGAACTCATTTTTTGTTATTCATTATCATCTGTTAAAGTTTGGGGTATTGTTATCCGAAATTTTTTTTCTCTAAAACTGAAAGGATATAGCTGCAAAGGGGATAGTTTATGTGTTATTTTGATGTGTTAAAATATATTTTAACGTGAGGTAGTAACTTCAATTTTGCCTCCTTTGATTTTACGTGGCTGTTTTAGTCACAAGTCTTAGCGAGAGTTATCCCCCTTTAATCTCGCACTGCTCGAGACCACCTTCACGCCCGCATGGCGATAGCGAGACGCAGCTCTTATAAGTAAAAAAGAAAACATGATGGAAGAAGAACATCAGGTTGATTTAAAGCCCAAAAGCAAAAGAAAGGCAGCTGGAGCTCGAATGCCGGGAATTATTGAAGCGTTGATCAGCAAACCAGCTGAAACACCGCCCTTTGTATGTTCTTTATCATGTTAATTACGAACAAGTTAAATTCAGTATTTGCAATACGTGAATTGACAAAAAACTTTACCGGGAATCCTCGTATTTAAGCCCTGCCGTTATTAAACCCATGGGCTTATTAACGAGTTTTGATTTTCGTATTCTAGCCCATGGGCTTAAATTTGATAACATATTTTCTCACTTCAAAATGACTAAAACAGTTATTTTCGATGGAATCACTGCCTGTTTTTAGGCTTCGATAGATAATGGGGTTTCAAACGTAGAAAATGCATTGGTCTGAAAATATAAATGCCATTTTAGACACCAAACATAATAGTATAAATACATTAGATGATAAGAACGCAGGAACTGATATTGTGAAAGCAATTACTCCGCGAAATCTAGGTCAAACATATTTTTAGAAGGTATCATATTTTCGTTTAAATCCTTTTATTTCAAAATGACATTATATGATAAAGAAATTATTAACCTCGTGTGTTTCCGTATCATTAATATCATATAATAGGAATACAAATATATGTATTATGCTCGCCAAAGGCTCGCATAATACAACTTTATTCCTATTATATGATATTAATGATACGGAAACACACTTGGTTAATAATCTCTATTTATTTCCCCGTAGAGGTAGGAGGGCGTAGGTTTGAGCTCTGTGCGTGCGTCCGTCCAAAATGAAGGGGGTAGTTTTTCGTTTTAAAGCGTTTAAGAATTGCTATCCCAATTGATGTGTGGCTTCAGCATAGCTTTGAGTTCGGAAATAAGAAACGCACAATTATTTTTGCCTTAGAAGAAAGCTTTCTCAGAAAGTTTTCAAATAGCATGAAAAATTAAGTTTATCTGGATATATATCCTCTAGAATTCCTTTTCACTAATCGTTGTATTCAAATGAACAGATGTGTATGGCCAGGGCGAGTGTGACCGTTGATCACAAGTTCATCATGTTTGGAGGATGTGTTCCTAAATCGGTAGGTCTAGTTCATCGTCGTAATACATCTACATATTGATGATAAAATAAAAGTGAAAGCTCAAATGAAACCATAAAATAACTTAAATCGTTTCGATGTATCCCGTGATCTATATTTTTCGTATATTATGCAGGATATTGTTCATGATAAAATGTAATTAAAATCTTTGAAAATCAGCTTAGTAAAATCATTTGGAGGACGTTTTCGTGCTTGTTCCTTTTTTAGCTCATCTGGCCTGTAAAGCCCGATGGGCTTATGGTATGGCATGGTGTCCGGCGTCCGTCCGTCCGTCCGTAAACTTTGTGGAATTTCGACTTCTTCTCCAGAACCATAAGGCCTAGAAAGCTTAAACTTGGTGTACAGACTCCTTGACTAGTGAAGATTAAAAATTGTAGCTTTGGTGGCCCTGTGGCCCCTAATAAGGGCCACAGGGGCCAAGCCCTTAAAAGCTATTTTCATCTTCTTCTCCAGAACCAAAAGGCCTAGAAAGCTTAAACTTGGTGTACAGACTCCTTGACTAGTGAGGATTAAAATTTGTTGTAGCTTTAGTGGCCCTGTGGCCCCTAATAAGGGCCACAGGGACCACGCCCTAAAAACCTATTTTCATCTTCTTCTCCAGAAGCATGAGGCCCAGAAAGCTGAAACTTTGTGTACAGACTCCTTGACTAGTAAGGATTATAAATTGTAGCTTTGGTGGCCCTGTGACCCCTAATAAGGGCCACAGGGGCCACTCCCTAAAAACTTAGTTTCATCTTCGTCCCCAGAACCATGAGGCCTAGAAACCTGAAACTTTGTGTACATACTCCTTGACTAGTAAGGATTATAAATTGTAGCTTTGGTGGCCCTGTGACCCCTAATAAGGGCCACAGAGGCCACGCCCTAAAAACCTATTTTCATCTTCGTCCCCAGAACCATGAGGCCTAGAAAGCTGAAATTGTGTGTACAGACTCCTTGGCTAGTGAGGATTATAAATTGTAGCTTTGGTGGCCCTGTGACCCCTAATAAGGGCCACGGGCCACGCCCTAAAACCTATTTTCATCTTCTTCTCCAGAAGCATAAGGCCTAGAAAGCTGAAACTTTGTGTACAGACTCCTTGACTAGTGATGAATATGAATTGTAGCTTTGGTGACCCTGTTGCCCCTAATAAAGGCAACAGGAACGTCCTTCAAATCTATTTTCATCTTCTTCATCAGAAGTAAAGGCCTAGAAAACTGAAACTTGTCGCCTATATATACTGAATTTTATGAATGGTGACCCTGTGGCCGCTACAAAGGGGGAATCACATTGACCACACTCTACAGCATAATTGATGATGAAGCCTGATGAGCTACAGAGCCAATGGCTCTATTTTCAATATGTCCAATCCTAATCTTTTTACTCTTATGTAATCACTAATTTTCAGAATTGCATCAATAACGTGCAACACTTACCAGATATATGCGAGAGGTGTTGCCATGGTGATCTCTGTAACCAACATCTATGCACAGATACTGTGGAGAAATGTACGTCACCTTTCTAAAACAAATAACATATAATCAGATTTGTTTAAACGGCTCCATATGATTATTTTACATTAGCTGTAAGAATGTACATGTACATGTATTCAACGACATTTATTTATATCGAAAATGATGGCTCTAACTAAGTTTTGAAGTTTTGTATGTAGTTTCTCATTCACCATGTTTTCTTTTTGAGGAAACTTTCTTTACAAGGAAAATGATTCCCTAACAACAGTAAACATGTTTACCCTCAAACGAAACATCAACTCCAGTCCATCGAAAAATGTACGCAAGATAAATGAAATAAGTTGAGTTTTGTACTGGTTATGTTTATTCATATGATATCAATTCATATCAAGACAAAACAACTCTTCCAACCACTACTACAACTACAACAACTACAACAACTACAACCATTATGCCAACAACCACAACAACCACAACAACCACCACTACTACCACAACAACCACAACGTCCCCTTCTACGTCTACTACAACTTCGACAACGACTACTACAACTACTACGATACCAACTACTACAACGCCAACCACCACTTCAACTTCAACCACGACTACTTCTACTACGACAACGACAACTACAAAAATCGTCGTAGGTGTAGTGATACCTTTTCCTACTACAACAACTTTAATCCCTTCAACCACCACCACAGCAACAACAACAACAACAAACCGACCAACAACAGTGAAACACCATGGACATGCACCAGGTATTCAACTTTGAGAAGATTTTCAAAGATCACATTGGAGTGCGGCCATTCTCTCCTCACAGAGGCAAATCATTACATGACATGTTGATCGAGCCTCTGTTCTTATAAGCCGTTTTTTCGGGGTAGAATGGGAGATGCCTGATTGGAGGCGATCAAAGTTAGTTGTGCAATCAGCAAGGCTGATTCATCATTTCCGTGAGACATTGTGATATGAACCATCTTTTCCATGCGAGAAGCGTTTTCATTTGCTAAGAAAAATCAAATAGATTGTGGTGCAATTGTTTCGCCAGGGGGAACTGCCGGAACCCACGGATTTGTTCTAGTAAGAACAGAGGCTCGCCCAACATTTCTGTCTTGATCTGTCTCTGTGGGAGGACAATTGAGTTCGGCAAGCGTTGTGGGAACCTCGTTTTTTCTACTTCATCCATACATTTAGTAACCGTTAAAGCGCAATTCCATCATTCAAATGTGAAAATCTTTGGTTGATAAGAATCGTTGTGATCGATTGCGTTACTTTGATTCTTTACTATGTTTTTGTTTCTATAGGGGAAATGTTAATACAGTTAGGGGGATATTTTTAGACTGTTATCTTAATAATAAGTTAATATTTTCATAATTCATTTAATAAGACTTGTTGTGTGACTAGTGCTGGATAATTTGAGTGGCAAATAAGACTGAGATGAAAACTTTGGACGGGGCATCAAGGTGTATTACATGCTATTGTAATTATTATTTCTAGTCTATCACAGTTTGTTATGAAATACATGCTGCCCTGTACCACCTTACTATCGTAAAATAACATGTTTATATGCAAGACCAACAATACTAAGGTCGTATACAAAAACTTTCATAGATAAACAGTTGGCTGTCAATTGTTTAACAACAAATATAAAAAACTTATCTTAGAGTCAAATACTTAACCCCCCTCTTACATTGGAATGACAACAATTCAGATGTATGCTATATATATGCTTTGAGGGGACATACATTAATATTAAGCAGTGAGTTCTCAAACCAGATAGTTTTTCCAACTCCTTGATTGATTGAAAATGCTCAATTTTGTGAGTTCTCGAGACAGGTGTCTGATATTTTTTTTAAATCTTTTTTATTCATTTCATTTCAGTAGGTGTACAAGGTATACAGGAGACACATGTCAGTGAAGCATTCATAAAATATAGGCATTTCGTTACTGTTGTGAAATATACATGAGAGCTTTCCATTTAGCATGGAAGGAAGACAAACGTATTGTTTTTATAAGCTATAAATTTTTCCACATTGAAAACGTCCATTACAATGCTTACAAAACTGTCAATTGATAACTTGGTTTTCTTGATACTTGAGACATGTATATATTTTTTCGCCATGAGGATGATATATGATGCAAGAAGGCTGACAGAACTGTTGTAACATAAAATATCTAACTCTGAAATGGCAATATTAGCATGTGTTGTATGTTGGTTCATAAAGTTTTCAACTTTTCTCCAGAAGTCATGCACTAATGCATTTAATGAAGACATGCTGTAGACTTTCAGGTCAAGGGCCTAGATTTTCGAAGATGTCTTAGTGCTTAAATAGTCGTAAGCCAATGTTAAAGTATGGTCCTTACAACTAACTTAACACTAAGAGATATATGTCTGACAGATTGATTAAGTAAAATTTTCTTTTTGATGTATGTTGCTAGTGCAGTGTGAAGTGTGTAGCGGCCAGCTCTGTGGAATGATTACAACAAACCCAGTAGCCTGTCCCAGAAGTGCCCCGTTCTGTATGAACATCATCGAGAACAGTGACATCGGAGAGAGAACATACACTAAAAAGTAAGATGGAAATGTATATACCCTTCAAAAAATACATTGCCTAGATGAATTTGAAATTTTGGACTTGTGTAAAAACGAATATAACAATACAACTGTCATAATTATTTCCTGAACGTAATGTAATATGATTTTTTTCAGCTTCGGTGCATAACCGGGGGAATTTAAGCCATTTCGGTTGTTTAAAAAAGCATTTAAACAGTTTTGTACTTAAGAAAATCTGTAAAGCAACACTAACATAGAGAAAGCGCAAAAGCATTTGGAAGTGATAACCAAATAAAGGCATATATTGTTTCACATTTTGGTTTTCGTTAAAGCATAAAATGAAGATATAATTATGCACTGGCAAAGGGTCTGGTATGACGAAGAGTGTAGAGAGTTGAAGCAACTTAAATACTCAAACCTGGACAAATTCAGATCTACAGGCAATTCAATATTTTGGACCGAATTCCGTTTGTTAAGAAACTCTTATCGTCATTTATGTCGTGTGAAGAAAGAACAATACGAAGGAAGCATGGTTCATGTTCTTGCGAACTGTTGTGGTAATTCAAAAACATTCTGGAATAAAATAAAACAACTTACACATTCTAAAACAGTCACAACAAACTCAATCTCTACATCTGAGTGGGTGTCTTATTTTGAGAGTATTTTAAACATATCCAGTGTTGATACTGATCAGGACCATATCTGTGAAGCAGAACAGTTCATGATTAATCATGATGCCCTTACTTGCAGTGTGTGTAACGATGGAGATGTTAACCGAACTCTTAATAGTGAAATTACAGACATTGAAATTCTACAGGCTATTGATAGTCTTAAAGTTGGTAAAGCACCTGGTCCCGATGCTGTTACACCTGAAATGTTGAAGTGTTGTAAGCACGAATTGATGCCATATTTTCATGTTTTATTCAATGTAATATTGGACAGTGGAAAATTTCCTGAGGAGTGGACTAAAGGGTTAGTTATACCACTGCACAAGAAAGGCAAAACCTCCGATGTAAATAATTATAGAGGTATTACACTGACTGACATAATGAGTAAAGTATTTACATTTATCCTAAATAAGAGACTGACACTATTCTGTTCCCAATATGAGAAACTGCCGGAATCACAAGCCGGATTTAGAGCCGGATACAGTACATTGGACAATATGTTTACCCTACAGTGTTTAGTGCAAAAATATTTGTCAAAAACTAACGGTCGTTTTTATTGCCTTTTTGTCGACTTCAAAAAAGCTTTTGACTCTATCAATAGAAATTTATTATGGTATTCTGTCTTAAGAAAAGGTATTCATGGTAAGCTATTTTATGTTTTGTATGATATGTATTCACATGTAAAATCCGCTGTTAAAACATCAAAAATGTCAATTTCTAATTATTTTGATTCTTTGAGCGGTGTAAAGCAGGGTTGTGTTCTGAGCCCTCTACTTTTTTCTTTATTCGTTGTAGAACTTGAAACTATGTTATACGATTCACATGTAAGAGGTATTTTTGTTGGTCAAGAATTTTTGGATATATTGTTGTTATTTTATGCAGATGATTTATGTTTGTTTGATGATAGTGTTATTGGTTTGCAGCGAAAGCTTAATGTTCTAAAGCAGTTTAGTACTAAATGGGGGTTAACTGTCAATTTAGATAAGACAGAGATTTTGGTTTTTCGAAATGGGGGTAAGCTTAGAGGGACGGAAAAATGGATGTTTGGTACTGATAATGTTAAAATATCTACGTATTATAATTATCTGGGACTTGTGTTTTCTAATAGATTATGTTGGTCAAGAGGAATAAATGTTTTAGTTCAGAAAGCCAATAAGGCCCTTTTTGCTGTTAAGCAACTTCAATACAAGTTAAAGAATATTTCACCATCAGTTTTATTTAAGATTTTTGACACCCAGATAAAACCAATTTTACTTTATTCCTGTGAAATATGGGGCTATTCCAAAAATGTATACATCGAACGTTTTCATGTTAAATTTTGTAAATACGTTCTTGGTGTTGGGTATTATGTTTCAAATGATGCTGCACTGGGTGAATGTGGTCGACAAGGTCTTTTTGTAGATTATCATAAAAAATGTATTCAATTTTGGTTAAAGTTATTATTCATGCCCATACATAGATACCCAAAACAGGGCTATCTTCTCTGTAAATCATTAGATGAGTGTAATCGCACAACATGGGCTACGCATGTAAAAGGTATTTTGTTTTCATATGGATTTGGTTTGGTATGGATTACCCAGGATGTTGGTAATAGTACTTTGTTTATCAATACCTTTGTACAACGACTTAATGATTGTAATACTCAAGATTGGTACTCTAGAATTTGTGAATCAAGTAAGTTATCTAGCTATAAAGAATATAAATCATTGTTATCAGTAGAATATTATCTAAATGTAATCCCAGTGAGGGAATATAGAAGACTCTTATGTTTATTACGAATTGGTGAACTTCCCTTGATGATTAATACTGGCAGACGTTGTGGCATTGCACGGTGTGATAGGATATGTAAATTTTGTGCGTTAGGTTGTATAGAAGATGAGTATCACTTCCTTCTAAAATGTCCATTATATTCTCATCTTAGATTAAAATATATCCCACAGTATTATTGTATTTCAACGAATATGAATAAGTTTTATACACTTTTAACATGTACTAAGGAAACTATTTTGTTAAATATTGCTAAGTTCATTAAGGAAGCATTATATTTGAGAAATGTTAGACATGATACACATCTGTCACAATAAGATTGTTATTTGTACATGGGCCTATGGCCTTTATACCGAATTAAAGAATTGAAAAAGGCAAAGGGTCGTAAATGGAAACATCGTCGTACGTCAGATTAAATTTCATTTTAAAAATCTGCCGTTGCTTGAAATTGGAATGTCCAATTTGGCACCATTTTAAGTCCTTTTGGTCATTTCCTCACTACTCTTTTCTGAAAAAAGATGACAATTTTTGTGTGATAAAGATTGGCACCAAAGCAAAAAATCTCTACATTCTGGTCAATTACTTGCGTCATGGTCTTCTCACAGCTATAAAGATTAGCCTGCTACATCCATACAGCAGTAGATGTGGCAACACCTTTTATTATATAATTAGCAATGAAATATAGGGTTATACAGTGAAAATATAATCCATATTTTAAGAAAAGCAGTAGAAAGTCATATTTTCACTGCAGTGAAAATATAATCCATATTTTCACTGCGGTGTGAAAAGTAGGACCGAACCTATTACCTCCCTTTGAAACACGATTATCTCCCTTTGAGGAAATCGAACGCTTGATTCGCGTCACGGCGTTGGTTAGGATCGAAGAAAAACGACTCTTTAGGGTGTTTTCGGTATGTAACTGTTTTCAGTTTGCAGTGCCAATGTATCCTTGGATATAAAAAAGCCACCCGAAGTTCATATCTTGTTGCTGCAGTTAATAATTGTTCATTTTATTGCAAAATAAATTTACGAAGCGAGCGATCTGTCACACCGACATAGCGCTTCACTCATTGTATCCGTTCGCGTCAAAACTGACTTTCCAAAATAGATAAGGAGCCTTTGTTTCACCTAGTAATAACCAAAAACATATTGTGGATCTGATATCATTTAACATTCACTCATAATATATTTTTCATAAAATCATTTCCGATTAAATATCGAGTTATTTCTATCGACATTTTTTTTTTTTACCGAGAAAGGATAAATTGAGTTGCTAGACTGTCATTCATCATAGAGCAAAACTTTGTCTTCCGATGTCTGACAACTCTGTTTTATGATCTAAAAATTATATAATAAATATACTTATTCATTGTTTTTGCCGAATATAATTTCTATCTCATCTCGTGAAGTGAGAAAGTGTCATTTTCACTCGTGGCTGCGCCACTCGTGAAAATATCACTTTCTCACTCCACTCGATGAGATAGAAATGATATTCGGCAAAAACAATGAAATAGTCTCTATATATCTCTCTAGTTTACAAATACTAATACTACAATACTGCATGTTTTCACTGACAAATAAGATGTTATGTAGTTATTGATAATTAACCGCCATGCAAAAGAAAGTACACACCTCCGTTTGTATAAATTTACTTAATATGTAAGAGACATGTGAAGTTATTGCACGTTAACAATAAATATATATTTGCAGTAGTTGAATTTGTAAACATTATGTCTAGTTAATGTTTTGTTTATATATCTATGTGTAATGTACGCAGGGTTGCGAAATAGAATTTACACTATTAAGACCCCTACCATGTTTAAAATGTTGTAATTATGTGAAAATGAGGCACATTTATTGATTTTCACATAGAATATGTCTTCTTGTTGATGATAATTCAGGAACAATTTATCTATATAAAATTTCATGTTTAATTGAACGAGTATTAATTGAACGATGATTTAATTCTTGCTTTCAGCAGTTTGCATTTAACATTCACATTGTATTCATAACATAAGCAACAGGGACTCTTACATGTATATCCCAACAAAATTAAATACCTACCAATGTTCAAATGACATCACGTCGCATCCTTGTATGTTCATGACATATGTAAACATAAGTCAGACGGAGAAGGACATTTTATGCTGTTTGTCGCAGTCATTTGTTACTTTTAACAAGACCGGTCCTTCGGAAAGTTGGGATAAGATCGCACGTGTCTCAATGCTGCTGTGTACATAGTCTGTTATGGTCGTATTTAGTCGTACAAGACTAACAATTGACGTAACGTGGTCGCTCCCAATTATACAAGCTATTGCACTGATCGCAAATCGGTTGCAAGTTGATCGCATGTCGATCCTAGAAACTGTCGCTGTGGTCTCGGCAAGGTCCTAACCACTCGCATGGGAATTTGTCAATTCGGTCGTTAACAATTATACGACCGTGTTGTAACCGACTTACGATCTATGCGACCGATCACTTTAGTTTCAACCTCGTTTCAACGTGGTCGCCCTCAAACGTCACAAGTGGTTAATGTTTTGGTCGCAGTGGAATCGTACAACCAGCTTGGTGGATACACAAACGCTAAATGGTTTTAAATTGGTCGCTAAAAAGTCTTCGACCGCTACGATCGACGTGATCGCGGCGGTCGCGGAACGTCGCTTATAGGTCGCGGTTCGGTGTAAGGGGGGCATATGATTTAGTCATCACAATGTGGGAAGGATGGGGCTTTGCGCTTTATTAAAGAGACGTGTTTACCTTTTCTATTCATCGCCAGAAAGATACAAATAAAGAATTGCTTTAAATGATAGCAAAACAATAAATATATTTGGCGCCAAATGTAAGACTAATAACACACAAGAACAGAACAAACGCTGATGTTGACGTGTTTGCAAGCACTTTTGCTGTCTTGCCATTTACATTATGTGATATTTTTGGTCTTAATGAAAGCAATATATTTTAAAATTGCATTCAAGTTCTCCTGTAACTTCGTGTAAAGATTTAGTGAGGATAGTCTAATTTGTTTTCTCCGACAGATGCGCCACAGACAACGAGTGCCAGAGACGATGGTGGGAGGGGTCATCAGATCAGCCAAACTGTGTCAAGTTCAACGTGGACGACTCCTACTTCTTCCAGTTCACTTGTGTCTACTGCTGCACTAAACATGGCTGTAATAAAGATATGTTCCCAGAAAGAAGTACCCTATTCAAGGGTCGCAGCTAGAGAAGATTGCTCGCTGTCAAGAAGAGAAGCGAGGTTGATGGTTGATCTCCATGTATCTACCTTGACTTGGATTGTGTTTGATTTAAATAAAGGAAATACTTATCATTGTACGTCGACAGATGTAGAATCTTGTTTGTTGCATTTTGGGATGAATGTGAAAGCTGAATGAGTTGATTATATTTTTAAACAATAATTTGGTACTTCTTAAAGAGATATGTAGTTTCATTGTGTTTTATTAAACATTAAAAATATAATAGGGTAACTTTATGCACCGTGAATGAATGATGTGCAATATTTTGATTTCACCATTGCCAACTGATGTGCATGAGTCTAACTTATTTGCAAACGGAGCATCTAGGAAATTAGTTTTCGGTTGTTTAAAAACTCTGCTGCAAAATAGATTGAACATGTGAAACTCCTAATTAATAATATAAATATACAATTTTGGATATTATAGTAACAAACCGAGTTTGAGATGTGTCTAAATCGGAACAACAGTCAAATGCGAATTGCGATCCGTATACGTCAGAGTATGTGTGACAATGATTAAAACAACCTTAAAGGACATCAACCCCCAAACAAATGATTCGTAAAATATATTTCTTTTATGTTTATGGTCCTTCAAGTGAAACAAACAGTGTATTGATTACGTTGGCCTAAAAAGCTTGAAGAATTCGTGACGCACGTGAAGCATGCTGAAATATACATGCAAAACAGACAAGTATATATATACATCCTGAAAGAGTAACAACGAAATAAAATTTAATATTAGGCCAAGAAAAACGGTAATTTGTTACTGATTTCCGTTTTCGTTTACCATGAGCCATCCTTTCGAGATGTGTAAGGATATCACGTCTAGGGGATTTTTTCTTAGGAAGGATACGGCAAGGTCTGAGGCGTAGCCCGAACCCGTATCGGCCCGAGGCAACTATTCGACGTCCATCTGTTCTCACTTAAGAGACAAACCTCGTGTGTTTGAAAATCAGAGACATGTTATACTGGATTGATTTTGAGTAAATTTAAGATTGAAACTGAACGCGCAACGTGAGGTATCAATTTAGACTCAATCCAGTATAACATGTCTCTGATTTTCAAACACACTAGGTTTATCTCCATTCTACCATGACGATTTTAATCATTAACTCTGTTTCAAAAGCTATTTGCACTTCGTAAAAAGTTCTAACTTCTGGCATGAAAATGAAATTCTGTGCTGGGGATTTTTCTTGTTGGTATTTAGAATGAATTTAGCCGGTAGCAAAGGTAACGCTAATTCCGCTTGTCCATCAAATGTATTTCTCACTATCCTCAACATAGAATATTAATATCGTATCGTTTGAAACGTGTTAATCAATTTTTCTATAAATAATAAAGACTGCGACATCCCCATGAAGCAAATAGATAATTCTAACAGAGAACGATTATGACCAATATGACGTCATAAGCGCTCGCGTAAATGACGTCACTGTAATGTTGCCGTAATCGAAGTAACCACATTGCGTGTGGCGCTGATTGACTACTTCTTAATTTGTGGGAAATACTTGATGTGTCTGAAACAATTTGGTCATCCCGCGTAAACACACGGAAATATATCATGTTGAATAACTTTTTGATAATAGTCATTAGAACAGCAAAATACCAGCTCTGAACTTGCCAGTCGGGTGTGTCAATACGCGGTGAAGCGACCTCAAAATCAGAGGACGTTCAAACCATAATTGATCATGTTTGATTTTTCAGGAGAACCAATCAGAATCGTCATCGCATTTGAGAACGTTTCCGTTGCTGCCGTTGTCAAATCACTGCAAAACAGCCACATCATAGATCACTGCATTCGTGACCACCCATTACAAACATTGAAATTGGAAATAGAATGTTTAGGGCCGTCAAGTGAAAAATGGACTCAATCTCTCATTAGACCCGGAATGCCCTTTTGCTTAAACAATTGAAATGTTCAACGCCACCAACGCTTTCTGCGTCTAATGAGAGATTGAGCACAGATTCCTCTATTCCATCTATATAATGTGTTGCGGCTGTTTTGCAGTGGTTTGACAACGGCAGCAACGGAAACGTTCTCCAGATAAGTTCTGCAAAAGAAAAGAGAAACCTCTGTCTTCTGTGGGTTTCATTTGGCTAACTTTACAAAGGAGTTTGTGTATTACCATGGGTATTGTCTCAACTACAGTACAATTTGAAAGTGATGTCCGTTCAATATCCAAATGTGTCCCCTCCATATCCAAAAATGTCCTCTCCCTACCCGACCTTCTGGGTCCGCTCCGCTGAAAAAGGGCATTTAAAAGTCTCCTCTCCGCTTCGAAAATGAAAGTGAGATAAACATCAACTTGACATCTAAAATACGCAAATTTCTGGCAGTTTGTGAACCAAAACTCATAAGGAATGTATTCCAAATTCTATTCCTAAAAACCACAGTTTAAGGTGACAACCTAAACCTCAACGATAAGGAGAAGGGAGCAATGAAAGCAGACACCTACCTCTGTTGACCTGTCCCGTCCATCATTTTGAAAAGTCCCCTCCATACCGGGTACACGACAGTGTATAAGGGCCATAACGATAATTACCAACATTGATGATTTAAACATATTTTATTCACGATGAGAGGATTGGGTACAAGTTATCCAACTTAGTGAAACCCTCTCCTAAATTTAGGAAACAATTATTCATTTTAGTTCTGAAAGGTGTTTTATAGAAAAACTTAAGGTAGTAAAGATGAAGAGTTGGTCACGGGTTCTATCCCCGATTTGACTAGAAACATCGTGTGTTTAAAAGCTATTAAATTACGGGTCATCTGCACATAACTTATACATAACACTTACAATATCTACTAGCGATTTAGTAAATTTAACACTCAAGATTTTGAAATTACCACCTGAATACGAGTAAAAAACGGTGATCACCTGAGTTATCGACCCAGGAAAACAAAAGCACGAGTTCATCAATACAATTGCAAACACTGCGTCCTGGGCAGTCATGCATTATGCCATACAGCTGCGTATCTAAGTTTGTTCACTTGCTTGTGTATCTTAGTGCAAATATCATGTAAATTAAGTGTCTTTTTGACGTCCATAAAATAACTCCAGGAGCACCTACAAGGGACAACCAATTATCCATCAGTATAATAATCATTCCCACACCATATTTCGGGATCGTCTTGTCACTGGAAGTGAAATTAGATATTTGGTATGATTAAATAGACAGAAGGGGTCACATTTGTGAAATTCGGAGTTTCTTAAATTTCGATTTAAATATTTCATATAAACATTGTAAGAAAGAAATCAGTACAATTACATTGCATTAATACAACGGAACAAATATGACTTAGGTCTAAAGCTTTTGATCGCTAATGAAGGATTTTGTTGCGAAAAATAAAAAATAGTGTTTTCGAAATTTTGACCCCTGGTCATTTCAATGTCCTTCCAAGTTAGTTACGGTTATCTTCAAGGTATGACGTACACATATGTTAACGCAGCCTGAATGTTAACTTATGTATACAATTTCAACATTATCCGTTTCGTTTTCGCATTGCTAGGATGCCCAAAAGACATTCCAAATTACATGATAATTGCACTAAAAACAAAATTAAGATACGCAGCTTTATAACAGTGACAAAAAGCAGATCTAGAGTCTTTCTGTTAATGATGAGAATGTTTCCAAAATATCATAAATATATGAAATGATAAATAAAAATTATTAAATTTGTCTAAGTTCTATAGGGTCAGGCTCAGGTATATCAGTATTTTTAATCACTATGTCATTTTCAGAATTCACTCAAATTTATTAAAATATGATCATATGATATAAAATGATCATTGTATGAATTAAATAAGTGGAATGTATGTATGTTCTTATATCAAAACTTGTATACATGCTTATCAAATTAAATGTGTTATCACCTGATACGTCTCTATTTGAATATCAAAATGTATATCAACTGTATTCAGTATATTAATTTTCATTTTTAGCTTATCTGGGCTTATGGCATGGCACAGTCTCCGGCATCCGTCCGTCCATTGTCCGTCCGTAAACTTTGTGGAATTTCGACTTCTTCTCCAGAACCATAAGGCCATGAAAGCTAGAAAGTTGGTGTACAGACTCCTTCGCTAGTGAGGATTATAAATTGTAGCTTTGGTGGCCCTGTGGCCCCTAAAAAGGGCCACAGGGGCCAGGCCCTTAAAATAGATTTTCATCTTCTCCAGAAGCGTAAGGCCTAGAAAGCTGAAACTTTGACTGGTGATGGTTAGAAATTGTAGCTTTGGTGGCCCTGTGGCCCCTAACAAGGGGAGAACCACATTGGCCACACCCTTAAGCAAAATCAAATCTAAAGCCTGATGAGCTACAGAACCAATGGCTCTATTTTTAAGTTCATGCTTTTGGTTTGTGAGCAATGTTTCGGCACATAATAGGTTCAGAATAAAAGTTGTTCTGTCAATTGAAATCAAGGCGATACGTGTAGGGGATTTATTTAAAGAACAATCCTACTGCCTGTAGCGCAGAGCGTTAGCTCCTTCCTTTAAAGAGAGTTGATCTATCAGGGTAGATTTGCGCGTTACAACCGGAAGTGGTACAGCAGTAGACGCACTGGAAGTTGTTGAAGTAAGGGGTGTCATTATCGTATCCTGTACACTGAGCATTGTCCGAGGAGCCTTCCCACCATCGGGTCTCACATTCCCTGAATGAGGCACATCTGGAAATTCAAACATATTTTTTCTCACCATTATCTTTCTAAACTTTATAATCTTCACTGTAACTAACGATCAGAATGCAGTACGACCGCGGTTTTCAGGTAACTAATTCTGCAAGGGCATGTTAGAATCCAGTCAACATTACCTATAAATTGAAGTATATGGTACCATCGTTCAATAAGATAAGAAGAGATTGGATAAGAAGGGATGCATGCATTGGTATTGGTATGTGATATCGTGATATCTATATAGCTGATTTACAAACGTTTTTTTTTATACCTACAAATTAGAATTAGAAATTATAAGAGAGAAATTAATATTGTTCGGAAACTCACTTCTTGGTGTATGCCTTATCGCCAGCGTCGCTATTGACGACGATGTTCATACAGTAGGGGGTGAGACTAGGACATGTTTGTTGCGTCTGAGCAAAGAGACCACAGAGTTGACCATCGCAAACTTCACATTTCACTGCAATATTATCAAAGGTCAATAATAAATGGTTCTGTTAATCATTATCATAGCGTTCGGCTTTGGATGAAGAGGTTCGGGGTTCGGATCCTCCAACGAGTTCGGCAACTTTGTTTGCAGTAGACTTCATGGGGTACTCTTTATTGTTTGTTTTCTTATATATGTAACACGCTCCCAATAATTATCACTATTGCTTAAGGGACAGTAGCAAGTTTTTTGAAAATTTCATATTTTAAAATGTTCACTACTAATTATACGTTGATGCTATAAGTAATGTTTTGATATTGTCAAACATGACTTAGACCCATCGCTACTCACTTATGAATGATTTTGTAGAGAAAAATACAAAATAGTGTTTTCAAAATGTTGACCCCTTTGGTCACTTTAATGACCTGCCAAATGTGTTTCGTATACCTGTTAGGTCTGGCATACGGATATGTTAATGCAAATTTAATCTTAACTTATGTTGTCAAACTTAAACAAATTTATCGCAATTCTAGAATGCCTCAAAGACATTCAAAATTGCCGGATATTAGCACTAGAATACGCAGGTACGTGAACACATTAAAGATACTCAGCTATACATATCTATTTTCTCTATCATTTATGTTCGTTGAACAGAGGTGATTCCGCCCTTCAAACACTCCATATTATTAACAATTCAACCAGTTATGGCATTTAAAGTGAACGACGTGTTTTAGAGCATTTGTTATTTCTGTTCTTTCTCTCACCTGCACTCTCTCCCCACAGAGGCAGATCAAGTCATGAAATATTGATACAGCCTCTGTTCTATTACGCCGATTTTGTGGGATAGAATGAGAGATGCCTGATTGGAGGCAATCAAAGTTAGTTGTGCAATCAGCGACGCTGTTCTAAAATCCTCATTTTGGCTATTGAATCATTGCAAAATCATTGTGCCATGAACCACCCTTTCCATGCAAGAAGCGTTGTCATTTGCTAAAGAAATTCAAATGGATTGTGATGCAATTTTTTTCCGCTAGGGGAAACTGCCGCAACCCAAGGATTTCGGCGTAATAGAACAGTGGCTGTATCAGCATTTCATGACTTGATCTGTCTCTGTGGGAAGAGAATGTCTTACCTGGGGCTTTTGTTGTTCCATGAATGACCTTAGTTGTTGGTTTGGTTGTTAGAACTGTGGTTTGTTTCGTTGTTAGTATTTTTGTCAGATCTGTTATCTGAAATAATTGTAAAGAGGAGACAAGTTGTTCAGAGCAAACAAAGCTTGTGAAGAGTGATTGAAAAGAAACGAGCTGTTATGATTGATAGAATAAGCGGTAAAGTAAATGTACTTGGTGTAGTATTTGATAAGGGTCAAAGATTAGGGGAAAATTTTGATATGGATATTGTAGATCTGCATAAAGTTTTAGGAATATGAATTAGTTCTTGAGAGATTTGATCATTGTGGTTTGAGGTGAAATATAAATGTTACACACACAAAAATAAAAGTAAATGTCTTGCACGTGAGAGGAGGTTAGAATTGTGACATAGATGCTTAAAAGTGAAACGAAATGCCTAAAGTGAATCGTTGTTCTGTGAAAAGTAAAAGTTGTAAAAAAATGTACGCGTTATAACCTATTGGAACGTGATTTTGATATTTTAGAGCTCCAACAAGTTTAAGGAGTGTTATCCAGATGCTTATATTGACAACATGTTCACCAAATTTATAATGTACTACCACTGTTTTTAAACTATGGATACTATGATACGATTTCAGTTTTTTCCTTACTTCTGCTAAAGAACATATACATTGTTTTTAGGTCCGGGGGTCATCAATATATAAATAATTTATCCTCATTTTCATGAACATTGCAGCAAATCATACATTTATTTTATTGGTGTAAATAAAATCTATTTTTGCAAGAGTATAAAAAAACAAAAAATGATGAATTTGAAGATGGTCATAAAACTTTGTATTTAATTTATCATTTTAAAAGTGTTTCTATCTCACCAGGTACAAGGAGTCAAGTTTAGGTCGGTTGTCCCTGTTACATCTATCAGCTTGACAGCAGTAGGTACAGTTGAAGCTGAACGTGTAGGTTACATCTGGGTTGAAACCAACACATTCTGCCTTCAGTGCTGTGTCCTTCAGCCACTTGCCATCACATTCTTTTACTGATGCACATCTGAAATCAGTTTTGAAAACCATCAGATCGCATGTGAGGAGTTGCTAGCTTCAAATTGGCACATTGAAAGATGATTCTAGATATTAGCTAATTCAATAATTGCATGTGCATTCAGCAAATTGCCTTTCATGTGCATTGCCTTTTTATTTAAAATGCTGTCGACGGTAAGATAATGAATGAATAAGCAACTGTGGAAAGATTGAAAACCGTTAGGTTGAAAGAGTCTTTTAAGGAATATTGCTAGACAGAACAAGGAATGACATTTATTATTTTTTACAAATGAGGTTTTGCTAAGAAATTGAATGCAAGTCCTCATAAAAGGTAGATTTATCATCCAAAACTGTGTTCCACAGGAGATATCGCTTGTGGAAGATCAAGCGATATCTCCTAGGAGATATCGCTTTGACAATAAATTTTGAACAATGCCCTGTAATTAGAAAATACATGACATCACAAAGGTTTTACATCATCAGTAATGACGTCACAATGATATGACGTCATAAACATGATGATGTCACAATGCTATGACGTCATTACCACGATGACGTCACAATGCTTTGACATCACTGGTTTAGCAGTTTTAGGGCCATGCAGTGTTCAAAGATGTACATTTTTCTTGCTAATGTGATGATAAGTGATTTTGAATGATAAATAGAATTTCACCCTCGTGCCTTCTGATATCATATATATCAACACTCGTTGATATATTTGATATCAGAAGACACTTGGGTGAGATTCTCTATATATGTTACTAGGAAATGTTACTATAATTTCAACGGTACGGGTACATAAGTGATGCATTATGCATTTCTGAAATAGAATCTTGCCTCTTCGAGTATATTTATTTGTAACTTTTATCAACCTGAGTTGATATATTTGATATCAGAAGACACTTGGGTGAGATTCTCTATATATGTTACTAGGAAATGTTACTATAATTTCAACGGTACGGGTACATAAGTGATGCATTATGCATTTCTGAAATAGAATCTTGCCTCTTCGAGTATATTTATTTGTAACTTTTATCAACCTGAGTTGATATATTTGATATCAGAAGACACTTGGGTGAGATTCTCTATATATGTTACTAGGAAATGTTACTATAATTTCAACGGTACGGGTACATAAGTGATGCATTATGCATTTCTGAAATAGAATCTTGCCTCTTCGAGTATATTTATTTGTAACTTTTATCAACCTGAGTTGATATATTTGATATCAGAAGACACTTGGGTGAGATTCTCTATATATGTTACTAGGAAATGTTACTATAATTTCAACGGTACGGGTACATAAGTGATGCATTATGCATTTCTGAAATAGAATCTTGCCTCTTCGAGTATATTTATTTGTAACTTTTATCAACCTGAGTTGATATATTTGATATCAGAAGACACTTGGGTGAGATTCTCTATATATGTTACTAGGAAATGTTACTATAATTTCAACGGTACGGGTACATAAGTGATGCATTATGCATTTCTGAAATAGAATCTTGCCTCTTCGAGTATATTTATTTGTAACTTTTATCAACCTGAGTTGATATATTTGATATCAGAAGACACTTGGGTGAGATTCTCTATATATGTTACTAGGAAATGTTACTATAATTTCAACGGTACGGGTACATAAGTGATGCATTATGCATTTCTGAAATAGAATCTTGCCTCTTCGAGTATATTTATTTGTAACTTTTATCAACCTGAGTTGATATATTTGATATCAGAAGACACTTGGGTGAGATTCTCTATATATGTTACTAGGAAATGTTACTATAATTTCAACGGTACGGGTACATAAGTGATGCATTATGCATTTCTGAAATAGAATCTTGCCTCTTCGAGTATATTTATTTGTAACTTTTATCAACCTGAGTTGATATATTTGATATCAGAAGACACTTGGGTGAGATTCTCTATATATGTTACTAGGAAATGTTACTATAATTTCAACGGTACGGGTACATAAGTGATGCATTATGCATTTCTGAAATAGAATCTTGCCTCTTCGAGTATATTTATTTGTAACTTTTATCAACCTGAGTTGATATATTTGATATCAGAAGACACTTGGGTGAGATTCTCTATATATGTTACTAGGAAATGTTACTATAATTTCAACGGTACGGGTACATAAGTGATGCATTATGCATTTCTGAAATAGAATCTTGCCTCTTCGAGTATATTTATTTGTAACTTTTATCAACCTGAGTTGATATATTTGATATCAGAAGACACTTGGGTGAGATTCTCTATATATGTTACTAGGAAATGTTACTATAATTTCAACGGTACGGGTACATAAGTGATGCATTATGCATTTCTGAAATAGAATCTTGCCTCTTCGAGTATATTTATTTGTAACTTTTATCAACCTGAGTTGATATATTTGATATCAGAAGACACTTGGGTGAGATTCTCTATATATGTTACTAGGAAATGTTACTATAATTTCAACGGTACGGGTACATAAGTGATGCATTATGCATTTCTGAAATAGAATCTTGCCTCTTCGAGTATATTTATTTGTAACTTTTATCAACCTGAGTTGATATATTTGATATCAGAAGACACTTGGGTGAGATTCTCTATATATGTTACTAGGAAATGTTACTATAATTTCAACGGTACGGGTACATAAGTGATGCATTATGCATTTCTGAAATAGAATCTTGCCTCTTCGAGTATATTTATTTGTAACTTTTATCAACCTGAGTTGATATATTTGATATCAGAAGACACTTGGGTGAGATTCTCTATATATGTTACTAGGAAATGTTACTATAATTTCAACGGTACGGGTACATAAGTGATGCATTATGCATTTCTGAAATAGAATCTTGCCTCTTCGAGTATATTTATTTGTAACTTTTATCAACCTGAGTTGATATATTTGATATCAGAAGACACTTGGGTGAGATTCTCTATATATGTTACTAGGAAATGTTACTATAATTTCAACGGTACGGGTACATAAGTGATGCATTATGCATATCTGAAATAGAATCTTGCCTCTTCGAGTATATCTGTGTTCCATCTTGTTTGTTTTGTACTGAGGTCATACACAGATCAGAAGGATGTCCACATCGAGTCACACCAACATGTCCCTTACAGCTCTGTCCACTGCACGCCTGGCAACTCAGAGATGTGTGAGGAGCTGTTAAAGATCATTCATTCTTACTAATCATGATTAATTCATATGATAAAAGACAGAGGACAAGAAGTAAGAGCTACTGTGTTAAACTATGTAGTAGAGTTTGAAGATTCTACATTTTACATTACTATGACGATGCGCACATACATCATGTTTTTGAAGGACAATATACAAATGTTCATGAAACTCTTTTGAGTAGTAAAGATCATTCGTGCACGTGACAGTTTTCAACTAGCGTTCAGTCTCTCAGCAAATTATTTTATTTGTTATGAGAAAGAGTTAAAGTATTCTTTAGAGTTGCCTTGAAATCTAGTCTTGTTTTTTAGGTAGTGTGATTAAATCAACCGTATTCCGGAAACGCTACCTGGAATCGAACGTGATCTCTCAGATAGAGTTTCCTCTCCTCAAGGTCTTAATACAGCCAACCTACTCGCATGTTGCTGTAACCATTTTAGCGCAGAAAAACGAATATGTAGAGATTTAATCACAATATCAGGTTTAGATAGCGTTTAGCGGCGATGACGTATAATGAGTGATATACTGGAGTTATTTGCCCCTGCCTACTTATACTGAAAGCTTTTGAAGGAGTCTTTGCGATTGGCTAGATGAGCGTACCAAAGAACATGAGACAGCGGTAGTGCGGTCAGATTGTGAAACTCTGACTCAATAGAGTTCGGACATTGAAATAGACAATGTTTCCAAACTGTTATTTTCAGAATACGGTCGTTCTTAATCAGACTGGCTTTTAAGTGGTCTGTTTAGATTACAGCTGCATACCAAAAGTTTGTTCACCTGCTTATGATCTTAGTGCAAATATTATGTAATTTGTTTTCAAAATGACGTTCATAAAACAACTCCAGGACCACTTACAGAAAATCATCAATTGTCCATGTGTAAAATGACCATTCCCAAACCATATTTCGGGATCGTCTTGTCACTGGTGCTGAATGTCGATATTATAAAATAGACAGATGGGGTCATACATGTATTTGTGAAAATCGGATTTTCTTAAATTTCGATTAAAATCATCCATGTAAACTTTGTAAAGCAAAATAGAAATCAGTGTTTTCGCAATTTTGACCCCTGGTCACTTCAATGACCTGCCAAATTTGTTACAGCTATCTGCTAGGTATGACATTCGAATATGTTAACGCAAACTGAATCTTAACTTATGCAGTGAAATTTCATCATTATCGGTTTCGTTTTCACAATGATATGATGTCTCAGAGACGTTTCAAAGAATATGATATTTGCACTAGAATACGAAGGTAATTGAACAAACTTAAGATACGCAGCCGTAAATTACTTTAATCACTGTTTGAGTATTAATAAAACAAATATATGATACTGAATAAGTGATAGTGCATTTGAGTGTTAACTAATTATATAAGATAGCCACAGCATTAAACAATGGCGGACAATGGGACCGACGATGTGCTTTATTTGACGATACAGCCATGCGCGAGATAAAGGACGTCATTTCAGTTATTAGAACGTTACTTATCAAATGACGTCATAATTATCAAGTGAATATGTTCTACGAAGTGAGGCATCATTATTTTCATCTTTTTGTTTAAATTACTAAAATTTTAAACTGATTTTATATAAAAAGCGAGTAATTGTTATGGGTATCTTATATAAGAAATAGAAAACTCGTTGTTGTGCATCCGAATAAAACATAGCAGAGAGCATAAAACACTCAGGGTCGCGCCCTTCGTGTTTTATGCTCCCTGCTATTTTTTATTCAACGATAGATGCACACCAACTCGTCTTCTATTTCTTAAATAACACATGTCACTAGGGGAACATATGAAACGTATGAGGTACAGAATAGGTAGTAGTAGGTTCTTACACTGTGCTGCAATTGCAGTAACAGCAAGGTATAGCAGAACTGAAATAGGAAGAAAACATAACATCGGCACAAACGTATATTGATCGAATTTTGTGAAGATATTAAATAGATGTTTAAAATAAATAAAGAGATGAGCTGAAGGTATAGAAACATATGGCTTGATAGTTGGTATTGAACTCCTCTCAACAAGCAATCTCTTATTTTTTCATTTGTGTTTATGTCTGGGAGAAATTGTTAAGTCATGTGCAGTTGTATCACTTTAATAGTGTTATACCAACTCTCGTTTTAGAGTCATGAATCACTTCAAAAATGTGATATGTTATAAGGACTATCTAACATGTTGGCTGTATCTATTGCTGTTACGCACAAAAGGGAGTGCCAGTAATTCCAGAAAAGGGCCTACCGTACAATTTGTATATTATAGCCTGATGAACCAAAAACAGGTTCGGTAAGAATTTATGGTAATCAAAATGTCTTTGAAAATAAATGGAGATTACTAAGGATGTTGAAATAATTTCATTTGATTCAATGTATTATGAGTTTTTTTCTAACTATGAAACAGGTTAAGCACGATTATTCAACGTGATTCATGCATACAGATATTTCGATTTCGTTTAAAGTGTATGTTCTTGTCTTGTGATAGAATGGATATTCAAGATAATAAATGTTAATAGATAACTTAAGTATTTTTTTTCAGGATAAAGTGAATTTTTTTATCATTTATATGGTTTTATCTTCCGGTCTAGTTTGAGTCCCCCCTTTGATTACTAGGTCAAGGTTTAAAACCATAAGCATACTATTCGTTGTAATATATTTGTGACCAAAACATTGCAATTAGATAATTCACACTTACATATATAGTTTCTATTTTTGGGGATTGAATTGTAGAAAGTAGTTACGTTATTTACAAAGTAAGACCAACTGATATCTTATATTGTATATTTTAGGATTAGACAAAGTAACCAAGTTCTTACCAATGCCAAATAGAACAGCCATTTCCTTTTTAAAGACGTTGTAGATAACCTTTCATGTGCACCTGGCTCTTGATAGATAAGGAATACTTCTGAAGATTGTCTTCCAAATGAATATACAGCAATATTTATAGCCATTATGGTCATGTTGGTAAATAATAATTATTTAATCATTAGGGTTTTAAAAAGTTGGCATAATTATGTGTCCTTGTTACTTCTAAAGAGGAAAATTATGAATATCCTATTTTGTGAGAAAAGGTTAAATTAGTTAACATTAACGGGATTTGAGATTCGTGTTCACAAGGTCAATAACAATGACAGTTATATTGCTTTATGTGTTTTACAATACAAAAATGTTTAAACATTATAATTTGCAATCTACATGTACCATCCAAACATGAAACTTCTTCGTAGATATATATCTCCGATTTAAATGTTTTGCAGTTCATTGCTGTAGACAGGGATTTTTGTTGGTTGTTTTATGTTATTGGATTGCTTTCTCCTTAGTAGATTATTTTCTATCGCACAATTACACAACTAGATTGATAGACAAAAACAAAACTCTCATCATCTAGGCATAACTATTTATCTTCCACAATTCATAACAATATTCAAATTATGCCTTATGCCTAGATTTTTTTTTAATGGAACTGGTATTCGTTTCCATATTCTTCCAGCCCGTGACCTATCGTCTGTCTGCGTCAACTGATCAACATTTTAAAGAAATTGTTTAAGATATGATAACCCTTTCTCTCCCCACAGAGGCAGATCAAGTCATGTTGATTTAGCCTCTATTATATTACGACGAGTTTGTGGGATAGAAAGGGAGATGCCTGATTGGAGGCAATCAAAATTAGTTGTGCAGTCATCGACGCTGAAACAAGGCAAAGGCATTGTGATGTGAACCACTCTTTCCATGCGAGAAACCTTGTCATTTGATAAAGAAATGCAAATGTATGGAGATGAAAGTTTTTTTCCGCCAGGGGAAACTGCCGGAACCCACAGATTTCGGCATAATATAACAGAGGCTAAATCAACATGACTTGATCTGCCTCTGTGGGGAGAGAATGATGATAACCATATGGACTGTGACCGTAGGCCATCATTACCAAAGAGAGCCACAATGAGAAGGATGCAAGTATTTTTAGAGATGTTGTTGTCCTTTTGGTATTTTCGGACTAATAATTCAATCAAGAGACGTTAGATGGTAAAAAAACGTGACACATTTTAATCACAATAATGTGCAGAAGTGCCTGCTGCTAGTTTCACTCCTTCATTTTGATAATCAATAAGATTTCTTTAGATTATACGCCAAAAACATGTAACATCTTGGACACTGATGGTTGAATTGATTCTAGAATTGTCATATCTTATATATTCATCAGTATGATGAGTTGATGTGTTTTTATATGTTTCAGTTTCTTGTTCGTATAATATTTTCAAAGTTTCTGTAACATGCAATTTAACCTGTAATCTGATACCTCGACATGCGTTGAACCTCATCGTATAACATTGTTGTGGTTTCCTTTGAAACATGAGTTTCACAGTAACTCAATCAGGAAGTTATTTTAGCCCCAAAGTAATGGGTTAGTTTTATTTGTTACAAAATTTATTTTAGTTTGTTTATGATACATATTAATGAATCTGAAAGTTACATGATCGCTACGGGGGTACAATTGTATATGCTAATTGTCATAAAATAAGAAACGCATTTCACTGTTGAATAACATCGTATCAATCAATAATAACATATATGGCGTAGCGTCTTCTAGTCATTCAATGTAAGAAGTGAGGTAAACAAAAGTACATGTTGCCAGGTATAAAAGGTAAGGTATAGTAAAGTGTATTTTGACGATATTCGTGATATTAGCAGTCTAAGTAAATCTAGCCTCAATCAAGTCAGTCAGTCAAGCGAGATACAGTAGGACCTTTAGGCGACCCATGACCCTCCAACGTGCGCAGATGTTTTTAAGTGATTTTGATATTCAGAATGTTTTACAAATTGTATACCATCATCGTTTGTATGTATTGGGATATTTTATTGATTTGAATGATAAAAAACATATCAAAGAGTTAAAGTGCATATTTAAAAGTTTGGCTTTCTTATTCAATTTATATCGACAATGCAATGTTTGTTAATATTTTTCATACATTGAGGTCATCAAAAACTTGTATTTGTATTTGTTATAATATTAGAGATGTTTATCTTAGAACCTAGTGAAGCTGTGTATTTCCCCCAAGGGGTCATCCTCCCATTATATAAGTACATGCATCATTATATCAAATATAATTTAATCGCCATAAAATGATATTGATGGCTAGTTGTAAGATTGGGAGTTGGATTGTATCTTGAGTGTTAGAAATACACATTTAGCAAGATTGTTTACAACAGTGTTATTACATGATGACATTAACTGCACAAATCTGCAAATAGTAGGGCTTGAAGTGTAGTATTTACAGGCTCCGACGAAGATTATCATAAAAGTGATTTTCCGTACAAAAAATGATACTCGGTTTCAATTACTTGAACGATGCAAAATGGACAATGGAGGTATGGCGATCTTTCTTTCTTCCTCTATTACAATTTATGGTTGGAGAATCGAAATTCACACAATGCAAAACGGTACACTGGTATAGTAACTAACGCTATATAATTTTCACATTCAACATCAATTTTATTTGCATTTAACCAATCAAGTACAAGGAGTCAACAGCAGGCATATTGTGTGTGTTACAGCCATTAGTTTTACAGCAGAAAGTACAGTTGAAGTTGAATGTTGAGATTGACTCTGGATGGAAACTAACACATTCTGGTTTCAGGGTTGTTTATTTAAGCCATTTGTCATCGCACTCTTTGACTGTTGCACACCTGAAATCAATACGCTTAATAATAGAATCAATTACACGTAAATTCTGAGTACGATATCTTATGATAATGATGACAAATGGCAAGCAATGATTAAGAGACTTATTATTGAATGTTCAGTAAATTTCTAGCCATCATATTCAACATGTAATGTGCATTTAATAATGCTCCCATACAATATTCAACTATTGCTTTTATCAGTATTTATGCCTTTGTCATATACTTTATATGTGTTTTATCATTCAATCCAGTTAAAATTCAAAATATCTTAATATTTACAAATTATGATGGCATACATTTGGGTTCAATAGAATTGGTTTCCATGGTCATGACAATAAATTCTCGTTTATTTCTCTCGATGCTTATTTTTTACTGTGTCTTTTCAAAGGCATTATGGGGTTAAATACTTGATTATGTAAACCTGTAATACAAATTTGTACCTCTTTGAGTATATCTGTGTTCCATCTTGTTTGTTTTGTACTGAGGTCATACACAGATCAGAAGGATGTCCACATCGAGTAACACCAACATGTCCCTTACAGCTCTGTCCACTACACACCTGGCACTTCAAGGTCGAAGGAGGAGCTGCTATTAAAGCAAGATAGACGATTATGGTGGTAACAAAGCATTTAAAATAACTAAAGATTTTTAGTTAATTTTATACATGGTTTTTATATCTTTATATATGGTCCAGCAATACGGCACTTGCATACAGATGCGGAGCTGTTTATGAAACGCAATTCAGTTGATTAAATATATAGTTGGTCAAAGAGGTAGAAGCACGTGTTTTGAAAATGTTGTTCATTTCATTTTTAGTTGTACTTTAATGCTGAATGTATTATTTTGATAGTGTCAAAAATCTCATTACACAAACCAATCATCCATAGTCACATTATAAAGGTTTGGTCCATTGACGGCCATTTTTGTGTGAACGCCTTTAATTCATTTTGTATACGAAAAATGAATTTTGAGCTTTACATTATATGTTTTGTTTATATATTCTTTATTTGTGGTTAAATACATTGTCTTTTCAATTGGAACAATATATTTTCATTTTTCTGACTTCACCCATCTACCTATGCAAAGTCTAAAACCCCAGTTTCCGAACTGTCATTTTATGCTGTGCTGCTAACCCTTTACTTTTCAATAGAGGCCCGACAGGGTAAAGAGCAAGCACAGAAAACCCAAGGGTCAGCAGCAAGGCATAAAACTGAAACCTGCGTTTAAGGCTTTGCGTAGAAAGATCGACATAACCTTAATACGATTACTGACCCTGTAATATTTATATTCTCATCAGGTTCTCATAATGACATGAAGATAGTGAACATTTGACAATTATTGACAAGTTGATACGTTGAACATTGAGATGACAACCATTCATGATAATCAAACACTTGTTCTTTTAATTGCGATGGAAAAAACAACATTACGAAGTCACATGTAAATAATAATTGAGGTGATATGATATATGGAACCAGTTGGAAACTTTGTGATCATGTTGCAGTAGTCATGCCACGTGACAAAGACAGCATTATTAAAGTGTGTATATAATTATCTATAAAATGCAACAACGATATTGTAAGGTTCTACCATCATGGAATAAAAACAAACAAGCAGCTGACATTGTCGAGCTACATCCCCCGCAAATTGCACAACAAGTATAGGTTTTCCTTATCATATTGCCGATTTCCAGGGTATATAGGAAACTGTTCCAATCAAAAAACTAAATGATACCAACTTTATGTTCACTGTTGGGCATAATCCGATAAACAAAAAATTTATGTATTGGAATCTCCAAGATCAATTTGATCATATGTAAACAAACATATTCTGAAATTTTTCTTCATGACACACCTTCATAACACTTGTAACAGTATTCAAACAGTCCAATTTTATAAAAATATTTCCAATATTGTTCTTCATGACACACCTTCAGATGAATATGTATCTTCATATCAAATTTGATCAAAATGTGATGATTAGTTTAGAAGTTGTGAGCCGGACGGGACTTGTAACAGATTTCTTACAAATTTATCACTTTTTCTCCCAAATCCTAATATTTTATACAGTTTTTCAAAAACTTTTTACTCATGACACATTATTGCATGTTTCTTCATTTCCATGACGAATTTGAATCGAAATGGTTGACTAGTTACAAAGTTATGAGGCGGACACGAAGTGTAACGGATGGACGGACGGACGGACGGTACCCATTTTAATACCCCCCACAACTTCGTTGTTGCGGGGGATAAAAACCCATATATACGAACATTTGTATTATTCTTCTGATGTGGACATTCGTTGATTGGAACTCACAGGGCTGAGAACTTTTTGTATGGATAGATCAAAGGCTCATGCATCATACAAGGGTATGATATAATCGCGAGTCAAGGATATAAACTAGTGTCCAAAAAACCGCTATCAACCAAATTGCAAGATGTTTTAATCCACAGGAGATAAATATAACCAAAAAAAATAACATTATCCTACCTCATGTAAGAATCTCGATCTCTGATTGGTTCACGTGACCCTGGATAACTATTGATATCACCCTCTTGAGCGGGAGGATAAATTATTTATACCCCGCCATGAACCAATCACGAAAAAAGCGTGCAAATTGAACTTATTTATACCCCGCTATGAAAAAAGCATGCAGATTGAGCTCCTTGAAAAGTATGTTTCGTGGAAAACATTGATGTAACCTTTGCTCAAATAATATGTAGCTTTATACAATTAAAGTAATTGCAAGCTAAATAAATGCAAATATACATACATGTATATTGCCATAATTACCTTATTAATCTAAGATTTGGTGTTTAAAATGTTTCACGTCGAAAAAAATGTCAATATTGTGTCGCGGCTTTCTTGATCATTGCATATGAGAATCGGTTCACATTTATTCAAAATATCAGTATTCACTCACTGTTTCCTTGCAAGATAGTTGTTAAACATCGAAATTATGCTTCCGGTGTGTGACCCTGACCTTTGTCATGTGCCTCAGCAGTTTTTAACCTTTTTAAATATGCGTTGTGTTTAAACATTCGGTAAGATAAATTCGATATAACATTGCATAGCGGGTTCCATAGGTATTTATTATTCCCTTGACAGGTTTTTTGCAACTCGCGTTCCGCTCGTTGCATAAAACCTTTCGCGGGGATAATAAATACCTATGGAACCCGCTATGCAATGATATAACTTATATTATTTCCCCTGAAGCTGTCTGATATATAATCTTGATTTTTCTATTTTCGATAGTGTTCATGACTGATTCATCACACATGGCAATTCAAATTTAAATTGATATTAACCTGTTGAAAATAAGATTTTGAGGCCCTTAGCAAACGTTTAACTGTATGTCTTTACGATATCAAACATCAAGATCACTAAAAGAACATTTAGAATTTAAACTAGGGTAAAATGTAACAATTGGTTTTAAAAAGTTTTTTCTCCTTACTTTCCTGACACAAATCGCTCATTGAGCAAGAAGGATTATAATCAATTTGTACACGTTTCAATAACAAATTCATATGTACGTAGTTTAAACATGATTTACGCTTACAGGTGTATATGGGGGTTAACCCTTTTAAATAGACTATTTCTTTAAATTGTACTAAAAATATCACAGTATATGCCGAATTTCATTTACCAACCCGATTATCTGTAATGGTAGAACAAATTATTAAGCACATGTACAGTATATGGAACTGTTTCCGTCAAATTTTGTGTGAACATCTTTTATTCATTTGAAGTACATGTAGGGGAATGTATAATGTTACCGAATGTGGTTGTTTTGTTTCAGAACTGGTATTCATGATTGAAAACCATCGTCAAAAATTGGTAACATTTGAGACTACAAGCTCGGATGGTTTGAACTGAATAAGCTTTGTAGTCAAAGACACTATGGCAATTGTGTAAGTGTCTTAAGATCTCACTAGGAAAGAATGTTAGGCTTCTTAGTTAGATGAAGATTTCGGTATCTTACTTTCAGGACACAAATCGCTCAGCGAGCAAGCAGAATGGTCAGCACAACACTTGTGACACAGATTACTGCCTCTGTGGCTATTTGGAGCGATGTAGTTGGTCCCATCACATGACTTGAATACATAAAAGTATGGGATGAAAAATCAAAATGATTATAATTTTAAACGAAATGTTGTGTCCGGTATGGTTATGCAAGGCTTTTAGTTTGCAAACCTCAAAGGCACTTTTTTGTCGTAAGGCAGTGTTAAAGTATTGTAGTTAAGACTATCTTAACATTCATAGAGCTTAAAGAATTTAGGCCTTTAGTATCTCAATCATTTTACTTTACTTTTTACGTCAATAGTGTTCCAAATGAGGGATAGAGTTATCTATTGGTAATAAAAGGCTTATTCAATCCTATATGTTCGAATTTGAAAACGTTGTCAGATCTGTGATTCAGTGATTTGCCGTTACGCTATTGCTGGCACAGCCAGAGAAGTATTCAGTTCTCCCTTGGTACTCGACTTTTCGGACAATACATTTCTGCAAAAGAAAATAGCAAGGTGATATTGCACACAAAAAGAGTTGTTAAAAAGAAGAACAAATTTTGAATTGATAATTGCTATCCTGTAGAAGAAGTAGAGGTAGCTCTACCAAAATGAGACTTGTAAACAATCACACATCATTGCGATTGCCAAACACTAGTCAAAAAGCCTTGGCTACGAATGTTAATGTATATTTTGAGGCACTATCAATAGAGACATCAGGATAATATTCAAAGGCATTTTTTGGTGCAAAATGACTTTGAGTTTGAGGATAAAGATGACTGTATCATTTCTAAAATGACTATATTTGTTATATTTACTTATAAAATGTTAAAATTACCCCATCGGATTGACATGTTTCATGATTCTGGCAGTTATTCAAGGAGCTTTCTCCATTACATCTCAAACACGTCAAGGCATCTGCAATAGAAGGTTGTTATTTACCAAAAGCTTTGTTATTATTCGAACAAACAATTTACTGTCTTTAGATGTAACTCGTGGTTTAAGAAGGGTTATTTACTTACGTTCAGGACACAAATCGCTCAATGAGCACGAAGAATGGTCAGCACAACATCTGTGGCACAGGGTCCGACCTCCATGGTCGTTGTGTGGTGTTAAGTTCGTTCCGTAACAGTTCTATAAGAAAAAGAGAAGTCAAATTAGTTAAATAAACTGATTCAAATGAAAATATCTATTTACACATTATAAAACAGAACACTTCTGATATCTATAAATTTGAACAAGATGTATATTTGATTTAAGAAGACACTCAGGCGAGATATGTTTTCTATTGGAAGTCATCACGTTTTCATGAAGATGTTTCATATCTGAATATCAAGTACAGAATAAAACCAAATGTTTGGTACACACTCTCCTGTAAATCCCTTTGAACACTTGGGATGTTTGAAATATTCCACCACAGCAATATTTGTAAGTATGTATGAGCTTTTTTCGTTATTTTTTAACATTTGTCTATTTTATCAAAAATGTAAACTCAATAAAGATTTACAAACGATACAGAAGATCGTTGTTGTCAGGTTATAAAGGTTTAAATATAAAAACTTTCATTCCTTATTTTTTTAAATCAATCAATACAAAGGCAAACAATGGCTAACTTAACGAGATAATGAAAATCACATAACTTGTAAATAATGATTTAGATTAGTATTTGTTTGCAATATAAAAAGTACAAACTTGTAAATAATGATTTAGATTAGTATTTGTTTGCAATATAAAAAGTACAAGCTTATACTTTTTATATTGCAAACAAATACTAATCTAAATCATTATTTACAAGTTATGTGATTTTCATTATCTCGTCCGTTTAAGTAACTAACTATTATTAATAATAGTTAACGTTCCTTACATAGTAACTAACAATTCTTATTAATAATTAACGTTCCTTACATACATGTAGTAACTAACTATTATTAATAATAGTTAACGTTCCTTACATAGTAACTAATTAATCTTAATAACAGTTAACGTTCCTTACTTGATTCGGTGAACAACCCGAGAAGAATTCTGTTTTTCCGTGCACTTCTACCCTTCGGACAAAACATTTCTGCAAAATCAAATATTTATTTGGACGAGAATGTGTGATAAATGAAACGAAACCTCTACTTAACATAAAGGGTATTTTATGAAAGATAGCTCTACCTTATGCGTTTTGAAAGGAAGTAAGACTACTTCCGAAGTTTTAAACCGGCATGGAGCTTGGCCATTATAAACGTCTTTATTTGATAATTCTTATAATTGATTAACATAAGAAACATTAATTCTAAAGGTTTGATATTTTGTAAAAACACGTCATTTATTCATACAAAATATTTGATATTCTTTCAGGGACATTCAGGAAGACATTTATCATTTCACAAACCAAAACAAAAGCTTGTGTTCCATGTGTATATTCTTAATTAAAATTTTTAAAAGTTGATGAAAATCTATAATAATTCATGCAAAACATTTCATAATCCTTTAGAAGCATTCATAAGAAAATAACTATTCTACAAAATAAAATTATTTAATTAATTATTCATGTGTTTGATGAAACAAATATGGGAACATTTACAAATTATTCATTTAGAGGATTTATTTTTCTACTTTCCTTTTAACTCTGATATCAAGATAATAATATTAAAAATGAATGTTATAAAATCGACGATAAAAACATTTTTTGCTTATTGTTCCTTATCCGTTCTAAAATCATTTGTACTCATACTAATACTATCGATAACTTCATGTACAAAGCAATATTTACATAATCTAGTATCCATCTTTGCTTGTTACCTTTCCTTGTCTTTTGTAAAAATGATTTGTACGAAACTAATACTACATATAGGTACTAAATTTACCTGATTGTTTCCACACGTATCGTGACGGTTGCAGTCACTTAAAGAATTCTCTCCATTGCAATGCAAACAAACCAAGGAAGCTGCAATAAAGATTATTGTGTGGCTTACATGGTATAAGTCAAATACTTAAGGATTGTTTTTGCAAGCACGTAAATAAAGTCGTTATTTTACCATCAGATAAGTATACCTTCTTAAAGTCATTCAGTCATTCGATACAATTAATCTCTGATATTAAGTGAACTGTTACTTGGCTCATATTGCACTCCTGGACTTATAAGTAAGTTGGTCCCAATATAGTCTTATAAAAGGTCTTTAAAGTTTCTTAGGCTGGTACAGTTGCCCAACAAATGTTTTTTTGGTTTTTTTTGTTTGTTTTTTTATTACGAGGAGCAAACCCGTCACGATTTCATACAGGAAACCCCTAACATGACTCACGCGATTAGGGGTCGGTGGGGTTATATTCCACATACATATCAGTAATCGGGTTTAATGTTAAACTTAAAATTAATATTAGACTTAAAAGGCCAAACAAAATTATAGTTTGACCGCATTGTAACGTCATTAACAGCAGTGGGCGAGAACATAAACATGCATATATTTGGACTTATGATGAATACTGTACTTTTGTTAGTAATCATGTATTTACAGTTCTTTTGCTTACGAAAGCTTTCATCAGAAATTCATATTTTGACTTTTTAAAATAAGTTCAAGGTGTAACATTTCAACGATGAGTATTCTAAAAAAATCATTTTGAGGGATCATAAGCAAAAGTTTAGAAAGACGAGTGTAACATAGCTTTCTTCTTATTCTTCATATTTCAATGCGTTAATGAATCACTCGTTATATTCCCGTGAGCACTGGCATCAAAGGTCCTTCAAACCAGTTGGTGGATTTGCATAGACTAAGTTAAAGTCCTAGTGTAAAACAAGGCAAGGATTTAGACTGTTTTGAGGGACAGATATCGTCCAGTGAACAGTGTGGCTGGTAGCTATAGTGGTGACAACACCCGGAACATACAGTAGGACCCTGATTGAAGTATGTTGTCAGACGAGTACCGACACACGACTGTAACACAGAGCATGAACAAATTACAAAATGTATCAATTAGGACGAAATTTATATTTACAATAACTTTGATAACTTTTTTTTTTTTTAATAATGGGTTTTTTATGAAACATTTTATGTTGTCAAGATCTTATGATTTATATCTCAAAGGAATATATTTAACAATGTGTGTTTTACATAATGGTTAAAATGTATGTTTGTTACATATGTTAATTATAAACATTGTTAATTGTATCAATCTTTTTTCCACAAAAGTGTGATTTAAGTGATGTGAATTTTGTTATGCCTTTGACAAAAACAGTGTTTATTTCGGTAAGAATACCAATTCATGTTATCGTTTTGCATGTATTCGGTCTGATACCTGATGCCTGGAGACCGCATATGTCATTTCCTTATCATAACCACATTAACCTGATCTACAACTGCAAATATTTCTACTTTTATTATGGTAAGATAAATACGTTCTATTCTACGCCATCGAGTAATTGTATCTGAATTACTAAGTTTGTAACAATATCATCACTCGTCTAACAGCTCAAGGTCAATTTGCTACAAGTATTTGTCATTGAACGTATTACCTTTGAGGCAGCATGCATATTATAAGCTATACGATATGTGAAAAGGTAATTGGAACCCGCTGTCACAAGACAAAACACTCTGAAACTGATAAAAAAACAATGTGATTAAGCTCGACAATGTTCAGGGGAATAGTTGCAAAATATTGAAACTGCAGGGGTTTGAACTCGTTCCATCAAGGTGTCTTGTGGAGCGAAACTTCTTGATGGAACGAGTTCGAATCCCTGTAGTATCAATATTTTCAAGCTATAGACCATTCCACAGAGCATGGTTAAGGTTAGGAAGAATGTCACACAACAATCTGACATTCAACTTACCTTGTCTGGGACACATCCAGAGTAGTAGACATACCCGTACTCATACACTTGCTGAACAGCACATTGCTACAAAAATATGTCATGTGTTACAGGGTGATCTCAATTTGTGGTTAATGTGGTCAGACGATATTTTCTTCACTTTCATTTTCTCTTTGTTTATGCTCTTAAATTTTTGTTTGAACATGAATCAATGTGTTTTTGTGTTATCAAGGATTTAAAGGGGCAGTAGCACGTTTTTAGGGGGAATATAAGGTATTGTCAGGAAAATGAAAATTAATTGTTCCAATTGAAAGACACTGTATTTAAATTAAATGAAGCAGTAATAACTCAAATATATAATGTACATTTCAGCCATGCGATTCCTTTTTCTTCCACAAAATGAGTTAAAGGTGTTCACACAAAAATAGCCGCCAATGAACTTTATGTGAACCTTTCTTATTTATCCTCTGACTAGAAACGATTGTTATGAGTAATGAGATTTTTGACACAATCAAAATAATACATTAAGCATTTAGATACAATTATCAGCTAAAAACTTAAAATATAAAATTTAAAAAAAACGTGCTACTGACCCTTTAAAGTGATGTGACTTAATGTTTTGATTTTAATATTATTATTTTTTAAACCTCAAAATAACGTTGAATGTGACGAAAGTGTTGTGACGTATCTGAAGAGAAATTATCAAAAACAAAACGTTTTCCTCTTTTCCATCGTAAATCAATTTCAAAGTAGATCTTTTTTATGATATATATTTCCTTTGTTCTTTCAAAAAAAATCTAACTTTAAAATAATCAAATGAGTAATCCAAAAAATTTCAAACCGTCACCATATTCGTAGCAAATGATGACGCATCCAGTTAAATGTGGTAAAGCCCTACATGTATTTATCATTTTGAGTATTGAAATAGATTCGCATGAATTTACCAAACGTGTTACGTTTGTTGGTGAAATGACACTTTTAATAATAAAAACTTTGAATTGCGATTGTAATTATTTTTCGTTTCCACGACAACCCTTTATTTACCTTCAAGACGGCTTACTGTCACTTTATGAACAATTTAAATATTCAACAAATGTATCCCAATTTTTATTTTTGATCTACCATTCATGAAAACTACTGCCTTCTGATTGGTTCTCTTAAACAGTTTTGGAGTAATTATTTTTAGTACTTTATTCATTTTTGATTAATTGACGTGTGAGAAATAAAACATGCTAACCTACCTGATCTGTACATTTCTCAATAGGACAATCTGACAGCCGTTGTGCACCATTGCATTTAGGGCAGTTAACAGCATGGTTGTAATGTTGACCTGTACACATAGTGATTTTCAAACAAGAAACATTGGTTTAACCATGTAGAATAGTTTTAATAATTCATTTGGGAATTTTTGTATAAAAACCAAGAATGTCATTGCAAATAAAGACAGTTTCGGAATTTAAATTTGTGTAGTTTCGACGGTGCATTGACGGTCTTCTTACTCATATATGTGGTATCAACACTTCACAATCTACTACTAGCAAGGTGTTCGTCATTCACTCCCCACAGCGGCAGATCAAGTCATGTTGATTTAGCCTCTGTTATATAACGCCGAGTTTGTGGGATAGAATGGAAGATGCCTGTTTGGAGGCAAACAAAGTTAGTTGTGCAATCAGCGACGCTGTTCTTAAATCATCAGTTTGGCTACTTAATTAAGGCAAAGGCATTGTGATATGAACCATTCTTTCCATGCGAGCAGCCTTGTCATTTGATAAAGAAATTCAAATGTAATGTGATGAATTGTTTTCCCGCTAGGGGAAACTGCCGGAACCCAGTGATTTCGGCGTAATATAACAGAGGCTAAATCAACATGACTTGATCTGCCTCTGTGGGGAGAGAATGGGTGTTCGTTGGTATCCTAGTAATTTGCACCCTTTTAGATCAGTTAATCTAGTTGATACATAGGCAAATAATACTAGCAGCTTCTTACCTTGAACTACACACAATTGGACAAGGAGAAATAACAGGGCTGAAAAACAAAGTGTTATATAACCAGTGTGCAAAATATTCAGGAGTAAGACAAAGAACAAATAAAACGAGTTAAATTGTGAAAAAAATGAGTTGCAGGTAGGAGAGAGAGAATTTGCAATAGTGAAAGGGGGAGCATGAGATCTGCATTATTTTAATCCTAAAATCTTGTACACCCCTAAACGAATAGGTTGATTAAAATGGGAGTTTGTATTTATTTACAACGATTGATATAGCTTTGGTCTTGATAGGATGTCATGATCTAAAATAATTATCGAGTTCCGTAGTTTCCATTGATGCTGATAGATAGCAGAAATCTTATGAATTATTAAAACGTCATAGTATTGATTGTGCGCATTCATGGTAAATCTTCGAAATATCCACTTGCTTTTGGCCCTGGCGCAATTATATCCAGAGTAGCTCAAACCTGTCAGGGACATGTATCATTTTAAAAGGGAAGGAAATATATACTGAAAGACTCCATCCTACTACTACGTAATAATTCCAACCAATGAAAACACTTATCACATGGAAAGAATGTTTGTAGTCGCAAAGGCCAATGACATGATTCAGTCGCCCAAAACTTATGTCAAGAAGACCGAAACTGCAAAGTTCATATTGAATATATTCTATTTTTTCTCGAATTATTCGGAATTGATTTTGTGTTTCATAATAAAAAAAGTTAGAAACAGCCTCATTGACTGCACACATTTTTTTTGCATCAGGTCAGGCCTTCCTGCTTTGTAGCCCAAAAACTGTCCCCAGGGGTAAGACCTAGGTTTAATTTCTTGAGGGACCTCTGTATCTCGAATAGTTTTTACTGTATGACAGAAGTAAAATATTGATTTATCTCAAGGATAGACGTGTTGTACAAGCCAGTGATATCTTTGTGTCGTAGATATTGCAATGCGCTAATCACATATAATTTTGAAGAGTTTAAGAATCCAGATGATGGAAATTTCCCTAAAAAAATTGGTTTTGTAATAGTATCTTCCTCTTTGAATGCTTGCTTTCTTTTATAAATATTACTGGTGAAATGAACTTAATACAAAAACAAAGAAATTCAAAGTGATATAATTCTCAACATATAACAACATGATAATTCATTTTATTGAAAGTCCAAATGTAAAATCGCTTTCAAACCACAAAAGAATTTTGGATAAATTGATTTCGACGATATATGAACTGAAGGTTCGTTTAATTACTAAGATAAGTATTAATTTTCTTTATTCATCATTACTTCATTAGCTGGTTTGTATACACGTTATGATATAAACATGTACCAAACAATTATGATTTCACACCTGATATAAAAATCATAATATCATATTGGAAATGCAATAAAAAAATCAAATGTTAAAGTATTGTTATGAGTATCATGTATTTACCATATATTTATCCTTTTTGATTGCCATCCACTTGCATTTACTATAAATTCATACATTCCCATGCACTCATTCAGTACATATTTACCTTCTACATCTAGCTTGTACTAAACTCAATTACAGCCAAAGCATTCAATTAAACCAGCTTACACTATACCTTTAATGAATGTCCCTAGCCAGCTTACTCGTACATAACGCAATTCACTACAAGCCTTGAAACACCTTAAGATAGCCTTATTTCTAAGTTATTATTCAGTCTAACTTTTACCACACAAAGTGACTTTGAAAGTGTTTACCCATGTCGGGAGTTTAGCCATGTTGGCCCCTTTTCTATTGGATTATACTAGCCATGTCGGCTGTTGGATTTTACTGTGCATATTATTCTCTGGACTGTATTTCATGGACTGTGAAAAAGTAAGCTTTATTGATATTTGCTACTGTGCTGTGATATTTTGTTAGACTGCCAAACCATTTGTATTTATATTTTCATGTTATATTTGTAATTAAATCTGTATATACTTTACTTGTTGTGTCTTACCCGTTCTTTGCTATGGTTGGTTCGCTACTCGTGACAGTATATATCTAATTTGAAGGAAATGTTAAGGTCTTAAAACAGATCATGTCTTGTATATGGCTTTCATCATAAATTTTAGTAAGCAAATGTCACATAATCATCATATCTGCAATGCATGGCCTGATCTCACAAATTAAAGACACATCATAATTTTCATGTGAAAGGTTCCCTTTCAACAATCCAAACTCTCTACATTTCTATATTTTATCCCGTTCCCGTGTTTGAAGATTTTAGCCATGTGTATTGAATCTATATTTTTGAAATAACTATCGAAAAAAATATTGAAATCATCGATAGATAAAGATAAAGTTTTCAACTCCTCAACCCTTGTCAGGTCATGTTAACTGAATTTACAGATTAGATGAAAGGTGATGGTATGTTTAATATTGTATTACATCAGTTCGAACCGTTAATTGTCTACTGATAACCATACAGGTCAATCTAAGAATGAATCACCTTCACATACAGTCTGGGAGATCTGAATGTTAAAAGGTTCCAAAATTTTGTTAAATATGCTGAAATTTGTTTGGCCCTTTGCCGAAATCATTATGTAATTTTTGTTTATTCTAGGAAAGCAAACAGGGATATAAATTCGGTTTAAATAATTGTTAACATACTCCCCTGTTGAAGATTAAGAAATCGTATATTGAGTATGTTAAGTTTATACCCTATTGGTTAGAAACAGCACTCTTACCAGCTCCATCTGGAACAGCCATTGTTCTTGTGAAGAGAGAACTGGTAACAATGCATTATTCTATATTTACAACTGACCCAATCCCTGCAGAGATTAGATAAGAGCTTCCCTATAGCGTCCATTATTCCTCAAGGAACTAAATAGCAATTATCAAATGTTTCCAAAACATGACATGAACACTTTGAATTTATTTTTTTTTAATCAATAATTGTATGTTTAGATATCTAGGATATAATGTAGGTTTAGATAAAATTAAATACATATATAATCACTAATAATATGTTCTGTGATTGTTCTTGGTATTGATTTTTTTTTTGCATTTAAAAACATACATTTTATAGATTGTATATATAATGGCCTATATGCCACCGCGAACAGTCTTAAATACATGTAATATTATTCGTATTTTAAGTTGACTTCTCCCTGTGGGAACGTATGAAACAAACAATGCACTGGAAATACTAACTTTTCTGTAGAGAGGGATTCAATACCAATTATAACATGCTGCCAGATCAACGTATTTGAATCCGCTAAACACCTTCATGTACCCTGATACCTATCAAGCGAATTGCCTCGTATCACTTACAGGAGGTTATTCATGCAAAAACGTCACATTTTCAAATTTTGTAGCAAATGAACTTTATGTCTGGGATTGGCCTGAAGTAAAACATCTCGAACCCTTCTTTCACCAATGTGAACTTCTGCTACTGTTGGGTGCGAGTTATTTCATTGGATGGTTACATAACTAGCCATACCAGGATTTTGCCCTGAAAGATATCACACTATGGTTGTCGTGGTAGCGGGAAAAATATGCTGATGAAGCAGTATTGATATTTTTCAGACGATTTTGAAAATGATCAAGGGCTTGATTGATGTCTCAGACGTTTTGTTATTCCATACTGTCGTTGGGAGAGGCTACCTAAAATGTAATTTATTTATCAAACAATTCTCATTTGACTTTTGGTGTGTAACAGTACTTATTTTAATAAGTTTTCAACTTTCATTAAGGTGTCAATGAAATATTGTCTAAATGAGGGAAACTACATGCATTGTCGTGATTCTTTCAAATAGACACCCGGACCAAAGTATTTTCTTAATGACTTCCTGTGGGCTGCATCATATTGTGCAGGTGAGAGTTTTTTTTAAGTTTAATTTAATTTTTTTCAAACATCTTCATTAACTAAATATACTGAAATCAAGTTAACATGGTCGTTTCGCCGCAATCCATTGTTTTAATCAGTGTTACGCAAAATAAAAACTTCATTTTTCACTTGTTTGTCTCGACATGTCGTATTCAGGCTAAGCTAATAAATGTTGCCATCTACCTTTACTACTCAAAGCCGCTGTCAAAATCTTGTGACATTAAACGATTTGACAAGGAACAGTTAGTTGTTTGCAATGATAAACTGAATAATGATTAAGGAGTTTATTGGTTTGCATGTATTCAAGCATTCTTTAAACAAAACACATCCATTTTCATATCAATTCTTTTCGGACAAATGTAAACACTTTGTTTGGAGAGACTATAATTGGCAGGCATTTAACAGTATTTTCGTCGTTTTCATACAATGAATTAAACACCTGAATAAGCTTATTACTTTCATGAACAGACTAAACTGAGTAAGTATAACTGCTTACCAATTGTTTATAAGAGATTTATTGGTACATGTACTTTATATGTTTGATCACCAATCTTATTCATGCTTTTATGAATTAATATAAATGCATACATTCTCCTATTACCCATCCGTGGTCTCAAAGGTGCTAAAGGATTGATTACTCTCTAATTAAACACACCAGGATTTTCTTATCAGGATAATTACTTTCCAATTACCTGATTTATAAACATGTATCAGTCTCTCACGTGGACTATGCCTGCGAAACTTACAAGTACATATTCTAAAATGGAATAGTTCAAACATAACTAAATAAGTAGATACAAAAATAAGGCAAATTATCATTTGTCAATTTTAGCTCATCTGGCATGGCATAGTGTCCGGCGTCCGTCCGTCCGTCCGTCCGTCCATCCGTCCGTCCGTCCGTCCGTAAACTTTGTGGAATTTCGACTTCTTCTCCAGAACCATAAGGCCTAGAAAGCTGAAACTTTGTGTACAGACTCCTTGGCTAGTGAGGATTATAAATTGTAGCTTTAGTGGCCCTGTGACCCCTAATAAGGGCCACAGGGGCCACGCCCTATAAACCTACTTTCATCTTCTTCTCCAGAACCATAAGGCCTAGAAAGCTGAAACTTTGTGTACAGACTCATTGGCTAGTGAGGATTATAAATTGTAGCTCTATTGGCCCTGTGACCCCTAATAAGGGCCACAGGGGCCATGCCCTAAAACCTATTTTCATCTTCTTCTCCAGAACCATAAGGCCTAGAAAGCTGAAAATTTGTGTACAGACTCCTTGGCTAGTGAGGATTTTAAATTGTTTCTTTAGTAGCCCTGTGACCCCTAATAAGGGCCACAGGGGCCACGCCCTAAAAGCCTATTTTCATCTTCTTCTCCAGAACCATGATGCCTAGAAAGCTGAAACTTTGTGTATAGCCTCTTTGAAGAGTGAGGATTATAAATTGTAGCTTTGGTTGCCCTGTGACCCCTAATAAGGGCCACAGATGCCATGCCTTAAAAACCTATTTTCATCTTCTTCTTCAGAACCATGAGGCCTAGAAAGCTGAAACTTTGTGTACAGACTCCTTGACTATTGAGGATTATGAATTGTAGCTTTGGTGACCCTGTTGCCCCTAATAAAGGCAACAGGAACGTCCTTCAAATCTATTTTCATCGTCTTCTCCTGAAGTATAAGGCCTAGAAAACTGAAACGGGTCGCCTATATACTTAATTTTATGATTGGTGCCCCTGTTGCCTTTACAAAGGGGGAATCACATTGGCCACACTCTACAGCATAATTGATGATGTAGCCTGATGAGCTACAGAGCCAATGGCTCTATTTTTCTTCCCCTAAAAAAACATATTGGGGAACATTGCATTTTAAGTTATTTGTGTTATTTATATAGTAAAAGGATAAAATCGAGATGCATCAATTGCATGTAAGATGTGTTCTTATAACGGATGAACATGCATCTAGCACAATTAAACTCATCAACTTCCTCTTACCAAAAGAATGTTATTAATTGAAACCGGTATAAGTTAAGATAAAGAAAGCAAAATAAACTGAACAGTCCTCAAAACACAGCAACACTTCAATTTGATAAAATGTTAAACATCTTATATCAACATATGATTTGGTATAATTTTAACCTGCATTTTTGCGTGTTCATGCAGACAAGCCAAACAGGAATTGTTTTAGACATCTAATGACTTACTTGACGACATTTCAGTTCTTTTAGTTGGAAACCGATGCGACCTTTCAGTATACATGTTATGGCCGATGTAAACCAGTTAATGAGGGTTTTATAAGTTTACGATCTTGTTCCTTATCCTTTTTATCATGAATAAGATATCTTTAAACTAGAGAATGACCTAAGTGAAGATTCATGACAACTGAAAAAAATTAACTGTTTTTCATTTTATTTAATTAGAGTATGTGATAATGTTGAATATGTTTATCGAATCAAGTACAGGGAATTGTATTTTATTCAACCAGATTATGTGATAATTTTAATGTGTTTATCCAATCAAGTACAAAGAGTCAACAGCAGGCATATTGTGTCTGTTACAACCATTAGTTTTACAGCAGAAAGTACAGTTGAAGTTGAATGTTGAGATTGACCCTGGATGGAAACCAACACATTCAGGTTTCAGGGTTGTTTCTTTAAGCCATTTGTCATCACACTCTTTAACTGTTGCACACCTGAAATCAATACGTTTGATAATCGAATTTCTTTTACACATTAGTCTTAATTTGAGATATCTAACGATAATGATGAAAAGTGGAAACATTTATTTTATTTTCAGTTAATTTCTAATTATCATCTTGAATATATTAATGTACATTCAATAATGCTTCCATGAACCCTTATCAGCATTTATGCTTTTAACATATCTATATTTGTCATATTACCTTTCATTCAAATCAGTGAGTTATAAAGTATGCCATGCATGCAAATGATGATAGCATACAGAACCGTACTTGATTTTGTTAACTCGTGTATTTTAGTGCAAATTTCATGTAATTTGGAATGACATTGAGGCATCCTAGCATTATGAAACAAAACGGATTATTTTGAATGTTCACTACATACATAGAGAATACTAAACGACGTTCAGTTTAATAACATATTTATGAAATGAGTGGATGGTATTCGTGTTTAACGAGCGAAAGCGAGTTTCATAAATAATGTATTAAAATGGACGGAGTTTAGTATTTTATCTATTACACTTTTTAGATTATTGATATAAAATGAAAATTATGTTTACTCTCCATTCTCGTAGTTGTGCGTAGGAATATAATAATTCTTACAATGGACGCATATGTAGCGTCATTAGACTTTGAGCAATTAACAAATAGGTCATGAGTAAGTCCGTTAATAACAGCTATAATTTTGAACAATACAAATTGAAAACTCATTCAATTATATTTGTGTAATAGTTCCTACAAACACAAATTGGCGAGTTAACAAAAACATCTGTAGGTGAATTGTGCGAATGAACGTTAGATTCTGTGAATGAATGCCAAGTGATTGTGACGTCATCGGAATGTGCATTTTCAAGTGCGATTCAGTAAGTTCGATCGCTAGTGTCAGTGAGAGGAACACTGTCCTTGTTTGCGATCCATGGTGAGAATAGTTTGGAGAATACCCTTTTCAAATTAAAATTTCATCTAAATTCTTAAACAAAAAGGGCCACTGCTTTGAAGGGCGAGCCCGTCGTTGAGTTGCTAAACGCTGCTAGGAGCTAAGGGGTGCAACGGAGATAACTTTAAAAAAATTAGCGTTTCAACAAATTTAAACTTGTTGGCGATAAAGATAAAGTTGCTAATGCTTACGGTAGATCACCAAAAATTGGGTTGCTTTATCGAAATTCTTGAATACTGACGGTGACATTTTAAGAATCGACCGTAATCCGAAGGGATGACCTGACCAGATCTACTTTCGAATGCCGACTTGACCCTGATTTCGAGGTCATGTTTACATTTGAAGATGAATGTTGTGGAGCTATCTATTATTCTGTGTATTGTTTTTCGCACAATTTAATCATAAACAAATAAACCCGTTAAACTGAATTTTACTTTTATCTCGTATTTTTTTTTTTTGGACAGAGAGCAATATTTTTAAGTCGCAATTTTGATTGACATCGTCAACCAATAACTTGTCATGCGACAGCAGAAAAGTAGTTCCGATTGCGATCGCTATCACCTGCAATCTTGCACAACTGTAGTATCTCCAACGAGAGTGTGATAAATGTAAGTTAAAGGGGAAGTAGAACGTTTTTAGGGGGAATATAAGGCGATGTTAGGAAAATGAAAATTAGTGGTTCCAATTGAAAGACAATGTACTTAAACTAAATGGAGCAGTTATAATTCAAATATATAACGTAAAGTTTTGCCATCGATTCATTTTTCTTACACAAAATTAATTAAAGGTACTCAAAAAAAATGGCCGCCAATGGATTTTATGTGAATCTTCATACTTTGTCCTCTGACTATGAATGATTGGCTTGTGTAATGAGATTTTTGATACTGTCAAAATAATACATTTAGCACTAACTTGCAATTATCAGTGAAAACAAATATATAAATTATCAAAACACGTGCTACTGTCCCTTTAAGATTCATTCTACAATCACATGGCAGTGAACTGTAATATGTTTGGCATGTCATTCAACATGTAAGTTATCAGGGGTCACAGTTTCTAAAAAAACTATTTTTATATTTTTGTCTACAAAATCCTTCAGATTTGGGTCTAGGTCATATTTGTTTCTTTGCATAAAGTCAATGTCATTGTGCTGATTTTGTCTTAGTAAATGTAAGTCAACACACTTAAAGTACGCAGCTGTACATTTGGTCCATTATGCATTGTTTTAAGGGCAATGAAAGTAATGTTTTTCTATATTTTTGTTAATCCTCAGTTTCATAGTTCTCTTACAACAATGTTAAGAAATATTTAAACCTGTAATACGAAATCGAACCTCTTCGAGTATATCTGTGTTCCATCTTGTTTGTTTTCTACTGAGGTCATACACAGATCAGAAGGATGTCCACATCGAGTCACAGCAACATGTCCCTTACAGCTCTCTCCACTACACGCCTGACACTTCAAGGACGGATGAGGAGCTGTTATTAAAGCAAGATAGACGATTATGTTGTTAATAAACCATTTTGAATAACTAAAGATTTTGTTAGTATTATACATGGTTTTTATATTTATAGCTCATCTGGCCTGTTAGCCCCGATGGGCTTATGGCATGGCATGGTGTCCGTCCATCCGTTCGTCCGTCCGTAAACGTTGTGGAATTTCGACTTCTTCTCCAGAACCATAAGGTCTAGAAAACTGAAACTTTGTGTAAAGACTCCTTGGCTAGTGAGGATTATAAATTGTAGCTTTGGTGGCCCTGTGACCCCTTATAAGGGCCACAGGGGCCACGCCCTAAAAACCTATTTTCATCTTCTTCTCCAGAACCATGATGCCTAGAAAGCTGAAACTTTGTGTATAGCCTCTTTGAAGAGTGAGGATTATAAATTGTAGCTTTGGTTGCCCTGTGACCCCTAATAAGGGCCACAGATGCCATGCCTTAAAAACCTATTTTCATCTTCTTCTTCAGAACCATAAGGCCTAGAAAACTGAAACTTTGTGTACATACTCCTTGACTAGTGAGGATTATGAATTGTAGCTTTGGTGACACTGTTGCCCCTAATATAGGCAACAGGAGCGTCCTTCAAATCTATTTTCATCTTCTTCTCCTGAAGTATAAGGCCTAGAAAACTGAAACGTGTCGCCTATATACTTACCGGTAATTTTATGATTGGTGACCTTGTGGCCTCTTCAAAGGGGGAATCACATTGGCCACACTCTACAGCATAATTGATGATGAAGCCTGATGAGCTACAGAGCCAATGACTCTATTTTTAGATATTGTTTTAGCACTGTTGCAGTAGTCATGCCATATGACAAGGACAGCATTATAAACGTGTGTATATAATTATCTATACAATGCAACAGCGATATTATAAGTTCTTATCGTCATGGAAAAATACTATAAACCCATATGCATGTACACGAACATTTGGAAAATGTTTGTGATGTGGACACTCACTGATTGAAACTTATTGGGCTGACAACTTTTTGTATGGATAGATCAAAGGCTCATTCAACAAACAAGGAAATGATATAATCGCGAGTCAAGGATATAAGCTAGTGTCCAAAAACCCACTACCAATTGCAACCAAATTGCAAGATGTTTTAATCCCAAGGAGATAAACATGACGAAAACAATAACAATATTCCCCCTGAAGCTGTCTTACTTTGATATATAATCCTGATTTTTCTATTTTCGATAGTGTTCATGACTGATTCATCACACATGGCCATTCAAATTGCACATGTTAATTGATTTTAACCTGTTTAAAATAAGATTTTGAGGTCCTTAGCAAAAGTTTACCGTTTAAGGGCAGAGTACTGTCACAATACACGACATATTACTTAGTATTGCAATAGTTTCTTCCTGGGCAGAGATTTTTAAACTGTCTGAGATTAAAATTTCATTATTTATTTTCAGTTGAAAATTGCAAAGCTGATGTCTAGTAGCATGGATTAATACTAGATCATGCTGTTTCATCTACTCTAAGTTTTTTTAGTTTAAATGATTTAATCACTGTTTACTTACACATTTTTATGATCATCTCACAGACCTAAAAATTTGAAATGAACTTACTTTCAGGACACAAGTCAGTCACTTCACACGATGCACGGTCAGGACAACATTTGTGACACTGAGTCGTTCCTCCATGGTTGTTCACAGGGATATAGTTGCTTCCGTTACAGTACTAGGAGAACAAGACAAGAGTTCATTATCAAACTTATTATTAAGAAATATAGTTGGTTCCATTACAGTAGTAGAGAACACACCAAATGTTCATTATCAAACTTATTATGAAATATAAGATAGCCACGGAATCAAAACAATAGCGGACAATGGGACCGACGATGTGCTTTATTTGACGATACAACCATGCGCAAGATGAATGACGTCAGTTATTAGAACGTTATGACGTCATAATTGTCAAGTCAATTGATCGAACTTGAGGGGCCATCTATTGTCCATCATGGCTGACTCGGCGTCTGTTGATTCGAAACCAAATCTCAATTGAGAATAGATATTTTGTGCAAATATGTAATTATACATGTTCAATAAATAGAATTCACATAGATTGTTCCATTCATTTGATTTTGTTATCATTTGAGCGTCCATCCCTATACAAAATGATGGACTTGTCCAATGCTACTGAAAATGTTCTACGAAGTGAGGCATCATTATTTTCAAAATGTATTTTTTTTAAATTACTATGATTTTCAACTGATTTTATATAAAATAATTGTTATGGGTATCTCGTATAGGAAATAGAAAACTCGTTGTTGTGCATCTATCGTCGAATAAAACATAGCAGAGAGCATAAAACACTCAGGGCTGCGCCCTTCGTGTTTTATGCTCCCTGCTATGTTTTATTCAACAATAGATGCACACCAACTCGTCTTCTATTTCTTAAATATAGTTGGTTCCGTTACAGCACAAGAAAACACCACAAGTGATCATTATCAAACTTATAATTAAGAAATATTCTTGGTTCCGTTACAGTACTAGAGAACACCACAAGTGATCATTATCAAACTTATTATTAAGAAATATAGTTGGTTCCATTACTGTACTAGAGAACACCACAAGTGTTCATTATCAAACTTATTATTAAGAAATATTCTTGGTTCTGTTACTGTACAAGAGATCACCACAAGTGTTCATTATCAAACTTATTATTAAGAAATATTCTTGGTTCTGTTACAGTACTAGAGAACACCACAAGTGTTTATTATCAAACTTATTATTAAGAAATATTATTGGTTCCGTTACTGTACTAGAGGACACCACAAGTGTTCATTATCAAACTTATTATCAAGAAATATTCTTGGTTCCGTTACAGTACTATAGAACAACACAAGTGTTCATTATCAAACTTATTATTAAGAAATATTCTTGGTTCTGTTACAGTACTAGAGAACACCACAAGTGTTCATTATCAAACTTATTATCAAGAAATATTATTGGTTCCGTTACTGTACTAGAGGACACCACAAGTGTTAATTGTCAAACTTATTATTAAGAAATATTCTTGGTTCCGTTACTGTACTAGAGAACACCACAAGTGTTAATTGTCAAACTTATTATTAAGAAATATAGTTGGTTCCGTTGCTGTACTAGAGAACACCACAAGTGTTCATTATCAAACTTATTATTAAGAAATATTCTTGGTTCCGTTACAGTACTATAGAACTCCACAAGTGATCATTATCAAACTTATTATGTTAAGGATAACATACAAGTAACCGTCCATTCGTGAAAAAGAATGTACGAGCCGCAAAGCGGCGAGTTCATTGTTTTTCTCGAATGGATGGTTACCCTTTTGTTATCTGACTCAAAATACAGCCTCGGTTAGTATAACATTCAACATTGGCTTTTTGTGATTAATACTCAAATTTATCAGAAATTCAAATAAGATGCATAGTTCAATAAAAAAGTTCCTTAAAAACCTTTGAGATGCCCAAATCTGATGAAACAGTACATTCTTAATGCACGTGTTAACTGTTCAAAACGTTCGCGTCATAACTTACGTGCGACAACATTATTAATGTACGTGCGACCCAACTATATAGCCAGTACATTCTTAATGCACGTGCAAATTGTTCTAGACGTTCGTAATCGTATAAAAGGGACGTTGTAATTGTTATACCTTGACATTATGTGCGGTAATTTGGTGTTTCTGGAGAGACAAAACGTCCGAGTATCTTCAATTTGATGTTATTTTATCCGACGATGATGTTTCAACACAAGCCACACAGAAAGGAACAAATCTTTTTCATGCACATGTATGTACGGCGAAGACTAAATTATTCCATCGAATGACGACCGAATATCATCCAAATGTCCAAATGAATTCGAAGGAGGCAACGGGCGGTTTGCTGTGCCAAAGAGTGCAACCAAAGTAACCTGTTGAAGATGGTAAGTTTTATTTTTATCTATTATACTGATGATTAACGTTAGTGTTATGTTTTATTTGATAAACGTGAATAAGTCTCTTTACAAGAAAGTGATTCTAGATGATTTTTATTTTCATGTTCAATATTATCCAAATTCTAAGTTTTCTTTACATATATTTAGGATATTCTAAAGAAACTGAACTACAGGAATGCTGTCACTCTACGTTTGTTAAATGTTCAACCAAACTAAACAAGGTTAGTGTAGTTAAACCATTTTCTGAACAAGAGTTGATAATAATTTTGTTTGTTTTTCAGATTTTCCAAGAGAACTAAGACGGGAACAATGGACTGTACAAACATGCAAAAATGGGACGAAGTAGGAAAACCTACCAATGCCATGAAAAGAGATGTTCTTTCAAGAAAACATTAAAAGAAATAACTGCAGAGGATAAGATTGTGATTCTCAGGAGATTCATCCGAAAGTATTACTCGGAATTTTGACATCAACAACAGTGTGAAATGTTGTTAGATTGGATATCTCAAGTATTCTACATGAAGAAGGAAACTATTATTTTGACCAGGAATATACTTATGACAGAGAATCATCAGAAGATATCGAAAAAACTGCTGAATCTTCTTCGAATCAATTTCGCCCAACAACGGTAGACTAACACAAAACACCACGATTGAGGCTGACGACGGATACCAGAGGAACTGCGATAGACATAAAAGAGGTATTTAGAGTACAACGCTTGACAAGGTTACATTTTCAATGGAAATTGTTCACGTTGTGTCAAACATAAGTTCAATAAAAGTGCTTAATCTCATTGTGTCATTTTGTTTTTCAATGAAAATGGAATATAATGTTACGTCGTCAAATTATGCCAACTAATAATGAGAACGTCGAAGGGACCGTCTCAAAAATCTTTACTTCCCATATAGTTGCAGTAGATTCCTGAAGGATAATGTACGATTAACACAATGAAGTGACGGCACTGCTGTATTTTAAGTTAAGGATAACATACAAGTAACCGTCCATTCGTGAAAAAGAATGTACATACCGCAAAGCGGAAAGTTCATTGTTTTTCTCGAATGGATGGTTACCCTTTTGTTATCTGACCTAAAATACAGCCTCGGTTAGTATAACATTCAACATTGGCTTTTTGTGATAAATACTCAAATTTAACAGAAATTCAAATAAGATGCATAGTTCAATAAAAAAGTTCCTTAAAAACCTTTGAGATGCCCAAATCTGATGAACCAGTACATTCTTAATGCACGTGTTAACTGTTCAAAACGTTCGCGTCAGAACTTACGTGCCACAACATTATTAATGTACGTGCGACCCAACTATATAGCCAGTACATTCTTAATGCACGTGCAAATTGTTCTAGACGTTCGTAATCGTATAAAAGGGACGTTGTAATTGTTATACCTTGACATTATGTGCGGTATTTTTTGGTGTTTCTGGAGAGACAAAACGTCCGAGTATCTTCAATTTGATGTTATTTTATCAGACGATGATGTTTCAACACAAGCCACACAGAAAGGAACAAATCTTTTTCATGCACATGTATGTATGGCGAAGACTAAATTATTCCATCGAATGACGACCGAATATCATCCAAATGTCCAAATGAATTCGAAGGAGGCAACGGGCGGTTTGCTGTGCCAAAGAGTGCAACCAAAATAACCTGTTGAAGATGGTAAGTTTTATTTTTATCTATTATACTGATGATTAACGTTAGTGTTATGTTTTATTTGATAAACGTGAATAAGTCTCTTTACAAGAAAGTGATTCTAGATGATTTTTATTTTCATGTTCAATACTATCCAAATTCTAAGTTTTCTTTACATATATTTAGGATATTCTAAAGAAACTGAACTACAGGAATGCTGTCACTCTACGTTTGTTAAATGTTCAACCAAACTAAACAAGGTTAGTGTAGTTAAACCATTTTCTGAACAAGAGTTGATAATAATTTTGTTTGTTTTTCAGATTTTCCAAGAGAACTAAGACGGGAACTATGGACTGTACAAACATGCAAAAATGGGACGAAGTAGGAAAACCTACCAATGCCATGAAAAGAGACGTTCTTTCAAGGAAACATTAAAAGAAATAACTGCAGAGGATAAGAATGTGATTCTCAGGAGATTCATCCGAAAGTACTACTCGGAAAATTGACATCAACAACAGTGTGAAATGTTGTTAGATTGCATATCTCAAGTATTCTACATGAAGAAGGAAACTATTATTTTGACCAGGAATATACTTATGACAGAGAATCATCAGAAGATATCGAAAAAACTGCTGAATCTTCTTCGAATCAATTTCGCCCAACAACGGTAGACTAACACAAAACACCACGATTGAGGCTGACGACGGATACCAGAGGAACTGCGATAGACATAAAAGATGTATTTAGAGTACAACGCTTGACAAGGTTACATTTTCAATGGAAATTGTTCACGTTGTGTCAAACATAAGTTCAATAAAAGTGCTTAATCTCATCGTGTCATTTTGTTTTTCAATGAAAATGGAATATAATGTTACGTCGTCAAATTATGCCAACTAATAATGAGAACGTCGAAGGGACCGTCTCAAAAATCTTTACTTCCCATATAGTTGCAGTAGATTCCTGAAGGATAATGTACGATTAACACAATGAAGTGACGGCACTGCTGTATTTTAAGTTAAGGATAACATACAAGTAACCGTCCATTCGTGAAAAAGAATGTACGAACCGCAAAGCGGCGAGTTCATTGTTTTTCTCGAATGGATGGTTACCCTTTTGTTATCTGACCTAAAATACAGCCTCGGTTAGTATAACATTCAACATTGGCTTTTTGTGATAAATACTCAAATTTAACAGAAATTCAAATAAGATGCATAGTTCAATAAAAAAGTTCCTTAAAAACGTTTGCGTCATAACTTATGTGCGACAACATTATTAATGTACGTGCGACCCAACTATATAGCCAGTACATTCTTAATGCACGTGCAAATTGTTCTAGACGTTCGTAATCGTATAAAAGGGACGTTGTAATTGTTATACCTTGACATTATGTGCGGTAATTTTGTGATTCTGGAGAGACAAAACGTCCGAGTATCTTCAATTTGATGTTATTTTATCCGACGATGATGTTTCAACACAAGCCACACAGAAAGGAACAAATCTTTTTCATGCACATGTATGTACGGCGAAGACTAAATTATTCCATCGAATGACGACCGAATATCATCCAAATGTCCAAATGAGTTCGAAGGAGGCAACGGGCGGTTTGCTGTGCCAAAGAGTGCAACCAAAGTAACCTGTTGAAGATGGTAAGTTTTATTTTTATCTATTATACTGATGATTAACGTTAGTGTTATGTTTTATTTGAAAAACGTGAATAAGTCTCTTTACAAGAAAGTGATTCTAGATGATTTTTATTTTCATGTTCAATATTATCCAAATTCTAAGTTTTCTTTACATATATTTAGGATATTCTAAAGAAACTGAACTACAGGAATGCTGTCACTCTACGTTTGTTAAATGTTCAACCAAACTAAACAAGGTTAGTGTAGTAAAACCATTTTCTGAACAAGAGTTGATAATAATTTTGTTTGTTTTTCAGATTTTCCAAGAGAACTAAGACGGGAACTATGGACTGTACAAACATGCAAAAATGGGACGAACCTACCAATGCCATGAAAAGAGACGTTCTTTCAAGAAAACATTAAAAGAAATAACTGCAGAGGATAAGAATGTGATTCACAGGAGATTCATCCGAAAGTATTACTCGGAATTTTGACATCAACAACAGTGTGAAATGTTGTTAGATTGGATATCTCAAGTATTCTACATGAAGAAGGAAACTATTATTTTGACCAGGAATATACTTATGAGAGAGAATCATCAGAAGATACCGAAAAAACTGCTGAATCTTCTTCGAATCAATTTCGCCCAACAACGGTAGACTAACACAAAACACCACGATTGAGGCTGACGACGGATACCAGAGGAACTGCGATAGACATAAAAGATGTATTTAGAGTACACCGCTTGACAAGGTTACATTTTCAATGGAACTTGTTCATGTTGTGTCAAACATAAGTTCAATAAAAGTGCTTAATCTCATCGTGTCATTTTGTTTTTCAATGAAAATGGAATATAATGTTACGTCGTCAAATTATGCCAACTAATAATGAGAACGTCGAAGGGACCGTCTCAAAAATCTTTACTTCCCATATAGTTGCAGTAGATTCCTGAAGGATAATGTACGATTAACACAATGAAGTGACGGCACTGCTGTATTTTAATAAGGAATATTCTTGGTTCCGTTACAGAACAAGAGAACACCACAAGAGTTCATTATCAATCTTATTATTTAACTTAGGATTTTAATCTTGAAGTCATTTCATAAAACACAAACCAAATTCTGTTATCTTTAGTCAAATCTGTAGTGTGTATTCTTGGATATTTTATTAGTAAAATCAGTCAGTCTAAACATACAAAAATATATGTATGATATATGTATGTATATGTATGATTTTGAATCAAAAACATAGTTTTTGATGTCATACTTTTAAGCTGATAAGTAGTGGCGATGTCATCATTAATAGAATTAATCTATTTTGATTTTGATTTAAAAAACATCAAATTATTTTTCAGATTTCTTTTTGATAAAACACAGCTGTTTATCGACATCAAAGATCTTCAACATTGTTGAGGTCATATTAGTATTAATTGCATATATTACCTCTGCCGATATTGAACAAAAAATTTTTAATAATATAATCAATGCCTTCGTCAAAACTACTGCAATTAGTGGTTAATATAAGCATAAGATAATCAAATGCATCACACGTTTAGATATTGAACATATCGCAATAATCTGCAGTGTGTGCTTATGTTTCTACTTCAATTTAAAAAGGAAAATACTCTTAATGCTTGAGTTAAGGTTTAATTGCACTCGTCTGGAACTTAATTCCCTTTCCCTGGTTAATTGTAAAGTTAATAAGTTAATTAGTTAATAACTTACGTCCTCAGTGACACAGCCTGCATAGTACTCATAACCTCCGCCAATTTTTACTTGTCGAATAAAACATTTCTGGAAAACAGAATGTTAAACAAACGTGTTAAGAACAGGGGAGTAAGAGATTTCTCAGTCTGAACAGAGTGTTATTTATGCTCGAAAGAGTAGAAATTAAAACACTCCTTTGCCAAAATTTGAACTTTTGGATGTGGTTGTAAGGGTGGTTTAGGAATGGATATTCTTTCACTAAACAATTTAATCAAAAATTAAAAATGCAAGCTGAAGAATATTTACCTGTCCATGGATACATCCATTTCGTAGATGGCATTGTTTCAAAGAACTCTCTCCATCACAATGTAAACATTGGAATGGTATTGATGTGGCTGTAAAACGTTTCATATTTTATAGATAATACAGACAAACGTAACAAGTATAAAAAAGAATGTTTGATAAGTAGACTGCAAAATACAAAAATAACCTCATAAATTCATACTTAATTCAAAAGTAAAAAATTGCACACAAAAATTGAACCACAATCCATTTGACTTTTTTAAGCAAATGACGACACCTCTCGCATGGAAAGGGTTGTTCATATCACAATGGATAGCATAGCATAACCGAATGTGGTTGTTTTGTTTCAGACCACCCATTTTTTTTATTGAAAACCATCGTCATTTAAGAATTTTGTTTCCTGAGACCCCTTTTACTAAATAAAACGTTCAACTGTTTCTTGTGATTTGAAATAAGTAGCTTTGTTTTTAAGAAACACACCGGAACTTCTATCCCTCGTTTGTTGGACTTTATATTTGAAGATAATGCAATTGTACTGTGTTTCTGTACATCATTTCTTTACACTAATTAACTTTGATTTGGTTAATACTTGATTTATAAGTCCATTCTCTTGATTTTTCATACTTTTGACCTTAAAGAGGCAGTAGCACGTTTTAGGGGGAATATAAGGTGATGTCAGGAAAATGAAAATTAGTGGTTCCAATTGAAAGACAATGTATTGAAACTATATGGAGCAGCAATAATTCCAAAATATATGGTAAAGTTTAGCCATATGATTCCTTTTTCTTACACAAAATGAATTAAAGGTGTTCACACAAAATGGCCGCCAATGGATTTAATGTGAATCATCATCCTTTGTCCTATGACTATGGATGATTAGCTTGTGTTGACACTGTCAAAATAATACATTTAACATTTACTTCCCATTGTCAGTGAAAATTTTTAATATAAAATTATCAAAAAACGTGCTACTGCCCCTTTAAGTTCGACAATATGTATACTTGTAGGGGCACTTTGTTTTCTGTTATTAAAGATCAAGCATTTAGACCATTATACTTAGATTGGATTTGATGTTGTACATATGCGTAAACATTATATCAAGCTGAATGTGACAATACTGTATACGTATCTGAAACTAATGTATTTACCTTAAACGTGCTACTGTCTCAATGTAATGATAAAACAATCTAACAAGTAAAACGCTTTTCAAATATTTATATTCACTTAAGAAATAAAATTAATGTCATTTGCTTAGAAAGCATTGCATGCTAAAACTTTAATGTGAAGTGAAGCATGTTAGAAATAAAACATGTCGACCTACCCAATCTCTACATTTCTCAATAGGTCAACCTGAAACGTTTTCCTTCTTACCATTGCGTATAAACTGGACAGTAGCACGTCTTTAAATATTTCTTTCAAGTTTCCAAAATGAATTTTAGATAATGCCAAATGAGTAATAAACTAAGGTGGTCAAAAATACCTAGTTAAAACTTCTGAAACATTTACAGGTAGGGCAATGTATATTTCAACATTTTAGGTTCATTTACTTTTTTGATTGGTAGCAATTTCGCAAGATCCCTTTATTTAGCCTAAAACGTACTACTGTCTCAATGTAATGATAACACAATTAAACAAGTGAAACCATATTTAAAACTTTAGATTTACTTATTTAATAAAATTAATGTATTTTGCTAGGAAATAAAGACATTCATTCATTCATTCATGCATGGTTGTAATGTTGACCTGTGCAATAAGATTGTCAGTTAAATAAGTAAACATTGGTTTAACAAGATACATTTGTTTTCATAATTCATTTGTGAATTTAAGTATGAAAATCGAGGAATGTTACCTTTGCATATGAAAGACAGTTAAGGAATTCTAAAAAATTGATGTGTGTTATTACAAAGGTCATTGTAAATGTTAACATTTCGTTTAAGTAATTGTCCTATCGGGACTTACAAATCGATTACGAGCAAGACGTTTGTTGTTTCAAAATCGCTTTATAGGGAAATTATTACACGGTTCTAACCTTTTACTACACACAGTGGAACGACGAGAAATAATAGAACTGAAAAACAAAATGTTTTATAATCAATGTGTGATAGAATCATAAAGAATACAAAATAAATGCATTAAAATGACATACAACGTGTTAATCAAACGTGTAAATGAAAATCATGTGCCCCTTTACTGTTAAAAATAATAGTGAAAATCTTAATAATTGATATTTAATAACTAGTAATTGTCACAAAGGTGATCCCCCGCCGCAAATTGATATTAAAAACAAACATAATATATGAAAACTCTTGTCTACACTTGTCGTGCTACTGGATATAATTTAAACCATCCAAATCAACTGGCCCCTGCATCTTCCAAATAAAAATTTTTTTGCAAAATATAAAGAAAATCTAGAGAACAGTTCTTAACATATCACCCTAATAAGCTTAAAATTCACGTTGGCTTCGCTGTGACCTTGAAAATATTATGAATGTCACCAAAATCAAATGGGCCTGGTGTGTTCCTAAAATAGATTTATAAAAAGAATCCAGTGAATGCCTCTTGAGATATCACACTAAAAAGCTTAACGTGCAGGTTATAATGCTGACAAATCAAAAGTTCTGCTGTGACCATGAAAATAATGTAAAGATCACAAACATCAACTGAAACCAACGCCTTACCGATAAGATGCTATGTGTAAATTATGAAGATTATCGAGAGAATGGTTCTTGAGATATCCCACTGACAAAACTTAAATGCAGATTTCAATGCTAAAATGTCAAAGCGTCGCTGTGACCTTGAAAATAATCTAAGGGTCACCATACTCGAACGGGCCTGGCGCCTTCAAAATAAGATGCTATGTGTAAATAATAAAGTGAATTGAGTGATTGGTACTTGAGATATCCTGCTGACAAGATTAAAATGCAGGTTTCAATACTTAATAATTTTTCAAAGACTCGCTGTGACCTTGAAAATAATGTAAAGGTCACCAATCGACTGGGCCCAGCGTCTTTTCCATAAAAAGGTTTGTGTAAGTTATGAAGAGAATCCAGTGAATGGTTCTTGAGATATCCCGCTGACAAGGGTAAAATTTCTGGTTGTGACCTAGATTGAAGGTCAAGGTAATGAACCTCTTTAGGTACCTTACTTATGCAAAAGAAAACTTCCGAAGCAACCTGGATGTCAATAGATAGCAGAAATGAACGAAATCAACCTATGATCATCAACGTACATAAGTATGATCATATTTCTACCATCGTATGATCATCAACGTACCATCGTATGATCATCAACGTACCATCGTATAATCATCAACGTATCAGTGTATGATCATCAAGGTAACATCGTATGATCATCAATGAATCATCGTATGGTCATCAACGTACAATCGTATGATGATCAACGTACGATCGTATGATCATCAACGTACCATCGTATGATCCACAACGTATCATCGTATGATTATCAACGTACAATCGTATGATCATCAACGTTTATTCGTATGATCACCATTGTACCATCGTATGATCATCAATGTATCACGATTTGGAGGAGTGAGTGAGTGAGTTATTGTTTATCACTGGATTTCCAATGATAAAACCTTGTCATGGATGACCAGGGCGCCCGACATCAACAACAGCGAACATCTTTGAGACTATTTTGATTGACGTATCCGTCCACGTACACCACCACCGCAGACGTAAGATGCAATAGCCACAGCACTACAGAATGAGTGGAGGGCAATACCACAGGAAAGGGTTCGTCGTCAGATCCGTCCTGTTCCGAGGAGATGCAATGCTGTGATTACAGCTCGTGGCGCTCATATACTAGATACTGGAGAAAGCCCCCCCCCCCCCCTTGTTTCCTTTGAATGTGTGATAGAGACCTATGAGATTGAGACCTTACACTACACATACATGTACATGTGTTTCACCTTGTAAAAACTCATTGTGTTACCTTTGATAATCTATGTGTAATAAAAAGTTAAAGATTGATATAAACACTGCATAAAATCAGTGGTTGCGTTTCTTTCTTGAGAGAGTGTATATTAAGACCCTACAAAAGATGTGCGGTATTATCGGTATTTCGATATATCGCAATAAAGAAACAGCAGGTTACATCTTGATAAGTAACAATTCCCATCTAAAATTGCTGAAAAAAACCCAAATAAAACGTGATTTTAAACAAATGTTTTAAACAATTCTCAACATGTGTTGTGAAATTAGAGCAAATATGTAATAATAACAATATTGGTATTTGTTAGGAACATTTCCGAACACTAGTGCACGCTTAAAGAGCCACTCCGTCGATGTTGAGGTCACATATGAATATTGGAATCTAATCAAGAAATATTGAATGTTTTGAAGAAAGAGGCACTCTGAAGCTAATCGACATTGTATAGTGACAATACGAAGGTTTGGAGTAGAGAGTATGATCGAAATCCGGCCAATGACGCGCGTTAATCAGTAAAACGTAATTTTGGAAAATTATTGAACGCATTAAGAATCACATTGATGCTTTAATATTGTTTAACATGTTATGTAACTAGTAATCATTTAAATTAGATGAATGAGTTTGGCTCAAGGGAACGTATATGACTACATTTGTATATTTTTGATTGAAAAAAATGTTTTTGTCCTATAATGGGATGAACTTTGGGATGAACGTTAGAGACTTCTTTAGTTAGATTTTCTCCTTTTGAAACCTGAAAATTGATCTTATAACACCAGAGGTAAGATTGTTTTTTTTTTACTCATCGCTTTTTTCGCACATCACTTATATCATATTTTATCTCAAAGCTAGAAATATTTAAAACCCACTCAAGTCTTTGTGACATAGATATTGCTAAGCGCTTATAAAAAAAAAAATTTAAGAGTTAAAGAGTCCAGATGATGGAATTTTCCCACAAAATTGTGTTGGCTGTTCTTAAAGGCTTCAGTAACTTTGGATGCTTGCCTTCTTTTAGAAATTTCCCCTGTAACGTGAGAATTGACTTAACTTCACTAAAGTTAACTGAATAGGAAAGCAAATTCATTGTGAAATAAATCGGCATTCATTAATTTAGAACATGTTCAAAATAGCAAACCTTTCTTGTCAGTCGAAAGGGGTATAGTATTCAAGCCACTAAAGAAACAATTGGTGTTCTAAAAATATATAAAATCAACAGTTGCCTCGTTAATTGCAAAAAATAGAGCCATTGGCTCTTTAGCTCATGAGGCTTCATCATCATTTATGCTGTAGAGTGTGGCCAATATGATTCCCTATTTGTAGAGGCCACAGGGTCACCAATCATAAAATTAATATAAGTATATATGCGACAAGTTTCAGTTTTCTAGGCCTTATACTTCAGGAGAAGAAGATGAAAATAGATTTGAAGGACGTTCCTGTTGCCTTAATCAGGGGCAACAGGGTCACCAAAGCTACAATTTATAATCCTCACTAGTCAAGGAGTCTGTACACAAACTTTCAGCTGTCTAGGCCTTATGGTTCTGGAGAAGAAGATGGAAATAGATTTTTAGGGCGTGGCCCCTGTGGCCTCTATTAGTGACCACAGGACCACCAAAGCTACAATTTGTATATAATCCTTACTTGTCAAGGAGTCTGAACACAAACTTTCAGCTGTCTAGGCCTTATGGTTCTGGAGAAGAGGATGAAAATAGATTTTTAGGGCGTAGCCCCTTTGGCCCTTATTAGGGGTCACATGGCCATTAAAGCTACAATTCATAATCCTCACTAGTCAAGGAGTCTGTACACAAAGTTTCAGCTTTCTAGGCCTGATGGTTCTGGAGAAGAAGATGAAAAAAGGTTTTAAGGGTGTGGCCCCTATGGCCCTTATAAGGGTTACAGGGCCACCAAATCTACAATTTATAATCCTCACTAGTCAAGGAGTCTGTACACAATGTTTCAGCTTTCTAGGCCTCATGGTTCTGGAGAAGAAGATGGAAATAGGTTTTTAGGGCGTGGCCCCTGTGGCCCTTCTAGGGATCACAGGGCCACTAAAGGTACACTTTATAATCCTCACTAGTCAAGGAGTATGCGTACACAATGTTTCAGCTTTCTAGGCCTCGTGGTTCTGGAGAAGAAGATAGAAATAGGTTTTTAGGGCGTGGCCCCTGTGGCCCTTATTAGGGGCCACAGGGCCACAAAAGCTACAATTTATAATCCTCACTAGTCAAGGAGTCTGTACACAAAGTTTCAGCTATCTAAGCCGTATGGTTCTGGAGAAGAAGATAAAAATAGGTTTTTAGGGCTTGGCCCCTGTGGCTTCTATTAGTGACCACAGGACCACCAAAGCTACAATTTGTATATAATCCTTACTAGTCAAGGAGTCTGTACACAAACTTTCAGCTGTCTAGGCCTTATGGTTCTGGAGAAGAAGATGGAAATAGATTTTTAGGGCGTAGCCCCTTTGGCCCTTATTAGGGGTCACATGGCCATTAAAGCTACAATTCATAATCCTCACTAGTCAAGGAGTCTGTTCACACAGTTTCAGCTTTCTAGGCCTGATGGTTCTGTAGAAGAAGATGAAAATAGGTTTTAAGGGTGTGGCCCCTATGGCCCTTATAAGGGTTACAGGGCCACCAAATCTACAATTTATAATCCTCACTATGCAAGCAGTCTGTACACAAAGTTTCAGTTTTCTAGGCCTTATGGTTCGGGAGAAGAAGTCGAAATTCCACAAAGTTTACGGACGGACGGACGTCCAGACGGACGGATGGACGGACGGACGCCGGACACCATGCCATGCCATAAGCCCATCGGGCCTTACAGGCCAGATGAGCTAAAAAGTATGAGCGCACATTATTTATCATAAACTTGACCAATTGTAACGATTTAGCAAGTGATACAAATATCACAATGTCATATTACAAATACAAATAAGGAAATCAAATGATGAGATATTTCTTTAAATAAGATTGAATAAGAAGATGTTTTCAAGATCACTCAAGGTTGATAAATAAAGCAACTGTAGATTGGAAACAGAAATGAGTTTAAGTTCATTTTTGCATTACATTATATGTAACAGTTGAGTCTATACAGTATACATGTACTAAATGACCTTCCTTTTGATAATGTTTTTATTAACCATGATTATGTATTAAGTGAGTTTGATACCAAACATCAACAAATTCGATAAACATAATATAAAATGGAAGGAAGTTTTGTATTCTCTTTATTACTCGTTTTACCAGTATAAATCACGCGCATGTATGCAGAAACTTAGATTTCTGCGAATTTGATGCCATAATGACGGCGGTACTAACATTGCAACGTCACAACAACACACTACTGTGACGTCATTTGTCCCACCTCATGCTAGAATATCGATCCCTGATTGGTTCACGTGACCCTGGATAAATACTGATGTAACCCACTTGATCAGATGCTAAATTACTTATACTCTGCCATATATAAGCATTAAAAAGATTACAGATTGAGCTCTTGAAATGTACAAGATGTGGTACCTCGAACACATCATAATAACTTTTGATAAACCGATATGTATATAGTTTTGAACAAACTATAGTCATAGCGCTTACGCCTATTTGCTTACTCTTTGTTTTCATATCATATTTGTTTTAACCATTCGGTATGATAAATTTGTTTAACCATTTAGACGCGGGGGCATCTCTATGCCCCGTGTAGAATGGTATAACTTATAATGTACAGCGACAATGCACTGAAAGTCTTGTGTTATATAACACAGGCGAGTAACCATGTGGTATATTGATTACGGCAATTGATTTGATTATTTCATGATGCTGTTTCTACACCGATAAGCGAACATATCAATAATAAAACGAATCACCTTCCTATACTATTTGGGCAATGAAAATGTTAAAATGCTGCATAAATTTTTCACGTTTCGAGATTTTTTTTTTAGTTTAGGAAAATAACCTGCATGGATATAAATTTGGTTTCGATAATTGTTGACTAACGCTGTTGAAGATTAACATCTTAAGCAATCGAATATTGAGCATGTTTATGTTCATATCCTACTCGTTAGAAACAGCACTCTTACCAACTCCATATGGAACAGCCATTGTTCTTGTAAAGAGAGCACTGATAACATTGCATTATTCTATATTTACATCTGGCCTAATCCCTGCATAGATTAAATGAGAGCTTTACTGTAGCCAAATGTAAATAAATTTAGATCAAAAGATTTTTTATTTTGTCATACTGTTGATCTAAGATTTGACCAGTGTGCGAGGTCGTCCAGGTGACCTTTCGTATTCAAATAAGGAATTCGTGATTTGATCAATCAAATTCGATGTCACAAACAGTTCATAGTCCCTCACTTAAAGTGACACTCCGCGAGTTAGTGTTCGTATGTGAGAAATTTTCCTTCGAACATCTAAAATTACCATAGGTATAGAGAAAAATATTTCCTCTATACGCTGATACTATCAAATATGTTTTGGTAACATGGGAAATAGCTCTATTTAATGCAAAAAGGAAATGTTTTTGTCAAGGAGCGCGCGCTACGCAAAATCCTATATTTATAATTTAGCAGCAGGGTTTTCCAAAAGTTGCGTTTGCGTGAGCAACACACGAGTCGGGTTGACGCATAATACACAGCAGGTGCCGCCATAAAAATTTTCATTAGCAATAAAACATGAACTTTCATTTTCGGATGGAATTCCATAAAATGACACCGATTTAAACGCATACATGTATACTGACATTATATCATCAAAATTACTGCACTATAGATAATCGTTGGTTTTAATTCATTAGAATTGTATTCCTAAGAATCTTAAAACTGAACTCTAATCTGCAAACATCCTTAGACATGACAGGAAGTTTTCTTGTCTATGGAAAGTTTTTATATTAGAAGCCTCCCATTATTGAAATTGCAATAGCATAATCACAGCAAACCACATAACTTAGTATTTGATTTATTTTTATCCATATTGAGTATGATATTTGCAAAACTAATATATGTGACAGATACGTAAAAAGCTGGTAATAGTGGGGTTTTTTCGGACAACGAATCCTACAACAGGAAATAAATATAAAACATTAGATCTTACACTTTTTTCAGTTACAAATGGGGTTCGCCACCACACTAATCCGCTTGGGGCGTGGGTGTACTATCGATTGTGGTAGCGCGAAGCTTAAAGCGGTCCGTTTTGTTTTGCTCGCTGCGCTAACTTTTCCGTCATAACGAATTCGAATCTAGAGCGGAAACCTAGCTCGGCTACCATTGACGCGATATGGCAGTATCTTACGAAGTATTCACTGTACAGAAGTTGAAGCAGAAGTTGACCAGGAGACAAGCAGCAACGACTGGCAGGAAAACTGATCTTATTGAAAGGTAAGTTTTTTTAAATTAACGTATATCAAGAATACAAAATGCTTAGACTGTAGTTTTTAGAATAAGGGGTCTCACCTGTCAAAACTCATTCTCACGAACTTGCATATAATTCTATTAATGTATTTTTTGGTTGTTTTATCTTGTTTTATCTGTAAGGTTTGATTATATATATAAAGCTATTTCATCTGTTATAGTTGACGAAATAATTTTAATGGCAAACATAACCGGCAAAATAGCAAAATACTCGAAATGAACGCTTGTAACTTTTCTACTAAATGAAGAATATACGGGGTGTTTATTTTCGCTTGTTTTCACTAGGAATGTATGAAACATATTACGGTAAATGGAAATTTTAAAAATTTAAGTTCATTACATCATAAGATATGATTGGAAAAAAATATCACCACAAAAAATCTATAATTTGCTGCAAAGTTTGCGGATACATTTCCCATTAAGAACTCTGCACACAGCACCAATGTTTGTTGGTATAGGGAGCCAGCGGAATCTTTTCCGCGTCGTGATTGGTCGACTGTCAGCTATCCACCAATAATAATGCCTATTACAATCCACATGTTGAAGACTATTAGGACTGGATGTCAACAGTGATCGAAATGTGACAACGACACGTTTGATAATATCACAACAGATAGACAATGTGAATGTGATTATGTCATTTGCACAAATCATTTGTATACGTAATCTCACTTTACGGTTATTTTGACAAGACGGTTTTCCAAATTGTAATGTAGAGCAATGTTCGATGTATATATACATGTATGTATGATCTATATACACTGGGCAAAAAAAGAAACGCATCACAGAAATTATCAGTTTTATTTATACATTCTTTAACATAAAATTACCGAATAACGAATGCCTGTAAATGGACAAAATTTGGCACAGTGTTTAACATGTGAATTCTGGTGTAATCGACTGCCTCATAGAACGCCGTCGTCCGTGATAGCAGTAGTCAGTACCTAGTGTTACCCCCTCGAGCATGGAGCACTGCTCTGCATCTCCGTGGCATAGACTGAATGAGGCAGCGAATCTGATGTTGAGGAATCCTTCGCCACTCATACTACAATGCATACATCATCTGCTGTCGTGTACGTGGTTGCTGCTGACGCCGTCGTAGACGTCGGTCCAACAGATCCCACATATGCTCAATTGGATTGAGATCTGGGCATTTTGATGGCCATGGGAGAACAGTCACATTGGTGTTTGCGCAATAGTCCATATTAAGACGTGCTGCGTGTGGTCTCGCGCTGCCTTGCTGAAATATTTCCCTTTTAACGTCGGTGGCGAATGAGGATTTCATCTCTGTTCTCGTACGCGATTTTTCATCTTCTCCGCCGAGACTCTGCAAAGTCCAAGAACGTTGTCGGCGGTGTGAGTAGCACTTACAGTTCTATAACGCAGATGGAAGATCCTGATGTAGTGGTCCTGCGCAGGAGTGGTCACGCTTAGTCGTCCTGATCTTGGTCGGTCTCGGGCGGAGTTGTACAGTCTGTAGCGCTGCCATAGACTTGAAATCGTGCTATGACTCACGTTGAAGTGTCTTGAAACTGAACGATGACTTTCTCTGCGTTTCAAACGACCAATTGCTCGGTTTCGGATTTCCTCGTTAAGTCGTGGCATTTTGCAGGTCGCACGAAGGAAAAAGCTGAGTTTGAATCGCAATGGGACTGATGTGCTTTTATACCCACTATTACCAGGGTGTAATATCCGAAGTTTTACGTTCAACATGCTTACAGATTTTTTTGCATGCAAATTTCGGCGCTTTTTTTCTCAAGGTGCATAATTTTGGCTACAAAACATCATAAGATGCGTTCGAGCGCATCACATTGTTGTATTGACTAGAACTGATGATAATGAATCAAATTTAATCGATTTAAAACATAAATTGCTAAATTATTGCAATTTGAAAAGTTGATTTTAGTGATGCGTTTCTTTTTTTGCCCAGTTTATTTTACTATAGCCAACGATTCACTAGCATCAGTTTATTTGGAAATAATTATTTTTAGTTTATCATATCAATAATTCGTTGTTCTTGAAATGAAGTTGATCCTTATTTTCTTAAGTTTTAAATTAATATTAAATTGATGTTTAGTAAACAACACTTTTCAAAAGAAATTTTAATTGTAATTTCTTTGTAAATTTTCTGATAATATTTCTATATTGGAAAATGAAGTATTTCAATCAACACGGCTATAACATATCAATTTCATTGCATTCAAATAACACCTTTATATTCAGGTGAGATACATCAGGCTTTTGAAAAATGTAAATTGTCTTTGGATACAGTCAAATATATTTTTTAAAAACATGTTTTTTCTCAGGTTCTCTACTAAGTTAGTCAATATTATAAACAGCAACATTCTTATTGATATAATGACAATTTCCTATATTGTAATCTGTGTTTCTAAATAGCTCATGAAGTTTATTTCAATGTCTTTTAAATTGATAATCCTCATGTACTCATGTAAAACAAGTTAAGGATAAATTCCATGTATTTGTGTTTGCCCAGCATTGCACAACTTGTTAAGAAATATGTACATAAAGAAATATCTTCATAAGCGCCTAGATACTAGAAAGTGTATATTTCTGATGAATAACAATAGTAAAACCCATTTAGAAAAAAATCATCTATATATACAGAGCATTTATGAAAGGATGTATTTACTGTTACTATCTGTGAATGTATAAATATGACCTCTCGGTATGGAAATGAAGTATTAATCTAGATATTTAATTAACATATCTTGTCAAATCTAAGGATGTTCATTGCATGCCAGGCAATATATATGTATGATATGATATATTGTATCCTCAATTATTCATCATAATTTTTTTGCATTTCAGATTGAAAGCTTATGACAGGAATGATGATTTCCGTGGCACCATCATCAGTCTTCCTGAGCCACTGGATGCAGGCATGCCCTCATCAGGATTCACCCAGCTGCTCCCTCACCACCTAGGCATGCTACCACCCATCTCCAAGGCGTTGACAGAGGGCTATTTTGTGTTCCGCATGGCAGAAGACCTTCAGGCTGTCAACGACTTGAAGGCCATGGAGAAAGGGACCAGAATGTTCACAGGAAACAGGGTCCAAGTATGCTGTGTCCTGTTTGATGGTTTGTCCACATACTTTAGTGGTATTGTTGGTGCATCCATGAAAAATGAATTAATGCACAATGAATCAATGTTCAAGAATAATTATTTTTAAATTGTGAATTATTTCAATTTTTAAAGGGGCAGTAGCACGTTTTTTGATAAGTTTATGTTTTAAAATTTTCACTGATAACTGTAAGTTGTATAATTTGACAGTGTCAAAAATCTCATTACACAGGCCTATCACCCATAGTCAGAGGTTAAAGTATGAAGATTCACATGAAATACATTGGCGGCCATTTTAAGTGAACACCTTTTATTCATCTTGTGCAAGAAAAAGGAATCGCATAGCTAAACGTTTTATATTTGAATTATTACTGCTCCATATAATTTAAATACATTGTCTTTCAATTGGAAAATTAATTTTCATTTTCCTGACATCACCTTATATTCCCCCTAAAAACGTGCTACTGCTCCTTTAAAGGTTAATTTTTCCATTAAATGTGCAAAATATTCTGTAGGCCCTGTCTTATGCAATTCTTGAAATTGATGTAAGCAAATATACCTTAGACATTCAGCTAGTGGAAGTGTGTAATAGTTTTAAGAATGTAATGGCAATCTTAATGTATATCAATATCAAAAAGAAAAGTTTTGATGGACAAATCTGTCTTTTTAAACTTCAGATTTGTATTCAAATACTAGTCTTATTTGACATGGACATTGTGATTTTTTTTTCATTCTAAAATTGTTTAAATACTTATTATCCTAGTCACCGTTAACAAAATTTTATCTATTTAAAGGTGAGCTACAACTTTAAGATCAAGGTGCCCCAGTGATCTCACACTGTGAGTGTCCCGCAGGGAAGGGTCCCCACGCCACCTGCAAGCACATCGCAGCAGTCTTGCTCCTGGCTGAGCACTTCATTTAAACCGGCAGTCTTCGTGTGGAGAGGAGCTGCACTGATAATCTCCAAACATTCCACAAACCAAAATCAACTTACAAAGGTATCATTATATCAGTGTTTAAATTGATTGCATTATACTGTATGCAGCATTATATTACTGTTTTCAAGATATGCACTCTGTCAATATTTATTTATCAATTTGTAATAAAAGAAACACTGGTAGTTTATTGTTGAATTTTGTGAAAATGAACAGGGCTACTTTACTTCACTGATGAAATTATGACACATACTGAACTTTTAATGGCAAGAAGAGAGAGCTTGATAAATTTTAGTCATTGATAAACTAATTCCAATTCATGTTTTTAAGTGAAAACTAAATCTCTTCCTTCAAAGCGGAAGTGGTCAGACAAGATGTTGGAGGATCCACGGTCATTGAAGTACCGAAGAATGGCTGGCTATGACGACTATGTCCGCAACATGATGGTCAACTTTTCCGGAAGTGTTCAGACAAGATGTTGGCGGATCCACGTTCATTGAAGTACCGAAGAATGGCTGGCTATGACGACTATGTCCGCAACATGATGGTCAACTTTTGCTCCACCACTTCCCAAGACATCTCCCTCCGCTATCTTCACCCAAAGGCTGACCTACAGACTGCTGTGCAGGATCATAACTATTTGGAGAAGCCATTTTCAGAGTACTGGGTTGACAGGGCATTGCAGGTAAAACATAACAATGTCATTATCAAATGCAACAAAAAGTGTAGTACCACTCATGACTGAAAGTATTCCTTTAACAGTAAACGGTTATCGAAACAAGGAGATAGAGCTTAATGCCGCTTAGTGTTAAGACATCACTGGCCAGTTGTCAGACATAGCACAGATTTCTTTCATGGTCATTTTGTATCCTTCCCATATACAACATTATAAAACACTTCTGGACCGGTGAATTTTGTCATAATCTGTATTTAAACTTAAGATTCAAACCAAACAATGTTGACCCATCAGCATTCCTTCTTCGGGTCTATAAAACTGTCTGTGACAGCATCATCAGTCTGTGACAGCATCTTTCAAACAGTGTGTGTAGCAATACTTAATGTGAGTGTATATTTCCTCAGGTGACATAGGATGAGGCTGTCCAGATAGAGCTGGGCACCAGAGATCAAGCCAACAGTCAACTATGGCATAGAGAGAGGAAGTGGAGGCGAACTGCATCGAGATTTGGAGAGGTTACTAAGATGACAAGTAGACGTAACAAGAGGAAACTGTGCCATTCACTGTTGCATAGCCATGTATCAACAAGACCTATGATACACGGCAGACAATATGAAAAAAAGCTATTGCTCAGTTTGAGAAATGTCATAAGATTAAGACTCAAATAGCAGGATTTTTTATTGATAAAGATATTCCATTCCTAGGTGCAACTCCAGATGCAATCATTGATGAACACTTTTGATTAGAAGTGAAATGTCCTTGTGCCGGCCGTAATGATATGATCAGACCAGGCAAGAAATTTGCCTATCTTTTGTACAATTCAACAGGAAATATTTGTTTGAATCAGAAAATCAACTATTATCATCAGATTCAAGGACAATTGTACATTGCAAAAAGAAAATGTTGTTATTTCGTTGTCTACACATTCTGTGATATGTTTGTTGAAATGATAAATCTTGACAATGACGATTTTTAGCTTTCTATGCTCCCAAAACTGGAACTTTTCTGTCAACATCATCTTAGACCTTATATTGCATCAGTCTTGTAAAAGTCTTTTGAGAAACTTCTATTTTGTAACATAGTGTTGTCTGAGGTTGTAACAATATTTTGAAACCATGAAGGGACTTGATCTGATAAGTTACAATGATTTGAAATATTGCAGTCCATTTTGTGATCTTAAATCAAATTATCACTAAATGACATGTACTTTTGATTCAATGTTTCAACATGATGGAACAAACACAATTTCTCCTTTGTAATACTGGTTTATTGCAATTGACATTTTATATATACAAAATTGGTACATTAAATCCAAGTGAATTGTACTAAATACTGCCACTTTTCATTGAAAAAGGAGTTTTATTCAGTGACTTCAGTTGAAACTAAATAAAGGCTGTGGTTTATGTTGGTAACTGAACACATCTGATTTATGTCATACAATTGTAAAATGAATTGAAAACACTTTGATGTTTCTTTTATAACAATATGAGTTTATCACTTTACTTGAAATCTTGATAATTACAGGTTAACTTTGGTTCGATCTGTTTATACATTTTAAAGTAAATAGGAGAATAGATTATTTTCAGTCTTTAGACTGTTTTCTTTTCTGACATACATTGTACTTATCTCAACAGATAAATATCCTTACATCTGTAGCAAATGGCAACTTGTATTTCATGAAAGTACATTTTTTAGCTCATCTGGCCTGTAAGTCCCGATGGGCTTATGGCATGGCATGTTGTCCGGCGTCCGTCCGTCCGTCCGTAAACTTTGTGGAATTTCGACTTCTTCTCCAGAACCATAGGGCCTAGAAAGCTGAAACTTTGTATACAGACTCCTTGGCTAGTGAGGATTATAAATTGTAGCTTTAGTGGCACTGTGACCCCTAATAAGGGCCACAGGGGCCACACCCTAAAAACCTATTTTCATCTCCTTCTCCAGAACCATGAGGCCTAGAAAGCTGAAACTTTGTGTACAGACTCCTTGGCTAGTGAGGATTATACATTGTAGCTTTGGTGGCCCTGTGACCCCTGATAAAGGCAACAGGAACGTCCTTCAATTCTATTTTCATCTTCTTCTCCTGAAGTATAAGGCCTAGAAAACTGAAACTTGTCGCCTATATACTTAATTTTATGATTGGTGACCCTGTTTCCTCTACAAAGGGGGAATCACATTGGCCACACTCTACAGCATGATTGATGATGAAGCCTGATGAGCTACAGAGCCAATGGCTCTATTTTTTACAATATATGTCCAATTAAAATTTTGGAGTTTACTATTGACATATGGGAAGTGGCCCATTTCAAATTCAGGATAGTACTAAAAACCCGTAAATTTGCCCAATGTCAAAGGTGTCTTTCCAAATCCCTGAAAGACACTTAGTGACTGCATTACTAGACTTTCAATGTAGATTTCTTCATTGTATCAGAGAAAATTAATCAGAATGAAAACGTTTGGCAATAGCCTAAGTTGCTTTTGTAAGAATGTTGATAAGAGTCAAAGTCAAAGTCAAAGTATTTATTCGGTATTGGAGGCCTCATGGCCCAGAGTACAATTTTGTTGAAATTCATTGTTTTGTATGTGGAGTGCAAAAACAATAACATGGCTATATAATTTGACAGTAAATGCTAAATATAATGGCTTCTACAACATCAAAATATGGGAAAATATGAAAATCATTTTACAAATAGGTTTCTTTTCAAATACAATGCCAGTCCTTTCAATACGTAAATATCTTTTGAAGACATAAGTTGCTGTAGTTTTTCGCGGGTAGGATAGTGATGAAAATATTTTGGAATAAATGTATTTCTACTAGAAATATAATATGGACAATTCAATATAAAGTGGAACTCATCTTCGACACTCATAGTATCACACTTGTCACATATTAAAGTAGATTTAACAACAGTTTCTCTACTTTTCTTATAACGTTGTTTCTGTATCTTCAAGTTATGAGAATGTATACGAAACTTTAAGAGAACAACTTTTAAGTCTTTGTCAAAAGAATTTGATAATAAATAACTTTCTGGGGCCAATAGTGATTTATAAGAACTATAATGACTCAGGAATATTGAACTATTGATTTGCTGAAACCAATTCTGAATTTCTAAATCTATACATCGTTGTTTAAACAATCTTAGGAAATGATTCATATCTCCACAATCCTTGGCAATATAAATATATGAGAATCCAGTTTTAAACAACAAAAGTCTAATGTGGGACACCCAGTTAACACTGCCGTGCTCATCCTGAATTTTCATCATATTATAACAAGCTTGTGGTTGTCAACTGGAATCCATGCGGATCAGTCTACACCAATATCGAACACTTCTACAGAAATAATATGCACTTACGTTGTGCCGCCCAATCTCTCCCAGTACTGCGCTGGATGAGCAGTATTTACTTAGTCCTAGATATCTTTTAAAGAAGGCACTTTGAACTTTATCAATGGATTCTCTATATATATAACCCCAGATTTCACTGCCATATAAAAGAATGGGCAGAGTTTTGGTGTCAAACACTTTTGTAGCTGTTCTAAGTGATATATCAGGATACTTCAGTTCTTAAATAGACTAAACACAGGAAAACAAGCTTTCCTGGCTTGCAAAGCAATAGTTTCACAGGCACTTGACCATATCAGTCGCGAAGTGAATATTACACCTAGATATTTATACTGAGTAACAACTATCATCTGCATACCTCTGTAGAACCACTTTTCGACTTTTTTAAGGTAACCACCATTGCGAAAAACAATGATTTTTGACTTATCTAAATTTTCTTCCATGCCCCATTTGTCACAGAAATATTCCAATACATTTAATTTTCTTTGTAGATCTATGACAGAATCCGCGACAAGTACAACATCATCTGCGAAAAGTAATAACTTGATTACGTCAATGACTTCATTTACAAAAATGCCACTTGAATTACTGTTGTCCAATTCTACTACCAACTCATTTATAAATAGGACGAATAACAGAGGGCTTAACATGCAGCCTTGTCTTACACCGCATGACGTAGTGAAAACATCAGTACGACGAGCATCGATCTTTACACATGCACAAACATTTTCATACATGTTTTTAATAACTTGAAATAATTTACCATGACAGCCTTTTTCTAGCAAAATATAAAGAAGTTTCTTTCTGTCAACATAGTCAAACGCTTTACGGAAGTCAATGAAAGCAGCATAGAAGCGATGCTTAGATTTCCTGATATATTTCTGACATAGAGCATATAATACAAAAATATTGTCAATTGTGGAATGATCCTCCCTAAACCCAGCCTGTGATTCCGATAACAACTGATTACACTCCGACCAATGACGCAGCCTTTCCTCCACTATGGATGTGAAGACTTTACCAGTCACATGTAAAAGGGAGATTCCCCTGTAGTTGGCGGGGTTATCTGTCTTGCCGGATTTATATAAGGGAATTATTAGACCAATATTCCAAGACTGCGGGAAGATACCGTTTTGCAAAATAGCATTAAACAATATTTTAAATAGAGGAATAATTTGTAAAAGTTGTTTTACAAACTCAGGTGGTAATCCATCTACTCCCGGTACTTTACCAGTTTTCAAGTGGTCTATTGCTTGATAAGAGTGTTTGTTATGGAAGTAAAGATGAGGATAGATTATTTTCATAGAAAATGAAACTTTGTCACACAAAAATCCAAACAGACTAATCAATAACTGATCTAAATATCTCTTTTACAAATGTTTCTTTATCTAATTTGAAATATACAAATATAAGGTGTAAATTCTATGCTAGAAAAAATATTAAATTTGCTAACTATCAATGTGAAATAAAATGAATGTCTGTAAATTTAACTGTTATTGGTAAAATTACGGTGAAAATAAAATTAAGCAAGTTCTAAATTAGTTCATATCTTTAAGTATTTGCCTACTGCCCTTGAGAAATTAATTTTTAGATTCATATGAAATGATAAAAATTATAGTTTTGAAGTTGTTCCAAAATATTGGGCTAATAAAGGAATAATGACTATCAATGACATATGTGATGAAAAAAAGTTTACTATCAATGAAATCCTTAGAAGACAAATACTGCATGAAAGGTACATTTCTGGATTATAATTACTTACTGTATTTTTTTGCCTGACTATTATATTGTACAAAAATGAACAAGTGAAGAAGCGAGCAAAGCTCACATACCCCCGCTCCCCACTTTGTTGAAAGAATTTCAAATAGTAAAACTGATTAATATTGGTTAAAGTATGATAGTTGAGTATACAGTAAGTCATTGTGTAAGTCTTCTTTCAACTGAAACCCAAATACCGAATTCATTAATAGGTTTTACAATTAAAAGGGTACATCTAGAGATAATGGTTGATCTTTGTTTCAAATTTGAGGTAGTTATCATGAATATTCTACGAGATGCACTGAGGACAAAATTATTTTTGTTGAGTCACTTTGTAAGTTATGTTTTCCAAAGAAACCACAGAGAAGAAAATCCATATATATCGTTTAACTCTCACAAGGCATATCCAGCAATCACGATTGAGATATGTAGCAAATTTGGTGAAGCTGAGATGTATATTTCATGAAATATGTTCAGGACAAAGTAATTTATCATAGAATCACTGTTTTAGTCATGTTTCCGAAAATTAAAAAAATGTGATGGTCTAATCCTCAAATGGCACATCTAGTGATCATGGTTGATAAGTGTATGAAGTTTGGTGAAGCTAGCATAAATAGTTTGGGAGATATGCTCCGGACAAAAGACTTGGTCGAAGAGTCACTGTTTTAGTCATGTTTCCATGGAAACCGCAAAAAATAAAAATAATTTGTTGGTCTAACTCTTAAAAGGCACAACTAGGGATCATGGTTGATAAGTGTATGAAGTTTGGTGAAGCTAGCATGAATAGTTTGGGAGATATGCTCCGGACAAAAGACTTGGTCGAAGAGTCACTGTTTTAGTCATGTTTCCATGGAAACCGCAAAAAATAAAAATAATTTGATGGTCTAATCCTTAAAAGGCACAACTAGGGATCATGATTGATAAGTGTATGAAGTTTGGTGAAGCTAGCATGAATAGTTTGGGAGATATGCTCCGGACAAAGAACGTGGTCATAGAGTCACTGTTTTAGTTATGTTTCCATGGAAACCGCCAAAGATTTAAAGAGTGTGATGCATGATCTCTAGTTGTGCCATTTGAGGGTAAATGGCACAACTAGAGATCATGGTTGACATCTGTATGAAGTTTGATGAAGCTACCATGAATAGTTTTGGAGATCTGCTCCGCACAAAACGACTTCCTCAAAGAGTCACTTTTTAGTCACGTTTCCACGGAAACCGCAAAAATGAAAATTCAGAAATAGTTCTAACCCTCAAAAGACACAACTAGGGATCATGGTTGACATGTGTATGAAGTTTGATGAAGCTAGCATGCATAGTTTTGGAGATCTGTTCCGCACAAAACGACTTCCTCATAGAGTCACTTTTTAGTCACGTTTCCATGGAAACCGCAAAAATGAAAATTCAGAAATAGTTCTAACCCTCAAAAGGCACAACTAGGGATCATGGTTGACATCTGTATGAAGTTTGATGAAGCTAGCATGCATAGTTTTGGAGATATGCTCCGCACAAACCGACTTCCTCAAAGAGTCCCTTTTTAGTCACGTTTTCATGGAAACCGCAAAAACGAAAATTCAGAAATAGTTCTAACCCTCAAAAGGCACAACTAAGGATCATGGTTGACATGTGTATGAAGTTTGATGAGGCTAGCATGCATAGTTTTGGAGATCTGCTCCGCACAAAGTTTTGGGACGGACGGACAGACGGACGGACGGAAAGAATGAACGCTATATACCCCCGCTTACGCTGTAAGGCGGGGGTATAATAACATTATTATAAATGTTACTGAAATACACTTGAATTTAATGAAGACATCCAACAGATAAATATCCTAACATGTGTAGCAAATGGCAACTTGTATTTCATGAAAATACATTTGATTGGAAAAACATTTTTACAAGATATATGTAGGCAATAAAATACACTACATTATTAGAATTTCCTTCATTGTATCAGAGAAAACTACTCAGAATTAAAAAGGTTGACAATAGCCTATGTTGAATGTTGATGAGTATTTATCATGTATACTGGGAATGTGAGGAGACACAAATCTTTTGGAATTACCTACAAGTTAGGCATAATACTTCATTCCAAATCCAGTGAGTGATATTTTCTAAACTTTAATCTTGTTTGGTACTCAACACCAAAATAAATTAGTTAATCACATCATTATTTATGCTAAAAGATATATTTATCTTAGCAATACATGTATCAAAAATACATCACTAAACTAAACATATATTAAAAAACTTTGAAACAAATATTATTGTAGAATATTTCATTGCAACCAAAAACAATAAAAATCATGATTTTGATTATAATTGTCTTCTCTCTCCAGTTCTTGAGTGAACATTTATTCCATATTCAAATTGCCTGCTGTACTCTTTATTGTATGTTCTACTCAACATTGCCTGTATGTGACTATGTATACATTGGGAACTAAAAACATTTCTGTAAACACTGTAAGAAATAATTCACTGTAATCATGATGTTGGTTGTAATGTATTACAATTCTCTTATGAAAAAGGAAACCAGTTACAAGGTCAAACTTTTTAAATATCTGATAGGGTTAAAATGATGTTTGGATACATACATATTAGAGCACTCTTTGAAAACAAGGATCTTAATTCTTAAGAATGTTTGCTTGTGCTTTGTTGATAGCTTTCAAAGAAGTTTACGCTGACTCGTTTACTATGGAATGTCTGAAATTTGAAATAGCAAAGCAGACATACACAATTCTTGACCCGAGCATTAATTTACTAGGTGGGAGATCTACCTTCAATATCTTGAAGGTTTTACTTAGACCAATTACTCTTTCAATATGAACTCTTTTAGATGCAATTCTACGACCTTTAACAATCTCGTGAGGCTCAAGTTGGAATTTGCTTTTAAGTGTTGTGGGTGTGTTGACATGTACATCCTGAGCTGCAAAATGATCTTGTACCATTATACCCCTATCTGCCATTATGCTATCTTTCTTATCAAACATGCCAACTGTAGGGTCTAGAAGGGGAGATTTTTCAATTATTTGTCTATTACTTGACGAGCCCCCAAATGAATCACTGAAAAAAGAAACAGCCCCTCTAGGTGTACAACCTATCATAGTCTTAATTGTATTACGATGTTTATTACTAGACCATGTTAAACTCTGAGCATCAACATGAGATGGCTTTTGGATAGGGGTTTCAGTTGCATCTAATATTACTCTTGTAGTACCAATCTTTTTTAAAAAATCTTCTGGCATATGCTGATCAATAACTTCCCTGGAAGGCCATATATTCATGTCATTTAATTGTAAATACAAAAAGTTTATCCATGTGATAATAATATGTGAAACTGTTGACTATGATACATTGAAAAACAAACTCAATTCAACATCTTCCTTTGCCTGACGCAACTTCATTAATGTTAAAAACAGCTGGTCTTTTGGAGACAAAGATACACTGATAGTTAAGTTCAAAAGCAGCTAGCCCAAGTGAGTGGGAAAAGTACATGGAATGATCATAATTCTGAAAGCCAGTGTACTAGTGCCGTATGGACAGCCTTAGAATTATTAATATACATGTCAATATTATATTTACCCAGAAGGTTACACTGAACTTGCTCATCCTGAAATACATCATCACAAAGATCACTGTCACACAAAGTATCATGAGAAGAAAGATCAGAAGAGTCAACAGTCACTTCCATCTGAACATCCTTGATGGCTTCACTGGCTTCAGGCTCCCTCTGTTGGTGTTTTCTCCTGGGTCGACTTGGTCCTGGTGTTGTGTGGGTGAAGATTGATGGGACTGCATCTGACTTCAGTCGGCTCCGTTCTCCTACAAAATACAAGTTTTAGTTATCAAATTGTTTCTTGTACTTATTTTCTGATAAATTACTATGTTACTGAGATTAAACACACAAACATTAAACAGAAAAAAAGGATAATATGCATCAATTTTCATAAGTTTAAATTCAAAACTGTGTTTGTATACTTTTTTTATGTTTGATGATAAATAATTATAAATGTCCACCCATGTGCCTTGATGATATCAATTGAAACGGGTAAGAAATACAATGGTAAAAATCTAAATTAATTGTTTTTTTAAAATCTGATTGATACTACTGATAACTTACATATATCTATGTGGAATATTCAAATCTTCTTAACATTTTGGAGTTAGTAATGATATTTAGAAATGAAAGGGGTGAAACGGTTTATTCACGTTACTTACTCAAGGCATCTGATTTTCTGTCAAATATTGAGAAAGGAACTCCTAAAATGAAAATTAAACAAACAAAACGTAATCTGGTTACAACAAAACAAAATGAAATAATCAAAAACATATAAACATAAACAAACCAAAAAAAAAATTTTTAAATGTAGCAAAAATAACAAGGCATTCCAATCTTATCTTTTTAAGCGATTATTGCAAAGAAAAATTTAAAATCAAGTGCTTGAACATGTCATTAATATAAAAAAATTGCAGATAAAAAATTCTCTACTCGATTAGAATGAGACATCGCCATTTTGTACTGAATTCGCCTTACTGCCCTTAGTAACAAAGAAAGTCATTATTTTCAACAAATCAATAATAGAAATACAAAATTAACTAATTATTTTGACAACTGTAACAATCATAATTCACAAGGTTGAAATTTGAACATCTTTTACCTAGTAATGTCACTGTGTAGTCCTCGGATGCAAAGTGGGATCGGCACACGACGTCAGCTTTACCCGGTCGCCAAAGTTGCTTCGTCTTCGGGTCGACTCGCGGTACAGCAACTTCTTCCTCAAATCAGAATCCAAAGGGTGTCCTCCAGAGTTGGTAAATCCATGCACTGAACAATACTGCGGCATCTTTGACGGATAATGAGCTGGGTAAACTTTTCAATAAGATCGTGATGATGGCAAAACAGCGTAGGGCTTGGAAGTAATCGACTTCCGGTTTCCCGCTCATAACCGCTAGTACGCAAACGCCATCAGCGAGCAAAAATTGCAGGCGAACCCCATTATCACAAATTAAAGTAAAAACCAAACGTACTATTTATTGAAACAATTTTTAGGGCCTCATATATATAAGCTTTTGCCCTAGCGGGTATGATCCTAATAATTCAAAAACAAATTGGGGGATTTCAAATAAGTTATCGTCTTGACAGTCACTACATATTTTTATATCGTAAATATTTTATTTTTTTTCAAAAAATAGAGATCACAAACATCGTTAACAAGTCATGACTGCCTTATGGATAATGCACATGGATAATTTACGAATAACAACCCTCGATAAAGCCAACCTTTCTAATTGATCGGTTAACAGCAGAAACTTTTAGCTTTATCAACAAAGAAACATCACCAGCCACTTGATAAATTCAAAACATAACACGGACATAATATTATCCTTCCATCGCGTAGAATAATATTAGTATATCAGAGGAAAAGGTTTTCTTTCATTGTTTAAAGTTCATATGTTTTGAATTGATACGTTGAGGAAATGCGATGAACACCATAATTTTGATGTTTCGGGTATTAAAACTTAGACCTACATATTCATTTGTTAGTCATTACGATATAACTTAGGCAGTAAAACTTGAATGGTTTTGCTGCGATGATATAAACCATGGATTTCATATCAAATGAATAATCTGGTTGTGTAGCTACATTTTCTCTGTTTCAGCATCTTGTGACATTCATGATTCGAATGTCCGATTGACTGTTAGAAGCATGAGAGCCTTCGTATAAACACACCACGATCCCATAATGCATTGCCCTAGTATCCTCTCGAGTCGATCTATTTTTAGACATATTAATTCGTTACCAGATTTTGGCCATATCATCAAAAATAGAGCCATTGGCTCTGTAGCTCATCAGGCTTCATCATCAATTATGATGTAGAGTGTGGCAAATGTGATTCCCCCAGAGGCCACAGGCGACAAGTTTTTAGTTTTTTAGGCCTGATACTTCAGGAGAAGAAGATGAAAATAGATTTGAAGGACGTTCCTGTTGCCTTTATTAGGGACAAAATGTTCAATTTATAATCCTCACTAGGCAAGGAGTCTGTACACAAAGTTTCAGCTTTCCAGGACTTATGCTTCTGGAGAAGAAGTCGAAATTCCACAAAGTTTATGGACGGGCGGACGCAGGACACCATGCCATGCCATAAGCCAATCGGGCCTTACAGGCCAGATGAGCTAAAAACATGATCGGAACATTTTCAATGTATATGCATTTCGTACTTTTGTTGATTTTTGGTAATTTCTATAACGGACCGTTAACTCGCGGAGTGTCTCACATATGATAGCTTATGGCCTGTTCTCAAAAACAGTGTCCATCGTGAAAAATAAATCTTGTGTTTTATACTGATACAACTAGATCAGCGTTTGCGGGATACCGCAAAAGCAGAGCAGCCCCTGAACTTGGGGTTTCGCCTTACCCTGTTCCGCCTTTTACAGGCCTCACCAAATTGGGAATTTTCTCGTGACCTTGACCTTTGACACTCAAGGTCACATAATCAATGAACACATTTCATTGAGTATAACATTATTGTAATGAAATAAAGTGTTAAAAATTAAATTAATCCATTTTCTCCATATATGTTGACCTTGCTGTGACCTTGACCTTCGACAGTTCGTACCCAAAACTTTTTGAAAATTTTGTACTTCTCAAGAGATAATATATACAAAATCTAAACTTCATAGCACAAAAACTTTTAAAGTTATTGTGTTTACAAGGAATTGCAATAACTCATATCTCATGACCTTGACCTTTGACCTTCAAGGTCACACAATAATTGAACACTTTTTATTGAGTATAACAATCATGTATTGATTAAAAGTGATCATAGTTAAAATTAAGCATTTTCGCTAAACCATGCTTAAGTCATGACCTTGCTGTGACCTTGACCTTTGACGGATTGTAGCCGAAACCTTTTCAAAATTTTTTACTTTTCCAAGGATGATATATACCAAGTAAGAGCTTCATAGCACAAAAAACTTTTCAAGTTCCCGTGTCTACAAAGAATTTTGCGGTGATTTTATAACTCGTGACCTTGACCTTTGAACTTGAAAGTGAACATGTCATAATGATTCCTTGGAAGTATTAACATTTAGACATGTTCATGAGTTCTGAAATGCTAAATGGGATAAATTTATACCCAAATTTAGTGCATTTTGTAATAACTCATATCTCATGACCTTGACCTTTGACCTTCAAGGTCACACAATCATTGAACACTTTTTATTGAGTATAACAATCATGTATTAATTAAAAGTGTTCATAGTTAAAATAAAGCATTTTCGCTAAAACATGCTTACGTCATGACCTTGCTGTGACCTTGACCTTTGACGGATTGTAGCCAAAACCTTTTCCAAGGATGATATATACCAAGTTAGAGCTTCATAGCACAAAAACTTTTCAAGTTATCGCGTTTACAAGGAATTCTTAGAGTGAATACGTATCTCGTGACCTTGACCTTTGACCTTGAAAGTGAACATGTCAAAATCGTTCCCCCGAGGTATGAGTAGTAAGGTATGAATTAGAGTTCTGGAAAGCTTAGTGAAAAAGTACGAGTGCGGCGGCGGCGATGGAAACTTCACAAAAACTGATAGCAGCCCCGTCCTTAGACGGGGCTGCTAATAAATACCATTAGGTGGATTTTATTGTTATTTTTTACTTATATGGATTGAAATGAATAAATTATAGTGCAAAAAATGTTTGATGAAAAGAGAGTTACACCTATTTTCATCTTCTTCTCCAGGGGCAAAAGGCCCAGAAAGCTGAAATCTTGTGAATATACTCTTTGACTGGTGAGGATTATGATTGATAGCTTTTGTGGCCCTGTGGCCCGTAATAAGGGCCACACCCTTTAACTTAATTACACATTTGCCACACCCTTAAGCAAAATTGATTTGAAGCCTGATGAGCTACAGAGGCACTCGCTCTATTTTAATGACATTTACAAATTTATAAAAATAGAGCCATTGGCTCTGTAGCTCATCAGGCTTCATCGTCAATTATAATATATGCTGTTGAGTGTGGCAAATGTGATTCCCCCTTTGTAGAGGCCAAAGGGTCACCAATCATAAAATTAAGTATAATAGGCGACAAGTTACAATTTTCAAGGCTGGCCTTATACTTCATTGGAGCAACAGGGTCACCAAACCTACAATTCATAATCCTCAATAATCAAGGAGTCTGTACACAAAGTTTCAGCTTTCTAGGCCTTATGGTTCTGGAGAAGAAGATGAAATAGGTTTTTAGGGCGTGGCCCCTGTGGCCCTTATTAGGGGTCACAGGACCACCAAAGCTACAATTTATAATCCTCACTAGCCAAGAAGTCTGTACACAAAGTTTCAGCCTTCTAGGCCTTATGCTTCTGGAGAAGAAGACGAAAATAGGTTTTTAGGACGTGGCCCATGTGGCCCTTATTAGGGGTGACAGGGCCACCAAAGCTACAATTTATAATCCTCATTAGTCAAGGAGTCTGTAGACAAAGTATCAGCTTTCTAGGCCTCATGGTTCTGGAGAAGAAGACGAAAATAGGTTTTTAGGGTGTGGCCCCTGTGGCCCTTATAAGGGGTCACATGGCCACCAAAGCTACAATTTATAATCCTCAATAGTCAAGGAGTCTGTACACAAAGTTTCAGCTTTCTAGGCCTGATGGTTCTGGAGAAGAAGATGAAAATAGGTTTTTAGGGCGTGGCCCCTGTGGCCCTTATTAGGGGTCACAGGACCACCAAAGCTACAATTTATAATCCTCACTAGCCAAGGAGTCTGTACACAAAGTTTCAGCTTTCTAGGCCTCATGGTTCTGGAGAAGAAGATGAAAATAGGTTTTTAAGGCGTGGCCCCTGTGGCCCTTATTAGGGGTCATAGGACCACCAAAGCTACAATTTATAATCCTCACTAGCCAAGGAGTCTGTACACAAAGTTTCAGCTTTCTAGGCCTTATGCTTCTGGAGAAGAAGTCGAAATTCCACAAAGTTTACGGACGGACGGACGCCGGACACCATGCCATGCCATAAACCCATCGGGCCTTACAGGCCAGATGAGCTAAAAAGGTCATAAACTCATAAAATATCTAATTGTTTACTTATTCAGACAAATTGATGTGATGTATTGCAAATGTTTGAAGTGTGCTTTAAAATAAGTTAAACTCTTACCTACTCCATATGGGACAGTCATTGTTTATGTAAGAATTGTCGCTGATAACATATAACTGTTCTAAATAGGTATGCCTATCTGGTTTAAAGTAGATAAGAGTTTTAAATTTGTTAAAACACATAACTTCATAATCAGATTCCAAATTTGTTATTTTACTACAGGGATATTATATTTATAAATCTACGAATAACCTGAAATCCTAATGTGGTAAAGCAGGATACTTACATATCTATTTTGTGTTATTGTCAAACAGGTTCCTGCTACAAGAGTCATTTGTTTACACCTGCCGGAAATCAAACGATTTTTGTCGTGTGTTTTGATCATATTTTTATTCATCAGACCCTGTTTAAATCCAACAGTTGGAAGCCAGGGAAGTAAAATAACTGAAATCCGTTTCAATATTGTTTTTAACATTAAAAAACAGACGGAGCATGCACTCACCATTCGCGCAAATGCTAGATCAAATGTATTATCAAGCAAAAAGTAATGTTTTAGCCGTCTTTTAAATAAAGAATGATACATGTTCAAAATAGGAACGTAACGAACAAAGTATGAGTGATTTAAATTAAGCAACCATCAATGTAATACATATTTTAGCGTATGACTAAATAAACAACTTCTTAGAATCTGTGTGATTAACATAACTTTGATGAAATTGTATCAATAAGAAAATCAGATAAAAACCTGCTAAGCTTGTTTGAATTGAAACAAAAAGAGCACTATAAGCACACAATATGCATAACAAAGTGTTGTCCAAAGTAATTTTACCAGTGTGTGACTTTTGCAGAGAGATTAACAGCCATCTGTTACATGAAGGATCATTCGCTCTTTCATTAGTGATATTGACTTTTCAAGTGCTTATGATAGGACTGCCTCCAAGTGAATTGTGCAAGACAGTGATGCAGATAGATGTTGTGAGGAGTTCATTCCCTGTGTGTGTATTACTAAATACTTTGTCACAAGTGTCATACTTGTATTTATTTGTACCTTTACGGGTGAGCAATAAGATGTCGGAAAAGCATTGCTTTTCACTTGCTGCATCTTCTCTAACAAATATCACATTCATGTTTGGCATTGTTTTAAGGCTTCTCCGTGTGATAAAATAGGTGTATTATACTATATTCAGGCTAATTTGACAATTTTATGAGTGTTTCAATGAATGCTGTAATACGTGAACCCTGTCAGAATAAGTGATAAACTTGCAAAACAGTTAATTTTTATATTTGCTTTCAGCAAAACTATTTGTTATCATTTACGTAAACGTGAAAGTGTATTTGGGAAAGATATATTAAATTTTATTTAATACTCGAGCCAGTAGATAACTGCAGTGTAATAATGAAAACATAACAATTAGTTTTGTCTTGATGTCAGATAGTTTTTGTGTAACGCAATGATTGATGACGTCACAGATTGTGGTGTGGAAAAAAAATGGCTACCAAATAAACCAGATGGAACCAAGAAGACTTTTCATGTTTTGTAATGAATATATGGTAGTTCGATTCATGTCCCCAAACAACATAAACAGTTCTGTGCTCTCTACATGGTGCAGAATCCGGGTACCTCTCGCATTGTTGTACAAAGTTTGACATTTTGTTCGACACACAAGTGAAACCACGTGCTTCCCTCAAACTGCTGATTTATGACATTGTGATATTGACAGTTAGGCCATATGAACAGTCATGTCTGATAAGCTAAATTTTCGAAAGTTCCATGGGTTCCTTGCTGATTTTGAGGCCTTTAAAATAGACCGATCCATTAGGCCCCGCCCCTTCAGTCTTTCGACCAATCGGTGGGCCGTATTTCTGACCTCCTGCCCCGCGATCGCTTCCTCGGACATCGACAAGCAACATGGCGGGCTGTCTGCTTGACGGAAGGAATGTCGCCGATACATTTTTCGAACGTAACGAGTCGTTCAAAGTGTAATATATTCCATGACAATGTAAACAACTTGAAAAACGGGTCCCACCTTCCGGGAATCTTCATTACCAACGGCAAATCTGATTAATTTCGGAGATGTACACACGAATTTTTGTGAGGCGAGGGCATGATTCTCTGTTTACATTGAAAAACATGTTCTGCAGTCTGCGTTAGGCCTAAAATTTATATCTGTTTGTCTGATTTTCATCAAAGAATTTTTTTCAGTACAAAAATAACATTATAAATCTTGAAAAATTTCGTTTCATGGTAAGTTAACCACAGACAGATTTAAAAAACGATTTAAAGAAATATTTGCAAATAATAAATTATTTCTACTGCAGTAGTTATCAAAATGGAAATTTACTAAAATGCCGCAATCAGGTTTGAACAAGGCACTATGAATAAATATCTAAATTAAAAACATAATATCATAATCAACACAATAATTATAATGATTTTATTAAGATTTATGAAATTTATTGATGATTTAATATCTATACATGTACATTAAGTTGTTAGTGTTATGATTGATTATAAATAATTTATATATTAACAGTGTTTGAAATTAAGTAAGAGCTAGGCAATTTTATCCAAAAAAAGAGATTCATGAAATGTGGACATATATGCAAATGTCTCATCTAATATCTTCAGATAATTTTCAAATATTTGAATGACAGGCAATTAAGAGCCAATATCTTATACATAAGTTGATGTAAAACAAAAATTCTTAATTTTAGATAATTAAAACATTAGAAAATAATCATCCAGTACCTTAAACATTTTTAAAAGTATTTACATGAATATGTGTAATAACATATAGTTATGATTTCATTGTATTGTATTGGGTAAGAAATTTACAAGACATCTAAGTCAAATAAGTTTGAAAACACTGAAATGTTCAAATTCAAATCTATGAATATGTTAATGGTTTCTATAGGTATCTTGAGACAGATTGGACTTGCATAGGTTGTTTTGCATTATCAAAAATTCATATCATGGTTTATTCCTGAAAATATGCAGACCATGTTTTGGTTTATTTGACATTTGGAAAGAAGATTAATGAATACTTTCATGATAAATAGTTAGGGTTTATTTAACAGACTGATAGAGCAAAGATTTAAGTGAATGGGGAAACCATCTACAGAACTTGCAGCAATAAAACATGTAAAAATTGGGCTTTGAACAATAAAACAGCATCATTTAAAAAACATTTGAAAAGAGTAATTTGAGCCTAAAGGTGAAGTCATTGTTTTCATTTTATTTAAATGTATCATTTCTTAATAATAGTTTCAAAGTTTATCTGAAATGATGACTGAACACTCAAGGGAGATAATTGACAGATAGATCTACATAGATCTCTGTCCCTGAAATTGATAAAAGTATTGTGGCTCAAACACTGTTGCTGGGCTAAATTCAGGAATAACTTGGATAACCACATTTTAGAGGACAATTTTTATATTGTTAGAAATTTGACCTCAATATGAAAAATGTTGAAGAACATCACGTCGACTCTGTGTGGCCCTCGTGTTGCTATTTATAGACTGAATAATTTATGTATCGTAGCTTGTGAGATTTCTTCGGGGTCATATTTTCTTAGTGTCATTAAATAATTACATGCCAGTATCAAACCACCATTTAGGCAATGTAAACATGCAATAAATCAAGGAAATTTTCGGTAGATTTACTGGGTTTGACAGAAAATAATGTTGAATTTTATCGTTGAACCTTGGCCTTCCTCCTGACGATAGAGAGCCGTTCTCCTTGTGTTATAATAATTTCTGACAGTGATATTGTTCGAAATTCCTCAGTTTCATTATCCGTAGACCGTATTTTCATAATTTCAATACTTTCTGAGGCATGACAAATCTGTAATTAGCCATTGTCATCAACAAACTACTCTGAGTCGACCAAGCAAACCTCGGACACTTCCGCATGTTTGTCCGAGGTTTGTGGTTGCTAGGGACGGTTACTAGGGGGCGGGGCTTAATGGATCGGTCTATTCTTAAACAGTTAAGTGGTCAGGAGACGTGTTCCTTTCGAAATATCGAACCAGTTCCGAACGCGTTCCGTTCTGTGTGAAAGGAGTGATAATTTTAGAACAAGGTCAAAGTTCACTTCCGGTATCATGGCCTCTGCTCTGATACTGAGCGAACTTTTCGTACAAGAAGTGAGTAAAAAAGCCATGAGGATGATGTTTTATTTGCTCTTTGTATTGGGATTGCATGTACACAGTAAGTGACTTCAAGAAATATATATGGTTGTGTAAAATTTAAATCTCTGAAGAACGAAACACTCGTATCATTATTTCATTATTTTTCAATTGGTGATTTGGCATCAATTGTATTTTGCTCTCGTATAAATCATATGCTTATTGATATCGCATTATTGGAGTATACCCTATTGCACTTTAATCTTGTAATTGTGAATTAACATGTCCGTCTGAAATTATGACTAACATAATCATTGCCAGGCTGATGTAGCCAACAATCAACTTAGGTACCCTCGAGTAACCTTTTTTCGTGGTATTTACGAATGCTTATGTGTCGTACTATTGTTTCTATCAAGTTAGGGTTTTGTAAATCAGTTGATTTGCATGAGTCTAAGCAGAAAATTATCAACAATCATCAATTAATGATGTTCATAGTGTTTGGAATTGTCAGCGTTCAATTTATTTGAAATTGTTACCACGGAGATATGTAAAAAAGGATATAAAGAAACACAATCTTTTTGGAATCGCTAAAGATAGTATGAACCATGACCAATTTCGCCCTGTAAATGCACTTAATTATGCAATTTAATTCTGTAATACAAGAATTTGAAAAATGAAGAATTGTAAAGTATTCCCAAAATTATTGAGAGTTCCTTTGTTTTTAGATACCGGCCCCCAAGAAACAGTATTCCTCTTTCCATGGAGAATGTTGTACCGACTTGCCACATGGATGATTTTGGTCGTTTCTTTCGTATGGCCAGAACAAATTTTGAGGCTGTTGGGCGCATCACTGCCGAGTAGCCTCATTTCACCTTGACACCCTGTGGTCGGAAATCAATTACTTTGGAAAAGCAACTTTTAAGTACTCTGTGGTATCTGAGGAGCAAGGACACTTTCCATAAAATAGCAGACAGGTTCAACATGACAGAATCCTCTTTTTCAAGAGTACGAAAGTATTTTCAGCTTTTCTGGATGATGTGCAAAAGTAATTTTCATGGCCATCTCCTCAAGAACGAGGGCGTATAGTAGCCAATGAATTCCAAAGGAAGAATGGAGTCCCAGACATTGTCGATGCAATCGATGGAACTCACATACCTATTATAGCCCCTACAGAAGATGCAAAATTTGTCATGAATAGGTAAAACTACCATTCAATCGTTTTGCAAGGAGTCCGAAGTGAAGACATGCATTTCATTGACTGTAGTCCCGGTTTCGACTAAGTTCACACATGTTCATGATAGAAAGAGGGAGATGGAGTAATATGAAACTACCCTATGACAGAAGATTATGTTATAGCTGTTGAAACGATATTGAAGATGAATATCATGTGTTATTAGTATGCCCACTCTATGCCTTGTATCGCAAACGCTATTTGCCAAAATATTATTATTCACCTCCTTGTATGATAAAATATACCCAATTGATGAATAATCCATGCCGAGACATTATTTTGAATTTATCAAAATGTGTTTATCACATCATGAGTGAGTGAGTTGGTGTTTAACGTGTTTTGAACAATATTTCAGTTATTAAACACGTGGTTGTTGCCATCCAAAAAGAGAGTAGACAGATCAGAGAGAAAGGGATCGACAGGATGAGGGAAAAGACGGAAAGAAAGGCATAGTAAGAGATAGAAAGCAGGTTTTAGAAGGACTCACATTTGGTCTGGCTTCTATCCGTCGACCTGTCCAGCTTGGGTGACCCTACCAGGAGCATGGAAGCTCCAGCTAGCATAGCTCTCGGGGTCGCAGAAGCACACAAACCACCACACCACGATAAGGTAATATCATGAATGTTTATAAACAAAATGTAACTTCTTAATTCTATTGTCATATTGTATACTTAGGCTTCTGTAATATGTAAGAAATTGATGTATCTGAAAACAAACTTGTGTATCTCACCATCCACCCACAAATGATGTGTATTGTAATGCTTTATTTGTTTTGGCCTTTGGCCTATGAAATAAAGAACTTGAACTTGAGTACAGGCTACCAAGAAAGTTTGCATGATGCTCGAATATTAAGGCAGTCGAGTCTCTGGGATAATGGTTTGAGGATGTGTGGAAATCTGCATTTACTTGGAGATGGTGCTTATCCCTGTCGAAGGTGGCTCATACCTTCTTACGGGAATATTAGCCATCTAACCCAACAACATCTTCACTAAAATTACTGCTTTTCCAACAGCAGGGTTGTTATATTGAAAGAGCGTTTGGTTTACTTGAAGGTCGTTTCCAAAGATTAACAATTGTTACAACAAAAACCGTTTCAGCAGCATCAGATGTGGTCATCGTTTCGTGTATATTGCACAATATCCTTCTCTTAGCAGGCAATGACATAGACGATTTTATGCAAGCTCATTGAAGCACAAGGAATCAATTTAGTGAAAAATGATGCTGAAGGATTCCTGAAACGTGATTTGTTGGCTAGAAATCTGCCCTAAGCAAGGAAGGCCAAAGACATTGTAGTTAAGATCGAGAACAAAACTATGAGGACACTTTCAAGTCATTTAATGTGTTCAACAGCGAAACAGGCATGAACAACAACCAAAACTTTGAACATGAAAAAGTAACTACATGAATAATAAAAGTTAATCATTAAACAATAATTTTGCATGGCTTGAATGATTACAAAACCGGTGTGTATTACATGACGGCGAGATGGAAATATGACATTTGGCTTCAAAATAAAATTTTATATGTCTTTTAAAGGGGCAGTAGCACGTTTTTTGATAATTTTATATTTTAAAATTTTCACTGATAGTTGTAAGGTAATGCTAACTGTATTATTTTGACAGTGTCAAAAATCTAATTACACAGGCCAATCACCCATAGTAAGAGGACAAAGTATGAAGATTCACATAAAATGCATTGGCGGCCATTTTTTGTGAACACCTTTAATTCATTTTGTGTAAGGAAAAGGAATCGCATGGCTAAACTTTACGTGATATGTTTGAATTATTACTGCTTTATTTAGTTTAAATACATTGTCTTTCAATTGGAACCATTTATTTTCATTTTCTTGACATCACCTTATATTCCCCCTAAAAACGTGCTACTGCCCCTTTAAAGACCAACAAAAGAGAATTTAATATACCCCCTCAAGAATATTGTTATATGAATGGTATTCATCTGATTTTATGAGATTCATTTGACATGTGTTCTCACAAGATAATACAACATAACTAAGGGCTCTTTAGCTCATGAAAAAAACAACTCTGTGAACAAAATAGCTATTAACTAGTTGTTTCAAATTTTACCAAACTTTACCATTAGTATTTAATTCATGAAAAATCTGTAAGTAGTTAAATAAAACAATGCCCAGTTTGATATTCAGATGTCAAGAAATAGTTTAGAGAATCATCATACAACGTTTTCAAATGCAGATTTCTATTCTAAACAGGAATTCAACAAAAATATTTTTTTTTATCGGGTGCCTACAGACTGGGCAGAGCTCTAACTTCTGTGCACATTCAAGGCAAGTACAAATGTGACCACAGGGATCAAAGGCACACCGCTGTTTCTCCTCCATATAAATCTGACATTCAGATTCTGTGAAATAAAAAGGTTTGGTCATAATACAACATTATTTCAGTTGCCTGCTGGCATTTATACAAATTAAAAAATATACATGTGTATCGAAATTATGAAATGTCAGGAAATGTGTATATATATCCCACTGACAAGCCTAAACTGCAGGTTTCAATGCTGAAACTTTCAAAGCCTCACTGTGACCTTGAAAATAATGTGAAGGTCACCAAAATCGACTGGGCCTGGCTCGTTCCCAATAAGATGCATTGTGTAAGTTATGAAGAGAATCCGGTGAATGGTTCTTGAGACATCCCGTTGACATAAATATAAAATATAAATATATAATGTAAAGTTAAGCCATGCGATTCCTTTTATTACTCAAAATGAATTAAAGGTGTTCACACAAAAAAAGGCTGCCATTGGATTTTATGTGAATCTTCATACTTTGTCCTCTTACTATGGGTGATTGGCCTGTGTAATTAGATTTTTGACACTGTCAAGATAATACATTTAACATTACCTTACAACTATCAGTGAAAAATTTAAAATATAAAATTTTCAAAAAACGTGCTACTGCCCCTTTAAGAACATTAGGAAAGAATGTGCTAGATGAGTAAGACTTTTGAGATTTAATGGGTTTTGAAGTAGCTTAGGATTTTAGGTGAACCTTCATACTTTGTTCTCTGACTATGAATGATTGGCTTTTGTGTAATGAAATTTTTGACACTATCAAAGTAATACATTTAGCGTTAACATACAATTATCAGTGAAAATTTTTAAATATAAAATTCTCAAAAAACGTGCTACTGCCCCTTTAAGGGGCACATACTCTTTTATTGGTAATGTGACAGGGTGAGGTCTACTACTTCCTACTGGCTTCGTCTTGAGGAATATCTCTTTGGCCGAACAGGTAGAGTGTAGGACTCATACCCGGATGTCCCGAGTTCGAATCCCGGTGGAGGTGGTTTCAAAATCACTTCTGTTACAGTAACATAACCAAAAAACAAAATACCTGCAGCCGTCAATGAGTAGAAGGGTGGCAGCTCTGTTCCACATATCCATGTTAGATGTGATGGTTTCTTCGTTGTCTTGTGTGATGGTTTCCGCCTGGTCTCTTAACAGCTGCGCATTCCGCCACCTGGTAGTCCTCATCAATGTCTGCCTCTGTGAAACCCCAAGAACCTGTTGAATTTATAAAAGTACAAAAATAAGAAGAGTATATAACCCTTTCAAAGTCAGAGATTATTATATTTTCGGCCTCTGGTCAATATACAATGCATATGTATAAAATGGACACATTAAAAACATATTAAATGCTTTTATTATTGTTACTTTTTAACTTTGGGATTAATAGTTTGTTTCTCAGTTTAAGAGTGTGGTTTTTTTTTTGAGAAGAGATTAGGATATAAAGGCAAAAGATGGTTTCATTAGAAACAATACTGAATGTCATTTATTCTAATAGGTGAATATGACGGACAAATATTTCTGTGGTATTAAACGGACGGTAGCATGTTTAAGGGGGAATATTGGTCATGTCAGGCAAATGAAAATAAATGGTTCCTTGATATTTAAACGTAATTAAGCAGTAATAAATCAATTATATTTGTAAACTTCAGCCATGCGTTTTTCTTTTACAAAAACAAGTGAGTAAGGGTACTTGAACAAAAATAGTGGACTTCATGTGAATCTTATATTAGCTTCTCTGACTATGGATGATTGTTTTTTCGCGATATGATTTTGAATACTATTAAAATAACACATTTAGCATTAACGCATTATTATCAGTGAAAACTTTTTAAATATCGTATTTCCATAAAATATGCTACTGGCCCAGTAAGAAATTAATTTAACCAAAAGCCTTGACAAGAAACATCTTAAACATACAGAATTCATGCATCTCACCACATTAGGTAAATTGTAGATTGTTTTTATTCCTTAATTTTATGATGAACTAGAGATTACGAGAACTTTGAATAAATATAACAAATATTTACAAAACCAATAGTATAACATCAACAAATAAGCAAACAGATAACAGACACCTTCAATCTATTTTGTATAAGATAACTTTTACTTAATATGAAAGATTAGGAAATGTGTAAATAACAATGCGGGCAAAACTTTTACAAACTAGATTAGCGTTTGCGGGATACCGCAAAAGCAGAGCAGCCCCGGAACTTAGGGTTTCGCCTTACCCTGTTCCGCCTTTTACAGGCCTCACCAAATTGGGAATTTTCTCGTGACCTTGACCTTTGACACTCAAGGTCACACAATCAATGAACACATTTCATTGAGTATAACATTAAAGTAATGAAATAAAGTGTTAAAAATTAAATTTATCCATTTTCTTCATATATGTTGACCTTGCTGTGACCTTGACCTTCGACAGTTCGTACCCAAAACCTTTTGAAAATGTTGTACTTCTCAAGAGATAATATATACAAAATCTAAACTTCATAGCACAAAAACTTTTCAAGTTATTGTGTTTACTAGGAATTGCAATAACACATATATCATGACCTTGACCTTTGACCTTCAAGGTCACACAATAATTGAACACTTTTTATTGAGTATAACAATCATGTATTGATTAAAAGTGATCATAGTTAAAATTAAGCATTTTCGCTAAACCATGCTTAAGTCATGACCTTGACCTTTGACGGATTGTAGCCGAAACCTTTTCAAATTGTTTTACTTTTCCAAGGATGATATATACCAAGTTAGAGCTTCAAAGCACAAGAACTTTTCAAGTTATCGAGTTGACAAAGAATTTTGCGGTGATTTTATAACTCGTGACCTTGACCTTTGAACTTGAAAGTGAACATGTCATAATGATTCCTTGGAAGTATTAAAATTTAGACAGGTTCTTGAGTTCTGAAAAGCTAAATGGGATAAAGTATTACCCAATTTTAGTGCATTTTGTAATAACTCATATCTCATGACCTTGACCTTTGACCTTCAAGGTCACCCAATCATTGAACACTTTTTATTGAGTACAACAATCATGTATTGATTAAAAGTGTTCATAGTTAAAATAAAGCATTTTCGCTAAAACATGCTTACGTCATGACCTTGCTGTGACCTTTGACGGATTGTAGCCAAAACCTTTTCAAAAAACTTTACTTTTCCAAGGATGATATATACCAAGTTAGAGCTTCATAGCACAAAAAAATTTCAAGTTATCGTGTTTACAAGGAATTCTTAGAGTGAATATATATCTCGTGACCTTGACCTTTGACCTTGAAAGTGAACGTGTCAAAATCGTTCCCCCGAGGTATGAGTAGTAAGGTATGAATAAGAGGGACGGGGCTGCTAATGAAAATATTTTCATTCATTCTTATGAAAAATGGGCTTAAGAAACTTTGTTGAAAAAGACAATAATATATTTGTTTATTTTGCTTGACAGTAGGTGTGCTTACGTCTGATTTGATCCGCAGTCAAATTTTGACTGACCCAAAACACATGACTGAAAAAAAGACGATGTATCTAGTTCTTTGCGCAAATTCTCAAAATTCATGACTGAAACATATACTTTTTAAACCAATAATCTGTTTATCTACATGTTTCTTACCAGATTGCACACAAATGTGATGAGAAAACTGTTCCTTACACTGTAAATTCCGTTGACAATCTTCGCATTGAAACATAGTGTTTCGATTTGACGCCATCTTGTATTCGTCTGCTGTGCGGCCTGCACCACCTACATGTATTAAGCGGGAACATGTTCCCTACACCACGACCAGTGTTCGGAGCTAATCCTTTCACTTCGCGCATGTACGGAACAACCCGAACACAGTTCTGTTGACGAGAGGAGCACGCCTCATGTGTCGACTGTCATGGGGTGGCGTTGTTCATTCCTGCCTCTACGAGGCGCCGTGACCTGTCTGACAGGTTTGGACGGAGCTGGTGAGCATTTCGGCCAAGATGCATAAAGTTTGGAATATGTGGACTGGGACTGGTATTTTGGAGCTGCTTACGCTGATTGAGCACCTCTTACGTCAGCCAAAACGGGAGACACCTCTCATAGTTGAAGTAGATGTCCGAGGCATCACATCTCGTTTGAACTTTCATGTAAAACTGTTACCTTATCAATATCAGTTACAAGTTTATATTCATTTTTGTCAAAAGTGTTGCAATGTTCCAGCTTAGTATTCTCACAAAGAGAAATATTGTTCCAATACAGGAACCTTGTTTTCCATGTTATCACTAATGGGAATCAGCACTCACATAATTTCATCAAGCTTGCTGTCTCAAGTCAATCAGCATTGTCTTGCAGCTCATTGTATAAAAATACAGGTATGAGTCATAATTTGGTATCAACTTTGGTGTGATTGTTTAGATATATTATGCACATGTTTTTTGCTAAAAACAATCATATCATCCTTGCATGTATTGTACACAAACGCAACTTCACATCTAGTAGGAGCACAATATATATGTGTGTCACTGAATGTATCTGTTGTAATACACGGAAAACATGTCCCCTAACAACATAAACAGTTCTGTGCTCTCAACATAGGTGTGATCAGGACTTAAATTGTTTGCCACATTCTGTACACAGTAAATCATCTAGATGAATTGCGCTTATGTGAGAAGTTAGGGCGAAACCTCGTTATCGGTGGTTGGGCTTTTTCTAAGGGAAATAACTCTGTTTGTCCGTTTTCATGCGGAGCTACGGCCGCTGTTTAGGAAATATTATTATATGATCAATCACATGAAGGAATATCCGGTGAAATGCTTAAAACATTCAACGGCTAACCAGCAGGTGTATGCTTTGGACACCTGAAGACAAAACAGATAACATACGGCAAGAACTTCATGTAAGACGACATGAAATTTTCAAGGATCGTGTACATATGTTTATTAAAATAAAACCTACAAAGGTATTATGTATGTACTGTGTCTGAATATGCTATTTAATAGAATAAACATCATATACAGTTTAAATTTATCGTTACATTCACACATATATTCCAACATGTTAATTGACTATTTGACTAAAATTGAATTCTCTATATAAAGTTATTTGTTGGTGTAGCCTGGGCAAGTGGCCGACAGCCGACAACCGACGATACAGTTCTATATATAGCAATATATTTGTTGGTGTAGCCCGGGCAAGTGGCCGACAGCCGACAACCGACGATACAGTTCTATAGCAATATATTTGTTGTGTATAGTCTGAGCAAGTGGCCGACGATCCGATAAAACTCTATGAATGGCAATACATCTGTGTATCTGTGTATAGTCTAGGCGTAAAGCCGACAGCCGAAAGCCGACAATACACTTCCAAATATAACAAAACATTTATTCTATAAAGTCTGTGCAATTTTAGATATTAATTAATTTGATTAGCTGTGTTTTATATTTGACAATGTTCCAGTTTTGACGTTTGGAGTTATCTGCCCTTGACCGTCACGTTTGGCGTCAATGGGATTGTAGTGCAGTTACTTTGCGTTCTGGTGTTGCAGAGCACTGGGAGAAAGCATTTGATTTGAAAGAAAGTAGAGAATGATAAACAATATATATATATAAAATTTGCCGAATTAAATGTGTCTTTATGCCATGAAGAAAATCACATCTATAGGCCAGCGTACGACTGTGCGGAGGCCTATTATGTTTGAGTGAATGAGCGAATTGAACAATATTTCAGTTATTATACACGTGGCAATTAGCCATCAAAAAGAGAGTAGATAGATCAGGTATCAAAAGGATGAAGAAAAATACGAAAATATCGATATATATTTAAGATTTTAGGTGTACCAGCGGAGTAAATGGTATGAATAATTTGTAAGCAGAATTATTAAGTAAGATTTTGAGGTAACAGAACCATGACAATATTTATAAATCTAAAATCTAAATATACGTTTGTTCAGTATATGTGTTAATTATAAAAAAAAACGGCTTCTTATTAGGCTTATAAATCATATTCTGGACCTAATGATTTATTTTGCGAATATAATAAGAGTCAGTTGTCTCTCGGTCTATGCGTCATTTATTGTTCGAAAATATGTATTACTAAAAACTAATCTTTGACAGGATCTGCCATTCCCCGTCACGAGTTGGTAATTGTTTATAATAATAATAATGGGTATTTATTAGGCGCACATTTCCATACACTAGTGCATGCTCAAGGTGCGACCAACATTATAACCCTGGTCTAACCCGAGCTGACATATTTGTCGCTAGAAGGTAACCAACTACACAACTCTTTTCCAGATACCCATTTCCTGCTAGACCCATATAATTCATAAAGTATAAACTAAGATCCTTGAAAAAAAGTTTGTTGAGGTTTTCACAAGGAGTCAATATTTAAATTCATACGCGTTTGCCGTTACTTTACTCCCGATATGCCTACGCACGGCTAATTATCCCTAGCGAAATGTCATATAAAATTGAACTTAAGTCAAGTTGGTGTTTTCCTTTTTATCTAGCCGTCTTTTCAAGTTATATCTTGATTTGAAGTGCCCGGCCATGTCCTACGGTAACCAAATACAAATCGGCGCAAACTGAAATTCCTATGACGTCGCCGTAGGCTCTGTGACGTCATAGCCGCTCGTGACTATGACGTCATCACAATTGAACGAAAACCCGTCACATTTTACACGGCCGAAAGTTTTACGCGACGACAATGTCATTTGTTGATCGATAATTTCTATACTTTCGGACAATTTGACTTCCATTATTTGCATCGCCACATATGAAAATTTGCAGATAGTAACAACATGGAATAAATTGAACATGTTTTATTATATTTAAAATCAGGGAAAACAACTTTTCAGTTGAATATAAGTTCATAAATGACTGAAATAGTCCCGGCACAACGTTTAATTTGATTGGTTCACAACAACCAATCAAAAGACAGGAAAAGGTGTAACTTCCTAGGGACTAGAGCCGTGCTTTTCCGTACACCCGAGGAAAGGAACACTTGTGTCGTTTTTGCAAATTATATTAACCTTAGTATTTATAGAGTTAACAAAGCTGAATGTTCTAAAAATTAGATTCTGCTTTTAGTTTTAACCTGCGGCTTAATGTAATTTTTGTATCAACGAATATATTAGATAGCATGTAATAAATCACTGTTCGAAAATTCCGCACACTTGGCTGGTAATTCCGTACACGACAGCTGCCTATTCTGTACACCTGTCGAACTATGTGATAATTTTATTTAAAAAACATAGATTGTTAAAGATAACTGATCTAAACAAATCTTGAAGATGTATTTAACAATGTTTTGGTTTTCAAATATCTGACGAAACAGCAACGTTGTCTCAAACACATTTGTAAGATACTGTAAAGTATACCAACAGTGATGATTTATCACGTTTTCGTGATAACTGTAAACATAGAACGTCAGTGGCAACTTTTTGAAGCCACCCTTACTTAAAGTTTGACTTTATTTGCGCTGCTAACAGAATACCCATATATCACAAGCAACTAAAGAACATTTTCGCATCTTTGACAATCTCAACGCTTTATTTGTACGAGAACAATTCAATCTGGACTAGGCTCTCAGACTAATAGATTGTTATTGACCTTTGTTTATTGCATTTTTTATAAATATATCTTCAATTTAAATAATCATATTAGCAATATACACGAACACGATCTATGCTATAAATTATCTCTTTCGGAATTGATACGAAAAGGCTAAAAAGGGAAACGTCATACATTTCGCATTTTTCTTTTAATATCCTGTCTTTATTTTTTGTTGAAAAGCAAACAAAACTAATTCAAGGGGCAAAATTGGTAATAGCATTTTAAAATGGAAGTTTTAAAAGTTTTATGGGTGAAATCATTTTCTGCTCGGTGGCAGTGAGAAGGTTAAACCGAAAATCGGTGTACAGAATAACAAGGACCCTGAAAATTAACGCAGTAAATTAAGCTGCGTGCTATTCCGTGCACTTTTGTTAGGTCTTATTTCGTTTTTAAAATACAGTGTTTTGATTCAGGTAGGACTTTAGAATGTTTATCAAGTTCCAAACATACTATCCAAATGATTTTATTCTATATACAATTTCCTATTGATTAAGGAATGGTCCGAATAGCGTAAAGCTATGAATGACCTTGACTTACAATAACTATGAAGGTCAGGGTAAAAAATGGGCGTGTCCAACCTTATTCAACCAATCAACATTTTTATTAAATGTCTGACAGAAAATAAAAACCTAAGTAGGCATGTTTTCAAAAGTGTTTTGGCTTGGACGCGAATTATAGATATGATATAATTAACCAATGGAAACTTATTTGCATCTCTGATGAAATGACGCTCTTAAGATTCTGAATTTCATTTATATCAGCAATTTTGATTAAATTTTAAATAAGTTTGAAGACTTACTCTTGAGTTTAGTTTCATTTTGTTATATGCAAAAGTGCATTTATATTCAAAATATTGGTAAAACTAGGAGAAGCGGCAGTACACGGTTATTGAACGTTCAAGATTTATGAGGGAGGAGGAGACACAGGCCCCCGGGTCATTGAGCAGTCATCCCTTTAAAAAAAAAAAAAAAAAAAAAATGGAGATGACCCCCAGATTTGACAGCCTTCGTAGATACATAATATTAACAAGGCATAATATTATGTATCTACGAAGGCTGTCAAATCTGGGGGTCATCTCAACTTTTTTATATTTTTTTTTTAAAGGGATGATTGCTCAATGACCCGGGGGCCTGTGGGAGGAGATGGTTTCATGAGACGAAATTTTGTCGGGCTTTTAGTTTATCCTGAGTTTTGCAAGTGTATCCCACAACAATTCTTAATTACAACATAGAAATATTAAAATGGTTTAATTCAACATAACACGTTTTCGTCATTCCTTATGTGTAACCTGATCCAACGGTTTAGAAAAGCTCATCTAAAGTAACTTTATATGTAAAAGATCAAAACCGAGCAAAATGTTTTGTTTGGGCAAAGATATGTGGGCATACTTTCTCAAACAAAACCGAGGGGAGGTTTTGATGTAACATATAAAACGAAGTCAAAAGTCTTGACATATATAAGCACTGATAGTATCGCACATTGGCAGCCAGTTATTGTGAGCTGCCTGCACATTGCTCGCAATACACACAATCACAAACCCCCGACATGACAGAACAAAATTACGATCAGTTTAGCTGCATCCTCGGTGGCTCAAGCGATAAAGGCGCTGCGTCTCAACATAGAGGTACCTGGTTCGAATCCCACTCGAATCATACATCGATAATTTGTTCAAAAGTCACAATTTTACAGGTCCATTTGTATATTTCGAGAATTTCTATTTACAAGGCCAAGTGAGGAGAATTGTATAAGTTGTCCCCTGGATATTCACAAGGAACAGGGGCATTCTTTTGAAATTTCCAGGGATTTCCATAGAATATGCCCGGGATTTCCATAGAATGTCCCTTTGATATTGGGTATGGCCCTAAAAGATTAACCCGAAAAATGAATAACCTTCAACAACAACACAAATGGGTACGGGATAGCTCAGTCGGCAAGAGCGCCGGTCTCACGTCGCTTAGGTCGGGGGTTGAATTCCATCCAGGCCAAGGTGTAAAAACCTAGAGTTCTCCTCTGTTAAGTGTCACCCTGGAGCCCTCGTGTGTTGTGCAACAAAAACTACTCACTTAAAAGATCCCACGAATTCATGTCAGTGGCTGAATTGTGGATACACGAACATGTGCATACATACTACGAGCTGTCGGTTATCAGCGTTCAGCAGTGTTAGACAAACTGCTGTGAGTATGTGTCTCAGTTCACCCAGCTGTGAATGGGTACCCTGTGAGGCATAGAATGGTCCCTAACCTGAGCGCCACATACAGATGCCGGTTAAATACTCCCCAGGGAGTTGAATTGCAAAAACGATCGGACGGTGAAAGAATGACATTGACCAGGGGAAAGAACAAGCGCCTTCAGCATATATAATATTCATATATAATAATAACAAATATGGCGCCGGAGATTTTTATGATGTCCACTCGTATGAAACCTGTTGAAACGCAATTGTTCTACAGAAAAAAACTGCTTTATGAAATACGACTTTCATTTGTGTGGACTTTAATGTGTTCTTTTCAATATAAAAAGGCGTGACACAATTAATCTGTAATTGATCTCCACTTGTGTAAAGAAAACTCAAGTGTTAGATGCACAGGTATGTAAATGTGAACAAACGTTCGGTAGGCTACTGTAATAATGAATGAATACAATCCCTTCCAATTTCTCATGTCTGATAACATGTGTACAAACCTGTAACCTGTTGGTTTCAAGCCAAGTGAGTGAATCATCAGACCACGGAGCGAGTTGCTAGGATGATGTTATCCATGACCTTGTGAATAAAGTTATTTAATCCTGAGTAGAAACATTACTCTGCATTATACTTTATATCATATTGACCATTTAAAAGTTCATTGGTGCCAAATGTATATTGTGTTATTAAAGTTGTGTTTTCTGTTATCTGTGGTCACATCAACAATGTCCATGCAATCTAGACTATTGTGGTCTGGCTTGGAAATGTCAGCGGGATACACGTGCAGCACGAGCGGCTAAGGCCAATGTTGGGTACCCGAAATATTCCTTGTTTCTCAAATTTGATTCAATAGAAATTACACACCTCAGTTGGATTTATCATATTTTTTAGTATTTCACTTTCAAATATTTATTTTTTCACAGCTTACATTAAAACTGACAAGTGCGGGAGATACTTCATCATTCAAATTAGAGATTTGCCTCAGTCACACGTTAGTTTTTACTACGTTCTACCCTATTTTATAGGGGCAGTGGCACGTTTTTCGATAATTTTATATTTTGAATATTTCACTTAAAATTGTAAGTTATTGCTGAATGCTTTATATTGACCGTGTCAACAACCTCATTACACAAGTCAATCACCCATAGTCAGTCGATAAAATATGAGGATTCAGATAAAATCCATTTGGCGGCCATTTTTTCTGAACATCTTGAATTGAAACGGTCAAAGTGCGGCAATTCTGTTCGAGGTACGGTAATCCCGTTTAAAGTACGTTGGTCCTATACGTCCAAATTTAGAACGGGGAGGACATTGGACATGTCAAACGTCCTGGAACACCCTTCCGTTTTAGGAGAGAACGGGTGAACAAAAACGAACAATTAAGAATTTCTTCATATTTTCATTCAAATCATTCAAATTAGAGATTTGCCTCAGTCACACGTTAGTTTTTACTACGTTCTACCCTGTTTTATAGGGGCAGTGGCACGTTTTTCGATAATTTTATATTTTGAATATTTCACTTATAATTGTAAGTTATTGCTGAATGCTTTATATTGACCGTGTCAACAACCTCATTACACAAGTCAATCACCCATAGTCAGTGGATAAAATATGAGGATTCAGATAAAATCCATTTGGCGGCAAGTTTTTCTGAACATCTTGAATTGAAGCGGTCAAAGTGCGGCAATTCTGTTCGAGGTACGGTAATCCCGTTTAAAGTACGTTGGTCCTATACGTCCAAATTTAGAACGGGGAGGACATTGGACATGTCAAACGTCCTGGAACACCCTTCCGTTTTAGGAGAGATGGGGTGAACAAAAACGAACAATTAAGAATTTCTTCATATTTTCAAAATAACAAGTTTATAATGTCTTGTTTTAAAACATTTACGAAAACATGGGATCACCGAACGATTTTTAAAGTTATCGACGTTATTAATATTACGGCAAATCATGCTGTTTCTAACCAATTTTGAGTACCGCGCTTTCCATGAATAAGGTAACTATGATATAAAAGACAATTCAAATACGTACAGGGATGTCCAAGGAACTTATATTGAAATTCAAATACGTACAGGGATGTCCAAGGAACATATATTGAAAATGAAAATGACTTAATATTAGGCACTTTTCAAAAACAAGGGCATTTTTGTTATCGTTTTTGGCGTATTCGATAGAATTTTAAAGTGATACACATATTTTAGATATTGCTAGTAATTAATAAGTGTACATTTAAATAACCAAACAAATCCAATAATAATAATAATAGTAGGGGGTCACCGAATGTTTTGCAACTCTAAAACATCATTTTAAACTAGATAAAAATGCTTAAAAACTTGACGTCACGGCAGTTTTAATCATATTAAGTACAATGTTGTCGACCTACCATTTTATAATTATCAACAGCACTTCCTGTCTATAAACTTCGTAAACAGTTGTCACAAGGTCCATTCCGTTCTCCCACAGTTCGAGCCATTTCTTCTTTAAACATTCCATTGAACCCCATTGAACACAGACATTTTAATACACACAAAACCAAACATCAATATTGTCTATGAAACTACTGCAGATATATGTTATCATAACTATAAGGTTACCAAATGCGTCACATTTCGTTTAGATATTGAAATAGCTGTGGCCCACATACTTCTGTTGTACTTCAGTTTATTGAAGAAAAATGTTGATGTGTAGATTGAACGAAATTTTAATTTTAATTTGGATGTACATGTATATAGTGTTGAGCTAGGGTCTGAAGAAGTTACCTACCTCTACCTCAGTTTCAAATTAGACGAACCCTCACGCACGTGAATCAAACTTGAACACCCCGGCTTCAGTCGGTAACTATTCCATATCATTTTATGAAGACATTGAATATCCTTTGAAATGGTGTCAAAGAAAGCATCGGAGGTGTTATAGCTCCTAATTGAGAAGAGATGAAACTGCCAAATACTGTTTTTTAAATTCGTTTATATTTTTTTAAAAAAGAGGTTATGGTTACCAGTATTCAAATTTGTAATCTAAACTACGAGCGGTTTTCAGAGTTATCTGTTAAAAACTGCCGTCAACAAATCGGCAAATTACGCAACTGCCTACCATTTTCGCGTACTTTAATAAAACCGCGCTTTCCGCGAATAAATTTACATTTCAAATACATTAAAGTGGTTGTTGCGAGTTCATATATTGACAAATAGTGACAATATTAGCGGAAACCAAAAGAAATTAATACGGGATAACCAAATCGTGTTTTACACCGTAACGACATTTATTAATATACCGTCACAGCAGTTTTCATTTCAAATACCGGTACATCTTTGACGGCCTACCGTATAATTATAAACAACAACACTGCTAAACTCAGACTACAGATTACACAAGTAAGGTACTTACATGCTGTTTAAATAGTCAACAATATATATGAACTCGTTAATAAACCTTATTTTCTCAATTAGACGCCGGGTCTCGAATAGAGGCCGGGGGTATGGCTGTTTGGTGTAAATACACGCCTGGTTTCGAATAAACGCCGGGCCTCAAATAAACGCCGGGTGATAAGTTGATTGATTGCTGCTCCCGTAGTTGAATGCATATACCGTATTTCCTTAATTACACGCCTGCCTTGAATATACGCCTGCCTCGAATAGACGCCCTTGCATAAGACTTTCTGAAAATAATAAACGCCTGCCTTAATTAAACGCCGCGTAAACCAAGTTTAATATATAAAAACGCTTCTTTTTGGTTAAATTATCTGATTTTTTTCAGAATAGTCTAAACGGTTTCGCTTTTTACGAAATAGACGCCTGCCTTGAATAGAAGCCTGCCTCAAATAGACGCCTATGATGTAGACCCTTTGAAAATAATAGACGCCCGGCGTGTAATTAAGGAAATACGGTAAAGTCTTCTGCCTGTGCGTGATACATGACGAAATTTTATTCTTATAATGAATAGACGCCTGCCTCAAATACACGCCAAGTCTCAAATACGCGCCGGGGGTGAAAAGGGGTCTGAAAAAAATGACGCTTGGGGCGTCTATTCGAGGAAATACGGCAGATGATGTGTGGCCTTACGACATGTCGTAAAATGACCGTTAAAAAGGCGTAACGTTAAGTTGAGCAGTTTGCGTATAAGCCTTTGCCGCAGTTTTTGTAATGATGTAATAGTGTACACTTTCGTATTTTGTACAACAAAATGTTGTCGCAAAATCTTGCCGTAGCTTAGAAGAAATACTGGGACCTATTTCTCCTAAATACATTGCAAAATACTAACATACCTAAAGTTGTTTTATGTACAACATTGTTGCAACGCCATTATATAACATGGGCAGTAATGTAACTTTTAGGAAAGGTTACAATGTTGTCAATAACTGATCCGATAACGAAAGAATTTACGCAAGAAAGCTGACCCAGATAATAAAGTAAAAATGCCAACATTAATGCATAAAAATATGTGATGACAGGCATTCTAAATTTGGACAAAATAGATCCAACTTATTTTATGAATATTTACAATGATAAAGAGCCTATTTTCGACATATTCTAAAATTGCATTAGGGAAAATAAATCGAATACAGATATATAAAGTGAAAAATGGTTAAGTGCAGACTCATCTATTTCTTGTGATTCAATGGAAATGAATTTTAGGTTGTCGGCCACTGTTAATGACTATTTACAGAAGTACAAGTATGCTACAATGAATGAAGATGCATTGTCGGCTGTCGGCTGTCGGTCACCGTTACTGACTACACACTACACAAGTATGTTATTATAAATAGATATGCATCGTCGGCTGTCGGCTGTCGGCCACTCTTCCAGAGTATACACGAATATCTTATCATAAATTGAAATAAGTTGTCGGCTGTCGGCTGTCGGTCACTCCATCTGACTATACACTAAACATCACTCATACATATACACTGACAGTATTATGAACACATCGACCCTGCCATTATTTACATGTTTAAAGAACGTACCTTTACATATTAAAGGTAGACATCTAAGTAAAGTATGTGGTTACTTTATTTACTTTCAGCGAATGTTGCAAGTTTTGTTATAAAAATACATACATATCCTTTGTAGGTTTTGTATCATAAATATATGTACACGGACCTTAAAAATTTCGTGTCGTCTTACATGAAGTTCTTGCCCATTACCCAATGTAAGTGCGCAACAAAAGTGAGTCCATCAAATCTTCTTATGATTAATTAACCCATCATGGGAAACAATGAAAAAGTTGCATCTGTGGTAATTATGTCCAAAGATATCACAAATGTCATCATGGAATCAAAACTCAAATTCTTTAAACTCAGTTTCACACAATTTTGACCAGTTGCTAACTAAATTATTTACAATGGTCAAGTCTGAACCATCGGACAGAAACGTGACAGAGCTTTGTCTTCTCATGGACCACATATTCAATAATTGGAGAATGCGTCCTTCTTTGGCAGGGAGGCCACTTGCCACGGTTTTCAAACGTCTTATCAGTTGTCCAACAAACATCTTTCAGTCATGTGTGTAATAAGTCATCAATTATAGGCACAAAAACACATCAATCACAGGCACAAAGTTATCAATCACAATATAAGACGTTATTCACAGACACTAAATCACGCTCCAACATCATCATAGTTTTAACGTCAAGCTTCAACATATTGTAGCAACAAGGACCTCATTGTATATTCCAAAGATTTTCTTGGTGGGTAACGGAAGCTTGGATGGAACATAAATCTCAGGTTCAATTTGTTCACGTAAACAACAACATTAAGCACATTTCGACGAAACCTTTTCCCATTAATGGTCTTTTTCTTTCGCATCTCATACTTGAAATATGGCAATACATTCTCACAGTGTTGAGGAAATAATGGTCTGAATCCAGTGGCATAATAGCGATAATTTACCTCATCTTCTTGTTCATCTTCTATGATCTCAATATCAGTGTTCTTTGGTAAACCACAAATCCTGCAAAATCTGTCCTTTTAGTACACAATAGGCCAATTTCTCTTCAACCATATGCTGTCAGGACTATACAATAATTTCTTCTTACAGCTTTGTAAAAGCAGCAAACCCGAATTTCTTCCATTTTACATTTTACATCAAAAATACACAAGCACAAGCACAATCAACCAAACATCCTCGTAGTAAAAGTTGTGACAGCTGATAGTAAAAATACGGTATGCTTATTTACTAACCCTTGGACCTGACCTCGTAAGTCACCGATATAAACCAATGAAATTGCGTAGAATCAATGTCAGGACCCTTGACCAATCCTGCCTTTAATGTGACCAATAACAGGACAACACTCATTAATATGCATGCATACTCTTCACGGGGAATTTAAATCTCGTTTCTGATGGGGAAAAAAACAAGAATAATATTCATTGGTAATCTTTATTTCGTATGAGAACATAATAATACATTTTTCCATCCAAATAGGTTTCATTGTTTTACAGTTACACACTTGTCAATATGCGAAATCATCGCTACCGTGATGAAAGCAAATGTGGGCCAACAACGTACTCACATCAAATTTAATTAAAGAACGACCACACCGTCTCAATCGTCGTAACTTCCACATTCAATCGCCCGGTTTCATTGGCTGTCACAATAAAAGCGTGAGCTAAGATTGTGGTTGTAATAACGTTTTTTACGACAAAATATATCTTAAGGAACCTTTCTCGAATCTAATGTGCTGTTTCTTGAGTAGATGGACGGAACAAAACTTAAAATAAAGCATAACTTGTTTGAACTTATATTTTCCAACAACAATATAATAAAGGACGAGTAAAGATTTCTGTAACCAACATATGACACAATAACAAACTGTTTTTGAACTTTTTCCCCGAACAGTATTTGCTCGATATGTACATTTGTCTTGTGACCTTTAAACTGAAAAGTTGAGTCTCATCTAACATCGGTTGTAAAATATTCTGTATTAACTTTAATTGCAAATTTAAGAGCTAGACAGACTCGGATGACAATGACAGTGATCATGACAACATAGTTAGTGGAACATTTAAATAATTATTGACAATATTCAAGAATAAAATAGGACATGTTAAAAAAAAGTGATGGGGATACTACTCTTGGAGGGTCAAAATTTAAAACCACATGTGACACATAATTGATAGACGAGAGAACAACGAAGACATTGAACACTTAACGGTGTGTTTATGATTTGTAGAAATAATTTTATGAGACAACCAAAAACAATCGATGAAAATTAAATTCATTTTATTTGTTTCAAGGGTGGGTGTCTTTGATCTTTTTAACGTAAATTTTTATCTTAAAAATTGAAATTGCATGTTATAATTCAAACTTTGCCCACACAACAAGTTTGGTTAATTTTGGTTGATTATTAAAAAATGACTGATTATGCCTTCTTATGACTGGTATGACATTTTTTTTTTTGGATAAGTGGTCAGTAAATCGAATATACTGGGTGGTAAACGTACCCCGGAAATTGCTGACCACGAAGCGAGGGAAGTTCAAACTGTTGGCAGAGGCAGGGGACCAGGTTCAGGATCTAATTTTTGAATGCAATATACTACAGTTAATGCTTGATGTGGATAATAGTTCACATAAAAACTTGAATTACTTACTGACAGGTCTTTCTCCTGTTACTATTATCGAAAATCGGCAATGTGATTGCCACAGAAAGAGTTATAGAGAACAATATTTGACTCGAGTGGTTGACTCAAGAGGTGGTCTGCATATTGGAAACACAAATATTAAGTCAAAACGCAGACCACTCGAGTTAAACTATTTTGTAAAATAACTCATTTCTCTCAACCAAGAGGTATCAAGAAAGTGCACATTGTTCTAGAATTTCTTTTTACATTCTAAACAATTTTGGGTTGGGGGAGGGCATTGTGTTGTCTAACACTATCTTGGGTTGCCAACCCTTTGCTGTAGATGGTACACACAGCAAAGGGTGACTTAACATGCCGTGCCAAATGTTCTTCAAGTCTCATTTTGGTATAAAACCCTTTTGAGCACAAAGAACAAGAGAAAGGAAAGTTCTAATTAAGTAATCTCATATGAAATTTTAAACCCATGTTGGTAGTGTAACCGTTGCCGTATTCCTTACAAAAAAGGCTTGGGGCATCACTGTACCGGGATTCCTGAGTTTCCAAGGTCTCATGATTTTCTGAGGTCCCGTGAGTTTCCGAGGTCTCCTGAGTTTCTATGGTTCCGAGGTCTCCTGAGTTTCTGAGTTTCCCAGGTCTCCTGAGTTTCCGAGCTCTCCTGAGTTTCTGAGGTCTGCTGAGTTTCTGAGGTCTCCTGAGTTTCCCAGGTGATTTGAGTTTCCGAGCTCTCCTGAGTTTCTGAGGTCTGCTGAGTTTCTGAGGTCTGCTGAGTTTCTGAGGTCTCCTAGGTTTCTGAGTTTCCGAGCTCTCCTGAGTTTCTGAGTTTCCCAGGTCTCCTGAGTTTCCGAGCTCTCCTGAGTTTCTGATGGTCTCCTGAGTTTCTGAGTTTCCGAGCTCTCCTGAGTTTCTGAGGTCTCCCGAGTTTCTGAGTTTCCGAGCTCTCCTGAGTTTCTTAGGTCTTCTGAGTTTCAGAGCTCTCCTGAGTTTCTGAGGTCTCCTGAGTTTCTGAGTTTCAGAGCTCTCCTGAGTTTCTGAGTTTCAGAGCTCTCCTGAGTTTCTGGGATAATATCAACATCATCAGAGTAGATAGAATCAATTAGTTTGGCTGGAAAAGGAAAATCAAAAAGTCTGAGGTAGATTGAATGATGTCCAACTTATTTACACTTTTCATGATATTTGCACTGGCTAATGGAAATATAGATTGGGATTAACACACTTTGACAGTTACTTGACATTATCATTACAAACTTTATTGTGAGATATTTTCATTGCAGACTAAAACCCTTGTAATTACAATTCCTTCAATATATTAGACAAACGTTGCCATTCATTCTTTCTGCTAGAAACTTTACAAAAACTGTTGGCGTTTTGTTTGGTAGGCCTGACTATATGAGTGGAATAAGAATATGTTGTATTTTGAAATAAAATAGAAAATGTATCCTTTTGAAGTTTGTATAGCAATTCATTTAAAATTTTATATAGTCATTTACATGGCAATATTGATATTTATTATTTTCAAACTCTTGTGCTGGTCTCAAAGGTTAAGGTCAACATATTTTGAGAAAATTGATTATTTTAACTTTTAACAGTTTAATTCATTCCATTAATGTTATACTCAATGAAATGTGTTCATTGATTGTGTGAACCTGAGTGTCAAAGGTCAAGGTCACGAGAAAATGCCCAATTTGCTGAGGCCTGCAAAAGGTGGAACAGGGTAAGGCGAAACCCCAAGTTTAGGGGTTGCACTTTTTTTAGCAGTGTCCCGTAAACGCTAATCTAGTTTTTCAATTTTTTTCTTTATTTTCACAAAGGATTTGGTCGATCAATTTTCGGAACAGGCTAGGTTTCCAGTCGTTTTTAAATACACTGATGGAAATAGAATTAAATATTCATAGCAATGCTAATACAGGAAACACAAATAAATAAACAAATAGACAAAGTATATATTATAAATGAATTTAATTCCAAATGTTTTCAACATTTTCTCTTAATCATATTAATATTATATTGTAAATGTGGACTTCATGCAGCTGAGCTTGAATATGCATAGAAATTTTAAGCTAGAAACATTTATCAATAAATATTGGTATATATGTAAGGCGTCTAAAATGTAGGCATATAAATAGATAAACTGACCATTTTTTAAATATAAAATTAGATGAACTTATTTCACTGAAAATGTGCGAAAAAGAAAGTACAAGTACTACTTAATTTCATTAACGACATTATAAGGTTAAGCTACCCGTTTGTTTGCTTTAAATTCTTTTCTTACCTTACTAATCATTCACTAACAAAAAAAAGTAGTAGCCTAATTATCTTCAAATATTATTAAAGTGCACGGTAAAGAAATCCTCGCATGTTACGAGTGATTGTTGACATGGAAAGGTGAAGGTCACGGCTTGCTGCATGAGTATGCTTTCGGTTTGAAAATTACATTGTCAGGCATGTCAACTACAGTTGTGAAAACGCAAGAAATTGATCCAAAAAGTTGCCATAGCATCTTCTTCATGGTTTTGTCCATACTCTATAACTTCTTTAGCTACATCACTAGGAGTTGGGGCTTGCTGTCCTCGAACAAACTGTAAGAAGTGTTCCCGTTGCTCCTTCAAACCTGCAGTGCTCCAGATGCAGCAAAATAATGCTGCCTGTTACCTTGACTTCCTTCCGGAGTGCAAATCATGCAGAACTTCTCTGTTTGATGTACATGGAGTTTTGCTGTGCAATGTATTCAACAAGTTCTTGACTGATCCCAGTGTTGATGTTGATTACCAAAGTCATGAAGAGCACAGTAAATAAGGAATGTTGACAAATGTAATGGCGATGATGTAGGCAAATAGAGTTTTCCATTCAGACTTGCTAAAATGTCCAACAGTTTCCCGCGTAACTGCTGCCGAGTTACGAAACATTCCTTCGATTCAATTTGTGTTGCAATCAGTAACTGAAAATCAAAGCAGTTGTCGAATTATGGTATTATGTACCTCCCATTTTCTTCAGTTTTTCCAGGGCATTAGTTATGTCTTCAGTTCTTCATCAAGAGAACTTGGGATGATTTAATTTCTCAAGTTTCATGCAAGCAAGTGTAAAAAGATGAAATAAGTTGCTGTATGAACTGGGATCCTTGGGTACATTTGCAAATTTAATAATATATGGCCTTCTTCGCTCACACAAATTTCCACATCTGTAACATTAAGTTGATTGACTGTAGTCATGAATACATGATGTTAACGAACTATTGGTTCATTAAAACTTTCCAAATATTTCACATAGTCCTGTGCTACTTACTTCTTGATGATCAAGTCAGGTTTTGTTTGGTGATTCAATAGAAAAAGAATAATGTTCATTATCAGTTTCAAATACAAGTTTCTGATTCACATTAAAATCTTTCCTGTCACAAGAGGATGATTCTGTAAAACTTGGATGTAATCCAGCGTCATTTGAATTTTTATTGGGTTCAGAAATTTAAAATGATGGATCTATTGCTCGCTTCTTGATTGGGGTACTGTGATTATGACAGTCTAGATCATTAGTGACAATTTCTGCCAGAGATCGCTTTAATATTCTTCTTTGTATTCTGTTTAGAGATAGATTATGTTTCCTCCTGGTCATGGCTGCCCTGTAAACAATTGAATCTTTTCTTAAAATTGCCATCTTACCTATTATACTTATTCATTTCATTGAGAAACAGCTGAATTGGCACTGTATTTTACTGCTGTATATTTCATACAGCCCCAAACCTTTGCCTTTGATGAATTGTAGCAGAACACACCTTTCAAGTTCTGGAAAGCTAAGTGAATAAAAAAGTTATTACCCATATGGGCGAGGATGCACGAGTGGATAATTTTTTGGGATATCTGCACATGTGCATTTCAATGATTCTCAACGTTGATTGGTCAGTTTCCAAGAGAATGAAAGACATGAAATAATGTTCACACTCGCTAACCTTATTGGTTATTCTATAAATAGCCATAAAAATGGAAAACGGTGGAAACTTCATAAAAACTGGGCTGCTAATACTTAGTTGCTGCACATTTCTAAACACATGGGTAGATAACCCTGTTTAAATTGATATTTTATAAGTAAAACAAACAATTCTATACATGCATATATTTATAAGCCTCTGTTCTTATTAGCCGTATGCATGGTGTATAGAGGTAGAAATCTCATTGTAAACAATCAAAGTTAATTGTGTAAACAGCGACACAGTTTCAAAAGTTGCCTGTAGCTCTTCTGTCCTTCACCAAATAGAAAATTGCTCTCATCATTTCTCCATTTGCAGAACAGATATAAACAGTTTTAACATACACTCTAGTTGTCTTGGGGATTCCTCATTTCAGTAGATGAGTTTGTTGGATCTATAGTCATGGTTTAATGCGAGGAACGGGATTTTAATCCCACCCCCACCCCCTAGAACTCATATTTCCGCATTTGATAGTTGTTAGCAGATTGAAAGTATTGTTGCTTGGAATGCATAACCCGAAGTTTTGGGATCAAATGTAAAGAGAAGCTTGCATGTCCACTTCATCACTCATTTTGAACAGATATGTTACTCGATACATCGAATTTGGAACTATCATATAGTATGCAATGATTGTCGAAATGAACTGGCTGTCTGTCTGTCCGCAATCATATCGTTTCCGGTGACCTCACAAACTGTAAGATCGAGCTCAGTGAAAGTTGGTCTGAATTTTTTCAGTTCTTTGGAATTATCATCTTTCTGAAAATTTTATTGGTCGTAGTTACTTGTTACCTTGTTAATGAGACTTAGAGTATTTTAAGTTTTTGTTGTTTCATTAGAATGTGATGTCCATTCTTAATAGAAGCGCTTGTTCTATTTTTACAATAAAGTGACTATATATAAGATGTAAGCACCCTAATTTTATTACACTGCTCAATTTACAGACACTAAATTTTGTATCAGCCTCTGTAACAAAATCATCAAGTTCATCACTAACGTGTCTTTCAGTACCAGAGGGTGCACTACGAATTACATTCTGGTTATCATCCGTACAGTTCAACATTATTGTTATGATTTATTGTAATTTAGAGGAAGAGCTTAGTACCAAATTGTAATTGTCATTTAACAAACGAAGAAATAAGTATAGGATTGACATTAAGTTGAATAAATTAAGATAAGAATACCAAATAAATGGATCATGATTTTAAACCTTTGACATTGAATACCTTGAGTCTATTAGTAAGTCAAGCTAATTTAACATGACTAAGACCTGCATTCTTCTAGGCTAGGTCTGTTAATGAATTGTTCTATCGTTGCAAAAGCACGCTGTACAACTTAACAGTTACTATAAAGCAATGATGTTTATTACCCGTATGGTTGAAAATAAGTTGTGACGTATTTTTAATATGAGCACTAGTGCTCATATCACTTTTGCCAAGCAACGTTAGCTGTAGCGCGAGTTCCCATATTATTTCGCCGGTGACGCCATAACACCATTGTTTGTGACGTCACTGTAACCGGCCGTCGCAAGGGGCTCGTTTCTTGCATAATTCTAAGATGATAAAATTGAGTAGTATCGGTAATAAAGAAATTATTACCCTCGGAAGTGTGTCATATGAATTTTTTCCCGGATGATAATCTCTATATATCAATCATGCCATTACTAATGTTTCAATAGCAAATGCTCAATGTAGAATGAAAAAGTTAATTTTTTTGATCTTCAAAGGGTCTCCAAATTCCAATGCTTTACAATGTAGATAGAACAGCCAATGTGCTTTCAAAAATACTGCTTTGTTTGTAAAATTGTAATACTGATTAACCTTCTGTATTAATCAAAACTGTTTTTTTAGTAAAAAAAGTCAATATTTGTGCAGAATTAAAAAAAAAATTGATATTCAGAAAATAGCCGACAAAATTCAAGCATCATTTCAGATTTGGAAATTTATGTCATGATATTATATTTCACTGAAATGTGTAACCATTTTATTCATTCTTAGCATGTGATAACGATCGATGGAATTATCCAATCAAGTACAAGGACTCGACAGCAGGCATATTCTGGCTGTTACAGCCATTAGTTTTACAGCAGAAAGTACAGTTGAAGTTGAACTTGTAGGTCGAGTCTGGGTGGAAACCTACACATTCTGGTTTCAAGGTTGTTTCTTTGAGCCACTTGTCATCACATTCGCTTAATGTTGCACATCTGAAATCAGGATTATTAGTTTTCCATAATGTGGTTTGTTCAGAATGTAAGGAACTGACGTTCTCGTGATATATAATGATATCGTTAATAAAGTTATTTACAAGTCAACAAATTGATAATGAAACAGTAAGCAAAGCAATTCTTAAGCATTTTCTATCATCCTATTTTGATCAGACATTCACTACGTTTGATATATATGTCGTTAACATTTAAATTCAGTCAATTATGAAATATGCCAATATATAATTATGACAAGCATGTTATTTTTGTTAAGATTGTTTTAATTTACATGGCGATAAATGATATATATATTTCTGTAAATTTTACAATATCAATTGAGCTTCTTTGTCCACATCAATCTACGAGAGTGTACTGATTGCACTTCCAAAATCGAACCTCTTTGTATGTTTCTGTGTTCCATCTTGTTTGTTTTCTACTGAGGTCATACACAGATCAGAAGGATGTCCACATCGAGTAACACCAACATGTCCCTTACAGCTCTGTCCACTACACACCTGGCACTTCCGGGATAGATCAGGAGCCGTCGTTGGAGCTAAAACAACAATAATGATATATACGTTTCAATAGATAGTGATCAGTCGTGTATTATCAAGTATTATTACCTACATTGCCAGTGATATCGGGGTTCATATTTACCATATGATGCCCTAGAATAAAATATCACTGTTTTTACTGTGCGTCGTGTTATAAACATTTCTTTGACAGTGACGGTTCGCATATGACGTTATGTTCTATAAGGGCTTGTGATGACTAGTCCGTCTATGTAAGTAGATTTCGAGGATTTTCTTTCATTGCGCAACTAAGGTATGCGGAGAATATTTATTCCCGCCCAGGACATATCGTTTATGATATTGTTCGGGAAATGCTTATATTTAGGCACTCATGTCACAAAATTGGTAAGTCATGGACAATCATATAATGTCCTTTATCTAGTCCCTTACAGCCCTACCCACTGCACACATGACGAAGACGAGTCAGGAGGTCTTTTGAAGCAGGATAATAGTTTAATAAAGATTTATACCAGGTCATTAATGACTCTCAATACAAAATTAGATTTAGACGTTTCTCCCGGCGTGAAAATCATTTTGATGGATCTTAAGGAAACTTCCTATTACTTTAATGTGTTGATGCATTTTAATTTATCTGAATCATCTGTAACTGTATACATATGAAGGTATTTTTATTGTGTAACACATCTGACAATGGCAGGTGTGCAAGCATTCTCTCCCCACAGAGGCAACTCAGTTATACCTGAATTAGCCTCTGTTCTATTACGGCTAATACACGGGATAGAAAAGTAGAAATCTGATTGGAGGCAATCGAAGTATGTTGTGCAATCAGCGACGCCGTTTCAAAAGTGGTCATTCGCAAAAGTTCGGCTATTCCTGTGTGGATCCGCATCAAAGGGAGATAACTCTTCCTTCTACAAAACAATCGCTTTTTACCTTCTCATTGGTTTTTGTTTGGTGAATTATTAAAATAAAATTTATCATTAAACGAAGAATAATTTACACAATTATAAAACAATATGTTTCTAATGAAAAACCCTATACATATCTGATTTTGAAATAGTATCCCTCTCTGAGACTCACACTGTTAATGAAAAAGAAACCTAAAGGCATGTTTCTTTTGAAAGTCACTGAGCGACCGTTGAGTATTCCGGAAGTCGTGGACATCCAAAAGGTGTTATCATTGGCTGCAAATAAGGGAGATATCTCAAGTTACAACTTTTTGCCGCTAGGGCGATCTGCCGGAACCCAAAGATTTTGGCGTAATGGAACAGAGGCTAACTGGGGTATGACTGAGTTGCCTCTGTGGGGAGAGAATGGTGTGTAAGAACCTTATGATAATTTAGTAATTTAAATAAAATTATTTTTTGTTAACGTTATGATTAAAAATGCGGAATTTTACTTTCATTGCACAAAGTGCTCAGTGAGCAAGCAGAATGGTTTGCACAACATCCATGACACAACACATTTCCTCCATGATTGATATGAGGGGTTAAGTTGCTTCCATCGCCGGCTGATGGAATCGCATGGCTAAACTTTACATTATATATTAGAATTATTACTGCTCCATTTAGTTTAAATACATTGTCTTTCAATTGGAACCATAAATTTTCATTTTACTGACATCACCTTATATTACCCCTACTGTCCCTTTAAAACGTTTTTCAGCCTTGAAATACTAAGAGCTCCATGCGCGAGACTTATGTGATAATTTGAGAGTTGTTGAACATGTTCAATTATTTAAATCGCAAATCATTTTCAATAATGATGTTCCAGTCAATATCGTTTGCTTTAAATGTACTTCAAGGCAACTTATAGGGGTAACATGTTGAGTTGAGTTGAGTGAAATTTCTTCAAACTGTTCCACACTAGTTATATGGTTATGTTAACTATCATTAGAAAAATACATCATATGATAACAATTTTGATTGGAATTCAGTTAAGGTTATATCAAAAGATTACACTTTTTTACTAAGCAGTTTTTATCCGCCATAATTGATTAGTTTATAGCCAAAATGATTTAAAAAATGCATGAAAGAATTTAAATGACAAACGCCAGCAGTTGACCTGTGAAAATATTTAAAATTTAAAATCACAACGTCAAAATCTGCATCAGTGTATGTTGCATTAAAGACCTAAATGACAAGCTTGCTAAGCATGTCGTAACATCACTATCATGGCGGGAAAATAAACCCCGAAAGTTGTTTACACATAAAACAAGATATAAACAGCCGTGCAAGTTTAACAACCCCCATGAATAAAGGCGATAAAAGTATTTGGTAACACTGTTTAGGACTGGAAGTATATATGAAAACATCGTGAATAATCAATTGTCTACGAGTTTCTATGAATTTCAAATCACCTTATGTTATCTGGTAAAGCACATAAATAAGAACAATAGTGTATATTACATTTATTTATAAAGCTCATTTCAATACGAAAGATTGAATTAGAAATACATATTTATGATCAGAGCTGTAATTAAATACGCAAAACATTTACATACGATAGTGTTTATAAAAATACACATGTTGACTTTAAATTAAGCTTCAATTAAATTAAAGGTGTAAAATTCAAATAACTTAATCTTAACTTGAAATTCTCAACAAATGTTGGAAAAGACGAGTGTTACTGGGTATTCAACTTCCATTATCGTTACAAATAATGAAATAGTTGACAAAAGCCTATTCCCATGAGCACTAGGTAGACTTGAAGCGAAAGGTTTTCAAACCAGTCATGGTTGGATGCTGATATGATATCAAAGTTCAAGTGAGAAGTTAGACACAAGTCGATAACTCACACTGTTTGGAAGGACAGATATCGTCCAGTGAACATTGTGGCTGGAATTTATAGTGGTGACAACACCCGGAACATTCAGTATGGCCTTGGTGGAACTGTCTCTGCAGACGAGTTTCGTCACACACCTGAAACACGGGACATAAACAATTAAAAATATAATGGAGACGGATTAATACAATCCCTCGCCTAACCATATGTATTAAACTGGTTGAAACTGAATGAAATAAAAGTTTTTGTTTACTGAAGCATTTCATCATGTCAATTCTTTAAATCTTATGATTAATATCTAAGAGAAATATCCTTAACAATGAGTATTCTACAACATGGTGAAAGTGACCGTTTATAACATATATTATGTTATTGAAGTCAACATCATACATTTTAGGGGCCACAGGAGAATCTAATGTCACAATGTTAAACACTCTGAAAATGATACTGTACAGTGTGATTAAGCTCGACCAACTTTAGAGGAATAATTGATTCAAAACCGCAGGGGGCGGAACTCGTTCCAGGAGACTTGTGTATGAAATCGCTTGGTAGAACGAGTTCGAATCCCTGTAGTGTCAATATTTAAAAGCTTTATATCATTCCACACAACATGGTCCAGTTTAGGAAGACTTTCGAATTATACACTGACATACCACTTACCCTATCTGCGACACATCCGGAGTAGTACAGATACCTGTTGTTGGTCAACACTTGCTGAACAGCACATTGCTACAACGAGGTTTCATTCATTCATCAAAGGGGGACGTTATCGTGGTTTATGTAAACGTAAGTTCACAACGATCTAATAAACTTCAATCCCTCCTGAGTTCAACTTTACATTTGAAAAACATGCATTAGAACGGGTTTTCTGCTTAACAAGATCAATTCTTTAATATTTTGATTTATTATTTTTAGATATTTTCGATCGGAGAGTTTTAAATGTGCAACATCCTTAATAAACTGATAGAAATAAAAAAACATTTTCCCTCTGTTCATTGCTTATCAACAGGGTAGTAGCACGTCTTTTAAAATTTCTCTCCTCAAGTTTTCCAAAATGAATTTTAGCTAATGCTGAATGAGTAATAATCTAAGAGGGTTAAACAGTTACCATTTTCATAGAAAAGGATCAAGTGTGTAGATAGAACTGCGAATCATCAACCAGAGTGTGATGTTATCTCAATTTGTTGTTTGGGCAACAGGGCAAGGTCATTGTGTTGGACATTTTTTAATACCCAATTCTCTTGTTTGTTCATGCTTTCGACTTTATATTTGAACATAAATACACTTGCACTGTGTTTTCTGTTATTTAAGATCAAGCATTTACACTATTATATTTTGATTTGATTTAATATTTTATTTGATGTTTTCATATATTTACGATCGAACTGTTACAAATGTGTAAATATAATTATCAGCTGAATGTGGCAATACTTTTGTAACGTATCTGAAACTATTATTGAAAAAAGGTTTTCCTTCTTACCATTGCGTAATAACTTGACAGTAGCACGTCTTAAAATATTTCTTTCAAGTTTCCAAAATGAATTTTAGCTATTGCCAAATGAGTAATAAACTAAGGGTGACAAAAATATCTAGTTAAAACTTCTGAAACATTTACAGGTAGGGGAATACGCGTTTTTCATACCGAACATTTTAAGTTCAATTACTTTTTTAATTTGTAGCAGTTATTTGCATTTTCGTTAAATCCCTTCTATTTAGCCTAAAACGTGCTACTGTCTCAAAGTAATGATAACACATTATTAAACTAAAACCATATTCAAAACTTTAGATTTACTTAATTAATAAAATTAATGTCTTTTGCTTCGAAAGCATCTCATACTAGAAACTTTATTTACAATTGTTAAGTGAAACGTGTGAGTAATGAAACATGTCGACCTACCCGATCAATACATTTCTCAAAAGGACAATTTGACAGTCGTTCTGTACCATGACACCTGGGACAGTTTACAGCATGGTTGTAATGTTGACCTGTGTAATAAGATTGCCAGTTAAATACTTAAACATTGGTTTGGATTTGTTTTCATAATTCATTTGTGAATTCAAGTAATAAAATCGAGGAATGTAACCATTGCATATGAAAGAATTCTAAAAAATGGTGTGTAATTACAAAGGTCAGTGTAAATGTGAATATTATTTAGTTACTAATCTCCGACAAGTGACCTTAGCCTTGTTAGCCATATAACAAGTAACGACTCATTCCCACAGAAGTAATGAAAACATCATTACACAGATCAATCAGAGTTACCCGCCCGTCACTAGTCCACTGTGTGGCGTGACCTGTCATCCAATTAGAATCATTCACATTACAGAGTCGGTAGTGTGCAGACGTGTTTCTGTATCTCTCCCGATTGTATTGAGCTATATAATTAACGTGTTTTGTTGTTTCTGAATCTATTACTTACCTTAGTTAAGTATCCCCGCTGTCCTTCGTTGTGTTCATTCCTCGTGAGTGAATTCGATGCTCTGACAGGGGTGTTTGTGGTTAACACAGCCGTGTTGACCTGGATTAGTGGAGCGCGGGTTGACTTGCACGTGCAGCCCGTGCAGCCCTGGGGTGGACGGTCGCTCTACCCCTCTGCGTGACAGCTTCGGTTGTCGTGTGCGCCTGCCGCCTGCCGCCTGCCGTCTTCTAGGCGATAGTTCTCTTAGGCGCCTGGACGGGCGCTTGCCGCCTGCCGCCTGCCGCCTGCCGTCTTCTAGGCGACAGATCTCTTAGGCGTGTGGACGGGCGCTTGCCACCTGCCGCCTGCCGCCTGCCGTCTTCTAGGCGATAGTTCTCTTAGGCGCCTGGACGGGCGCTTGCCGCCTGTCGCCTGCCGCCTGCGGTCTTCTAGGCGACAGATCTCTTAGGCGTGTGGACGGGCGCTTGCCGCCTGCCGCCTGCCGCCTGCCGTCTTCTAGGCAAGGGATCTCTTAGGCGTCTGGACGGGCGCTTGCCGCCTGCCGCCTGCCGCCTGCCGTCTTCTTGACAGGGTTATTGGATAGGCGCGTGCCGCCTACCGCCTACCGCCTGCCGCTGCCGTCTTATTGACACTCGCGCGCTAGGGCCGCTTGGGCGTACCGGGCGTACTGCGGACGGTGCGGGTCACGCAAGTCGGCGAGCTACGACCCTCATGTCGTCTGTCGCCTGTGCAGGAACACTTGCCCGGCGGATAACCGGTGTGCAGAGTGGGAGGATCTCTCCCCAGAGCAGCACAGGCGTTACCGCTCTTCCATCCGGAAGAGCGAGTCGCAGAGCCGCTGCAAGTTCACTAGGCGCCCCACCCCGGGTTCGTCTGCCGCCGCAGGCAGGCGCGTGTCGCCAGAGAGGTCGGACCTCATCATTTCCAAAGACGCAGGGGAGTTTGACTTGCCGTCCTCCCTGGCGTCGGACGTGGGGTCCCTCCGTTCGGACAAGTCGGTCCGCGACCCGCTGTCTCGGGACTTGCTCCCTGACGCGTCACCGCCTCGTGACTCGTCACAAGAGGAGCCTTCTGATCCCGGTCCCCCCTCCCCCCCTCGGGAGGAGCGACGGAAGAAGGCGAAGAAGGCAAAGAAGCGCGCCAGGGAGTCGCATCACGCTTCCTTCGACGCCAAGGCGTTTAAGGATGATGTACTCACATCGGTCAAGTCGATGTTTGAGGAGTTCTCCCATAAAAGATCTGAGGATCAAGGCGGGAAGGCCCCGCCTTCGCCACCTCCTGTCAGGCCATGGCCGCCTTCTCCAAGGAGGCGGGGATGGAGAAAGGGGCGAGAGCACTGTATCGGGGGTTCGGTTCCGTGGCAGGGAACCTAGCCCAAATCATGCTAAGTGCCTCCCGCATCTCAGGGGGGGTCACTAACCTGTGTGCAGAGTGCAAGGATCTCTCCCAGAGCAGCACAGGCGTTACCGCTCTTCCATCCGGAAGAGCGAGTCGCAGAGCCGCTGCAAGTTCACTAGGCGCCCCACCCCGGGTTCGTCTGCCGCCGCAGGCAGGCGCGTGTCGCCGGAGAGGTCGGACCTCATCATTTCCAAAGACGCAGGGGAGTTTGACTTGCCGTCCTCCCTGGCGTCGGACGTGGGGTCCCTCCGTTCGGACAAGTCGGTCCGCGATCCGCTGTCTCGGGACTTGCTCCCTGACGTGTCACCGCCTCGTGACTCGTCACAAGAGGAGCCTTCTGATCCCGGTCCCCCCTCCCCCCCTCGGGAGGAGCGACGGAAGAAGGCGAAGAAGGCGAAGAAGGCAAAGAAGCGCGCCAGAGAGTCGCATCACGCTTCCTTCGACGCCAAGGCGTTTAAGGATGATGTACTCACATCGGTCAAGTCGATGTGTCACTATCAGTAGTGGGCTAGACAATAAAAATGCACATATTCGGACTTATGATGAATACTGTACATTTGATAGTAATCATGTATCTACAGTTCTTTTGAATACGAAAGCTTTCATCAGAAATTCATATTTTGGCTTTTTATGATAAGTTCAAGGTGTAAAATTTCAACAATTAGTATTCTTAAAAAATCACAGATTTTGAGGGATTTTAAGCAAAGGTTTAAAATACGAGTGTCACATAGAGTTTTTCATATTCTTCATACATGTATTTCAATTCGTTAAAGAATCCCTTGCAAAAATCGTTATATTTCCGTGAGCACTGGCAGCGAAAGGTCCTTCAAACCAGTTGGTGGATTTGCATAGTCTAAGTTAAAGATTTTGATTTAAACATTTTATTCAATGAAGAAAGTGATTAGGAACAGGTTATCCAACTTAGGTAAACTTCTCCCAAGTATTTACAAAATGATAGATATATAGTGACACACATGAAAACATGGAAAATAGTATAATACAGAATGGTAGAAAGATATTTACAAAAGTAAGTATGTACATGCTGCAGTCATCAGAAGCGCCTGCTGTTTAAAAAATATTGCTGGACTGCCTTGAAATTAAGTTAAAGTCCTAGTGTAAAACAAGACAACTCCCAAAACAGTGAAATTCAGGTTGACAATTGTTTAAAGAAAAAGGAGGGTTAGCGAGGGGATTTAGATTGGGAGAAAAGGGTACCCCGGGGCCCCAACCTTATGTCATTTTGTAGGGATCTACCCTGTAAATATAATGGTCAACAAGAAAGGGTGATTATTTTTTTACCTCGAGGATGCGAGGAAATTAAGCTATTACCCCAACCTGCCCAGGGGGTGGGGGATAAAAGCTCAGGGGTAAGGGAAAGTGAAAAGAAGGGCCTAACTCATCACCCACCACCACTGAAACGGACATGTGGGGAGGATTTTCCCTAAATACTTTAACCACTTTTCCTCAAAACATCATTTGATCTTAAATATCATTTAAATATGTGTTTTTCATCTTTGTAAAAAACAGACTTTGATTATTCACTTCGTGAGTGAGTGGGTTATTGTTTAGCGCCGCTTGGGCAATATTGGGCATGTTAAATAATATTGCTTTTGCAGGAGAGTAGTTTTTTCTGCAACATATCTTAAGATGCTGGTATTTTCATTAGCAGTATGGTTAATAACAAATATGTCTGTCTGCCTGCCTATACCTGTCAGTTTGTCTGTAACTTATTTTCCGATATGATTTAAAATATAAATTCGAACATACATGTACGTTTCATGAGTGCGTTTTCAAGCGTTTTAAAGGAATTACTTTTTCCTTCCGTTTTATTACAGATCCATCGATAACTTCTCATGCATGCGTTGTGAATTGTGAGTTGTGAGTTAGTGAGATCTTTTCACTGGGGCCACGCCTTGAAATGTACTTTTATCCTTTTTTAAAGGCAAAAAACGTTGTTGTATACAGACTACTTACCAAAAAAAAGGATTAAAATTAGGGCCTTGTGAATTTGTTTCCCCTAATAAGGACAACTACCTCGAAGCATAAAAGCTATACTGTCTATAGTGTGAACCTTGTTAATCTTTGAAGAATTACCCGTAAAAGCCAGAAAACGACTATAACAAACATACTTTTCTATCTTCTAACCTGTGAGACATATTTGACAATTTAAGCTTTGCGTTTCATGGTCATAATTCACGTTTTAAGTGTGATATTAAGGCTAAATTTAAAAACTTAAAACCGTCAATATGATGAGAATAGAGACTAGATAACACAGTTATCTTTTTAAAATTCCTATTAAGTTTACTAATAGCTATTTTAACTTTTTCACGTGACTGAAAATATCTAAATACATTAACGCTGTTATGAATATTTAAGCTATTAATCATGTGTGACCCATTCACAGAGTAAAGTTTCAACACTTAACAAACATTCACCAATCATTCATCAATGACTCGTCAATCATTCGTCAAACATTGTTAATAATTCAAAACTAAATCATCAATCATTCAACACTTAAACAATCAATCATCAACACAGGACCATCAGTCATTCAACACATTATTTATTTATTTATTTATTATATTTTAAAGACAACCCCCGCTCTCCCGGAAATGGTCCTCCCTCCATATGTTCTAAGTTGAAACTGTTGCCATGGAAACCAGGAAAAATTATATAATTCAGAATGACCTAAATAGCAAAAGGCACCTCTCCACCACTAGATCTAACCACATACCAACTTTCGTAAAAAAAATATTGAATACTTTTTTAGATATGGCCGGGAAACAGTCCCTACCCAAATATGCACTAAGTACAAACTGTTTCCATGGAAACCAGGAAAATTACATAATTTAGAATGACCTAAACAGTAAAAGGCACCATGCCATCACTAGATCTAACCACATACCAAGTTTCGTAACAAAATATTGAAATTTCGGGGGACATAATAAAGAAATTATTACCCTCGGAAGCCTATCATATGACATTCACGAAACTCATGCTCGGGTTATAAAAAAATTCACACTTGTTTCGTAAAAGTCATATGACAAACTTCATCAAGTAATAATCTCTATATATTATGTTTATAATATATGACTCACGCAACTTACTTGTTCGGAACATGAAAAGAAACGTTTTCACAGTGTTTTGTCGGTACATTAAATTCAGACTTTAAACAGTTAAAGTTTAATTGAAAACAAATGTACTTCCATTTTTGTAAAAACATTGTTTGTATATATTTACTGTGACATATGGCCACTTCATTACTTGCTTGATGTAAAAACATTGCTTGTATACATTTACAATGACATATTGCCACTACATCACTTGCTTGATGTAAAAACATTGCTTGTATATAGTTACTCTGACATATGACATACTCTGACATATTTACTCTGACATATGGCCACTTGCTTGATGTAAAAACATTGCTTGTATCCATTTACTCTGACATATGGCCACTACATTACTTGCTTGATGTAAAAACATTGCTTGTACACATTAACTCTGACATAATGCCACTACATTACTCGCTTGATGTAAAAACATTGCTTGTATACATTTACTCTGACATATGGCCACTACATTACTTGCTTGATGTAAAAAAATTGCTTGTACACATTTACTCTGACATATTGCCACTACATTACTTGCTTGATGTAAAAACATTGCTTGTATACATTAACTCTGACATATGGCCACTACATCACTTGTTTGATGTAAAAACATTGCTTGTACACATTTACTCTGACATATTGCCACTACATTACATTGCTTGTATACATTTACTCTGTTATATGGCCACTACATTACTTGCATGATGTAAAAACTTTGCTCGTATACATTTACCCTGACATATGGCCACTACATCACTTGCTTGACAACGTTATTAGGATCTATGTCGAAACGCTGTTTTCACAGAATACAGGGTTGGGTTTGGGTTTTTTTTTGCATTTGCCCCCATAGTCGATGATAGGTACTTCGTAATTTACGTGTAGAATATAAACAAACAATTATTTGACACAATCTATAGTATAAAAGTAAATATTACTATTGTTGGAATAAAAAACGTTGATTATCCATACAATTATCTTCCTAAGTTTTACTTTTGCACAAACAGTTTGCGTTTGATAAATATCTTTGGAACATGTTAAAGCTTGGAGGAATATGTATTATCATTTCACTATATCCATCTTTTAAGTCAAGACAGACGTGTATGGTGTCATTACTTCCTCAGATGCCACTGTATGTCACAGATTATTCCATAAAACTTACATTCCTAATTGGGATATTAAATAGTCAATTCAAATAGCGTTACGTCTGACTGAGTGAGTTGGTGTTTATAACGTTTTGACCAATATTTCATGAGATGTGAATCTCCAGTCTGATTGACACAACGGTTTGAAAGCAACAAGCGACATAAATATGCATCTTGTAACACCAAATTTGCGCAGGCAAACCCCAGTCATCAGCAATCAAATAACATCGTTGTGGTTAAAAGCAAATAAGGTGGTCATGTCTTATCAATAGTACCCTTGAGTAACTTACTGTGGCTATTGGTACCTAGACTTTTGTTAGAGCCTTTCTCATTGACACGATATATTTACGCCATATCAGCGTTAATAACATTAGATTTACTGGAAAATCAATAGATTATTAATCTATGAACGAGACCAAAGAAGTAGATCTTACGTTGTGCAGCAATGAAAGGAACAGCAAGGAATACCAAGGCTGAAATAAAGAGTGTTCTTTCATTTATTTACAATACGTCTATATTCTGGTCAGATTTGTTTTAAAAGGGAAATTAAAAGATTCCCAAAATATGAATGATTGTTTCTTTGTATGAAATACAAACTTTAATGATGCACTTACAAAATACGTGTTTGGCTCAAGAAACAGAAACACAAAAGTACTGAACAAGTCATTGATTTATCTGAAATCTCGAAACAGCCAGCTAAGTTCACATTGAGTCCAATTACCTAGGTCTGACTGCAGCCTGCAAGAAACATAAGAGCATTCCGATGATAGCGAGAGGGGCGCAATGGGACGTGTTTTAATAAAATAATTGAGTTCAACAATACTATATGTACGCGACAAATTCAAGAGGTTCTTTTTCATCTTCTTTTCAATACATCATAGGATGGTAGAGGTGTAAAGGTGGAATCTATCATGTCTTTTTTGTCACATCGGAATTCGACTGAAAAGCATTTTTGACTTTTTCAGAATTCATCTCCGCACTAATGGCTGCCACATTTTCAACCATAGCAATTGCTCGAAGTTTTAAAAATTTTCCTTGCACATTTCATTGTCATTAACTTTTTAATGACATTTTACCATAGCAGAAATATGTCATAAACTCGTAAAATTTCTTATTGTTTACCTATTCAGACAAATTGATATGATGTATTGCCAATATTTGAAGTATGCTATAAAAGAAGTTAAACTCTTACCTACTCCATATGGGACAGACATTGTTTACGTAAGAATTGTCGCTGATAACATGTAACTGTTCTGTATAAGCATGCCTATCTGGTCTTTGATAGATAAGAGTTTTGAATTTGTTAAAATATGTAACTCTAAAATCAGATTTAATATATAGGGATATTTTATTTCTAACTCTACGAATAAACTGAAATCCTAATGCATGTGTAATATTGGTCAAACAGGATATTTAAATGTCTATTTTGAGTTATTGTCAAACGGAAATGACAATTGATTGGCAATATGAACTTACAATAGTGATTACTAGCTAGGCGGAAACTCTGACAGCTTCCTGCTACAAGAGTCATTTGTTGACAGCTGCTGGAAATCTAATGATTTTTGTCGTGGTTTTTTTATCATATTTTAGACCCTGTTTCAATCAAACAGTTGGAAACCAGGGAAGTAAAATAACTGAAATCCGTTTCAACCTTGTTTTTAATCCTCACGCAGTATCGTGGGGCCTTTGAGGCCCGGTTACATGTTTGACATTACCCAGAATCAATACATTTGAAATAAGGGACTCCTTTCTTCATGTATTCCTCCATTAGTATGTTTTCTAAGGCGACGTATGATGTCATATCTGTAGACAATATACTTCATTTTTTATCGACGTTTTAAGAAAATACATACGTTTGCTGTAAGCTTGTGCCTCAAAGGCCCAGGTTAAACCCTTGTTTCAGTACAAAATATACAAAATCGCAATAAAATAATAAAAAATAATACCCCTTGATATTACTTCCTGATGTAGATAAACCAAAAACCTGAAAAAAATTACACAGCAAAAATAATATATTCTGCCAAAACTGAAACGCATACGTAATTTTTCAGAGAATCTATTCCTTCGCATTAAAAAACGAAAATGTTGCATAGTTTCAATGATATCAAAGCGAAATTCAGTCTTTTTTATAAATTCATTTCATTTGCAAAAATTCTTGCTTCACTTTCCTTGGGAAATGAATTGACAAATTGATGGAGTCCCCATTATGCAGTTCTAACCCACTCTTTCTGCAATGCAATGACCAATTGTTGGTATGTCTCGGGCGTATTGTGACGTTGACATACACGTTTATTTAATTCATACCGTTGATGTTTTGTTTGGCTTTGAATCTAGTGTTTGGGAAGGCATTAACAATATCTTTACTAAAAAAGGCAGTGTAATGCCTAATGAGCCATCTGAGGTTCTGCAAGTAAATTCAAGTTATATCAATAGAAGCACTACCTTTGTCGATCAATAATCTGATGCAAGTGACGTTCATGGACGTTATCGAAAATGTGGTTTGCCTCTCAACTTCTTAAGAATCACCAATAAACCACATCTTTGTGTGCTAAATACTGTATCCAACCCAATCACACTGTCTCACCCGAATCTGTTGACTTGTGGTATAAACTATGGGCAACATTTTCAATTTTCCAACTGAAAACTATCCAAAGTAACGTTATTTTTGGTTATTGACAAATTTGTGAGTTTTGGTAAACCAAACTATCCTGATTGAAGTTTTAAGGTTCAAGATCATGATCGCAAAACGCCAGTTCATATGATTGAATTCTTTGAAGCCACCAAAAACAGAGGCAATAACTGGCCTTCATGGTCAAATACCCTATTTATGCAAACGCTTTCGTAAAGTTTAAATTTGCTGGACTTTTTAACCCAAATCAATAATGATGTATTCCTGTGGCAAGAGAATGAAAAACAATTGTAACCCGGATGTAGTGGCAACTCTTTAAAGCACATGTACATGCATCTTAAGCTCTTTTGGCCGGAATTGGCCTGTAGGAACGAACCAATAATGCACAATATAGCGATAATGAATATTTTAATGCCAGACAACTGCGAATCATGAAACTTCTGTTTCAATTTCACGTTTGACAGCAGTTTAATTTCTGACACTCAGTCGATGCAAAATGGTAACCATTATTCCATATAGAAGTAAATAACAAAATTTGAAACAATGATTGCCTTCGGTTGGTCAAAGGTACCATATGATCTAGTGTTTGCTCTAACGTGAATTCTGCTTTGCATTTTTTCCAATTAATGTTTTACCAAAAGTCTGCAAATGAGTCTCGAATAAACATATCACCGATCAGTTTGTGAGGTTTGGAACACAAAGTTGACATATAATACATAAAAACAAAAATAATATGCCCTGGCAGCGTTCCTGAGTTGCATGTGCATGTGTCTGGGCCTCTGAGGCCCACATGGCCGCAAAGGTGGTGTCATTTACGATACTGCGTGAGGGTTAACATTTAAAAAAAAGAAGGAGCATGCACTCACCATTCACGCAAATGCTGGATTGAATGCAATTATCAAGCACAAAGTAATGTTTTAGCCGTCTTTTATCAAGGAATGATACATGTTCAAAATAGGAACGTAACGAACAAAGTATTAGTGATTTAAATTAAGAAACCATCAATGTAATACATATTTGAGCATGTGACTAAATAAACAACTTCTTGATAGAATCTGAATGATTAACACAAAATGTATCAATAAGAAATTTAGAGAAACACCTGCTAAGCTTGTAATAAACTTTTTGAATTGAAACAAAAAAAGTACTATAAGCACACAATGTGTTGTCCGAAGTAGTTTTCTTACCATTGTGTGGCGTTTGCAGAGAGATTCACGGCCATCTATTACATGAAGGACCATTCTCTCTTTAATAAGCGATGTTGACTTTCAAGTGCCTGTGATAGGACTGCCTCCAAGTGAAATGTGCAAGACAGTGCTACAGACGTATAGATGTTGTGAGGAGTGCATTTCCTGTGTGTGTGCAATCAAATATCGCTTTCCTTACTAAATACTTTGTCACAAGTGTCATACTTGTGTACCTTTACGGGTGAGCATATGGCGGGGATATGATGTCGGAAAAGCATTGCTTTTCACTTGCTGCATTGGCGAGGGGCATATCGTCTGTGCACACTGTTAATGTGACCTTCTTACTGTTCCTTGTGGGTGAATCTTCTCTCACAAATACCACATTGATGATTGGCATTGTTTGTAGGCTTCTCCGTGTGATAAAATAGGTGTATTATATCGGTTATATCCAGGCTAATTTGACAATTTTATGAGTGTTTCAATGAATGCTGTAATAAGTGTATTTGGGAAAGATATATTACATTTTATTTAATACTCGAGCCAGTAGATAACTGCAGTGTAACAATGAAAACATAACAATTAGTTTTGTCTTGATGTCAGATAGTTTTTGTGTAACGCAATGATTGATGACGTCACAGATTGTGGTGTGGAAAAAAAATGGCTACCAAATAAACCAGATGGAACCAAGAAGACTTTTTATGTTTTGTAATGAATATATGGTAGTTCGATTCTGTACACAGAAGACATGTCCCCAAACAACATAAGCAGTTCTGTGCTCTCTACATGGTGCAGAATCCGGGTACCTCTCGCATTGTTGTGCAAAGTTTGACATTTTTTTCGACACACAAGTGAAACCACGTGCTTCCTTCAAACTGCTGATTTATGACATTGTGATATTGTCAGTTAGGGCATATGAACAGTCATGTCTGATAAGCTAAATTTTCGAAAGTTCCACGGACTTTCCAGCGAAGATGGCCATGGATTCCTTGCTGATCTTGAGGCCTTTAAAATTCTTAAACAGTTAAGTGGTCAGGAGACGTGTTCCTTTCGAAATATCGAACACGTTCCGAACGCGTTCCGTTCTGTGTGGAAGGAGTGATAATTTTAGAACAAGGTCAAAGTTCACTTCCGGTATCATGGCCTCTGCTCTGATACTGAGCGAACTGAAGTGAGCCAAAAAGCCATGAGGATGATGTTTTCTTTGCGCTTTGTATTGGGATTGAATGTACACAGTAAGTGACTTCAAGAAATATATATCATTGTGTAAAATTTAAATCTCTGAAGAACGAAACACTCGTATCATTATTTCATTATTTTTCAATTGGTGATTTGGCATCAATTGTATTTTGCTCTCGTATAAATCATATGAGTGTCCCCAATCAATTAATGATGTTGATAGTGTTTGGAATTGTCAGCGAAATTTATTTCTTATTACCACGGAAATATGTAAAAAAAAATAGAGCCATTGGCACTGTAGCTCATCAGGCTTCACCATCAATTGTGTTGTAGAGTGTGGTCAATGTGATTCCCCCTTTGTAGAGGCCACAGGGTCACCATTCATAAAATTCAGTATATAGGCGACAAGTTTCAGTTTTCTAGGCCTTTACTTCTGATGAAGAAGAGGAAAATAGGTTTATTAGGGCCCTGCCACCAAAGCTACAATTTATAATCCTCACTAGTCAAGGAATCTGTACACAAAGTTTCAACTTCCTAGGCCTTATACTTCTGGAGAAGATGAAAATAGGTTATTAGGGCGTGGCCCCTGTGGCCCTTATTAGGAGCCTCAGGGCCACCAAAGCTACAATTTTTAATCCTCACCAGTCAAGGAGTCTGTACACCAAGTTTAAGCTTTCTAGGCCTTATGGTTCTGGAGAAGAAGTCGAAATTCCACAAAGTTTACGGACGAATGGACGGACGGATGGACGAACGGACGGACGCCGGACACCATGCCATGCCATAAGCCCATCGGGCCTTACAGGCCAGATGAGCTAAAAAGGATATAAAGAAACACCATCTTTTTGGAATCGCTAAAGATAGTATGAACCATGACCAATTTCGCCCTGTAAATGCACTTGATTATGCAATTCAATTCCATAATACAAGAATTTGAAAAATGAAGAATTGTAAAGTATTCCCAAAAGTATTAAGAGTTCCTTTGTTTTTAGATACCGACCCCCAAGAAACAGTATTCCTCTTTTCATGGAGAATGTTGTATCGACTTGCTACATGGATGACTTTTGTCGTTTCTTTCGTATGTCCAGAACAAATTTTGAGGCTGTTGGGCGCATCATTGCCGAGTAGCCTCATTTCACCTTGACACCCGATGGTCGGAAATCAATTACTTTGGAAAAGCAACTTTTAAGTACTCTGTGGTATCTGGGTAGACGATCATGCTCGCCTCGGTACTAGCTCCCCTACGCTCCGCAATTACCGAGACGAGGAGCCTCGCATTGAAAAAAGTGGAAATTTTCCTCCGAAATTTTCAAAGTCGAAATAATTTAATAATAGGCCTTTCCCAATCAAATTATTGTCATGTATCGATGCAAAATTATAAAATTCAATGATCAAGGTATTTATTTTTTTGTTATTTGCTTTATTTTTTCATTTATTTGCTGAAATCGCCGATTTGAAAAACAGTCCCGACTGAAATCCCAGTCGGCCTTTGAGCATTAATAATTTCTTGAATACTCCACCTTCATTGATAATGATATATTTTACGTATTCTTCATCAAAATAATTCTTGATTTTTAATGAAATCACAATTTATTATGAATCTCGAAGTTTGTAATAAGCGATTTTAAAGTTGGTGTAAAATGACGAAGTTCGTTTGTTTACATCGATTGCGCATGCTCACTGAGCCGGAAAGAACACTATAGCGATGACCGGCGGACCTCTGACACGGGATAACAAACATGCCAAATTTAAATATATTTTCAAGACTGCTGACAACAAAATGGATCTTGTAATAAACGAAGTCTAAAGTGTCTAAAGTACTCGTACTCTAGTAGAGATCAAAGTTAAGTAGTCTTTGAAAAAAAAAAGAATTCTAAAAAGCTTGCCGACTGGAGTGATGAACTTGGTTATGTCAAGATGTCCAAAAAACTCAACAGGTGCTTCCTTTTCAAATGTTGACAATATCGCATCAACTTTTTATTATCAGATAAAAAAAATAATTCTACTTGATATTGATTGGATGTTTATTTGGCTTGATTAGACAATTTCAATTAGACATTTTTGATGTTGCAAATTGCAATTGATTCTTCAATTAAATCTTGTCACTGACAATTTTTTAACTTTCCTATCATTATATTTATAGTTTACAAAATGAACAATATTTACTGTGGAATTAAATATGACATTATGTTAACTAAAATAATTTAAATAAATTTAATGCATTAAATAGCAAACAAAAAGGTCAAAAGAGATGTTATACAAATATTTCAGAAAGAAACTTGACAGGAGTCATGTCGGACAGGTCCTGAAATGGTATCTGACAAAAGAATCCTAACAGTTAGCAGGGATTAAGAAAATAATCTGGTACTTTCTGAATTTCCCTAACATCATGAAGTAGTAATCTTAGAATTTATTGATGGATTATTATACATTCAATGTGCAAAATCCCTCGATCCCTGACCCTTTACTGAACATCATTGTTGAAAGATATAACTCGATCTCAATATCAAATTCTATTTTTCCTGTTTTAAAATACAGAAAGCTTTTGTTGTAAATTATTTTACTTAATTCTGATAAGATGTTAACTCAGATCAAATCAAATAAAATTAACAAATCAATTTTCATTTTATTTTCAGCTTAACAATGGATATGTAATTTTATCAGTCTAAGTAAACCTAGCCTCACTATTATACGGATAATAGTGAGGCTAGGTTTACTTAGACTGGTAATTTTATGTGACAGGCAACTTTTCTTTTTGAAGTACAAAGGCAGGGTTTTACATAGTCAATCAAAACCGAGAGTCCTGGGGACTCAGAGCATATATTTTTAGGAGTCCTTTTCCTATTTCAGGAGTCCTTAAAAACATTATAGAAGTTTCATACTTAATGGAAAGGTTGATAAAGAATTGCCTTTAATGGGATGGTTATTGGTTGATGTTTTAAAGTGACACAGAGTATCTTTCTTAAAATTGTATTTGGTTTTGATAAGCTACAAAATATCCAATATGCTAATTGAAGTTCATATCTCATCACTGGACTTGCAAACATATCCATTTATGCATAATATCTCTAAAATGCTTGATTTTATGGAACAATCAAGAAAACATCTCAAATACGTTTAATATTCGAAATAATGCATCCAATTAATCTACCTATTAGTTACAGTACCTAATAAACACTATCGAATCGAATATATCTTCCTGTCAGCTTATGACAAGGTTTCAAAATTACGTTTGGCGAATTTGCGCGCGTCACTCGAGCCACATTGTCCGGTTTTCGATCAAAATCTTGACTTTGAATGGCCGTACTTTCGCTCTAATGTACTGATTGACCTTTAACTTGTTATTTTCAGTAACAGTTAGTGGTTCCCGGTGTAATAACTTCGATTTCAAAATTTGACATATGTGATCCTATCAACATACTCTGTGTCTCTTTAATACCATCTTGACATGAAAATCATACTGAAATGCGTTTTCATTGAAAGATTAGATATTCGTATCAGAATAATACTGAGTCACAGAGGACCCACATGATTATTTTTTGGGGGTCCTCCTGACATTTCTGCGTCAAATACTCAGGAAAGTTGCATCCCGTAAAACCCTGCAAAGGTGAAATGATATGTGCAAAATATACAATTAAATGCCAATTAAGACAGGGCTCAATTATAAATGCCAAGATGACAGCCATTTAAGAAAATATATATAGGTTTAGACAATTAAAGTTCATTGTAGATTCAAGAATTTTCTTTCACATTAAAACTGTTGCAGAAAATTTATGATATAAACATTGCTATTGTAAAAATAAAAATGAAAGGGTGACAATATTTATCTGGAAAATTTGTCAGATTGACTCAGAACAAGCTGTTCATAATTAGGAGATTTATCTATGATCAATATTCATCTACACTGTCAATTTTATAAGAAAAAGGACATGCATTCTTGACAGGTTGAAAAATAAGTAACAAATTACACTTGCAAAATAACAGACAATGATATTAATGTAATGTTGTATTTGAAATTATTTTAAAATTGACAGTAGAACAAAAAATGAAAAATATTATATTTTTTTAGAAAATTCAGATTTTAAGAATAATACACTCATTGTATTTGGAATTATATATAAAAAGCCTAAATTTGGAACTTTGTTTGCAAAAATATCCTTAATAATTCAAAGATGAATTTTCGGTAGTTTTATAATAATTATTATTTTCTTAATCACCCATTGCAAGATATCTAAGTCTATCAGTCCAAAAAAAAAATCGGTTTTGGTTTCAAACATTGCATACTTCCCTTCATTCAGCAAGCATCCTCCCATGCAAGTACCGGCGATATTTATTTAAAAACGTTCAGTAAAATAATGCGAAAATCTTGAAGAAGGATCAGTCACAAGACTAAGTGCTGTGATGACCGGCTGATGCCAAAATGTGTTATGCGCATGCGCGAATTAAGCTTTGTAAATGGCGGACGTTTCAAATAAACAAACTGAGATCGCCTGAAAAGTTTGATGAGTTACAAACCTCATTGTCATCATGACAGACATTTCCTAGTTAGTTTATCGATACGATAACGTTTGAATACATTCAGTTAGATACATAAGAATGAATTGTACGTATGATTGGGAAAGTCCCCACTTTTTACATAGGTCGGCACCTCGTCGTGGGAACGGAGGTTTACCGGAGATAGTCACGGCGAGCATACAACGCGTAGTATCTGGGGAGCAAGGACACTTTCCATAAAATAGCAGACAGGTTCAACATGACAGAATCCTCTTTTGCAAGAGTACGAAAGCAAGTATTTTCAGCTTTTCTGGATGATGTGCAAAAGTAATTTTCATGGCCATCTCATCAAGAACGAGGGCGTATAGTAGCCAATGATTTCCAAAGGAAGAATGGAGTCCCAGGCATTGTCGATGCAATCGATGGAACTCACATACCTATTATAGCCCCTACAGAAGATGCACAATTGTTCATGAATAGGTAAAACTACCATTCAATCGTTTTGCAAGGAGTCCGAAGTGAAGACATGCATTTCATTGACTGTAGTAAAGGCTACCAAGGAAGTTTGCATGATGCTCGAATATTACGGCAGTCGAGTCTCTGGGATAATGGTTTGAGGATGTGTTGAAATCTGCATTTACTTGGAGATGGTGCTTATCCCTGTCGAAGGTGGCTCATACCCCCTTACAGGAATATTGGCCATCTAACCCAACAACATCTTCACTACAATTACTGCCTTTCCAACAGCAGGGTTGTTATATTGAAAGAGCGTTTGGTTTACTTGAAGGTCGTTTCCAAAGATTAACAATTGTTACAACAAAAACCGTTTCAGCAGCATCAGATGTGGTCATCGTTTCGTGTATATTGCACAATATCCTTCTCTTAGCAGGCACTGACATAGAAGATTTTATGCAAGCTTATTGAAGCACAAGGAATCAATTTAGTGAAAAATGATGCTGAAGGATTCCTGAAACGTGATTTGTTGGCTAGAAATCTGCCCTAAGCAAGGCCAAAGACATTGTAGTTAAGATCGAGAACAAAACTATGAGGACACTTTCAAGTCATTTAATGTGTTCAACAGCGAAACAGGCATGAACAACCAAAGCTTTGAACATGAAAAAGTAACTACATGAATAATAAAAGTGAATCATTAAACAATCATTTTGCATGGCTTGTATGATTACAAAACTGGTGTGTATTACATGACGGTGAGATGGAAATATGACATTTGGCTTCAAAATAAAATTTTATATGTCTTTTAAAGACCAACAAAAGAGAAATTAATATACCCCCTCAAGAATATCGTTTTATGAATGGTATTCATCTGATTTTATGAGATTCATTTGACATATGTTCTCACAAGATAAAACAAAATAACTAAGGGCTCTTTAGCTCATGAGAAAAACAACTCTGTGAGTAGTTTAATAAAACAAAGCCCAGTTTTATTTACAGATGTCAAGAAATAGTTTAAAGAATCATCATACAACGTTTTCAAATGCAGATTTCTATTCTGATCAGGAATTCAACAAAAATATATTTTTTAATCCGGTGCCTACATACTGGGCAGAGCTCTAACTTCTGTGCACATTCAAGGCAAGTACAAATGTGACCACAGGGATCAAAGGCACACCGCTGTTTCTCCTCCATACAAATCTGACATTCAGATTCTGTGAAATAAAAAGGTTTGGTCATAATACAACATTATTTTAGTTGCCTGCTGGCATTTATACAAATTAAAAATATATATGTGTATCGAAATTATGAAATGTCAGGAAATGTGTATATATATCCCACTGACAAGCCTAAACTGCAGGTTTCAATGCTGAAACTTTCAAAGCCTCACTGTGACCTTGAAAATAATGTGAAGGTCACCAACATCGACTGGGCCTGGCTCTTTCCCAATAAGATGCATTGTGTAAGTTATGAAGAGAATCCGGTGAATGGTTCTTGAGACATCCCGTTGCCAAGAGCAACATTTCAAAGTCTCGTTATGACCTTGAAGTGAAGGTCAATGTCATGAACCTCTATAGGGACCTTACTATCGTGGTGATGAAGCTGTATACAAAACATGAAGAGAATCCTGTCAATAGTTTTTGAGTTATTCAATTTCATTCATACGGACGTACGTAAGGACGGACCGACGCTGCCCAATACTTTATTCCCCGCTTCGCACTAAACACAGTTTATGAATAAGAAGAAACAATATTCTTCGGTTTCTCCTCTCAGAAAACCTAAGGGTGAGGATAATTACACCTTCGAGTTTTCTGAGAGCAGAAAGCCTAAGTGCGATGTTTCCTCGTTTGCATGAACAACCAAAGTCACAATTTATAGTTAAAGGACACGCTATTCCGTTAAGGGGCACATACTCTTTTATTGGTAATGTGACAGGGTGAATCTACTACTACTTCCTACTGGCTTCGGCTGGAGGAATATCTCTTTGGCCGAACAGGTAGAGTGTAGGACTCATACCCGGATGTCCCGAGTTCGAATCCCGGTGGAGGTGGTTTCAAAATCACTTCTGTTACAGTAACTTAACCAAAAAACAAAATACCTGCAGCCGTCAATGAGTAGAAGGGTGGCAGCTCTGTTCCACATATCCATGTTAGATGTGATGGTTTCTGCGTTGTCTTGTGTGATGGTTTCCGCCTGGTCTCTTAACAGCTGCGCATTCCGCCACCTGGTAGTCCTCATCAATGTCTGCCTCTGTGAAACCCCAAGAACCTGTTGAATTTATAAAAGTACAAAAATAAGAAGAGTATATAACCCTTTCAAAGTCAGAGATTATTATATTTTCGGCCTCTGGTCAATATACAATGCATATGTATAAAATGGACACATTAACAAAATATTAAATGCTTTTATTATTGTTACTTTTTATTTTTGGGATTAATAGTTTGTTTCTCAGTTTAAGAGTGTGGTTTTTGTTTTGAGAAGAGATTAGGATATAAAGGCAAAAGATGGTTTCATTAGAAACAATACTGAATGTCATTTATTCTAATAGGTGAATATGACGGACAAATATTACTGTGGTATTAAACGGACGGTAGCATGTTTAAGGGGGAATATTGGTCATGTCAGGCAAATGAAAATAAATGGTTCCATGATATTTAAACGTAATCAAGCAGTAATAAATCAATTATATTTGTAAACTTCAGCCATGCGTTTTTTCTTTTACAAAAAAAGGGAGTAAGGGTACTTGAACAAAAATAGTGGACTTCATGTGAATCTTATATTAGGTTCTCTGACTATGGATGATTGTTTTTTCGCGATATGATTTTGAATACTATTAAAATAACACATTTAGCATTAACGCATTATTATCAGTGAAAACTTTTTAAATATCGTATTTCCATAAAATATGCTACTGGCCCTGTAAGAAATTAATTTAACCAAAAGCCTTGACAAGAAACATCTTAAACATACAGAATTCATGTATCTCACCACATTAGGTAAATTGTAGATTGTTTTTATTCCTTATTTTTATGATGAACTAGAGAATATGAGAACTTTGAATAAATATAACAAATATTTACAAAACCAATAGTATAACATCAACATCAACAAATAAGCAAACAGATAATAGACACCTTCAATCTATTTTGTATTAGATAACTTTTACTTAATATGAAAGATTAGGAAATGTGTAAATAACAATGCGGGCAAAACTTCTAAAACTAGATTAGCGTTTGCGGGATACCGCAAAAGTAGAGCAGCCCCAGAACTTAGGGTTTCGCCTTACCCTGTTCCGCCTTTTACAGGCCTCACCAAATTGGGAATTTTCTCGTGACCTTGACTTTTGACACTCAAGGTCACACAATCAATGAACACTTTTTATTGAGTATAACAATCATGTATTGATTAAAAGTGTTCATAGTTAAAATAAAACATTTTCGCTAAAACATGCTTAAGTCATGACCTTGCTGTGACCTTGACCTTTGACGGATTGTAGCCGAAACCTTTTCAAATTTTTTTACTTTTCCAAGGATGATATATACCAAGTTAGAGCTTCATAGCACAAGAACTTTTCAAGTTATCGTGTTTACAAAGAATTTTGCGGTGATTTTATAACTCGTGACCTTGACCTTTGAACTTGAAAGTGAACATGTCATAATGATTCCTTGGAAGTATTAACATTTAGACATAGTGCATTTTGTAATAACTCATATCTCATGACCTTGACCTTCAAGGTCACCCAATCATTGAACACTTTTTATTGAGTATAACAATCATGTATTGATTAAAAGTGTTCATAGTTAAAATAAAACATTTTCGCTAAAACATGCTTACGTCATGACCTTGCTGTGACCTTGACCTTTGACGGATTGTAGCCAAAACCTTTTCAAAACATTTTACTTTTCCAAGGATGATATATACCAAGTTAGAGCTTCATAGCACAAAAACTTTTCAAGTTATCGCGTTTACAAGGAATTCTTAAAGTGAATATATATCTCGTGACCTTGACCTTTGACCTTGAAAGTGAACGTGTCAAAATCGTTCCCCCGAGGTATGAATAGTAAGGTATGAATAAGAGTTCTGGAAAGCATAGTGGAAAAAAGTTATAGCTAGTAGTACGAGTGCGGCGGCGGCGGCGATGGAAACTTCACAAAAACTGATAGCAGCCCCGTCCTTAGACGGGGCTGCTAATGAAAATATTTTCATTCATTCTTATGAAAAATGGGCTTAAGAAACTTTGTTGAAAAAGACAATAATTTATTTGTTTATTTTGCTTGACAGTAGTTGCGCTTACGTCTGATTTGATCCGCAGTCAAATTTTGACTGACCCAAAACACATGACTGAAAAAAAGACGATGTATCTAGTTCTTTGCGCAAATTCTCAAAATTCATGACTGAAACATATACCAATAATCTGTTTATCTACATGTTTCTTACCAGATTGCACACAGATGTGATGAGAAAACTGTTCCTTACACTGTAAATTCCGTTGACAATCTTCGCATTGAAACATAGTGTTTCGATTTGACGCCATATTTGTATTCGTCTGCTGTGCGGCCTGCACCACCTATTAAGCGGGAACATGTTCCCTACACCACGACCAGTGTTCGGAGCTAATCCTTTCACTTCGCGCATGTACGGAACAACCCGAACACAGTTCTGTTGACGAGAGGAGCACGCCTCATGTGTCGACTGTCATGGGGTGGCGTTGTTTGTCCGTTTTCATGCGGAGCTACGGCCGCTGTTTGGGAAATATTATTATATGATCAATCACATGAAGGAATATCCGGTGAAATGCTTAAAACATTCAACGGCTAACGAGCAGGTGGATGCTTTGGACACCTGAAGACAAAACAGATAACATTACCCAATGTAAGTGCGCAACAAAAGTGAGTCCATCAAATCTTCTTATGATTAATTAACCCATCATGGGAAACAATGAAAAAGTTGCATCTGTGGTAATTATGTCCAAAGATATCACAAATGTCATCATGGAATCAAAACTCAAATTCTTTAAACTCAATTTCACACAATTTTGACCAGTTGCTAACTAAATTATTTACAATGGTCAAGTCTGAACCATCGGACAGAAACGTGACAGAGCTTTGTCTTCTCATGGACCACATTCAATAATTGGAGAATGCGTCCTTCTTTGGCAGGGAGGCCACTTGCCACGGTTTTCAAACGTCTTATCAGTTGTCCAACAAACATGTTTCAGTCATGTGTGTAATAAGTCATCAATTATAGGCACAAAAACACATCAATCACAGGCACAAAGTTATCAATCACAATATAAGACATTATTCACAGACACAAAATCACGCTCCAACATCATCATAGTTTTCACGTTAAGCTTCAACATATTGTAGCAACAAGGACCTCATTGTATATTCCAAAGATTTTCTTGGTGGGTAACGGAAGCTTGGATGGAACATAAATCTCAGGTTCAATTTGTTCACGTAAACAACAACATTAAGCACATTTCGACGAAACCTTTTCCCATTAATGGTCTTTTTCTTTCGCATCTCATACTTGAAATATGGCAATACATTCTCACAGTGTTGAGGAAATAATGGTCTGAATCCAGTGGCATAATAGCGATAATTTACCTCATCTTCTTGTTCATCTTCTATGATCTCAATATCAGTGTTCTTTGGTAAACCACAAATCCTGCAAAATCGGTCCTTTTAGTACACAATAGGCCAATTTCTCTTCAACCATATGCTGTCAGGACTATACAATAATTTCTTCTTACAGCTTTGTAAAAGCAGCAAACCCGAATTTCTTCCATTTTACATTTTCCATCAAAGATACACAAGCACAAGCACAATCAACCAAACATCCTCGTAGTAAAAGTTGTGACAGCTGATAGTAAAAATACGGTATGCTAATTTACTAACCCTTGGACCTGACCTCGTAAGTCACCGATATAAACCAATGAAATTGCGTAGAATCAATGTCACGACCCTTGACCAATCCTGGCCTTTAATGTAACCAATAACAGGACAACACTCATTAATATGCATGCATACTCTTCACGGGGAATTTAAATCTCGTTTCTGATGGGGGAAAAAACAAGAATAATATTCATTGGTAATCTTTATTTCGTATGAGAACATAATAATACATTTTCTAATATGTTTTCCATCCAAATAGGTTTCATTGTTTTACAGTTACACACTTGTCAATATGCGAAATCATCGCTACCGTGATGAAAGCAAATGTGGGCCAACAACGTACTCACATCAAATTTAATTAAAGAACGACCACACCGTCTCAATCGTCGTAACTTCCACATTCAATCGCCCGGTTTCATTGGCTGTCACAATAAAAGCGTGAGCTAAGATTGTGGTTGTAATAACGTTTTTTACGACAAAATATATCTTAAGGAACCCTTCTCGAATCTAATGTGCTGTTTCTTGAGTAGATGGACGGAACAAAACTTAAAATAAAGCATAACTTGTTTGAACTTATATTTTCCAACAACAATATAATAAAGGACAAGTTAAGATTTATGTAAGCAACATATGACACAATAACAAACTGTTTTTGAACTTTTTCCCCGAACAGTATTTGCTCAATATGTACATTTGTCTTGTGACCTTTAAACTGAAAAGTTGAGTCTCATCTAACATCGGTTGTAAAATATTCTGTATTAACTTTAATTGCAAATTTAAGAGCTAGACAGACTCGGATGACAATGACAGTGACCATGACAACATAGTTAGTGGAACATTTAAATAATTATTTACAATATTCAAGAATAAAATAGGACATGTTAAAAAAAAGTGATGGGGATACTACTCTTGGAGGGTCAAAATTTAAATCCCACATGTGGCACATAATTGATAGACGAGAGAACAACGAAGACATTGAGCACTTAACGGTGTTTTTATGATTTGTAGAAAATAATTTTATGAGAAAACCAAAAACAATCGATGATTCATTTTATTTTTTTCAAGGGTGGGTGTCTTTGATCTTTTTAACGTAAATTTTTATCTTAAAAATTGAAATTGCATGTTATTATTCAAACTTTGTTCTGCCCACACAACAAGTTTGGTTAATTTTGGTTGATTATTAGAAAATGACTGATTATGCCTTCTTATGACTGGTATGACATTTTTTTTTTGGATAAGTGGTCAGTAAATCGAATATACTGGGTGGTTAACGTACCCCGGAAATTGCTGACCACGAAGCGAGGGAAGTTCAAACTGTTGGCAGAGGCAGGGGACCAGGTTCAGGATCTATTTTTTGAATGCAATATACTACAGTTAATGCTTGATGTGGATAATAGTTCACATGAAAACTTGAATTACTTACTGACAGGTCTTTCTCCTGTTACTATTATCGAAAATCGGCAATGTGATCGCCACAGAAAGAGTTATAGAGAACAATATTTGACTCGAGTGGTTGACTCAAGAGGTGGTCTGCATATTGGAATCACAAATATTAAGTCAATACGCAGACCACTCGAGTTAAACTATTTTTTAAAATAACTCATTTCTCTCAACCAAGAGGTATCAAGAAAGTGCACATTGTTCTAGAATTTCTTTTAACATTCTAAACAATTTTTGGTTGGGGGAGGGCATTGTGTTGTCTAACACTATCTTGGGTTGCAAACCCTTTGCTGTAGATGGTACACACAGCAAAGGGTGACTTAACATGCCGTGCCAAATGTTCTTCAAGTCTCATTTTGGTATAAAACCCTTTTGAGCACAAAGAACAAGAGAAAGGAAAGTTCTTATTAAGTAATCTCATATGAAATTTTAAACCTATGTTGGTAGTGTAACCGTTGCCGTATTCCTTACAAAAAAGGCTTGGGGCATCACTGTCCCGGGACTCCTGAGTTTCCAAGGTCTCATGAGTTTCTGAGGTCCCGTGAGTTTCCGAGGTCTCCTGAGTTTCTGAGGTTCCGAGGTCTCCTGAGTTTCTGAGTTTCCCAGGTCTCCTGAGTTTCTGAGTTTCCCAGGTCTCCTGAGTTTCCGAGCTCTCCTGAGTTTCCCAGGTCTGCTGAGTTTCCCAGGTCTCCTGAGTTTCTGAGTTTCTGAGTTTCCGAGCTCTCCTGAGTTTCTGAGTTTCCCAGGTCTCCTGAGTTTCCGAGCTCTCCTGAGTTTCTGAGGTCTGCTGAGTTTCTGAGGTCTCCTGAGTTTCTGAGGTCTCCCGAGTTTCTGAGTTTCCGAGCTCTCCTGAGTTTCCCAGGTGACTTGAGTTTCCGAGCTCTCCTGAGTTTCTTAGGTCTTCTGAGTTTCAGAGCTCTCCTGAGTTTCTGAGGTCTCCTGAGTTTCTGGGATAATATCAACATCTTCAGAGTAGATAGAATCAATTAGTTTGGCTGGAAAGGGAAAATCAAAAAGTCTGAGGTAGATTGAATGATGTCCAACTTATTGACACTTTTCATGATATTTGCACTGGCTACTGGAAATATAGATTGGGATAAACACACTTTGACAGTTACTTGACATTATCATTACAAACTTTATCGTGAGATATTTTCGTTGCAGACTAAAACGCTTGTAATTACAATTCCTTCAATATATTAGACAAACATTGCCATTCATACTTTCTGCTAGAAACTTTACAAAAACTGTTGGCGTTTTGTTTGGTAGGCCTGACTATATGAGTGGAATAAGAATATGTTGTATTTTGAAATAAAATAGAAAATGTATCCTTTTGAAGTTTGTATAGACACTTCATTTAAAATTTTATATAGTCATTTACATGGCAATATTGATATTTATTATTTTCAATCTCCTGTGCTGGTCTCAAAGGTTAAGGTCAACATATTTTGAGAAAATTGATTATTTTAACTTTTAACAGTTTAATTCATTCCATTAATGTTATACTCAATGAAATGTGTTCATGGATTGTGTGAACCTGAGTGTCAAAGGTCAAGGTCACGAGAAAATGCCCAATTTGCTGAGGCCTGCAAAAGGCGGAACAGGGTAAGGCGAAACCCCAAGTTTAGGGGTTGCACTTTTTTTAGCAGTGTCCCGTAAACGCTAATCTAGTTTTTCAATTTTTTTCTTTATTTTCACAAAGGAATTGGTCGATCAATTTTCGGAACAGGCTAGGTTTCCAGTCGTTTTTAAATACACTGATGGAAATTGAATTAAATATTCATAGCAATGCTAATACAGGAAACACAAATAAATACACAAATAGACAAAGTAAATATTATAAATGAATTTAATTCCAAATGTTTTCAACATTTTCTCTTAATCATATTAATATTATATTGTAAATGTGGACTTTATGCAGCTGAGCTTGAATATGCATAGAAATTTTAAGCTAGAAACATTTATCAATAAATATTGGTATATATGTAAGGCGTCTAAAATGTAGGCATATAAATAGATAAACTGACCATTTTTTAAATATAAAATTAGATGAACTTATTTCACTGAGAATGTGCGAAAAAGAAAGTACAAGTACTACTTAATTTCATTAACGACATTATAAGGTTAAGCTACCCGTTTGTTTGCTTTAAATTCTTTTCTTACCTTACTAATCATTCACTCACAAACAAAAAAAGTAATAGCCTAATTATCTTCGAATATTATTAAAGTGCACGGTAAAGAAATCCTCGCATGTTACGAGTGATTGTTGACATGGAAAGGTGAAGGTCACGGCTTGCTGCACGAGTATGCTTTCGGTTTGAAAATTACATTGTGAGGCATGTCAACTACAGTTGTGAAAACGCAAGAAATTGATCCAAAAAGTTGCCATAGCATCTTCTTCATGGTTTTGTCCATACTCTATAACTTCTTTAGCTTCATCACATGGAATTGGGGCTTGCTGTCCTCGAACAAACTGTAAGAAGTGTTCCCGTTGCTCCTTCAAACCTGCAGTGCTCCAGATGCAGCAAAATAATGCTGCCTGTTACCTTGACTTCCTTCCGGAGTGCAAATCATGCAGAACTGCTCTGTTTGATGTACATGGAGTTTTGCTGTGCAATGTATTCAACAAGTCTTTGACTGATCCCAGTGTTGATGTTGATTACCAAAATCATGAAGAGCACAGTAAATAAGGAATGTTGACAAATGTAATGGCGATGATGTAGGCAAATAGAGTTTTCCATTCAGACTTGCTAAAATGTCCAACAGTTTCCCGCGTAACTGCTGCCGAGTTACGAAACATTCCTTCGATTCAATTTGTGTTGCAATCAGTAACTGGAAATCAAAGCAGTTGTCGAGTTATGGTATTATGTACCTCCCATTTTCTGCAGTTTTTCCAGGGCATAAGTTATGTTTTCAGTTCTTCATCAAGAGAACTTGGGATGATTTGATTTCTCAAGTTTCATGCAAGCAAGTGTAAAAAGATGAAATAAGTTGGTGTATGAACTGGGATCCTTGGGTACATTTGCAAATTTAATAATATATGGCCTTCTTCGCTCACACAAATTTCCACATCTGTAACATTAAGTTGATTGACTGTAGTCATGAATACATGATGTTAACGAACTATTGGTTCATTAAAGCTTTCCAAATATTTCACATAGTCCTGTGCTACTTACTTGTTTGGTGATTCAATAGAAAAAGAATAATGTTCATTATCAGTTTCAAATACAAGTTTCTGATTCACATTAAAATCTTTCCTGTCACAAGAGGATGATTCTGTAAAACTTGGATGTAATCCAGCGTCATTTGAATTTTTATTGGGTTCAGAAATTTAAAATGATGGATCTATTGCTCGCTTCTTGATTGGGGTACTGTGATTATGACAGTCTAGATCATTGGTGACAATTTCTGCCAGAGATCGCTTTAATATTCTTCTTTGTATTCTGTTTAGAGATAGATTGTTTCCTCCTGGTCATGGCTGCCCTGTAAACAATTGAATCTTTTCTTAAAATTGCCATCTTACCTATTATACTTATTCATTTCATTGAGAAACAGCTGAATTGGCACTATATTTTACTGCTGTATATTTCATACAGCCCCAAACCTTTACCTTTGATGAATTGTAGCAGAACACACCTTTCAAGTTCTGGAAAACTAAGAGAATTAAAAAAGTTATATTACCCATATGGGCGAGGATACACGAGTGGATAATTTTTTGGATATCTGAACATGTGCATTTCAATTATTCTCAACGTTGATTGGTCAGTTTCCAAGAGAATAAGTCATGAAATAATGTTCACGCTTGCTGACCTTATTGATTATTCTCAAAATAGCCATCAAAATGAAAAACTGTGGAAAGTTCACAAAAACTGGACTGCTAATACTTAGTTGCTGTATATTTCTCAAACACATGGGTAGATAACCCTGCTTGAACTGTTATTTAAAAGTAACCAAACAATTTTATACATGCATATATTTATAAGCCTCTGTTCTTATTAACCAAATGCATGGTGTATTTAGGTAGAAATCTCATTGTAGACAATATAGTTTCTTTTCAAAACTAATAGATCTTTTTGATGTCAATATATATGTTGAAATAGAATTATTATCAGAAGATGAAATGCTAGCTCTCTTTTCTGGAGGTCAAATAACCATAACTGACGATATGGATGAAATGTCATGGAGATGTATGATTGTTCTCTTTTGTAATTATTTGTACTCCATGCACACGTCATTGAACTGTACATTTTAGGTCTTCTTCCTATTCCGCCTTTCTATGATATCTTGTTATTTGTAACATTGTTTTTGTAAATATTGTATGTATTAATGTGTAGTGATCTTCGGACACACATCTGGAGGAAATAAAGACATTCATTCATTCATTATCGTGACCTCACAACCTGTAAGATCGAGCTCAGTGAAAGTTGGTCTGAATTGTTTTATCATTGTTCTATTTTTACAATAAAGTGACTACATATAAGATGTGAGTCACCCTTATTGATGACACTGCTCAATATATAGACATTAAAATATGCATCAACATCTGGAACAGAATGCTCAAGTTCATCACTAACGTGTCTTTTTCAATACCAGAATATTCACTGAAAGTCCTACGAATTACATTCTGGTTATCATCCGTACAGTTCAACATTATTGTTATAATTTGTTTTATTGATTTATTGTAATTAAGAGGAAGAACTTATAACCTAATTGTAATTGTCATTTAACAAACGAAGAAATAAGTATAGGATTGACATTAAGTTGAATAAATTAATATAAGAATACCATATAAATGAATCATGATTTTAAACCTTTGACATTGAATACCTTACGTCTATTAGTAAGCCAAGCTAATTTAACATGACTTAGACCTGCATTCTTCTAGGCTAGGTCTGTTAATGAATTGTTCTATCGTTGCAAAAGCACGCTGTACAACTTAACAGTTACTATAAAGCAATGATGTTTATTACCCGTATGGTTGAAAATAAGTTGTGACATATTTTTAATATGAGCACTAGTGCACATATCACTTTTGCCAAGCAACGTTAGCTGTAGCGCGAGTTCCCATATTATTTCGCCGGTGACGCCATAACACCATTGTTTGTGACGTCACTGTAACCGGCCGTCGCAAGGGGCTCGTTTCTTGCATAATTCTAAGATGATAAAATTGAGTAGAATCGGTAATAAAGTAATTATTACCCTCGGAAGTGTGTCATATGACTTTTTTCCCGGGTGATAATCTCTATATATCAATCATGCCATTACTAATGTTTCAATAGCAAATGCTCAATGTAGAATGAAAAAGTTAATTTTTTTATCTTCAAAGGGTCTCCAAATTCCAATGCTTTACAATGTACATGTAGATAGAACAGCCAATGTGCTTTGTCATAAGAACATTTTTATTTCAAAAATACTGCTTTGTTTGTAAAATTGTAATACTGATTAACCTTCTGTATTAATCAAAACTGTTTTAGTAAAAACGTCAATATTTGTGTAGAATTCAATAAGATTTGATATTCAAGCATCATTTTAGATTTGCAAATTTACGTCATGATATTATATTTCACTGAAATGTGTAACCATTTTATTCATTCTTAGCATGTGATAACGATCAATGGAATTATCCAATCAAGTACAAGGACTCGACAGCAGGCATATTCTGGCTGTTACAGCCATTAGTTTTACAGCAGAAAGTACAGTTGAAGTTGAACTTGTAGGTCGAGTCTGGGTGGAAACCTACACATTCTGGTTTCAAGGTTGTTTCTTTGAGCCACTTGTCATCACATTCGCTTAATGTTGCACATCTGAAATCAGGATTATTAGTTTTCCATAATGTGGTTTGTTCAGAATGTAAGGAACTGACGTTCTCGTGATATATAACGATATCGTTAATAAAGTTATTTACAAGTCAACAAATTGATAATGAAACAGTAAACAAAGCAATTCTTAAGCATTTTCTATCATCCTTTTTTGATCAGACATTCACTACGTTTGATATATATGTCGTTAACATTTAAATTCAGTCAATTATGAAATATGCCAATATATAATTATGACAAGCATGTTATTTTTGTTAAGATTGTTTTAATTTACATGGCGATAAATGATATCTGTATTTCTGTAAATTTTACAATATGAATTAAGCTTCTTTGTCCACATCAATCTACGAGAGTGTACTGATTGCACTTCCAAAATCGAACCTCTTCGAGTATATTTGTGTTCCATCTTGTTTGTTTTGTACTGAGGACATACACAGATCAGAAGGATGTCCACATCGAGTAACACCAACATGTCCCTTACAGCTCTGTCCACTACACACCTGGCACTTCCGGGATAGATCAGGAGCCGTCGTTGGAGCTAAAACAACAATAAGGATATATACGTTTCAATAGATAGTGGTCAGTCGTATATTATCAAGTATTATTACCTACGTGGGCAGTGATATTTTTCAAATGATGCCCCAAGACAAAATATCACTTTTTCATTATGACGTCATGTTATAACGTTGTTTGACATTACGGTTCGCATATGACGTTATGTTCTACAAGGGCTTGTGGTGGCTAGTCGTATATATTGAGAAGTAGATTTTAAGTATTTTCTTTCATTGCGCAACTAAGGTATTACAGAGAATATTAATTCCCGCCCAGGACATATTGTTTATGATATCGTTCGGGAAATGCTTATATTTAGGCACTCATGTCACAAAATTGGTAAGTCATGGACAATCATATAATGTCCTTTATCTAGTCCCTACCCACTGCACACATGACGAAGACGAGTCAGGAGGTCTTTTGAAGCAGGATGAGAGTTTAATAAAGATTTATACCAGGTCATTAATGACTCTCAATACAAAATTAGTTTTAGACGTTACTCCGGGCGTGATAATCATTTTGATGAAACAACATGAACCGATCAACATTGATTAAAAGAATATTGTTTTGAAGATCTTAAGGAAACTTCATATTACTCTAATGTGTTGATGCATTTTAATTTATCTGAATCATCTGTAACTGTATACATATTAAGGTATTTTATTGTGTTACACATCTGACAATGACAGATGTGCAAGAACCTTATGATTATTAGGTAATTTGAATAAAATTATTTCTTTGTTAAAAATGCGGAATCTTACTTTCATGACACAGAGTGCTCAGTGAGCAAGAAGAATGGTTTGCACAACATCCATGACACAAGACTTTCCCACCATGGTTGATATGAGGGGTTAAGTTTGTTCCATCACAGTGCTGTTGAAAACAATTAGGAATTATTTAAATTTGAAAAAAACTATTTACTTACACAACTCATAAGAAGAGTCATGCCTATCATTAACTTTTGTTTATATGAAGTGATTCTTTACAATAGCGAAGAATCGAGGAACGGTTAACATCAACTTATTTGAGCTTTTAACTAGAAAATCAAAACGTGTGATCACTTCTAATTACGGATATAAATATGAAGTTTGAGTCTTTATTATAACGAGAAAGTCGGGAAAACTGTACACAGAAAGTTAATTGACAATGCAATAAATTATCAGTGAAATAGCATTAAAAGAATGCTTACTTTCTCTTTCCCTAATTCAGAGTATTTAAGTTTGAAGATTTAATTTCGTTTCCGCAACCATCGACGCCCTTGAAATGACAATGCATCTTTACCTTAATCCATATTTTCGGAATTACCATATTAAGCATATCCTATTATTTTCTTGTTGTATTTTTTGTTTCTTGTTTATAGTGAATGTAGGAGAAAAATCTGTTAAAAAATATTATCAACAAAAATCCGTTAACGTGTATGACTATGATATTTTCATTATTCTTGTATGTTAAAATCATTTTTAAATTTAAGTTTTTACAAGGTCTGTCAATAATGATGTGCCGGATTACGTTTCAGAAAAAGTCTTACTCTGACAGCTGTACAACCAGAGAAGTATTCGATTCTCCCGTTGACATCTACTTTTCGAACAAAACATTTCTGTAATAGAAACAATTTGCTTTTAAGATTGAAAATATATTTTTAAATGAAAATGTTAAATGATCAATTTGTAAAATAATTGAAAAATTATTTTGGGTAGAGAACATATATGTTGGACACAAGTTTGTTTAACTGTACTAAACCTCATTTGCAAATTGATATTTTGGTCATAGATTTTAGAATAATAGAACGAAATAGCTTTATCCAATTTGCTTTTAAGATTGATTTTTTTTATCAAATTTCAATGTTAAATGAACAATATTTTAGATAAATGACAAACGATTTTTCGATGAGAATATGAATGCTGGACAAAAAAAGTTTGTTTAAGGAGGTTGCATATAAAATACCGAGGTATTAAAAAATATCTAAAGTCACCACATTATTTGTTCAAGAAGAGCCCTCCTGTTTTGGCACCCAAGATGAAAATAAAATAATTTGAAAAACTCTTTTCAAAGTTATTTTTGAATACAATTGTTAATTACATATTATTCTATTAAGGCATGGCAGTATAGAGATAAACTTATGCATAACAAATGAGCTTGAACGTAATATTAAGTAAGCTCATATTACCTGAAGTAAGCTCATATTACCTTAAGCAAGCTCATATTACCCGAAGCAAGCTCATATTACCTTTAGCAAGCTCATATTACCTTAAGCAAGCTCATATTAGCTGAAGCAAGCTCATATTACCTGAAGTAAGCTCATATTATATAAAGCAAGCTCATATTACCAGAGGCAAGTTCATATTATATGAAGCAAGCTCATATTAACTGAAGCAAGGTTATATTACCTGAAGCAAGCTCATATTACCTTAAGCAAGCTCATATTACCGTAAGCAAGCTCATATTACCTGAAGCAAGGTTATATTACCTAAAGCAAGCTCATATTACCTGATTGTGTATACACGTTTCCTGTTCACGACAGTTATTCAAAGAATTCTCTCCATTGCATTTCAAACATCTTAACAATTTTCCAGCATCTGGAATGAAATTTTGAGATTTTAATTAACAATGTTCATTTTTTTCTTGATTAAATATTCACTTCCACGCCTGTGACAGTAAAGCACACGTTGCTTCTGTGCACTAGAACGCGCAAATTCAATATCAATGTAATAGTTCACCTTAAGATGTATATGTATAGCATTGTGTTATCATCAATTTTAAAGTTTGATCCATGTACAAGGTCAATAAGCTTAAAGGGGCAGTAGTACGTGTTTAGGGGGACTCAAAGGTTATGTCAGGAAAATTAAATAATTGGTTCCTATTTAAAGACAATATATTCAAACTAAATGCAGCAGTAATAAATCAAATATATTATTTAAAGTTCAACCATGCAATTTTTACACAAAATAAATTAAACATGTTCATAAAAAGGGTCGCCAATTAACTTTATGTGAATCTTTATTATTTGTTTTCTGAATATGGACGATTGGTTTGTGAAATAACTTCTTTGACGCTATCAAAATAAAACATTACATGTAAGCATTAACATACAATTCTCGGTGAAAATTGAAAATATAAAATTCTTTTAAAAACGTGCTTTCTCCCTTTTTTATGTTAATTGTCGAAAAATCTGTTGATCTGGAAATATTTTTATCATAAATCTGTATACGTAATATAGATCTTACTGTAGACTTAATACCTTTTGGATTTTCTCCAAATTTTAAAAGGGATAATTTCTTGGATTTGATACTTTTACTAGCTAAATAGTTTTATCATAAATCTGTATTCTTGGGAATTAATTTTGAGACAAGATTGTTTTCAACGTTTCAAAGATCTGACTCCTAATCGTCACAGCATGTTAGAAGTGAGTCTGATACTTATAAAGTGTAAGGGATTCCAGCTTAGGTTTTATAGCACTATAAAAATAATATAACTCATACTAAACTATTGAAATGAAACATGAAGTTTCAGTATTGTCTAAGAAAATAGCAGCATTCTTCCCATAAAATATGAAGGCCTGTTTTCATTACAACACCAATGAAAGCAGAATAAAAATCTACTGTTCATAATTACAACGAATTGCCTTACTTTCAGGACACAAATCGCTCAGCGAGCAAGCAGAATGGTCAGCACAACACTTGTGACACATAATCCTTCCTCCATGGGTTATGTGGGGGGTTAGGTTAGTTCCGTCACAGTTCTGTTAGGAGAGAAGCAATTAGGGCTCTTTATTAAACGGTATTCACAATAAATAATTCAAATATTTGAGTTGTTTAGTTGGCTCTGTCATAGTGCTGTCGGGTTAGTTTGTACGTTTACCATTATATTGAAAAGAATTTCGTAAATAATAAACTTTTTTTATATTTTATAGATACGTAGACAATCAATGACAATGTTTAGTTACGAAAATCATGAAATTGTTACTTTCAGTTCAACTTTTTGAAACAAATATTTATCTATTTTCTTACATAGTTTCGGGTACAACCAGAGTAATATATATTCTGTTCTCCCTAGAACCTCTACTGAACGGACAAAGCATTTCTGAAAAACACCATAACAAAAGTAATAAGATAGAGATTAGTTCAAATAAAAACATTTTTATCAAAACTTGCAGTCTCAATATACCATTTTTGCTGTCCAATGTGTAATGTGATCATGTATGAATTTGCACCTGTTTACTAAATTCATTATGATCTGAAGTTGTTCGTTAAAATGATACACCTCTACTTAATTTACACAATCTTCGTATTTCATAGTTTAATAGTATAGCGTTGCCACAGCAAATGTGAAATTAACAATCATAGTCGAGGATTAAGTCATGACGATATTAATTCTTAACGTGCGCAAATAACGGCAGTAAATCAATCAGTTGCAATATATTTTGTTTATTACATTGTTTTAATGATAATTGGGTATAAGAAAATTCTAAAAGTTATTATTCCTTGATCGTTTTATAAGTGCAAAATGTAAATACTGTATAGCTTGCATTATTTACTTTCGGAAAGTTTTCTAAGCCACGGCAAGTTTGGTGAAATACTTAAAAATAATAATTTGCTTCAATGATAAAAAAAATCAGGGTTTTTTTTCAGACTATAATTTGAAACGCACTTTCAAAAATGCGTTAATGGGAATGCACCTGCATCTTTAAAGGGGCAGTAGCACGATTTTAGTTGGAATAAAAGGTGATGTCAGGAAAATAAAGATAAATGGTTAAAATTGAAAGAAAATGTACTTAAACGAAATGAAGCAGTAATAAATGAAATATATAATGAAAAGTTCAGTCATGCGATTCCGTTTCCTTACACAAAATGAATTGAAGATGTATAATACATTCTTAATCAAGATGCACATTGTTTACAATAAGTTATGTACTTTTTGCAAAGTTGGACCAGAAACTATTAAACATCTTTTTGGGGACTGTAGGGGAAGCAAAACTTTTTGGAACAAATTTGCAGAATGGATTGAATCAAAGTGCCAACATGTACGTAATGTAGATCTTACTGTAGACTTAATACTTTTTGGATTTTCTCCAAATTTTAAAAGGGATAATTTCTTGGATTTGATACTTTTACTAGCTGAATTCCACATATATAGATGTAAAATGCAAAATTGTCTACCATACATTAAACATTTTCAAAAACGAGGTGAAATTCTACTATCTGATAGAAAAAACTGGACACTTTTGCAAATCAAAATATATCGAATTCTATCAAGAATGGGCTTTTTATAAAAAATCTTCTCTAATTTCATTCTACTATAATTGTCTACATACATGTAGCTGCTAGCCTGTGTATAGTGAGATTTACTTAGGGTAGTAAAAAATTCGACATTTACTCACGGTAGTATGGCATTTACACGTGCCCCTGACTAGGTGCAAATTTGCTTACGGTAGTGAAAAATTTGCTTACGGTAGTAAAGTATACATATGTGCAAATGCGTCCATACGGCGAATTTGACTCATATAAGCAAATTTGCATATGTGTTATGATTTACTCATATGCAAACGCTCGCCGTATAAACAGGGCTTATAACTACAATTGTGTAAATAGGATACCATGGTAACTTCACTTATACACATTTATGATTGAACGTTATTCTTTATTCGAATATCAAAACAGTTGTATTGTTACTTTGACTTAAGAGGATTTCTTATACTAAATGGGGGGCATTACCATTGAAGTTTCTAAACTGAGAAGATATTCATTAATACCTCATGGTTTTGGCAGGTCTCGTGCTCACTGCAGTCATCCAACGATTGCTGTCCTTGACACCTCAAACATTTCAAGGAATTCTGCAAAACTGTAAAGGGAAATAAATTGAAATCCAAAGAGTACGTCTTCTAAAATCTATGTTGAAAAGTATATACATGTAGACTTAGGCTTATGTACTGAACAATTCTGCAGAAATAGGTGATTTCGGGACCATTAAACTGAAGCGCTCATTTCACATAGTTATTTATCACAAATTTGCTATCATTGTTTACTTGCAATGTGTCATTTTGTATTCAAAATGCTAAACGGTCGTAATATTTACGAGGGGTGAATTGGAGTTAAACGCCGCTTTCAATAGCATTTCTTTATGTCAGGGCTGCTAGAATTATTGCAGGGAGAAATCCATCAATATTAATGTGGCTATATATTGCGGTAAAACCTGCCAGCAACGTCTGAAACTAGGGGAAAGTTCAGTGTAGTATTCGCCTAAACCTTATTGCAACCAGATTTTAGACTAGTATTTGCTATTCGTCATTCTTCTTTGTGATTAACACTTACTCCCCATAATTCAGCACAAAGAAAAAAAGAGTGTTACGAGGGTAAATAGTTTTGTACACAATTTTTGATTTCATGAAGGGTTAAAATCTTCTGAGAGGGCTAATCATTGGAATTTTATTGAGAGAGGTAACCAGAGGTGTTTGAATACAAGGCTTACTTTTTACACCTAAATATAAACTTGTTGTAAAAAAAAAACAGTAAAAGTTCATTATATCACAAAAACTAAGAATTTGAAAGGCAAATGACGATTGACAAACAACGGACACAAAGTTGCTATTCGTCATTCAGACAGCACAAACATGTTAGTGACCAATAGCAAATAAATTTGCTTTTCGTCATTCGAAAGGCGAATGACGAATATCGAATAACAGTCAAAGACTAACAGTCAAAAATCTGGTTGCTAACCTGAAGTGTAGAACAGTTCTCTACTGCAGACAAAGTTGCCGAGCCCCTGACTGGATACTAAGTACAGGCCTCTTGATCCGAAGCAGAACGCGCAAACAAATGGGCTATCCCGCCCCTGTTTTAACAAGAAAGAGGCCTTTAAAAAAGGCATGGTTGGTGCCACAGATGAAGGTTGTGATTAGTCGACCAATTTGGGTGATAAGTGAACAGTAACAACACTGGGTACCAGCGCTAATATTAGCACGAGTATTGATCAATCAATCAAAGTTAATTTCACAAAATTAATTTCTATCAACATGAGTTTAGTTTTGATTTTTTTTTACATTGATCAACGAGTGTTGGTTTATTTCATATCAAAAGACACGAGTTTGATATTCTATTTATCAACTGAAGTCACTCTTTTTCACATCACAGAGTAATAAATTACATCTCTGAACACAACAATACTAGGTTTGACAGTGGGACAGCGTTGACAATGACAGAATATTGTGCAAAATGTACTGCCAAAACAATATCTCCTAGGCGCTATCGCTTGATCTCTCAGAAGCCATGATGGTTAATTATTAACAGGAGTATTACAGATACTGAAAAAAATATACTCTCCGATCATCTGACAAGTTTCGATTCCGGGTCCTTATGCTCGGAAGTCGACAGCGTTAACCACTGAGCTAAGCAGATCTGGTGGTTATGGTTTGGACCCAACGATGTATGTCATATTCCAAATATAGCACGCGTCATTTTCAGTAGTTATGATGATAAATACTGGTTTTCAACGTAACCATTTAGTGACGTCGTTTATTATAACTTGTAACGTGGTAATAAATGATCTACTATTAGTAAACATTAGTCTTATTTCAATGTCACCAGCGTACTTACAGAAATATTCCTTTTAATTCGCCAGGCGAGCTTAATTAGCGAAATTAAATCGCGTGGGTTATAAAAAGGTGGATTCTGCGATTATTGAATGCAAAATAATGCTCTTATCTAGAACAAATGTAGACTCTTCTTCATATGAAGTTGTTTTTGAATGACTCAGCGTCTTGAATAGAAAATATTATAACTCTTTTAATATGACATTTAAAGCAAAATCATATTCCACAGTTCAATGTGCCAAATATTTTGTATTACCCACATGGTGACGTAATGCATTTTTGTTACAGCTCTGTTCATTGGTCATTTGATTTTGATACAGCAAATGTGATTGGCGCGGCTTCCCTTTGAAAATATCAACAATAATATAAGGTTGGCGCCTTTGGGCACCAACCAATAAGAGAGATACCGTATTTCCTTAATTACACGCCTGCCTTGAATATACGCCTGCCTCAATTAGACGCCCTTGCATAAGATTTTCTGAAAATAATAAACGCCTGCCTTTATTAAACGCCGCGTAAACCGAGTTTAATATATAAAAACGCTTCTTTTTTGTTAAATTATCAGATTTTTTTACAAAATAGTCTAAACGGTTTCGCTTTTGACGAAATAGACGCCTGCCTTGAATAGAAGCCTGCCTCAAATAGACGCCTATGGTGTAGACCGTTTGAAAACAATAGACGCCCGGCGTGTAATTAAGGAAATACGGTATGTCAATAATGAGAATGTCTTACTTTGGGTTGTACATATAGGGAGAAACGGGAGTAGCAGGACTGAAAGGAAATGTCTTAGGATTAAAAAACGATGGAAATGACCTCTTATATAACACATCCTTAGACTATAAAGGAATGCCTGAACATTTGTTATTGAAATTGATAAGGTATGTTAACTTTAAAAACGAAGAATTGTGTTTATATTCGTTTGTAATAAAGTTAGATCATCATCACACTGAATTGCAAGTCTGTGACTTGTGTAGCCTTGTCATTATTAACTCAATAATATTAATATAAATAATTAACTCTTCTTAACAAGGACAAATAAATTTCTTAACTAACTATAATACATCACTTATTAACTAATATCAAGACCTTAAGGAGGTTGGATACAAAATATCGAGGTATTAAGAAATAGCTAAATTTGGTCTTATTTTGTTGAAAAATATGTCTTGAATCAAATTGTGTCATAAAAATACCATGTCACCACAGTTTTTGTTCGAAAAAGGGCCCATCCGTTAGGGCACCCAATGATGAAAATACAATAATTTAAAAATTCCTTTTCAAGATAACTTTGGAATATAATTGTTATTTAAATGTTTTTCTATTAAGCCATTGCAGTATGGAAGTAAACTAAGTCGGAAAAAGGGAACTTGAAACTAATATGAAGTAAATACATACAAATAACCTTTTTCTTTGTATGATTATTTTTGTAAAATATTATTCTTTTATGAAAAAAAATCGATTTCTCGTATTAAGATTTTTTTGAAAATTATATATTTTATAGTTTATACACACTAGAATAAGATTAAAAAGAAAAAAAGATATGTCACCAGCGGATAACAGAGATATTCACATTCAATTAAGCCACATCAATGAAAATCAACATCCAGGGGAGATAACTCTTTATTGTCAACATTACCCTTTTTAGAAATTTTCATTAGTTTTTAAGGTTAATTAGTGAAATAAATTTTATCATAAAACAAATACTTATGTTCACAAATATAACATAGTCATTGTTTTTTATTAAACTAAATCATTATTTAATTTTTTAGTTTTTTTATCTCACACTTGCAGTGAAAAATAAACAAAATAGCATAAACTTTAAAATAGCTCAATCTGATAATCTGACTGTTGCGGATGTGCAGAAACAAAGGTATCCAACCTCCTTAAGTAATATGGTTGAAATAATGACCGCTGACTGAGTGAATATCTGTGATAACCATCGAGCGATCAGCGAGATGGTTATCACAGATATTCACGAGGTCGAGGTTATTATTTCACATACACTACATGGTTATTGTTAAAACTGTTTTCCGTTTTTAAGAAAATATCAATATCAGCCGAATATAAGTTTGTTGATAATGAGTTCAAAAGTGACAATGGTGTCTAGCATGGTTAACTTCCACTCCTGAGGAATGGATCAATTTCATTTTAACACTGCGCGTATTCCACGTGCAGTTGGAGATAATACTGGCGAAATTGTCGGTAAAACAATTCTAAGCCGTTTACCAACTGTGCATATTCATTCTTTTACCGAGCTATTAACCTTAAAATGTCACACTGAACTGAACTATAATTTAATTATTTTGATGCAAATTTTAAACGGACGTCAATGAAATTTTGTTTGGTGGCAAATGATGTAAAATGTAATAATCCGTCACTAGTCAAAAACTGTGTGGCTGCACGGACGTCGTCTATTTCATCTTGTGATGCACGGACTTCTTGTACGCCAAATTGCTAAGCCACTCCTCAAAATTCACGTGCAGCACACAACTTAAAGCACATGGTTTCAAGAAGGTTGGTACAATGGAGTGCTCTCCGCGGCTGGTGTCAAACAGATATATTTGCCGGTGTTTCGAGGTCTTTCCCGGAGGCAATTAAGGTGAGATTGATCGCAAAGTATACTTTATTTGTTGTTTCATGTAATAGACTCGGAAATATGTTTAAAGTATTACAAGGAATCAAAAGAAGCGTGTACGCATTTTCTGCTTTAGAAATGCTTTTTAGTATTGTAATATGTATATAAAATGCAGACACATATGGGTATTAGCTAGATTTCTGACTTTGAGATCAGTTTGGTATCATTATCTTCAATAAATTTCGTGTGAACGTTGAAACTATCAATCGTCCATTAAACAATAAGATACTAAATTATTCAAAAGTCGATGTTAGAAATGACAGTTGCAAACTTAAGTTACTATTTCGGGGAAAGCGTGATGATATGAAATATGCATGTATCTAAATGGAAATGTGTTTTTGTCAGCACTTGAAATCAGACTGTTAGTAGCGTTAAACCTTTGAATGTTTCAGGAACTTCGCATGGATGATGGCTGGACAGTTAAATGTTTGCTGATACTGAAGTCGGCTTTCTTGTGCATTGTTTCAAAAGGACCATTTCAAATGCTTGTGACCTTCAGACAACTGACTTCCTATGAAGGATTTGGAACATTAATTGAAGAGAACACTAGCATAGATACTGAGGCCCAACGGGATTGTGTGTGGGAGTGTTTGATAAATGTTAATGTTTGCATGTTTCAAAGAAACCAAATAGAAAGAATTGAAAGCAGTATGAACATGTATTATGAAAATGACTTCAAAAGTTCTCTGTAATAAAGAGTATTTTTTTTGTCTTTTGTTTTCTTTTATTATCGTTCTTGCGGCCTTTGATATTCTTTAGAATGGCATATTGAAATAAAGACATAATATATCTGAATGCACAGGTGAAAATCACAACAAATTCTAAAGATTGTCAAAAGTCACAATTAGAGGCGAAGGGTCATTTAGACCCGTAAGCCGAGGGCAAGTTTTTTTCGAGGTGCGATACGGTGAAGATGGCGAGGCGTAGCCGAGACATGTTCACCGTATCGAACCGAGAGGTCAGTTATCAAGAGGTAGGTTATCAGATAACCAACCTCGTGATAACCAACCTCCAGGTTGATCTGAGGTCAGTTATCTAAAAATAACAACCTCTGATATTGACCCGATAACCGCACCACGTGGTGTATGATAAAGTAACTTGAGATTTCATTTGTCACTGGTGTTTTAAATAAGGTCTGTAAGTCTTACCTATTCCATATGGAAAGGTCATGGTTATTGTAAACAGATTGCTGATAAAATGAAGCTATTCTATACCTGGCACTATATAGATAAGGGACATTTCTAAAAAAGAAATCTTAAATGCCTTTATACCACGAATTTTGTACATTTCTTATTGATAAAGGTTGTCTATCAGAAAACAATCAAGGGACATGAATTGCATGTAACCGTCGCCATTGTAAAGTCTTAATGTGGGTTATGAATAATCTCCATGTCAGAAGAATTTTATGTCAAACTATAGGAACCATGCATGTTAGGAAAATTGTCTGTTCTTATACGAAGTGGAGAAACAACACAGTCAATCAGCCAGCTGGTCCTTGTATCAATCTAGTTAAAACTAGCTGTAATGTTATCGTCCCCTAAGTCCTTAACGTAAGGACTTAGGGGACGATAACATTACAGCTAATTTTAACTAGATTGGTCCTTGTATGTACGAGCCTGTCGAAGCCGAAGGGGAAACATGGCCGACCTGACGTCTCCATACCACTGCTCTAGTAATATATATGATTTATGTTCAACTCATAATATAGCCTTGACGGAGCTGTCAAATCGAAACACTCATAAAATATCCAATTATAGTCTGTACATATTGCCGTTGCTCTACGGGATTGATTTTCGGCATTTGTTTCAAAATATATTTTTTTAATACAGGAAATTGATTTTGAACAGGACTATTAAGTGTATTAACTTGATGTAAATACATTATTTAGATGGGATATGGATTGACATTGAACGTTTTTTTACTTTTAGTTGTTATTATATATTATTAGTTATTTATACTTTTATTGATTTTTTTTATGTAATCTAATTTATTTAATCTTTTCATTCTTTTTTACACTTAATGCTTGTCAACGATGTTTAAAGTGAACAAATGATGCCTATTTTTACATGAGTCATGACCACGATGGCTTTATAATCCTCCTCCAAAACTACATAGAATTGAATTCAGCGTGGAAGTGCATGAGGCCTTTGCCGGACCCTTACTCAAACCCCTTGAGGTTTAGCTTTATAAAGAAATGGACCCTATGTTGCACGTGTTTTGTTACTTTTTGTGCTTTGAACTTTTCAAAAAATCCTGAGGCCTAGTATAATTGATATTCAAATATAGACCTTACATAAGGTCTTGTGTTGCTTTTTGGGCTTATCAGCTTTGCAGGCATATAAAGCTGACCTTGACTTTCTTAAAAATTAGTAAAAACAATCCGTTCTTCCTACATACATTTTAAGATTTGATATTTTAAACAAAGATTTAAGATATATATAATTATATGGAAGTTACATTTATCACATGCAAAACAAATTCAAAAGCATTAAAAATCACAGAACATTATTTCCGATTTTATTTCACTCACATGAATATAGTTATTGAAACATATTTATCATAATTGACTAGGATAAACAAATTCGTTTATGACAGTTATGCAACCAGATTTTTATTCATGCGACATTTCATGTCTCTGATAATTGTGACCTAGTGGCTTGGCAGATGAGTGGACGCTTTAGAAAATAGATCTTATCTCTGCAGGGATTGGGCCAGATGTAAATATAGAATAATGCAATGTTATCTGTGCTCTCTTTACAAGAACAATGGCTGTCCCATATGGAGTTGGTAAGAGTGCTGTTTCTAACATGATAGACAAACAGGATACAAGCTTAGACATATTATTGTAGTATTTCTTAAGATGTTCAACTTCAACAGGGGAGTATATTAACAATTATTGAAATTTTTTTTATATCTATGGAGGTCATTTTGGATTAATAACTTGAAGAGTTACATAATGACCTCGAAACGTGACAAGCCAATTTCAGAGTAATTGAAAAATTGTGCAACATTTTAACATTTCGTCTAAACAGTATGTGAAGGTGATTCGTTCGTGATCAGTCGTGTAGAAGATAGCATCATTAAGTAATCAAATGCCGTAATTTACCCCATTATTACTCGCCTGTGTAATATTACACAAGTGCAATACCGCTGTACTATGACGTTAAAGCTGTGCGTAGGTGTGACGTCGCAATTTAAGTACCGAAAAGTCGCAGGAATCTTAGTTTCTTCACACTTTTGCTTGATTAATACTGGCGAGTAATGAAGAGAATACAAGATTTCCTTCCATCATATGATGTTTATCAAATTTGTAAATGATTTGGTTTTAAAGTCGCTTTATATACCTCATCATGTTTAATAAAAAAGTTATTGAATGGAGGGCATTTAGTATCCTCTATTGTATCTACTGTTAGATATCATGTAATGCAAAAAAGAACTTTTAATCTCCTCTTGTTCTTATCTTTATTTCTTTTATTTATCAACCTTGAGTGAGGAAGGATCTGGGAGAAAACTGTTAATATATTGTTGATTAACCCAACCAGTTCTCTTGAATATTTCAATATTGATTTCAATAACATATCCAATCAATATGGTTGAAATGATTAAATTCAGAAACGGGATATATTCTAAAAAATCTAGAAACTGGATTGCTGAGATATGAGACCCACAGTAATTCTTTTTGGACAAAACTTATGATGTGTCATCAATGACTCATCATTATGTAAATCAGTCATTATCGCAAATGTGAACATTACGTGACATTTTGCAGACAAAGCAATATTTTGAAAGACATAACACGATCCCGTTTTAGACCTTAACATTTCCTGAAAATTGTTACAATCTTATCTAAAGATAAATCTCATCCTTTGGTTTCTTTATTTGCATTTGGGATATTACATTATGATATTTATATCACTTGCGAAATCGTAATTGTTGGTAAATGGCAAGTACCAAAGAGCTGTTCATCGTATAAGTTTATAATGCATAATGATAGCTGATGCAATTAAACGATTCAACTGTTGATATTTTTTATATTTTAGAACACCAATTTCCCAATTTTGTCGCTGAAATAATATTCAACTTTCGACTTACAAGAAATATTTACTACCTGTGTATGTGTTGCAAATTAATGAATGCCGATTTTTTAATATCGAAGTTTTAGTTGCTTTCATTTTAGTTAATTCACAGGAATTTTCTTAACGAAAGCAATCATCCAAAGTGACTGCATAAATAAACAGCACAAATTTGAGGGGAAATTCCATCATCTTGACTCTTTAATTATTTAATATTATTTTTGATAAGTGCTTACCAAGATCTATGTCACAAAGATATGACTGGGTTTTGAGATAAACTACGATATACGTGATGTTGTGCGGTAAAAGCGTTGATCTTTCAGATTGTCAGATATTAAAGTATGTTAGGTAGCTTACAAAATTGCGCACGACAGTACGAAATAACAAAAATTTTGAGGCATCATTTGTTCACTTTAAACATCGTTGAAAAGCATTAAGTGTAAAAAAAGAATGAAAAGATTAAATAAATTAGATTAAATAAAAAAAACTCAAGTCATAAAACCCCGATCTTACCTCTGGTAAAATAAGATCAATTTTAGGGCTACAAAAGGATAAAATTATAGTTGATTTTATTCAATAAGTGACGCATACGTCTTGATCGTCTCACAGGTCCTCCCAAAGTGGCAGTTATACGATAAAAACCCTTTTTTTAATGAAAATATTTAAACAGTCATATATGTTCGCGTGAGCCAAATTCACGCATCCAATTTAAATGATTACACGTTATATATCAAATTTAACAATATCAAAGTGAAACATCATTTTAAATGCGTTCGATAAGTTTTCAAAATAACATTTGAGTGATTGACGCGCGTCAATGTCCGGTTTTCGTTGATAATTTAAACTTCAAACCTTCCTATTGTCACTCTACAATATCGATTTATTTCAGCGTGCTACTGAATGCTATTGAAACATTCAATACAAGTCGATCAAATTACACTTTTAACAAGTTTGTCATGTGTGACTCAAAACAACTCACGGAGTGGCTCTTCCAGCAGGGTCTAGTGTTCGGAAATTTCCTAATTAATATCTAATATTGTTATTATTACATATATGCTCTACTTTAACAACACATGTTCATATTCGTTAAAAACATTCGTGTAAAATAACTTTTAATTGGGATGTGTTTTCCCATTCTCTCCCCACAGAGGCAGATTAAGTCATGTTGATTTAGCCTCTGTTCTATTACGCCGACTTTGTGGGATAGAATGGGAGATGCCTGATTGGAGGCAATCAAAATTAGTTGTGCAATCAGCGACGCTGTTCTTAAATCATCATTTTGGCTACTGAAACAAGGCAAAGGCATTGTGATAAGAACCACCCTTTCCATGAGAGAAGCCTTGTCATTTGATAAAGATTCAAATGTATAGAGATGAAAGTTTTTTTCCGCCAGGGCAAACTGCCGGAACCCACGGATTTCGGCGTAATAGAACAGAGGCTAAATCAACATGACTTGATCTGCTTCTGTGGGGAGAGAATGGTGTTTTCCAACAATTTAGATAGAAATTGTTAATTCTTAAGACGCAACCTGTTGTTTTTTATGTATCGCAAATTACCGAGCTACCGATAATGCCGCACATCTTCTTTAATGTCTATATAATACTTAAGCCATTCTCACACTGTTTGCTAACGAGACATGTCCCTGTGGAAACAATAACGCTGATGTAGCCGGATAATATTCATAATCTTTGTAAATCTGTAAATCTTTTAAGACTTACAAGGAAGCACACAATACCTTGATGATCATACGATGATATGTTGATGATCATGCGTTGATGATCATACAATGATACGTTGATGATCATACGTTGATACGTTGATGATCATACAACGATACGTTGGTGATCAAACGAGGATACATTGATGATCATGCGATGGAACGTTGATGATCATACGATGATACATTGATGATCATACGATGATTTGTTGATGATCATACGATGATGCGTTGATAAACATGCGTTGGTACGATGATGATCATACGATGATGCGTTGATGATCATACGTTTATGCATTGATGATCATACGATGGTACGTTGATGATCATACGTTTATGCGTTGATGATCATACGATGGTACGTTGATGATCATACGATGATATGTTGATGATCGTACGATGGTACGTTGATTATCATACGATGATATGTTGATGATCATACGATGATGCGTTGATGATCATACGTTGATGATCAAACGAGGATACATTGATGATCATGCGATTGCACGTTGATGATCATACGACAGTACGTTGATGATCATACGATGGTACGTTGACGATGATACGATAATACGTTGGTGATCAAACAAGGATACATTGATGATCATGCGATGGAACGTTGATGATCATACGATGATACATTGATGATCATACGATGATTTGTTGATGATCATACGATGATGCGTTGATAAACATGCGTTGGTACGATGATGATCATACGATGATGCGTTGATGATCATACGTTTATGCATTGATGATCATACGATGGTACGTTGATGATCATACGTTTATGCGTTGATGATCATACGATGGTACGTTGATGATCATACGATGATATGTTGATGATCGTACGATGGTACGTTGATTATCATACGATGATATGTTGATGATCATACGATGATGCGTTGATGATCATACGTTGATGATCAAACGAGGATACATTGATGATCATGCGATTGCACGTTGATGATCATACGACAGTACGTTGATGATCATACGATGGTACGTTGACGATGATACGATAATACGTTGGTGATCAAACAAGGATACATTGATGACTATACGATGGTACTTTAATGATCATGTGATTGAACGTTGATGATCATACGACAGTACGTTGATGATCATACGATGGTACGTTGACGATGATACGATGATACGTTGGTGATCAAACGAGGATACATTGATGACTATACGATGGTACTTTAACGATCATGTGATTGAACGTGGATGATCATACGATAGTACGTTGATGATCATACGATGGTACGTTGATAATCATGCGATAGTACGTTGATGATCATAAGGTGGTACGCTGATGATCATACGATGGTTCTTGGTGATGATATGATGATACGTCGATGGTAATTCGATGATATGTTGATGATCTTGCGATAGTACGTTGATGATCATACGATGGTGCTCGGATGATCATACAATTGATTTCGTTAACATTTCTGCTATCAATTGCCTGCTATGGGAGTTAATACTTGTTATACATCATTTTCATCATATTTTTAACTTAAACTGTATTGAATAAGTTCCTTTGGAGGTAAATATCCATTGATCTATCAATCCAATTATGCTTCAAATGTGTACATTGTTTTGCGATTAAACCTATGCAAACGCCATCGATTTTAATTTTATAATGTGTATATATAAGTATCAATTATTACCATTTCACTATTATTTCTAACAGAAAACGGGCACATAATTTTCATGTATTACACGCTTTATGTCATTTGAATGCATTGAGTTTGTATTTCTTCTGAATCTTTCGCATATTGATTATGGAACAGCTTCTTTTTCAGTCCTGTTATTTCTCGTCGTTCCACTGTGTGTAGTAAAAGGTTAGAATCTGTAATAATTTGTCTCTCAGTAACTTGTTTAAGTGAATGAATAAAGTGATTTTCATACCAACAAACACCTTGCTAATATTCGATTTGTAAGTCCTGATAGGACAATTGCATGAACAAAATATTCACATTTACACTGACCTTTGTAATTACACACCATTTTTTAGAATTCCTTAAGTGTCTTTCATATGCAATGGTTACATTCCTCGATTTTATTACTTGAATTCACAAATGAATTATGAAAACAAATCCAAACCAATGTTTAAGTATTTAACTGGCAATCTTATTACACAGGTCAACATTACAACCATGCTGTAAACTGTCCCAGGTGTCATGGTACAGAACGACTGTCAAATTGTCCTTTTGAGAAATGTATTGATCGGGTAGGTCGACATGTTTCATTACTCACACGTTTCACTTAACAATTGTAAATAAAGTTTTTAGTATGAGATGCTTTCGAAGCAAAAGACATTAATTTTATTAATTAAGTAAATCTAAAGTTTTGAATATGGTTTCACTTGTTTAATTGTGTTATCATTACTTTGAGACAGTAGCACGTTTTAGGCTAAATAAAGGGATTTAACGAAAATGCAAATAACTGCTACAAATCAAAAAAGTAATTGAACTTAAAATGTTCGGTATGAAATACGCGTATTCCCCTGCCTGTAAATGTTTCAGAAGTTTTAACTAGATATTTTTCTTACCCTTAGTTTATTACTCATTTGGCAATAACTAAAATTCATTTTGGAAACTTGAAAGAAATATTTTAAGACGTGCTACTGTCAAGTTATTACGCAATGGTAAGAAGGAAAACCTTGTTTTCAATAATAGTTTCAGATACGTTACAAGCTGATTCAGCTGATTATTATATTTACACATTTGTAACAGTTCGATCGTAAATATATGAAAACATCAAATAAGATATTAAATCACATCAAAATATAATAGTGTAAATGCTTGATCTTTAATAACAGAAAACACAGTGCAAGTGTATTTATGTTCAAATATAAAGTCGAAAGCATGAACAAACAAGAGAATTGGGTATTAAAAAATGTCCAACACAATGACCTTGCCCTGTTGCCCAAACAACAAATTGAGATAACATCACACTCTGGTTGATGATTCGCAGTTCTATCTACACACTTGATCCTTTTCTATGAAAATGGTAACTGTTTAACCCTCTTAGATTATTACTCATTCGGCATTAGCTAAAATTCATTTTGAAAACTTGAGGAGATAAATTTTAAAAGACGTGCTACAACCCCGTTGATAAGCAATGAACAGAGGGAAAATGTTTTTTTATTTCTATCAGTTTATTAAGGATGTTGCACATTTAAAACTCTCCGATCGAAAATATCTAAAAATAATAAATCAAAATATTAAAGAATTGATCTTGTTTAGCAGAAAACCAGTTCTAATGCATGTTTTTCAAATGTAAAGTTGAACTCAGGAGGGATTGAAGTTTATTAGATCGTTGTGAACTTACGTTTACATAAACACGATAACGTCCCCCTTTGATGAATGAATGAAACCTCGTTGTAGCAATGTGCTGTTCAGCAAGTGTTGACCAACAACAGGTATCTGTACTACTCCGGATGTGTCGCAGATAGGGTAAGTGGGATGTCAGTGTATAATTCGAAAGTCTTCCTAAACTGGACCATGTTGTGTGGAATGATATAAAGCTTTTAAATATTGACACTACAGGGATTCGAATTCGTTCTACCAAGCGATTTCATACACAAGTCTCCTGGAACGAGTTCCGCCCCCTGCGGTTTGGAATCAATTATTCCTCTAAAGTTGGTCGAGCTTAATCACACTGTACAGTATCATTTTCAGAGTGTTTAACATCGTGACATTAGATTCTCCTGTGGCCCCTAAAATGTATGATGTTGACTTCAATAACATAATATATGTTATAAACGGTCACTTTCACCATGTTGTAGAATACTCAGTGTTAAGGATATTTCTCTTAGATATTAATCATAAGATTTAAAGAATTGACATGATGAAATGCTTCAGTAAACAAAAACTTTTATTTCATTCAGTTTCAACCAGTTTAGTACATATGGATAGGCGAGGGATTGTATTAATCCGTCTCCATTGATATATTTTTAATTGTTTATGTCCCGTGTTTCAGTCGTGTGACCAAACTAGTCTGCGAACAAACTTCCACCAAGGCCATACTGAATGTTCCGGTTGTTGTCACCACTATATATACCAGTCACACTGTTCACTGAACGATATCTGTCCTTCTAAACAGTGTGAGTTATCGACTTGTGTCTAACCTCTCACTTGAACTTTGATATCATATCAGCATCCAACCATGACTGGTCTGAAAACCTAGTGCTCATGGGAATAGGCTTTTGTCAACTATTTCATTGGAACGATAATGGAAGTTGAATACCCAGTAACACTCGTCTTTTCCAACATTTTACAACAAGTTAAGATTAAGTTATTTGAATTTTACACCTTTAATTTAATTGAAGCTTAATTTTAAGTCAACATGTGTATTTTTATAAACACTATCGTATGTAAATGTTTTGCGTATTTAATTACAGCTCTGATCATGAATATGTATTAATATATACAATACAATATCTATGTCCTTTACCAGGTAACATAAGGTGATATAACATTCATAGAAACTCATTGAAAATTGATAATTCTCGATGTTTTCAAATACTTACAGTCCTAAAGAGTGTAACCAAAACTTTGTTTCGCCTCCATTCATGGGTGTTGGTTCACTTGCTCGGTTGTGTATGTGTAAACAGCTTTCGGGGTTTATTTCAGGGATTATTTTCCCGCCCACTGCTGATAGTGACGTTACGACATGCTCACCTTTTAGATCTTAAGGAATACTCATCAGATGGTAAAAGCAGTACTGTCGCGTCATTACGTGTTTGACTAACCAACCAAAAACATAAATAGAAGCCTTAAAGGGGCAGTAGCGCGTTTTTTAGGGGGAATATAAGGTGATGTCAGGAAAATGAAAATTAATTGTTCCAATTGAAAGACAATGTATTTAAACTAAATGGAGCAGTAATAATTCAAACATATAACGTAAAGTTTAGCCATGCGATTCCTTTTTCTTACACAAAATGAATTAAAGGTGTTCACAAAAAATGGCCGCCAATGGATTTTATGTGAATCTTCATACTTTGTCCTCTGACTATGGATGATTGGCTTGTGTAATGAGATCTTTGACAATGTCAAAATAATGCATTTAGCATTAACTTACAATTATCAGTGAAAAATTAAAAAAATAAAATTATCAAAAAACGTGCTACTGCCCCTCGTTTTTGGGAAAAAAATTGTTTTAAATTTTTCACTGATGATTGTATTATAAATACATATATAAATGATAAATGTATTATTTTGATGGTGTTAAAATCTCGTTGCACAAACGAATCATCTATAGTCAGAGAACAAATCATAAACATTCACATAAAGTCCAATGACTGCCATTTTTATGTGAACACCTTTAATTCATTTTGTGTAGGAAAAAGGAATCGGATGACTGAACTTAACATTATATGTTTGATTTATTACTGATTCATTTCGTTTGAATACTTTTTTCTTTCAATTGGAACCATTTTTTCATTTTGATGACAAAACATTTTATTCCACCTAAAATATAATTCGAAGGCCCTCATTAATTTTCGAAGCACCACTTAAAACGGGTTAAAGAAGAGAATAAGCAATTGACGTCGACGACATCACCTTATGGTGAATGAAGACGTTAAACTCCAACCCAACAAGCAAGTTTTGGCAATAAACTGATCAATTAATGGCGGATAAAATCTTTTGATATACATGTAACCTTGACTGAATTCCTATCAAAATAGTGATCATATGATGTATTTTTCTAATGGTAGTTAACATCACCATATAACTAGTGTGTAACAGTTTGAAGAAATATCACTCAACTTCTCAGTTCTGTGTGTAAACATATCTTTTATGTATACATGTTACCCCTATAAGTTGCCTTGAAGTACAATTAAAGCCAACGATATTTACTGGAACATCATTATTGAACATCATTTGCGGAACACGATTAACAGCGCTCAAACTATCACATAAGTCCCACCCGTGAAGTGCTTAGTAAGCTAGAAATTGTTTTTAAACAATCTCATATTCTCAGTAATAATCTGTATTGCAGCTTCCTTGAGTTGTTTGCATTGCAATGGAGAGAACTCTCTCGATGACTGCAATCGTCACGAAACATGTGGAAGCAATGAGGTAAAGGAAGCATCAATATTACAAAAATCTTTTTGTAACAACAGATTAGCAAATAAAATCATTAAGACATTCATTTTGAATATCATTATTCTGATATCAGAGGTGAAAGTGGTGAAATAAATCCTGAGTTGACAATTTCGCAGACAATTTGCTACATTTGTTTAATGATACACGGAAAAATATCTTTGAATACATGTTGCTCTTTTTTTACTTGTAGAAAAGTAACCATCTTTATGAATGTTTTAAAATTATTATAAAACATTGTGTTTGATTGAAATATGGATTTTTAAAAAAATTTCGAACTTTAACATTTCAAAATTCAAAGTTTAATTCTATTTTAACTACAATGATGTACTCATGAAACACTATCTTTACATTAAAATTGATTTTGGTTTGTAAAATCAAAATATTCTTCATGCATGTTCCTCAAATGAAATATTTTGATAAATTATAGATTTTAAACAAATTAAATGTATCTAAATCAATGATAAGAATTATCAAGACACTGAGTAGCTCCCAGCTCGTAGCTGTTTCAAAACTTCGGAAGGAACATTACTTTCTTTAAAAATAATTTAACTGTGGTAAAAATTACCCTATTACCAATTAGAATCACTTATTGTTGCAATGAACGTTTGGATTTTTTCCCCAACATTCTCATCCAAATAAATATTTTATTTTGCAGAAATGTTTTGTCCGAAGGGTAGAAGTGCACGGAAAAACAGAATTCTTCTCTGGTTGTGCGACGAATCATGTAAGGTACTTTAACTATTATTAAGAATAGTTAGTTAGTTATAAATTCACGAGATAAAGAAAATCACATAACTTGTTAATAATGATTTATTATAATATTATTTGTTTGCAATATAAAGTACAAGTTAGCCATTGTTTGCCTTTTTATTGATTGATTTTAAAAAATAAGAAATGACGAAATTTTTTATATCTAAACCTTTTTTCCTGACAACAGCGATCTTCTGTATCGTTTGTAAATCTTTAATGATTTTACATTTTTATTAAAATAGAAAAATGTTAAAATGTATTTTGAATTCATAATTATAACGAAAAAGGCATATACATACTTACAATTATTGCTGTGATGTAATATTTCAAACATCCAAAGTGTTCAAAAGTATTTAAAAGAGAGTCAATCTCATTGAAATCAAATATTAGATTCTCTCTCTTGTTTCATATTACATGTATGTTGTTACTTGTCACGAATCTAAGTAGATGAGTGACCAGTAACAACATAATATAAATAAGGGAGCGAATCAATGATTTGATTTTAATCAGATTGAAAGAGAGTGTGTATAAAACATTGGGTTTACTTGTTTACTTGATATTCAGATATGAAACCTCTTCATAAAAACGTAATAAGGATGACTTCAAATAGAAAACATATCTCGCCTGAGTGTCTTCTTTAATCAAATATACATCTTGTTCAAATTTATAGATATCAGAAGTGTTCTGAGAATGTTCTATAATGTGTAAATAGATATTTTCATTTGAATCAATTTACTTATCAAATTTATATTCTCTTCTTATAGAATTGTTACGGAACTAACTTAACACCACACAACGACCATGGAGGTCGGACCCTGTGCCACAGATGTTGTGCTGATCATTCTTCTTGCTCATTGAAAGACTTGTGTCCTGAACGTAAGTAAATAGACCTTTAGACCAGTACATATATTTTTACGTTAGTTAACTTGTTCAATGTTGTTTCAGAAAAGTTGGATATTGTAGATATACATGTACACTCAGGATGTTTAAACACACATGGGTTGCTCAAATGTTTTTTATAAAGAAAATCGGCATTAAGGCTTAAAAGGGACACATCATGGTACTTAGGTTAGCAAAAACGATGTTATCGATATAATGCACTTTATTTGACATTGATTCCTGGATATCACATTGCTGAATGAGGGTTATAATCAAGTAAAAGGGATAACCCTCTCTGTACTACTTAACCAAGTTAAAGAGATTCCAACGACCATTTTCTAGAGCTTGTACCTTGCAAACATGAACCGATAACATTTCAAAATAACAAAAAAATGTTTTGTCTTCCGGGGATTTAATTCACGATTTTTTGTCATATCAATCTCCTGCGGGTTATGAAATTAAACGATTGGGGTTTTTTTTTTACACTTATTTATTACGGAAGCGAGCTATTATCTATATATCGGTTCATTGCATGCAGAAATATTATGCTAAGTATCGATACAGAATCTTAGAATATGCAATATGGGACGTTTAAGAATGAACAATTTCTCTCTAAAATTGCAGCAAAACACAACCAGATAAGATGTGATCTCACAAAAGTTTTAAAGAAAGTTTGAACTGAAAAAACTATTATAAAGATAAAAGAAACATCTGGCTTTCCAAAACGTTGAACTTTTTTTAAACAATTATTGCTATTAAGGTTATTCAGTCAATGAAGCATGCCAAATTCTAAACTTCAAAAGAACCAATATATCGTATTCCATTTTGCTTTGTGAGTGAGTGAGTTAGTGTTTTACGCAGCTTGGGCAATGTTTCAGCCATTAGCGGCGTTTGGTTTGCTTTGTATCTACCTAGAACAGAACAAAAATGTTCTGTTCTGCTTTGTATCACGGTATATTGTAATATGGATATGAGGAACGATATCTTTCCGTATTATTTACCTCCTTGACTTGGAATCACAACCTTTATAAAACTTGTATGATGAATAAACCATTGACCTTTCCATACAAAAGGCTCTCAGTCAACTTAGTTTCAAACAATCAATATCCACATCACATATCCAAATTTTCGTATATATGGCTTTTCAGGGTTTTCTGATGATGATAGGACCTTACTTTATTGGTTTTGCATATAAATGTTATAATTAATAATACATGTCCATTTGTGTTATCATGCGTGTAATTGGGCATCGATACTGCAACGTTATCACTAAAATTAACATTCTGGAAAGTATCAAACCTGTAACACAATTGTTGATAACGTGTGATTTGTGAATAAATATCACATGTCAGCTATTCAAATACGTATGTCATTGTGAGAAGTAGTGTAGGTTATTTTATTCCATGTTTGTAAAATCTGTTAACAGTGTATTTTGATATCTCTGGCTTCATTGTATCAGGTATTACGACTTGACAGTGACTTTATACATAGAATAAAAACTGGATGTTTCTATTTAATAGTGAGTATACATTGCTTTCAGTAAACCCACAATCTTCTATTGCAGATGCCTTGACGTGTTTGAAATGTAATGGGGAAAGCTCTGTCAATAACTGCCAAAATCATGACACATGTGACAACGATGAGGTAATGTAAACAATTCAAGTAAACCTTTGTTTCATCTAAAAAATAGTGAACTCATATTTGTCCTCCAAATAAAATTAAGTTTTCATCAAATACATTTGAATATTATACGAACGTCTTACCTGATATTGCCTGGAAATATACATTAGCATTTCCAGCTAAGGATTTTCGACAACAGATTCTATTATAAGGGTAACGCTGTTTTTCAGGGCATTATCATTTGCAGAAGCCAAAGGTATTCAATTAACTGCCCACCAAAGGAGGGCAGTTGAAGAGACCGCGGGCATGTGCAAATTATAATGAAAACAGCGTTACCATTATTATGGCTAAAGTAAATGGAATTTGTTCTTTTGTACAGATTTTTCTCATTTACGGTTTGTGTTATTTGTATTTGAATGAAGGAAATTAGCCTGCTGACACACTCTATGACGTCACAAGTGACGGGTGACGTCATAATCATTTTCGTCATCTTTGTCATCTATATATACTACTTTAACGGAATTCTATACATCAATTCGCAATTTTTTCTTATTTTTTCTTCCATTTCACCTTGCTATTTTCTTTTGCAGAGATGTGTTGTCCGTAAAGTCGACTTCCAAGGAAGAAACGAGTACTTCTCAGGTTGTGTCCGTAATAGCGTAAGGAACATTCACTGAAATATTTAACATCATTATAACTAGGAGATATCCTTTATAAAGAAAATATAATAGAAATTATAAAAAACAACATAATATATGAAATTTTCACGAACTAAATTGTAAATTAAAATTATTTACACTTGTTTATATACAAAAGTAACTGTGATAGATGTAGGTGTGATTTATGCAAATTTGCAATAAAGAACTGCATATTAATTAATCATATATTTGCAAACAACGCTACAGCTTGGAGCTTAATACCATAATGAAGTATTGACTAATGCCCTTTTTACATGCGCACTTTACTCCTGAGAGTATAATTACTCCTACATGTAGGAGTATTTTGGCTCCTAGGAGTAAAAGTATATTTACTTTACGTTCCATTGGAATTTAAGGACCCTTAAGTATATCATGATTTGCTTACAGTAGAAACACATTTTTTTCATAGAAAACTCAATGTGTGAAATGCAAATCTTGAGGCAGAGAAGAATTTAACACAATTTTACCATAGATTTTGTTTGGTTGATCAACTTCTAGTGTTAAAAGAGTGAACGCAGCTGGTTTTCGGTTTTAAAAGAATGACACCAACATAAAAACACCACATTTCCTTCATTAAGAAACATGCTCTCGACAAGTTGAAAAGAATAATCTTGAATGTAAGTTATTATTGATGAAAACACAATAGTAGTGTTTAAAAAATATATAAATGCAAGTCATTTACCTCAACCTAATCATTCAACTATGCTAATACTATAGAAAATGACAGGATACTCACAGGAGTAAAAGTAAATATACATTTACTTTACCTCTAGGGGTGGAGTATTTAACTCCTAGGAGTAAATATACTCCTGTAAGTAAATCTCTTTTGGGCTGTTTACATGGCACGTTTACTCCCTGTAAGTATATTTACTATAGATAATAGCTCGCTTCCGTAATAAATATACTCCTAGGAGTAAACGTGCGCATGTAAAAAGGGCTTAATTTGTCTACTTACCCTTAAAGGAATTCAAACATCCAATCTCAAAGACCAACGCGGTCTAGCCCCTAGTCTAAAAGATTTTCGTATAAAGAATTATCGGTAATAAATTTTCATTTAACGAATAGGGAGCGGCATTAACATAAGCACTGATGTGCTTGTTTGCAAATTCCACCACATTCAGTGAATAAATATGTTTAAACCATTTAACGTCAGGAGACATGACAACGTTCGAGGATATATAATTGAATCAGCCTTTTCTTACAAAAGATTAATCTATGCCTTATTTGGAACACTATTGATGTTAAATGAAAAGTAAAAGATAGAGATAGTGATAATTTATAGCTTTTTTTAAGTGTATGTTATCAAATCCCATCAATATATGCAAACCATTATCGAAGACATTGATCAAATGGAGCAAAGTTGAAGTGTCCAAATCAAACTAAAATCACCATTTTGTTACAAGCCATGAAATCGAAAAGATTAGTTTTGGGGTTTCCTCAGGTTACATAAAGATCGAGTTTTTATCACGCGCAAAGCAGTGTGGTCAAAGTTGTACGTGAATTCGTACAAAGAAGGAGGATCTGCAGTTCATGTAATGTAATGACACAACATTTCGTTTTAATTGGATCACTTTTATTTTACATCCCTAACGTTTATGTTTATATAGTCATGTGATGGGACCAACTACATCGCTGCAAATAGCCACAGAGGAAGTAACGTGTGTCACAAGTGTTGTGCTGACAATTCTGCTTGCTCGCTGAGCGATTTGTGTCCTGAAAGTAAGATACTGTAGTTTTCTCTGGTCTCTAACATTCTTTTGCTACTGACATGTGAAGCTTGCACAAGGTCCGGTGTGTTTCTTAAAACACAGCTACTTATTTCAAATCACAAGGAGCAGTTGAACGCTTTCTTTAGTAAAAGGGGTCACAGGAAACAAAATCCTTAATTTTTTCCATTTTTGGCGATGGTTTTCAATTTTAAAAAAATAGGTGGTCTGAAACAAAACAACCACATTCGGTTACGCTATGCTATCCATTGTGATATGAACAACCCTTTCCATGCGAGAGCTGTTGTCATTTGCTAAAAAAAGTCAAATGGATTGTGGTTCAATTTTTGTGTGCATTTTTTTACTTTTGAATTGCGTATGAAATCAGGAGGTGTGATGAACTACCTTTGATAGTTAATATTGTATTTTTAAGATCTACTTATCAAACATTACTTTATATACTTTTTACGTTTGTCTATATTATCTATAAAATATAAAACGTTTTACAGCCACATCAATACCTACATTCCAATGTTTACATTGTGATGGAGAGAGTTCTTTGGATCAATGCCATCTACGAAATGGATGTAGCCATGGACAGGTATATATTCTTCAGCTTGCATTTTTTAATTTTTGATTAAATTGTTTAGTGAAAGAATATCCATTCCTAAACCACCCATACAATCACATCCAAAAGTTCAAATTTTGGCAAAGGAGTGTTTTAATTTCTACTCTTTCGAGCATAAATAATACCCTGTTCAGACAGAAAAATCTCTTACTCCCCTGTTATTAACACGTTTGTTTAACATTCTGTTTTCCAGAAATGTTTTATTCGACAAGTAGAAGTTGGCGGAGGTTATCAGTACTATGCAGGCTGTGTCACTGAGGACGTAAGTTATTAACTTATTAACTTATTAACTTATTAACTTTACAATTTACCAGGGAAAGGGAGTTTAGTTCAAGAAGAATGCAATTGAACCTTAACTCAGGCATTAAGAGTATTTTCCTTTTTCAATTGAAGTAGAAACATGAGCACACACCACAGATTCTATCAGCTAATCACGTGATGTAGGATCACATGAGATTGCAGTGCGCATGTGCGAGTCGATGCATGTGTCGCTTTCAGCGAGTATAGACGTGCGCGGCAGTCGGGACAATTTCCACCTGTCGCACGTGCGCTTACATAACGACCGCGTGGTATCTTGTCAGCGGTAAGCTACTTTACAGTGAGGTGCAGAATTAATATTCTGGACATTTTCATATTGTGTTGTTTCACAACGTTGTTAGACATAATTGTCATAAACTTTGAGCCGACTTTAGAGTAATTTAACACAACATGGCCGAACAAGCTCTTTCATCGAAAGGCACCGGTGACGGGATTGAAGCCGTTCCAACCTCCAGAGCGTCTAAAGGTAAACAGAAGGCTTCTAAAGCGCCCAAGACCGGAGCTACTGCTGACAGCAGACCGGGTGTTAATAACTCTGTTCCAATTGCCATTCCTAGCACAAGCAATTCGACCAATGTCGACGCTATGCCAGATGTGATCCGAGCCGAAATGAGTAAAATTAATGAAAATATGGAAAGAAGAATGAGAGTTTTTGAAGAGAGAATGGATCAGCAATGGACTTATGATGACGAGTTCGAACCTGACGATGATTACATTGAACCTAGCCAAGTGAGTGTGGTTAATGCAAGTATGGAGTTGTCAAATGACGATCCTAACGCATTTGTCGACAATGGCGGTCAAGTGACGGATAATTCCAATTCAGATGTGGCCAATATCATTAAGAACTCTCTGCCTATATCCTCTAATGAGGGAACACCAGTGGAACAAAGTTTGGCCACAGTCGTTCACCAGGCTTTCACCGACAAATTCGAGGATCAAATGATAACTCAAAAGTTGAAAGACTTGAAGAAACCTGCTAACTGTCCCGATCTAAATACTCCTGAGGTCAATAAGTTGATGTGGGATTCATTGCCGTCAGAAACTCGTTCTATGGACGTTAAGATGCAGAGGGTTCAAACTGGAGTGGTGAAAACTACAACCGCTGTGGTTGAGACATTAAATCTTCTGACAACCCACAAGGGTGAACTGTCATCAGGTCTGTTTAATGGCATCGTTTCGAAGCTGAGCGACTCGCTCACCATGGCTGCATACAGTAATCGGGAGATAATTCTGAGAAGGAAAGAACTTATCAGACCTCAACTGGGTGACCAGTACCGTGCTTTGTGTAACCCTAGTGCTCCGTCTACTCCGGAGTTGTTGTTTGGTGACGATGTCGCAAAAAGTGTCAAGGACATATCCATGACAGCAAGGCTAGGCAACAGGGCAGCAGGGTCGCCCAGAGGGCGTGGTAATTTCAGGTTTAACCCTTACCGCCAGTACTACCGTCCAAGGGGACGAGGCAGAGGCCGAACGTTTCCTGGGTTCAGTTTTTTAGGAGGCGGAAGAGGCCGGTCCATGAGCCAGGAAAAGAGGGGGAGGAGCAAGCAATGGAGATAGACGTTGCCATGACAACAGAACAAAGGAAGGTAGGTGAGTATTCACATTTAATTCCCTCTGAAATTTTTCAAGCAGGCGGCTTGTCAGAGTGTGTACACGAGTGGCAAAGGTTACCAAATGACCCTTTCATATTAGAAACGGTAGAAGGTCTAAAAATTGAGTTTACTGAAAGTCCTAAACAGCTCTTAGAGCCTAGACAGATCAGATTTAATGATCATGAGCAATTCATTATAGACAATGAAATCACATCGCTTTTGAAGCAAAAAGCCATTGAGTTAGCTGAGGATTCAGAGAACCAGTTTATTTCGAACATATTCTTGAGGAAAAAGCCCTCAGGGAAATATAGAATGATTCTAAATTTGAAAGAATTGAACCAATTTGTTGTTTATCACCATTTCAAAATGGAGTGTTTACAGAGTGTGTTGAATATGTTAACGCCAGGGGTGTTCATGGCTTCGGTAGACCTTACCAATACATATTATTCAATACGCGTGTGTAAATCACACAGGAAATATCTGCGATTTCGATGGAAAGGTTCTCTTTTTCAATTTACATGTATGCCGTTTGGTTTAGCCTGTGCCCCTCGTGTATTCACTAAACTCTTGAAGCCTGTGTTCTCTCATCTCAGGTGCCAAGGTCATCAGTGTTTAGGATATATTGACGACTCATATTTACAAGACAAACTAAATGAAAACTGTTCAAATTCGGCACATGAAGTGGTAAAACTATTTCAAACACTAGGGTTCACCGTGAATCAAAACAAATCTGAGCTCAATCCCTGTAACTCTTTGAAATTTCTGGGATTTACTATTGACTCAATACGCATGACAGTTGGCATGCCCAATGATAAAGCGTTGCATATCAAGGATGTCTGTAGACAGATATTATCTCAGTCAAAGTGTCAGATTAGATCAGTGGCGCAGTTGTTAGGTTTGTTTGTGAGTGCTTTACCTGCGGTACGATTCGGACCTTTACATTACAGACAGTTGGAGAATGAGAAAACTTTAGCCCTTAAGGAAAACAAAGGGAATTTTGATGCGTTCATGTTGGTATCTGATAGTTCGAAGAGTGATATTGAATGGTGGATCGAGAATATTGTAGGGTCTGAAAAGTCAGTCAGCGCTCCATCATGTCCAGACTTGGTTATTAGTACAGATGCTAGTCTCACCGGCTGGGGGGCAGCTATTGGAGAACAGTTTGTAAATGGACATTGGTCAGAGGAGGAGAAAACACTCCACATTAACGCACTCGAGACTATGGCCATTCTGTTAGCATTGAAAACCTTTTCTCTAACGCACGAGTTAGGGGGTAAGCATATTCGGGTCTTGTGTGATAATACCACTGCTATAACATATTTACAAAACATGGGCGGTTCCAAGTCTAAAACGTGTAATGACGTAGCAAGGAAAGTTTGGTTTTGGTGCATTCAGAGAAATACATGGCTGTCGACAGCCCATGTGCCCGGCAAGCAAAATGTTATAGCAGATAGGGCATCTAGGAATTTGTCAGAAAGAACAGAATGGGCTCTGAACAATGTTATCTTTCAAAGAATTGTATCACACTTTGAAGTAAATCCGGTAGTTGACATGTTTGCTTCTAGGTTTAACACCAAACTTCCACGGTTTGTCAGTTGGAAACCTGACCCGGAAGCTGAGGCGGTGGACGCTTTCAGCATATCATGGTCAAATAACATCATATATTGTTTCCCGCCGTTCTGCCTTTTGTCGAAGGTGCTGGCCAAAATTATGGCAGATAAAGCTGATGTGTTGTTAGTCGCACCTTTATGGCCTACTCAGTCATGGTTCACTCAAATCTTTCAACTTGTGTGTTTCAGGCCAGTGAAGCTACCAGGGGGGAAGCACGTGGTGACGTCAGCGGACGGGAAGGAACACCCGCTTGCCAAGAAGCTGAAACTAGCAGGCTTCCTTCTCTTTAGGAAATTCCTCGAAGACAGAGGAATTTCTCCGGCAGCAGCCGACGTCATCGTTCAGTCGTGGAGGACAGCGACGAGAACCAAATATGCGTCCTACATCAGGAAATGGAGAGACTTTTGTTGTGAGAAACAAATTGATTATGTTCGACCGACTATAGGTCAAGTACTAGATTATTTTGTGTTTTTGAAAAGTCAGAAGCTAGGTTATAGCTCGCTGCACACAGCCAGATGTGCTCTGTCGACCATAGTGTTGCTAGACGATAAGCCGTGTGGCAACCATCCACTAATCTGTAGATTCTTAAAGGGGGTGTTTGAGATGAATCCACCAAAGCCGAGATATTCTGAAATTTGGGATGTTAAGGACGTTCTAAGGTTTATAAAAAATCTTAGGCCTTTAGACAGTTTGTCTTTGAAGGACTTAACTATTAAGCTAGTAGTATTGTTGTCTCTTGTTTCGGCACAGAGATGCCAAACATTACATTTACTCAATGTAAATCATATGACTGTGGACAAGTCAAATGATGGTGTTAAGTTTCACATTGAAGGGCTTCTCAAGCAGAGTAAACCAGGAAGGTTACCCAAACCGATAGAGTTCAGGAAGTATCCGGCTGATCTATCATTGTGCCCAGTGACTTGTTTGTTTTCCTATCTGGAGAGAACCAGGTCTCTCAGAACAGGTGGTGAACTTTTTGTTTCTTATGTTAGGCCTCATAAGGCAGTGTCAAAGGATACGATCGCTCGATGGATTCGAGTAGGACTTACGAGAGCGGGCCTTGATGTGAGTGTGTTTAAGCCACACAGTGTACGTGCAGCATCAACGTCGGCCGCTTGCAACGCTTCGGTGCCCATAATGGACATCTTAAACAAAGCGGATTGGTCATCAGAACAGACTTTTGCATCGTATTATAACAAACCCTTGAGGAAGGCCTCATGTTTTCAGTCAACAGTCCTGTCATTAGCTGAGTAACGATGGTACATTGTCATTATTGTCCTTTTGGACCATATCTGTTAAACGATCAGAATAAAGCAGTTCATGGTATATAATATCTTGTCATCTATTGTTGGAATGACCGAGAGACAAGCGTGAATCAGGCTTCGAAGTCTCATGTGATCCCACATCACGTGATTAGCTGATAGAATCTAACAATTAAACGATACTTACCTGGAAGTAGAAGTTTGAGAGTGATTCTATCAGCTAATCTATAGTGATGGGGATTACATGCCCTCCCAAGATATCCCACCCTGGAATACGTTCTGGTAATTACTGATTCACACTTGTTCTTTAAACGTCTGACTCGCACATGCGCACTGCAATCTCATGTAATCCCCATCACTATAGATTAGCTGATAGAATCACTCTCAAACTTCTACTTCCAGGTAAGTATCGTTTAATTGTTAGATTATTACGATATGTTCAATATCTAAAAGTGTGATGCATTTGATTATCTTATGCTTATATTAAAAACTATTTGCAGTAGTTTTGACGAAAGCATTGATTATATTATTAAAATATTGTTGTTCAATATAGGCAGAGGTAATATATGCAATTCATACTAATATGACCTCCACAATGTTTAAGATCTTTGATGTCGATAAACAGCTGTGTTTCATCAAAAAGAAATTTGAAACATAATTTGATAAAACATTTGATGTTTTTTAAATCAAAATCAAAATAGATTAATTCTATGAATGATGGTACATCGCCAATACTTTTCAGCTTAAAAGACTGACGTCAAAAACTATGTTTTCCATTCAAAATCATACATATACATACATATATCATACATATATTTTCTAAAGTTTAGACTGACTGATTTTACTGATAAAATATCCAAGAATACTCACTACAGATTTGACTAAAGATAAAAGAAATGGGTTTGTGTTATATTAAATGAATTCAAGATTAAAATCCTAAGTTTAATAAAAAGTTTGATAAATGGATCCTTGTCTTGTTCTCCTAGTACTGTAACGGAAGCAACTATACCCCTGAGAACAACCATGGAGGAACGACTCTGTGTCACAAGTGTTGTCCTGACCATGCATCGTGTGAAGTGTCTGACCTGTGTCCTGAAAGTAAGTTCAGTTCATGTTCTTACATCCTCGATAATCCAGCGCTTTCGTTCCGATAAATCTACACTACAAGCCCTGGAAAACTTTACGGGGTTTATCTAAAAACCCAATTACCTCCCTTTACGAACATGTTATCCAATCAGAAACGAAACGCAGACACCAAGTGCGTAAACAACTCAACCGTTCGCGACATCAAGTGAGTGAGTGAGTTGGGGTTTAACGTGTTGTCAGCAATTTTTCAACTAACACGTGGATGGTGCCATCCAAAATAGAGTAGGCAGATCAGGGAGAAACGGAACGAATATGATGAGGGAAGTGACGGAAAGAAAGGTATAGTTAGAGGTAGAAAACTGGTTTTAGAAGTGATCCAATTGTTTGTTAAAAAACAAGCGTTTAGATGAGTCATTGCAAAGGGAGGTAATTGGGTTTGATGTAAAACCCCGTTAAGTTTTCCAGGGCTTGTAGTGTAGATTTATCGGAACGAAAGCGCTGGATTATCGAGGATGATGTTCTTAGGTCTGTGAGACAATCATAAAACGTATAAGTAAACAGTGAATAAATCAATCTTAACTGTATAAACTTAGGGTAGATGAAACAGTATGATCAGGTGTTTATCCACGCTACTAGACATCAGCTTTGCAATTTTCAAATGAAAATAAATGACTAAGTTTTAATCTATGACAGTTTAAACATCTCTACAGCAAAGCAAATTCGACGTACCAAGGGAGAAACTATGACAATATTTAGTTATGTGACAGTATTCTGCCCTGAAAGTAAGTAGGTAATGAATAAGCCAAATCTTTGAGACAATCTGAAAAGGACTTAATTTAATTAATTTAATCCAAAACAAATGTAGGTAAAGCATTGTTCGATTATGATTTTCATAACAAAACATCTTCAAAATGTTTTTTCACAATTATGATTATTTTCAGTTATATTTTGTCTTTAAAAAAATTATCTGGTGTGATTGGAATATTTTTGATATTTTAAATGTCCCACAAAGAGAATTTTTTTCTATTAAAATGTACATTTTAAAGTTGATCTATTGACTATGTAATAACGGGCTTGAAGCTATAGTTTCAGCCTTATTAACAGCAAAGTGCCTCAACTGTAATGGACAAGGATCATTAGCAGAATGCAGCGGGTATTCAATTTGTGGCACTGGAGAGGTAAATAATAATAATAATAATAATAATAATCGTCTCGCTATCGCTAGTCGTTACTCGTTGTCGTCCAAGTTTTGAATTTCGAAAATCTGTTTTGTGCTCATGTGAGTCTACCCTTAAAATGCGTGGCGTGAAGCGAGAAAGCAACATCACCTATAATTTAACATCTTTTTATATCAAGCGGCTGGGATTGGAACCCCGGTCTCTCGGTTGAAGGGCGGACACGCCATCTGTCATCTTCGAGTTAAGGGCGGACACGCCATCTCTCATCTTGATGTCCGTGGTTGCCCGGAAATAGAAACTTGGATTTTTCTTATCATTTTACCAAACGTAATTAAGTTATACTTAAAACATATAAGTCTCATACACAACGTATACACGGGTTCTGTTTTATCTCTTAACATTTAGCTTTCAATGACACATGTATTTCGGCTACTTTCCATTTTCTCTATATCATTTCAGACATGCTTTGTTCGACAAGAGCTCATCAAAGGGAAACTTGAATACTTTGCTGGTTGTAGCAATGACCATGTAAGTTTTTTTAAATTGTGTCTCATTTCAATTACAGGCAGAATATAAGCATTTGAGCATGTTAACATATACATATATGGGTAAACACAATGTTTAGTAAAAGCGTCATAATAAGTGTGTTAACTTTATATTTTGTATACTTGGAATAGTGGTAATCATTTGTCAGGAAAATTTTCATAAATATTCTGTCATGTGGCAATGTTTTTTCAACAGTATAAATATCTTTCGATCGTTTAATAAAGTTATGTAATTTTGGAATAAATTTGTTAAAATGTATGAAGAAATATATTTCTTGGCATAACTTAAAATGGAGTAAAAAATCCTTATGTCTAAAACCAAAGCAAGAGGTTATTTTATTTGTTATTAGGTTCTGCATATTTTGGGTTATCCAATTTTCCAGATAATTCCAAAAAGACTAAGTTACCCTCAATTCACAATATACATGACATGATATATACATGAGTTTCATTATCTACTTGACACATTATTCATTGTAAACCAGTTTCATACTGAAGAGCTTGGTTTCTAAATTCTCACAATAAGCCCGATTCTTCAAAGCACAAAAAGAGATAAGCAAATGTCTCCAAAATGGCTCTTCGCAAATGCATCAGAAAATCGTAGTTGTAATCTTATTCATCAAGGTAATCACTTCCCCTGAAGGTCTATTAATGCTTTGAATCTCATTTCAAATTCTGCATAACAAAACGCAATGTGATGAACAATATAAGTAGTATCATATCTTCAATTCATAAGATTATACTACACTAAAGGATAAACGACAAATCCTTCACTAGCCGAGAGAGAAGATCTTAATAACTTAGTGTCTCATGACGCCGAACATCAATTATAAGTCAACGCAAAACATCAACTACAACTGCTGTTAACTTCGTATCTATATTTAAACAATGTTTATATTAATGCTCAAAATGTATTGACAAAAACCCTGGTTAAAACCATTTCATCACTTTTAACAAGAATGAAATTCAATTTTCCATGTCTTGAATAGTGAAATTGTATTTACTTTTTCACATAACATATGTTAAAGGGACAGTATCACGTTTTAGGGGGATGTCAGGAAAATGAAAATAAACAGTTCAAATCAAAAGACAATATATTTAAACTAAATTAAGGCAGTAATTAATCACATAAATAATGTCAATTTCAGCCAATCGATTGCTTGTTCTTACACAAAATGAATTAAAAGAGTTCAAGCAAAACTGGCACTTTAAGTGAATCTTTAAATTTGTTCTCTGACTATGGATGATTGGCTTGTGAATTAAAATTTTTTGACGCTATCAAAATAATACATTTAGCATTAACGTACAAATTGAAAATATTTTGAAGATACCGTGCAACTGCCCCTTAAACAAATTTATTTCAAATACACAAATAACTTATCTATCAGGGTTTTGGGGTTTTTTTTGGACTGTGACTTTATCGTTTATTTTGCCTGTAAATGTTTGCCAATTAAGTAAAAGTATTTGGTGAAATGGCATTCGATTTAGTTCATTTTGCACGTCAATCTACACCAAGTAAGTAAGGGTATGTTTGTGTTATGGTTATCGAAACAGTTCATTTTGCCCGGAATGTTTACCAATATAGTGAGAGGATTATTGTGTTATGGTACTTTAGGGAAATTCTTTATTCACATTAGTTATGGTATTCAAATGAAATTCATTATTCGCAACAGTTTTGCAAAGGAACCAACTTCGTCTCGCCGAACGGCCACGGAGGGAAGAATCTCTGTCACAAGTGCTGTCCTAATGATCAGTCCTGTTTAATCTCCGACCTTTGTCCTGGTTAGTAAGTCAATGTTTGTGTAATTATGTTTAATCACTTGAATATGTTTTACTGAAATTTGTGATGTACATTGTTCAAAATCTGCTCTCAAAACGATATCTAGAAGATATCGATTTATCGTCTACAAGTGGTTAGTAAGTCTATTTTAATAAGGGTGCGCTGCATTATCTTTAAATCGGTATAGTCCGATACAGAAACGTATCGGTATACACTTCTGAAAATGCAATATATCGAACCTTTAATCATCAACAAATTAAACCTAAAATTTCAGAAAACAACACAACCCAAAGAAAATGAGTTTACAGGATGTTGTAAAGAAACTGTGATCTCGTGATGGGAAATGTTATGGAAATATGTATATAACTACATTTATCATACAATGGATAGTGTTCTCGGCATAATAAAGCCAACGGATATTTTCGATATCCGTTGGGCGTGGCTAAGGGTCATATACGGATACCGATGCAAATTTCAAAGGTCAAGGTCGGAACTTCTTTCTAAAATTCTGATGATGTCACACGCGTTAACATTTTGAACGCCTTTAGTAACGGAGAGAGACATTACAATATGAATGATACATTGCATAAACATTAATCTAAGACATAACAACAAAACTGTATTGGTCTTTAGCCATATGTATGACTAAGCAGTGCTAAAACACTGTCCTCACGATTTGAATGAAACCGACCGAACAATTTTACTCACAGGTACCAAAGGCAGTTCAAGTCTCATGTTCAAACATTCATTTACCCATCTTCGGTGTTCTTTACTTTAATATTGTTTAGTTTGGATTCGGAAATCCACAGACTATCATCTACACTGTAGTTTAGCTCTCCGGCCATCAATGTTCGTTCGATCGCTGTCTCAACGCAAGCTGCCATTGTCACGTAGGCGAAGGGGAGCAACTCTTGCCCCTTGGTGAGATTGACTCGTCCTCTCGATGACGTCGGATAAAAGAACGTTTTAAACGTCAGTTCGATCCCGACATAGACCATTTAAGATGAGTCTAATTTTTAAAATCATCGTATTTTATAGATTTTTAAAATTTCAAAACTTCAGAGTCGTGACAAAATAACTCAAACGGCAATAAAAGGCATATATAAGGAGCTCTATTCATTTGCATATATCAATGCGCGAATCTTAAACAAAATTCATCTTTCAAAATATTATTATCAGTCATTTTTTCGAATTAAATTTTAAAATGACATTGTATGATAAAGAAGTTATCATGTTATCAGGCTCGTAAAATACAATGTTTATTCCTAATGCAGGATATTTACGATCCCAAAACACACTCGCATGATAACCTCTATGTACATTGTAATTGACAAATCTTCCATTCAAAAACAGCGGACAGAGCAATGATTGCTACTGTTTGTCACTGTTATATACTTACGAAATCATGCATAATTTATAAATTTGAAAGTACCAATATCTTGCAATACGTGTTGGAATACAATCTTCTATATCTCAATCTATTGCAATATTGAAATGGGGAACGATTCCCCTCCTTAATTTTCTACATTTATTGTTTACTAAAATGCTGTACATTAAGTCTTGCCTTTTATCATATAAACTCTTTCAAAGGTAACACAATGAAATTTTACATGGTGAAACACATGTACAGCTGCGTATCTTAAGTTTGTTCACTAACGTTCGTATTCTAGTGCAAATATAATATAATTTGTAACTTTTTTGAAACATCATAACATTGTAAAGACGGAACCGATAATGATGAAATTTCACTTCAAAAATTAAGATTCATTTTGCGTGGACATATTCGTATATCATACCTGGCAGATAGCTGTAACAAATTTAGCAGGTCATTGAAGTGACTAGGGGTCAAAATTTCCAAATAACTGATTTCCATTTTGCTTTACAAAATCATTCATAAGTGATCAAAAACTTAAGATCTTATTCCTATGAGTTCCTTTGCACTAATGCAACGTTACTTTTCTGATATTTTCCCTACAAAGTTTACATGGATGATTTTAATCGGAATTTACGAAAATCCGAATTTCACAAATATGACCCCATCTGTCTATTCAACAATGCCAAATATTGACATTCAGCAGCAATGACAAAACGATCCTGAGATATGGTTTTGGAATGCTTATTTTACACATGGACAATTGATGATCTTCTGCATGTGGTCCTGGAGGTATTTTAATAACATCAAAACGAAACCCAAATTACCTTATATTTGCGCTAAGATCACAAGAATGTGAACAAACTTATGGTATGCAGCTGTATGTGTAGTGTAAGGTCTCAATCTCATAGGTCTCTATCATACATTTGACGGAAACCAGGGGGCGCTTTCTTCAGTGTCTAGTATGAGCACCACGAGCTGTAATCACAGCATTGCTCCTCCTCGGAACAGAACGGATCAGACGACAAATCCTTTCCTGAGGTATTGCTCTCAACTCATCTGTAGTGGTGTGGCCAGTAAATCTAACGTTTGCGGGGGTGGTGTACATGCCCAGATACGATAATCAAGATAGTCCCAAAGATGTTCGATGTTGTGAATGTCGGGCGACCTGGAGGGCCATGGCAAGGTGTTGACATTGGAATTCCATAGAAAATCCACTGTTGCACGAGCTGTGTCAGGGCGGGCATTGTCCTGTTGAAACAGCTCCCTCTATTGGTCGATTATCGAAAGGAGGTGTGTCTGTTAAACGTCATTGATGTAGCGTTGGGCCGGGAATGATGACTAGGTGTGATCGTCTGATGTAAGACATGGCTCCCAACACCATGACGCCCCCTCCTCCAAATCTGTCGACCTGTCGAACGCAGTTCGGTGCAAAACGTTCAATTCCTCGTCTGTGTACACGTTGCTTGCCATCACGTCTGTGAAGTAGGACAGTGAAATTTTCACCGAACCAGACACGTCTCCAGTTCTTTGGGGTCCATATCCTCACGTTAGTGCACCATCTGAGACGTTCACGTCGATGTTGCCGTCTCAGAACAGATCCGAAAAATGGTCGTCGTGCATGAAGATTAGCCTCACGTAAACGGTTGCTGATGGTTTGGGCCGACAATCTCCTCAAACCAGGCAATTGTGTTGCAATGACGGTTGGTGTGGCTTGCCAATTACGTAGGTGGATGACCCGGATGAAACAATCCTGAGCCGATGTGGTGATCATTTGTCTACCACTCCGAGGACGGTCTTCGGTTGCATGATACTGTCTGTAGCGATTCAAAAGTGGGGAAATCATTGTTTTATGGACATTAAGACGGCGGGCAACTGTTACAAAACTTTGCCCGGCCTGAATCCGACCTATGGAAAAATTTCGATCTGCTCTATCCAGTCGGGGCATTTTCGACCTTGATTTTCGAAGTAAACGAATTGAATATAATGCAAAACAACGCGTCGTTTTATGGACCTTGGCTTAAACTTTGAATTCCTTGATTTGCACGTGCAGTTCACTTTTAATATTATGCATATGACTGTTTCGCACATTCTCGAACAAAATCGGATAAAATGTCGATATGCGTTAATAAGGCTGCGTTTGGGAGCTATTACTAACCCTACGATAACATATCAAGAATACATGACAAAAAAATCCAATTTACATTCACCCTTTTTGTTCAGAGGATGTTGTCAGATATTGAGAGAGGGGTTGCGTTTCTTTTTTGAGAGAGTTTATATCAACACGAATTACAAACATCCCATTCATGCTGAAATATTTCATATGAGAAGATACTACGGTTTACTACTATTTATCATCCAAAATGATTAATTCATTACGTTTCCATGGAAAATGCACCTATTTGTATGACCTCGTAGCATTATGACGCCGTTGTGTTTATGACTTTATTGCATTGTGATGTCACTACTGGATGATGCAAAACGTTTGTGATGTCATGTACATTGTGTAAAATCTGCTATATAAACTATATCTCCTAAAATGATTATTTTTATCTTCAACAAGTGATATATCCTGTGGAACATAGTTTTATAAGAAAAAAATCAAAACTTTACATCTTGAAATCAAGATCCTAATTGTAAAGTCACAGCTGACTCAGTGTTCTTGAAGAGGTTATTTCACAATACGGTTTAACTTAATGTATTCTTTATGAGCGTCTTTATGTTATTCTATTCTATAAATGAATTATATCATTTATGTTTTATATTGCTCCAGCTGAACCTTAAGCAATGAATTATATTTTAGTCTGCTGCTTACGCTTGTTGATATTGATGTTTAGGCTACCTTTTTTCCAACAGTAACACAAATATTACCTAATTCAAAATTGCCATTAAAATGAGTCCACTTTGTGTACAAATCCTGTAACATACATGTACATGTACTCTTAGTAACAAATATGGCTATTTTTATTAAATATGATTTGTTTAATCTTTTTAATGTTAAATATGTATCAGGAATTTGTCAATTTATTTTTTATAAAGTTTCCCAAGCATGTCAGCCATGTTATAAATAATTCGATCATGAATTTGATTATTAGACACCTACATTTGTTCCTTAATGCGTTATATATTGATAAAAACAACATGAGTGGTGTCATAATATCGTGATATTTTTTCAGCACCAGATATAATGTTGTTGTTTTTTCAGCACCTCTCACCTGTCTAGCCTGCAATGGTGAGACGTCCATATCTGACTGTAAAGACCATGCCATGTGTTCCGATAACGAGGTAACTGTTCAATATGCTAAATACACTCAGGGACAAAAGAAACGATGCCAACGTTTTGTAAATGAAATGCGACTACGAGTCCTTGTGATAGGCACATCAGTGGGGAAGAAGTACTCAAAATTTCAAACATCAGAGTATTGAATATCACAATTGAAAACAACAAAGTGTGATATGTAAAATTGTATGGCTGTTCAAATACACCAGGGGTCCCAAAACAGCTTTGTCATTGTTGGTCATAATCTTTGGAATTGAAATACAAAGGATGGAATTCATAAATTTGATAAGTTAAAGATGTTTTCTATATGACAAAAACCTTTACAGAATTAATTTGTTCATGCATCTTCTCTGTAAGTTGGTTTTAAAACAAGCAAAAGGGCCATTTCACTATCCTATCTCGCCTAGTTAAGGACTTTTTAATACATTTTTTGAAAGGCGTGTTTTTTAAAAAGCGTAAACAGATATAACTTTAGCATTTCTTTTATATTATAAATTAGTTCAATTAGCACTTGAAGACATGAAATAACCCTGTTTAAGGCGTAACTATCACTCGCATCTTAACTTATCATGTATTTTATATGGTATCGTTTCTTTTGCCTCTGAGCAAACATTATCTGCAAAGGTAATATTCGGAACAGAAATACTCAACACAAACAAGAACCTAATTCCTTTGTTTTAACACTGTTGACACTGTCATTTTCATCATAATTAATTTATAATTAATGTCCGTCCGTCTGTCCGTCTGTCCGTTTGTCCGTCTGTTCGTCTGTCCGCCGTCCCAAAACTTTGTGCGGAGCAGATCTCCAAAACTGTGCATGCTAGCCTCATCAAACTTCATACACATGTCAACCATGATCCCTAGTTGTGCCTCTTGAGGGTTAGATCTATTTCAGAATTTTCATTTTTGCGGTTTCCATGGAAGCGTGACTAAAAGTGACTCTTTGAGGAAGTCGTTTTGTGCGGAGCATATCTCCAAAAGTATGCATGCTAGCTTCATCAAACTTCATACAGATGTCAACCATGATCCCTAGTTGTGCCTTTTGAGGGTTAGAACTATTTCTGAAGTTTCATTGTTGCGGTTTCCATGGAAACGTAACTAAAAAGTGACTCTTTGAGGAAGTCGTTTTGTGCGGAGCAGATCTCCAAAACTATGCATGCTAGCTTCATCAAACTTCATACACATGTCAACCAGGATCCCTAGTTGTGCCTTTTGAGGGTTACACCATCACATTCTTTTAATTTTGGCGGTTTCAATGGAAACATGACTAAAACAGTGACTCTATGACCAAGTTCTTTAACCGGAGCATATCTCCCAAACTATTCATGCTAGCTTCACCAAACTTCATACACTTATCAATCATGATCCCTAGTTGTGCCTTTTAAGGGTTAGACCAACAAATTTTTTTTTTTTTGCGGTTTCCATGGAAACATCACTAAAACAGTGACTCTTCGACCAAGTCTTTTGTCTGGAGCATATCTCCCAAACTATTCATGCTAGCTTCACCAAACTTCATACACTTATCAACCATGATCCCTAGATGTGCCATTTGAGGATTAGACCATCACATTTTTTTAATTTTTGGAAACATGACTAAAACAGTGATTCTATGATAAATTACTTTGTCCTGAACATATTTCATGAAATATGCATCTTAGCTTCACCAAATTTGCTACATATGTCAATCGTGATTGCTGGATATGCCTTGTGAGAGTTAAACGATATATATGGATTTTCTTCCCTGTGGTTTCTTTGGAAAACATAACTTACAAAGTGACTCAACAAAAATAATTTTGTCCTCAGTGCATCTCGTAGAATATTCATGATAACTACCTCAAATTTGAAACAAAGATCAACCATTATCTCTAGATGTACTCTTTTAATTGTAAAACCTATTAATGAATTCGGTATTTGGGTTTCAGTTGAAAGAAGACTTACACAATGACTTACTGTATACTCATCTATCATACTTTAACCAATATTAACCAGTTTTACTATTAGACATTTTTTGAACAAAGTGGGGAGCGGGGGTATGTGAGCTTTGCTCGTTTCTTCACTTGTTGCAAAGGTTTTTAAACTTCTCAATACCTCAAGAATTTATCACCACCTCAACCGTTTTTATTTGTTGAGTAGTTGAGTAAAAATGCTTTGTCTGTAACCTTTTATCTTCCTAAAAATAAACGTCCATATCAAATTAAGACACCTGAGACTAAGAACTTGTGCTTGTTGCAATTGATGAATGGAAAATAATTACATAATAATAATCATCATCATATAATTTCTGTTTAGTTATGTCGTCTTAAAAAGGGTAGAAGCACGGTTTAAGGGAAATATAATATTTTTTAAACTAAACGAAACAGAAATAAATCAAATGTATAAAGTAGATTCAGCCATTACTTCCTTTTCTTACACAAAATGAAAATGAAAAGGTGTTCAGACAAAAATGGCCGCCAATGAACTTTATATGAATCTTTATAATTTGTTCTCTGAGTATGGTGATTGATTTTTGTAAAAATATCAAAATAGTAAATTGAGCATTAACGTACAATTATCAGTGAAAAAGATGACAATTTCAAAAAACTACTACTGCCCCTTTAAGGGTATAGATTAACTTATGTTTATAGATATGTGCTGTTCACCAAATAAACGACAACGGAGTCGTCCGATATTTCTCTGGCTGCCTCAACCAAAACGTGAGTATGAAATCCTTACTCAGGTAGTATGCGGTATGTGTAACATGTAAGGGCGATCAAGTTATCAAGGTTTAAACAAAGAACCTTTGATTGATAAATGAAAACAAAGAACCACCTGAGGTAAAGGAGAAGGAAATACTGTGAAAACAAATCAAATCATAACATAAGGTAAATTCTAATGTTTCAGGGATAAATAATTTGCACCAACCAAATTAACCGAAAAAAATATAATGTAACCCTTTTATCGGTGTTTAGTAACATGGTTGATTCTTAAGCTTTTCAACTTTGATAAGTTCTTATTTTTCTTATTTTTCTTATCCTGTTTCATGTGAATAAATGTAATGTTTATATGAATAGATGTTCGTGTGAATAAATATATATAACGTTCATGTAAATATTACATTTATTAATAATCGGTGTAATTACATAAGGAATACTAAACTTGAATGTTTCAGGGATAAATAATTTGCATTGATCTATTTGAACGTTTTTAATAGAAAAGTGTCTGTTTAAATTATTCTTTAGCTTTTCAAGTTATCATAAGTTCTTATATTTTTTTGTAATGTAAATCAATGTTATGGTCATGTAAATGAATGAAATGTTCAAGTACATTGATGAAATGTTCATGTTAAAATATATATTGTTCATGGAACTTAATATAATGTTCTCGTAAATAATTGTAATGTTCATGTAGATATGAATAATCGGTGTGGTTACATCAGAAATAATAAATGCTATTCACTAAAATAACAGAGACAACAACTCTTGGATTGATGTTACAACGTTGTAATGTTTTGTTGCTGATGACGGCATAGCGCTCTGATCGCAAGACTTATTGACAATTTTATGGTCTAATATACGTTCTATAATTGCTAATTATTACAGAATCAGTTTGAAGACTTGCAACAATTTCATCATCGAATGGTATCAATATATCAAGACTCTTTGAATGAAATACCAAAAGCCATTGTTTTCTTAATCAACTCGTGTAGAAATTGTTAATGTCAGAAAACATCGTCTGATTAAAATCAACCGAGCTTCGAGGAAAGAAATTGCAAAAATGTTTAATCGTGAATTAGAGGAAAGCCGGGCTGGGTGTGGTTCGCACCCCGATAGAGATAACATTTTGCCTCGAATCACAGTCGAATTTAATCAGACTTTCAGAAAACACTCCCTCACATTAAAATTAATTTCAAGTTACTTCCATTAACTGTTCTTCGTAACAGTCATTGACCGTCCCACTTTTTCATTGATATTGAATAAAAAGAGTCAGAAGTTATTATTTTGTTCTTTCGACCTTAGTCAAGAGTTTTCTCAAAACTTCTTATTGCCATAACATAAAAATTTTAGTTTCCTAACCATAAAAAACCTCATTAACTATGAATAATCTTCACGTTTGGTTGTAGAATTGTCAAGGGACAATCTCCTTTTCTAACAACACTCACAGTGGTACCAGTCTGTGCTCTCAGTGTTGCCCTCATCACTCTCCATGCGATATGGCCGAGCTCTGTCCACAACCTAAAGGTAGGTTCGTAATTAAGGCCTAGAAAAAAAGTAACTTCATGATTTACAAAGTATAAATGAGAAGACCAAGGATGTATTAAAAGATGAACAGAAACTCAGGGAAAATGCATCAATTTATTCCGTTCTTTCATAATTGTTGGTATTACCGTAATTTCCGTAATAGGTGCAAACGTTTGGGGTCAAACATCAGAGTTACAATGAAATGACAGGTTATAACGAGTACACCCCCTCGGTTGGCTAGACAAGCACGGATACGACGTGGCAAACTGATATCAAGTCATTTTGACCAAGGATATTCTACTACACTGGCATCGCAGTGACAAGTTCTTGAACAGTGACGTTCAACAGGCGTTGACGTACTCTTTGTCCAAGCATGTCCCAGAAGTTATCGATGGGGGACAGGTCCGGACCGTTGCTCGAAATGATAATGTGGTGACATTCCGCATTTAGCCCGCGTCGGTTTCAAACGCCTTCATCAAGCTTCTTTCAAGAGGAAGACAAGGGGAAAATTTTGTCCTAGAATTACTTTTACGCGAGCTCTAAAAATGTTGCTCGTTTCTGTTTGTGAGTGCCTTTAAGTCAAAGTGAGAAAAGGGGTCAAAGATTATATTTATACCCTTTTTTTCCTCCATGTTCAATAAAAAAAAAAATTTGGAAATATAAGGAATCCTTCGCATTATTTTTGCCCTAACGTTAAGACCAGAAACATTTCAAGTCTTTCAACCCTAGCAAACAAAAATGTTTTTTAGCCCGATAGATCTTGTAGGGATCAAAGGTTAACATAGATGTATTGTAGAGTATACATGTAGTTGCTACACTTATTTCGTCACAAATCAAAACTCTCAAATGCAAACCCTCCAAACCTTAGAATTCTCTTAAAGGGACAGTAGCCCGATGTTTTTATAATGTCAATGTTTCACTGATAATTGTAAGTTTTGTTAAAAATCTCATTACACAAACTTATCATCCATAGTCAGATAACAAATTATTTGTATAGTACATTGTATATTGGCGGCCATTTTATGTGGACAACACCTTTAATTCGTTTTGTGTAAGAAAAAGGAATCGCATGGCTGAACTTTACATTATACATGTATATCAATTCATTACTGTTACCGCGACTCTAGTAATCTGTACACTAATTTCATTTTTTTCTAACCCAACGATTCTTTAACCCTTACCCTTTCTTACCGCGACTTTGATATTTCATTATTTTCTATTCTACGCTTCTTAACGCTAGCTCTACCCTTCACAAAGCCAATATTTTAAATTTCATTTTCATTTGAGGTAGAATAAAATTCCATTCATTTTATATATTCATTTCAGAATTGCATTGCTTACACTGTACCGGACAAGACTCGCTATCAAAATGCACAGAGCATCAGAAATGCAACATTGGCGAGGTATCTTTATATTTATTTATTTGTCAAGTAAAAATAGATATACATATATGTATGAATAATCATCATAAATATGAAATAATAAGTATTAGATTACAACGTCATCATGACATTGTTCACGACTACTTTTTAACAAAATCTTGTTTTGAGGAAGTGTTGAGATTCAACATGTTGTCTAAACCATGATCTTAATTACATTGCCACCAATTGCCAGCAAATGCACATATGATGATATTGATCTGCTTTACTTTTTGTGTGCATTCACTTTTATCTTAGAGCTCTTTCAAAGCTTTAGTTAAACAGATGCTTGCAAAAACTTTGTTTAGTTATATACAATTATTATATCCAATGTAATATATATTGTTTTATGCCATATATGGCAGGGGGCATTTTGGATTACCCTCGGTTGTCCGTCCGTCCGTACGTCCGTACGTACATACGTAACCACTCTATAAAGGGTGTTGTTTATCTACTTCTCCTCTAAAACCGTTCAACAGATTTAATTGAAATTGCACGAAAGGTTTAAAGGCATCCTAAGGGTGTGCATCTCATATTTTGTTTTTCAATTTTGATTTTTTTTTCAAATTTCTGACATGTTGAACTCCACTTCTCCTCAAAACCCGTTCAACAGATTTAACTGAAATGACAAATGTGACTAATAGGCATCCTAAGAGTGTGTGTATCATATTTTGTTTTTCAATTTTTGTTTCTTCTTCTGACAATGTGGAAGCTCATTAGTTGAAAACTAGCTGGACACACATTTTCTAATTTTGAGATTTTGAAGCATCTGAAGCCCCAAACAGAATATCTTAAATGTCAAAACTTTTTGATCAATTTGTACGTTGATTATGTCTTCACTACATACGTAGAAAACAAATATGATGCTCGCCAGATACAATTCCGGCGTTCTCCAAGAGAGGCTTTGGATCTAAAATTAAATATTCTGATTTTCTTCATTATGCAAAATGTTTTTCAATAATCAGTTTTTCAGCAAATCTTTCTAAATAATAATACTAAAAATAAAATTATGTTTTCTTTTTTTAGTTTTTGAAAAACGTATATCCTTGCCAAATATATTCCTATAGTGCCATTGGTATCATATTTCAGTATGTGAAGCAAACATTTGTATTTATTTTTTTTCTACACGACATATTTATTGGTACATTACTGATTTCGAAAATCGAAAACCATATCACATGATAAATCTTTTGGTAGGCAACTCTCTGTGCATATGTCGAACTGATTTGAACACAATATCACAAGACATTTGCACTGAGATCAAAAGTCGCTAAACTAACTTTTGGTAAGCATCTGTACGTGCATATGTACAAAGTTATGACATGAGAACCCTTTAGCGTATCCATTAGCGAGTGAATATGTATCAAATCCTGGTTCTTAAATCCATTTCTTATTTTCAGAGATGTTTTGTCAGACATGACGAAGTCGCAGGAAAGTTAACATATCACTCCGGCTGCACTACGAGCAATGTAGGTTACGTTAAGGATAAACGCCGACCCCGAGGTTTTGTTTGAGTAATAAGCCCGCTGCTAAGGGAAATTAAGCAGGCCATGTCTGCATTCCAAGTCGCTATTTTTTTCTGAAACAAAATTCAGGTTGATCTTTTGATTTGAATCCGTAGACGATAAAATAAAGAAATAATAATGATGAGAATTTACACGACTTCAATCATATATTGCTGAGAATCCAACTGTTATCCGAGGAAAGCATGTCCGATGTCTCCGTATCCGCCGCGTTCACTTATCCTTTATGTGCTATTTTATCATGGAATTTATCGGAAAGAAAATGTCCATGAAATTTCAAACACATATAAAATTTCTTGAGAAATCCCCGACAAACTGACCATGGTGATGTAACCTTAAGGAAAACTATAGAATAACGTCACCAGAATTATATGAATGACGATAACAGGTATATAGATTGTCTCAACCCTAAACAAATAACGAGATCTTTTTCCCTAATAATCATGACAAAACAACATGTCACAGGTAAGTCATATTACATGACTTTGCATGTATATTGTTTCCCAAAAAGTAGAGGATAATGGATTTTCATGATTTACAAAGTATAAATGAGAAGACCAAGGATGTATTAAAAGATGAACAGAAACTCAGGGAAAATGCAACAATTTATTCCGTTCTTTCGTAATGGCTGGTGAATTGGAGATTTACAGTAACAGGTGCAAAACCACGTCTTGGGTCAAACATCAGAGTTACAATGAAATGACAGGTTATAACGAGTACACCCCCTCAGTTGGCTAGACAGGCACGGATACGACGTGGCAACCTGATATCAAGTCATTTTGGCCAAGGTTATTCTACTACACTGGCAACGCAGTGCCAAGTTCTTGAACAGTGGTTGGAGTATCTTGGCGTTGACGTACTCTTTGTCCAAGCATGTCCCAGAGGTTATCGATTGGGGACAGGTCTGGATCCGTTGCTGGAAATGATAATGTGGTGACAATCTGCATTTAGAGGTTATGTGTAACAATCCTTGCCCTGTGACATCTAGCGTTATCATCCTTGAAGATGAAACGACGGCCGTGGCGACATGCAAACGACACAACATGGATTGCCAAGATGTTGTCTCGGTAGTGCTTGCCTGTGACACGTTTAACAACATGCAATTCCGTTCTTCCAGTAGCAGTGATACCACCTCACAATACTACTGAGCCACACCCAAATCGATAATGTTGAATGACGTTAAGTGTTGTGACATTCTGTAGCATGCATGCATTCAAGCGTTCAGCTTGTGTCAGATGACGCATGAAAATAGTAAGGTTTAGAATGAGCCCAACTGATGATTGCAGCTTCATTTGGCCTTTCACAATTGGCATTCCATTCGAAATCAAAATCATGCATTTTATATGATCAACGCCCATGATCATAAGTTGCATCACGTGCAGATGCTGAGGTTGTCAATGTTGTGTTTTGGTGCTCAATTTTACTGGAAACGTTGCAACTGTAAGCATTGATTACGTTTTCTAATCTGTTATTGCATTTGAACTAAGCTTGTTCCCAACATGAAATATCCCCTAACCTTTAGTAACATATATTTCCCATAAATCATTAAGTAAGTAAGTATACCGGTAAATATATATTGATATATCGCCATTCATATGAATACTGCAACCACTATGTTAGGAATATCTGACTTTTCATGAATTGAATGATGTTATAATTGATTAAAAATGAATAATTGATTTGTACAATATATAATTTTAAGCTTTTACGTTTTAATTAATTTTTTTGCAAATCATTTTGTAATTGTGGTTTTTGAATTTTCATCAATTTGAAACTCGTTGCAAAATAAAGGAATAGAGAGGCCTATAGTCTTTCGTCTGTTTCGTTTTTATCAAATTGACGGGCGTTTACGTAACTTTAATCTAACTATACTAAATTTGTTATAGAATTGTAATGGCCCAACAATCACAGGGATGGACGCACATTCGACAACTTTCAATCTTTGCAACAGATGTTGTGCTGAAAATACAGAGTGCGATATCTCTCATCTCTGTCCAGCTAGTAAGTTTGTGTTTGATTTACTGTTTTGATAAAGAAAGCAGATTGGCACTTTTAATCTTGTACAAGAGTAAACTTGGAATTCCATTTGTACGTAATCGCGCGTGTTGCGTGCGGCGTACTGCGTGATGCGTTTTGGGAGATGCGTAATGTAATGTACGTATTAAGTGTGGCGTGAGTATCTGATATGACATTCAATGCGTAATGAGTATTTAAAATTTTGCACTAAACAGTAGAAGTTAATTCCATGTACGCATAATGCATTGTGTGTAAAGTGAAACGCATATTTGGTCGCGTATGTGCGTATTCGAAAACTCTCGTGAGTTTTCCAACTAACACGCACTATGCGTACATGGAATAAACTTTAGTGTAATCTTAAAAACTACGAAACTATGCACTACCAAATACGAAACTACGCACTACGAAATACGCATTCCGCACTATGGACACATGGAATGCCATCCGAAATGGGATGCCTCGTAAATCTCTAATCTATAACAATTTAGAAAAAATAATCAATGCACGTCATACAAAACATTTTGTTTCCTTTTGAATGATAAACATTACTTTAAATTATCAAATAATTGTTTCAATTCTTGTTAAAATCTACACTTCTAATAGTATATGTTTATCAGCACCCCATAGATGTTTGAACTGCAAAGGAGAAAGTTCAATACAGGACTGTTGGAATCATGAAATATGCACAGAAGGAGAGGTGAGAATGATTTAGATACATCCTCGTTCCCTAAAGTATTACGCTGCGCTGAATAGACCTAGGAAAGCTCCGTCGAATGGACTGCGCGAAAATCATGGCGGTTAGCATCTCTCAACAAGGGAGTTTATTTCCAAACAGACGGAGTCTTAGAATGTTCATCATTAGTGACACATTCCAACGTACGTTTCAACACGTTATAATTCAAGCATTAATTGGAAAATGCTCTCTTTTCAAGCCATTCTTAAAAATAGATATATTTTGATTGACATCACAACAATGTAATTATCTGTCACAGGATATTCACAATAATCAATATTTAAAATTATGTATAAGACATAGAAAACAATATCCTCTCTCCCTTGTTTTAGTTCATTAAGTTTGTTGAGAACGTATCTTAATTAGTGAAAGTCGCATATAATTTAGGTTTATTTAGGACACCAATTATTAAACTCGAGCAACAGAGGATCGATCACCAATTGTCCAAATAGTCATTCTCGCAGCATATCTTTTTTACAGTTTGTTGTGTGGTATAGATTGACGAAATTTTCATGATAGAAAAAAACAGATGAGGTCGTATTTTTTTAAATTCCTATTTTCTTTACTTTCGATTAATATATTTCATGACTCATGTCGACTCTCAAAGAATAAAATCAGAACATTGACTTATTAAAGAGGAACAAAAATAACTTTGGCTCATAGTTGTCACATCATTTATGACGGAGTTTGGCCCCGTCTGATAAAAATCGGCCTAGTTACGAAAATGAAATATTCAAATTATTAATCCACGGAGATATGAAATCGTTAGCGACCCAATCACATCGTCTCGCTTATAAGATAAACGGTGATCACGTTCAAAGCACTGATTAACCGAATTTACTTTCCCCTAGATTGATTCCGAAGGGTTTTGCCGGCAGCTTGTTATTGGTAAGCTGAGTAAACATAAGGACATGCAACCTACGGGGCTGCGGTTAGACCTAGTGGATCAGAAATCCTATCGATTATGAAGTTCGATTCTCGATAGTATATATATTGAAACGTTTATTCCTCGGAGCTAGGTAGATTTTAATCAGACAGGATTTCTTCTTTTGATAGATACAGGATCATAGTGCCGTTACTTACATTTCTAAAAGGGTTTTTATTTTATGTTGCCAGAAATGTTTCTTGGAAAAGGTCGATGACGGAAGGAGTATGCGATTCTATTCGGGATGTGTTCAAGACAAGGTATGCATTTACATTTCTATCGCTGGATGTCGTGATAGAACTGTTAGAAGTAACTAATAGCTTACATTACTGTGTGAAAATAAATTCCAACTTGCAGACAACGTACCTGCTACATGATCTTATTTCTATCAACATATCTCCTTCATTACCTTTATATATGCAATGTCAAAAATACTTCGTGTCGTCAAAGCTGGTTATTCATAACAATGTTTAGCAAATTCTTTTTTCGGCCAATGAAATGCTGCAAACCGTTTGATTGGCTGGTCCCATCGATATCAGAGTATTTGATTAGGATTTTTTAAAGGAGCAGTAGCACGTTTTTAGCTAGAATTATATAATAAGGGGATGTCGGGAAAATGAAAATTAATGGTTCCAATTGAAAGACAATGTATTTAAAATCAATGAAGCAGTAATAATTAGAATATAAATTGTAAAGTTTAGCCATGCTATTATGTAATGCTAAAAAAACTGAAATAAAAGTGTTCACGCAAATTGGCCGCCAATGGATTTTATGTGAATCTTTATACTTTGTCCTCTGACTATGGATAATTGATTTGTGTTATGTGATTTTTGACACTATCAGAATAATACATTGAGCATTAACATACAATTATCAGTGAATATTTTGAAATATAAAATTTTAAAAAACCGTGCTACTGCCCCTTTAAACACTCTGATGGAGGGTGATGGCATTGGACTCTTGGCCTACTGACCAAATTTATCTAAACGTTATCTTTAAGCATCACCCCAACTGCACCTACGTGTGTGTTAGACTGTGTAACTAATTCTCTAAAAGGTTATATTTGTTTCAGCAATGTGACGGTACTGTCCTGAAAACACCAAAGCAGCATGCAGGAACACTTCTCTGCAGCGGTTGCTGTGCGCACCATACCGAGTGTCACCTGACCGACGTCTGTCAAGGTATGTGTATAATGATATCCAGTCACATGCCCTGACCATAACCCCATCGACCGTGTTGGTGAGATCTGTAAAAGTGTGTGTACAATGCTAACGTGTATCAACCCCGACCCCCACCCAACTGTCTTTTTCAGGTCTCTCAAGGTATGTAAACATGTTAACCTATCCCGTCCCTCCCTCACAAAACTGTCTATTTGATGGCTGTCAAGGCATGTAAACAATAATAACCTGCTTCAATCAGTCCTTTAGCCAACTGCTCGGTGTAGGGCTGTCGTGGTATGCGAACAATGATAACCTGTCCAATGCCCTGACCATAACCCCATCGACCATGTTGGTGAGATCTGTAAAAGTGTGTGTACAATGCTAACCTGCCCCATGCCCTGCTCCTTCCGACCGTGTGACTAAGGTCTGTAATTATGTATCCAATGATAATCTGTCTTATTTCTTTCAGATTTTGATGTGGTTATAAAAAATAATATCAACCATTTTGCTTACAAGCGTTAAGTTTCTTCACCGATTATATTCATAAAGCAATTGAGAAGGGTAGAATGTTAAGGATGATTATTAACTATGGTATCATTCAAAATTCCAGCCCCAAATACATCAGTGACAGCTCCAGTATCAACGTCATTGCCAAACACCGAACCATCAACACCCGTTAAGGCACAATCTACCACTGGACATGTTCAGGCTTCAACCACTGGAGTAGCTTCTCAAACAACAACAGCCAAAGAAGTAACTGCTCCAACAACCAAAGAACTCAAAACTTCAGCAACAACTCATGAGGTCCCAACACCATCGACAACTAAAAAAGTCACAACGCCAACAACAACTCAAGAAGTCACAACGCCAACAACAACTAAAGAAGTCACAACGCCAACAACAACTCAAGAAGTCACAACACCATCAACTACAGCTACGACCACAACCACGACCATGGGGACAACGACTCCGTACCCTCACACATACGTTATGGTGACTGAAAGTAATTTCGGATGTCGTACATGCAGTGGAGCCACATCACTTGACGACTGCACTAAACGGGAGCTGTGTCACCATGGACAGGTGCGAGTTGAACCTCTCTCAATATCTCCACGTTTATTATATGATCAAAGATTTGTATCAATTTTGATTGGTCCAAAGACGGTCACATGACAGTCCATAGAAAGTGATATTGACTTGTGAACAATCGCAAACGTCAATCAACTTTGATATTGACCCATTGTTGATGTAATGCCTATGTGACGTCACGTCAACAATTGCTTATCAACGTAACGCCACCTTTGATGTCGGCATCTCTTACCGTAAAGATGAATTAATTTGCGGACGTTAATGTTAAAGATGGACTGAAATGCTATATGGCAACTTTCAGGATTCGTGAAATAGTGATTACAATTTGACATTGACTCAACTTTAAATTACTGAAATCGACCTAGAAACGGCTTAATTACGACTGTATACATAACACTGCCTAATTAGGCCGGCGAACAGAATAAAACGCACTGAAGCGTGACTGCCTCGTGACGTGTTAGTAGGCGATGTGGTACCCCGTTGTGTGGCCTCGTTATGTAAAACAACACAAGCTAACAGTACAGCTCAATGTTTAACCGTTGATTAAACACCCTAAACAACATCCCAACATCTCAAACCTTCAATAAATCGGTAGTTTATTTAATCAACTGGCAATTTGTATTGATGAACATTTAAGACCCTCATTAAAAACGAAGTTGTGCGCATAATGCTACAGCATGTAGTTGGTCTCGATTTGCGCAATGTTGTCATAAGACTGCACGTGAGAACCCGGATGTATTTTCGTCATAAACAATTGCTCACGTGTGAACCGTTTTATCTTCGTGCACAGTTGTTTGTTGTTGTTGAATATAACTTTAGTAGCACAACAGAAAGGATGTTATTATACAATACTATTTTTTATACATTTAAACCAATTTTTTTTAAAATGCCTTTGACTTCATTTTGTAACAGGATAAAAAAAATATACGTTTTTCTTAGTTATTTCATTTAGTGATGGATAAGTTACAATTCTCAATGAAAGGCATGTATTGGATGATGACTGATGTCTTGTTTAAAACATTATTTTAATAGGGCATTTCACTGACAATCTTAATGTTTTCACTCTTGTACATATAAGAGATATTGTTCACAACAATACCCGATACATGGCCCAACAGAATGAAGATTTATAAATGAATCTTATTCAAAATAATTATCAGATAGAGCAAAAAAGTATTTCTAATTTCAACAGGTTATAATTTACCAATCGGAGAAAAAAGGGACGTTAAGGAATACAATTGCTATTTGATGTTACCTAATAAGCTGATGTCATAAAATAGCCAGGTGTTGATGATTGTGCATTATATAACCTACCTGCTATAGTCATCATTTGATAGCTTTTAATTAGGAAACAGACAGGAAATACGATAGACAATAAAGTAATTGTGTAATAGGTGAGTATCTGATCTAAAGAAAGTAAATAACACCTGCAGACCAATGTCATTGTTTATTCAACCTTTTTACACAACGTTCAAATCTAAATGTGAGCATTGTAAATTCGGATTATTACCATAAATCAGCCAAAAACTGTTCATTCAGTGAAAATGCGAGCTCGAAACAGAAAATCGGTGTAGTGATCGGAACACGTGAGTTCGATGTAGATTGTCACATTGCTCTGTTTGACCTTACACAGCGGGTCCATTTGGCGTGAAACGATCAATGTGATGGGAATTTGTCTACGGAAACTTCATCAGGAGATATTCTAGGAAAGTTGACAGCAACACAATGATATGACATACTGTTAATCGCTTGGAAAACGCGGAACTACGGATTTCGCCTACCATTTTCCATATAAGCAGACGAACGCTTCGCCTACTGCCACGTCACTTCCGGTATCCCCTGCCCGTGACCTCTCAGCCTTGTTTTGGTTTGTCGCTGGACGGCGACGAGCAGACGCCTTGTTACGCAATGTTTACTTAGCTGTAGCTTCATTGAGAAACTGTGTATCGTTGCTGTTATGGCCTAATATTTATGTTATATAGTTATTTGACCAATATCTTATGAAAAATATATTTAAAAAAGGTTATACAGCGGCTCTTTAAAGAGCAAAAAGAAAATTTGGACAATAGTGATGCCAAATACACGAAGAGAGCATATGCTAACGCTTAATTTCTCATTTTCTGGTTATTTTGTTTATCCAAACATCCGGCGTTTTATTCCATCAGGTAAGTGAGGTATTTGTGACCTTTACATAAGACAGTGTTGTATTTGAGAAATCGCTCCCTTCTGTTTACGATTTCTTTTTAAACATAAAATAAAACAATGATAGACTTCTTTAGAGGTCAATATCGTTTTTTATTGACCTGATTAAACAATATTGACCGAGCTACGAAATCTAATTTTTAAAAATGTTGAATCTGAGGCATTCTCTTTTGTTTGTATATGCTCACTAATCGCAAGTAATATTTAGTTAATATGTAAAGTGTTTTTTTGTGAAAGCTATAGAAATTGATTACCTCTACTGAAGAGAAAAGAATATTCTATTGACGTTTGTTTCTGAATACCAAATAACATTTGCAATGTCCTTTGAACACACAGATAGAGCCTTTCCATTAAGTCTTCCCACAGACTTGCAAACATGTTAAAGCAGGAAAGTCCACGTTTCATTAAGCACATCGTCAAGCACACAACGCGTTTGCTTCATGGGGTCGCTTGATTTATGAATTTTCATTGTTCATGTTCATTTGACTTTGATTTGATAGGTGTGCAGTGTGAGTGTTAGGGACAGGCAAGATAAAAAGTACATCTATGCTGGCTGCATTCCGGAATATGTGAGTAACCCATTGATTTATATTCAACAACTTAATATTAGTCTTTAAATTCATCGTCATTTTGTCAAGTCATGCTGTTGTCATCTCTTGTATGATTTGCATGTATGGGAATATCATTTTTGAATTTAAAAAAAAAAAAAAAATTCAGGATATCCATGGCTACACAACTTACATTAAATACATGAACTCGAAAAAAGTCAATCATTTGCACGCTAACAATGTGGATATAATTATTAGTTGAGTTATGGGTATATTTGTACATGGTCAGCAATAAACTTTTCCATGCTTCTTGTATTCTGTACTTAAAAATAACAAGGTTTGGGATTTTATTAGCGAGACATTGCTCCCTCGAATTGTAATACGATAGTAAGGCAAGGTTTCATGTGACAGAGAGAACACTTGAATTTCATTTATAAGGACTCCAAAATGTGCATGATCTACAAAACCTATAAACATAGATAATGACAAAACCAAAAAGAAAACATAAGAGTTTTAAGGCATATTTGCAGGCAGTACGAATTCAGTTTTATTATTCAATAATTTACGCTTAAAAAAGGTCATACAAAAAGGAGAATCATAGAGTCTTAAGGTACATTTAAAGGGAGTACAAATTCTGTTTTATCATTCAATCAATTTCGCATTAAAAAAGACAAAGCAAAAGGGAGAAACATTAGAGTCAGTCTTAAGGCATATTTGCAGGGAGTACACATTCTGTTTACCATTCAATCATTTACGCATTAAAAAAAGGCAAAACAAAGACAGTATTATAGAGTCTTAAGGCACAATTGTAGGAAGTACAAATGCTGTATTATTATCCACAGTACTGCTCGGCAGGAAAGATCATATACTCGGAGATGCCTGGAAAGTCTGTATGTGGGGAATGCTGCCTTGATAGCAAATGTGATGCTAAAATGTGCTCCGGCTTCAGTAAGTTGATACTCCATCTGGTTTAGACGGAAAATCATCTACAGCTGCTTATCTAAAGTTTGTTCACTTATTTGTGTATCTTAGTGCAACTATCATGTTATTTGGGTATTGTTTTGACGTCCATAAAATAATTCCAGGACCACTTACAAAGGGTCATAAATTGTCAATGTGTAGAATAGCCATTTCCGAACAATATTTCGGGGTCGTTTCGTCACTGGTGCTGAATGTCGATATTTGGCATGGTTAGGTAGACTCATTGGGTCCTATTTGTGAAATTCGGATTTTCTTAAATTTCGATTAAAATAATCCATGTAAACTTTGAAGGAAAAAATCAGCACAGTTACATTGCCTTAGTGAAAAGGAACAAATATGAATAAGACCTAAAGCTGTTGATCGCTTATGAAGGGTTTTGTAGAGAAAAATAGAGCCATGGGCTCTGTAGCTCATCAGACTTTTAATGGTCATTTTTGATTTGGGGTCATGGGGTCACGAAATCTACAATTTAGAAACCGCATTGGCCAAGGAGTCTAGACACAACGTTTTAGCTCTCTAGACCTTTTTGAACTGTAGAAGAAGATGAAAAGAGGTTTATAAGGTTTTGACACTGTGACTTTATTTGGGGTCATGGGGTCTCAAAATCTACAATTTAGAATCCCCATTGGCCAATGAGTCTGCACAGATCATTTTCAACTCTCTAGTCCTTTTAGAACTGGAGAAAAAGATGAAAATAGGATCTTAAGCTTTTGACCCATGTGACCCCATTTGGGGTCATGGGGTCTCAAAATCTACAATTTAGAATCCCCATTGGCCAATGAGTCTACACACCACTTTTCAGCTCTCTAGACCTTTTGGAACTGGAGAAGAAGATGAAAATAGGATCTTAAGCTTTTGACCCATGTGACCCCATTTGGGGTCATGGGGTCACGAAATCTACAATTTAGAATCCCCATTGGCCAAGGAGTCTTCACATCAAATTTCAGCTATCTAGAGTCATTGGTTCTGGAGAAGAAGTCGAAAAGTTTACGGACGGACAGACGGACGGACGGACGCTGGACGCCTTGTCATCATAAGCCCATCGGGTCTTTCAGACCTGATGAGCTAAAAATAGAAAACAGTGTTTAACTTATGGAGAGCCAATTTATGTTAATCGTGTTTTAATCCCGATGATTTTAATCCTTTTTTGAAAGAAGTTGAATCTGGTAGGAATTTGCTTGAAACAGAGATCAGTCATTCGAATAACGAACCCGCTGCTGCATCAGTTATTCGTTATTCGCTGCTAACTTCAGCTTCCCCAAATTTGTTACGGTTATCTGTTAGGTATGACATGCGAATATGTTAATGAAAACTGAATCTTATCTTATGCAGTGAAATTTCAACATTATGGGTTTCGTTTTGGCAATGCTAAGGTGTCTCAAAGACATTCCAAATTACATATTTGCACTAGAATACGCAGGTAGGTGAATAAACTTAAGATACGCAGCTCAATGTATATCATTATCATTAAAGGCTTTTTCTGAAGGTAATTGATTTTGTAGAAACCGCCCTGTCCTACTAAGCCCATTCTCTCCCCACTGAGGTTGATCACGTCATAAAATGTTGGTCCTACCTCTGTTCGAATTAGACCAATCCCTTGGTTGCCGGCAGTTTCCCCTGGTGGAAAAACATTGCTACACAATCCATTTGATTTTTTTTCGCAAATGACAACGCTTCTCTCATGGAAAGGGTGGTTCAATGCCTTTGCTACGATTTAGTTACCAAAATGATGATGTTAGGACAGCGTTGCTGATACTACGACTAGCTTTGATTGCCACCAATCAAGCATCTCCCATTCTATCCTGCAAACTCGGCTAGCGCAGAGGCTCGACCAACATTTAATGACTTGATCTGCCTCTGTGGGGAGAGAATGTACTACGCCCTATGACAGGAGTTTTTATAATTACGTGAGTCATTACAACCTAATCTGACAGAACAATCAGCAGGACTGTTCTAAGACAGCGTTTTTATGTTGGAACATTCGAAACCCAAGCGTCGACTCCTAATGAGGTTTTAGGCTTTGCAGTAAGTTGTTAGATTTCACGATCGAACCCAAAGTAATCAGGGATCAAGGTTAAGTGTATGGGAACGTAGACCCTTTCTTGCAGAGAATGGACATTGGATGGGACAATTGTTCATTTTTCAAATCAGTGTTTTGTATGAGTATAAAGTTGTTATATTTCAAAAAATGTCTTTCAATCTTTCCTTTTTTAGCTCATCTGGCCTATAAGGTCCGATGCGCTTATAGCATGGCGTGTTGTCCGGTGACTAGTGAGGATTAACAATTGTAGCTTTGGTGACCCTGTTATCACAAATAAGGGCCACAGGGGGCACGTCCTTAAGACCTAATGAAATATTCTTCTCCAGAAGCATAAGGCCTACAAAGCTGAAACCATGTGTATAGACTTTTTGACTAGTGAGAATTATAAATTGAAGCTGTGGTGGCCTTGTGGCCCCTAAAAAGCGGCTGTAGATGTCACGCCTTAAAACTTTTCTTTCTGAATTGATTACCGGTATCTGAAATCACATCGCCTAATATTTTTTTTAGGATTTGTGACCCTGTGGCCCTACAAAGTGGGAACCCACATTGGTCACATTCTACAACATGATTGAATATGAAGCCTGGTGAGCTAGAGAGCCAATGGCTCTTTTTTTGCATATGACTTTGTATTTGATTGTTGAAAATGTAGCTATTCGAGTGCCTGATGTTTGATATCAAATACAATCAAATACAGAAGAAGTTTGTGATATAAACATAGAATAATGAGAAAATAGTATTTCATGTGTTATGTTTATCGTGAAAGACATTCATTTAAATTAGAATCCGGATTATGGCATTCCACTAAAAACTAATGAGGTCTGTTTTCATTTGAAAATGGACTATATTGAGGCGGGAGCTGTGCATAAGCATCTGCAAAAAAAAAGATATACAAATATATGCCATTCATGATGATTTGGTTGAGATGTTAGGATATGCTGCTACTGAATATGCCACAAGGATGTAAGCTGAATTCAAGCTTGACTGGGATAGCAATAAAGACGAACCACGCAAATCCATGATCCGAAAATTAATTACTGGCGAGACTCTGCACCTCATCAAAAGGGTTCCAGATACATCGTATCAAAAGAAGATCTACCCTCCATGAAAACCCATCCGGACAACTTCCTAAACCAAATTTTAAGTATCGATGAAAATTGGATCCACCACAGAAACAGAAGAGCAGTCCAAAAAGAGGAAGCATGTGACGTTACAGACCCCACGTTCTGTTGACAGGAAAAGTGATGACCTCAGTATTTACACCCAAAGGGATGCCACAAGACGAGGAAAGCTGACCAAAGGTTTGATGATATTTCCTCTAGGACATTGCGCCACACATTAGTTCTGTCATGTCAACAATCTATTGTTGAGGGTTTTAACTTCTTCAGTATCAACCCTACTCGCCTTGTTGAGCTTTCTTGGACTTCTAACCGTTTCCTGCTCTTTCCGGAAGACGTCCCGGTCTGACAATGACGTCATTACCACTGTGGATACATCCAAGACAAAATCTTAAACAAAACTGGGATGAAGCTTCATTGACAGAAGTGTATTTGATTGAAGGGGACTGATAAATGAAGAATTTGATTTTAATTCCATGTTTCTTTCTGTGTTAAGTTTACAACTCATGAATCATCAATATATTCATAATTACCTAGGTTATCTGTCTTTGTTCAAAACCCCTTAAAAGTACCCAGCAACCTTATACAGAGAGATACATTTTGAACAAAAATAATACCCTAATAATTTCCTTGAAGTGCTAGATTTTTTCTGATTTTATAAGACGTTTATCTTATCTCATTGATTTGCCATAACGAATTTAAGATGTATTCAATCAATAGTATTTGTTTTATTCACATTTGGGACTGTTGTGGAAAATAACTTTTAAAAGTTGAACTGATGCTGCTGTTTCTATCTATTTCACAACACATTACCACATTTACATGTAAAGATTTCTCTTTTTTTAACGAATCTGAACCTTGCACCTCTGGCAGAAACAAATTCACGGTTCCCTGATTTCAAAGAACTTTTGACGACCATCTCTCAAACTTTAAGAGTAAAATAGCAATGAAGACCTTAATTTATTGAGATTGGATCTGCGTAGCGTAGTGGAGCAATATAGATCTTAATTTATTGAGATTGCTAATTTATTGAGATTGAGTAAATCGTCTTATATTTGTTATATGTTTGTGCTATTAGTTCCAACAGTAACAACAACAACAACCACGGCACCAACAACAGAACCAACGACGGATCCAACTACAGAACCAACAACGGTACCAACAACAGAACCAACGACGGAACCAACGACAGAACCAACGACGGAACCAACGACTACAGTAGCTATGCATGGAACAACAAAAGAGCCAGGTAAGAATATTACATAGATATACGAGTGGATTTAATGACTTTACTTTCTTATATGACATTAACAAGGTTCTGTTATTTTGTGGCATACCTACCTATGGCAAGTATATCTACCGTCTAGAAGATGTTCATAGGAACAAATTTTTTTCGTACAAGGTTTGGTGCTTCATAGAATAATCCTAGACTTAACCAATCTAAAATTTACAAAGCTTGAAGATTACCTTTTATCTTTAAGTTGTAATGTTTGGCATGATGCAAATATATAAATTCTCTAGCCTATAGCGACAACTAAACCTATCAAATAAGTGGCCTTCTCAATATTTGGATAATCTTAGAGTTGGAAAGTATATCCACTGCCTCATACAACTCTTATCCACAAGGTATGGATCGCAACAGGCTACGTCAGTGACTAATTTAAGCCTTATGTCTGTTCAAAGCCAAAAGTCCGCGTTTAATATGCAGCTCCTCCTCCTGCGATCAGGTTCAACCTTCAGTTGATTTCTGAAGGGAATATCAAGGGTTGGTGCAGTTGACTAGAGAACTGGCACATGTCACCATAGTCGTCGTCATTGTCGTCACCATCATCGCCACGATAAGCATCAACATTATCTTAGTCATCATCATTATCATTATTATCATCGTCACAATCGTCATTATCACCACCAGCATTACTATTACATGTATATTCATCATCATCATTATTATCATAGTAACAATCGCCGTCGTCATCATCACCAGCATCAATGTTCATTACTCTCATATTCATCGTCGACGTCTTCGTCATAATTATCATCAACATCATCATAATCAACATTATTATTTTTCTAATCGTGACTTTTAATTTTCTATATTTCAGTGATGTGTGAGGTGTGTGATGGTCAACTTTGTGGTCTCTTTGCCCAGACTCAACAACCATGTCCTCGTCATGCTCCTTACTGTATGAACATCGTTGTAAATAGCGACTCTGGTGATAAGGCCTACACCAAGCAGTGAGTTTAAACAATTGTATTATATGTTATAACATTCCGTCGAGGGTAGATGGGGATACATCAGCCCATTGTCCGTTTACGAACGAGCCGAGGCGAGTCGCATGATACCATGCGAGAGGCTGTTATCATTTTTAATACAGAAGAATCGTATTACCTTCATTCCGTTCCTTCTTTTCAAAAGACAAAGGCCGAAGGTTTTGCATCGATGTCGACAAAGGATATATGCATGTTTACATTGTTAAGATAAAATAGGGGATCCGAATGACGTGATATTTAACACGCCTTAGATGCAACTGATTCTGTAAATGACGATTTTCTGATAGGTTAATATTTCGCTTATCATCTTATTATCTTTGTTGCAGAAAGGAAAATCATCTTGTAGAGGGGTTAAATTTTTGTATTTGGTCACACTTTTTTTTTTAAATTTACGTTTCCATCGAACAGAATAATCTCAACTTGCCGAGATTTGGTTGCAGTAAAGTCTCAATATAAGTTGAAATCTTAAAATCAAATACATAACAATACATTTCATCATTTTTAAGAACGTAAGCTATCTATATCTCACCTTCCAATCGGTTTACATGGATGGACTTAAAGCGAGTTTAGTCCTCCATAACTTTGTTTTAGCTCACGTGAGTTAAATATTGCTTAACGTTATAAGAACAAGATGACCCTTTCATTGAGAGTTTTCACAATAACAGTCCCAGAAGTAATATTTTGGTAGGTTTCTGATAATTAACCCTTAAGTTAGTGAGTATTGGGAAATAAAAGAAATATAGCTTTAATGTCAGTCACTCATTATCTGAGGCCCAAAAAAATATATAACGTTTCTGGTCTTTACATACAGGTAAAATGATGCGATGACGCGGATTTAAAATAACAACAAATTAACAGTCATTGTAGGAGATAAATATAAACCTTGTTTCACTTTATCACTGCGTTTTTGAGAGACAAACAGGAACGAGTTACACTTAAAAGATTCATGTTTCCATCATGTTCTAGGCTAAGGGAATATATTGTCATATCCCCTAGTGAAAATCCTATTAAAAAGGCTTGTTGCGTGGTTTTGGAAGTGACGCAGGCGGAAATCAATCACTATTTTTCTTGGCCTAATTCTATGCATTTAAACCTCTCCCCCCCCCCCCCCCCCCCCTTTTTTTCGCTGGTGACATCAACATTTGACACTGAAATGTAAGTAAGAAGCACGGGGCTGCAATCAGTTTTTGTGCAGTTTCCGCCGCCGTATCCGCCGCACTCATATAACTGGCTATAACCTTTTTTCACTAAGCTTTCCAGAACTTATATTCATATCTTTAATACTGCTTATACCTCGGGGAACGATTTTAACCTGTTCACTTTCAAGGTCAAAGGTCAAGGTCATGAGCTATAAAATTACTAAAAAAATATTTGGAAACACGATAACTTGAAAAGTTTGTTGTGCTCTTAAGCGCTATCTTAGTGTATATCATCTTTGGAAAAGTAAATCATTTTGAAAAGGTTTCTGTTTCAATTCATCAAAGATCAAGATCACAGCATGGTCGCGACTTAAGCAAGGTTTAGCGAAAATGTATGGTTGTAACTAAACTCACGAGCAAAAGAAAGTATAACACTCAGTTGTATTTATCATATGTAAAATGTTCAAAGTCAGATATCTCGAGTTTTTGACGTCGTTTTCCAAAAATGACTTGTTTGGAAAATTAGTCCAAAACATTAAATAAATAAAAGAATACCTCTACGCGGTTTTTTAAATTTAAAAAAAATTTTTAAAAATTCAATATTAAAATTTCCCTAAATTTATTTTGACAATACACAACTTTTCATCGACATATAACACATACTCTGTGTGAAAATCAATAAATGTTCATCGTCATGCACACATTTTGAACATGGTAGGGGTCATGTTGGTGTAAATTTCATTTCTTACCCTAGTCTACTTTAAATGATGACATTTAAGTGAAAATATAAAACAGTCACCAATAAAGCCATTCAAACTACAGCCGAAAGGTGTTATTGTCTGCTTCCATAATCAAATGCATCTTATTTCTTTAAAATATTGAATTAATGGAAAACAAGTGAGTGTTATACTTTCTTTTGCTCGTTAGTTTATAAAAACTATGTCATTGCATGATTGTTGTCCTCAATAAAAATAGAGCCATTGGCTCTGTAGCTCATCAGGCATCATATCAAGTTTGCTTTATACAGGCAAGATGTGCTAAAAATGAAACTGATGTTACCTATTGGCAGTATTACAAGAAAACCTATAAAAAAAAACAAATGTAACGATTTCGGAATAAATTTCCTTACCCAAATGATTTATTATTATTCAACACTTTCTAGATCGCCAATATCAGACAGTGAAAGAAGTCCACACTAAAATATCCATGGAGAAATAAATTTGCCATAGACTGTCATCTAATGTAGAAAAATAGGTTTTTAAGATTGTGACCCCTGTGACCCTATTTGGGGTCATGGGGTCACTAAACCTACAGTTTAGAATCCCAATTGGCCAAGGAGTCTACATGCAGTCTTTCAGCTCAATAGACCTTTAGGAGCTAAAGATGATGATGAAAATAAGTTTTTAAGGTTGTGACGCCTGTGACCCTATTTGGGGTCATGGGGTCACGAAATCTACAATTTAGAATCCCCATTGGCAAAGGAGTCTGCACATATAATTTCAGCTCTCTAGACCTTTTGGAACTTGAGAAGAAGATGAAAATAGTTTTTTAAGGTTGTGACCGCTGTACCCTATTTTGGGTCACAGGGTCAACAAAGTTACAAATTAGAATCCCCATTGTCCAAGGAGTCTGCACACATCAATATTAACTATCTACTCCTTTTGGAACTGGAGAAGAAGATGAGAATTGGTTTTTAAGGTTATGACCCCTGTGACCCTATTTGGGGTCATGGGGTCACGATATCTCGATTAAGAATCTCCAATGGCCAAGGAGTCTGCACATATCATTTTTAACTCCCTAGTCCTTTTAGAACTGGAGAAGAAGATGAAAATAGGTTTTTAAGGTTGTGACCCCTGTGACCCTATTTGGGGTCACAGGGTCACTAAAGTTACAAATTAGAATCCCCATTGTCCAAGGAGTCTGCACATATTACTTTCAACTCTCTAGTCCTTTTTGAACTGGAGAAGAAGGTGAAAATAGGTTTTTAAGGTTGTGACCCCTGTGACCCTATTTGGGGTCATGGGGTCACTAAATCTACAATCTTTCAGTCCTGATGAGCTAAAAAGTGTTTATTGCCTTGTGACCTTGAATGTTAAAGGTCAAAGTCACGAGATATGAGTTATTGCTATGTTCACCAAATTTGGGTATCACTTTATCCCATTAAGATTTTCAGAACTCGTGTACTTATGTAAGTGTTTACGCCTCAGACTAATTATTCTGACATGTTCACTTTCAAGGTCAAAGGTTAAGGTCACGAGTTATAAAATAACTAAAAATTCCTTGTAAACATGATAACTTGAAAAGTTCTTGTGCTATGAAACTCTTATTTGGTATATATTATGTTTTGAGAAATACAATATTTGGAAAAGGTTTCGGATATAAACAGTCAAAGGTCAAGGTCACATCAAGGTCACAACATGAAGATGTATATTGATATTGAGAACATAGATCATTAAACTTTCAGCACTTTAAATCATAACATTATTGTAATAATGAAAAGTGTTCACTGACCGTGTGACCTTGAATGTCAAAGGTCAAGGTCACGAGATATCAATTATTGCAATGTACACAAATTTTTTGTAAAACTTTATCCAATTAAGCTTTTAGCACTCATGTATATGTGTTACTGTAAATATTTCTTGTGATTATTTTGACAAGTACAAATTCAAGATCAAAGGTCAAGGTCACTAGTTATTCAATCACTAAAAACTTATTTGTAAACACGATATGTTATAACCTTTATGTGCTATGAAGTTCTTTCCTGGTATATATCATCTTTGGAGAAGTAAATAATTTTGAAAAGATTTTGGTTTTATTTTGTCAAAGGTCAAGGTCAAGTGTGGTATACCAAATATGTTTTATTTTAACTATTAACCCTTTTATACATATCATGATTATAAACCTCAATTAAAAGTGTTCATAGATTGTGTGACCTTGAATGTCAAAGGTCAAGGTCATGAGAAAATACCAGATGTCCTGAGGCCTGTTTTAGGCGGAACAGGGGACGGCGAAACCCCAATTTCGGGGCTGCTCTGAATTTGCGGTGTCCCGCAAACGCGAATCTAGTTTACAAAGAAGATTCAAAGTTCGAAATTATACAGCTTTTACAAATTCTTTTGCAGATGTGCCTCATTCAACGAATGTCAGACCCGATGGTGGGAAGGCTCCTCGGACCTTGCTCAGTGTACAGGATACGATAATGACACCCCTTACTTCTACGACTTCCAGTGTGTCTACTGCTGTACCACTTCCGGTTGTAATGCGAAAATCTACCCTGATAGACCAACTCTCTTTAAAGGAAGGAGCTAACAAATTGGAAATAAACATTATCTTTGCCTGATCGATTCCTTATCATTTAGTTGAGAACTTCTGTACACGCATGATGAATCAAATTGAAGTCAATTTTGAATAAAACATAGAGATTACAAAACGAGTGAGTATTGAATATCGAAAATATTTCAATTCAATGTTTTCAAATGTTTGTATTTGTTCACGAGCGAAGCGATTGAATAAATCAAAACTTTGAAAATATTGAGCTGAAATATTTTCGATATTCAACCTTCACGAGTTTTGTGATCTATTTGATACATACAAAACGGAATTGCTATTTCTTTGAAACTAGACAAGCCATGCGCGACATCACGCGTAATGATACATTGGATGAGTACCTCTTGGTAGGTAGTTCGGAGTACTTATGCGCATCTCCCATTGTCATATAAAATTTTATCTTGATGACGTCACCTAATGATATACAATACTACACGTGTTAATGTGCTTCGCCGTTCGCTGGCTGAAAATTTTTATGTGCATTTGACATTAATGTTTTAAACCATCTGAATCATTATCAAAACTGAAGTACCTCGTGACTCTCGGGTCTATGGTAACTAAACAAAGCGATCATGCATTGGATAGAGAGTACGGCAAACTGTAGGGTTATCTATTTCATAAAATGATGTAGTAGATCAATATGTTATAACTTGCAAGCAGAATGGAAACCTAACGACAACGTTGATATTTGTTCTAATCTTTTGTGAAGGAGTATCATAGCCATGCGATTCCTTTTTTTACACAAAATGAGTTAAAGGTGTTCACAAAAAATGGCCGCAAATGGATTTTATGTGAATCCTCATATTTTTTCCTCTGACTATGGGGGATTGGCTCGTGAAATGAGATTGTTGACACTGTCAATATAATTCTTTTAGCATTACCTTTAATTTTAAGTGAAATATTTAAAATTTAGATTATTCAAAAACGTGCTACTTCCCCTTTAAGAGTAAACCTTAGAATAAAGTTGATCAAACATCTACGGCTGCAAAATAAAAGAAGAAAAGTTTGTTTATAATTAAAACCTTATCAGGATCTAGATCCCTTTTATGAAGAACACCAAAAAGGTGAAACTTCAATACCATTCCTTAAGTTCATACTCGTTATTTTTTCAAGGGAGGCCTGGAAGACAAAGTTTCTGAAGCAGTCGTAAAATATCAAAAAGCTGAAAGAATTGCTAAACGACCATTTCTCTTTACGCTTAAACATTAATATCTAGGAGTCCGTGAATTTGTATCAAACTCGACTATTCATGGAGAAGTTTGTAGGTCTAATATTAGACCAGGTTATCATGGTAAAGAGTCGCCATCCAAAGGCCCGCTATCTTATGCTTAAGTTATATGACGCCTTGACGGCCATGGCCGTATCATTTGGTGTCGCATGTTTGTATCTTGCTAAGGACATTCTCTCCCCACAGAGGCAGATCAAGTCATGAATGATACAGCTTCTATGTTCTATTACGCCGAAATCCCTGGGTTCCGGCAGTTTCCCCTGGCGGAAGAAATTTGCACCACAATCCATTTGAATTTTTTTATCAAATGACAACGCTTCTCGCATGGAAAGGGTGGTTCATATGACAATGCCTTTGCCATCATTTAGCAGTCAAGATGATGATTTAGAATCATCGTCGCTGATTGCACAACTAATTTTGATTGCCTCCAATCAGGCATCTCCCATTCTATCCCACAAACTCGGCGTAATATAAAAGAGGCTGATTTCTTGACTTGATTTTCCCTTGTTGGGAGAGAATGTGCTAATGGAGACTGATTTTGATATGTATGGATTGGATATCCCAAGATATATCCAGATTGTACGCAATGTTTTGAACAAAGATGTAAATATACTAAATACCTTTGTCACTGTTAAATGAGTGTTTCATTCACCATCCGTTCCCAATATACAGACTTTTAGACGTTTCAGGAAACGTTTTCGTCACTTTTCCTTGGGATAATTGTTCATAGTATTCAAAGCTCGTAAACATGAGTATATTTGATAAATGATACTAACGTTCCCATTTAATCAATGTAGATTTTTAAAACAGAACCGATATAGAACCAGGTGGACTTTGTTAACAAATCGATATTGCTGAAAAGAACAACCTTATGAAATATAATAAATTTCAGAATTACGAACAGCACTGTCCGAGGTACAAAGAAGGCATAAAGTAGTTCCCTTTTATGACTATAAACCTCTCTCTTTCCCTTAAAGGGGCAATAGTACCTTTTTTGAAAATTTTATATTTTACATTTTCACTGATAATTGTTAGTTAAAGCTTATTGTATTATTTTGACAGTGTCAAAAATCTCATTACAGAAACCAATCACTCACAAATTATAAAGATTCACATAAAGTTCATTGGCGGCCATTTTGTGTATGAACACCTTAAATTCTTTTTGTGTAAGAAAACGGAATCGCATGGCTAAACATTACATAATATATTTCATGATTACTGCTTCGTTTAGTTGAAATAAATTGTCTTTCAATTGGGACCATTTTCATTTTCCTGAGATCTCTCATCCCCCGGAAAACGTGCTTCTGTCCCTTTAAGACATACAATTTGTGTTTTCTTACCATTATCACAATCCTTGGACCTATAATTCAAAAAGAGTACAGTACAGACAAAGACAGATTCCATAAATCATGTTTCAAATGGCCTGTTCTTCATCACGTTGTTTTATTATATTATCTCTCTTGCACATCATACAATTTCCTATTATCTCCCCCAATCAATAAAACTGATTAATAAGTCATTAGACATTCTCCTTTCTATCGTTTTATTACTTTTCTGTTCAATGTTGTTCACACCTTCATTGATACGCGCTGTTTAAGATGTTGTTCTATCAATTATTTACGTACCAAGGGATAGAGTGATGGACTTATGACAAAACAGTCATCTGCTGATTAAAACGCTTTGAAGTAATACAAGTCCCTTGATATTTGTGATAACATCAGTTCAGACACTGCAGGTTTTGTGTTGTAAACTGATAGAAGTTCAATATGAGTCGATGTGATGCTTGTGCACTAGTACTATCCGACATGATCAAACCTGTTGATGATGTTTTTTTGCATTCCTTTGAATAACATGTAAATTGTTTTTGAAATCTGAAATAACTGTGTGCATATTTAAATATTATCTGTTAGATTTATCATTTCACAATCCATTGTTTCATCTTGTTTGCAAAAGTGGGAAATATTCTCTCCTTCGAATATCACTTCATATCATATTTTACAATTTGCTTTTATAAGATTAACATGCTCAAACTTGCCTTCTTTTTTTTCGAACATTTTAACATCAGTTTTTATTTATTCAATATCAAACGGGGTTTCATTAACATAAATACTGTGTTATGAACTCTTTACCCTTTTTTACAAGTGCCTTTTGATCCATTTGTAATCAAAATATGATCATTAACAAAAATATAACTTTAAACATAGTTTAGTGAAGAAACATAATCCTAATACCTAGAAATGTTATTCCCTGTGTGGTATCTTATTTTTTGCAATGAAATATTGACGTTCTTATGTATTCTTTAAGAAAGAGAATTTTAACTAATGTATACCCGTCAATGTCACGCAGTTTCCCCTCAAGGCATCCTGTTTGAGTGAATGCCAAGGCGTTAAGTATTTATACACAGCATAACTACAAGCCCCTTGAAGCTTGACGTTCTTGTGTACACTTTAGTGCATTGTAAACCGTAGCTACTGTGTATGTCTAATGTGTTTCTCTTAATGTATACGTGTCAATAAATTTGACCATTGGGATGGACAAATACAAAAGCGGATCTTGAGATCAAATAGAGAAATAAATAATGGACGCTTAATGTTCGGGTTAGTGTCTGATCATAGCAAAATATTCTTAAAGTAGATTTAAAGTTGACAAAGAAATATAGAAATGGTCGATGGATTCCTCTCTTGATGGCAAAATGGCGTTCATCATTTATTTTCCTGTTTGAGGACTAGTTTTAGTTGTTTCGTATAATATTGCATGCAATTATCTTCTCATATCATGCCTTTTTTTAATCAAAGTCCAACTGTTTCTTTGACAAAATCCTTAAACAGTTCTTACGAGGGGGTCCTCTATACATTTACAATTTTCACAAATACATTTTCATTCCGTAAAGATATACAAATAAGTAAGTATTAAGTATACGTAACCTTGGGGATTCATGGTTTGTTTAACAACATTTTTAACATTAGGTGAAATGTAAATGGAGCGCGAGACCGTTATTCTCAACCTTTTGAGACTTTTGGAATATCATCAATTTAATGAAGCCAAAACATTATTTTTGACAGGTTTAGGTCTTACTCAACTTACTGCTGTGCGATTGTCTGTGAAATGCTAATTACAGAAATATGCAGAAATTCTGCAGGACAGTCAACAGAACGTGAGATATTATGAAACCATTTTAAGCCTTACCTTCCCCAATAACACATGTAAATTTACAAGAACAAAATTTCAGAATAACCAAGTAGAAAAAAATACCACTCCACCACTAGATTTAAGCTGAGCGGCTATGTTGGAAGACAGGCGATTTTAAAATACATTATCTATTATTAGTAGTATTATATATATTAGATCCAACCACATATCAATGTTCGGAAAAATTGGTGAACGGTTTTTTAAATATGGCTAGGATACAAAATCATTTCGGTACTACGGAACCAAGGCACAATTGAAGGAGGCGCAAATTTTATTAAGTTTGGACGAAATATCAAAAAAAAGGTTGTGACGAGTATCATACTATCCTATCCCGTACACCTTTTAAATTTGAAAGCATGAAACTACTTCCCTCCTTTTTGCGTATTGACAAATGTATGTCTATTTCATTTTCTATGATTCATGAGGATAATATTTTTCTCAGTTCCGTTCGAAAACGATGTAGTCCTCATTAAGTATCTGTTGAAATGTACCGTCCAAAATGATATAAGTATATGTCTCATCAATACGACCAAATATCACCACTCTTTTTGAAATTATCAAATTTTACTAAAATCTTTGGAGAGATTGTTATTTTTTCTTGTTATATTTATTTTTGTATGATTCATGGAGATTCTTCTCAGTTCTGTTTGAAAACTATTTAAGTATCTGTCGAAATGTCTCCTTGTAGGATTACTCATTTTCCTTCTCCTCAACTTCTAGAATACCCATCAAAGATAACTTTAAATGTATATATATGTATATAGATAAAATTGGAAAAGTTTACTGGTATACAGTTTTACAAAATGAAAAGATAAAAAATGACACGAAGCGAATCAAAACTCCTGTTTATATGTATATATATATTTATGTATTGAATATATTAAAGTTCATTTCATGATATATCATTTAAGACTGCTTTAATGCATTATCATAACATGAAACAAACAATAAACAAAATTGAATTAAATTTCAAGAAACAATCTAATGCATGAAAACTACAAAATGAGGACTCTGGTTTAATATTGAAACACAAATTACCCAAGACCCAAGACTTTTTGGACACCTTTCATAGTCAAGAAATAAAGATTGTGAATCGGTTGTGAATACCTTTTGTTTCAGTTTGATATTGTGCTTTTCTCGTGAAATTACTGGCTCTACCCCGTCATGATGATTCGATGAAAGATAAGTTATATATCACACTGAAAACAAATGAAATGCCACACCCCTAAACCCAGGTTCAATGTACTTATAGATACAACAGGATGTACCGACCTAAATTGGCAGCTGTGAACTAAATGCCTTTAGGTAATGCTGTTGTGCACTTTGATCATGTCCCCTTCTAAGGACGTGGAATGTTAATGTAAAAACCCTTCATAATCTATAAATAATTCCTGTGTAAAGAAAAGGTGTAAACCCTTTAAAACCGTAAAAGAGTCACGTTAACGTCATTTTACTAACATAATGAGAGTTTAAAAAGAAATCGACCGAATGCCCAAGCAGTGGACACAGAAACGTACAAAACGTTTCGCATCTTTTATATATTCTATTATATAAGTTCTGATTAGATAGATCCTATTGTTTCCGATTTCGAGTTTGAAAATTTACCAGGGCCAAGAAATAGTTATCGCCCTTTACCTACTTTAAATATTTTTCAAAAGCAAAGACCAATAAATAATAAATCTGGGATACCGAATCCTGAACTGATTAGGGTTATTATTTATGGATTTGGTGATTCTGTGGACATTTTCCATGTGACCCTGTGTTGGTTTATAGGATAAATATAGATTAGATATTAGTCCCAAAGGTCGCGTACCTATTCGTCGAGTTTCTAGTTTTCGAATAGTATTGTGATTTTAGTTAATTGGCTTAATTACATAACGTTGGAACGTTTCAAAATAAGACAAAGGGGTGTTGACTCTCATTCGTTTTATTTTGATCACCTTGAGTTAGGAGGATGCGAACATATCATTATCATTTCGATGAGTAAATACATACAAAAAAAATATAAAATGTTATCTACACTTTTGGATTTGGCTATATTTAGGTGTCTCTTGTTCGCAAAGATTCGACCGATCCAATTCCCCAATCAAAAATGAGGATATTTAAAATTTTAACTAGACAGATAATGTTCTTCCTACATTGAAATGTTCAATAAATAGTCGACAAACTTTAAATATTGAAATCATATGCCTAGGTTTGACGTTACTTTTAAATAGGATATTTCATGACGAACATTTAAGATATTTATTTTATCTATTTTCAAGATAACCAGCTACTGACTCAACAACATATATATATATATCGAAATGTGACGCATCTAGTCAACATTAAAACGATATCTACAGCAAGTATCGTCTGAAGTATTATATTTTTTATATCTACATTTACTTCAAGTGAGACCCTCTTCAACATTACATATTATATATATGTTAATACAATAATGAAAACACTTGATATGAAAATATTATATACCATAACGTAAAACATACATGTTCACTATTTAAGTAAATATCTGTAAACATTCTATAAAGTTAAAAAAGTTCGGGACATCTAATATCACATCCACACGTTATATCCCATTTCAGATACTGTAGCTAGCAGCCCATGGTCCATGACATCATATAACACATCACGAATGATCTAGACTTCACAGATGCTCATTATCCATATGTGTATAATACCATTTGTATGTCACAAATGAGAATTCACATGTTATATTCTATATCGTCTACTTAATAAGATCTTTCAACACATATGGTTCATGATAATTTCAGTGCAGTATGTCTCTATGATAAGTTTTATCAATCACATTCCCAGCATGATAGTAATAAACCCTGACAAAGCTCTGAACATGTATATCAAACCTGATGATGATCTGTCAAAGGTATGATCGCATCATGACGGGAGAAAAATATGTAACATATTGAAGCATGCTTGTATACCGCAAGCTGTTGTCAATCAATGTAGTTTGCTACATAATGTTCTAGTAGTATATACATTTAACTGATATATACCATGTTTATGGTTATTTACAACTGTTGTTTGCTACAAAGAGTTACAATGCTTTATACTGTATTATTGTTGTTAATTGCCAACGTTTAAGCCTTAACATAAAAACTTCAAATAGCTGCCATACATATTATTGGAACATTGACTGGCAAATTATTTGAAAATCTGACACAATCATTTCCCAATTTGACATAATTGGCTACTGACAAATGGTATTACATATTTTAGGAATTGGAATAAGAGCTTTGGCGTTTTTCTACACAAGAACAGATGAAAAATATTTAAGAGTGAAAAGTATCAAGAACACAATGATGAACATGAACGTGAGATTAAACTTGAATCTTAACGTCTCAACTATATTCTTATGCTCTCCCCAACAGAGGAAGAACAAGTCTCACTAGACATTTTCCCCAGGCGGAAAAAAATGCATCACAATCCATCTGAAATGTTTTAGCCAATAACAACACTTCTCGCATGGAAAGGGTGGTTCATATCTAAATGTCTTTGTCATGATTCATTAGCCAAAATGATGATTTCACAACTAACTTTGGCTGCCTCCAACCAGGCATCTCCCATTCTACCACAAAAACTCGGCGAATTAGAACAGAGGCCCTATCAACATTTCATGACTTGATCTGCTTCTGTGGAGAGAGAATGCCCAAGTCTTAACATTGAAGACTTGTTCCATAAAGATTATTTCAATCATCAATATATATGTCAGGTAGTTTTGTTTTTGATTTGCAAATCAAATTAATTGAATTTTCAGTTTCACTTTTTATACATCATAAAAACAAACCAAATGCCTGAAGTCCTATTGAAATTCATCTTAAGAGAAGTAAAATGCCATTTGTTGTCTGACGTTATGCGGCATACGTGAATTCGTTCTCACATAAAAAAAAACCATGAGAACAAGATAATTCCTTCCAAAAACCGCTGTCAAACTTTTACTTGCATGTATAACTTAGCTGTTTATTTATACAAAAGAAGTATAAGGTCAAGCTCATAGAAAAATGATAATGCCTAGTGGAAGAAACATGAGATTATCATGGCCGTTTTCAAAATATTTCGTGTCCTTGTTTCACAATTTCGTGTCACAGTTTCATGATTTCATGTTTCCACATTTTCAATGTGTGTGTGTTTAAAAATATTAGCGTCCTTGTTTCACAATTTCGTGTTATAGTTTCATGATTTCATGTTTCCACATTTTTTCGACTTGATATCTCCACAGTTTCAATTTTTGTGTGTTTAAAAATATTTCGTGTCCTTGTTTGTGATTTCGTATCACATTTTCTAGATTTCATGTCTAATCAATTTCGCCATTTCGTTTTGAATTTTTCGCGATATTTTGTTCGTCATAATCAAAAAATCAAATGGCCCCCCTCGGCCACCACATTCAACATATAAGGTAGTGAAGCGATGTCAATCACTGCCCGGTCATTCTGACGCCATTATTTACTCAAAGGTGCTTTACAGGGTCAGTAGCACGTTTTTAGGAGGGAAATAGGGTGATGTCAGGAAATTGAAAGTATATGGTTCCAAATGAAAGATAATGTTATGTAACTAAAAGAAGCAGTTATAAATCAAATATAAAACGTAAATTTCAGCCATGCGATTCCTTTTTCTTATAAAAAATGAATAAAAGGTGTTAACACAAAAATGGCGGCTAGTGGACTTTATGTGAATCTTCATAATTTGTTCTCTGACTATGGATGATTGGTTTGTGTTATGAGATTTTTGACGCTATCAAAGTTATACATTTAGCATAAACTTACAATTATCAGCGAACAATTGAAAATATGAAATTTTCAAAAAACGTGCTACTGCCCCTTTATAACCCACTAAAAAGTAAAAATGTTATGTCTATTTATCCTCAGTGTTTTTGTCAATTCTTAACTAGTTTTCAACTCTGGAAAGGCATATTAAACGTTTCATCAGATTAAACCTTTGATCTGATAAACCTTAACTTATTAAACCTTCAACATATTTAAACTGATAAAATCATAATATCTCTACTTATTATTAAAACGTGTGGTTAGCTTCGACTATAATGAGATCATATGACATTGTAGCATCACTACAGCTGTTAGATAATCCTTAATTCTGAAAGCAACAACTGATAAAGAACCTTTCAAAACTGTTTTTAAAATGTCACTAACAGGTATTATCATTGCCATCGTGATTGAGACAAGTTGTGGGAGTATATTTGGCAACTGCGAGGCAGGTTTATTATACCTGGAGGCAGTATCTACATTCCCTTGTACACAATGCAGTATTTCCACATGTTTAAGGTTAAAAATAGCTTAATTTCGTTGTTATTTCATTCTAAGAAGATAGAAGGGAACGTGAAACATATCCTCCTTAATCAACCATTAATCGTCATTTATAATATATGTATTAAAAAACATCAGCATCACCAATATTCAAGACTTTAACTTTGATGCTGTAGAAACGTTACGCTACTTTGATTAAGTTTCCATCTTGACATGAAAAATATTGAAATTAAAGAAAGGGTTATTCATGTGGATATTTTAGAAATTACGATTGAAATTATGATTTTCAAAAACATAACTTTTGTTGATTCTATCACATCATGCATTTGCTATTCCTGACATAATATTTTTCTTTTAGCAGGAAGATTTGGCTGGTTTATAACAATGGAGGTCTTACCTTTTTGCCACTTGTTTATTATGTTATTTGTACATTTCAAAAGGATATTTGTTTTATTTGTCTAATCAAATTAAGTAGAAAGTTTTTGCTTCGTGGAGTGATGTAACAACCAATCATAACATCTTTGTTCAACAAAATGAGAGAACAATGCCTTTGTGAAGAAAACAGATATTTCTATTTCTTAATGCTGTTATCCTTGTAATGTTTTCCATATTGAGATCATTTAATTTCAGAAACAGACGGCGCAAACAACACAAAGTTCATCTCCTTTTACATCGTAGTATCTATTTTACTGTAATTCGCTTCTTATAGTACGGCTGAATTTATGATTGACAGTGGTAAATCGGGATGTATCAATGAAAATACACCTTGTTTTCAGTCACTAGTAAAAACAACCATGGAACGAGTTTTTAATTATTTGACTGATAACAACATTGTTCTGACCTCATTGACGTATACTAACTTAATGGCACGTTCATGACGTCATATTGTTGATGAGGCGATAGGTTCATTCTTAAATTTTAACGTAAATGCAAGCAAATGAAAATGAAAGGTCATAAAAATCGAAAATTGTGTTTTCTAGACAAATACCATGTATACACATCTTGCGAGGTAGATTAATGAAATATTATCGTAATATATAATTCAAACTTTCTGCCTCACACATTGAGATATTTTCAGTAAAGGTTGTGGTTTATAATCTAAAGCACTTTTCAAAGATCAAATATTCATGATCAACTTCAAATGAGAAATAGACATAAACGCCTTACGGAATATGAATATATGTATAAAGCTACAATAAGAAAGACGCGAAAATATAGGAGGCCGCCACGTCAACCTATTGAAACCTGTACAGGTTTGATGCAAAGTTAATAATCACTTTTGAATAAACATTGCAGTTCTACCAACAAAGCAATGAAATTCATTTTAAACTAACCCTGCGCCACATGAAAGAAATTACGGGGAACTGATTGTAAGAAACTATGAATTTGAAATTTATGGGACCGCCTCATGCAGAGAAAACAAAAGGGCAAAGGTAATATATTCTGGTTTAATGCTTGTTGAATAATACAAGAATAATCTTTTCACTTTTGTTGCGTTTATTTTTCTCCTTTGCCTCTTGTAAACTGGTATAAATGTTGAATGTGATACGTTCGCAATGATAAGTATATTATATTTAAAGCTACAAGGTAGTTGGTATATGCTTTACATACGTACCACATGTCATTGTACACTGCTCAGTTGACAGCATTAAACTGTACTTGCAAATCTGAGTTCATAATTATCATTGTATCGTCATCATCATCATCATCATCATCATCTTCATCATCATCATCATTATGATCATGATCACCATCATCATCACCAACATCATCATCGCAGACGTGCCACATGCCATTGTACACTGCTCAGTTGACAGCATTAAGCTGTACTTGCATATTTAGCTAAGTTCATAATTGTCATTGTATCATCATCAACATCGTCGTCATCATCATCATCATCATCAGCGTCGTCGTCGTAGTCGTAGTCATCGTCATCGTCATCATCTTCGTAACCGGTATTTTACCATCACCATCACCGTCATCATCATCATAGAAAACAACCAATTCACGGGAAATCTCTTAATATCAACATTTTAATTATAAAAAGGTGCATCAATTCAATTGAATATTGAATCGTTTGAAGACAATAATAATATGCTATTGATAAAAATTCACATCGAGTTTGAAAAGTGAGTCTTTCTATCCGGAACTTTCATGAATGCGTGAGAGAGCTGGGATATACCCCACTGAAAAGATTTATTAAGAATTTTTTGCGTGCAAAAGTCGAAATTATTACATAGTAATATATGCTAGATTTGACATATTTCCCAATCACTAGGTAACCGAATAAAATAACAAGAATTGAAGATTTATAAACCATAATTTCTTTCTTGTTTTAATTAAAGAAAAATCAAAACGTTGTGTCGACGAGAAAAAAATATGTCTACGTGCAAAACGGCCTATTAAGGAATCATTTCATCAAATACATGGACATCAATTTAAGTCAGTTCTAGTAAATTACAAAATTGTTTTGTTCCACTTTTTTCGGCGATTCTGATTGGTTGAGAGCTCTCTAAAACATCCAACAATTTCTCGATAAATGCAGAAAAAATGTACAACCATGCATCGTGCATTCATTCCGCGTGACGTCATAATAAACTGCCGTAATAGTCCGGTTTTGACATTTGCGAGATCCGTTCTGTTGCAAAGGCAGATATAACATGTCTTATCACTTCCCATCTGCGTTTGTAAGAAGTTAATACTTTCCTCTCGCTTACGAAATCCATACATTCACCGGAAAGGCTGCATTTTAATAATTACGAGACCTCAATCTTGTTCGCTCAGAACGTCTCGCAAAAGGCGGACATTTTGAACGTCGTGTGATATGCTAATTAGGGAAATTCCGAAAATGCCGATTCCGGTTAAGACGGAATGTGATTGCAGGTGTGTCAATGGTTGCAAAAACGAAATGTAATATCTGCCGTTTCAGATTATGTTGTTCTCAATTTTGATTCAACTTTGTATTCGTGTAACAAACTACAATCTGACGATATTGATGTTAGAAATTTTGAAAATAGTTAAGAAAAACTTTGTTAAAAGGTTGATTATGTAATTATAAGGATTGTTTTACATGTTTTGTGTCTCTAGCGATGTATAACAGCAACACGTTTGTATTTATATAATTATACATCATCGACAGAGGCACAAAACATGTAAAACAATCCTTATATCGATAAATATTAAACCCACAATACCCTATATATATATATATATCAAAATGGGATAATTTTGTTTTCATCAAATAAAACTCGAAATGAAACAAAATAAAAAAAATAAAAATAAAAACTCTGCCACTCCAATCACACTACGGATTTCTATATACAGATAACTCCGCCTGTGCAAGTCAGTGTGCTACACTATCAGCGTGAGATGTACATATCGCGTACATTTCACTCGTTTGATTGACGCTTGCTGTCATGTGTTTCCAGGCGCCGACAGGTTATTGTTCAAAGTGACAATGAACAGCTACTTAATGATGACGATAACGCCGCTATCATGCCCCAACAACTCATTCAATATCACGATCAATATCGTTATATCAATGGAGGCTGAAACTGGACCGAGGCGAGTTCATTACGGGTTCATTTCACATGCATCGAGTGATCGCTTGAGAACGCATAGACTGCGTGATGGTCCCGATGATGTTATATATTGATTTTAAGTCCCGTTGAAATCATAGACTGAGTTTAAGTGTCGATGAAGTTATAAATTGAGTTTAAGTTTGAGTTCGAGAGCTATTTAGAACTACGATGTCTAGTTGAAGTACCAAAACTTACATATAAGGGAGGCTCATAATATCACATGTGTCGAGTGAGTTATTGGGAAGTTAAAGACTGAGGTTAAGTCCCGATAAGAGCATTATGATTCGTGAGACCTTAGCAAGTCTCGAATAACTTTTACATTTTACATGCGTCGAGGTCTTGGGAAGTAAAAATTAGTTTAGATTATAGTATACGGTTTAGTTAAATCTAAGAAATTCTCTCAATGTCAGGATTCAAAACAGTCAAACGAGACTAAAACGTTATATTATCGATATTGAAAATATCAAAAATCTAAATTAAGTGAATATTAAAACCTGAAACAAAAGCTATTTTCTTCAATATTAAAGGTCTATCGACATATTTGAATGCACGGTGAAGTCATCTTTATGCGGGTAGTATTTACACCGCGTCTCAGTTACCGCATTTGCTTTGGATGAGTTTCAACTTGGGTGGCAACGAGTACCTTATTCGGAGAAAAGAACAAGAAAATCCAGTCGTGCGCGACAAGGAAGGGTTTCAAGCGTACATAAATGTATTAAGGAAACGCAATTGTGAGATGGCAACATTTGATTCGCCTTCATGTCGATATGCCGCTCCTGCCGTTTCGGTCAATTTGGTAAATTGTCTCCTATGGTCAGATTTTCTGCAGGTTGGTTGCGAAATTTTGAAAAATAACACAATGAATAAAGTTAAAAACATATTGAATTTCACTGTATTCTGAATATGTATCTTTAAAGAAAATTTACCAAATATGACAAGGGATCTTTATATTAGCGAGTCTATTAACCACTCCCTACATGTACATATTTACAGGTAAATTTCACATGCAATGATTGAGCTCTTAGAAAGTCAAATAATGATGGATGCTAATCTCATGTGTTATTTACCGATGGGTGCTATTACCATGTGTTATTTACCGAAGGATGCTTTTACCATGTGTTATTTACCAATGGATGCTATTACCATGTGTTATTTACCGAAGGATGCTATTACCATGTGTTATTTACCAATGGATGCTATTACCATGTGTTATTTACCGAAGGATGCTATTACCATGTGTTATTTACCAATGGATGCTATTACCATGTGTTATTTACCGAAGGATGCTATTACCATGTGTTATGTACCGAAGGATGCTATTACCATGTGTTATTTACCGATGGATTTTATTATCATGATCTCATTAATAAACAGATTTCATCATTGCTAATAAAATCCAAAATTATCACCTTCTTTAATGGGTGTTCTAAACGTTGATGTGATGATCAACAATTCTTTATTCTGTGAAAGCGTACCCGTGAGAGATTATAATGCAATTATGCAAAAGCAACGCCAAACTAGAATTTTACCCTACGGATTTACCTTTAGAGGACAGGAACTTACTAATAATAAATAACTAAGTAGATTATGCATAAACAAAGCTAAGTACGAGTTTAGCAACACAAGCATGTTCAGTTCCTTTCTCAAGAGCAAATGAACTTTATTGGAATACTGCGAACCCAATAAACGTGTAATTTGTCACGTACCATGTAAAACCGCAGCAGTGACAATTTTAGTAAAACATCAAAACAGACATGTTCCTCGCAAAGCTTAAAAAGTCAGTTCAGTAGAAATCGTTTGCATGAAAATGAAAAATATTATTTGCTACAGAATAAAGGTTTAAAGGGGCAGTAGCACGTCTTATGGGGGAATATAAGGTGATGTCAGGAAAATGAAAATTGATGGTTCCAATTGAAAGACAATGTATTCAAATTAAATGGAGCAGTGAAAATCAAATATATAACGTAAAGTTTAGACATACTATTCATTTTTCTTACACAAAATGAATTAAAGGTATTCACACAAAAATGGCTGCCAGTGGATTTTATGTGAATCTTCATACTTTGTCCTCTGACTATGGATGATTGGCTTGTATAATGAGATTTTTGACACTGTCGAAATAATACATTTAGCATTAACTAACAATCATCAGTAAAAAAATTTAAATCTAAAATTATCAAAAAACGTGCTACTGCCCCTTTAACCACATTGAAATAATATAAAATAAAAAACTTAAGTAAATTTGATAAAAGAAGATTCTCAGTATACAAGAGTTAATTACAAATTATGTCTATTACAATAGAAATCATATATGAGTTATTATATATCAGACATAAGAATAATCAGAAAAATCAGATTTTAATCAACATTTTAGAACAATTGAAATGAATATACATCTGAAACCTCAAGTATTGTAAAAACATCTGCATTATCACTTTAAAACATTGTTTTATCAAGGAATTAATGTGACTTCGTTAAATTTGTTGTTGTGTTCAGAGACAACAGAACATTTTGAGTCCATTTACTGAATAAGATGATGAAAATAAAACACTTAATCTCAAGTAAGTGATAAATCATATGTGAGCCAGTTTTGAAAAAATAACACAAATCACACGTGTGGTTTCATCAGGGTTTCACTGGTAGGATAGCAGAATGGTTAGGTATGACAGTATGACGTAAATGTATGACGGCATGACGTAAAGGAATGACGGTATGACGTATATGTATGATGGAATGACGTAAAGGTATGACGGTATGATGTAAGGGTATGACGGTATGATATAAGGGTGTGACGGTATGACGTAAAGGAATTACGGTATGACGTAGAGGTATGACATTATGACGTAAAGGAATGACGGTATGACGTAAATGTATGATGGTATGATGTAAATGTATGACGGTATGACGTAAAGGTATGACGGCATGATGTAAGGGTATGACGGTATGACGTAAAGGTATGACGGTATGATGTAAGGGTATGACGGTATGACGTAAAGGTATGACGGTATGATGTAATGGTATGACGGTAAGATGTAAGGATATGACCGTATGACGTAAAGGTATGACGGTATGACGTAAAGGTAAGACGGTATGACGTAAATGTATGACGGTATGATATCAAGGTATGACGGTATGATGTAAGGGTATGACGGTATGACGCAAAGGTATGACGAAATTACGTAAAGGTATGACGGTATGATGTTAAGGTATGACGGTATGATGTAAGTGTATGACGGTATGACGTAAGGGTATGACGGTATGACGTAAGGGTATGACGAAATGACGTAAGGATATGACGGTATGATATAAGGGTATGACGGTATGATGTAAGGGTATGACGGTATGATGTAAGGGTATGACGGTATGATGTAAGGGTATGACGGTATGATATAAAGCTATGACGGTATGACGTAAAGGTATGATGGTATGATGTAAAGGTATGCTGTTAAATTGCATGGACCTCAAATTGTACAATCCGCCCCGACCATGGATCACTTGACACACGTAAACTAAAAAACTTCATATTTCCAAAGGGAATTAAACCTTAATCTTTTGAGATATGACATCTCGATCGTTTGGAGTAACATATATAGAGGATATTATATGAGTATTCATGACATACTATGTTTACGACACGAGTGGCTAAATATTAGTATTTCCCGAGCGAGAGCGAGGGATATACTGATATTTAGGCACGAGTGTCGTAAACATATTATGGCATGGGCACGAATATGATATTCTGTTTATTACCGTAATCCAAAAATTAAAGAAAATACTCAAAAAATACTTCTCAGCATAGGCGGACTAGCCGCCGCCGGCCCGTATAGATTATGACGTCATTGGTGAAGCGTGACGTCAAAGCATTGTTTATTACGTGACGTCACAATGCAAAGTGATATTTTGCCCTAGGGCAACATATGAAAAATATGAACCTCGATATGACTGCCCTCGTAGGTAATAAAATGTCATAACTTGCAATTAAAAAAGGATGTACCTGCTTTTAGAGTCAACATTTAACAACATCATTAAAAACATCATTTAAACATGATAATCGGAATGTTTAAAACATATTTTACTCTTGCAAAGATATATTATTATGTGAAATGTTATAAGATAGACGTTTAAATGTTTAGACATTCTATCGGTTAAATGTTTCTGTTGATCTGAGAGAATTAAAACAAGGCAGGTCTTCCAAAAAAATGTGAAATGACGCCTATACCGATGAGATAAGAATAACTTTTATCCTTGATACGAAATCATTTGTGCAATGTATTAACACAATACTTTGAAAAGGGAAACTTTTCACACACCTAAGCAACGTTTTGAAAAGGCGTGTATATTGACTATAATTAAAATGTAAAAATAGTCTGCATAATAAAACCATTATATGTGTTACAGCTGGTTGGCTTTGCAGATGTATGTTGCCACATATGTGATGTATTGTATAATGAAATGCTTTATGTTAAAGAACGAATTCAGGTATACATTGTAATGTCAAGATGATTGTAGGCAGATGTTAGATTTTCTAATGTCAAATATGTATTTCCTTCTATAAATATTGAAATTTTCGGTGTACCACAAGGGTCCTTTATGCAATAGTATTTGGTGTTTTTGCACGTCTGTGTGTTTTCTGCATTGTTCAAGTGACTACTTTCAGTACAGAAACAGGCTCGACTCCCTGGATGAACGGCTAACCCTTCTCAACTAAAAGTTAAAAAGGTTGACTTTCTGTCCCACACGGAGTTTTGAGAGACTTGTGGTTTTGACTTGGGCAAGAGACTGTATTCAAAACGTTCCACTGAAATGGCTACCTGGTAGAAGGTCGTGTTGGTGGTGATATTCTAGCGACATCAATATTATCTTGCTTTAAAGGGGCAGTAGCACGTTTTTAGGGGGAATATAAGGTGATGTCAGGAAAATGAAAATAAATGGTTCCAAATGAAAGACAATGTATTTAAACTAAATCGAGCAGTAATAATTCAAATATATAACGTAAGGTTCAGCCATGCAATTCCTTTTTCTTACAAAAATGAATTAAAGGTGTTCACAAAAAAATGGCCGCCAATGGAATTTATGTAAATCCTCATACTTTGTCCTCTGACTATGTGTGATTGGCTTGTGTAATGTGATTGTTGACACTGTCAATATAATACATAAGGCATTTACTTACAATTATAAGTGCAATTTTTAAAATATAAAATTATCAAAAAACGTGCTACTGCCCCTTTAAGCACGGGTAATGATATGCACGTAACACCTTTGGCAACAACCAAAATAAGCTCAGTGAAAAGGGTTCTTAATCTGTTCATTGTAAACGTGTGATGGTGATTTTTTTTCCTTTACGGTTTGCATTGGGAAACTGAATTTGACAGAACATTAATACCTTTTTGTAAACTTTGGTGTAAAATAACTTCATACCAGAAAGATTGATAAATTCAATATCAAAAGTCATGTTTATTGTTCATTGTCCCGTTGTTGAATGTGAACGCCTTCAGCGTGTTGTTTAACATGTGTTGCCTGTTAGATTCACAGCTCGTTTACTTATTATGTCCATACCTTTGACATATTAATACATGTTCATGCATTAACGAATGATAATGCATCGCATTGAATAATTCCCTTCAATGTACATTGAAATGCTTTTATATTTCTATTGCATTTTAATGCATACAACGAAATGTCTCTTTAAAATCACTAAAGTGCACATTACAATGCCGGCTTTGTACTGTGGTCCATTATGAATTCAGTTAATGTAAAATGATTACTGTCCCTTTTGACGAAGATGGTGTGCAGATCTTTGTAATTATTAGGAATTGAGAATAGCAACACCAATGGTGTACAGAATAATCTTTACAGGTGTACATTGATGAGAACAATACTACATGAATAATACAAATCAAAGTGCATTATAAAAAAGATTTTTTAATCTTTTCATTTTGCATTAAGCGAAATGTTTCTCGTTATCTTGTATGAAAGCTTAATTGTTTTTTCTTCGTCATCTATTTCTAACTATATAAACTTTTCACTTCTGCCAGATATTCTTCATGATGCCACGATTTTAAATAGTGGTATGAATACACATTATAATATATTCGCTTCAACCGCTTCAATTGTTGGAATAAATAAAAGGAGTATTCCTGTAATGAATTATCTCGCCTGTATGAATAGAAGAAATTATTTTTATTGTCGGAGTGAATGTTATTTATTGCTGTTACAATTCTTCTCATATTTATATCATATTTTTGGCGAATTCAAATACATCTGCATGTTAGCTTAAATGACAAACATGTTAAAATTTCCGTCAATCTTGATTTGGGATTTTTTTTTAGAGTTTCCTCGTGATTTTGTGTGGATAATTTATACAGTTATTGTGGATAAGGCATGGTTGAAATTTTTTAATTCAATTCATTGCTAGGTATTTGCTTGTCCGTGTCTTTTGAAAATTATCAGATATATTTTTATCTGAGACACTTAAAAGACTAAGAATATTAACTTAACAACATGCTACATGTGTATTGAACGTTTTTATGCGTTTACAAATATGCTCTGTATCAAATAGCATTTGTATACGACAAAATGTACAAAAATGCATACATTGCCTTAGATCTGTAATGCATAAGATGTAATTCACTAATGCTACATGTATAGAACGTCTTGATGCGTTTATAAAATACTATGTATCAAATAACAACTGCACAAGAAATATAAAATACATACAATGCATCAGATTAAAAAGAAAATTAAGATGCAATTCACTCACGATAATTTGTACGAAACGACCAATATAAAGATTACAGAATGCCCTCAGAGACCAGGTCTTCAAACTATCGCATGTTGTCTCACTGATGTGTGTATGTTCGTATCAGCACACACGATGTAAAGTTAAAGTATCGAAGCCATAAAAAAATTGAAGAAAAAATAAACTAGTGGCTAAAAGAAACGCTACCAAATTGTTTAAAACTAAATTCGTTTACAGGACATTTTTGATATAAAATTATTAAGCAATTGTCTTGTGACCAAGAGTACAAAATTTCCTTCATTATGAACAGATACTCATGCTTTTGTGTCTGTTCAAACACACATGACAACACGTTTCGGACATCATATCCGGCTTTCAGGTTTCAAATTGATAATTAAGTTAAATTTTAATAGAACTTGCGCTAGAAAGCGATGTTGTCGATATATTATTTGACAAAAATTTGTTGATGCGTGATGGCTGCTGGAAGTTTTTAAACATGCAAAATTGTTAAATTTCTCTCTGCTATCTCGCCTCGTGAAGGAGATTCCAAATCGGCGGTGTCTTTGAAAGCGGGGTTTTCGCAAACTTGAAAAAAATCTATGTAACTGTGTTTCAGTTGTATCAATTCAATTCAATTTCAGTCGAATCCATCATCCGTGGATTGAATTATCTTGCGATTTGGTTGATAAAGTTCTTTTGTTCATCACTTAACAGAGTAATGGTAATTACATTGTTCACTGCACAAACAAGAGCATTCTTGGGACCTGAATTCCGCAAAAAAATCCGTAAAAATGAAATTTCTCAAATTTAATTGAAAAAGTCATCGAGCAAGACTATAAATAAATCGATTATCTCCCGAACCATTATTTAAATACAAATCGACTGTTTTTTAAACAGCTATAGTCTTGTCGAGACAGACTCACTTTTATGATTCAAATTTCAATTGAAAAATGATATAAATGCTTTCTTTCAATTTTAAACTTTTCTTAGTATCATGTCTCTGACACTGTATTCATTTTCAAAATACTTACTTCTAGAAATGAAGCTTAAACTTACAAAAGGATACATATGTTTATGATAACGTTTTGTCTCAACACCATTGTCTTGATTTGATAGGCAAAAGAACGCGTGTTGATACCTTTAATGGTCATACTTGCCATTTCCTTTTGTGGAAGGTCAAGGGTTACTAGGCGTGTTCTTTGAAACACAGATTGGTGACGTTGAACGGGCGAATACATTGCAACTAAGGGTAGAACGAATATTTTATTTTCAACTTGTAAGATCTTCATCAACATTAAGTATTGTGCATACATATGCCACGCTTATTTATTTATTCACATTTAAGAGAACATTTTCTGTAAATGAAAAATGCTTACTTGCAACTTGAAATTCGCATAAATGGATGAAAGATTTTGAAAACTTTTAAAATTGTTTTGGTTGCATAGCAGAAGGGTTGACTTTCTTACGCCACACCCCCTTTTTCATTTGGTGCTTGTCTTTACGTCACAACACCCACTCGTTTACGTTCTGAATTCTGATCGGTCGGCGAAGACGTGTTGATATCACCCTAATCGTATATAAGGCGAGCTGCTATTGGGTAAGTCATATTGCATCCTGATCAGTCAAGTTCAACTACCAAAACATGAAGCTCTTCGCGACTCTTCTCCTAGTGGCAGGCATCAGCTCTGCTATAGGTATGTATTGTTTCTTGTATAACTCATGAAGTTCTCATAGAGATGCCGATCTCCTTGTTCCAGCGACCATACGACCCCACTTCCAGTCGTGCACATCCGCACTCAATTCCTCTGGTATCGTATTAAAGTCCTAGGAGGGTCCACATGCTTGCAATCTTTATCTCCCTCACTCAATTCCTCTGGTATCGCATTAAAGACTTAGGAGGGTCCACATGCTCGCAATCTTTATCTCCCTCACTAAATTCCTCTGGTATCGCATAATCTTTATCTCCCTCACTCAATTCCTCTGGTATCGCATTAAAGTCTTAGGAGGGTCCACATGCTCGCAATCTTTATCTCCCTCACTCAATTCCTCTGGTATCGCATTAAAGTCCTAGGAGGTTCGACATGTTCGCAATCTTTATCTCCCTCACTCAATTCCTCTGGTATCGCATTAAAGTCCTAGGAGGTTCGACATGTTCGCAATCTTTATCTCCCTCACTCAATTCCTCTGGTATCGCATTAAAGTCCTAGGAGGTTCGACATGCTCGCAATCTTTATCTCCCTCACTCAATTCCTCTGGTATCGCATTAAAGTCCTAGGAGGTTCGACATGCTCGCAATCTTTAACCCCCTCACTCAATTCCTCTGGTATCGCATGAAAGTCTTAAGAGGTTCGACATGTTCGCAATCTTTATCTCCCTCACTCAATTCCTCTGGTATCGCATTAAAGTCCTAGGAGGGTCCACATGCTCGCAATCATTATCTCCCTCACTCGCCAATTGTCGCATATATTGTCGCATGTTGTCGCATATTGTCGCAGAGGGCCTAGGGTTTTCCGATTGCATTGTCTGTTATATTTGTAATACCGAATAACTTTTGGGACTAAAATACTCACAATTTCAGTCGTAATTTCATCGTATCGGTCTCAATGGGGTTTTGACATGGTCATAGTTACATGTCGTAGAACGATCGTTTAAATTACAGTGTGGTCGCGTATATCTTTTTACTGGCGACCAAATATTGCAACAACTGTCGAGCGCTTTAAGACCCCAATGTGATCCCACGGCGACTGCGAATTTCGATCTGTCTTTTTGATGCGACTAATCACGATCGTTCCTGCATAATTAATGGAGATCGCTTCTGTCCACCGCGACCGATTGCGAAAGACGCAAGAGGGATGAAAACCCACAGATATAGTAATCTACCGTGGGTTGCAGAGACGGTCGCCTAGCTCTCGAAATTCCGGTCCAGAGTTGCTGTCGTCATGATCGGAAAGAAGAACGGTTGACAATTATCAAATAGGTTATGTATACATAAATGCGTTCCTTCAGAAAGAAGGATTGACAGGCCAGGTTGTTTGAAAATAAGAAAATAACCAAATGTCAGCTAACACCTGAGTTCAAGTAGATTCGCCTGCTACATCCGTACACTTTAGATGTGGCCAGACCTAATACATCTCTAGTTTACAAATTATCAGCAGAACCGTCACCAGTGTTGCATGTTTTGACTTTCTGATAAGATGATATTACGGTATTGAAAATAAATCTGTTATGTCGTTAAAAGTATAATCGCCTGAAAAAATCTTAGCGTGTCAGTATCAGTTGAACTACTGACATTCTTCAGGAATTTCTACAGTTTTAGTAGTTATATATAGACAAATATCATTGATTAGTACTAATGAAGATTGAAGTTTTCATACATAATATCTAACCTTGTAGTACTCTTGGAATCGTGTATCAAATATTTCAAACTAATTTTTGTCAAAACGAACCTGACCATTTTCGAAAAAAAGAAAGTAGATGATGGTGATACATGCAGATAAAACTAAATCGTTATACAATAAATGATAACAAAACACCGAATATATTTAATTACTTAAATATTTAACTTTCATATTGTATTTCATAACATAAGCAAAAGGGAGACATACATGCATATCAAATAAAAATCACAAGCCTACATGTCCAGATGACATCACGTTGCATCCGAGTATATTAATGACAGTGTTTTTATGCAAGTCGGACTCAGAAGGACATTTTGCTGTCAGTCGCGGTTATGTTTTACTTTGAACCAGGACGGTCTTTCAAAAGGTTGCGGTAAGGTCGCATGTGTCTTTATGCGGTTGTGTGAATAGTCGTAATGGTCATAATAAAGTCGTACCAGTTAGCAGTTGTCGTAATGTGGTATCCTTTGATTAAACAGGCATCGCACTGGTCGCAAGTCGATCGCAAGTCGATCGCAAGTCGATCATAGAAACTGTCGCTGTCGTCTTAGGAAGGTCCTGATTGTTGTTGGTGGTTTGGCGTTTAAAGTGACACAGAATATCTTTCTTAAGATTTGATTTGGTTTTGATAAGCTACAAAATATCTGATATGCGGATTAAAGTTCATATCTCATCACTGGACTTGCAAATATATCCATTTATGGTAATATCTCTAAAATGCTTGATTTTATGGAAAAATCAAGAAAACATATAAATTACGTTTAATATTCGAAATTATGCATCTAATTAATCTACCTATTAGTTACAATACCTAATAAACACTATCGAATCGAATATATCTTCCTGTCAGCTTATGACAAAGTTTCAAAATTACGTTTGGCGAATTTGCGCGCGCTACTCGAGCCACATTGTCCGGTTTTCGATCAAAATCCCGACTTTTAATGGCCGTATTTTCGCTGTAATGTACTGATTGATCTTTAACTTGTTGTTTTCACTAACAGTTAGTGGTTTCCGATGTAATAACATCGATTTCAAAATTTGACATATGTGATCCTATCAAGATTCTCTGTGTCTCTTTAACGTCTTCTTTCGCCATTAATTATGTCTGCACCTTATAAACAGATGACAGTCGCGGTACAATGTATGCAATTTTATGTCACCTAAATTAACTTAGAAATATCAAATGAGAAACTTTTTGCAAGTGCAAATATTTTCTTAATTAAAGGAACCGGAATTTCAGTATTTGAGCTTAAACCTTTTTGACACAAGGGTGTTTTTTTAGAGATAAATCATCAATGTGAAAAAGTGGTGGCTGTTTTCGTGATTTCGATATAGTCGATATATTCCATTACGACTTCATTACTGAAAAGCCAAAATGCTAAAAAAGTATCTCAGTCTTCTCAATGAAATTCCTGCTTTGCAATTGTCTTTATTTTGACAGCCACTTCCTTCACGTTGGATTTGACTACCGGTGCCGGTAGTACGTCACTTCCGTCTGGTGTCACGTGATACAGGTCACTATCCGGAAGTGGGGCCTGTGGTAAATACGGTACTCTGAAGATTGACATGACTCAACGTAAAAAGGCCAAGTTCGATTTCACCTTTAGCAGCACCAAGAGCGGCTGGTTAATGAACATCGGGGACTCAAAAACTAACAATGGATACGGTAAGAAAGAGTATATAAATTCAATTCCTGTAAACCAGGCGACTTTATTTCTCTCACTCCGCTTCGAAATAGTCCCCTGTAGTTTTAGGCCTTAAAATCGCCGATTCAGCAAAAATAGAAATTCCCTTTTTCTATTATTAGAACGCAAATCAAGAAATTTGCCTTCATACAGATGCAAGGCACTACTATCTGGAGACAATCCAAGTTGCAAGTTTTTCCGACTCTACAATATGGTTCTTTGTTTGAATGATAGTCGATACAGTACATATCACGTAACGATGCCTTCAATTGTTACTTTCTGCCGCTAGATTGTTGTATTTAGGACGTATTAAATGTACTGTATAGAGGTATACTTAACTATGTATCTCACTGATGAGTTTCAAATCCAGTGTTTCTTGTAAATATCAATGACTCACATGACGAGTCAGGGGGAATACATTTCACATTCTTCATTAGGCTTCTTCATAGATGTAGTTCAATCAAAGCCCTCTCAAACGCTTCAACTTTGGTAATTTGGCATTAGGATACATTGTTGAGTCTTGTATTTGCTGTATATCTTATGTCAGTTCATGTTTAGGACAGCATAAGTATTCATTATCATTCACAGTTTTGATAAAACGGTGTTATCCACGAACATACGTTTATTCCATTAGTGGTGTTTACTTTTGTTCTGATTTGCCTACATTTTAGTGTAAGCAAAATAGTATGTACGCATCAATCAATCAATCAATCAATCAATCAATCAACCAATCACGCCTTCGAATCCCCATGACTAGACGAGAATGAAAAGAGAGATTTGGGCATGTTTTATGACCTTATACGCCAAGAAGTATGCGCCATTTGAAGGCGTCTGCTAGACATCGTAACATTCACAGGTGTGAAATGAGGTGGGGGTGATCTGGGGTTTATCGCCGCTTTCAAGAGTATTTTACTTATATCTGCTGCTAGTATTATGGCAGGGAGAAAGCCCGCAACACTATTTTGGTTATGCATTGCAATGAGACCTGCGAACATACGCTGGAACTAACGAACCATGGATGGTACTGCACTGAAATTCAGTGTAGCACTGCACCCTAACATGAATAGTTCTCTAATGCAGACAAAGTTGCTGAGCCCCTGTCAGGATTTGAACCATGGACCTCATGATCCACAGCCGAACGCTCTAACCTCTGCGCTATCCCGTCCCCTATTCATAGGCGTGAACTCTCACCTATTTTGACGTTTTTATCATTGATGTTTACCCCATTTCATGATTCAGGTGGAGACGCCAGCACCCAATCAAGAGACTGTGAGGCCCAAGTACTAAACAGTCAGTTCGCTATGTTCAGGAACGACGAGAACCCTGGGCAAGCCTATGCTAGTAATATCGTTGATCAGAAGTTGACGGCGTGGCTGCAAGACGGTTTCCTCGCCTGGTACAACTATGGCAGTGAATTCAACGGGGTGTACGACACCAACCTGTACTACGCTCTCAATGGTCAGTCGGACAGCCAGGGCAGCGTGAACAAGGACATCTACCTGGGGGTCAACCAGGTGGTCAGCGGGTGGTCCAGCAGGCGAGGGAACGGTCTCTGCAAGGTCACCGTCACCTTCTTTTAAAACGCAGAGGATACTAAACGAGCTTCCATATCATACAGTTTGTATTAGACGAGTTTATGACTAGGTATCAGAAGAGCGAGAGCGACTTTGATACTAAATCATTTACGAGATTAATAAAAAATTATTATATGGAAGAAAGTTTATTTATTCATGAAATAAACGCGTTTTTATGACGACAGCTTATTTGCTTTTTATTTTTTATAATTTTCCACTTTTTCTAGATAACTTCGTTAAATGTTATACCCCTTCTTCAGTGTTGTATTGTTGGTATCGATGATGCTAAGATGTTTAAACGTAAAACCTCAAAATATATCCATTCAACAATGTGGGAATCTCGACGAAAATTACTGTTGCACTTAGAACTTGCTAAAGATATAGATCACTAGATCATGAAGATAGAGCAGGACAATGTACATCACGTTTCCAGGCAAGTGAATGAATTTTCAGCTTATTTTGTATGTTCTTTCGACCTTTAAGAAAGCGGCCCGGACATTATTTTCTTTGTTCTTAGTAATCAAACTAAGTGAAAATATGTTTATTGCATGAGAAACCTCAGACCCATATATACCCTTCAAAAAAAGAAACGCATAGTATATTTTGAAATTTTTAGACTTCTGTAAAAATGAATATAACACTAAAATTGTCATATTTCTTCTCTGAACGTAATCCTTACATGATTATTTACCACTTTTGTGCAAAAACGGATACATTTTAGCGATTTCGATCTTTAAAGAAGCAATTGAAAACTTTTTTTTAAAACCTCTGCTTAGGAAAATCTGTAAAGCAAAAACGCAATGTAGAAAGCATAAAAGCATGTGGAACTAATAACTAACAACAGGTAAATATGGTTTCAATTTATCTATTCTTTAACATGAAATAAGGATAAAATTAAACAATGTCCAAGTGGAGAAAATAGGAAACATCCCTGTACGTCAAATTAAAACTTCAGTTTCAAAATATGCTCTCATTTTAAATTAGAATGATCATTTGGGCACAATATTTAGTCATATTTAGTCGTTTCCTCCAGGCCCATTTTCGACAAAATGAAGCCAATATTTGTGAGACCAAGAGTGCTATCAACGCCAAAATTATCTACATCCGGGTCAAGCACTTGCGTCATCGTCTTCCCTCAGCAATACAGATTACATAAAAGATACATGTTGTGTGAAAAAAAAGTCGACAAAACTTTAGGGAGCAGTTTCCCTGAGGTGGATATTCGACCAAGAGAGCTAGTTATCGGCCCTGTTTTGAGCAACTTAAAAATGTTCAATCGCCGTCAAAGGTGTTTTAAAACCCGGAGGATTAATATTTTAATCTTTAGTAAAGTCTGGTTTGGTGATCAACCTCACTATCATCCAAAATTGTGAAATGAAAAACAGCGTATTGTTTACTTTCTGAAAATTAAAATTTGGCCTATACGTTTATTTGAAAGGTCAACAGAGTTAGTTGAGAGGGTGTTATAAAGTATGTTTCTATAATAAGCACGCAAGATCTGCTTAATTCGTTGTTTTAAAGATGCTAAATCATACTTGCAATATTTTTAAAAGTATTTTTAATGTATACGTTGTATTTTTAGAAAAATTTAGCGACCAACCTTGAGAAAATCGGACAAAAATTCATCAAATAGGAGATAATTTACCAAAAAATACCGAAATGGCAATCGACATAAGGGCGAATCAAGTGTGGCCATTTCACAACTTCCGGTTTCTAAATGTACGCTTGAAAACCGTCTTTGTCGCGCTCAATTAGATTTTATATTGTTTTTCTCCAAATTAGGTATTCGTTGCTGTCAAAGTTGATACCCATCGAACGCAATTACAGTAGTTGAGACACGGTGTAAATCCTACAAGCATAATGATTACGTCACCGAAAGCGGGTTCGCAAAATGACATGCCCTTTCTAGGAGGGTACTGTGCTTGAAGCTTCGAAATAAGTATGTTATTGTTGATTAAACAATCTAAATATGATATCAAAATTTCGACGAAAGATTTTTCTACAAAGTGATGTATTTCATTTCTCAATAGCTAAGTTTCATCCTGAACCGCTTGCAAGTATGATACAGCAACTTTAAGAGATTTTGACTGCTAGTCTTATCATCAACAACATTCACGAACGTCAAATGCAATAGGTTTTTGGACTAATAGGGGTAGTTTTCAAGAACTCCGCTTGGTCTACGTCTATGTCAAGATCAATGTCAAAATCCTGCACTTACTCCCTCAAACACAAGATCAAAACCCCTTTAGAACATAAATGTTATGAACTTTATAAACGTGCACGTCAACGTCATATTACGTTTTGGACACTTCAACATCGATCAATCACAATACGGGAAGGGTGAAGCGGAACTTTGTAAAGGAGACATTTTTACCTTTTGCATTCATTGCCAGAAATATGTCAATCAAGAATTGCTCTATATTATAACAAAACAATAAACTGACTTTAGCGCCAAATTTTGGATAAATAACACACAAGAACACACCAAAAACTGATGTCAACGTGTTTGCCAACACTTTGTCTACAGCCTTGTTAAATTTCACTTTCTTACCATTGAAATTATGTGATATTTTTGCTCTCAACTAAATGATAACATATTCTAAGAAGAATTATTCATGCGTTTCTTTTTTTGAAGAGTATACATTGGAATTAGATGTAGTTCAATTCCTTAATTCTGTTATGAAGTATTTAGATACACATTTCATTTTAACAGGTAATATCTGTGAGAAATGGCATAGGTTACATATAGAAAAGCTTAAAAGGTATTGAACGATCATCAGCTGACAAATAAAGGGGCAGTGGCACGTTTTATGGGGGATATAAGGTGATGTCAGGAAAATGAAAATTAATGGTTCCAATTGTAAGACAATTTATTTAAACTAAATCAAGCAGATATAAATCAAATTTTTAATGTAAAGTTCATCCATGCTATTCCTTTTTCTTATACAAAATGAATAAAAGGTGTTCACACAAAAATGGCGGCCAATGGACTTTATGTGAATCTTTATAATTCGTTCTTTGACTATGACTAATTGGTTTGTGTTGTGAGATTTTTGACGCTATCAAAGCAATACATTAAGCAGTAACTTACACTTATCACTGAAAAATTTACAATATAAAATTTTCAAAAAACGTGCTACTGCCCCTTTAACGCTATAATAGGAGTCGTGGAAAGATATCATTCAGGGATGTACTGTTTACGCAAGTTGTTTACAAAGAAATATAAAAGTTACATATATGTATAATGTATATAACTAGGATTGTACGTGCGGCAATTGTGTTATTTGACCTCTGAACGTTGAACTTCGGGAAAATGAAATATATTCTATACCCATGTTGTTTTGACAACATTTGAAACGTTTATAAAATCGATTTTGAATAATAAATAAGCATTACCCAACATTATAGGTTTATGAGATTTGATCTCCGTGCCAAACATTTCGTAGAGGTAAAACAGATCCACTGTTTAAATGGTGTGATGACACAGGTGGCATAAAGAAGGTTTATGATATAATTTTAACTTCATATTGTTTTTGGACATTTATTTATTTAACATTTTGTATAGTATTACAGAAAGAGGTTTACAAACATTGTCATTTAACCTGAACTTTTAAATTTCATAAATGATCAATAACCTGTTTTCAAAGAATGGTAAACTTTTCTGTTCAAATGTTGTTATTTGTGTACAGAGTTTCTCTCAATGATGTTAGAAAGGATATAATTGATTTCAAAATACATGATATATTATAAGTTATAACCTTTCAAGGGAATAATAAATACCTAGAAACCCGCTATGCAATGTTATAGCGAATTTATCTTACCGAATGTTTAAACATAACGCATATTTAAAAAGGTTAAAACTGCTGAGGCACATGACAAAGGTCCGGGTCACAAACCGGAAGTGTTGTTTTGAAAACTACATCATCAATCGTGTCGGTGCCTCGCTTAGTCAGTCTTTTTATGAACACAGTTGTTGAAGCATAATTTCGATGTTAAACAACTTCCCTTGCAAGACACACAAGGAAACAGTTAGTGAAAACTGATATTTCGAATAAATGTGAACCGATTCTCATATGCAATGATCAAGAAAGCCGCGACACAATATTGACATTTCTTTCGACGAGAAATATTTTAAACACCAAATCTTAGATTAATAAGGTAATTATGGCAATATACATGTATGTTTCATGCATTTATATATCTTGCAATTACTTTGACTTTAGTTTGTATAAAGCTACATATTATTTGAGCAAAGGTTACATCAATGTATTCCACGAAACATACTTTTCAAGGAGCTCAATCTGCACGCTTTTTTCATGGCGGGGTATAAATAAGTTCAAAATCGTCATTATCTATAACAAAACGTCAATATTTGGTTGTTACTCGTCAAAAGTCAATTACATCGCAGCCATCAGAACCACGCGCATCTTGAGTTGCACGTGCAGATGACATTTTCACTGAAAAGCGTGCTGCACGTGCCACGGATTGCCTGCAGTTGAATGGGTACACCATGGCTGCGTTCGTTTTGACTCACTCGAGTGTAATCTTACGCATGCTCGGATGGCACTAAGAGCGAACGACTTATATGCTCTACTGAGTGTCGCACTTGGTTGCCTGGCTGTAAACAATATGGCCAAAAAATTGAATTGATCACAAACATTTAATCAGTTAAATTCTACCAACACATATTCTTCAAAATCAACGATATGATATTGGTTTCCTTTACCCAAATCTATACCTCACATCGGTTTGTTGCGATTGTGTTAAAACAGACTTATATTGAAGTAAGCCAGTCTTTGGTATGTTATAAACAGGAGAGGGTTTCACTAAGTTGGATAACTTGTACCCAATCCTTTCACTTGAATAAATATGTTTAAATCAAAAAAATAAACACCGTGTCAATTGACGTACTTCCGTTACTCTCACGACCTCCCTCCCCGATTTAGCAGGAGGGACATTGAGTGACTCTAGAGTGCACACGAGAGTGACACTATGGTCGTTCGATTAGGAATTTCATCGCACGTGCGACACACTCTGTGCAAAACGAACGCAGCCCTTGGGAAAGAACAAGTTATCTGAGGAAAGTAAAATGAAGATTTCTGTTCAAATCTATATAACAGTTGGGTTTTTAAAAAATTCATCTAAAAGCAAATTTCCCCGTTCACACGTCATTTTTATATCAGAATAGAAACATGATTATTGTTGTACTCTCATATTAGTGACACGGGTATGAATGAAACAATGATGAACAGGAAACATGGGAGTTAGTGCACTTGAAATTAATGTTAAAAGCGTTTTGATATATAGAAAGTTTCATTATAGTTATATACAGATATATATTGTATTATATCGGGTACGCAACACAATGTATTTCGAGTTTTTGATCGTTCTACGTCATCAAGATGAAGAGAAATACTTTCAAATTTTAACTCACGGAAATAAAAATTAATGATATTTAGCGTTTATTCATTTATTACTGAATTGAAAATGTAATTCTTATTTATGTTGACATTGTCCATTTAACGCCATAATAGGAGTCGTGTAAAGATATCATTCAGGGATGTACTGTTTACGCAAGTTGTTTACAAAGAAATATAAAAGTTACATATATGTATAATGTATATAACTAGGATTGTACGTGCAGCAATTGTGTTATTTGACCTCTGAACGTTGAACTTCGGGAAGATGAAATATATTCTATACCCATGTTGTTTTGACAACATTTGAAACGTTTATAAAATCGATTTTGAATAATAAATAAGCATTACCCAACATTATAGGTTTATGAGATTTGATCTCCGTGCCAAACATTTCGTAGAGGTAAAACAGATCCACTGTTTAAATGGTGTGATGACACAGGTGGCATAAAGAAGGTTTATGATATAATTTTAACTTCATATTGTTTTTGGACATTTATTTATTTAACATTTTGTATAGTATTACAGAAAGAGGTTTACAAACATTGTCATTTAACCTGAACTTTTAAATTTGATAAATGATCAATAACCTGTTTTCAAAGAATGGTAAACTTTTCTGTTCAAATGTTGTTATTTGTGTACAGAGTTTCTCTCAATGATGTTAGAAAGGATATAATTGATTTCAAAATACATGATATATTATAAGTTATAACCTTTCAAGGGAATAATAAATACCTAGAAACCCGCTATGCAATGTTATAGCGAATTTATCTTACCGAATGTTTAAACATAACGCATATTTAAAAAGGTTAAAGCTGCTGAGGCACATGACAAAGGTCCGGGTCACAAACCGGAAGTGTTGTTTTGAAAACTACATCATCAATCGTGTCGGTGCCTCGCTTAGTCAGTCTTTTTATGAACACAGTTGTTGAAGCATAATTTCGATGTTAAACAACTTCCCTTGCAAGACACACAAGGAAACAGTTAGTGAAAACTGATATTTCGAATAAATGTGAACCGATTCTCATATGCAATGATCAAGAAAGCCGCGACACAATATTGACATTTCTTTCGACGAGAAATATTTTAAACACCAAATCTTAGATTAATAAGGTAATTATGGCAATATACATGTATGTTTTATGCATTTATATATCTTGCAATTACTTTGACTTTAGTTTGTATAAAGCTACATATTATTTGAGCAAAGGTTACATCAATGTATTCCACGAAACATACTTTTCAAGGAGCTCAATCTGCACGCTTTTTTCATGGCGGGGTATAAATAAGTTCAATTTGCACGTTTTTTTCGTGACTGGTGATGGCGGGGTATAAATAATTTATCCACCCGTTCGAGAGGGTGATATCAGTAGTTAAACCTAAATTAATCGTCAATAGTCGTATGTTGTGCTCCAAAAATTCGTCAATATCTCAGAGAAAATCGTCATTATCTATAACAAAACGTCAATATTTGGTTGTTACTCGTCAAAAGTCAATTACATCGCAGCCATCAGAACCACGCGCATCTTGAGTTGCACGTGCAGATGACATTTTCACTGAAAAGCGTGCTGCACGTGCCACGGATTGCCTGCAGTTGAATGGGTACACCTTGGGAAAGAACAAGTAATCTGAGGAAAGTAAAATGAAGATTTCTGTTCAAATCTATATAACAGTTGGGTTTTTAAAAAATTCATCTAAAAGCAAATTTCCCCGTTCACACGTCATTTTTATATCAGAATAGAAACATGATTATTGTTGTACTCTCATATTAGTGACACGGGTATGAATGAAACAATGATGAACAGGAAACATGGGAGTTAGTGCACTTGAAATTAATGTTAAAAGCGTTTTGATATATAGAAAGTTTCATTATAGTTATATACAGATATATATTGTATTATATCGGGTACGCAACACAATGTATTTCGAGTTTTTGATCGTTCTACGTCATCAAGATGAAGAGAAATACTTTCAAATTTTAACTCACGGAAATAAAAATTAATGATATTTAGCGTTTATTCATTTATTACTGAATTGAAAATGTAATTCTTATTTATGTTGACATTACAAATTTTTCCCCAATAAGTCTTTATGTATGCATTAAAAAAATATGATTTATATATCCTATTTACAAGTAAAAATGTTTAAACTTTTCATATTTGCCAAACATTTGAAAACGCGTTTTAAAACGTCACTATCAGCTATGAGTGTGATAAAACCTGGAACGATGTTGTCACTGAAATTTGCACTTGTCACGAAGGAACACGTAAGAATAGTAGTCAACATAAAGCGCACAGTGTCTAAAAATACAATAACAACGAATATCATTTCTTGTATGTATTCATGATATCAATGGATGAACTGGTCCATGTGACAAATAATTCTTATGATTTTATCTCGACTAGCATTTATAGTGTAACTGCATAACTGAGGTTAACAACAAATTTTGTCATCCAACCCTTAGTTCCCAATGAGATATTGATCATTGCTGGAGATCATCGTTTAGCAGTGGGGTTTTGTGTCTTCAGGTACATGCGTTACGTCGTCAAATAACGCTATGACGTCAAAAGACGCGAAAAGGTCACAATGATATTACACTCTTGCATTTGGATTGTAATGAGTGCAACATGTTCAGAGATGTATATTTCATGAAAACCTAATGTTATATGATTTATATGATAGAATGAATCACACCCTCATGTCTTGATATCGAATACATTAAGACTCGTAGATTAGCGAAGGTATTTTAAAATTCTGTCAATATCTCCACATACATGACCAAATTAAAATTTCCCTTTGAAATGTAGTAATTAATCCATGTAACTTAAAAATAAGTTAAAATTTGCATTGGCACATATTAGTTTTATTGTCTGTGTCATATTTGCTTTCTTTTATGATGATTTTTATTGATCCATAAAATAGGCGTTTTAAGAAAACAATTATAACTATATCACATATCATCTTTACTACCTCACATATTAGGATATTCATATTCGATAAAAAAATGTACATATAACATACATCATGCTCCAATATTTGAAAAACAGTTTTCTTGTGTTGTTGAATTTTTCGCTTTTGGGGTGATCTTTTTTATTAACCAAAATACACCTTCTATTTGTTCCTTTTTAACAATTGTAATTTCACTTTTTTCCAAAAAAATCTCTTTGATCATTGCCATAAGGCTGAACCATCTTTGATCGTGTCACTATAACCTCTATCACTTAACACAGTATTTATAAAAGCTATGTATTTATCTCAACAGGATCTAAATATACAATAAGGGGCGGTGTGCCCAAATTTGCATTAGTGTCCAACTTACTCCCGACCCCCGTAGTGAAGGAATTGCTTTATAACCTATGACGGTTTTATGGGCACAAGAGGGTTAACATTTTCTCGTATACCAGCATGGGCTAGGACTTTATTGTGACTTTTGAAGTAAGGTTATGCATTTATCACAAGATTTAAAAGTCACAACTTAGAATGCACAAGGTTTAATTGTTTGGTAACAGTAGTGTGATATTTAAAGACATAATAGATGTTACGTCGTATGGTAAATGAAAATAAACTTTAAAGACTCCGGATGGCAAAAGTCAAGCGCGATGTTTATAATGATTATAAACAAAATACCGTATGACCTACGGATAAACAGTTACAGTTGAAGATGTTTTGAACAAGCTGTTGTTTGATTTACTGTTACATACCGCCAAGATTATAATGATATCTTATTATGGAAAAAAAGTGTTTGTGTGACAAATATGATTTTGCCAAATTAAAAGTTAGATTGTCATGATGATTGCCTAGTTAAATTCGTCATAGGATTAGATTTGTGAAATCAACAGTTTGAAATTTAAAACCTTTTGCAATTCTCCATTGAATACGTTTTCCTCCTGCCAAAATTGCAATTATGTTGAATCAATTCTTCTCGTACATGACATTACAACTGTCTCTAGATTCTGTGTCTTAATTCATCAAGTTTATCGTGTATTGCATGTCATGCATTAAATAAATGACGTCATTCATTGAATATATGATATCATTCATTGAATAAATGGTCGATGAAGGTCATTAAGAAGTGACATGAATACAAAACAGGATACATAAGAAATTAATATCATTATCATTTTGTTCATCTACCTGCAGAATTTCAGCTTTAATTTTGATAATAAAAATTACAAATTGAAATAAATAAACTCACTCTTTCATATAAGTATATATTTATGTTTAGGCAATAAAAGTGCGCTTCCGGCGACCTTCAAAGGTGCTATGTATTTATATCTCAGTAATAGAAGTTAAACTTAGAAGCAAAATGCAGGCAATATATATTGCTAAGTAAATGTAAGCTATCTTTAGCAACTTGATTTACTGTTATTATGATAATCATATGACATGGGTATAATACTTTAATCATAACACCACTTTGCTTAATTAAACATAGGGAATGAGGTATGAAAGACTATATTTACTTTGAAAACTGGTTTTCGAAGATATGAAAACAATTTGTTTAGGAGACATCAGATAAAAGCATTCAAAACAAATTATCATGATTTCAAAATTAAAATAAACTTTTAACGATATGGATCGTAGCAAATGTTTCTATATTGTGCAGTTAGTTGTTAACATGTTTTATACATGCTCTTCATACTAAAACACGCGGGGGGGGGGGGGGGGGGGGGGGGATTATACGATGAATATATGCACACATTATTGTTCACAGTAATCATTACCTTTCATACTCGACCAAATATTAAAATCTGTTTGTAAGTTTATCAACTACATTGTCTGAAAACAACAGAAACATTCTGGCGATAATTTGTAATTACAAACATTCTCCAATGTGGCATCCTTTGAACAAAATAAACGTGTATGTATCATCTAAGCAATTACGTTGCACAAGTTATACATCTGGTAAATTTTCATTATTTCTTTATTACACAATTTTATTTATAAGATTTTTCGAAATTACAATAGCCAGAACCAGTCTGCTATAATTTGGCGCGACTATAACAACAAAACACGATACTAAAATCTTGATTAGAATCTATAGGATTATGTGTGTACATGTGCACATATGAACAATATGTACAGCGTATGTTACATAATATTGGTAATAATTTAATTATTAGATTTATAACCATTTAGCTTACAATGAGGACTGGTGTTTATTGAAGCATAAAACTTCAAAACAAATATAGACACTTCCTTGATTAATTTCTGTTCTGAAATCAATCAAAAGATGTGGTTAATTTGTCACTTAAAACAACCCAGATGCTGATGTCGTAAACGGTCGCAATGTATACATTGTTTAATTGTTGATTGATTTCTTTTAATAATATATGTTCATAGTAGAGATATTAATATGGGGGAACTGGCGAAATTTCTCTTGCGGTTGACTGATTTATTGTATTTCAGATTGAGTATTCATATTGACGCTATCGACTTCTGAATGTCGCGTAAACATATGGTAAAGATGTATTGAATTTTGCTACTCGTTTTAATTTCGTTAGTTACCTTATAAGTAAATTGAATAAAGATCTTTTGTAGTAAGTTTTGATATTTTATACCATTATTGTTTCGCGTGATACTGTGCAAAGCCTCACAAACTGATGCTGATCTTTAAAAACTTAATAATTTTAAATATCATGTCATTTTCTAGATAAATAACCAAGGAACGCTTTTACCTCTTTATGGGAAACTAATAAAGAAGCTATAATTGTATATGAAACATGTATTAGCAAAGAGAGGCACTCCCATTAAACAATTGGTAAAACCTTAGATATTGTAGTTGAATGTTGCTTTAGTAAGCTTTACGCTAAGTGACTGTATACTATTTAGTATTCATGTACTATACTGTAACTCTTATGTATATGGACCGGAGGCCTTTCTCAGCAAAATCATCTTTAACTTGGACTTTGTCTATTGGATTGGGTGTTATGACAATGACAATGTATAACATTGTGTAACTCATTTAATGATTACTATTTAAGATAAATGAAAATGCCATGCTCTTAAAACTGTATAGTTTAAAATTCTACCAATACTATGAATTCAAACATCAGTAAATTTTACAAATAAATATTATGAGGTAGAAATTCTTAAACATCTCGAGTTTATCACCAAGCGCAACCAAGTCATAAAATTATCATCCCGTGTTTAATGGCTATGGGTGACAGAGGAAATTGTTCCCTGTGACAAAGTTACCCATGCACTCATCCATATCGCATAATACATACACACATCAAAGAAGGCTGACATGTGCACAAAGGGCCAAATTGTACGATAAATAACTACCCATATGGAAGAAATATATCAAAACCGATATTCCTTTTTTAATCGTTACAGAATCACAGAACCGAAAAGTAGTCGATACGATTTGAGTCGGATCATATTTCAGAGGGCATTATCAAACAAATCACCGTCCCGTATTACAAGCCTTATCCCAATTCCTTTGGTCCAAATGAACATAAATTTCTCATCGGGAGTCTTTTCCCATTGCAAACAGCATGGGCAGGCAAAGAAAGGACCCTACGTCGGTAACATATTCTAAACCGGGATTGGCTATTCTCTGGGCAAGATTTATGATACCGGTTATGGCATGGGTAGTGCCCGTTACCAAGGTAGCGGGTACCGACGGTGCAGGAATGCCTATGGAGGGGGGTCTTAAATAGCCAGCAAGGTAGTGTAAAGGTATTGCCTTCTCAGAATTCGCTTCAGTCACGGGAAGGGAACACCCGAGGAAGGTTTGCGGACGATGGAGGACATTTCCTATCATTTGCAATGCTATTTATGGATTTGTTGCCTTGCAATGGAGGTTAATTCGTCTTTTGGACCATTTGACAGAATCCATATTGAAACCGAGGTACGTACTTATTGCTCATTTTCCGAGAGGTATTTTGGAATACCAACAAGTATTTTCAAACGGATTTGAAATCTCAACTTCAAAAGTCTGATCAAGACAATGGTCGTTTGTCTGTGTTAAGATTAGTCAGATCAGAGAAGAATGCTGGGAGATTGCTTTGATGATTTTGAATTAAGGAATCAAACGATTATTATGTGTTGCCTCACAGACCCATTCGTCATTCAAAATGGCTGCCGTTTCAACCTTTTTTCCTTAAGCATTAACGATATATTGGCGATATAGCGATTTTATCCTTAAGTAGCTTTTCTTAAATATTTGTCCTTTAAGGCAGTTTCACAGTATGTTTGTAAAATTGATTGCCTATAAAAGTTTGGTGCCATCTTCAAGTGTAACAAAAGTCCTGTCAATTGCATCGTGCGTTCGTTAACATTGCCGTTAATCGAATTTGCATTTGCTTTCAATTAAGGGATCCCCAAATTAGATGATCTATCATGATAGAATTTCATTAGTTATCAAAGCCTTATTAATGGTATTATCTTTCACAACTAATCAATCTAAAAGTCTCATGTAATTAATAAATAATTGATGTTCGTTTGTTGTCAATTTTCACCCAGAATTTAGAACTTTAGAACTTTAGAAAACCTCCCGTTTTGAAGGAAATTAATGATTGCGAAAACATATTAAATTTGGTGTCTGCTTTCAAATAGTGAAAAAACTTATATGATGATATGAAACATCTACATGTACTAACAAGAATTTATAGTGAATGCCAGTGTACATTATTTACGAATGTATTATGCAAGCCTTATTTCGAAACTTCATCATTCATATATGGTTATATCATTGAAATTAACCACACGTGTCAAATAATAGCATTTAGCCCTATTTTGACCTCATCAAGTCTATGACTATCAATATGAACAAAAGTGCAATATTGACCATTTATGATGATTGACACTTTGTGGCAATTATTGTTTCTTTTATTGTTTTCATAATTCTTTTGATTAAATATTACTTTATTAATTTGCTGTAATTACCATTTTAAAAGTTCAGCATTTTATATAGATGGCTATAATAATTGTTGATAATAACAAAATGCAAAATTAATGGAAATGGTAAATTTGACAAATTCTTATCGGATATCAACAGAATTTCATTAACGGCTTCATAGTAATTTCTTCTGTATTGAGATTTTACTGTGAATGAAAGATTTCTTAAAGTAATGTTAATACTTAAAGTGCCAATGTACTTAAGTATATATGAAATGACAATTTAAAACAAAAGTGTCCGTTTCCCTCAAGTTTAAAAAAATGATGGAGGAGGTTTATATTTTGAACTTTAAATTGTGCAAAATAAGATTTATGAATGAATTTATGAATGTAGTCATTCTCGGACAACCTGACAACACTACATATCTATATTAGTTAATTAAATGATGATTATTTCAAACCACTTGGCTGCTCAAACTCCAATTTCAAGCATTTTTAGATGTGCAAATTAGCCAGCAAAACAGGGCAATGAGACATGTTCACTTTAGACTTAATAGGCTTGATGCCTTTCATCGACCGTGCCAATTTAAGCACTGGGTTGAATAACCTGGTTTAAAATAGACACAGATCAATACAATTAATGTGGCTTTCACAGATTCAGATTGAATATCTGAATTTGCAAGGAAAATCGTAATCGCCCATTAAACATTTGAAGACATTTTTGCGTACATGAACTTGCATTCTATCCTGTAATTATTACAGTGTCTTACATTTCATCTTATATACTACATGTAGTATGATTTATATTTTATCTTTAAACTTAAACTTTAAATGTCATTTCCAACGTTAAATATTGAACTGCATCTAAATGTTATGGTGACTTGTTATCAAGGAAACTTTGTAAATGCATCATCCAAATTAAGGTTTTCTTCATCTGCACACACAAAAATGATATTATAATATAAAAAGTTTAAGATACTTTTATTTATTATAATATACGTTTTGGTATATTTCTGTTCTCTTGAGTATTCAATAATATTTAAATTTTGTATCAAAAATATAAACTATTCAATGAGAGTACTTAAACTAACTTACACACTCTGTATTAATAACAGTTGTAAATGTATTTCCACTTAAAGATATAAATAAAGATTATATAAATTTGTCATAGATTATGTTATACTCTTACTCAAAGCCTTTTGATGTACGTCTAAATTCATTTTCTCGCTGTATTTAAAAGCAAACGACAGACATATATGAATAAAATAATTTTAAATTACTTTACAAAAGAAAACTTTACTTAATATATGATAAGAAACTCTTTACACACCGGCCGGGCCCATGCCGAAGGCAAACGGCAGAATACATTTAGCAGGATAAAAATAAAAGTCCATTAGATTTATTCACATTCTCTAAAAGCACAATCGTTTGTTAGTCGAACTCTAAAAATCTTTATTTAATTTGTCCTGTTCGTTCGGGTCTAATGACTGTATTTTTGCTAGAATATGCGATTTCCGTACGGCAAGGCGAATACCATACCCGTTCAACGAGCCCGGTCATGCGTGTGAAGCTGAAAGAAATAGGCTCCGCCCCTTTCTATAGCAAGCCAATATCGTGTAAGGTTATCGATCGTCATTAGCATACTGCATAAGGTGGCAGCCCGAGCTGAATACAGTTGAACGAGCCGCGGCTAAGCTGCATGAGGAGAGCATGGCGTCGAAATGAACAAGGTTGGTTCACCAGAGGGAATGTCGAATATACAGTTTGGGTTGCATTTTGGTGTTCTTCTATTGTTGCACCACCTTTCTCACTGGTTGTACTTGTTATTGACTTTTATCTCTAATGAAATCGGTAACCTCCCTTGCACGGTTTGATGCTTGTAGAAATGAGGGATATTCATGATTTCGAGATTAAATACTTTGTTCCACTTTCCATGTTTGGTTTAGTTATGTCGATTTCTATTTTTTTTTTTCGAAAGATAGGAATACGGATATGGAAATGATATATTTGTATTTATGTAGCTTGTTCGCTTAAAAGCAGGAAAGAGGTGGAAAATGTCTTTCGAAATTTAAAAAAAAGTTTTGATCCTCCCAACTTTACTATTGACTCTGCAAATTACAATGATAATCTCAGCTATGAATAGGTGTTCTCTTAAACTTTTATATTAATTCTATTATGAAAGCCGGCGAATTAAAGTTGGAAACAATTTTTTTTAGATTTTTAAACAGTGTGTAATATATCAAATGTTTTGCAGATGCTAAGGTTTGACTCAAAGATAACAAGCAACTTAGATCTTTTAGAATTTTTAATTGATGCATTAAAACGCTGGATGGTGTCATTTACCTTAAGAGTTTAAATTCTAATTCAAATGAATATTGAATACACATCATAACCTTTTGGTAATACAATATAAGATAAAACGTTGAAATACTTTCACAATCGATGTATTGATGGTCGATTCAATTTTGTCATTTGTTTCATGAAAATCACATAGTCAGGGTGTAATCAGGGTGACATTTTTAATATTAGAGTTAAAACAAAACATTTGTAATTTAACTTTAATTCATGTAATACATTCCTAAAGCAAAATAATTGTGAATGAATATTTGAACATGACACCAGGGTTATCACAAAATTACTACAAATAGCTCGAACATGTCTCCTAAGAAAAATATTATAAAATCAAAAATTAAGAAAATACATGAATACAATCACAGATAATGTAATACAGGAAACCTATGACAAAACCTATGACACCTTTATGCCAAAATGTTGAAAAATACATTGATTAACACAGATAATGTAAGACAGGACACCTATGACAAAACCTTTGACACCTTATTTCAAAATGAGGAACCTACATTAATTCAATCACAGGTAATGTAATATGACACCTTTATGCCATTACAAATCTCCTAACCTGACAACAGAATTACAAAGATGTAAATCCATCCCTTCTCCAACATAAATATTTCACCGTATGGTAACTAGCCCGAACCCTAACCTTGTGATAATCCTGGGGATTAAACACACCTGCTTAAATGCAAAATACAGGTATCAATATTTTGCTTAACCGTTAAAGTGATTAACTTCAAATTGCTAAGGTGTTCAAAACGTCAACGACCTCCTTTCTACCCTGCTTAAATCAACCCTTAGGGGGATTCTAACGCCCCCAAACCTCCCTCACTTGTCTTGGATGACAGCCTTGGATGATCGGAGGTACAATTCTGACCTCGGGGAACTGAATACGGTTTTGTTAAGAAGGGAGTAAGTCATTTCAAGTCGTATAATACAACGACCTGTTAGCATCCTTTGTAAGTCAGAGGGTTACTATAAGAGCAACGGGGTGTCCCGGTGTTAATAGGATCAGATGCCTATAAAGGAATAACCGGGATAGAAGGTGACAAAGGGCATATGGGTTCGTGTGGCTTATAAAGATTTGTTTGGGGCAACACTGATTTCAATGTCCTCTTCCTTGTTTAATTCAGGAAATTGTGTAAACTGATTGGATGAAAGTGTTTGGTGTTATGGAAATAAGTATAATTCTTTGGGGATTATAAAAATGATTTAAAGTATTAAAATAAAATATAAATGGTTCGATGAAGAATGGAGAATGAGTAAATAAACAGATAGGTGTTATAAGAGGATTGATTAATAAACATGAAATAAGTAGATTCTGTGATTATTGGATATATCGTTTAAAAGTATCAAAGATATTATAGCGAAAATCGAAATATTAATGTTATTATGTTTAATTTATATCTAATATTCTAATATAAATTTAATAACATATTTACATTTTAATCAATACATGAATGGTAGGGAAATAATACCTATAATTTTCCCAAATTGGACTTTATCTTATAAATGGATTTTTGGATTTTTTAAGTCTGAAACAAGGAAACATTTCTCATTTTGTCACTTCTCCTCTCTCCACGAACATCTATTTTATATACATATGAAATAAATTGGGTTTATATACCTTTGTATTTTCTTTGTTTTCGGTTCATATCAGGGCAATAATGAGTAAATAAAGAGGAATGTGACAGGACCACTGGTTTGATAGATCGTATATCTGAGATGACATGCCCGTTTCTTCACATGCATAGCCAGGGCGTTCTCACCAAGTGGCATCTTAAATACATGTAGTGTAAATTTTCATCATTCATAAAATGTAAAATTGTTTTCGATTGAAAGCACTTATATTTTGGAATCAATTATTTGACAGATTTTGTTTGTTTTGTTGTGGTATTTTTGGTTTGTTTGAGTTTTAGTTTTGGTAGTAGTTGATTTTGTTGAGAAGATTCTATGGTTGATAAATCCAAAGTTATTAACCAATAAGTTCACTGAGCACGCTGGGTGAAGCAGTAACATTTTTGTTTGTATATTAGAAAAAGTAGATAATAATTCAACAATTTATGTCAAGGATGTTGTAAACGTTAAGCATCTTACTATAAATTTAAAAATCAATTTGCAAATAATTTTCTGTATACAAAGAGGTAAAATTTGAAATTACTTAAGAATCGTAATTCGAATCAGAGTTAAAATAATAATTAACATAATATTTTTTATCTATATGAAGGATTTCATAATAAGGTTCCTGCAATAGGAAATACAAAGAATTGAAATTTCTATTCAGAATAGTTCATTGCAAACAATGAATTGTACATAACGTGTGTCGCCACGTTAGAGATATACAACCAAACTCTGTCACTATTTCTTATGAATGCTTCACTTAAGGGCTATAATTAAATTTTCTTTACATGATTAGGAGACATGATGTATGTTTAGTCTAGATGCAGAGTGAACATCAGAACTGCACTAAGCCTTGAAGTCCTCTTGAATAAACTAGCCTATCTTTCACTGACTATCTCCAAACTTTTGAATGACAGATTCGTCCTGGGCCAACTCGTGCATGAATACTCCCACCAGGCCTTATCAGCCGCTCGAATTGAAAAGGAAAAGCAAAAATGTTGTTGGAGCGAGACAAGCTGCCCGAGGATATGAACACACGGCTCTTACATGAGGGAAACAGCGGGATCTGGAGCAGACGACATTTGCCGCCATTTTGTTTTGCCTCGTGCTCGATCGACTGTTTTCAACTTCAATGGCGGCCGATTGTTGCTGGGGACGTATTGTTGTATTGAATCTTCTTGTCTGGGAAAGGTGAGTACAATGAGGCCAGTGTTTGAATAAGCTGTCAATTTTTGTTAGTTTCTCTGATCAGAATGCAAAAAAAATCTTTAAGTTCAGCAACAATTGAGAGTCGGATGATTCTGAAATGGGACAGTCTTTTCCTCCAGGATATTCTATACTTCCTTCAGCCGTTGATGATTGCCTGTCAATAAGCAGACGACATGTTGTCAAAAAATATTAATTTTGCAAATGGTTGATTAACTAGATTACTCATGATAAACAATGGCAATAATCTTTATTCATCTTTCTAGTGGTCCGGCTGTGAGGGGCAACCATATCTAGATAGTCTGGAATGGTATTTTGAGTTAAGAGGAACCAAAATATGGATATAGCTATTGCCGCCTGTTGGTCGTTTTGACCTGAAGCTTCCGAGGCATGATAGGCTGATTTGGTATTTAATTCGAATAATGTTTTGTGCAATGGAATTATATTTGAGAGATATGTGTAGTATGTCATCGTTGAGTTTGCTTTTTCCAAATAACATTTAAATTAGAAGAAGTATTCTACAAATATTAGATATCAAATAGTTTTAGCTTTATATTGCAACACAACAACGATCAAAGGAAGACTGGAAATACGTTGGCATGTTGAGTCTTTGATATAGATAAATGTTATACAAGTCAAAATGGTCACATAACTACTTATTGGTCTTTGTTTTATACTTATGATTTATTTTACTTATAACAAATCCAAACTCATTGTCTTATCAAAACATAAGCAATTTTCAAATTACACACACCTTTTGCCTTAAAACTCAACAAATACCAAAAGTTTGAATTTGAATTTGAAGTCAGTTAATGAGCCACCATATGACTTGAAGCCATGTCAAGCAATCGAACATCCATCAACGTCGAACTTGACAACGAACTTTGAATATCCCTGGGCTGATTGTGATATAAACATCATTGACATGAGGCGACATGAACGATCTGTATGGCACTAACTCCTTATGTGAAATGTGCTATGTTATTTTTAATTTTCTAAACTTTTATTTATTGATGATATGATAAGTAAGAGATTGTACATTGATAATGAGCCTAAACGTAAGGAATGTAAGTAAACTGTTTTTATGTTAAAATGCTTTAAAACTTGAGTTTGAAATATATTCAAAAAATTTGAATGATACAATTATGTACATACACATTTGTTAAAAAGATTAAACATCAGCTTTCAAGGACCAAGATCCAAAGAAAATAATTATGCATTTCTATGTGCAATATTGAATTTAGCCAACAGTTCATTTCTTCGTAACATAAAGGAATATAATAGGTATATTATCCTGATAAATAAATAATTCATATACCCCTATAGACTCGTGTATCTACTAGTTATGTCCTTTGTGGGTAAGAGTTCTTTATTGGTCAAATAAATGTTTGTTAACTCTTCAAACCATCTTTACTGGTTGCTCCAATCAACGGAAAGTATATATCTATTCTACAAGTAGTATGGATATGTGATATGAGTGAACCTTTATTTATCTACTATGCTCCTTTTTGAGTCCTCCGGGGATCCTTTGTTCAACCAGTATACTGCAGTACTATATCGCCCTTATTTACCAAAGGGAACACAATGGAATGCAAAGTGTTATGATCTTTATCTAATTTATTCATCAACTTACATTCTTGCCCATCCAGGTGTTTTCATTTGTCCACAAATATTCTATTATCTGTCTTGGTTTTAAGTATTGTCCTTCTTTCTTACCCTGAATATATCAATTCTTAAATGGTGATTTGGACATCCCTTATCCTTTATCTAATCCACTGTCTTCCCTCTGATAGTGGGACTCAGTGATCTACGTTACTTTCTTATCCTTCACATTCAATAATTCTATATCAATCTTACCATGTTTCCTTTTTTTTACTTATTATCTTTATAGAAGTTCCTGTTTGTCTCCTTCTAATTCATTTACTGCACATCCCACCTATGTTTTCTATATTTTCCTTGCCATTTCTCATTGGTTGCTACATATTTATTTCATTGAAGTACCTAAATTTCCTTTTCTAATTTATTTCTGGACATCCCACCTATGTTTTCTATACCATCCTCACCATTTCTCATTGGTTATCTATTTTGCTCATTGAAGAACCTATATTTCCTTTTCTAATTAATTTTTTTCACATCCCACTACGTTATTCTATATCATCTATCCCATTTCTCATTGGTTGTTATATATTTATTTCATTGAAGTTTCTATATTTCCTTTTCTAATTCATTTCTGCACCTTTGGGTGTGTCGCCTCGGTCGCCTGTGATGACAGGGTACAATTTGCTTTATAAATGCCTGTTGATCTCCCCAAGCCGCTTTCTCAAGCTGTCAAACTTTAATGTCCATGCGTACATGCACCCTGCGGCGCTAGCTATACTTACTGTGGTGTGTGTTTAAGGAATGTACATTTGTCAAGCTAAAGAAAACAAATAAATATTGTTTATTCATACAGACAGACAGACAGACAGACAGACAGACAGATATTTTATTTAAGTCTCACCTTAATTTACAAATAAAATGCTATAAAATAACATAAAGTAAAGGATGTATTTGTAGACGGACATATACAATATATATATACATATAGCTATACTTACTGTGGTGTGTGTTTAAGGAATGTACATTTGTCAAGCTAAAGAAAACAAATACATATTGTTTATTCATACAGACAGACAGACAGACAGATATTTTATTTAAGTCTCACCTTAATTTACAAATAAAATGCTATAAAATAACATAAAGTAAACGATGTATTTGTAGACGGACATATGAAGGATTTAACAAGTCAATGTCTGTTTAAGGAATGTACATTTGTCAAGCTCAAGAAAACAAATACATATTGTTTATTAATACAAGTAAAGGGTGTATTTGTAGACGGACATATGAAGAATTCAACCTGTGTTTTGTTAAAAGAGTTAATATGGAAAACATTGTATTAACTACATGCTTTTTTATTCAAGTGTTGAAAATAACAAGTAAATATGTTGTAGAAACCTATTGATTGTTAATGGTTATATATATATGACTTAAAGGGGCAGTAGCACGTTTTTAGGGGGAATATAAGGTGATGTCAGGAAAATGAAAATTAATGGTTGCAATTGAAAGACAGTGTATTTAAACTAAATGGAGCAGTAATAATTCATATATATTACATAAAGTTTAGCCATGCAATTCCTTTTTCTTACACAAAATGAATTAAAGGTGTTCACACAAAATGGCCGCCAATGGATTTTATGTGAATCTTCATACTTTGTCCTCTACCTATGGATGATTGGTTTGTGTAATGAGATTTTTGTCACTGTCAAAATGATACATTTAGCATTTACTTACAATTTTCAGTGAAAATTTTAAAATATGAAATTACCAAAAAACGTGCTACTGCCCCTTTAAAACATAGCTTTTTAATTAAAATTTAGGGGTAAATGCCGAAGAAAATATTAAATAAATCTATACAGTAAGCTGAATTACTTATATCGATTGAAGACTATTTTGTGGACATCTTTTTATACTTAGTTTTACATATTTTTTTGTTGTGTTCTAATTATTAGAATAAAACTCTAAAATATCCAATAACAATCAAAATGAAGAACTGCTCATATAAAATCCCTGACCCATCAATCTCCAAACCTCAATTGTTAAAAAAGAGGTTTAGAAAAATAATGGCTATCCAAAATTTAAACAAGTAACATTTAAGTAAGACATCATAACAGAAGTTTTGAAAAGAATTTATATAAGAATTGATTCGTGGTAATTAAAAGTTAGAAAATGAATAATTGTAGAGCTTGCCTTTTGATAAAATTGCATAACATTAAACTAATTTATTGGTTGCTTGTATTGTATTGATGCAATCAAAAGTCTACAAAATGAAGAATGTTGTATTTATGAGTCATTCTTAATAAAATATAAATATTATTTAAAAATATAAATAAATACATCCTTTGCATTTTTATTTTACTTGCCATTTATTAAGACTGTCCTAGTTTGATTTATATTCCCTGTAAATGCCTGTTAATCTTTTAGATGTCATGTCTTTCTCATGAAAAGAGCGTCGTTCATTCATTAAGTTCGTAAAGATAGGTCATGCTTAAGTAAGGTATGTCAATGAAATTTTTCAGCAATTTTTTATGCAAAGAAACAACAATTGTCAATCATTCTCGTTACAAACATTTCGTATAAGCATGAAAGATAAATGTAAATGTTTCCATAGAATGTATGTTTTCTTTTGATAGATATCATCTTTCTTACATTTTGAGTTACTTTGTTTTGGTTCTAGATTAAAACGCTGTATAGCTGTGAATAAGACACAAATCAAACCAAAGTTGTATGTCCTACCAGAAAATTACTTAAATCAACTGGAAACGATAAACTTGATTGAGTGATATCGATGTTGAAAAAAATATTCGCAAGATAGTTAAAAGACGCTCATACGTGGATAAAGTCAATGAGTATACGGATGAATTAAATAACATTGTAGCCAATAAGACCATAACGGGATATGGCCTAATCATTTCGAGGACATTGAATGCAAAATCAATCACTCAAGTATTTTGACCAGGATCGGCAAATGCGTTGCCATGGATACGAATATAATCAAATTAAAAGAAACACCCGTTGCACTGATGGTGTGTATCGTCAGTGTAATGATAATGAACTAAGACCAGATGACTGGAGCGTTCCTGCAAGTCTGGAACTCTTCTGGTGCCAAATAATGGTCGGAGATTATGTACAGCATGTAATAACAGCCCCAGGGTAATAAACCCAACAGGCCTGTTTCATTATTAATCACCACAGGTAATGTGCAAAAGTTATTTATGGTACACTCACTGGTGATGATGGATTTTTGGTGTTAATTTTCATGGAATGAAAAGAACAGTCCTCATTAATTAATGCGCATTTTTCTGCTTCGCGGTTTGTTATCTTTTACAAATCCATTTTTATGGCAATGATTCCTTGTGAGTTTGTTTTGAAATCAAAATTACATTGCGTGGTCTGAATACAGTTTTTTTCAAATTGCTTTTCATGTAGTTAAAATATTTGTATATTGAAATGGTGATTCGAAAAGGCATAATTACCTTTTGTACTATGTACATGTTTTTCTTGTTCATTCATGAAACTTTTAGGCAGAATTACAGTGAATTAATTTTATCATATTGATATCTGAATATTTGAAAACATCAAAAACAATTTCACAATATCATAGCTTTTATCTGTAATGCACATAAATATATATACATTTTTTTACGAAAAGTACAAATGGTCACAGGGTGACTGTTTTCATATTGATTAAAATAACCGTTATTTTAATTCATATTAATAGAGAGGACAGATTAATTAAAATCAATAACGTTACAACTGTTGTTTAATTCGCATATATGTATATAATAGATAGAACTATGAATACATATTTCTGTCTCAAAGGTTTGAACTAATATTCAACATCCTGGATTATATTTTACTCTGTTCCCAATTCCCAAAGTATGATTGAGTTTTCCATGCTTGTTTTGTTTTTCTTTTGTTTGCTTGGTTGAACAGGAAAAATAGTTTTCATAAATATGTTACAATGTGAACAAAAAGGCTGAGGTTAAACGTAAGGGTGTAACCATGTGTTTGGTTACAAAAGGTGTAAAGATTTATTCATTCAACTGCCAAGTACATGTGTTGCATATTGAACCCAAATATCTGCAGGCTGGAAGGCTGAAAAGGGCTAACGAGTTTTAAAGTATACCTTTTTTAAAAACAGACCTCAGCTGTACACGATTCCTTAATTTTTTTAATTTAAAGTAAGAAAAAATATCAAAAACAAGTGAATTGAGTAATAATTTATTTAAGATATTTTACATTGCTTTACATTTAAAATGCCAAATGCCAGGTATAACTTAATTGATATATAAAAACTTTATTCTTGAAATAATATTTTTTAATAAATCAAATTAAAAAAAACGTAAATTATTATCCTTTCATTTTGAAATTAAAAAAAGAAAATTAACGTTTTATAATATAATGCATCAAAACATACTTAAACACAGTGCTGGTAATGAAGTACATCAAACGTGAAAATTAATTCAACATATTTTATTATAATGATAATAATCAGCATTTCCCCAACTGTGAGGTAGCACTACCTGAGGTATATTCACCTGAATGACTTGTTTGTAGTGTATTCTAAAGATAATTCCCTGGTCACTCAAGCATAACGTAGTAGTGCTGATATGCAAGGTAGAAGAATGGCATTCTGAATCGTTCTAAGCGTGTATCAAAGGACTGCTATTTTCATTGAAACAGAACACTGATTATGTTAACCCTTTTACCAACTGAGGGACGACTGGGAACCGTAAGAGTTAAAACAAATGGCTGTAATTGATTTAACGATTTCTGCATATAATTGATCATTAATTATCTTGGATTTTATTGAGGTAAGTGATGATATTGGGATTTAATATAATGATGATTGAAATGCAAAAGTGCTTTTCCTTATTGTCGTAATGTTATTTCATCGTAATGTTATTTCATCGATTGGTTGGAAAATTATATTTTTAGGCATTTGTTCACTTTAATTTGTGTTATATATATCATTTTGCTGCAGTTTTCAAATGTTAATTTTGTCAATTTTTAATTCAAAGATTTAAGCTAGATTTGTTTATTCATGTTGATTACTATTCATTTACTTCATTACTATACTATGCCTACCGTCTGGTCTAAAAAATTTATTCGTTTAAGACACTGTACTTCTACTTTTGCGCTTATTTGTTAAAATGAACATATATCTCTCTACCATCTACTCGACAAAACCTTCGTAGATTATATTAACCCAAATCGTCCAACATAGCATCTTGCAAATACATCATACAATTATCTAAACAAAAAAGTAGTTCCCTACAGCATATGTTTTGACACATTTCAGGGACCTTTGTGTGCATTTGAGAAAGATCTTTCGGTCGACACAGCATACATTTTATCACATTTCATCCTACAAAACTCCTTGCAAATATTTTAACAAAGACCATATGTCCAACCAACATTTTAACTTCATTACGTCCATAGGCAAGCCATTGCATATACCTCTTTAATTTCAGATGACATATCGCCTGTTCAGTGAAGCATGTTAGAACACGTCTAATGCAGGTAGCCGAAGGCATCTATTGCAGAGCCACTATCAAGGGTTCAATCCATAAAGTGAGCAGTCGAAATGGGAAGCTACGGTTTCAGGATAACAATGGCCACGTGGGGTACCCATCTTCATGACAAGGGAAAGGGTAAAAGGTTTCTCTTGAAATAAGCAGGGTTAAGCTCCAAAGACGCGCATGCATACTGATAGCTTTTAAAGTTTGAAATGTTAAAAGTTAGTCGCATGTGTTAATTTCCCTTGAAGAGGGAAATAGGTAACACCTTTCTGCTTGACGTGGTAAACCCAAGACACATTTGCATAGGTAGCTGTTCATGTCTGAAATATAAGTAGTTAGATGCATATATTTTCTCGTCTTCCATGGAATCGAGCTCACCCTTAACACTCATCCTATTGTTCCCAATTTTGTAGTTTTAACGAATAAAAGTGTGCTCCTGATATACTAGTAATTAAATTCGTAACTTGAGTTAGTCAGCTGTCAACATTCAAGGGGATGCTCTTACCTCGTTGATATTCTATATGATACTGAACCATTATACCTTTGATCTTACGAATAAACAACTCATTTTGTTCCAAAAAGTTTAAAATTTAAAATAAGAACTTCTGTATCAAGTCTTGGATATTCTATACGATTATGATAATAACTTAATTATAGATTTATATGTTCCTAAAAAAATTCCTTTATCCATGTGTTATTTTGATAACTCTACTCTACTTCAAAAAATTTACAAACATATATGCTTTTAATAATGAGCTGTAACAAATCGCTTGAAACAATACTTCAAAAATAGTATTTGAAAGGCACAGTAAGTGTTTCACTCTGTTCTGTTTAACATCTTAAATTACTATTTATCATTTACATACATGTAGTAAATTTAATGGTATAGTACATTGTACAATACATGCATAAAGCTAACGGATGTTTTGAATTTATAAAAAAAAATAAGAGAGTTATATTTCTCATAAATAAGCAGATAAAAAAACGTTAAAATACAAAAGAAACGGAAAAGACGTACATGAACAATACATTTACATATTTAGAATTATATTTAAAAAGTTACAGGTATTAGATCAAGATATCGTGAAAATGTATTCCTCGAAATGAGGATAATCCTCACTGACTACAGTTTTAACAAAATATTAGTCTTAATAAGTCTATTTCTATTCATAAATATAAAACCATACCATCATACAGCTTGTAATTTACGGCAAACCAAGTGTGTAAACAATAATGTTAATATTGTATAAAGTTATCATATACGTACTGCACCTAATATGGGCCTGATGGGTCTGTAATAAAGATTTGTCTTGACATGAAAAAACAATTAGATTTTACAGATGTCATGTAATACCTATTAGACTTTTCTTCCAAGCTGAATTTCTGCACGCAATATCAATACAAAACAACAATAGCAGTGTCTTATCAATAAAAAATAACTAAAATGATAACACCAAGGAGAAAAGTTAACACATTCAATTTTAAGCGTTGTTGTACGTATTGTTTTGTGGTTTAAGAATTACTTCTACAATAAAACCATTAGTTAAAATACAGTTGTGTCAAGGTAAATCTACTCCACCTGTATGGAATATTGAAAATGTCTTTAATACAAATGCAAATTGGATATAGGAATTTTAGATATATGAAATGCTTGATAATTATGTTATATGGATATGCTAATCCTAAATACCACATGCATATATATCATCAAGAAACTGTTATGTTTATTTGACATGTTACCTTTCGATTCTAATAAGCAAGACTCTGGCAAAATAATATATCAATATATGTTATAGGTAATATGTAATACGATTCCCCACCACGTAGGTAACTTCTGTTAAAGATATCAGATCGAGAAAATAAGACTCTGGGACTCTGGCCATTCTTCTCAAACAACTGTCTTATCAAGTATTTTTACAATATTTTATTGCAACTCGTTTTTCAGTTGAGAGTATGAAAGTTCACAGCCTTCAATTATGTAAAGCTGTTATATTTTATATTTAAAATTCATTTTTTAAATCTTTTCAATCAAAACTTGAAACTCATCCCTGACTAAAGAATGTTTGAATCCATTTCAAATGTGCTGTTTCAGAGGATATGTCCGTCTTCAAAAACACCCGTGTAGGTCAGGGAAGCTTTTCCTACAACAACTGTCGTCTTATCAAGTATATTTTTGATAATTATATTGCAACTCATTTATTAATTGAGAGTTTGAAAGTTCGCAGCCTTGAATTATGTAAATAAAATATCGTTTCAATCAAAACTTGAAACTCGTCCCTGACTCTAAAATGTTTGAATGCATTTAAAATGTGCTGTTTCAGAGAATATGTCGTTATATACCACCTGTGTAGGTCAGGTTAGCTTTTCCCTGTACAGGTGATGTTTCTCTATACCTGTGTAAACCATTGACAGGTGTTTTCGAATAAATCAATACAATATGGCTGCCGCCTGATTAGGTTTTATGAGCTTCATGTATGTATGGAAATACAGAACTAGTCCTCTGTAACTACAAAACACCTTGTTTAAATACCTTTTTATTTCAGGTTCTTCTTTCACGGTTCAGTTGTTTGGAAATTTTTAGTGAATCTAATCTAAAAACTCTTTGAAAGTAAGGACTCGTTCTGGTCAAAGGTTTTCAAACGTCTCTCAATGCTTTGAGTTCACATATACCGACAATTCGAATTTCTTCTGGCTTATGAATATGAAATATGTTATAAAATAAGTCAAGTTTTATGAAGTCATTATCTCGGACACAGATTCCTATGGTCAAGATGACATTTTCAAGAACAAAAATTACTTTATGACATATTTGTTCATAATATTTTCATATGGTAGTGTTCGGGTCTATTCAATATATTTCATTCCAATATAACTGCCTAGTCCTGTTATTCATATGCGTGATTTGATAATTTCATAACTCCAAATTAAAAAGGAATTTTTTAATGTGTTTTTTTTGACACTGGTCAAATTCTTATGAATTTGATTCGTCTTTTGCAAGCATCTTTTAGCATATAAATACAATAGATCATAGTAGTATTTATATATTCATATATTTTTGTACCTCAATGCGTGTTTAGTCTATTACAGATGATGCCTGCAGACCCCTCTGGCTTCTAGAAATCAGTCATTAGGCTATGATTGTCCAAACGCAATTCTTGTCCAGATCTATCCAAGAACTGTGTATGGACATCAGTGCTTGAGACAAAGCAGCTACTCCCATTATGACGTCATACAGTAATGACGTCACAGAGAATGAGAAACTGAACGAGAAGATCATGAAACAAATCATTCACTTTCAAAATGAACAGACAGTTTGGACTGCATGTTGTCTACTGTATCAAAAACAAGGCTTTGTATGGAACAAGACGTTTACAGCGAGAACTATAGAATAGTCCATATCAAAGCAGGAAATTGGAATAAATAAAATTCCGTTTCACTGAACATGAATTAGAGGAAAATGAAACAGAGTTTAAAGTAGAGCAAATAAGGTTAGCAAACAACCTACCTACATCAACTGTGATGTTATAACATCCAGATACAATAAATAATACCAAGAATACTTAATTCGCCTCTAGTGACAGTTCCATACACATATTTCCTTGCTAACACATCACTTCTGTATTCTTTGTACTTACCTTATTTATGAAGATATATCCCTTATAAGATTTATGTGCAGGAGGATAATGTAATCGAGCCTTATCATGATTTACATCAGTTTTAGTCGAGTATGTGACTTTTCTATCTATTTCCCTTAACATGCCTGTATTTTTATTGTGTCATCCATGTTATTTTAGGTTTGATGTCAATTTCTTTGAATCATGTAAATTAGTCACGTATGTAATAAATCAGTTAACAAACCGTTTTCATGTGATATCGTGAAGTTGAGTGTTCCTTTTATTTTGAGATACATAAGATCGGAAACAGGTTTTCAAATGCAGATATACTTAACCATTGATTTAGATATAAAGGAGTAAAACGTATTAAGTAGATTGTGTTTCTCATTAATGTTAGTCGAAGGATGTACTTTTGTTATATAATTCAAGTGAATATGAATGTTCATGTACATGCCATTATAGTTAAGTCATCCATGTTATCCTTTGAATCATGTAAATGAGTCACTTACGTAATAAATCAGTTTATGAACATTTGTTTTCGTGTGGTATCATGTAGCAGAATGTCCATTATGTTTCGAGACACAAAAAATATAAAACAGGTTCTGATATGTAAATATGAGCGTGGGTGATAACCCTGTTACAAAGTAAGTTTAAGACAGCCATATTATTCAGTTCAGGTTGGTATGATGCATATAAACAGGATTTTTCATATGTTGGTTTAAACATATTTATTCAGAATAACTGACGGGATTTTTTATATTTCAAAAAGAACTGTTATATGAATCGGATTTTCTGATCCATGATCAATGGTTTATTAATGGTAATTAAGATAATAAAGAGATCAAGAATATAGGAGTTATACTGCACCGAAAAAGGTTTGGTAAAAAGGGGCTCTTCGGTCAACAAGTTTTCATGAACTTGAGCTTATAAGAAATAAGAATAGAGGGATACATTTTATAAGGCAGGGTTAAGATTTTCTTCAAACGTTCAATACAGTTCAGACCTTTGGTAACTATTTAGTATCAATAGTAATTTGTTTAACTTCATAAAGGCGCATTTGACATATCGCCGAAATTTATAAGCATTAATTTAAAATCTTAACATGTCCTAACACATTAACGACATTGAGTTTGAGCTAAGATGTAATGAACTATAATGGATCGTAATGGATCACACTCAATCCATGACTGATTATTTTTTTAAACGAAGGCATGTTTAAACATAATTCTACATTACATCAACATGGTATTAATAGCAAGGCTGTATTTCACATCTGTCCTATCTTTAATTAGTAGAAAGTGAAAGAGGAGTAACGTTTTCAAGGGACAGTCCTATTGTAATATTTCGGGATATGAGTACTTTCTTTATAAAACTTATATATAATCATTATTTCACACTTTTTCAAATTGTTTGTGAGGGTTATACTTAGTGTTTCTATATTTGATAATATCACAAAGAATAGAATCACAGCGTCCTATTGAATTTCGTTTCAATACAAATACCCCGATAGGGCTGTCCCTTTAAAATTGGCTTCTCTTTCACTTTCTACTGTACTAAGTTACATATTTACCACTGCCTTAGTTTAAAGGGGTTCTTTCCTTAATATAAGGATGACGCGTATATTGAGTATAAATAGAGCGTTCTGTATCTATCGGGAGTATCCCTTTGAAAGATGTATCCATAAAAGTTAACATAAGTTGACTGCGTTTTGTACATTTTATCATTAAAACATCCACATACAAACACATAATATAACGGAATTTCCTTTAATTGAACCAAAACATTTTTTACTTTAAAGTTTAAGTATGAAAAAAGTATAAGTAAGATTATCTTAATTGTCATTTTAACTTCAAAATCAATTTATAGTGTAAGTTATATTAGTTAAAGTACAATTAAGAAGATGTTCATCCTTAAACTTAACCTAATAAAAGTTTTAACCACAAATTCTAATAAATGGATAATTTACATATAGAAAGATCTTCTTTCAAACGAAATAAATGCATTTATTCTTCATAACGAGAGTTAGTATTTATAGACAACTGCGACAAGATGCGTCCTGTCTCTACGTGATGTCACCGTAAACTGGTTTGTCAAGTAAAACCTGTCAGCAAGGAAGGTGGATCTGTAATGACTTCTGTCAACCGGTCTATAAATTACCTGGATTTTGTAAGAAATGCTTAAAGCACTTACCTTGGTGCAGATATCTGACGAATAAATGCCGAGTTATAAGTATAGCAAATCAGGATGTGCGAGACGCTTGTGGAAAATGGTCCTGCAATCTTATGTCACTAATTGTTGTGTTTGTCAAGTTCAATGGCTTTTGAAAAATAATGTTTCCAGTAGTTTGTGATAGTTAAAATCATATTTTCAATTATTAAAGATATATGAACCGAAGGTCATTCTTATCCATTGGTAATTTGTTGATCTCAGTAGTTAGTTATCATATTTTCAATTTTTAAAGATATCATATGAAGTGAGTGTCATTAAAAATGTTTTATCATTAATAAGTAATTTGGTAACATTCATATGAACACATTAGATACTTTGATATAATTGAATTTATCGAGAATTTATCAATCAAAAAAAGTCAAAGCTTCTTCTTCTCTGCACAGTTATGTTTGTAGGCTTTACAAGTGATTCTGACAAATTTCTCCCTTTAGAAAATGAGCTAAAGTTGAATCAATACTATAACTTGACATACAAGCCATTTCATAGTATAGCCTTTTGATTTCTATTTGAAACGAAAGAGATTGGTCTCTTCGTTTATAGACGTTAATGTCGTAAGAAGAATGTGATTTATCCATTTTTACAGCTTAAATGATGTCTGGATATTACAGTTTTATTCGACTAGCTTTTGGACCAAACCTTTTTTATATAGAGGTAAACATAATGATGTGGGTAGAATATAATTTGAAAATGGGATATCGTGTTAAAATGATAAAAAAAGAAACAAAATGTCTCAAAAAGAAAGTTTTCTGCCAAAAGGGAAAGTTGAAAACACAGATTCAGATGTATTGACATGGTTCGTCGTAGTGATGACGATTTTGAAACTTTAAGTTTAATATCTTCTTTTAAGAAAAGAGGAAGGATCACTACCCAGTCTGATATTTACATGACATTGCCATAGTATACTCGACAATGTTCAATACACACATTTTATTCAGACTCATGTTGGAATCATTTTATTTCCCCCATATGATGTAATAGTAAAATGAGAAGAACCATGCTGTTACACGTGGAGCACGAGAAAATCATGTTTCACGTGCTCCACAAGGGTGAATATGTCACGTGCAGCATGGGGACAGCGTGCAACTTTGACCTAGCTATACTAGAAAAAAGGGATATTTTGAATCTAGTGATAACAATCTTAATGGTTGGCAATGAAGTAGTATATGAATAATCACGCTTTAAATATTTTCAAATAATCGAAATAATTTTGATAGTGTATGGGTGGAATCCAACAATGTATATGTTTGTGTTCGCTTATGGTTATCACTGATAGTTGTAAGTATATCAATAAGTTAGTTCGATGTTGATTCTCCAAGAAATTACATTCCAAGAGGAAAGAAGTTTTATTAGTGGCTTAGATATTTTTTTATCCTTTTTACTTGAAGTGTATTTTTTATTAATGGATTTAATTATATTGCTCAGCCACTCATTGAGCTTCTTATATGTGACAATTTTTTACATCAAGTTAGCATTGATAGTCCACGGCATGTTTATGTTTTTATGAAGTATACATATATACCTTATTTTATATCTATGTTCTGTTATGTCTCTTATTCTTGGGTCCATTGGTGGTATGCCATGACATTTTGTGATATTTTATCTTAAGAGATTCCTTTTATGTCCCATGGATGAAATATTTTTTCTTCCAAATGCCGATGACTCAACAAATCGGTCTAATTTGAAAGGCAGCGTTAAAACAAGACTTCAAGCAAAGAGGGGAAAATGGGCTTGAAAATATCTTTCGGTCTTGCTGTTTTAGCCAATCCTTGTTAGGAAATGAAATTAGGGATGCTTTTGAAGCTATGAAATGAATCACGAGTTGACGAGGTCTTTATGCTGATAACGTTAAGTTTGTGAGGGGTCTGGGAAATGTGAAGGACTTTATCCTTCGATCTTCCAGTGTCTTTATCTTTGAACTACTTGAAAGAAATGAGGACAAACTTCTTTGGAAAAAAATATTTCTGACATAAATATGTTCTAGATATATTCATGTGCTAGTCATGTGACTGAACGTTTAATAAAACATCGTTTTAGATATTTAATATGTACATTTGTGCTCATTTGGATTATAAAAAAAAAAAAAACACTTATTTGTCCGAATATAATATCTTGTTTTGAAAATGTATTTCCTATACATATAATTGTATAGATTTCTATCCTTATAAATAGTTGCGAATTAGAATAAAATTTCAAATGTTCATACATCGAAAAAAGTTAACTTAATGTATTAAACTTTCTTAATGATATGTCTATGCTTGTATGATGATAAAATTGAAATATAAAGAATGACGCATTCAATGTATTTCGAACTGACTTAAGATTTAAAGAATCGCTAAATATATCAATCATCATGAATTTAAATGGGCAGTAGGACGTTTCTTGAAAATGTTATATTTCAAAATTTTCACTGATAATTGTACGTTAATGCTGAATGTTTTCTTTAATAGTGTCAAAAATCTCATTACACAAAGCAATAATCCATAGACAGAGAACAAATGTTAAAGATACACAATAAGTCTATTAGCAGTTATTTTTGTGTGAACATCTTCATTTCATTTTGTGTTAGAAAAAGGAATTGCATGGTTGAACTTAACATTATATATTTAATTTATTACTGTTTCATTAGGTTTAAATACATTATCTTTCAATTTGAACCATTTATTTGCATTTTACTGCCATCACCTTATATTTCCCCTCAAACGTGCTACTGCCCCTTTAAGCTTTAAATATTCCTAAATATATCAATGATCATGCATTTAAAGGATTACAAATAAACATTGATAAAAGGCACCACAAAACCGAAGACACATTAATGTGATTGTCAATACATGCATGTCGACATGTTATGTCAACATAGCTGATTTATGATTGGGAATAAAATGCTACTGTGTGTATATATTGGTGTTGAATGTCATGTTTCTCATCATAGAAAACACGAACAAGTGTCATGGTATAACAACGGACATGAAATTGCATTATACTATAAAAATACATTGTGCATTTAACATCATTGTTTCTATATTGAATAGCATACTATGTATTTAGTTAAGAGCTTGATAAAATGATCTTGTGATCTCATGTGTCATGAAATGAAAACAAAGAGAGCTGGCATCCTTTACGGTGCCATTTCAAATTACTTCCACATACAATTTCAAAACTATGGTCAATGATTAATTCATCATAAGAATATTCATAAGTTACTTAAGCAAGGCTAACATTTTAGATGAAAATATATATAAACATTTGATGAAGACATCCTTCGATTATATTCTTGTTTATTCTTGAAAATACTTCTAGGTAAACATCGATTTTACGTAATTTGCCTGTCTCCATTTTGCTCCGGAAAAAAACTAAAATAGTGCAATTTATGGTGTGATATAGAACTATTATCAAAATTTAAACCAATCTAATACAAATTTAATAATCTAATAATAGTCTATGAGAATTGACTAAAAACTCGTATCAAAGACGTAAATATCAACGTCTTTGCTCATATTTACTGTTGAGTATAATGATTCTTCTTGAGAGAAAAAAGATAAGAAGCGGTTATTTTTTGTTCTACCAATGTCAATTTCTATTAGTTTAATAATCATATTCAAAATCGTTTTGCATATCAACGTTTTAATATATCAATTGTGAGATGATGTTAAGAACACCAAATTGAAATATTTGCACCTGTTTTGTTGGATTTTTAAGAACATTCATTGAATCGAAATAACTTCTACGGATTATTCGACTAGATTGTTTATATATTTGAATATATGCACTTGGTATATCTGTACATCTTGTTTTGCACTTTTCAGTGAAATGAGTACAAGCCAATGATTAAAAGGGAATATCTAATGATTACACATTTGCTAAAACAACATTCACTTCGCATGCACTGTAACATAACATGATATACGTCTGTATCAAAATAGAATAGCCCAAAATGTGAACATTGTGTTGTCCCAAATAGAAATACCATGTAATGCATGTTGCAATATCTCAGCTCAAAATATTCACAAATATAATGTAAAATCTCACAACGATAAACGAAAAAACAACATGCAAATCTAAGGTTAAGTGTTTAAGTTCATGGACATTTTTGGAGACTTCCAATTTCATACGACAGGTAATCAGGTAAGTATTTTAATCTTTAATGATGATTAAGGACGAATATTTTATGGAAAACAACTTCTTTATTCTCAGAATAAAGAAGATGTTATCCATAAAATATTCGTCCTTATTTGACTTCCAACTTCTAAATGCCACTCAAAGAAGTTTAATGATGATGATGATGATGAAGATGATGATGATGATGATTGCGACAATGTAACAACAGCTGCTACGTTTTGCAATTTGAAATAAATGGTATAACGTATTTAAATAATACACATAATTACAGTAACTTTACATGGACGAAATCCTACAAAACCATACACCTGGAGTTATTTTGAACGAGGCAAGTTAAGCATAAGAAATACACAACGAACGTTAATACCGCTATGCATGGAGGCCCATTTACAATAATGTCTGTATGTTTTTCTGTGTCGCTATTTTGAATTCTATAAAGGTGGGCTGTGTGAGGATTATGCCATATGTTCGTATATTGTATGTGGATTAGATTGTACAATACCACTGGTATATTTGACGAGTTTCTACTCCATGAAACCTATTTATAGTACTCTCCATGATGATATTTTTTACGGATGAAGATTTGCTGGCCTTTCAACTATAATAACAACAAAATAACATTGCTTTATAATGCATAATTTTGTAACAGTAGTATTAATGTTTAAATCTTTGTATATAGTTTAGACTCAAAGAATCAAGTTTTTGGACAACTCGAATGAGTACTTAGTAGTCTTTGTATGTGGAAATATCAATTCATATGTTTTTTGGATTAAGATGTTTTATTAATTCATTTGAAGGATTAGTCGCCTATTTTGTAAAATAAATCGCGCTTCATTATTCTTATTTTAAATCATGTCAATTTATTTTTAATTGTTAGCAATCATACAACAAAACATTACCAAATATGTAGAAGAATATCTTACCTAGAATAGAAATAGAAATACTATTATACCAGTCATATAAATAGCCTATTTTACCACTTGAGAGTATATATGTTATATAATATTTTACACAATTTCATAGAACCTTTATGCAAACTTAAAATAGGTTCTGTTTTTCTCTAAGAATTAGGGTTTATATATTATAAACAGTATTTCACACAAAATATCTTTTATAAACAAAATTGCCTTATAGATAAGAAATGTGTTAAATTTAGTAAAACAATTTCAAACGTTAAGCCACACACCACAACATATAATTCTTCTGTCAACTAAATGATTCTTTGTACTTGAATGGTACATTATTCACATTAACTTGACTATCAATTTTCAAGTTATTCAAAGCATTGTTTCATATAAAAACATCTATCTATATCTATCATTAAGTTAATAGGAACGAGATATGTTTACTCTACACAATTACTGGTTAATAATCCATAATTTCATACAACAAAGTTAAACTTGTTCATTTTCTGTAAAAATTGTTCGGTGAATTGGTGTGAAATTACTGGTTACTTCAAAATACATCAAAAGCAGTATTTGACACAAAAAGGTTTTCGTCTATGACTTCAAAATATAGTAAATAGGTAAAAAAATATTCATTCTGAACACTTTTTAAATTTTAATACCTGACACCACCGTTTACGACAAGGATAACATCAAAATATTATTCATAAATGCATGTTGAGATCATGAGAATGGAGGAACATGCTTAGCCTGCGGCTAAGGGTGTTTTTATAAACATTTTGTTAAATATTTTACTTAGCTTATGTTACCTTATTTCTATAATGAAATTAAAATATAACACCATTTAAATATACTGAATAAAGGGATTTCAGATTCATAGCATTGTGTCAAAAACAAACAATATATTATAAACAAATTTGTCATTATCCCTTATTTCATTTTTGTACATTACTTTGTTTTCGTATAGGGGAATCAAATGTTCAATATTTGAAAACAAATTCATTTGTAAGCAATGTGACAATTTCCTGAATTTATCAAATATGTTTTTATCAAAGTCTTCATAAACCAAATTTGTAATAGTTTTGGCAAATTAATGACAAAATTGGGATATTTTGATGAGATTTCAGCATATTCCAGTTTTTCGATAATTCAAAACTCTGTCCTTTTAACAAATAAAGACTGTTTAAAGACCAGTTGTTCTCAAAATAATTTGAATAGTTTGGTTTGATTCAAAATATGTCTTTTACCACAAATGGAAATTCATGTTTTTTAAAAGGAATTGAGACTACTTAACAGACGAAATATTCTATAAATATTTTTCCTGAATAAATATTACAAGAAAATGTTAATTCATATTCATAAATGCATTGAATTATAAAATGACAGAACTGTCATGACCTTGAAGGCTACGGCTATAACACGTCAACGCTAGGTGGCGCTGACGAGAGATGGCGGATGAATGTATTAAAGTCGCCTTATGAATGGACCCCATGCAGGGCCAAGATTTTATGATCGTTTTAATGGGTTTGATGCATAAAGGCTTGGGAGACGGCTAGATAACAACGTACTAGGCGGCCAACAAGGAAATGTTCTTTTTCCCGCCCTTTTGAGAACATTGCTTTAAAGGCACATGGGGCGCATGATTTTTGGAGAAAAAATTATATTTTTGCACTTTTCCCCATTTACTGATACTTTGTACATAAATTTAATAGTAGCATATAAATAATATATATATTTTTGCAAAATAATATATATATAATTGCAAAATATTTCGATTATCCCTAGTCGAAGAATGATGCGACCATATGAAGCGAAACTTGCATGCGGCCATTTCTGTTTGATCACATTTTAAATCAAATTGTTCATGACATTGGAAATAGTCTGCCTCAGAGCCCCGAAACAAAATAGCCATACAGAACCGTGTATTATTCAGCAAGGCTAGATCACTGCTGCTTCACTTCTAAAAAAGAACAGCTTCACTGGCTCCTTTTTATTTTGAAGGGGACGTAGCACGTTTTTAAGGGGAATATAAGGTGATGTCAGGAAAAGAACATTAATGGTTCCAATTGAAAGCCAATGTAATTAAACTAAATGAAGCAATAATAAATCAAATATAAAGTTCAGCCATGCGATTTCTTTTTCTTACACAAAATGAATTAAAGGTTTTCACACAATAATGACCACCAATGGAATTTATGTAAATCTTTATAATTTGTTATTTGACTATGGATGATTGTTTTGTGTAATGAGATTTTTGACACTATCCAAATAGTACATTTAGTATGAACGTACAATTATCAATGAATATTTTAAAAGTTGAAATTATAAAAAAAACGTGCTACTGCTCCTTTAATATTATATAGTTGTATTTTAGATATAATTTCATTTCAGAAACTAATATTTAGCTGTAGTCTTCATTGGCATGCCTTTCCATAGACATTGACATGATGCAGAGTATCATATCCTACCTGGAAGAGGTCTGTATTTACTGTATCGAAAAGGACGGTTGAAACTGCGAATCGCGTCAACATGAATCCAAGATTTATCTCCCTTTATTGATTTGTCGACAAAACAAGCATATAAGAAGATTCGGTATTTCATGGCAGTCGTGGCATATTTACATGTCGCTAACTGTAACATGACAATATGAAGTAAGTTCCAAATTATTGGCATATGAAGCCTCAAATAATTAAATATATTGACATTGCTATATTGTAGCAATAAAGGTATGTTTCATCTGTAAAGCTTTCTTATTTTCAGTAACGAAATTCCTTTTTTTTTTTTTTTTGCTTATTCATTAAGTTTTCCTCACTCCTTACCTTTCTTACTTACATATTATGTAAGCAACAGCACACAATCTGTCTAAGTTTAAAAGCTAAACTTTCGTGTTTGCTGTATGAAAATGCCCTTATAAGGAATTTATATTACCAAAATATACTAAACAAATTGTAGATAATACAGATGCAGTACATGTCAACCAGAAGTCATTCTTGCAATAACGTTTGTCTTGTATGCTCTAAGCTAAATAGTGTTTGCTGCAAGTGATAGGATTTGCATTTAAAACAAAACAAAACAAAAAAAGCCCGCCATCATTATGTATCTTATTGTGGGTATTGTGATTGAGGCTCTTACCCATGGATTCATAACGATGATTACATTCTAGAAGTATAAGGAGAAAAGAGAATTTAAAGTTTTGGTAAAATTTGTAAAATAACACCGGCGGTTATTCAAGGTAGGCGTTATTTATCTCAACGGGACAGTAGACCTGGTGTTTATACAAGGCAGGCGATTACTCAAGAATTTACGGTAGTTGTTATGGATGCGAATCAACTCTTTGCTGTCCGATTCCTAAGCACAATCGTGATACTTAATATGGACGCAGTGTTTTCGTTTTTTGTTCATAATAACCTATTTGATATCATTTAGGTTTCCAAGTGGCACGTGCCAAGCGAAAATTTCACTTGTCTATTTTAGTTTGAACACCTTTCAACCCTTCAAGCTAGAGAAATTGGATTCGCAAAGCTAGATCAAATTAAGTACCTTGGTTAAAGACCCATATTCAAACTGCATTATTTTAAAAAGGATTTTTAGTTACTGTATTCGTGGTATTTTAGCTATATTCTACGATCAAGCATAAGAAGATCAGACAAAAATTCATTAAATAGGAGTTTACAAAAATGACCAGAACGTAAGCCCCGGCATGAAGGCGTATTAAATGTGGTCATCTCAAAATTTCCGGTTTCTAAATAGACGCTTGAAAGCCGAATAGATTTTCATTTCTTTTTCTCCGAATCAGGTAAGTTGATACCCATTGGACGCACTTCCGGTAACTGAGACGCGGTGTAAAATCTACACACATCATGGTGATGTCACCGAAAGCGGGTTCGTTAAAAGCTATGGCATTTTTGCAGAGGGTACTGTAGTTTGGACGTCGCATTAAGTATTGTATTGTTGACTAAAACATGTAAATATGATATCAAACTTTTGACAAACAATTATTCTACCGAGTGATGTTTCGTTTCTCAATAGCTAAATTTCATTACGAACCGCATGAACGTATTTTATTGAAAATAAATGCTCGATATGAGCACTGTTTATAAACTGAGGTTCACTGAAAAGAAAATACACACATCAGTGGGTCTTATCGTAAACATGATTTTCATTTACAAATATTCGTCGTAAGCAAAGACTTACAAATGCAGAATATTACTCAGTTGCAAGAGAACACTTCCATGTGTTCTTTTAAAGGGGCAGTAACACGTTTTTGAAAATTTTATAGTTTCAATATTTCATTGATAATTATATGTTATTGATAAATGTATTATTTTGATAGTGTAAAAATCATTTTACACAAGCAATCATCCATAATCAGAGAACAAATTATAAAGTTTCACATAAAATTCATTGGCTGCCATTTTTGTGTGAACACCTTTAATTAACCTTTAATTTAAAGGTGTTCACACAAAATGGCCGCCAATGAATTTTAGGTGAATTTTTTATACTTTGTTTTCTGACTATGGAAGATTGGCTTGTGTAATGAGATTTTTGACACTATCAAAAAAAAATATTTAGCATTAACGTACAATTATCAGTGAAAATTTAAAATATGAAATTATCAAAAAACGTGCTACTGCCCCTTAAAACTCACCTTCAAAATCTCTTCTTTAACAAAGGTGATAATCTTTTCACTAATAGCTCTTTATACCAAACGACTTCAGAGAAAATTCGATACCTGCGAAGATTTCGAAATCATTTTATGTAGTTTTATCTCAAGATGTGATAAAAGGCAACAGTTTAAACTCATTTATGCATTTTATTACCATTCATTGATGGTTGAATTCACAGCAAGAATGTGTGCACGTCATTAATACAAAGTAGCAAGTTCACAGAGGTGCAAGAAAAATACGAAAAATGAATTGGATCAATTTTCAAAATACTCGAAAATATCATCATATTCAGGTTTCTTGACTGTTGAAAGACATTATGTTTACGCATCAAATTAAATAATTATAAGGATAATACCTGCACAGATACGGTTTCAACAAATAATTTTAAAAACTTATTTATTCAGATTATGGCCTGTTAGCTCAGTCACGTTACGCGGTGTGAGCAAGAAATCAATAAATACTCATACAAGAAATATTTACACAACCTTTCAAAAGAGTACAAAACAAACTCCTGTTGTAAATGAAATGTGACTACGAACCCTTGTGCAAATCAGTTGTGAAGAGGTACTCACATTTTCAAACATCAAAGTATGATATTTATAATTGTATGACTGTTAAAACACACGAGGGGTCCGGAAATATATTTTCAATGTTATTTTTGAATTTGGAATTTTAAATTTTTAAAATGAAATTCATACATTTGATAACTTAAAGATATTATCAATATAAAAAAATCTTGAAAGAAATTAATTTGTTCATGCATTGTGTCTGTAAGTTGGTTCAAAAACAAGCAACGGGCCATTTTCACTATCTATCACGTCTTTTGAAAGGCTTGTTTTTCATAAGCGTTAACAGATATTGCTTTGAAATTAGTTTGTTCAGTTAGCTCTTGAAGATATGAAATAACCCTATTACTATTACTGTACTTATCAAAGCTTCTAAAGTGGATACGGGACGCCGTTCATATAGATCGTGCTTGCACAAATATTCGCATCCTCGGATACCCGGGGTGGAAACTTTTGATGGTCTTCACTATTTGACCCCTGGGAATTTTCAACAGGAACAGTTTTACTTTAGTTACCCGCCCTTGAAAATTTGTATTCAACAACAACCAATTGGCACTGTTTGATACAGGATGAGTGTTATGAAAAATAGTACTTCTCAAAAAATTATTATATCTTTAAATATAAGAAAGGAGCCTCGGAGAAGTTTCAAATTGTTCAGATCTAGATTTTCTTTTCAAGAGATTTTATTAAATCAAACCATTAATTTACCTACCGGTACTGGCTGGGTATTTAGTAACACTGCTCGCAAAACTGTCCTTGTCAGCGCAAAGTCATGAACTTGAATTTGAAATTCAAAGCATCTAGCTTACACACTGATTGGCTTCGAACACGAAAGTTTTAGCGAAGAGATCGAATTACAGACTAATTCCTATGGTGTTGTTAAACGTCTTTTTAGACCTTCAGGTCCAATCATTCTCTTTCCACAGATACAGATTACGTCATGAAATGTTGGTCGAACCTCTGTTCTTAAAAGACCTTTTTTTAGAAAATGACAACGCTTCTAGAAAGGAAAGGGTGGTTCATATCACGATGCCTTTTCCATGATTCAGCAGCCAAAAGGAACAGCGTCGCTGATATTACAACTAACTTTGATTGCCTCCAATCAGGCATCTCCCATTCTACCCCCACAAACGCGGCGAATAAGAACAGAGGCTCGATCAACAGTTCAGGGATAGATCTGTCTCTGTGGGTGAGGTTCTGTTTCTACGGCAAAGGTCAAGTAATGTCGGTACCAATTTAAATGATGAAAAGTCGCAGGGTTGATATAGTGTATAGGTATCAGAACCTTCAGTCCTTGGTGATCTGTTTCAGCATGTACCGTATTGCTATCAATAACCAGCAAATGAAATTACCGACAACATTTTATGGAAGGGGATGTGTGCCAAAAATGAAATCATGTACACTCGTAACTCGCAAGATGTAACATGTCGTTCTCAACCATGCAATTCTCGAAAAGACAAGTCCAAGCGTGCAAAACTAACATTTCAATCCTGTAAAACTCAACTTGCTGTTCTCAACTTTACAACGTTGAAATGTAATTCAAGAAATGTCAAAAGACAAAACCCGATTTTCGATTTTGAATAAGAGTAATATTCACAATAAGCAATGCTATAAGTTACGTTTCACATAATTATGGAAAATGGAAAATGGAAAATCAAGAGTTGTAAAATCAGCTTTTTAAAACAGACTTTTGCATTTCGAGTTTTACACGATTGCAATGTACATGATTTCGCATTGACGGGGGATGTGTGCCAAAAATGATATGCTATGCTTGATTCGTTAAAGCAAACATTTGACCGGCGCGCGCTGATTCTGCAACAGGCACGAGAAAGGAACAAGTTTACTTTATGTAAGCGGCTGACCTGGCTAACCGAAACAAATACCCAAATGACAGAATAACTGACCAATTTACATTTAAAGCATATCGTCGGGATAGAAGGGGTGGGGGTAAAAGAGAGGTTTGCAATGGAAATAATCTGAAGGTCAACTCAGTAATATGTTTATTGAAGTATCTTAACTAACAGAGATAATTGGTGAGAAAGACTTTGTAAAAAAAGAATTGTTCAGACAGCTGTTCAATGAATGCTGTTTTGAAGATGAATATTATATCTTTTATTAGCATGACAAACAAAATAAAAGATAATTAGTTATTCATTAACCAACATTTTCAATTTGGAATAAATTAATTGCATGGGAACAAAGGAGTTAAAAACCTAACAGTTAGTGTTGGGAGTGAACAAATTTAATCATTTTAAATGCTTTTGAAAAGGATTTGTTTGAATTGAATGATCATTATAATTATATAGATAATCATTGTTCAGACCGTAATCAGATATAGATGATTAAAAAATGTATATTTATCCCTCACTGGCTATATTATTTGCCATATATGAAGTGTCAGGAATTATGTAACCCACTGATGGAGTGAACAACTCTTATCATTTTATGTTTTATTAAAAAGGATTTATTAAAACAGTCATGCTTCAGGCTGTTTGTTCGCAGATAGAGATGATTCATAAATTTTTTTGTAACTGTATTTATAGTGTTGATAAATATTAGTACAACAAGCATATCAATACAAATATAATGACATTGATTTGATTGATCAGGAAATGTATTCTTTTCAATGAATTTCATGAAAGCTAATTGAAAATTCAATATAATTGACATATTGACCATCTTGGATTCTTGATAATAAAATAAATGCGTCTTTGTCAGGAATCAATATATAAAAAAATACTCACTTTTCAGAATGATATATCTTAATTGATTTAGTAGGAGTAGTACTTGGCCTGAAATCTAATTGAAAAATAATGACTTCTATGATGACATGTTGTTCCCAGAACCCCTTCAGCATGATACAATTATCATTTAGTTTTACAGGTATTTATAAAACACATGGTATTGGAACTGGAACCTGATACAAAATACCTCTATTATTAACTTATCATGTAGATTACTGTACATAAAAGCAGATTCTTGACTTGTTAATATTAACTCATCGTGCAGATTGTTGTACACAAAAGCTGATTCGGTTCCAGCTACATCCTGCGCCTACCTCTGAGGCGATCTATTGGTCTGTTTGGTGAGGTGTCGGTGATATGGGAAGCACAACCACTTGAAGCGTACAGAGATGATTTCTCTCCACCAGGCGGGAGTGTACGCTTTGAGAGTGGGCAGGATGCAGCGGTGATAGAAATAACCATCATCGATGATTCTTGACTTGTTTAAATTGTTATTTGTAAAAAGTATTACTATTATTAGAATACAAGTATACTTTTCATAAAGACAATTTATATACTTTCCATAAAGTCCATTATGTTCTATTTATCAATTAGGTCAGGATTACTATGCAATATACAAGCAGGCAGGGCTGCTAGCCCCAGATCCTTAAGGAGAGTGTAGCAATTTGTGTATTTGGCTTTGTGTACGTATATTTGGAGAAGCACCCTAGTGTGCTGAGCATGTAAACCTGAACTCTGGCTAAGCCCTTATGTGTGGTATTAAAAGACTTGACGGGAGAGAACATGAATTGTTGTGAAAAATATATATAATTTCACAAAATATAGTTAGCTTATGTCCTAAATTGATTTTGTGTCAAGAAGAACTTCTGTTAGATTTAGAAATGGTACAAATATGAGTAAAACACAGGAACTGGAACCTGATGCAAAATAACTCTTTCCACATCAACTTATCATCTAGATTGCTAAACAAAAAGCTTATTGTTGACAAATTTTGTGTAAGTTGTTTTTCTTAGAAAGAACATTTTACTGTCATGAGAATACAAGTCTAATTTCCATAACTCTTATTGCATACACATGGCCATATAGCATAATGCTCTACTATATCAATTGGGTCAGGTTGATTATGCAACAGACTAGCAGCTGACACTGTGATGCTAGCAGCCTGTATTGGGATGTGTATTAGAAATGCATAGTGGACTCAGCAGGAATATCTGAACTCTGGTTGACCCCTTTTGTGTGGTATTTAAAGGAATATAAGGGAGATACCATTGTTTAAAATTCAACATGATGTTTAATGTCATTGGGTTTTTGCAGCTAGTTGCCATAAATATTTTAAACAAATTAATTAATTATGTTTGTCTTTCATCTTAATGTTTTAGAAACACTTAAAAATATAGAACAACTTGCATGACAATCTTAAATATTCCATATTCAAGATAATATTATGATTAGTAGAGAATTTATATGGTGCGAGTGATCACTTGATGAAAGCTTAAAATTTAGTAATAATGATGTGTCATCTGCAGCTGAAAAGTCAATATGGCTGCTATCGCGGCCATCTTGGATTCTCAGAACTGAAACGTCTACCTTTGTGGGAGGAATCACAATAGGTATAACATACTACAATATGAAAATGATATCTAGATTGGTTTAGGAGAAGGAGTCATTTTCATGAAATCTAATTGAAAATTCAATATGGCTGCCATGGCGGCCATCTTGGATTCTCAAAACTGAAACGTCTACCTTTCTGTGCGGAATCACCATAGTTGTAACATACTACAATTTCAGAATGATATCTGGATTTGTTTAGGAGGAGTAGTCTTTTTCCTGAAATCTAATTGAAAATTCAATATGGCTGCCATGGCTGCCATCTTGGATTCTCAAAACTGAAACGTCTACCTTTCTGTGAGGAATCACCATGGGTATAACATACTACAATTTCAGAATGATATCTGCATTCGTTTAGGAGGAGTAGTCTTTTTCCTGAAATCTAATTGAAAATTCAATATGGCTGCCATGGCGGCCATCTTGGATTCTCAAAACTGAAACGTCTACCTTTCTGTGCGGAATCACCATAGTTGTAACATACTACAATTTCAGAATGATATCTGGATTCGTTTAGGAGGAGTAGTCTTTTTCCTGAAATCTAATTGAAAATTCAATATGGCTGCCATGGCAGCCATCTTGGATTCTCAAAACTGAAACGTCTACCTTTCTGTGAGGAATCACCATGGGTATAACATACTACAATTTCAGAATGATATCTGGATTAGTTTAGGAGGAGTAGTCTTTTTCCTGAAATCTAATTGAAAATTCAATATGGCTGCCATGGCGGCCATCTTGGATTCTCAAAACTGAAACGTCTACCTTTCTGTGAGGAATCACCATGGGTATAACATACTACAATTTCAGAATGATATCTGGATTTGTTTAGGAGGAGTAGTCTTTTTCCTGAAATCTAATTGAAAATTCAATATGGCTGCCATGGCGGCCATCTTGGATTCTCAAAACTGAAACGTCTACCTTTCTGTGAGGAATCACCATGGGTATAACATACTACAATTTCAGAATGATATCTGCATTCGTTTAGGAGGAGTAGTCTTTTTCCTGAAAGTTTACGGACGGACGGACGGACGGACAGACGGGCGGACAGACAGACGGACGACGGACGAAGCGCCATGACATAAGCTCACATTTACTTTGTAAAGGTGAGCTAAAAACGATGATTCTAAACCGATTACATACTACAAGCAGACCACAGTAAAAAATCTTAACATACACAAGAACTACCAATCTTATTAAAATATGATCTATTTGCTACACTACGCTACGCATGTAGATCATACCAGGCTCAGTTATAACAGCCGTCAGAGTATCCTTTGACCCAGCCAATCAGCGACTTTGCCCCGTAACTCGGGTTGCTGGTGACGGGTATTCATATCTAATCTTCAGAACTCGAAAAACGAACATTTCCGACTATTTCTAAATGTCGACAACAAATATTTCCTTTCATGTACGAATGAATTACTCAAACTGTGCTTTATATCGCTCCTATCAATTTGTTGGTCCTAAAACGTCCAGGAAAATACTTAAATGTTATCATTATCGAAGAAATCACCGTAAACTTGACAAATTCAAACAGCAAGCTGTAGATGCTATTTTTGGAACAGTTACGTTATATAAACGTTTCCTTTAAATCTTATATGAAACGATTTATGCTCCTTAAATTCGTGGTATTTTGTAGCCATAAATATACTGACACAAATGAGAAGACCAGAACTGACATAAAAACATTAGATAAAGTCTTGTTGATTTGATATCACACATATTCGATGTACATATGCAAATTAGAAAGAATATAGTTCTGTCAAATAGTCAAACATTACAAGTGAATTAGCGAATGTTACGACATATGCAAATTACCTAACACTGCTTTTTGGGAAAATCGAAAGGTCATAAGTTATCATTTTATCATTTGGGCTGTACTGTGTTAAATGGCTTTAATCTCTTGAATTGTCCTTTAAGAAAGGTACGATTTGATTGGTGGATGAAATCTTCCTCACATCCAGCGGTCAAAGGTTACCCTGACGGCTGGACTTACGGGGCCTTGTGAGATCTTTAATCTGCGTAACGTAGTGAAGCAATTAAGATATCATTTTAATGAGATTGCAAGAACTACCTACATTACACAGGTGGAAAAGGCATTTCACGATATATTTGGAAACTCCCAAAGTCAGGAAGAGAAATTCAAGAGAAATGGTATGAAACCCCGTTTAACATTGGCAGGGTATCGGTTCACAAACACTTAATTTGTTGGTTTGAAAGGAAGACATTTCTTTCGCAGTTGCGATGCGCTTATCTACCATCCATCCTACTTTCTTTTGAAAAAGCTTTTTCCACATACCGTCGTGGGTTTGCTATTGTAAAGAAGCATATTGTATGCATATGACCGCAACAAAAATATATACATATTGAGGTAGTTGACGTTCGCACAAAGAAACAACTTTGCAAAGAAACAATCCCAGCCTCTGGAGGTGGACCGAGCTCTTTCCTTATTGAAAATGGTGTTATATATATTTCATATATCAAAACTGAACAAGTTAAGGCACTCCAGGTGTTCAGTAATTGCAGTAATGGTCTCAGTCAGAGTCTCGATTCTCCTTTTCCAATTTCACGATATTTCAATTTACCTTCATCAATTAGGTACATGTCAATAGTTTTCTACACTGCTATGTTCCGTTTAGCCCAAACAGCCAGGTAAGAGCGCCTTGTCTCTGAGTACCCCTACGGTTAGAGCTTTCAAACTTTGGACTTCTGGTAAAGAGTATATCAATGACGTCACGGAGCGAGTACTCGCTATCTGGAGCTAGGGTTCACCCTTAAAGGGGCAGTGGCACGTTTCAGGGAGAATATAAGGTGATGTCAGGAAAATGAAAATAAATTGTTCTAGTTGAAATTGTATTTAAACTAAACGAAACAGTAATAAATCAAATACATAAAGTAAAGTTCAGTCATGTGATTCTTTATTCTTACACAAAATCAATTAAAGGTGTTCACACAAAAGTGGTCGCCAATGTCTGACTACGGATGATTGGTTGTGTTGTGCGATTTTGGACATTATCCAAATAATACATTTAGCATTAACGTACAATTATAGATGAGAAATTGAAAATATACAATTTTCAAAAAACGTGCTACTGCCGCTTTAGGGCCCAGAATAACCCTGGGACAAGAGACATGCAATGAACATCTGCGTACCACATGTTTATTCCCTCTACTGTACTTCGTATCTACCTTCGAGGTGCAAATACTAGTATCGTGTGTTTTTTATCTCGACAATACAGCGTAGCATTGCCAAAACAAATAGGATAATGTTGAGTGAAATATAACCACAGAGGTTATGGTACATTTTGTTTCAAAAGAGTAGTATGTCAAACTTTAAAGCAAACCTTAACAGTTTTGGCACGTCATCAAAATGACCAAAGGTCAAAATTTCGAAAACATTTTCTCTACAAAATCTTCCACTATGAAAGACAGCTTTCAACAGAATTAGTAATTGTTTCGTAATAGAAGGTATAAAGGGGGGTTCTGGATTAGCAGATAAAAACTGATGAGTAAGGCCGGCATTCCATGTGTCCGTAGTGCGTAATGCTTGGTGCGCAATGCGTAATGAGTAATCAACACTTAACACTAAAATGGTAGAAGTTCATTCCATGTACGCGTAGCGAGAGTGTCCCAATACGCATTACGCGCTTACGCAGAGCAAATAAGGGTATAACTTTACGCATTACGCATAACGCATTATGCATAACGCATCACGCGTACATGGAATCAACTTCTACTATTTTAATGCAAATTGCAAAATACTTATTACGCATTGAATGAAAAATTGGTTACTCACGCCACACTATTACGGATACATTGAATCGGACATTACGTATCACGCAACACGCATTACGCATAACGCACGAATACGTACACATGGAATGCAAGCTTAAAGGGGATCAACAACCTGGCTCGTGAAACCTCATTGACCATTGTTAACAAGAGCATCCAGACGGGTAATGGGGGTCACATGACACAAACTTGGTACTGGCTGTCAGTTGTAAGCGGTTCGCAACCAAACGAGTTCGTCCCTACCGAGTATTTACGACTCTTTCGGGGCCCTGCTAAAAAATTCCGGTTGCAGACCTCCTTTAAAGCGATCATTTAGATTTTTTATTTCAAAAACATTCGTCTGACACAAAGTATAGCCATGAACGATTATACCCCACTTCCGGTCTCGTTGCAATGGTTTCCTTTGTTCTAACTGTCGGTATATTGACCGATACACCACATTTTTTTTGTATACCCACAATAAGTCAGATGTAGAGATTTTCAACTTTGACAAATCAACGGAATAAAATTTAGAATTTTTGAGAAACGTTAACGACCAAAGTGGAAATCGAACCAGGGGCCTTAATGTTGCGATGCAACGCCTTTATCAACAGAGCTACTGAGGCTTGATACAGTTAGCGATACTTTTTGTTGTGTCATGTCTAGGTTGTTGTATTTTCCAATTTAATCCTATGTATAGGTACTAGTTTGTACCAAATTTTAAGAGGGTGGATAGCTCTTTTTCGTCAAATATAACTCGACCGGAGTGGGGTGTAAGTCAGATATACCCGCACTTCCCTCGGTGCATCCCTCAATTTACCTCCTGTTTGAATCGTGGATCCTCGGCTCCGCTACGCTACGCCCCGGAGACCCACGATTCAAATTCAGTCATTCTCGTTGAAATTTTATCGTGAAGGTAGCGAGAAAATGATTTGATTGGCTATAACCCAAGTCGGGCCGCGCGAGCGAATCTAGCTTCTGAGCCCAGAGTACAGATTAGTGGAGTTAGCGTAACGTTTGTACCCTGAGACAGGATGGATAGAGAAGTCATAGCATTACATTATCGGGAGATAAATTTATGGCTTTGAGACAGTAAGTTTAAAGTTTCTCGTCCTTGAATTAAATCTTAACAGATTATTTTAGTCATGATATATGCATATTTGTGACAGTTAGATTTCAACATTGCGTCATTAGTATATATGGAAACTATCTGCTTTCAACGTTAAAATACAATTGAATTGCTATATTTGTTTATAATTGTTATAAGCGCGATGGTGTGATTGGTCCACTAACGACTAGGTTTTTCCTGCACCAAAGTTGTAAAAAAAATCATGCGACCTACATCCTACGGGACTGCGGTCAGGGGCTTGTAACTCGAAGCAGTCGTTACGTTGTCTCTAATTAAGGATAGTCGTTATACATGCGCTATTTTAACGTTGTGTAACTCAAAGTAGTCCTTAAAGTTAGGACAATCTTTAAAAGGCAAGTTAGCGACTAGGTTTAAGGTGTACCCCTGACCAACCTTTAAGCAGTCCTTAGCTGGTCGTATTTGATATTAACGTATGAAAAACAACCAAATGCAGAAACAAACGGTGAATGACAGCACTATAAGACTCATATATTGATAATACTTGTAATAGCAATCACGTGCACTCTGCTAACGTTTCTTATAGGATAAATCTATGTGTATTTTGATGCTAAAGTAAAAATGTTTATAGTCAGTATAATTGTTTGTTGTTCAAATATTCCTTAAATTATTATTTCGATATAATTATGATACCATAGTAACCTTTTCAGAAACGTCCCGTGTAAAAGCAGTAAATGCCTTCAAAATCTTAAAATTATCAATCTCTCAAATTCAGTAGATAACCTTAAGATTTAATCCGGCCATTTTTGACTCGATGGCTTATCCGAGTTTGATGAAAATATTGGAACTCAAAATTATTTACATATCTTATCACTCAAGAAAGGACTCAAATTCAATGGCTGGATAACCTCTTATCATGCATGATATAATGTTTTAATACATGAAGGCCATCTTCACAGAGTGGTGTTAACAATTCATATATTTTATTATCAACTAGTCGTTTGAGTTAAATGAATTATTCCCCTATTTTTTCTCATGTCTTATCATTTGCATAAAAAGAGTTTTTATTTTAATCAATTAGTTGATAAATGAGTAATTGTTTTGTCTGATGGTTATATCATTAAATTTTCATATAGTGTTTTCTACCCTGAAAGTAGATATTCGATGGATCGGTATGCGGCCAATTCATCATAACATGCCAAGGGCACAGTCGAAGTGAACAAAATAATGGGTGCTAAACTGATACTTTTTGTAAGTTTTAAATTTCAAAATTGGATAACCAGACAAGTAATCAATGAAACGACTAGCACGCATTGATGGGCAATGCTGTGTTTTTGGTGTGTCAAAGGGAATCCCATTGTCTTTAACCTTACCTTATGCTCTCTATGTTTCGAGTTACGCTCAACGTTGAAACGTCTAACGAACGGTTAAAGGATTGCTTAGCGAATGCTTTGTGTTACACTACCAAACTAAAATAACGATGATCCTAAAGGGGTCGTAAGGTATGCGTTAGAGACGGAAATAGCGACTGCTTCGAGTTACAAGCCCTTGACCTTGTGTAATTGATCTCGAATCTACATAGATAATATTTGAACGTTTAATTCCTCGAAACTAGGTCGATTTTCGAAGTAGGATAAAAAATTTGATCGTCCCTTTAATAATGCTGTTTCGTTAATTTTCGATGCGTATAGCTAACCTGTGATGCTATGTTGTGCATTGATGTGTACGGTTCACTTCTTTGTGTAGTATTTCGATTTTTCTTTAAGAAGCCTGAAGTAGTGACAGTGCGATTGCATAAGAGTTAAGAATTAAAAAAGCCATTCGCTCTGTAGTTAATCAGGCTTGATATTTAATTTTGTGGCAGGGCGTGCCTAATGGTGCCACAGGGTCACCAATCCTAAAACTAAGTATAATATAGGTGATCTGATTTAAGATACTCGAAATTTATTCAGAAATTGAAAATGCTAAAAAATCAATTGGTAATTTAGGCAGTGTTGTTCCAAGATGGTCAGTTAAAGGGGTCATTTTGGCCTTTTCATAACAGATGACGCCCCAGAAGTACCCTACTTCTCCCAATTTTGAGGGACGCCAAAGAAAAAGTTTGGGCAAAATCCCCAATGAACCCCTGTAGGAACAACACCATTAGGCTATAAGATCCAAAGAGGCATAGGGTCTGTTACGACGTAAGATGTGGTAAATTGTAATTAAAACCACAGGAACCCGATATCGTAAATAAAATGTAGGTAAAACGTGGGTAAGAAAGATCCGTCCCCTATATGTAATAGAGTATATTACATATAGGTGAGGGATCTTTCTTACATTACATATAGGGGACGGATCTTTCTTACCCACGTTTTACCTACATTTTATTTACGATATCGGGTTCCTAACCTACATTTTATTTACGATATCGGGTTCCTGTGATTAAAACGCGGTAAGATGTAGGGTCACCAAAACTTTTTATTATAATCCTCACTAGTCAAGGAGTGTGTACACACCATTTTTCTAGGCCTTATGCTTCTGGAGAAGAAGATGAAAATGGTTTTGAAGGGGCCACAGGGCTACCAAAGCTAACCTAACTAGTCAAGGAGTCTTAACCCAATGTTTAAGATTTCTAGATCGTATACTTCTTGTCTCTAGAAGAAGACGAAATAAGCCATATGCTTATGGAGAAGAAGATGAAAATAGGTTTTAAAGGGGCGGTAGCACGTTTTTTGATAATTTTATATTTTAATTTTTTTACTGATAATTGTAAGTTAATGTTAAATGTATTATTTTGACAGTGTCAACAATCTCATTACACAAGCCAATCATCCATAGTCACATGACAAAGTATGAAGATTCTCATAAAATCCATTGGCGGCCATTTTTTTCTGTAAGAAAAAGGAATCGCTTGGCTAAACTTTTCGTTACATATTTGAATTATTACTGCTCCATTTAGTTTAAATATATTGTCTTTCAATTGAAACCATTTATTTTCATTTTCCTGACATCACCTTATATTCCCCCTAAAAACGTGCTACTGCCCCTTTAAGGACGTCGTTCACCAAGCCATGTTAGGGGCATAGGGACACCAAAGCAATAAATCATAATCCTCACTAGACAATGAGTCTGTCCTCAAATTTCAGTTTTCAGTCGTTATGCTTCTGGAGAAAAGGCTTAAAATGCGCAAAGTGTACGAACGGACGGACGCCGGACACCATGACATGTCATGCGCCCATCGGGCCTTACAGGCCAGGTGAGCGAAAAAGGAGAGATGTTTGACCTTACACCATGCAGGATAATAATGTTTGTAGCGTTTTGAGCATGGCCCTTTGTGCTGTGGATTCAGCGCATTATAAGCATCCTCAATAGGAGCGTTGATTATTTACAACTATAAACATAGCAAAGAAACCCTTTGAATCCACCATAACCATGCAGCAAAACCATGAATAAAAACCTTATGGCACATTTCCACGCTAGGTATCAAGTGTGTGTTTGAGTGAGTTTGTTTTTAACGGGTTTTGAGCAATATTTCAGTTATTAATACAACTACAATGTACCCTTCTATGTAACTTAGTGATCAATTCGTTTAAATTACAGAGTAAATGAGTTGTGCTCTTGTGTTTCTTATGGCCAATCCACAAAGGCGAATGTCCCACTCGTTTAATGCCTCTGAAAATCAAAATGGACACTGCACCGACTCGCCATTTATAGACAATTTCAAACAGCAACCGAAGAATCGGAGAAAAGGCCTAACATACATTTATTATTTAACAATCAATAACAACAAATATTAGAGTATTTTTTATCATCGTTGTTTTAATTTCAATGACGACTCTGGATGAATTGGGTCTAATCTTACCCAAAAAATCAATTTCGGCGCAAACACTACCACCGTGAGTCCCATGGCAAAACAGGTTACAATGCGTTTAAATTGCTTAAAGTATATAGAGAATCTCACCCAAGTGTCTTCTGATATCAAATATATCAACACAAGTTGATAAAAGTAACAAATATCCGAGGCTTGCCGAGTATATTTTACTTTTATCAACGAGTGTTGATACATTTGATGTCAGAAGACACGAGGGTGAGATTCTATTTATCATCCAAAATCATTTTTCATAACATGAGCATGAAAAATGTACATCTTTGAACACTGCATAGCCTAAAAACTCCTTAAACAAGTGATGTCATAGCATTGTGACGTCATCACGTTAATGATATCATAGCATTGTGACGTTGTTGTGTTTATGACGTCATAGCATGGTGACGTCATTACTGATGATGTAAACTGCTTGTGATGTCATGTATTTTCTGAGAACAGGGCATTGTTCAAAATCTACTGTCAAAGCGATATCTCCTAGGAGATATCGCTTGATCTTCCACAAGCGATATCTCCTGTGGAACACAGTTTTGGATGATAAATAGAGAATCTCACCCAAGTGTCTTCTGATATCAAATATATCAACACGAGTTGATTAAAGTTACAAATATCCGAGGCTTGCCGAGGATATTTTTACTTTAATCAACAAGTGTTGATATATTTGATATCAAAAGACACGAGGGTGAGATTTTTTTTATCATCCAAATCATTTTTCAACAGTTATTAGCAAAAGAATGAACATATCTGAACACTAAACTGCCATTAGACTTCTTGAGCAGTGAGGTCATTGCATTGTGACGTCATCAGCATTGTGACGTCATAGCATTGTTACGTCATAGACTTTGTGATGTCATAGTATTGTCATCTGTGTTCTAAGTGATGCCAAAGCCTTGTGATGTCATTAACTGATGATGTAATAGGATTATGACAATTTGATTGTAGCGATATCTACAGATCTCAGAAAAGCGATATCTACTGTGGTAGCCACTTTTGGATGATAAAATCGTGTGTCCCTCTAACGTCATACTGTCAAGTTGCTTTCCTTGTTTGTGATGTTAATTAAACGTAACGTTAATATGTGTCCGCTTTTATCTATAATGTTAGCAATAGCAATAGCCAAACAGTCAGGTGACGAAGGGCGATATTTCGTGGCAGGCTGTGATTGGCTGAAGAAAGTTTTTGTCGGTTGAAAGTGGGATGTATGTTTTCATTTACTGACTTTTTTTGGCATGATTTGTAAAAACGAAGTATCGAAATTCTTTAATCCTATTCTTTTTTGCTTATTTGTGCATTTCGAACCACCTGTGGATATATGACTTTAAAATGGCTTTCTTTTGGAATTTTCGGGCAATATGCAAGGTTTGCCGATATATGGTATATATATAGTTCATGCAGAGTTTATGTTACGTTGCATTAAATATTTCCGATGTTAAAGTGTTAAATTCAATACTTTATAATTAACATAACTATTATGGTAGATTATTAGACTGAAAATCTTCGTTGACATGGAAGCTATTCATTATTTGTGCATGTTTCATTGGTGTGCTTATTCACAGAACAACAAAAGTTATTGTATCTGCATTAAAGAAAGTGTAGAGAATCACTTAACAAAGCTTAGTTGTTACAGACACTCACTTGTATTTCATAGAACAGTCATCACCGTTGGCTTACCATGGCATTCTTAATTTAGGGAACATTTCAAACATCATAATAATAACACCATTCTGAAGGCACAAAGGGTAAAATGGAAAACCACACTCTCCTACCGGTTATGATCTTCAACTGGTTTGGTACACGTAACACATCTTGTTTTAAATTAATCACTCGTGTATGCAATGTATTGGGAAGGTTTTTAAGATCTTTTGAAGACGTTGTTGCTGTTGCCACAGCGTTGCAGGCAGAGCTTGTACGAGTCGAAATGCGTCGCATACGTCTTTCTATTTCAAGCAAAAATATTCAACGTGTAGCTTGTCTGGTGATTTGGCATAAGCTTTGTGAAGGGAAAATTTGGACTCATTCATGACAAGTTTTTGAAGCTTATTCAATACTGTCCTTTCTACTGTGGAGGTCGCTTAGAATATTTAAACTTCGTTCGACTGGATACGCATTTTGCAAAAATCCCAAAACTTTGCAAACACCGACAAACGGTTCGTGATGACATTGCCTCAAGAAGAAGTTGAGAAAAGGTATCATGTATGCTGTGACTGTTGGTATCGGTTCCGGAGATACGATGCGCATGAGAGAAGGTTGCTGTATGCAGTGACTGTTTGTTAGAATTGGAGAGCAGATGAGTATGATGAATCAAGTGTTCTTGACGTTGGCTTGTAACCGTTCCAATGCCTCAGTTCCTCCCAGGTTTGTTCGCCCAAAGTTTAATTACTGATGGATATGTTTTTTCTTTATTATAGAAGAGAAGAAGAAAAAAATTATTTTATTAAAGTGTCACTTTAGCAATGAAAAATAGTTCATTATGGAACCATATTTAAAATATTTGAAATCTAAAGATGCGTAGAATAACAATGTTGAGAAAAGGTGTACTTCCAATATTCAAGAATACAGATAGATTTGATAGTCTTCCACGACATCCAAGACTTTGTATACATTTGTAAGCAATTTTTTAATAGAAAATTAACTTATTTTTTATCTGAATGTAAAATGTATCATGATTTGCGTTGTAAGTATTCAAACATCAACCCAGTTCTGATTGTTTATTTCTGGGGTAAACCGACCCGGAGGAGCTGACGTGGGAGGAACGTGTTTTGGAGCGAAACGCCCCGGGACCGTCGAGAGAAGGTTCCCGTATGCAGTGACTGTTTGTTGGAATTGGTTCCGCGGGTGCGTATGATGAATAAAATGTTCTTGACGTTGGGTCGTAACCATCTTCCTACGCAGAGCCTAAAAGGCCAGTTTCCAAACTGTCATTTTATGCCTTGCTGCAGAGACTTTACTTTTCTGTGCTGCTATAGTGCCCCTACAGAGTAGAGAGCAAGCACAGAAAACTCAAGGCTATGCAGCAAGGCATAAAATGACAGTTTGGAAACTGGTCTTTTAGGCTCTGCGTAGGAAGATGGGTCGTAACCGGATGTCAGCAATTCCATTCAGGTGGACATTAAAGATTAAAATTGTAAGGAACTTCTCGTTATGGATTGCGAGATTCGGGTATTCCAATATCACGTGTATCACGAAATTACGAAATTAACTTTGGGTTTGAGATATCAAAAACAAAATTTCAGTTACTTACTGTACTTCCAAACAAACAATCTTTTATCTTGCAACATACGGAAGTCACTGGTCGTTGAAATGGCATACCTTTGTAAATTGTACCAATGTAAATATCCAAAAGATATGAAACATTGATTGAATGAAATATTCTTCAAAAACTGATAAATAAGTGTTCTATCATGTCAATAGATTAAATATGCAAACCCATTGTCATCTTTCCTACAGACAACTGTTACTGGAGATAGGGGTTGCTTAACTTTTTTCCATATGCATATGAAAAGCTGTACAAGGCTTTTGCCTTGATAGAGATCAGGGTGTGGTTTGAGCTACAAGGACACAAATATGCTGCTCGAGGCAAATTGATACCGAAATTCATCTGAAGTAAATGTCCTTTAGAAAAAAACATCCAATCCTTCAGCCTCATAATTATCTTGTTGACCTTGATTCAAGAAATACAATGCAAATTGTTTCATAATTTTATTAACATTTTAGTCAAATCAACAAAATCAGAAACGCATAAGCTCAAATAATCGTCATTTAGACAATATTTTCCAAATTTTCCAAATTGGAAGAGCTTGAATAACATCACATAGAATGGAGAAAATGGTGAAATGTTTTAAATGAGTTCTTACAAAATTAAGTTGGTTGAATTCAGTATGGACAACCTATCCCCTTATATCCTCCAATGGTCTCCTGTCGTATCGCTGACAGATGGTTCATAGCACTATTTATAGCCTGTCTGTTTTCAGTCAAACTATTTCGAACTCCATATACTGTTGTCTAGTGATGTCGCACGTGGAAATCTTAGTGCGCTCGATTTGGAGTTTAGCGGGAGACTGCAATGAGAATCAGATTTATTATCTACTAGCACACCTATTGGTTAATTTGAATCACGAGGTGGGCACGCGGAACGAAGCCAAGAAACTAGTTTGCCGCTATTGCTGAAAGGGCATCATTTGATTGGCTTGCTATATATAGCGATACGACAGAAGACCATAGGAGGATATCAGGGGATAGGTTGTAGCATTAGCGGAGACATTTAAGCTGATGTAGCAGGATGGGGAGAAGTGTATGATGTAAGTAATACAAATAGTTATAATTGAATACCAATTTTGATAATTAATCTTTATTTAATTAACATAAACTATCCTCTAAATAAAGCTTAGGTAAATTGTATTGTTAAGAGTTCAAAAGATTCACTGATCAACTCAGATATCCATGCTTGTAGAAAAAAGTGTAATTATTCTAATTTATTCATGACCATATCAGATAAGGAGACATAACCCTAACCACAAATTGATTTTATAACTTTGCACCAACTTTCTTGTAACAGATCTCTATTTCTCTATTTCTTATTTACCTTGTACATAGGAATATACATGTACTATAGAACACTTAAGTTGTACATTACCAGCAATGTTGGAAAATCTTCTTCAAAATCCATTGTTATATTCTTCATAAATGAATATATTTTGTAACAAATTATTTCACTTTCGACAAAATAGAATTGACATTCAATTTTACTAAATGGCATGAATATCTTTAAAAAAGTAGCTTTATAATCCTTTATCAGGAATCATTACACTAAAGCATTGATGTTCTTACAGGTCCCAAATCTTTTCAAAATCTCTTTAAGCATTAAATTCATATTCTAATTGTGGTTACCTTTCAAATCTATCTCCAATCCTATACTCTACTAAAATTATCTATTATACTTTTCACAAAACTCATCAATGTCCTTTTCAAAACAGCATGTATGCCTTTACAGTTACCAAATATCTTCAAATGAATATTTCATTTCAACACTAATTCCAACCTTTCAACCATGATTATCTATCCGTTCATTTGATATTTGTTCACTAAACAAATCACTTCCTTTTCTTTTTCATTGCACATTTCTTATCTGCAGTCAAGTCGTTAAGGTATCTGGAATCAGTACAAAAATGTTTTTCAAAAGAAACACCAATTTTTGGATAAGTGTCAGTTTTGATGCTAACAGTATCATTATCCATCTGAAAAGCTTCATCATTTTTCAAGACAGTTTATTTATCCTTAAGATAGTCTCGTTATCAATATCATTCAGAGCTCATTCATTATCCATTGAAACACTTTCATTATTCTTCAGAGCTCTTTCATTATCCTTTGGAACCGTTCTAGTACCCTTTGGAACAGTTTTGGTAACCTTTTGAACAGTTTCAGTAACCTTTGGAACAGTCTCAGTAACCTTTGGAACCGTTCTAGTACCCTTTGGAACAGTTTTGGTAACCTTTGGAACAGTTTCAGTAACCTTTGGAACAGTCTCAGTAACCTTTGGAACAGTTCTAGTACCCTTTGGAACAGTTTCAACGTCGTTTGGAACAGATTCAGTAACTTTTGCAACAGTTTCAGTGTCAGTTGGAACAGATTCAGTAACCCTTGCAACAGTTTCAGTATTTTTCAGGTCGGTTTGACCACTTTTAGGTCCACAAGCATCACCACTCTCACTGGATTTGACACTAGGGCTCATAGGCAATGGTTTAAGATTCTGTAAAACGTGAAGTGGAACTGCTTGTAAGACTGGATGGGCTAAACCATCAGGTCCAGGTACATAGGTGAGGATCATTGGAAGGGCTCCAACACCCCCTGCCAATGGATTCCCTGTTGTTGGCAGACCAATTGTTGGAAGAGCTCCAAGGAGAGGATTTTGTGCTACTGGTGTATTTCCCATTGTCAAAGGAATTTGGGGTTGTCCTGTCAAAGCATTACCTCCTAGGCTAGGTATTTGTGATTGTCCAGACACAGATTGACCATTGAGTTGAGGACTTTGTGCTGGCCAAGATACAGAGCTTCCGCTTGGGGTAGGAATCAGTGGGGTTCCTGTAAGGAGAGGTATTTGTGGTAAAATTTGTGTATTTGTTCCAAGATTAGAGATTTGAGACTGTAAAGTACCTCCTTCAAGTACTGGAGTCTGGGGTATTTGATTACCCATCTGTCCAGGAAGAGTTAGAGGAAGTGTTACATTGGATACAGTTGCTGTGGCAGAAGCTGTTGAAGAAACTATAGAAGCTGATGAAGTAGCGGATGACACAGTTGTGAGTGAAGCTGTTGATAATTTGGAGGATACAGGCACTGTTGAAGCAGCTGGAGTTGCTGTTGGTGATGCTGCAGCTGTTCTTGCAGCTTCACCAGCAGTATCATTTTCATCTGCAATTTGAGAAATATCTTCACGATCTATACTTTTGGTGATGGATGATTTTCTTTTCTTTGCTTTATATTCTTCTGAATCTTTTGACTTTCTTCCCCTTTTCCTTAGAGTAATTTTCCCAACCTTCTCTTTGGTTGGCGAGGAAAGTGTTTCATTTGCTTTATTTGCAACCATTTTATCACTTTGCAAACCTTTCAGCTTTGCAATAAGTTTCTGTCTTTCAGCTTCTAAAGCTTCTTGTTGGACGTCTGCAATTAGCTTCTTTTGTTTTGCAGGACTTTTCTTGAGATTTCCATGACTAGACTTAACCTTGATGGAGATACATTCAGCTTCAACTCTTTCTTCTATTCTACCATTTGCTTCAACAGTGCCAATGTCGTCTTCAGATTTGTTCAATGAAGCATCAGCAGACTTACTTCTGGCTGCAACATTTCTGTCTTTGGGTGATGATGGCAAACTTCTCCGTCTGTTCCTCTTTGCAGTCTTTGAAGGTGTCATTTCAGTAGAATCTTTAGGACTTGAGGAAGAGGGAGAAGCCAATCTTTTCCTTCCTCTTGGAGACTTAGGTATTGAACTGGTTTGCTTTGCTGGGGAGCATTTTACTTTCAAATCAACATCTCGGAGAGCAGTAAATTTTGTTAGGGAACCTTTGGAAGTCTCAGATCCAGTAGAGGCATTATCACTGTGTTCTTGAAGATCTAAAGATTCATCCTCTTTTGATTCAGGACAAGGCAAAACGTCATCAGAACAACCAAAAGAAGTCATGGACACATCCAGTGAAGTTGTGGACATAGGGGAAAAGGACGACTTCCTGTTGGGAGATCTTGAAAGAGAAGAAGACTCTTCGGAGGGCTGAGGTGGATCCTCTACTGTAGTATCTGCTTTACTGGATGTAACAATACTGAATGCTGAGACTCTAATTCCTTCAGATTTGTCTTTCAATTGAGTTGGTTCTTCAGGAGAGGATGATATCTCAACAACATCTTCTGATGCCTGCGTACAACTCTCTTCTTTTTCCATTGAATTCATAGTTTCCCTCATGGATTTCCGTAATCCTTTTACACTGACTTTCTTCTTTTTAGGCGAACTTTCAATAGCAGGACGTGTACGCAAACATCTTGTCGACTCGGGTAGGGTGGCATATAGTTTTGAATTTGTTAGAGATCCCTTTGGTCTCCCTGGCCGTTTCTTGTCACTTCCTTCCTCATTGAATTCTATAAAAATGATAGAAAACATAAATTTATCAGTACAATTCAAGACAAGATGATATAAAAAAATAAATAAATGCAAGAGGACTATTGCCAAATATTGAATTTAACCCATTCTATTTTTTATAACATCTTTCATCACACGTTTTGAAATTGTACAGATACTTATCACTTTTCATGACATTTCCTTGTGGTATTTGTACCCAGTATCGCCAGTACCAAACCTACAACTTTCCAACTTGCTTGCCATGTCTTGACAAATAACTAAGTTCAAAAGGTTCACCCTCGTCCTGTCACAAAAATGTTTACACCAGCTCCATTTTCTTACCCCAAATTAGAACACTATTCATATACCGAGCTTTGATCCATAGTTCATCTAATCAATACTAATCATTGAGAATCGTGATACCTAAGCTGACAATATAGTATCATGATACTTCAATATAGTTTTGACTCTAGAATTGCTAAAATAACGATAAAATCTAGATTTTGTCCCCGAAAGTATTAAGGTTTTTTCCATTAAGTACTGTGACATGTAGCATACTGAATCATAACATTCTATAAAATCGTCTGATTTTTCTCAAATGTATATCCTTGAATGTTCGAAGTTTGTGACCCTAACCATCAAAGTGGAATTTCTCTTCAATGAATGCATGTCACTGAAGTTTGAAGCTTTACAAAAAGATTTTAACATTTTTCAATTTACTGATAAAATCAAATTAATATTTACATACATTTTGGAAGCTTGAACCAAAGAGAAAAAAGTCTTGTAAAAAAACGAGTGAGGTCGTCTTGATGTTGCAAGTTTGTGACCTTGGCTATGATGCTATTTTCTTGCAGACTAATTAAATGTGTTTAATGAAATGTGGTCATCTGTTGAATTAGCAACATTTTTTATCATAACAAAAGGCTTTGTTTCAAAATTAAATATATTTTGTTACTAAATAGATAAGAAAAGACCACATTTTTTCAGGAGATATGAAAAAAAATCCAGAAAACCTGTTTTTCAAATAGTTCATTCAGAAGTTACTTCATAAGTTCATTGACAAATAAAACATGTAAATAAATAACCAGCGGTTAAATAAAAGGCTTTGACGTGAATGATGGTGTTAAATAATTCTTTAAAATTACTTGTTTTGAAATATAAAACATTTTAAGTTTTATGACAATCGAACAGCAGTCATCGCAGGCCTCATTTTTTGTGACAAACAGTACTTGCTAGTTGGCATAATGGCAGAAGACCTACAAAGCAATGCAGACGACAGAAAAATATTTTGAAGTAGAAATCAGAAATATTTTAAGCCGACTTTAAAACATATGGAAATTTTGGGTTTATGTTAATTAAAATGGCATGGTGATAATAACTTGATAAACTAGATTAGCGTTTGCGGGATACCGCAAAAGCAGAGCAGCCCCGGAACTTTGGGTTTCGCCTTACCCTGTTCCGCCTTTTACAGGCCTCACCAAATTGGGAATTTTCTCGTGACCTTGACCTTTGACACTCAAGGTCACACAATCAATGAACACATTTCATTGAGTATAACATTATTGTAATGAAATAAAGTGTTAAAAATACAATTAATCCATTTTCTCCATATATGTTGACCTTGCTGTGACCTTGACCTTCGACAGTTAGTACCCAAAACTTTTTGAAAATGTTGAACTTCTCAAGAGATAATATATACAAAATCTAAACTTCATAGCACAAAAACTTTTCAAGTTATTGTGTTTAGAAGGAATTGCAATAACTCATATCTCATGACCTTGACCTTTGACCTTCAAGGTCACACAATAATTGAACACTTTTTATTGAGTATAACAATCATGTATTGATTAAAAGTGATCATAGTTAAAATAAAGCATTTTCGCTAAAACATGCTTACGTCATGACCTTGCTGTGACCTTGACCTTTGACAGATTGTAGCCAAAACCTTTTCAAATTTTTTTACTTTTCCAAGGATGATATATACCAAGTTAGAGCTTCATAGCACAAAAACTTTTCAAGTTACCGTGTTTACAAAGAATTTTGTGGTGATTTTATAACTCGTGACCTTGACCTTTGAACTTGAAAGTGAACATGTCATAATGATTCCCTGGAAGTATTAACATTTAGACATGTTCATGAGTTCTGAAAAGCTAAATGGGATAAAGTTATACCCCAATTTAGTGCATTTTGTAATAACTCATATCTCATGACCTTGACCTTTGACCTTCAAGGTCACACAATCATTGAACACTTTTTTTTGAGTATAACAATCATGTATTGATTAAAAGTGTTCATAGTTAAAATAAAGCATTTTCGCTAAAACATGCTTACGTCATGACCTTGCTGTGACCTTGACCTTTGACGGATTGTAGCCAAAACCTTTTCAAATTTTTTTACTTTTCTAAGGATGATATATACCAAGTTAGAGCTTCATAGCACAAAAACTTTTCAAGTTATCGCGTTTACAAGGAATTCTTAGTGTGAATACATAGCTCGTGACCTTGACCTTTGACCTTGAAAGTGAACATGTCAAAATCGTTCCCCCGAGGTATGAGGAGTAAGGTATGAATAAGAGTTCTGGAAAGCTTAGGGGAAAAAAGTTATAGCTAGTAGTACGAGTGCGGCGGCGGCGGCGGCGATGGAAACTTCACAAAAACTGATAGCAGCCCCGTCCTTAGACGGGGCTGCTAAATACTAATGAAGGTGTATCAAAGGATTTTTTTCGAGTTTTGAAATCATGATCAAGACGATTCAGCTTTTGTACTCAAGTATTGTGCGAGCACGCTCGTGTGTAAATGACGTCACGAACTTACAACACTCACGAACATAGAGTTCTCAACCATAACGGTTTCTCACTTGCATGTTTTTCAATTCAATAAAAACTGACTAACAGAAATCCAACATGGAAATTAATTTAAATTGAAAGGTAAGATTAAACATGGTTTGAACTTCTTTAAGAAACAAGGCAAAAGTGAGCGCAGCTCACATACCCCCGCCTGTAGTTTGACCGCCTTTCCTTGACGAAAATAGTGAAAAGTCATATGTTCTGATAAGTCCTAGGATTGTTATCGTATTTTTAAAATTAATTTGTCTGAATAGGTGTGAACTGGTATAACTATGATAATAAATGTTTTTCAACAAACTCTCACCCTCCATTCAGTTCCTTGTATATTCCAATATATGTATTCTTTGCAATTTCAAATATTATTTGAACTTTGGAATTTAAACCTCTAAAAGGCACAACAGCATCATATAGGTTACTGCCATACCAAGTTTGAAAATTCCACATGGTATAGTTTTTAAATTATGATCCGGAAACGACACAAAGTCCGAATATCTGACCGTTTTTGGTCAAAATTTCAAATTTTTTTGGAACGTTGGAGGTGAAACCCCTAAAAGGCACAACAGCATCATATAGGCTACTGCCATACCAAATTTGAATTTTCCAAGTGGTATAGTTTTTTAATTATGCTCCGGAAACGAGACGGAGTCCAGAAATCGGACTGTTTTTGGTCAAAATTTCAAAAATTATTTGAACCATTGAGATGAAACCCCTAAAAGGCACAACAGCATCATATAGGCTAATGTCATACCAAATTTGAATTTTCCAAGTGGTAAAGTGTTTCTAATTATGCTCCGGAAACGAGACAAAGTCCCGAAATCGGACTGTTTTTGGTCAAAATTTCAAAAATTATTTGAACCATTGAGATGAAACCCCTAAAAGGCACAACAGCACCATATAGGCTACTGCCATACCAAATTTGAAGTTTGTAAGTGGTATAGTTTTAGAGTAATGCTCCGGAAACCATTTCGGACGGACGCACACACGGACGCACGCACGCACGCACGGACACGCGGAGCGCTATATACCCCCGACTACGTCGTAGCGGGGGTATAATGATTCAATACAATGTACATTTACCAGAAGATAATTAATACTTCAGAATTATGTTTATCTTATTCTCATTAATTATAATTAACATTAATAAACATTACCTTCTGCTTTTTTCTTCATTGTCTTTGCCAATCTTTTGCACCAAGTCTTCTTAGTGCATGCATACCTGAAATGAAAATTATTTTTTGTGTTAAATCAAAAATGTCATATATTTCAAACTTGGTGTCTGTTAGTCACCAGCCTATAACAGACGGTTGATTATTGCATATGTATTTTATTAATGACTTCGCCATTATTTAGTTTCTATTGAGGGTTAGGGTTTGGGTGTATATTCTGTGCAGATGGGACCTTCTGCAATTACTGTAATTTCTCTATTAAATCAACATCTGCAATAATTTGACCACATAATATTTTACTCAGGAGAAATTAATTAATTGCAGTTTTCAATTTAGTTTTCAATATCTTCATAATGACAACATTGCTTTTATTATGTGGCCATCTTTTAGGACTAAATATTACACATGTTCTTGATATTTATCTAATATTTCAACCATAGTGATCAAAGCGAAAAATAGTTCAACCATAGACATTTTCTTAAAATTCTTTTGAAAATTGTAAGGGTTGAATTAATAGAAAAATCAAGGTGTATAAGTTTTCTGTTCTTAAATAATTCAAGGGACACCAAATAAGTAGTCAAGTTTCTCTTGGGCCCCTCCCTAGCAACAACACTGTAATATAAATCCTCATCTCTTCATTTAATACACCAATCATTCAAGTATCAATTATATCCAAAGACAATCCTATTTCACTTATCATTCAAGATATATTACCCATACACCATTCTATTTCACTAATCAATTACAATTGATAAATTCACTCAGTTAAACCAAAACTCTTAGATTCTTTGATGTGGGTATCGATTTTCCTGTAATTTCTATAATAATTGAATTAATCTTTTTAAATCATGTAATAAATTACACTCACGTTCTCGGCTTCTTTGACGCGGGCCTCCATTCCTCCTCCTCTCGCCCAACAGTGTGGGCTTTCTCGTGAAACTCTGTGCGGTCAAATGCGGGCTGGACAGTGGAGAGAAGAGCCGGCCACATGAAGATAGAGTGAAACCTGGCCCGCAACAGTTTGTACTCATCAGTCTCCCGTATCTTCTTCAGCTCTCGACAGTTCTCAATCATGTTGTGGGAAACCACTGACGTGCTTGTTTTCTTCTCTATGGCTTCCATTTGGACTTCTGCTGAGCTCATTGTTTCTGGCGACATTGCTGTCTTCATGCTGTTGGCAGAAGTGGTCTGTTGAGTTCCATTTTGTTGAGTCTGCAATGTCTTGGCAGCTTGCTTCTGTTGACTTTGAATTGCAATTAAAGTTGCGGAAGGTTCTTGAGGTTTATCGGTCAAGGTCTTGGCAGGCGCCTTCTGTTGAGCTGGGATTGACACTAAAGTTTTGGCTGGGACCTTTTGTAGATTTGGGACTGCTAGTAACATCTTGCTGGGAAGTAAACTTGTTGATAAAATGGCCTTGCGTGTAGGTACCCTCTGTTGACCCTTAATTGTCACAGACGTCTTGGTAGATGAATCGTGGGTTGAAATTGGGGTTTTGCTGGAACTTGATTTCTGTGGACTTTCAATTGCTATAGGGAACTCTGCAGATCCATTATGTGAATCGTGGACTGACACAAGGCTTTTGCTTGACAGCAATTTCTGTTGAGTTTGGACAGGTACAATTGTCAGCTTGTTATGTGCTGGATTTGTCCCACTAGAACACTTATCTTGTGCAACTGGCATAACTTTGATAATTTGAACACCAGGAGACGCATGGGAAAGTGTGTGAATTGTCTGACTATCACATTTCACAACCTTGTAGGATTTTTGGATCTGCCCACTTTCTGTCTTCACTTGGGTAAGGGAAGGTTGTGATTGGTTGGCTACAATCTCAATGACCTCTTGACCTCTGACGACTGGGCTTGCAAGAGTTGGTATTGTATTTGGCACTCGACCTCTCTTCCGTATAACCTCTGTTGTGTTCATCAACACTTGCTGTGATGGCAAACTCTCAGACATCGAGGGAAAAGGATTATAGAGGTTTCCACAATTGGTAACATGCTTTCTCCTGTTCAGGAGAAGGGTCTTGAAGGCAGACATGCTTGTCACATTTGGAGGCAGAAGAGGAAGAGAATGGACGCTTGCCTCCTCATCTTTGTCTGAATCACTAGAGATTGTCCCTGTATTGGTGGAAGCAGACGACACTTGGATTGAAGATTGGGTTGATGCTGAAGCTGGAGACGATGTTGAAGTTGATCCAGATTGAGATGCATGTTCATTAGGCTTCAAAGAATTTTTGGCAAATGTTGGTAATTTCTTTCTTGGAGAATTTTCAGCTATCTTCACTGATTCCTCTGCGAAAGAAAATCATAAAGGCATTTGAAATATGATCAGAATAAACTACTATCATGAATTTTTTTCAAAATGACTTGCAAATCTTCTAAAAGATTGTTTTACACTTTAGTTGCTGAATTATTTATTGATAAAGAAAACTACTCAATTTTGTCAACGTGTTAAAACAAAATGTATTATTTGCCCTGGGTTATAGATTTGCCAACTGAGAAAATAACAGATGTAATAAGACATGTGAAGGGACAAAAAAAATGGATATATTCTAGCTTATTTCTAACAGAAAAAATATCTTAAAATTGATGAATCTAAAATGGATGAAACTGGTCATCCGCTCAGGATAACACTCTAGCCTCCATCCCCAGGCAGGACATATTTACATATTCTCCTCTTTAAAGATCTTAATTTGATTGCGTTAAATCAAATTCTAAACTGACCTTTTCTTGTTCTTGTTCCTCCTGAATCTGTTAACAATTTTTTTTTCTTTATGAGTTCAGATAATTTCTTAATTGTTCCTCCTTTTGCCTGTTCCCTATTATCCAGTTTCTCTCGAACCCTTTCTTCAAAATGGGCTTCCATTGCCGTCTGCTCAGGGTCATCCATAGAAATGCCCTCTGACCTCTGAGCCTCTCTTTGAGAAACACTTCTCAGCATGTCAAAGTCAGCCATTGGCTCCTTCGCTGTCGGAATTGCCCTGACCTCATTGGTTGAAGATTTGCATGTGCTTGACCTACGACTAGCTTTTCTTGATGAGGATGTGGATGGGGTGGAGGTAGATTTTGGTGTGGATGTGGATGTTGAAGAGGATTTCGATTGTGTTGCTGTTGATCCAGGACTTGAGTTCTTGTGTTCTTGTGCATTAGCAAGCATCTTCTTTACGTCAATGTCCAAGGCCTTTGAACATAAACAAAAAAATTATTGAAATGGCTGCATGTAAAATCAACTAAAAACAGCATAATAAAGCATTCATGTAACAAACATATTTAAACGACCACAGAATTAGCTTACTTATATTCAGATCTATGCATTTGTATTTTAAGTGGCCTAACATACTAAATGAAACAAATTTTCTATATTGTCCAAATACAGTAGAACTCGGATATAACAAACTCCAAGGGACCAAAGAATTTAGTTTGCTATATCCGGTGTTCGCTATACACATATAATTTTAATAATATAATAGAGGGACGGGACTTGAAAATTTGTTCGCTATATCCGATTGTTAGCTATATCCGAGTTTGCGTTATCCGTGTTCTACTGTAGTATCAAACAAGCATTTGGCAGATTTTACTCTTTATCATTATCTGAAACTTGATAATGCATAAAGGTTTTGGAAATTTTTCACTTTTCATTATCATCTGTACAGGTGCTAATGCATAAAATTGTGCAATATCTTACTTTTCAATTTCATCACCAAATTTAATGTATCGATGCATATTTTACACAATCGCCCTATCACAGAATCTCTGAATGGTTATGCAAGTTTACCAAATACAAGGAAACACAAGAGATACACTTACCTTCATTACCAAATACAAGGAAACACAAGAGATACACTTATCTTCATTACCAAATACAAGGAAACACAAGAGATACACTTACCTTCATTACCAGGTTGAGGGATTTCACTTTGATGTTGCGTGTATCTTCTTCAGGCAAAATCCTGCTTCGAGCTGAAATTTTCAAATGAGTAAAATAGGCTTTCAAATCTTAAAGAAGCTAATCAGAATATAACCTGAATAATATGATCAAAATGAATTTTATATCATACACTTTAAGGGGTGAAAAAATTGAATGATAACCATATGAAAAAATAACAATAGTAACACCCCTACCAAGACTGTACTTTATAGAAGTTTTACATTTCTGTCTCCATCCTACAAAGATAATATTATCAATATATTAAATTTGCTATATTTCATATATTTGATGAGATATGTATGCATATCAATCATTCAGTTTGACTGATCACTGATTGGAAACTTGTTATTTCATTCGTGATTCTCTATCATTGGAACAAGTTATCAGTTTACTCGTTTTGTAAATGAGTAAATTGTTCAGCCATATGTGGCGATTACTTGTTAAGAGGGTATTTGATAAGATATGGCTTCAGTAACGTAACGAACATGACATATCCCATCAGTCCCATGAAAAGAGCCAAAAAATACAAATTGAAGTTGAAAAAATAAAAAGGCACATCTACCCTTGCTGACTAATTCACATACATAGATTTTTTTCGAGCTAGGTCTAACAGTTTTTAGTTCTGCATGAGAAACCAAATTTGTTAGGTTTCCGTGGAAACCGCCCAAAATAAATATAAAGGAGTTGAAAATACCAAAAGGGACATCTACAAATGTTCCCTTATCCACATACCAACTTTCATTGAACGGACAGAAGGACAAGACGATGACTATATCCCAAGGTATTACATACTGGTGGGATAATAAAAGCGAATGAAAAAGCTATACCTAAAACAAGATTACAGACCTACAAGGTCATTGAAAGTGCTTTGTATTAAAAGTACAGTCCCTTTAGGATTATCTTGGAAGCAACTCTTGGAGCAGGTTCTAGTATCTAGAAAAAGTGCCATATAAATATTGAAACCATTATCTATCATCATCAAAAAGCAACTCACTGAAGAACTTCCTTGGCCGACCCTTCTTCATCCTCCTCTTAGGTTTGTATATGGCTTGTGTTGCTAGCCTTAGTTGTTCTTCTTGTTTCCGCTTCTTTCTCATTGCAAAAAAGTTGTACGTTGCTTTTTTTCTTTGTAGCTGTGGCACTTTCGGTGGGGTGAGACTCTTAACTCCCGTCTTCATGTCACGGGAGATCTCGATCATTTTGCGGACGGATATGGTGCCCATTGCGGCAGTCTGGATTCTGGTGGCTAGCTCTTCCTGAGTCTTAGGCTAAAATATATGTGAAAAATAGGTGAAATTTCTTGTCACTGACAATGTTCGTAAGATTTTATTTTTTGGTGGTGCACACCAAAAACCCTTTCAGTTTCAAAAACACCACTTGGCCACAGCTGTCATCTGAATTAAGAAGAGGAAATCATATTGGGAATCTCTCCTATTTGAGATAACCAAAACCTCCAATATGGGTGTCATGTTAGGGCAGAGATAAATCGTGCCATAGGAAGCTTTTAGTCTGAGTGTTGTTAATTATTATGAAAGACCTAAAATGGCCTTTCGAGGTATCGAGTAATGATGACTACAAGAATCTTTTTCCAGATTCCCCAGATTTAAAACATTATTCAAAAATTCTAAAAAATGTGAAACTTACATCCATATTTTCAACCTCTGTTGACAGGTTGTTGGCCTTCTGTATGGACTGTATGTGTCTCATGATCATATCCTGTAGTTTTAGCCGATTCTCCACCACACGCTTGCGGGCATTTGTGGTGTAACCAAACATGGGAGGGGGGCGCGGCACCACCAGGTCACCTGAAATAATTTGACCATCATCATCATCATCATCATCATTGCTACTATCACAAATCACAACTTGAATCTAATCATTACTTTATTGATCATCATCATATTCATCAACTTCATCTTCATCATCATCGACAACTTGAATCTAATAATCATTTAAATCATCATCTTTATCTAAATCATCATCACCATCACCATTACCATCAACAACTTTAGTCTAATCATCATTACCATCATCATCTTTATCAGCTCAGTTTATCTACCAAAAAATTAATCTTTCTCATAAGGAAGAATTATATAAGTTATACCATTCAGAGGCGGGGGTCTTCGGCTCGTCGCATAACACCAAGCTCGAGGTGGATATCTCCCCATGCACCCCCGCCTCTGAATGGTATAACGAATTTATCCTAACGAATGTTTAAACAAAACGCATATAATATGAAGATAAAGAGTAGGAACTGCGTAAGTCATTTTACTATAGTTTGTTCAAAGCTACATATCGGTTGATCAAAAGTAACCAGCTTGATCATGTGTTCGAGGTAACATAAATTGTACATTTCAAGACGCTCAATCTGCACGCTTTTTTCATGCTTTTTATGTGCCGGGGTATAAATGATTTATTATCCCGCTGAAGAGGGTGATATCAGTATTTATTCAGGGTCACGTGGACCAATCAGAGATCGAGATTCTTACATGAGGTAGGATAACTTCATTATACCCCACTTCTGGTCTCGTTGCTAAGGTTTCCTTTGTTCTAACTGTAGGTGTATTGAGGGATACACCTCTCCTTTCTATGTTGTAACTGTAGGTTATCCACCAGCACTGATACGCCTCTACTATTCTGATACACCAACTCTTTATTGATAATCTACACTTAGCCAGGAGATGAGATCTTTTAAACCGCAATGAGAAGAGTATTGTTAATATTCAATCGATTTAGTTAGGTCAAGAGCTGTATACTTAAAGATTGATGGAATGATCTTCTTCATAAAATATGACTCGACCAGAGTGGGGTATAAGTCAGATATAACCACACTTCCCTCGGTGTATTGCTCAATAACCTCCTGTTTGAATCATGGTTCCTCAGCTCCGCTTCGCTACGTCTTTAGAGCCACGATTCAAAAGGGAGGTTATTGATCGATACACCGAGGGAAGTGTGGGTATATCTATAACTTACCCACTCAAATATAGTTTGGATTATTTCACAATGGTGCAAGTGAGTTTCAATATTACACTGGACATTTCTTGCCATTTGACTCCTTTTAAAATTCCCCTTGACCGATGACTTTGTTCTCAAGCTGCTGTTTCTGTAACGCCATTCTCTCAATACAGAGATTGCGTAGGTCAACAAATCTTGATTTAACCTTTGTTGTTATAAGAGCAAGTGAAAGGCTCGAAAGTTAGGATCCTGATAAGATTAGCTGTCCAATCTGGAAGACTGTTTGGAAATAAATCATTTTAAAAGCCTCTGTCATTTCTCAATATTCTTAATTTCTCCAAAAATGGTATTTATCAGATACTTGCTTTTCATTTTGAGTCTCCTTGACAAAACACTGTTTCATAACTAAATCATAGCCCCTGGTGACAATTTGCAAGAGGTGCTTTCATTGGCTGGACTGTTTCTGATAGTTTGTGGTGCTATTTTTTTACAATAAACAAATGTGACTGAAACCAAAATCCAGTTCCAAATACAAGGGGCGTATGAAGAGATTTTCTGATCCACTAAAGGTTGCTTCAAATGCGTTTGAAAATTAGGAAAAGATACAAGAAGAGGGGGTCAGTTATATTTTGATAGGCGTATGCTCCCCTTAATCAGACGAGTCCCCTCTTCCTCCCGCCCCCCTTGTACAACAGATAAGATCAGAATGCTATGACGTGACCAATATCTGTAGGAGGAAATGTTGGATCCTGACCTTGTGCTCGATCAAGCTCCTGTTTCTTGTAGTCGTCTCGGTGCACGCAGAGCTCCCGCTGGAAGTTGTGCCACGAGAGGGCTTCCATCTTCTTCTGCTCTTCCCTCGATAGGTGGTAACCTAGCAACCCACGTCTCGTTGACTCCTGCACACAACAAGCTTACAATGGTCGAAAGTCTTCACAAAACTTTAATTACCAGTATCGTATCATCACTGTAGGCGGTCAGTTAAGGGGGTCAGTTTAGCCTTTTCTGAGGGGAAAGGACCTTGCAATGGTAAAAGTATCCTACTTCTCCAAATTTCAAGAGACATCAAGTAAAAGGGTGGGCAAATTTCCACAAGATCTCCCAGGAAAAACACTGGGTCATAGGTTTTGGGGGGTTCATTAATTGAAAACATTGGTTCACCCGTAAGAATTTGACGGCAACTTTCAAAATACAAATGTATCCCCCTTCTGGTTACAATGGTTTTCCTATGATGGTCAGCAACACTACTAAGGTACATGAAGTTACTTATTAGAGCGATTGGCTCTGAATCTCCGCAGGCTCTGTTACTTATTTGATTGGCTAATATTTTATATCCATCAAAATATTCAATATCAACTAAATTAAACCTCTGGAAACTCATTTAGAATTTGAGGCGGTTTTCATTGGAAATTGAAAATACTCAGTGAAGACAACATCTCAAAACAGGTTATCTCACAATCAATGATTGACATAAACATTAGTATATACATAAGTATGTTAATAGTGACAATTTTTCAGTTAAGCCTTGGTGTAAATCACATGTTAAAGTTCAGGAACTGTTCGAAGAAAGTATGTTTAACTGGATTCTATTTTGCGTAATTACCGTCTTTCTAACAGGACTAGGTAAATGCTAAGTAACATCTGTCTTTTGCAGATTACAAGAACTGTAAATTCAGTGGGCTCTAAGCTAACCCCGATGCAAACATCATTGCTTTTTGTCATGCCTGTGGGTCATGACCTATCCATTTCCACTCACCGGAAGTCCGTCAAACCACTGTGATCTCATCCTAAAATTCTCAAGACGTCTATACCGCTGTAGTACCATGTTTTCTGACCGCCCAGTTAACCGATCTGCTATCTTTTTCCAACTCTCTGCAAAATACAAGAATAAGGATGTTCTGAATTCGCCCTCAAGGAAAACAACACTCGCGCAGTAACCAAAAATTTCAACATATATCGAAACTGTTTGATTATCTTGTAAGGTTAGGTGAGATTTTTGCCGCTTTATTTTGCCGTTTACTTACGCTTTCAAGAGTATTTCACTCATATCACGTCTGCTAGTATTACAGCAGGCAGGAAGCCTGCAACACTATTGTGGCTAGGCATTGTGGTAAAACCTGCCAGCTAGTAAACTGGAGCTAGTAAACCATGGATGAAACTTAGCTGAAATTCAGAGTAGCAGAGCATCCAAACCTGACTTTGGTAGAACAGTTCTCCTACATCATTTTTATCTATTTGCAATAACTCACTTGTGCCGAGCTCTTGAGCAGCTTTGAGCAGTTCTTTGTCTTCCTCGTATGTCCAGTTACCGATACGGAGACGGGGGTCGAGGCAGTTCAACCATCTGCAAGAAAACACATCAACTTTCATCCAATAATCTTTATACAAAAAAAAGGCATAAAGTGGCAAAGGTTCTTAGTTAAAATTGCTTGAATAACCCAACAAGGGTGACATACCATAGGTTTTTCTCTGCTGACCCTTATTAAAAACTGAATCATTGAAAACAAAGAGCATTTATACACTTAATCAATGAGGTGTGTATTGTCAGTATTCATCAGTCGTGTATATCCTATATTGGTGCACTACCCCACATCAAATTTTCTCGTCCACCATTTTGGAATTTATGTTCTGGTGAAATCTTGGACACGTACAAACCTTGACTCTGGTAACCACTACTAAACCTGAAACCATTGAAAACTGAGTCATTTCAGTTTGTGAGTTGGACTTTTAACATTGCGTGGGCAATATTTCAACCATTAGCAGCGTGTGAATCATTTAAACAGAGGCATGTTCGTCACAACTATATACCTAAATCTGTGAATAAAGGTATATATGTACTGCCTGTGTCCATAACAATCTTAATCTTAACTCTGTGAATAGAGGAATGTACTGCTTGTGTCTATATAAGTCGAATACCATTTTGTGAGGAGAGATATGTATGTACTGCCTGTGTCTAAAACAATGGTATATCCTAATTTTGTGAATAGAGGTATGTTCCCCTGTGTCCATAACAATCAGAACTCGGATATATAACGAACTCCAAGGGACCAAAGAATTTAGTTTGCTATAACAGGAGTTCGCTATACGCATATTACGGTATGTTAATGATATTATATAGACACTGAAATTGAAAATTCTGCATTCTACTGTATCCTAAATCTGTGAAGATAGGTATTTATTATATGATTGAGGGTGAAATACTCTGTTCTATCAGTGAAATAAACCCTCTATCTGGCTACAGTGGCGATAACCTTTATCGTCAACTCTACTGAGTGTTGATAAAGTTTCGAGTGACGTCAAGTTCAAGAGTTTGATGTCATGCAACAATGGTCTGACATCATAAATTCTAATATGACGTCACACTTTTACCGTGGTGACGGGCTCTTCCAAGCGGCCGCTCAACATGAAATTGGCATTTTTGGACGTATTTAGAAGGATTTCATCATATAATAAATAAAATATCTGTCAATTCTTGACAAATACCATGTTTATCTCATCTTGTGAGGTAGAATAGTTAAATATTTTCACTCGTGACTGCGCCTTTGTAAAAATATAAACTTTCTACCTCACTCGATGAGATAAGACATGGTATTAGATAAAAAAAGACAGATATCCTCTATGTTCTGCCTGTGCCCATCACATCTGTGTACCCTAATTCTGTAATGGACTAACCTGTCCCTGCACTGGACGGAGGTGCGACCAGGCACAAAGTCTGAGAGTCTTGTCCAGCTCTTGATGCCCACCAAGTTGACTGCAGTGAAGAGGCTCTGAAAAAGGGTTTTGAAAAGCTTCATTCTTTTGCCCTTAACCCTTACGATGCGGGTATATATTTTTGCTCTACAAGCCCACGTGGCGGAATTGTTTTGTCCGGTGCCAGCCACCGTTATATCCTGATTGACCGCTTCTTTATTTTTGTGCGGGGATATACATATGATACATGGAAATAAAGACAATTCTCTTCTCTATACGATGATGTAAAACTTATAAAATTATCTCTAATGGTTCGTGAGATATAAATGCCGCAAGGTGGGTACCCTTAATCATTTTGAGGTAAAAAATACAATTTGCGGCACTTGTCGCAACGCTTGCCGTTTCTGTGTTTTTGTGCGCGCATATACATATGATACATGGAAATAAAGACAATTCTTTCTTCTACACGATGATGTAAAAATTATAGAATTATCTCTAATGGTTCGTGAGATATGAATGCCGCAAGGTGGGTACCCTCAATCATTTTTTAGAAAAGGTTTGATATTTTATATCCGGGAGCAGCCAAGACTGCTTGCAGTCAATTATAGCCTTATCCTGAAAGATACGGATTTCGCCAAGAGGGCTTACGTGCCATTTTATATTTGGCCCGTAAATATCACGCGCCCCGCATCGTAAGGGTTAAGTAACCAGACATAAAATAAATTTACAAGAATGTTATATTTGAATTGTGTTGGATTGTATTGATAAAACAGTGCCAATTGACCCTTTGACATACATCGAAGTTTCAGCTTGTAAAAATGTCTATATCATTGTGTCTAGATTTCTACATAAAAATTATTATTATTTTGAAAATAGGAAAACGAAGGCTGCAAAATTACGTTATTGAATAACAATGTAGCTTTGGAACTAAACAGATTTTGAATATGTTCTCAAAGGGTCTAATTAACACATCAGATCTGTGAGGGATGAAAGCAGGAAATGAATGAATTGATACGGTTAATCCAGAAAACAGGTCGATTTCCAAATTCACATACATTTCTATATCATTCAAATGCTGCTGAAACGTTATTTCCAAAGAAAGGAGGCAAATATTACCAGATCCTCTTCCTTGGTCCAGGGTCCACGGCTCATGTTTGGATCAATCTGATGGAACCGCTGGAAGCACATCGTTCCACTCCGGTTCTCCATATACCCTGACACTGAGAATGCAAAAAATAGATACTTGCTTTTGTGTCATTTTTAAGAGTTTTTAAACTCATGAGCATGACTATTTGGCCGACGGTATTTTGTGAAAAGGGATATAAAGACAAAAGACTGACTATCCTGCTCCATCAGTGTATATGTCACCTCGTTGAACTCAAACACATCCCTGATATCAATTGGGTCGCCTTATATAGCCAGCCAATCAAATTATGCTCTCTCAGCAATTGGCAAACCTACCTGGATGACTCTTGTGAGATTTAAATCAACCAAATAGAGGTGCAGGGATCACCTTGGTTCAAAGTATGAAAGGGTAAAAAATCTCCCCTTTGCCTAAAATAATGGAATTTTCAGAGAAAGCAATGGGATGTTTGAGGTGAAAAATAATAGTTTTTAGTTTTGCAATGAGACTTTATCCCCTCATTAGTATTGATAATGGGATATCTTGATATATCAATGGGTAAATATCCCCAAATCCCTGTCCAAAGTGATCCCTGGAGGTGCTATTACCGGTAACTAACTTAAGGTGTGCTTCTGATACTGCTCAGTTCTATAAGATGTCCACTTGAGATAAGGCGAGGAGGTTTTGGTTTATCGGAACAATGGGTGGTACTGTGCTGACATCTCTTGAGAACCATGTATGGAATTTGAAATAGTTTGGCTGAACACATACAGGATAAAACACTTTGAGTAAATTGTGATTCAAGGGTTTTGACACAAAGGATTTCATGGATGTGTTGGAGCTCGTTCGCTAACGGAGAAGAAAGAACAAAGATGAAGCTTACTAAGATTAAGATTACCAATTAAGCCAAAGAGACGTCCCTCTAACTGAAGCCAGTAGGAATTCTTTTAAGTCCCCCTGTAATACTGGCAGACTAAGATTTCAAGACCCAATGGTAATAAGGTGAATCCACACACACAAAAACCATCTCAAAGGAAAAGCGTCTCGGAGAACATCATGATAAGACCAATGTCCATACCTTTAGACCAGATGAGTCGCTGGCCAGAGATCCGCGTATTATCCACAATCTCCAGTAGCGTCTTGTCTTCCTCCTCCGTCCACGGTCTGTGGAAATAGTTAATCAATCATATATCCATGTATTGTCACAAGAGACAAACCATCCTGATATAACCTGATACAAACAAATAGTATAATTCATTCCCTACGAGGGCAGTCACATCGGGGATGCCTTAGGGCAACATATCACTTTTTCATTGTCACGTCATTTTATAAACAATGCGTTGACGTCGGTTCATCTATGAAGTTGGTAGACTGCAAATGCTGTGAAGTAGTTTTTGAATGTTTTCTCTAATTTCGAGACTTATAAACAATATTTGTTTGTGCCCATGACAAACTATGTTAACATTTTGTGCCTAAATATCAATATATTTCTCGCTCTCGCTCGGGAAATTCTAATATTTAGACACTTGTGTGGTAAACATAGTATGTGATGGACACTTCCATTACCCTCACTCAAATGAATACAAGGTGTTCACAGAAAACTTACAACAACCATCAATGTTTGTTGGATATTTTATCTTATTCCATCCTGCTACATCAGCGTATAGATCTCCGTGTTATGCTCCAACCTATCCCCTGATATCCTTCTCTGGCATTCAGCCGTATACGGTGATGTAGCAGGATGATCTTATTCCTGGGCTAAAACTTATCGGATCACGTTAACTTACACTCTTGTGTTTGCGATATTCAGCTCTGTCTGGTATCGTCTCAGACACATGTATGGCGTGCGCCCTGTCTGAAACAAGTACACATGGATATTGACATATTGTTAATATCAATTTTAGTTTTAGTTTTACCACAGAATAATTTTCCTTCAGAGATAATTTCCTGTTTCGTACATAAAATAATATAAACCTGTTAAGTTTTATTAACTGTGACCTAAAAGCTAGACTACCATGCAACTAGTATGCTCTATGCCCTTACAATAGATGAGAAATATATTTGGAAATAAAAGGACAACACAAAATGTTGTCTGAAAAAATAGAGCCATTGGCTCTGTAGCTCATCAGGTTTCATCATCAATTATGCTGTAGAGTGTGGCCAATGTGATTCCCCCTTTGTAGAGGCTTCAGGGTCACCAATCATAAAATTAAGTACATAGGCGACAAGTTTCAGTTTTCTAGGCCTTAAGCTTTAGGAGAAGAAGATGAAAATAGATTTGAAGGACGTTCCTGTTGCCTTTATTAGGGGCAACAGGGTCACCAAAGCTACAATTCATAATCATCACTAGTCAAGGAGTCTGTTCACAAAGTTTCAGCTTTCTAGGCCTCATGGTTCAGGAGAAGAAGATGAAAATAGGTTTTTAGGGCGTGGCCCCTGTGGCCCTTATTAGGGGCCAAAGGGCCACCAAAGCTACAATTTATAATCCTCACTAGCAAAGGAGTCTGTACACAAAGTTTCAGCTTTCTAGGCCTCATGGTTCTGGAGGAGACGATGAAAATAGGTTTTTAGGGCGTGGCACCTGTGGCCCTTAATAGGGGTCACAGGGCCACCAAAGCTACAATTTATAATCCTCACTAGCCAAGGAGTCGGTACACAAAGTTTCAGCTTTCTAGGCCTTATGCTTCTGGAGAAGAAGATGAAAATACGTTTTTAGGGTGTGGCCCCTGTGGCCCTTTTTAGGGGTCACAGGGCCACCAAAGCTACAATTTATAATCCTCACTAGCCAAGGAGTCTGTACACAAAGTTTCAGCTTTTTAGGCCTTATGGTTCTGGAGAAGAAGATGAAAATAGGTTTTTAGGGCGTGGCCCCTGTGGCCCTTATTAGGGGTCACAGGGCCACTAAGGCTACAATTTATAATCCTCACTAGCCAAGGAGTCTGTACACAAAGTTTAAGCTTTCTAGGCCTTATGGTTCTGGAGAAGAAGTAGAAATTCCACAAAGGATACGGACGGACGCCGGACACCATGCCATGCCATAAGCCCATCAGGCCTTACAGGCCAGATGAGCTAAAAAATTAGGTATTTTTATCAATTTTGGCAATTTGGAGACCAACAACATAACATACAACACCAACTGAGTTTGCATTCAAAGAAAGGATTTCAAATGCAACAACACAAAGGCAGACATGCTATGTAACTTTACACTCCAACTGCAATCAAATCTCATTTATAAGGACGTTTTGGTTGTATGTGAAAATCATTCAATTGTGAGTTGTCCGGTATCTGAATCAAACGATGCTGTCTTTGGTATGTTTAAGATATTCCCACCATCAATTTCAATGAATGAGGATTCTGCTTATTGATCAATCAAGCTTAAACAAGTGCTGAGGAGATTAACAATTACCGCAGCAAGTCCATTTGAAGACAGTTTTGATAGTGGGTATGCTAATTAATGAACGGAACGTCCAGTTGTCTGGATGTGATTTCAGTACAAATATACAGACGTGGTTGAAAAATCAGCGTCCGGATCTGGAAGCATGTGGTCAAGGATAAGTGAGTACATTTACTTGGGAAAATATTCATTTAACAATAAAATCGTTGTTTCAAGTAATATGAGGTCCAGATTAGCGAGGTTTGACTATACATCATATGCAAAAGGTATAGACTTTTTACAACTCACTTGCAGTAGTCTGGCAATGGAGACCCAATCTTTCTCCTTGAACTGTGCAGCCAACTGCGTGAGCTGAACGTCCTCTGCTGGTTCCCACTTGCCTCGGTTCACTGTCGGGTTCAACATGTTCAGCCACATCATCTTACACTCCTCAAACGTCTTGCGCCCATCGTACTGGAAATTGTAGAAATCTTTGTTTAGATTTTAAAAGCATCCTTAGTTCTTTGGCTAATGAAATAAGATAGATAAGATCATTCTTTATTGGCTAAAGGGAATTTGTCATACATTTTAAGAGAGCATGAAATATAACACACATATACAAATATTTACAAATGGGACATCCCTTCAGCTCACTTGGTAGGGTGTCAATTTGATTTGGTTTGAATTCTGTTGAAGGTAATCTCACAATGATCTGTTACATCATAATATTCCCTAAATGCTTACTTCAACTTGCAAACAGTATTAAAAGATACAGTATTTAAGGCAAGGAATACGATATTCAAACATTATTTCCAAACAAAATATAAGAAGAAGGTCTTGCGTGTGTGTAATTCTAGTGTACTCAAAAATCATTACTCACATCTCTATTTTTCTCAAATGTCTATATTTGGAATAACAATCATACTGGTATATAGAATTCTTACACATTATAATATTGTTATGCATACTTAGCGACTCTTTTCGCTGCAAAACAAAGATTTAATTTTTCAAATTTCAATGTCAGTGACATCATAACCTGTGGGTGTCATTATAGATAATTTTGTCAATAAAAGAACTTACTGCTAAGTTTGATATTTTCATCCAGTCCACCTTTGTAGGATCAACATTCCTCAACAAGTCCTCTCTAGATGTAGCCCTGGACAGATAAATAAATAATAAGTAATAATAAATCATATCAATTTTAATAAATTTGATGTGTGTCACATATGACAAAGTGTCATTCGATCAAGAACTGTTGCAAGAGAGTATCATTCAAAGCAAATCGACGTTTTATAGTGACAAAAAGAAGGTTTGGAGTGGGGATTGTGATTGAAAATCAGACATTGGCGAATGTCAATCAGTCACACGTAATACTGGAGACTCATTGAAAGCATTCAGAAGAACAGTTACAAGTCGATACTGTTCGATAATTTATATAACTATCTATGTAAGTTGGACGTGTATAGTGCCTTCCACGAACATAAATGCCATTTTTAGATTTCCATTGAAAACAAGTGTTTATTGTATAGTTGCCATTTTGAGATGACTGTGTGAGATTTTGGGGATTTACAAAATGAATTATGCCATTTACATTATCAAAACAAACTGATTTATGATGAACAAGAAGACATAGTCATCAACATCCCCCGCCAGATTTGTTCTTATTTTAGATTAAGTCAGAACCTTCTCCTAAATACTCGAGTGTACTCAAAAATATCATGACACCAAACTCCGGAAAAATATTTGCGCGGGGGATAATAACATGAAGTGGCACAGTTTCCATAGAGACAACGAATAAGAAATTAGTTCAATAGAAAAACAAATTCTTTACTGTAAGGATGTATTTTTGTGAATTCAAATACAATTTGAGACCATAAAAGGTACTTGACAATTACAAGGGTGTAATTTCTTATATAGTTTCGGCACAAATCAAAGACTCTGCCCTTTATTTCACAATATATTTTTTTGTTTTTCAGTTTCTTTGTGACCTCAGGAAACAAAGAGAAAAGATCCAACAAAATTAAGTGAGTGAGTTATTGTTTTACGCCGCTTGGCCAGAACAAAATTTAAATGACGTCACTAGGAATGGCCGTAGTCTAGGATTTTCAGCCCTCCGGTGTCTTGCTTTCTATTTAGTTCAGGGCAAAACAGTATCTTATAGCAAAACACACAAGGATTTCTCAAATGAAATACCTCCTAACTGCAATCTCCTCTTCAATCGCATCTATACGCTTACTGATGACGTCTATTTCTTCCGACTTGCTGCATTTTTCAAGCTTCTCCTGTTCCAATTCCAATCTGAAACAAGCTGTGTTTGTAAAACACTGATGCCCACGAAGCCAAGGTCAAGGTCATGAGGTCAAAAGTAATGACCTCATTTGAAAGGTCCTATCATGATAGATGCACATGTGAAATTTCAAAGGTCTGTCCCCAAAGCAATCAAAATTTACGAGCAAGGTTAAAGTTTTTTGTGACAGACAGACAGAAAAAATCTGATGGACACCAAGGTATTGAATAAGCTTTGTGAATTCAAAAACACAGTTGCAATAAGACAGCTTTTTGCACACATAAACACAACATAATTTTATCAAAATCCAACTTTGAAGTAGATTTAGATAGGGTGTTTAATCTACATGCCACAGGTCAAAGGTCAAATACAACGTACTTGCTCATAAGAGGTTGCAGGAGGTGCTGTAGAGCATCTTCAGCGACAGCATCGGACATCTTCCTCCTGTCTCGCTTCAACCCTGAAGCACAAACACACAGTTTAAATTGATCAAAGGTTATCAACCGCAGTATTAAATGGGTTTTTATCAATTAATGATATGCATTTGTTATTTCAAACCAGCTGAATGAAGAGGATGAGATAAAATTGGGTAAGACAAGAATAATCACTGATAATGATGACAATAATAAGTATATTTGTAAAGTACAATCTTAATAATTTATTCTGACTATCAATTATTGGTTTGTGTATTGTAATTTTTGACACTATCAGAATAACAAATTTGGCATAAATGTACATTATCAGTGAATAATGGAAAGATAAAATTTCAAAAATAAAAGTACCGAGGGTACAGAAGCTCACCTTAAAATGAATGATGTGGTAAAATGGTTTAATTATACATGTAACTATTTTATATAATTGATTATGGCTGCCATCATGATTTTTTTATCTTTTAAAATACTAGTCTTCTTTTGGAAACGACTAGAGCTTGAACAAACATTAATACACGAATGATATAATCATGATAAGTTAACAAGCAGTAGGTTTTTGTATTCCCTTTTTCTATATCTATGGCTGAATTGGTGACCATCTTGTACTTTTTAATCTTCAAAATACTACTTTTATGTGGGCATCCGTATTAATTTCATTATGATATCTTCATTGGTTTAGGTGTATTCATTTAAATGTCATTCATTACTTACAGGATGGTGGCCACTTACATTTGTTTTGTAGTGAATCATTAATATGATTTCAAGATTATTTCACTGATGGTTATGCTGCATGGGATATTGAGAATCCCAAAAGTACAGATTTTTCAAGGAAAATGAATGACTGATTGAGAGGAAAGTCATTAACACAGCAATGCATAAGACACGTTTATTTTGTTCACATAATATTTACATGTCAAGTGACCATGAGATGTCTTTCATTAAAGTATCAATTTATTTAACACTCATACAGTACTATAATGGTAAACATTTTTGCATTGTCAAATCAACAGAGATATATGACAAATCAAATTTCCTTACTTTTCTTACTAAACCCTTTTCGATTTTCATCTGCATATTTATTCCACATCAACTTATCATGTAGATTGCTAAACACAAAGCTTATTGTAGACAAGTTTTGTGTAAGTTGTTATTCTTAGAAAGAACATATCACTGTCATGAGAATACAAGTCCATAACTTTTATTGCATACACATGGGCCATGGCCATATAGCATAATGCTCTACCATATCAATTGGGTCAGGTTGATTATGCAACAGACTAGCAGCTGACACTGTGATGCTAGCAGCCTGCCTTGGGATGTGTATTAGACAGCATAGTGGAATATCTGAACTCTGGTTGACCCCTTATGTGTGGTATTTAAAGGAATATAAGGGAGATACCATTGTTTAAAATTTAACATGTTTAATGTGATTTGGTTTTTGCAGCTAGTTGCCATAAAGATTTTAAACAAATTAATCAATTATGTTTGTCTTTCATCTTAATTTTTATTAGAAACACTTAAAAATATAGAACAACTTGCACGACAATCTTAAATATTCCATATTTAAGATAATATTATGATTAGTAAGTTCAAATTAGAGAATTTATATGGTGCCAGTGATCACTTGATGAAAGCTTAAAATTTAATAATAATGATGTGTCATCTGCAGCTGAAAAGTCAATATGGCTGCTATTGCGGCCATCTTGGATTCTCAAAACTGAAACGTCTACCTTTCTGTGCGGAATCACTATAGGTATAACATACTACAATATAATAAAAGTACCGAGGGTACAGAAGCTCACCTTAAAATTAATGATGTGGTAATATGGTTTTATTGTGTAACCATCTTTTTTATGATAATTGATTATGGCTGCCATCGTGATTTTTTTATCTTTTAAAATGCTATTCTTCTGTTGGAAACCACTAGAGCTTGAACAAACATTAATACAAGAATGATATAATCATGATTTGTTAACAAGCAGTAGGTTTTTGTAAAACTTTTTTGTATATCTATGGCTGAATTGGTGACCATCTTGGATTTTTTAATCTTCAAAATGGTACTTTTATGTGGGCATCTGTATTAATTTCATTATGATATCTTGATTGGTTTAGGAGTATTCATTTAGTCACACTCTCAACTTCCAAAGAACTAAAAAGATGATGCACATAAACATTTGGAATATATTCCTCTGACACAAATCACAAATTCAGCTAGTGATAAGTCCAATTACCAAAGTAAACTGTCCAGGTCAATGTCTCATGTAATTCTAACTGAAGATTTCTGAATATCTTAAATCTTGACATATGTTAGTGCAATCTGATTGGTCAGAATAGGCTAGCAACATGGGGGTTTATGCTAATTACTAGAAATGATGACCTATGATGACCTCTTGCACCTGCATGTAGCTTATGTAACTTATCCTCTTATGTAAGTTACTGTTATTCCATATAGTGAGTGTCCTCCCCTCATTTCAATATGCAATATGCAATATGCAACAGATACCCTTTAGAGGAGAGTTGCAGGAGAGGGGCTGGAAGGATAGGGGGTAGGGGGGGGGGGGGGGGGGGGGGATAGAAGGGGTGGGGGTAAAAAAGAGGTTTGCAATGGAAATAATCTGGAGGTCAACTCAGTAATATGTTTATTGAAGTATCTTAACTAACAGAGAGAATTGGTGAGAAAGACTTTGTAAAAAAAGAATTGTTCAGACAGCTGTTCAATGAATGCTGTTTTGAAGATGAATATTATATCTTTTATTAGCATGACAAACAAAATAAAAGATAATTAGTTATTCATTAACCAAAATTTTCAATTTGGAATAAATTAATTGCATGGGAACAAAGGAGTAAAAAACCTTACAGTTAGTGTTGGGAGTGAACAAATTTAATCATTTTAAATGCTTTTGAAAAGGATTTGTTTGAATTGAATGATCATTATAATTATCTAGATAATCATTGTTCAGACCGTAATCAGATATAGATGATTAAAAAATGTATATTTATCCCTCACTGGCTATGTTATTTGCCATATATGAAGTGTCAGGAATTATGTAACCCACTGATGGAGTGAACAACTTTTATTATTTTATGTTTTATTAAAAAAGATTTATTAAAACAGTCATGCTTCAGGCTGTTCGCAGATAAAGATGATTCATACATTTTTTTGTAACTGTATTTATAGTGTTGATAAATATTACAACAAGCATATCAATACAAATATAATGACATTGATTTGATTGATCAGCAAATGTATTCGTTTCAATGAATTTCATGAAATCTAATTGAAAATTCAATATAATTGACATATTGACCATCTTGGATTCTTGATAATAAAATAAATGCGTCTTTGTCAGGAATCAATATATAAAAAAATACTCACTTTTCAGAATGATATCTTAATTGATTTAGTAGGAGTAGTACTTGGCCTGAAATCTAATTGAAAAATAATGACTTATATGATGACATGTTGTTCCCAGAACCCCTTCGAAGCATGATACAATTATCATTTAGTTTTACAGGTATTTATAAAACACATGGTATTGGAACTGGAACCTGATACAAAATACCTCTATTATTAACTTATCATGTAGATTACTGTACATAAAAGCACATTCTTGACTTGTTAATATTAACTCATCGTGCAGATTGTTGTACACAAAAGCTGATTCTTGACTTGTTTAAATTGTTATTTGTAAAAAGTATTACTATTATTAGAATACAAGTATACTTTTCATAAAGACAATTTATATACTTTCCATAAAGTCCATTATGTTCTATTTATCAATAAGGGCAGGATTACTATGCAATATACAAGCAGGCAGGGCTGCTAGCCCCAGATCCTTAAGGAGAGTGTAGCAATTTGTGTATTTGGCTTTGTGTAAGTATATTTGGAGAAGCACCCTAGTGTGCTGAGCATGTAAACCTGAACTCTGGCTAAGCCCTTATGTGTGGTATTAAAAGACTTGACGGGAGAGAACATGAATTGTTGTGAAAGTAAATATAATTTCACAAAATATAGTTAGCTTATGTCCTAAATTGATTATGTGTCAAGAAGAACTTCTGTTAGATATAGAAATGGTACAAATATGAGTAAAACACAGGAACTGGAACCTGATGCAAAATAACTCTTTCCACATCAACTTATGTAGATTGCTAAACACAAAGCTTATTGTTGACAAATTTTGTGTAAGTTGTTTTTCTTAGAAAGAACATTTCACTGTCATGAGAATACAAGTCTAATTTCCATAACTCTTATTGCATACACATGGCCATATAGCATAATGCTCTACCATATCAATTGGGTCAGGTTGATTATGCAACAGACTAGCAGCTGAGACTGTGATGCAGCCTGTATTGGGATGTGTATTAGAAATGCATAGTGGACTCAGCAGGAATATCTGAACTCTGGTTGACCTCTTTTGTGTGGTATTTAAAGGAATATAAGGGAGATAAAATTGTTTAAAATTCAACATGATGTTTAATGTCATTGGGTTTTTGCAGCTAGTTGCCATAAATATTTTAAACAAATTAATTAATTATGTTTGTCTTTCATCTTAATGTTTTAAAAACACTTAAAAATATAGAACAACTTGCATGACAATCTTAAATATTCCATATTCAAGATAATGTTATGATTAGTAAGTTCAAATTAGAGAATTTATATGGTGCGAGTGAACACTTGATGAAAGCTTAAAATTTAGTAATAATGATGTGTCATCTGCAGCTGAAAAGTCAATATGGCTGCTATCGCGGCCATCTTGGATTCTCAAAACTGAAACGTCTACCTTTGTGGGAGGAATCACTATAGGTATAACATACTACAATATGAAAATGATATCTAGATTGGTTTAGGAAAAGGAGTCATTTTAATGAAATCTAATTGAAAATTCAATATGGCTGCCATGGCGGCCATATTGGATTCTCAAACCTGAAACGTCTACCTTTCTGTGCGGATTCACCATAGTTATAACATACTACAATTTCAGAATGATATCTAGAGTGGTTTAGAAAGAGTAGTCTTTTCATGAAATCTAATTGAAAATTCAATATGGCTGCCATAGCGGCCATCTTGGATTCTCAAAACTGAAACGTCTACCTTTCTGTGAGGAATCACCATGGGTATAACATACTACGATTTCAGAATGATATCTGCATTCGTTTAGGAGGAGTAGTCTTTTTCCTGAAATCTAATTGAAAATTCAATATGGCTGCCATGGCGGCCATCTTGGATTCTCAAACCTGAAACGTCTACCTTTCTGTGAGGAATCACCATGGGTATAACATACTACAATTTCAGAATGATATCTGGATTCGTTTAGGAGGAGTAGTCTTTTTCCTGAAATCTAATTGAAAATTCAATATGGCTGCCATGGCGGACATCCTGGATTTTCAAAACTGAAACGTCTACCTTTCTGTGAGGAATCACCATGGGTATAACATAATACAATTTCAGAATGATATCTGGATTTGTTTAGGAGGAGTAGTCTTTTTCATGAAATCTAATTGAAAATTCAATATGGCTGCCATGGCGGCCATCTTGGATTCTCAAAACTGAAACGTCTACCTTTCTGTGAGGAATCACTATGGGTATAACATACTACAATTTCAGAATGATATCTGCATTCGTTTAGGAGGAGTAGTCTTTTTCCTGAAATCTAATTGAAAATTCAATATGGCTGCCATGGCGGCCATCTTGGATTCTCAAAACTGAAACGTCTACCTTTCTGTGAGGAATCACCATGGGTATAACATACTACAATTTCAGAATGATATCTGGATTCGTTTAGGAGGAGTAGTCTTTTTCCTGAAAGTTTACGGACGGACGGACGGACAGACGGACGGACGGACGGACGGACGAAGCGCCATGACATAAGCTCACATTTACTTTGTAAAGGTGAGCTAAAAATGATATCTAGATTGGTTTAGGAGAAATAGTCTTTGTCATGAAATCTAATTGAAAATTCAATATGGCTGCCATGGCGGCCATATTGGATTCTCAAAACTGAAACGTCTACCTTTCTGTGCGGAATCACCATAGGTATAACATACTACAATTTCAGAATGATATCTGTATTTGTTTAGAAGGAGTAGTCTTTTTCCTGAAATCTAATTGAAAATTCAATATGGCTGTCATGGCGGCCATCTTGGATTCTCAAAACTGAAACGTCTACCTTTCTCTGAGGAATCACCATGGGTATAACATACTACAATTTCAGAATGATATCTGTATTCGTTTAGAAGGAGTAGTCTTTTTCATGAAATCTAATTGAAAATTCAATATGGCTGTCATGGCGGCCATCTTGGATTCTCAAAACTGAAACGTCTACCTTTCTGTGGGGAATCACCATGGGTATAACATACTACAATTTCAGAATGATATCTGAATGCGTTTAGGAGGAGTAGTCTTTTTCGTGAAAGTTTACGGACGGACGGACAGACAGACGGACGGACGGACAGACGGACGACGGACGAAGCGCCATGACATAAGCTCACTTTTACTTTGTAAAGGTGAGCTAAAAACGTGCTACTGCCCCTTAGATGTCTCTTACAAATTAAACAGTAAGAGATTGAGCAAGCCGAATCTCTTATGTAATCTGTACCATTCTACTGTTGAAATAATGGTGGATAGTTTTAAGTCACTGATGTAAAGAATAGTGGTGAACCCTGCAAACAAAACAGACAAACAGACCATGGATCCGATTTTTTAATGATGAATACCACCTAAAGTTTACTTCATGTAGAACAGAATTAAACCGACAAAGCTGCTTTTTTAAATTCAAAATTTAACTCATTTACCAGTAGGCAATGCTCATGGTTAGAAATTAGCATGAGTCCAAAGGCTAGTGAAAAAGATGCCAGGCTAGAAAAAAGAAATTGGCTGGTAGTCCGAAGGACGAGTTGAAATTTAAGAATATATGATCATGTATTGTATTTGGCTAGTAGGAATGTGTTTGGACTTGTTCTCTTAGACATGTTTTAGCATGAATGCGACTAAGTTTGACCCCTGAACAATGCTGATAGCAAAATAAAAAAGAATATCATTTCAAGGTCAATATTTTACCATGACCCAAGGGAGATAACTCACACTCTCTGTTTGGAATGAGATCTTGTTTGTGTTCCTTCATCTGCTTCTTAATTATCACATCTTCATTCGGGGGAGGAATCTGTCAGAAACAATTATTTTCTTTTTCATTTTAAAAACATTTTTTCTTTTATTTATATTTTTCATTTATTTTCATACATATCAATTTCATTTATTTTCATACATATCAATTTCATTTATTTATAATCAATTTTTTTCAACCTGGAATATCATTGTTGTAATCAATACACGATAAAGAATCCATACATTAAATCAAAGTTGTGTAGGCCAGGGTTAAAGCCATCTTGGGCCAGCAGTTGATTGGTTAACTTTTTGTCAACCATTTATTGAGAAAATTTACTCTTGAATATTCTGAATATTTAATCAAGGGGATAATCTCCATCTTACTAGGAATAAGGTAATGATTAATAGGTCATTAATAGGTCAAAGGTTAACGAAGAGTTCAATGATAGCAGTATATGGGTTAACTTACTCCCCCCATTGGATCCTTGATGAAAGGTATAGAGAACTGGCGCTGAAATATTTTGAAAGGGTTTGACTGCACAGCTCTTTCTCTATGTCCCACAAAGGCCTTCTCAAAGTTTTCCTGAAATAAAGAAATATAAATCATGGTCCTTGACATCAAGACAGTCGAGAAACGTTCCTTGATTTCAACTTAAGAGAGGCATGGGGAATCTGCATTTTTCAAATCTTAGCTCCAGCTTTCAATGTATGTGAATGACAAGACAAAAATGTGTATGACAGACAAAATTCTTTATTCAAGGTTTGGAACTTGTTTTTGAATAAGTTTTTGGGAAATGTTGGGCAGTTTAAGCAAAATCAATATTTTGTTACATAATGATTTTTGAATGATTATCTAATATCTAGTACACATGATTGAAGCTGGCGGCATATTTATAAATTAAATTAATTTGGCCTCTTGCAGTGATCAATCTACAAATATGACCTGTTGAGTTTAGGGACTCTTGGGCATAATGTCCTTTGAGTCCTTGCAGATTTAAATGAGTCCTTCAATGTGTAGCAATAGCACCATGAAGAAATATTGTAACCTGCGACTCACAACTTGAACGAGTATTTGAAGTAAGACTCAGTTAATTTATATAAATCACTGCTCATGGAGGTGTTAGGGGGAACATAATATAGATAGATATTTGATGGGTTTTTGGTAGATGTTGAATGCTCTTAACCTCCTCCTAAACCAAGGCAAAATGATTGTTTCACTATTAGGATATCAAAACCTTTGCTCAATCAATGCAAAATCTAATGTCATTTCTCCTTAAGCTCATTTTTTCAAACTAGCCTACTTTTAACCCCAAAACTCTTAATGCATGATCTCATTGAGAAAAGGTCTTTAAAAAAAGGTTTCATTATTATTTCTTCAACAAAAGAACAGAATTAGATGAAAAAAGAATTTATCTTATTGTAATTGACCTGTTTTTGTCTATTCTCCTCCAAACTCTCCTCAATCTGCTTCAGGAGATCCACCAGCACCTCCTGATAGGCACGGTTGAGGGCTAGCGTTGTTTCCGTGTTGATGGGGAGTTCTGTGACACCATCTTCCTCGTCAAACAGTTCCTGCTCTTGTTGATAGTCAATCCCTTCAGACACCTGAATTGGAACACATGGAACAAAGATACATGTCGATGACATAAAGATAGGGAACAAATGTAACATTTTTCTATTCGGGATCATACTTTGCAGTGTTCAGTTCCTACAAGCAATCAGGGCTTGTGGTTTGACTGATCAACCAGCCTTCCTTCACATTTGACAAGCCCTGCCATTTGAGTCTCTGAAATCACACAAACCAGTCGGGCTTGCCGACCTTTTCTCAAACAACCCAAATCTAGAAGTAATCAGCAATTTGAAGGCGGGCAGGCACTATTTCGAACACAGATACTATGAAACAAAATCGTGTACCGTTTATTTGTTGGTTGCTTTATGGGATTTGAATGAGTGTCAATGAGTGAGTTGGAATAAAGCAAATCACCCAATTTGGCATAAGGTGTGACGTTATAAAGAATGATAGTAAACTGTTATACTTACTTTCACAATTTACGTATCTTTTTTATGTATTTTTAATATAAAATTGGTATTGCCTTCAAATTAAGGTGATTAAAAAAAAAATTCAATGAGGAACTTGTGTCAAAACATGTACTGTATCATACATATCAAATTGGGAGTGACATATCTGTATCGTAATTCTCTAATCCTAATGTTGCTGATAGTTTTGCAGGATAATGCTCATCTTTTAGAATTATTATTTAAAATGAAAAAGCATGCAATGGGAATATTCATACCCATACAGATACAGATCATATTCTTTTTATCTAGAAATAAAATATTTTATATTTTAATTTGTCCCATTCACAACATACCCATATAACTAAATTGCAAAATCATTCGTTCTCTATACATACCTGAGTAGACTGACTAGCTGATGTAGCTCCTATACTTGATCGTGTTCGAGTGTCTGAAATAAAAGCAAGATCATATATCATATATGTATACTGATCACATCACAAACAAAATGTTATATTCATGACAACTAAATTGAATGCTTGTCAGATAGTGAATTTAAAATTGTTCAAATATGAGAAATAGCCGACGTCATTGCCCATTGTTTCGTGACGTCACTCAAAAACTACACTTTATTGCGTAATAAAGGATTTTGGCAGGTTTTTCTTCTCAAAATGCCCTGTGAAAAAATCAGTTCCTCATGTTTGAGTCCTTGTCTAGCACTTATGTTTTTGTATCTTTTTTTTTTCATTTTGTTTTTTACTTTTTGAGGTCCAATTTACCTTGTTTTGTTGGTTATGATTATGACTTTGGACGGAGAACGAAATGACTTGTAGGCGTTAAGACTAGATATAATTTGGGCGTGTGGTCGATATGATACGAGGACAATATGACAATAATGATAAAATCATGTTACCATCGTCGGTAGCTGATGGGATTCTTTCCGGTGGTTCCAAGTCGATTTCAAGACATTCGGATTCCGAGTTACTGTCATATTCACTATAACTGTCGTCATACAGTGTGTCCTGTATTCTTTGAATGTCATGTTGTAACTTTTGTCGTTCATCTTCAATATCTCCGCCCGTTTGGTCGTCCATTTTAATGAGTTAATGTTAAACTTCAATAAAATGTAACCATAGCCTTTTTCTACAAAATGCACTTCTAGTGCGCCGCCATTTTATTTGAGAAATACTAATTTCTTGATAACTATCTTTTGTTTTCATGTCAAAGATGTATAAAAAGAAGATACAAAGCAAATATAAAATACAGAGAGACTTTAAGATATTCAATATATTATTTTGTTTATTTTCTAATATGGGTACTAACAATTCAAAAGTTGATTTTGAAAGTTTTGGTATTTGTTTAATAGATAGTTGATGGAGAGTAGGATTGAACGTGGACCGACCCGATTCAAGGGGTGATAGGTTGCTTCTGCCATTTGGCGTATAACACGTTTAATGTCGTAACATCTTCTGTGATTGGAATTTGCAACATCACAAATGCTTGAAAATAGGTTTCAAGAAGCGCAATATTGATTTGCATAAAGCTTATACCATTTACAACGACCTGAAAATCTCGTGACTTTTGCAGCGTTCAACGCGAGTTTCTAGCTTCCGGAAGTTTACATGAGTGATAGAGGTACCATCGTCAGAAAGGTTAATTGACTGACACGATCAACCTTTCCAACAATTATGCATTGATTTATCTGCTTTCACTATGGACATAAGTAATGTAAGTATCAACAGCATAATTTAATGTTCAAGCCTTTTGATCACCAACATTATTGCATAACGTGTACAATGATTTGTCACAATTCTTGTCTAGACGATGATGGTGATTTCATTATTGAATAATAATTAATCAAATAGAGATTATTTTTTCCGTCTTTATCATCAACCTTCTTGATGAAATGTAAGAATAATGTTGTCCTAAGCCATAAACATATTTTTGTATTCTTGTCGTGTCCTATAGATATGTGGAACTCCTTCTTTAAATCATAAATGTTAAATCTTTGAGTTTATATCTAAAAGGTTCCAGTGCTTATATTTTAATTCTTACACTATATTTGTCTAAAACTTGTCTATCTGTTTTCAACAAAATCTAGGTTAACGTCTGAAGCAACTTGACATTTATGCATTGGATCAATTAGTATGTGTTACAGTGTATCGTGTTACTAGCTATAAGCGCAAGTGCTCTGTGCTGTATTGCGCAGCACTGCAGCCTTTCAACATTGTTGACATATAAAAATTATTTTTACATTAAACATAAATTGTATATTTTGCTGCTTTTTACAGTTACAAATGCTCTTTCTAATTTAATATTTAATAAATCATCCTTTTAATAAACATCTATCAAATGACGTGTAATTTCAACCTAAGAACAGAATTGTTTAAAGATGATCAACTGAGAAGGACATTGTGGCATATTTTAAGCAGATGGGATCCTAGGCAATGGTTAAAGTATCTTACTTTAAGATTTGAAGGAACTGTAAACCAAGCCTAAAAGTTTGGGCAAATTTGTCCAAGGCCAGTTTTCAACTAAAATTACTACTGACAATCAGTGCTATTTATTGTACGTACCAAAAAGGCTTTCTATAGCAGATATCATATTTTAGAATCAAACAATTTATTTTTTGCATTTTCCCTTTTTTTTCAGGAACATCTTGAAAACATCAGTGGCAAATTCTAGAATGAAAAGGACAGATTCAATTTACAGTAGTATTTCCAGCAATGGCCGCAGCAGTTCAGATAGACAAGCCAAACCTGGGCAACAACATAGAAACCATCTTTGCTCTCCTCGAATCTTCCGACATCCATGTGGTCGAGGATATCCGTAGACTCATCCTAGACAACCTCAGCTCAGGTAAAGATGAACTTTTTATGCACCCGAATCGGAGATTCCGGGGGTATATTGTTTTTCACCTGTTCGTCTGTCCGTCCGTCTGTCTGTCTGTCGTCTGTCTGTCCGTTTGTCCACAAAAACTTTAACCTTGGTCATAACTTTTGATTGGTCGGAGCTAGGTCTTTGATACTTGACATATGCATCCGGGGGCATTCGTGTTTCACAAACACATCTTGTTTTTATATAGTAATACAAATTTTGAAAACTCCAATTTGAATGTTTGGTAAAGAAGGAGAATAATAAAGAGACATATTGAGAAATAAGATTCCTGTGATTAAGCAGCACAGACTCATTATTTTCAACCTCAGCTCAGGTGAACGGTTTTAGATCGAAGTTAAACCTTTAACTAACAGTAAATTTCGATTTGGATGCTATATAAGGATTAAGATTCCTGTAATTGAGCAGCACAGACTCATCATTTTAAACTTCAGCTGAGGTTTTAAATAGATGTTAAACCTTTTACTTACATCTTTTACTAAAAGTAAACTTTCATTTTATATTTTTCCGTCCGTCCGTAAACTTTTGACACTTTCGACTTCTCCTCATGAACCATACACATTAGAGAGCTGAAATTTTGTGTACAGGTACCTTAGCATATGGAGATTCTAATTTGTAACTTTGGTGACCCTGTGACCCCAAATAGGGTCACAGGGGTCACAACTTTAAAAACCTATTTTCATCTTCTTCTCCAGTTCCAGAAGGACTAGAGAGTTCAAAATGATATGTGCAGACTCCTTGGCCAATGGGGATTCTAATTTGTAACTTTGGTGACCCTGTGACCCCAAATAGGTGTCACAGGGGTCACAACCTTAAATACCTATTTTCATCTTCTTCTCAAGTTCCAAAAGGAGTAGAGAGTTAAAAATTATATGTGCAGACTCCTTGGACAATGGGGATTCTAATTTGTAACTTTGGTGACCCTGTGACCCCAAATAGGGTCACAGGGGTCACAACCTTAAAAACCTATTTTCATCTTCTTCTCCAGTTCTAAAAGGACTAGAGAGTTAAAAACGATATGTGCAGACTCCTTGGCCAATGGGGATTCTAAATTGTAGATTTCGTGACCTCATGAGCCCAAATAGGGTCACATGGGTCACAACCTTAAAAACCTATTTTCATCTTCTTCTCCAGTTCTAAAAGGACTAGAGAGTTAAAAACGATATGTGCAGACTCCTTGGCCAATGGGGATTCTAATTTGTAGATTTCGTGACCTCATGAGCCCAAATAGGGTCACATGGGTCACAACCTTAAAAACCTATTTTCATCTTCTCCAGTTCTAAAAGGACTAGAGAGTTAAAAACGATATGTGCAGACTCCTTGGCCAATGGGGATTCTAAATTGTAGATTTCGTGACCTCATGAGCCCAAATAGGGTCACAGGGGTCACAACCTTAAAAACCTATTTTCATCTTCTTCTCCAGTTCTAAAAGGACTAGAGAGTTGAAAGTGATATGTGCAGACTCCTTGGATGATGGGGATTCTTAATTGTAGATTTCGTGACCCCATGACCCTAAATAGGGTCACAGGGGTCACAACCTTAAAAACCTATTTTCATCTTCTTCTCCAGTTCTAAAAGGACTAGAGAGTTAAAAACGATATGTGCAGACTCCTTGGACAATGGGGATTCTAATTTGTAACTTTGTTGACCCCATGAGCCCAAATAGGGTCACAGGGGTCACAACCTTAAAAAACTATTGTCATCTTCTTCTCAAGTTCCAAAAGGTCTAGAGAGCTGAAATTATATGTGCAGACACCTTGGCCAATGGGGATTCTAAATTGTAGATTTCGTGACCCCATGACCCCAAATAGGGTCACAGGGGTCACAACCTTAAAAACTTATTTTCATCATCATCTTTAGCTCCTAAAGGTCTATTGAGCTGAAAGACTGCATGTAGACTCCTTGGCCAATTGGGATTCTAAACTGTAGGTTTTGTGACCCCATGACCCCAAATAGGGTCACAGGGGTCACAATCTTAAAAACCTATTTTTCTCCATTAGATGACATGGCAAATTTATTTCTCCTTGGATATTTTAGTGTGGACTTCTTTCACTGTCTGATATTGGCGATCTAGAAAGTGTTGAAAATTAATAAATCATTTGGGTAAGGAAATTTATTCCGAAATCGTTACAATTGTTTTGTAATTTTTTTATAGGTTTTCTTGCAATAGGTAATATTAGTTTCATTTTTAGCTCATCTTGCCTGTATAAAGCAAACTTGATATGATGCCTGATGAGCTACAGAGCCAATGGCTCTATTTTTTGTCAAATTACATACACATAGGGATTCAAAAAGAATAATCGCCTGCCTTGAATAAAAGCCTACCTTGCATAATCGTGTTGTTGAAATGGATAATCAGAATTTACGATATATATTTGATCCAGTGAGAGAGTCATGGCTGGTCCACACGCTGGTGGACTACTACTACGTCACCCATTCCTCCCGTATAGAAGAAATACTCTCAGAGGCCAAGGAACCTCAGGACAAGGTTAATATAACATCGTTTTTTTTATCACTTTATATCTTTTTGGGGTACAAGTATGACATCTCGAATCGTCCTGGAGTTCATAAATATGAAATTACAGTCACAAGGTTTAGTTGAGTGAACTTAACCACACTTTGTGGGCTCTTGACTGATTTCATAAATGTGAGGTTATGGTAACTACTGTGATAAGGTTTAGTTTAGTGAACTTAGCCACACTTTGTGGCCGCTTGCTGGATTTCATGAATATGAGGTTACAGTCCCTACTGTGATAAGGTTTAGTTGAGTGAACTTAACCACATTTCGTGGCCTCTTGCTGGATTTCATAAATATGAGGTTATGGTCCCTACTGTGATAAGGTTTAGTTTGGTGAACTTAGCCACACTTTGTGGCCGCTTGCTGGATTTCATAAATGTGTGGTTAGGTTCACTACTTTGATAAGGTTTAGTTTAGCGAACTTAACCACATTTTGTGGCCTCTTGTTGGATTTCATAAATGTGTGGTTAGGTTCACTACTTTGATGAGGTTTAGTTAAGTGAACTAAACAACACTTGGGCTGCTAGTGGTTGAAATGTTGCCGAAGTTGTGATTAACAATAACTCACCCGACACTTTGTGTTAAAACCTTGAGACGTTATATAATTATAGGATATCTAACGAGCTTCCCCTTTCATATCAAGTTTATGTCCCTAGTGAAATAATTTTGCTTTGTCACGAGCCTTGGCGAGTGACAGAACAAAATTATTTCACGAGGGACATAAACTTGATATGAAAGGGGAACGAGTTATGTATCCTATTTATTACCAACTTGCATTTTAGACGATTTATTGCTTTTTTAAATAACTTTTTATTATGCCTATAAAGAGACGAAACGGCGGATGAATATCAAACCATGTCACAGCCTCAAATATTATACTATTACGACGTCAAATATTCACATTTCTAAATTCTACCCTACGTTAATTCATAGTGTCTAGTGAAATGTAAGTAATAAGCCCTTTAGTCATGAACGAAGCGTACGTGAAAATAAAATCTCACTGCACGAGAACAGTCAGTGTTATCTTTCTTTGATCAACGGCATGTCGTGACGGCCGCCATTTGCCTGTATCTTTTCGTCAAAATATGTAAACAACCGCCTTCAAAGTAAGTTTAAGATGCTTATCATTGTTCAAACGCGTTTTGTTTTGAAGAAATGTTGTCTATAGAATATTCAGTTGTCTTTATATTCTATAGATAACAAGCAATGTCTGTCCGTGTGCAAATTTCGGAGCGACATGGATCAAATTAATGAAATACGGTGATCAGTGCTGAATTTAAACCCTTTTGTGTTTATATGAGCCTTGAGATATCAGTAAGATGTTTTATTGTAATTTTGTCCTCCCGATTTATTCCTTAACAATTCGGTAAGGAACAATTAAAAGATAAACTGAAAGTTTGAAGAATGACTCCGACTTACTCAGTGCCATTCGAATTTGTGAATGAAAACACGTTCGTTTTATGAATGAATAAAGTAGTCCGGACAATGTCAAAGTTCACTGCAAGCCAATCAAATCACTTTGAGGTGTTATGACCCATATGTGTCATAACAGATTGTTATGAAACCCCTTTACGAAGTACCACGTGGGTAATAAATAATGTTGGTCACCCACACTCCTTGTTTGTGAACTCTGTTATAGTCAGATCATCCAGCAATGTAGTGGGTCACCCATCCTACTCAAATATTATTGCTGAACTTGTCCACCATGATACCCCTCCTATATGTAATACTGAGGGATATAGAGATCGCCTGGTAGGTCAATTATCATTTAGCTTCCCCAGAACATCTCAACACCAAGCTTAATGGAACCCGGTGTGTGAATGAATCATCATTTCTTTTTCATCGAAATATTTATGTTTTTTGTTTCCATAGAAATATAACTTTGAATCCCAGTTAGTCGCAGGAGCATACTTCAATGACTTGATATTTGGATGAGTAGATATTCTATATGAGATTTTTACATCTTTGAAACCTTTTGGCAATGTGATATGTCATCTGAAGACTCGTATCATTTCAGCCGCTGCTGGAGAAGCTGCAGGATGGGCTGAAGAGCAAGGACCAGCAGCTGCCAGCACTACAGCTTCTGTTGCACATCGTGTACAAACAGCCCTCGTGGACCCACAAGATCGTCCAGTCTCCCATCTTTACCACCCTCCTCAAGTGTCTCAAGGTGACCATTTTGTGCATTAGTCATCTTGAATGGATCAAAGAGCTTATATATCTTCTTTGATAGAAGATGATAATAGTGATAATATTTTAAACGTCTAGTATCCAGTCCAGGACTGCTCAACGGCGATGAAATTATGATATGTATATTATCACCCTGAAGGAATCATACTACTAAGCGCCTTGCGCGTCTATGTAGGCCCTTGCGCTCCCTGTTTCCAGGTACCAATTTGCACAGCTGGGTGAACTGAGTGCAATGTGGATGAAGTGCCTTGTCCGAGGACACAACACAGTGTCAAGCCCAGGTTAAAAAAATTTTGGTGTCTGCACCGAGATTCAAAAGCTAGGCCTTTGGCATGACAGGCCAGCATTCTAACCACTTCACCATGATCGTGCTCCACGATAGAATGTTATATGAGTGTTAATGACATTCTGTGTTTACAACACAAGTGCCGAAATATTCATATTTCCTGAGCAAGAGTGAGAGATATCCTGATATTTAGGCTCAAATGTCGTGAACATGGTATGTCTTTGCATGAATATGATATTCTGTTTATAACCATTGTCCCGAACATCAGAGAAAACACTCAAATTCTACTTCCAAGAAGTCAGACTAGCCGCGGTCAGGACTAAAGAACGCAAAATCACTTGCAAACCTTGACATCAAGGCACTGTTTGAAACGCAACGTCACAATGAAAAAGTGATATTTTACTCTTTGACATATTATGAAAAATGTGATTCCTGATGCCAACATAAGTAACAATACCATCTTACCCTCCTCTGGTGTCAAGGACAGCATTTTGATCACTTATCGTGAACTGATTCAGAGAGCTCAAATCTAGGGGGCATCAGTGTATACATACACAGTGATTGGGAAAGTCAGGGGCCATGGGCCATTTTGCACATTGCATGAAAAAAGGGTCCATTAAAATTTTGAAGTTTACTATTGATATAATGGGAAATGGCCCATTTGAATTTCCGAAAATTGCCAAAACCCCTGAAAATGGCACATTGTCAAAGATGTCTTTCCCAATCCCTGCATACACATCTATTTCAGAATGTAATAGACATCCCAGTATTGATGACAGCGCTGATGATCATCACAATGCTTCTCCCTGTCGTCCCGATCACGATCGCTCGCTTCCTCCCCGACATCTTTGATATCTTCCTTCGTCTTTCTAACTTCAGTATCAAGAAACCAGGTGAGTTTTTAAGGGAATATCTCTATTGGCAAAGAAGAAAGTCTTTAGTTTATGTAAGCAGAATGATAAGATTTCAGAAGAAGTTGATATAAAGAATATGTTTTGGCACCATGAGTAAAATTTCATCTTCATTAAGAAAAACTGTTGAAAATATCAAATATTTCAACAATTTTGAAAATAAACATATTCCATCCAAAATTGCAGAAAAAACAATCCACTAAAAATGCTTTTACAGCAAAATGTCATCAAAAGTTAAATAGGGACAATTTATATATAATCTCATAACTAGTTGTTTTGCAATCTCCCTTCCAAATTGTTGCTGTTCATATACCTGTTTCTAATTAGAGAGAACATACAAGTTTTATATTTACATTTGAAAAGTACCAATATATTGCAATGCAGTCTTCTGTATCCCTATATATTGCAAAATGGAAATGAGGAACAATACCCATCCTTGTTGCATACATTTTTGGAAAGTTGAATCTGTAGCCACATGAACAAAGGGAGATAACTCTATATTATGTTTAATCTTGCCAGGTGCGCGGTTTTCAGTTTAAGCATTTATTTACTCTTATATGATTAATTATATGTTATATGCCCAGGGTTTACATAGACGATCCAAACTGATAGTCCTGGGGACTAAGAATATATATATATTTTTGTGAGTCCATTTCCTATTTTAGGAGTCCTAAAACACCGGTAAACAATTCACATAATTCAATTCTTGATAAGAGTATGATAAAGAGAAGCCCATCACAAGATGGTTTCATTTGAATGTTTTTGAATTCAGAATGTTTTTGATCTTTGTTCAAGTGATGGAAGTTTTTCTTTTAATCTATGTTATCCAGCCAACACCCCCGACATATTCCTGATGCACCTTCAAGTGGGACTGTACTCGATGCTGCACCGTCTGTACGGGATGTATCCCTCCTCCTTTCTCTCCTTCCTTCACCAGCAGTACAAGAGGAAGGATAATGTCGCCGTCTTCGACGAAGTCATCATGGTATGTCTAATGTCTAGTTATTATATTGACGGTGTGTAAGGGTACAAGAGGAAGGATAATGTCGCCGTCTTCGACGAAGTCATCATGGTATGTCTAATGTCTAGTTATTATATTGACGGTGTGTAAGGGTACAAGAGGAAGGATAATGTCGCCGTCTTCGACGAAGTCATCATGGTATGTCTAATGTCTAGTTATTATATTGACGGTGTGTAAGGGTACAAGAGGAAGGATAATGTCGCCGTCTTCGACGAAGTCATCATGGTATGTCTAATGTCTAGTTATTATATTGACGGTGTGTAAGGGTACAAGAGGAAGGATAATGTCGCCGTCTTCGAGGAAGTCATCATGGTATGTCTAATGTCTAGTTATTATATTGACGGTGTGTAAGGGTACAAGAGGAAGGATAATGTCGCCGTCTTCGAGGAAGTCATCATGATATGACTTAATATCTAGTTATAACCCAGCTACGACGTAGGCAGGAGTATATGGGACTCTATATATTTTTGCTCGTTTCCGGACCATAACTTGAACATTATTTGAGTAGGATCTTCAAATTTGATATGAATGTTACCTATGTAGTGCAGATGTGCCTTTTAGGGGTTACAATTCCTTTGTGACCATAACATTTAATATTTTGACCAAAAATGGTCAAATGTACTGACTTTAATTCCACACATTTTCAAAGCTATGGCTTCAAGACTTCAGTTGTTATTTTGTTTAACCTCACTCTTAGTCCATTGACAGTAATCATCATTCATTCACATGATGAAATCTTGGTCTTTGAATTTAGTGATGTTACTTAATGGCGGACAAATTATGGGTAGGTTTTGTGAGCTGTGCTCACTTTTGCCTTCTTATCATATTGATGGTATTTAAAGGTGCGAAGTTGACGGTTTAGCATTATTATAATTGGCAAGTCCAATAATTAAAGGAAAAACAAGAAAACAACTTCTTTATTTCCACCTGATGAAGGAACTAACATAAACATTGAATTTTCTTTATTCTCAAATATATAAGTTCAAATACAGAATGTTGTTATATGTCCATTTATAAATGCCCTTCGAAATATTTGATTTGGATTGATTCTCACATAAAAAAGTTCAAATCCAGAATGGTTGTTGTGTGTCAATTTATAACTGCCATTCAAAATATTTGCATCATCAAAAGAAATACCATTGAGACTACAACGTTTTTCAAATGCATCTCATCATGGGTAGTTGACTTCTATTTGTATAGTCAATATCAGGGATTAAAAATTAGCAATAGTCCGGTAAACTTGCTGGGTTAGTGAAATGTATCAACTAGTAGTCCGAAGAACTAGTGACATATGGATGACAAGAACATTTCAATGTTTTGGGCTAGCTGGAATTGCGATAGGACTACCAGTTTTAGAAATCGTCTTATCCGAATGGCTAGTACTGCGATGAGACTAATATTGACCCCTGTATTGATATGTATTGTTTGTTCTTCACAGCCCATGTTAGAAAGGGTTCGACTTCATCCTGGACTGATAGCAGGTTCACGAGACCACGAAACATCAGCAGCCAGGTAAGCATTGTTTTTATGCCCATGAATCAGATATTCCAGGGGTATATAGTTTTACCCATGAATCAGATATTCCAGGGGTATATATATAGTTTAACCCATGAATCAGATATTCCAGGGGTATATATATAGTTTTGCCCATGAATCAGATATTCCAGGGGTATATATATAGTTTTCCCCATGCAACAGATATTCCAGGGGTATATAGTTTTACCCATGAATCAGATATTCCAGGGGTATATAGTTTTACCCATGAATCAGATATTCCAGGGGTATATAGTTTTGCCCATGAATCAGATATTCCAGGGGTATATATAGTTTTGCCCATGAATCAGATATTCCAGGGGTTTATAGTTTTACCCATGAATCAGATATTCCAGGGGTATATAGTTTTGCCCATGAATCAGATATTCCAGGGGTATATAGTTTTGCCCATGAATCAGATATTCCAGGGGTATATATATAGTTTTGCCCATGAATCCGATATTCCAGGGGTATATATAGTTTTACCCATGAATCAGATATTCCAGGGGTATATAGTTTTGCCCATGAATCAGATATTCCAGGGGTATATATAGTTTTGCCCATGAATCAGATATTCCAGGGGTTTATAGTTTTACCCATGAATCAGATATTCCAGGGGTATATAGTTTTGCCCATGAATCAGATATTCCAGGGGTATATAGTTTTGCCCATGAATCAGATATTCCAGGGGTATATATATAGTTTTGCCCATGAATCCGATATTCCAGGGGTATATATAGTTTTACCCATGAATCAGATATTCCAGGGGTATATATATAGTTTTACCCATGAATCAGATATTCCAGGGGTATATATATAGTTTTCCCCATGCAACAGATATTCCAGGGGTATATAGTTTTACCCATGAATCAGATATTCCAGGGGTATATAGTTTTACCCATGAATCAGATATTCCAGGGGTATATAGTTTTGCCCATGAATCAGATATTCCAGGGGTATATATAGTTTTGCCCATGAATCAGATATTCCAGGGGTTTATAGTTTTACCCATGAATCAGATATTCCAGGGGTATATAGTTTTGCCCATGAATCAGATATTCCAGGGGTATATAGTTTTGCCCATGAATCAGATATTCCAGGGGTATATAGTTTTGCCCATGAATCAGATATTCCAGGGGTATATAGTTTTACCCATGAATCAGATATTCCAGGGGTATATAGTTTTGCCCATGAATCAGATATTCCAGGGGTATATAGTTTTGCCCATGAATCAGATATTCCAAGGGTTTATAGTTTTACCCATGAATCAGATATTCCAGGGGTATATAGTTTTGCCCATTAATCAGATATTCCAGGGGTATATAGTTTTGCCCATGAATCAGATATTCCAGAGGTATATAGTTTTGCCCATGAATCAGATTTTCCAGGGGTATATATATAGTTTTGCCCATGAATCAGATATTCCAGGGGTATATAGTTTTGCCCATGAATCAGATATTCCAGGGGTATATAGTTTTGCCCATGAATCAGATATTCCAGGGGTATATATATAGTTTTGCCCATGAATCAGATATTCCAGGGGTATATATATAGTTTATCCATGAATCAGATATTCCAGGGGTATATAGTTTATCCATGAATCAGATATTCCAGGGGTATATAGTTTTACCCATGAATCAGATATTCCAGGGGTACTTATAGTTTTACCCATGAATCAGATATTCCAGGGGTATATAGTTTTGCCCATGAATCAGATATTCCAGGGGTATATAGTTTTACCCATGAATCAGATATTCCAGGGGTATATAGTTTTACCCATGAATCAGATATTCCAGGGGTACTTATAGTTTTACCCATGAATCAGATATTCCAGGGGTATATAGTTTTACCCATGAATCAGATATTCCAGGGGTATATAGTTTTGCCCATGAATCAGATATTCCAGGGGTATATAGTTTTACCCATGAATCAGATATTCCAGGGGTATATAGTTTTACCCATGAATCAGATATTCCAGGGGTACTTATAGTTTTACCCATGAATCAGATATTCCAGGGGTATATAGTTTTACCCATGAATCAGATATTCCAGGGGTATATAGTTTTGCCCATGAATCAGATATTCCAGGGGTATATAGATTTACCCATGAATCCGATATTCCAGGGGTATATATAGTTTTACCCATGAATCAGATATTCCAGGGGTATATATATAGTTTTGCCCATGAATCAGATATTCCAGGGGTATATATATAGTTTTCCCCATGCAACAGATATTCCAGGGGTATATAGTTTTACCCATGAATCAGATATTCCAGGGGTATATAGTTTTACCCATGAATCAGATATTCCAGGGGTATATAGTTTTGCCCATAAATCAGATATTCCAGGGGTATATATAGTTTTGCCCATGAATCAGATATTCCAGGGGTTTATAGTTTTACCCATGAATCAGATATTCCAGGGGTATATAGTTTTGCCCATGAATCAGATATTCCAGGGGTATATAGTTTTGCCCATGAATCAGATATTCCAGGGGTATATAGTTTTGCCCATGAATCAGATATTCCAGGGGTATATAGTTTTACCCATGAATCAGATATTCCAGGGGTATATAGTTTTACCCATGAATCAGATATTCCAGGGGTATATAGTTTTACCCATGAATCAGATATTCCAGGGGTATATAGTTGTCCATGAATCAGATATTCCAGGGGTATATAGTTTTACCCATGAATCAGATATTCCAGGGGTATATAGTTTTACCCATGAATCAGATATTCCAGGGGTATATAGTTTTACCCATGAATCAGATATTCCAGGGGTATATAGTTTTGCCCATGAATCAGATATTCCAGGGGTATATAGTTTTACCCATGAATCAGATATTCCAGGGGTATATAGTTTTTGCCCTGTCCATCTGTCATTCTGTCTGTTTGTCACAAAATACTTTAACCTTGCTTATAACTTTTGATTGTTTGGGGTAGACCTTTGATATTTCACATGTGCATATATCTATCATTATATGACCTTTCAGATGAGGTCATAATTTTTTACCTTGTGACCTTGGCACAGCAAGCTTTTTTAGCTCACCTTTACAAAGTAAATGTGAGCTTATGTCATGGCGCTTCGTCCGTCGTCCGTCTGTCTGTCCGTCTGTCCGTAAACTTTCACGAAAAAGACTACATCTGCTAAACAAATTCAGATATCATTCTGAAATTGTAGTATGTTATACCCATGGTGATTCCCCACAGAAAGGTAGACGTTTCAGTTTTGAGAATCCAAGATGGCCGCCATGACAGCCATATTGAATTTTCAATTAGATTTCATGAAAAAGACTACTCCTTCTAAACGAATACAGATATCATTCTGAAATTGTAGTATGTTATACCCATGGTGATTCCTCACAGAAAGGTAGACGTTTCAGTTTTTAGAATCCAAGATGGCCGCCATGACAGCCATATTGAATTTTCAATTAGATTTCATGAAAAAGACTACTCCTTCTAAACGAATACAGATATCATTCTGAAATTGTATTATGTTATACCCATGGTGATTCCCCACAGAAAGGTAGACGTTTCAATTTTGAGAATCCAAGATGGCTGCCATGACAGCCATATTGAATTTTCAATTAGATTTCATGAAAAAGACTACTCCTTCTAAACGAATACAGATATCATTCTGAAATTGTAGTATGTTATACCTATGGTGATTCCGCACAGAAAGGTAGACGTTAAAGTTTTGAGAATCCAATATGGCCGCCATGGCAGCCATATTGAATTTTCAATTAGATTTCATGACAAAGACTATTTCTCCTAAACCAATCTAGATATCATTTTTATATTGTAGTATGTTATACCTATAGTGATTCCGCACAGAAAGGTAGACGTTTCAGTTTTGAGAATCCAAGATGGCCGCAATAGCAGCCATATTGACTTTTTAGCTGCAGATGACACATCATTATTATTAAATTTTAAGCTTTCATCAAGTGATCACTGGCACCATATAAATTCTCTAATTTGAACTTACTAATCATAATATTATCTTAAATATGGATTATTTAAGATTGTCGTGCAAGTTGTTCTATATTTTTAAGTGTTTCTAAAAAATATTAAGATGAAAGACAAACATAATTGATTAATTTGTTTAAAATCTTTATGGCAACTAGCTGCAAAAACCAAATCACATTAAACATGTTAAATTTTAAACAATGGTATCTCCCTTATATTCCTTTAAATACCACACATAAGGGGTCAACCAGAGTTCAGATATTCCACTATGCTGTCTAATACACATCCCAAGGCAGGCTGCTAGCATCACAGTGTCAGCTGCTAGTCTGTTGCATAATCAACCTGACCCAATTGATATGGTAGAGCATTATGCTATATGGCCATGGCCCATGTGTATGCAATAAAAGTTATGGACTTGTATTCTCATGACAGTGATATGTTCTTTCTAAGAATAACAACTTACACAAAACTTGTCTACAATAAGCTTTGTGTTTAGCAATCTACATGATAAGTTGATGTGGAATAAATATTCAGATGAAAATCGAAAAGGGTTTAGTAAGAAAAGTAAGGAAATTTGATTTGTCATATCTCTCTGTTGATTTGACAATGCAAAATTTTTTACCATTATAGTACTGTATGAGTGTTAAATAAATTGATACTTTAATGAAAGACATCTCATGGTCACTTGACATGTAAATATTATGTGAACAAAATAAACGTGTCTTATGCATTGCTGTGTTTATGACTTTCCTCTCAATCAGTCATTCATTTTCCTTGAAAAATCTGTACTTTTGGGATTCTCAATATCCCATGCAGCATAACCATCAGTGAAATAATCTTGAAATCATATTAATGATTCACTACAAAACGAATGTAAGTGCCCACCATCCTGTAAGTAATGAATGACATTTAAATGGATACACCTAAACCAATCAAGATATCATAATGAAATTAATACGGATGCCCACATAATAGTAGCATTTTGAAGATTAAAAAGTACAAGATGGTCACCAATTCAGCCATAGATATACAAAAAAGTTATACAAAAACCTACTGCTTGTTAACTTATCATGATTATATCATTCGTGTATTAATGTTTGTTCAAGCTCTAGTGGTTTCCAAAAGAAGACTAGTATTTTAAAAGATAAAAAAATCATGATGGCAGCCATAATCAATTATATAAAAGATGGTTACATGTATAATTAAACCATTTTACCACATCATTCATTTTAAGGTGAGCTTCTGTACCCTCGGTACTTTTATTAAAAAAAACTTTAACCTTGGGCATAACTTGTGATCGAATAGAGATAGACCTTTAATATTTCACATGTGCATAGATCTATCATGATAAGACTTTAAGATGAGGTCATAATTTTTTACCTTGACCTTGGCACAGCAAGCATTTTTCTAAAACTTTAACCTTGGCCTTAACTTATGATTGGATAGAGATAGACCTTTAATAATTAAGAAATGTCTCACTTACATATGACACACACAAATTTACATTTACAATTTACTTATATCTAAGGTCATCAGTATTAAAGAAACTCATCTTGTTCTGTTTCTATTTGTCTTGGATTTCTATTTTAATCTTTGCACACCGCTAAAGGCTGAAATATTGCCCATGCAGCATTTAACTCCCATTATACTCACTTACTATCTCTATTTTGTTTCTTTTTCTGATGAATTTTTGGCCGTGTTTCCAAGTATCTATATATTTAGTGTTAGCTTATTTCAAATTTGGTTTTCATCCTTGTTGTTTATCATAATTCAAGTGCCAATAAAGTACATTTTTTGTACTTGACTATAGTTTGTTTTTAGTCAAGTGTTTTACCAATTATATGGCTGTTAAGAGAGATACAACTACTTAAAAATACCTAATTACCAAACCATTGGTTAGCTTTTTGCTAAATCCAACTTAGAAGTGAAATATTCCCAGAACGGCCCTGAATGCGCAAACGTACTCTTGAGTTGGTGAGAATTAATGCTGCCATTATGATGAATAAGTTCGGCAGTAATAATACATACGATTTCCCACATGTCCACCAGATGGCGCAGTATGGAAACGCAGGATGTGGTTGTGGAATGTGCGAAGATGTCTCTAGATATGCTCGAGGGCTCCTGGGAACAACTGAAGTGTCCGATATTTGCTCCCACCTTCCAAGCATCAAGGGAGATAATTCAGTCACGGAGTAAGGAGGACCATTCTGATACAGCTACTGGTATGTTTCAGTCTAAGTAAACCTAGCCTCAATATTATCCGTTTCAGTTCTATACTGAGTCTAAAAAGGTCTAATAGAGGGTTGCGTCAGCCGACCTTTCTGCGACCTATGACCTTCCAACGTTATACGTGCGAAGGCCGACTATTGTGGCTTGGTAAGCTCAGTTCTGATTGGTCAACTTGGTCACGTGGGCTGACGCGACACTCAACCAAGCCTTTCTAGACTCAGTATAGAAGTGAAACTGATAATATTGAGGCTAGGTTTACTTAGACTGTGGTATGTTTATATATTGAGATAGATAATTCCTTTAAGTATCAAAGCTTATTTTACAAACTATTTCATTGAGAAATTTTCTATTGTCGCTAAAACATATAAAAATTTATTTGTAAATTTCAGCAAATATTATTTATGCCTAACTGATTAAATTCATTTGGCAAGTGATTGAATTTTAGTCAGCAATTGATTTCAGAAATCTTTTTGTTATGGTTATCAAGCTTTTTATCAAGTTTTTGCAAAGGTAAACTGCTGTTGTTTCAGAATAAATCTTTTAAAAATTTGCATGATATATCAAATAAATAATCATCGTTGTATCCAGGAGGTGCTGATGTTTCCATGACGACACCATCACTGTATGCAAGTTTGATGGAGCAGCATTCTATCGGAAACCCTGACATGTACCTCAAGTACAGTCCCTCCGTGCTGATTGGTCTGTCCACCCCGCCCCTTTCTCAACGTAACACTCCTGCCCACAGCTTCCTGGACATCAGCTCCTCTAGTCTCTCCCAGTCCCTGCTTGGTGAGTGGTGATGATGATGATGATGATGATGTAGGTGGTGATGATGATGATGATGATGATGGTGGTGTTGATGATGGTTGTGATTATGATGATGATAATGGTGGTGGTGGCAGTGGTGATGATGGTGATGGTGGTGATGATGATGACGGTTGTGGTGATGATGATGATGATGATGATAATGATGATGGTGTTGATGATGATGGTGATGATGATGATTGATGGAATGGTGATGATTATGATGATGGTGGTGATGGTGGTGGTTGTGGTGATGATGATGATGATAATGATGATGGTGTTGATGATGGTGGTGATGATGATGATGATGTTGATGAAGATGATGGTGATGGTGGTGGTGGTGATGATGGTGATGATGATGATGATGATGATGGTAGTGATGATGATTGATGGAATGGTGATGATGATGATGATGGTGGTGGTGGTGATGATGATGATTGATGGAATGGTCATGATGATGATGATGATGATTGTGGTGGTGATGATGATGATGGTGATGAGTATGGTGATGATTATGGCGATGGTGATGATGATGATGATGGTGGTGATGAAGATAATGATTGATGGAATGGTGATGATGATGATGATTGTGGTGATGATGATGATGATTTATGGGATGGTGATGATGATGATGATGATGATGCCAATGATTAAGTGGCTTTTGTGATTAAGCTATCAACAGTCAAAAATATCAACCAAACTTAGTAAATTTCTTTATTATATGTCTCACTAACTAACTGTCATACTGTCAAGTTGTTTTCCTTGTTTTTGTAGTAATAAAACATCAAGTATGGTAGTCTAAGTGTCTGCTTGACTCAATATATTTAGGATCAATAGCAATAGCCTGACCAGTAAGGTGAGAAAGGGCAATTGGATATGGCAAGTTGTGATTGGCTCAAAGAAGTTTTCCGATTGAAAATATGATGTTTGTTTTCAAAGTCATTAAATGACTATTTTGCGCATGTTTTTGAACAAACAAAGTATCAATGTTGTCTAATCATATCCTTTTGTATTTGTTTCTGCAATATGTTCCCTATCGAAGGTTATATGATATTTAAATGACTATTTGTGCATGGTTTTAAACAAACAGAGTAACAATGTTGTCTAATCATATCCTTTTGTATTCAAGTCTGCATTATGTACCCCCTCAGGGTTTACCCCCCCGTTATATGATATTGATGTGGGAATCACATGAATAAGCATCCCTGATAAGCTAGACTGATCTCTTAAGGGTAAATTCTAAGTGCTTTGAAATTTTGTATTTAATTCTTTGCAGAATGCAAAGATTTATCTAAATCCAGAATAAGACTCAGAATCAGTCTCTATGAAAAGCTTATGTTCATGTTTGTGCTGCAGGCACCCACACAAACACCCCTCAGTTGACACCCATCGATATGACACCCAGGGAGACACCAACTATTGGGGAGGACCAGGAACGAGTAAGTCTTGTATACTGTTATACTTGTACTTGTCAATGCCTCATTTCCTTCATGAATTCTCTCCCCACAGAAGTAAACTCTGTTGTTTTAGAGTATTGTTTACATAATTGCATTTTGAAACAATTTACATTTGACCAAAAGTTACATTATTCCACCATATCTGAAAAAATTTGTATCCCCCACAACAAATATGCTTGGGGTATAAAAATGGACACCATCCATCCGTCCGTCTTTGTGTCCGGCCTTAAATGTTTTTAACTATATCAACCATTTTAATTCAAATTCATAGTGAAAATGCTGAAACTCTGTTGCTTAAGTATTGTTTACATAATTTTATTGTGAAACCCTTAACATTTTACCACTAGTTCTGATCTGAAAGAAAATTAAATTAGGTTTTAGTTTTGTCAGCTAAGTTTGCAGTCTTTCCTCTTTTCCAAATCAATTTTGAAATTGATTCATATTTCTTATCAACAATTCAGACTGCCAGCCGTAACAGTAACCGAAGTCTTCTTCACAAGAGTGACCCAAAACGTCACAGTGTCGGAAGCTTGTCTTCCCGTGCTCCCTCAAACCTCCCCGATCTGAAAGTGACCCCTGGATCACAACCGAGCAGTGTTCCTCCATCACCCCTGAAAGCTGAGTTCACGTCAGAGCCCCCGAAAGGAACTCTCAAAGCCCAGCCTGTGAAACGTGCGATAAGAGAGCTGAGATTTGATCGTATCCCAGAAGTCAACAGCGACCACAGCCAATCAGAAAACAGTCCTAACGTTCAGGTTACCTATGACGACAACAGCGGAAATGTGACAGATGGAATTGGAAGTTGTGAATCAGCGACTGAGGCTGTTACAATGGAATCTTTGGATCAAGTCATGCAGGTCTTAGGCGAAGGAAACACTGGTCAGTGTCATGTTTTGAATCATAAGGTTCTACTGACTTTTCACCAATTGTTATGGAATTTGATAATTGTTTGTCTATTCTATGATTGTCTAGGGGCAGATTGATAGTGGTTGAAAAATTTACATTTTCATGATGAGGTCATCTGAATTTACCATTTTGGGTTCAGAGGTTAGTTATTTTAAAAGTTGAATCAAAGTCTTATATCAGAAGGAGAAGAACAATAGCGTTAGCTGTCATCTTTAAGATTGAATTGTTTTTAGATTTTTTTATGTTTAATTTTTTTTTTATCAATGAAATAAATTTTCTTAAGCTTTTATATCTGCCCATTTTTAAAAAGATTCTTCTTTGCAATTGAAGAAATCAGTCACTCCCAAGCAACTCATTAACCAAGTTTCTGTCGCATGTGCTCAACAACTTTGCTGAGATTTTAACTGACAAGAAGATCAAGTTATAAATGAGTCCAAACAATGCTTATGCATATTACATTTCCAACTGATTTGAAAGCTAAATTGTTTATTGAACATAGATAACTATTTGTACCTGAAACTTAGATTTATTCAATAATGTCTTTGATATAAATGTGAGATTTCAACCTTCTCTGTGTTACAGATGGTGAAATTGATGACCCAGAAATAACTGAAATAAACCGAGAGTCTTCTAAATCTGAGAGCAGCGGAAGCTTCGACAGTGTACATCCAACCTCCCACTTCTTGACAGCGGAATCGGTCAAACAGTTCATGACCAAAGTCAACAGAATCCGCTTCAACAGTCTCACAACAAGTGAACGAGTCCTATCAGAAAAACGAAATACCATCAAAAGATCCTCATCGTGTCCGTTGTTCAAAGAAGAAAATGGCGTCATTGAAGAATGTGAAACAGCGTCTAGATGTGTGTCTACGAGTCTTCAGAGTATTTCTGAGACAAATTTGTCCCCTGAAGAAGAGAAATGTGAAATCCCACTAGAACAAGTGCTAGAACCAAAGACAGAAGTGCCAAAAATAAATGTAGAAACTTCCAAAGAAGAGGATCCTCCCCAAAAGCTTCCAGCCCAAAATGGCAACACTTTTAACATAATGAACGTCTTTCAGAGTCTCGTTGTGCCAGCGAGTGTCACTGTGTGTCAGAACTGTAGAAACCAACTTGTACACGAGAGGGGTGCATCAAGTTCTAGTCAAAAAGGTAAGATATCATGTCTTGGCATATAAATTATTTTACCTTTTAGCTCATCATTCATGAAAGGCTTCAGGCTTATGGCATGGTATGGTGTCTGGCGTCAGTACGGCAATCCATCCATCTGTAAACTATGTACATTTTCGGCATAATGCCCATTAAGCTGAAATCTTGTGTACATACTAATTGAAATGTGAGGATTATGATCTATACCTTTGTATACCCTGTGGCCCTAAATACAGAGCAAAGGGGCTATGCCCTTAAATCTATTACATCTTCAGAAGAAATAAATAGCCCAGAAAGTTGCAACCTTATATACAGACTCTTTGTCTAATGGGGATTATAATTTATAGATTAGGTGATCCTGCGGCCCCTAATAAGGGCTTGATGAACCTTTGGATATTATACCTTAAATAATTAACTGCATTTTGTTTGGCCTTCTTACTCAAGTGAAGGCCACTATGTTAAGGGGGAAAGCAAATTGGCCATTCCCTTAAGCAGAATTGGATTTGAAGCCAATGGTATTTTTTCTAAACTTACGGCAGCTGTAAAAAAACATATGGTCCAGGAGAGAGGAACCTCCAGTTTCTGGTCATAAATTTAAGATACCTTGTTACAAGGTAACAATTCATTCATTTTTAAAAACATCAAACTTCAGGTCCCGAGATGCCCATGTTCAGCTGTCTGAGTCCCATGGAGTTGCTAGACAAACATCTCAAGATGGGGAGTGAGCTGCATGCCAAGGAGTTGACCAAGATTCCGCTCACCAGCAAGGAGTCTGTGCACTGGACACATTTTGGAGGTAAAAACTCCAATCCTGTCTATGAAATGATCATTTATTTTTATGGAGTCCGGTGTTGTAGTGGTTAGCATGCCTGCCTGTCACACCAAACACCCATATTTGTGACCTGGGCTTTCAACTGTGGAATACAATTATTGCGATATTGTTTTCATTGACCAATTTTACCAATTTTAAGTCAAATTTATTCAAATTTTTTGTTCTAAGACACAGGGAAATGCCACGCATACAAGTGTGTACATGAATATAATATATATATGTCGTGCCCAATTCCTGGAATTTCTCATTCCCTGGGTTTGGGCAACCACCTCTGCCCAATTCCCGGGAATGGGCAAATCAGATTTCAATTTGCCCAATCCCAGGGAATGAGCAAGGATTAAGATATAAACCAAATGAGAGCCAACAGTTATTACACTTGATTAATGTTTATTCTGTAAAAACAGTTCTGGATACAATGTAACACATGGTAATCAGGCAGTTAAAATGCAACACTAAATCATTAAAATTGAACTTAATCTTTATTTATTTATTAAAAACTTCAAACAAAATTTAAATACTCATTATTATCAATATTAAACCTTTTGCTCCATGGTCCAGACAAAATGACAAATACATAGTATATAAAGAGGCTAAGTAAAGTTCACAGCCCAGCAATACAATCAATCAGCTTGTGTAAGCGTAATCATCCAATCCGTGGGAATGAGCAGTCGTTAACACTGCTCATTCTCAGGGATTAGCTGACCAATCACTGGGATTGGGCAAGCCCCCGACCATTGACGGGGATCGGGCAACGTTGTTGTTATATATATATATATGCTATTAACATTTACTTTGAATATTTATATTCTTTAATTTGTAGCCTATTTTTATCCCACTGGTAGAGAAGGTAGACAAGTTCATATTTGATATCAAGATTTAACTATCTACCTCACTCACTGGATAAGATAAACACAGTATTATGGTAGTCAAAACAGAATCCTCTATGTATGATGCAGGTGCCCCGCCCGTAGACGAGGTGAACATCCTGCGAGGCCAGCTGCTGCTTCTGCACAACCAGCTGCAGTACGAGAGACACAAGCGAGACCTGCACGCCAAGAGGAACCGCAGGCTGCTTAGGAAAATCGCTAATGCAACTGCTCTTGAAGAACAGAACAAAGCTATGGTAGGCAAGATGTTATCCATCAGCAGATTCCATTCTAAACTCTAACTTCTTATCCCCAGTATACTCCGTTTTACACATATCTTAATCATACGATGGATAGTGTTTACTGCATAATAAAGCCAACAGATATTTTGGTTACCCGTTGGGCTCGGTTAAGAGTCATATAGATAAATACCAATGCAAATTTCAAAGGTCGAGGTCAGTACTTCTTTTGTAAATTCTGATGACGTCAAAAGCGTTAATATTTTTAACGTGTTTAGTAACAAGGAGAGACATTTAGATATATATGATACATTGCATAGACATTATTTTAATAAATAACAACAAAACTGAATGATTCTTTAGCGATAATGTATGGCTTGCTGAATGAGTGGGTAACCTGCTCGTTGCTGAATAAACTGAGAGTTTGAAGGGTTGATTCCCTGCCCTACACTGAGACACAAGTCGATCGACTTGTGGTGTCACCGTGGGCAAGAGACTTTATTCAAAATGTGCCTCTGTTCACCCAGCAGGAAATGGGTACCTGGAAAAGAGTTGTGTTGGTGGTGATCTTCTAGCAACAAATATGTCAGCTTGGGTTAGACCAGGGTAATAATGTTGGTAGCACCTTGAGCATGCACTAGTGCATGGAAATGTGCGCCATATAAAATAACCCATTATTATCCCCCGCAACAACGAAGTTGCGGGGGGTATTAAAATGGGTACCGTCCGTCCGTCCGTCCGTCCGTTACACTTTGTGTCCGGCTCATAACTTTCTAACTAATCAACCATTTTAATTCAAATTTGTTATGGACATGAAGAAACATGTAATAATGTGTCATGAGAAACAATTTTCTGAAAATCTACTTAAAATATTAGGATTTTGGAGAAAAAGTGGTTAATTTTGTAAGAAATCTGTTACAAGTCCCGTCCGGCTCACAACTTCTAAACTAATCATCACATATTGATAAAATTTGATATGGAGATACATAATCATCTGAAGGTGTGTCATGAAGAACAATTTTGGAAATATTTTTATAAAATTTTGCCTTTTTTGGCAAAAAATGAGGACTCTGTTGGAAAACTGTTACAAATCCTGTCCGGCTCATAACTTCTAAACTAATCATCACATATTGATCAAATTGGATATGGAGATACATAATCATATGAAGGTGTGTCATGAAGAAAAATTTTGGAAATATTTTTATAAAATGTTGCCTTTTTTGGCAAAAAATGAGGACTCTGTTGGAAAACTGTTACAAATCCTGTCCGGCTCATAACTTCTAAACTAATCATCACATATTGATCAAATTTGATATGGAGATACATAATCATCTGAAGGTGTGTCATGAAGAACAATTTTGGAAATATTTTTATAAAATTTTGCCTTTTTTGGCAAAAAATGAGGACTCTGTTGGAAAACTGTTACAAGTCCCGTCCGGCTCATAACTTCTAAACTAATCATCACATATTGATCAAATTTGATATGGAGATACATAATCATATGAAGGTGTGTCATGAAGAACAATTTTGGAAATATTTTTATAAAATTTTGCCTTTTTTGGCAAAAAGTGAGGACTCTGTTGGAAAACTGTTACAAATCCTGTCCGGCTCATTACTTCTAAACTAATCATCACATATTGATCAAATTTGATATGAAGATACATAACCATATGAAGGTGTGTCATGAAGAACAATTTTGGAAATATTTTTATAAATTTTGCCTTTTTTGGCAAAAAATGAGGACTCTGTTGGAAAACTGTTACAAATCCTGTCCGGCTCATAACTTCTAAACTAATCATCACATATTGATCAAATTGGATATGGAGATACATAATCATTTGAAGGTGTGTCATGAAGAACAATTTTGGAAATATTTAAATAAATTTTGCCTTTTTTGGCAAAAAATGAGGACTCTGTTGGAAAACTGTTACAAATCCTGTCCGGCTCATAACTTCTAAACTAATCATCACATATTGATCAAATTTGATATGAAGATACATAACCATATGAAGGTGTGTCATGAAGAACAATTTTGAAAATATTTTTATAAAATGTTGCCTTTTTTGTTAAAAATGAGGACTCTGTTCGAAAACTGTTACAAGTCCCGTCCGGCTCATAACTTCTAAACTAATAATCACATTTTGATCAAATTTGTTATGGAGATACAAAATCTTATGTTGGTGTGTCATTAAGAATAATTTTGAAAATATGTTTTTTTAAATATGATCAAATTGAATTTGGAGATCCAAATACATAATACATAAATTCATTCGTTTGAGTTTAATTTTGTCAGTTAAGTCAAATTATGCCCAACAGTGAACATAGAGTTGGTATGATTGAGTTTTTTTATTAGAACAGTTTCTTTCATATCCTGGAAATTTTTGGTTAATTTGTGCAACAAAAATTAATCGGCAATATGATAAGGAAAACCTATACATATTGTGCAATTTGCGGGGGATATAGCTCGACCATGTCAGCTGCTTGTTATTATTTTATTATTAATGCAGGATATTTAAAATCCCAAAACACACTCGCATGATAACCTCTATGTCTTCTACTCCATCTACAGAGAGAGGAGCTGAAGCTGCTGGAGGAGAAGATCCACAACATGCAGGTGTCTCTTCGTCTGCTACAGGACCAGAACCAGGATCTCAAACAGGCCAAGGACAGCAACGAGTACGAGAAACTAGTACAGTTCAGGTACTGGAAGAATCCTTCTCTTTCCCTCACTGTTACATTGATTTGGAAAGGCGTGAGCCATGGACCATTTTGCACATTTGATAAAAAATGGCTCAAGATTTTGTAGTTTACTGTTGATATAATAGGCAATGACCCATTTGAAATTCTGAAAATTACCAAAAACCATGTCAAAGATCCCTACTGTTATGGAAATGATTCATTAGTCATTAACCATTATCCAAACCTGCCTAAGAATGATTATAATGTTTACCTAGAATTTGTATTTATCACAGCTGTCATATCATGTTTCATATTTTCAACGATCACAACATATCACTTTTTGATTATGACCTCATGTAACAAACAATGCATTTAAGCCACAATTCAACTTTGATGTTTTGTTGTGTGTGAGCCAACAGCTTCAAGTTCGCAATGATTTTCTTTAGTTTCTCAACTTCGGTAAAAACAAAATATTATATTCATGCCAATGACAAACTTTGTTTTCGACACTTGTGCCCAAATTTCTGTATATCCCTTCCTCTCGCTTGGAAAATGATAACATTTAGTGATAACCATAGAATACCTAAACACCCATGTCGTTGCCATAGAATGTCATGGATTCTCATAAAATATCCTTTATCTAAAATCAGTGATTGGGAAAGGCAGGGGCCATGGGCCATTTTGCACATTGGATGAAAAAGTGTCCCATTAATTTTGAAGTTTACTACTGATCTAATGGGAAATGGCCCATTTCAAAATCAGAAAATTACCAAAAACCCTGAAAATGGCACATTGACAAAGATATCTTTCCCAATCCCTGTAAAATATTTTTACACTTTTGCTCGTTTGACTTGCAGATTAACAATGCAACAGAATCGTGATCTTGAGATGGCCAACACTGAACTGAAGTCCCTTCTTATAACTCAACGAGAGGATCACGATAAACTTAAAAAGGTTTGTACCTGACAAAGTTACATACAAAACATTAATAATCAAAGGGAAAAGCAATCTGTAAGTTGTAATGTGTGGTGACCTGAGGATAATGAATGTAATAATTTCAATGACATTTTTATGCCAATGATAAAAAATTATGACAAACATTCTATTTGAAACCATTTGTGAAACTGTCTTTGATTTGGACTCCTTGTTGTATTTGTGTTTTTAACTAGGGATGCACCAATGCATCATTGAGATACAGTTCACGATCCATACACGTTACACTTACAGTGTATCGTTATGCAAATTTGGGTGAATCTCGTTCAATCTTTTTGATAATATTGAATCAAGAAATCCAGCGTTTGTTCAAAACAAGTTAAGATAGCCTATCTTTTCATGCTTAAGTTGAAAAATAAGGATATTTGATTTTTGAAGAAGTGGCTTGTTTTTGTGTTTAAATGTTGGTTACTCAGATAATTCTCATTAGCAATATAAAATTTAGATCCGTGAAACTTTATCTCACTGTACAAATGCTGCATTTACTGTATCGTGATATGTATAGTTTCATGACTTCACTACTTTCTACTGAGAAAGGTGTTTTTATACAAGTGTATGAAATAAGAATCCTACCTAGGCACTTTTTGTCTGGACTTTGTGTGTTTGTTAAGTTAGATACCAGAATTGACATATACCTCTTCTTCTAGCTTTCCTAGAAAAACATTGAATCATTACCTACCAGACTGTTTTATTTGCTTCTTTGACAATACCAATAATAATAATACTATTTCCAGATGGTCGAGGCGACGGAACACCAACTGTTTAATAAAGAGAAGCAACTTGAAATGATGAAGGAAGCTGTCAGTAAAACAGACAAACTCAAAGATCATGTGAGTAGTCATCATCATAAATCATCATCATCATCATCATCATCATCATCATCATCATCATCATGTGTTAATGTTACAAATATTCATGGCTTGAAATATTTTTACTTTACTTTGATCAACTGCTGATATATTTGATATCAGAGAAATTGGGGTGATTCTATTTATTATCTATGACTTTTCATCATGTTTCATGAATAATGGAGATATCTGAATACTGCTATACCCTTTGACTTCTGATGTGATGATGTCATAGCATTGTGACCTTGACAAACTTATGATTGAACATATGTTAAATAGCTAAAATATTAAATCCTACTCACTTACTCATTAATTGATGTCATTCGATTGTGATGTAATATACTTGTTCTTTGACAAGTTTTTTTCAAAATATAATATAAAAACAATATCTCCTAGGTGATCCTCCAAGCAAAATGTCCTTTTGAAAATAGTTTTATATGACGGTATATATATGGCTACAACTTATCATAACATGATCATCCTTCTATATATGAAGATTAGTCAAAACTACATGTAGTGACCGATCGGAAACGAGTACTTCATCATCATCATCATCATCATCATCATTATTATCATTATTATCCCCTGTCACGAATAAGAGGGGACATAGGTTTGAGCTCCGTCCGTTTGTCGGTGCGTACGTGTGTCTGTCTGTCAGAGTTTAAAGGAAAAACTTTTCTCAAAAATTATTTAAGAAATCAGAACCATGCAATTATTTTCACAGAGTTATGCCCTTGTGCCATGTTTTTGGACTCTGTTGAGATTTATGCAGTAACACATTATGAAGATATTGCTCATGTGGGAAATTGGTGTGAGTTTTGATGAAGACTAGTTTTGCTGCCGGGTATGTTGATGACCATGTCTTCTTCTTCTTATTATTATGAACATTATTATTGCAGATCTTCCAGCAACAGAAGGAGCTCCTACTCCTGGGAGAACTCCAGCAGAAGTACCAGGAGAAGATCGACGTCATGAAGCGGCAGCAGCAGACCTGGCCCCAACACAACCAGCTCACCACCGCGCTCAGGTCAGAGGTCAAAGGTCAGTACGTAGCGGGTTTATATAAGATAGTCGTTGAATATGATTCTTCTATATTTACTTCATTACAAAGGCGCTACTGAAATTCTTTTCATGGCAACTTGCATCCACAGTGCAGTGAAATTCTTTTAATGCCAACTTGCAGCCACAGTGCAGTAAGCTTAAGCGATGTTCTATCCTCATTATGCTGAGTGCTAGGCAAGGCAGTAACATCTCCAATCTTTTAACTTCTTATGGTATGACCCAGAATTAAACCCAAACCTTCCAGGTGATGGCCACCACTGGACCTAATCGTGGTGTGGTGGTTTGTGTGCTTCAGCGACCCCGAGAGCTATGCCAGCTGGAGCTTTCATGCTCCTGGTAGGGCCACCAAAGCTGGACAGGTCGACGGGTAGAAGCCAGACCAAATTTGAGTCTTTCCAAAAGCTGCTTTCTAAATCTCACTATGCCTTTCTCTTTGCATTTCCTTCATCCTTTTGATCCCTTTCTTCCTGATCTATCTACTCTCTTTTGGATGGCAACATCCACGTGTTTAATAACTGAAATATTGTTCAAAACCTGTTAAACACCAGTTCACTTTCTCACTCCAGGTGATGAGCAGATACTCAATCAACTGAGCTTCATATCTTGGCAAACTGTAATGTTATAGATATATTTGTTATACTAGTATTCTATTAAAGGGGCAGTAGCACGTTTTTAGGGGGAATATAAGGTGATGTCACGAAAATGAAAATTAATGGTTCCAATCGAAAGACAATGTATTTAAACTAAATGGAGCAGTAATAATTCAAATATATAACGTAAAGTTTAGCTATGCGATTCCTTTTTCTTACTCAAAATTAATTAAAGGTGTTCACACAAAAATGGCCGCCAATGGATTTTATGTAAATCGTCATACTTTGTCCTCTGACTATGAATGATTGGCTTGTTAAATGAAATTTTTGACACTGTCAAAATAATTCATTTAGCATTAACTTACTTATATCAGTGAACATTTTAAAATATAAAATTAAAAAAAAAAGTGCTACTGCCCCTTTAAAGACTGGAGTCATGAAATCAAGGTAAATCCTCGAAAGTCTACTTTATACAAATCTAAATCTGAATATAAATCTCAGCTTTCACTGCATTGAGATAAAATCAAACAACATTTTTCATGACAAATATTTAGCACACTATTATATTCAATTATTTCTTTGCACGCAAGGAATCATATTCAAGTCAATTCTTGTACGAATGTCAAAATCATATTTACAAAGAATAATGAAGACCTGATTTCCTCCATAGGGTTGAAGGGTCAGTTAGAGAGAAAGACGGTTCTGCTAGATGCAAGTCAACAGAAGCTGTCGGACTCTGAAGAGATCCTCAAAGAAAAGGTCAGTGGTTGTTGCTGATCTGAAAGCTTATCTTATACCAGGCTATTGAGAAGCCAAATTAATGTTCTGTTTGTTGAAAAAGAGAAAACCATTGAAATTTGGCGTTGTAAGTAGTTGGAGTTACAAATATTGTGTAAAATCTATGACTTCCTGTTGTTTTTGTGATAGATTTCATGTCATGTCATGCCATTTGTGGACTTTGAATTCAAACTTCTTCTCTTGTGATTGGGTATCATTGTATATATATAAGGCAACTGTAAATATTTATTTGTAAATTATGAGGGACTATCGTGAGCAATAGTATATTTCAGTGAGTACCATTGCTATAGCTTTTGCGATAGTTTATCAATTATGTGTGTGTGTGTGTGTGAATTTTACTTTAACATTGAACCAAACAGTTGAATTGATTGAAACGTTGATACTATCGATAGTTAGACATGCTACTGATACTATTGGTTATCTTAAAAATGACCACCGATTAAGTACTATTGGCACAGCAACTATCGCGGTATGTCAATAGTAGGATCTATTGTTACACCCCTAGAAGTTATGGTTAAATTTGACAAGTACATTCTGAATGTTTGTATTGCAGGAAATAGCTCTAATGGAGATGAAGATGAGGCTGGAGACGGTGAAGACCACACACGAAGATGAACTCAAGGTCAGTTCTTTCTCAGTCTAAGTAAACCTAGCCTCAATATTATCCGTTTCACTCCTATACTGAGTCTAGAAAGGCCTAGTAGAGGGTCGCGTCAGTCAATGTATCAAATTGACAAATCAGAACTAATCTTATCAAGCCACAATAGTCTGCCTTCACACGTGTAACGTTGGAGGGTCATAGGTCGCAGAAAGGTCGACCTTTCTAGACTCAGTATAGGAGTGAAAGGGATAATATTGAGGCTAGGTTTACTCAGACTGGTTCTTTCTGGGAATGATTTATCTTCATAGCATTGCTTTTTGTTGTAATATCACTTTTCTTTTTCTATGTGTAGTAGGGCCTTTATTGTTAACGTTATGTCATTCCATGTGAGATATTCATATGTGTATTACTTTTGCAATGGTTGAAAAAGACTTCTGCAAAAATATTGCTTCCCTTATAACTTATAACTAAATCCTGGCACCAGTCTACCACTTGAATTCTAGCCACTATAGCCAAAAGCTGGTTTATTTGATTAAAGAACTGAGTGTATGTCACTAAAATGAAATAATAGTAAACTGTTTTGTGCAGGCGTCTGAGATTATCATAAAGGTTGTTGCCACTGTAGCCAAAAGTGGTTTATCTAATGAAAGAACAGAGTTTGTTACTCTCTCGTTGAAGATATCGCTGTTTAATAAATCCACCATGTTATTACACATATGTGTCATAACATCATTCTGACAGAATTACATGACGTAATACTGATGTCATAATCGTTTAGTATGACGTAACAAGCGAGGTCATGTAGGCGAATATCTTTATGTTTTCAACGATGTTTTAAGCTAGTAATAAATAAAATACTAAATGATGTCCCGTTTGATAACATTTTTATGAAAATTGTGAATGGTATAGGTATTTAACCTCGCTTAATACCAAACCATTCACTCGTTTCATAAAAATGTTATTAAACGGGACAGAGTTTATTATTCTCTATGTATCTCGCAATAATGAAATAATGATAAAACAATGTATGCAGGCGTCGGGAGCCAAGTACCTGATGACGGTGCGAGTGAACCAGGAGTACGAGGGTCACGTGCTGGAGCTCTACACACGACTGGATCAGCTGCAGCAACAGCTCACCCTCTACAAACAAGGTGACCTTCTTAAAGGGACAGTAGCACGTTTTTTGATAAGTTTATTTTCTAAAATTTTCACAGATAATTTTAGCTATGCTAAATGTTTTATTTTTACAGTGTCAAAAATCTCATTACACAAGCCAATCATCCATTGTCAGAGGACAAAGTATGAAGATTCAAATAAAATCCATAGGCGGCCATTTTGTGTGAACACTTTTAATTCATTTGGTGTAAGAAAAAGCTTTACTTTATATATTTGAATTATTACTGCTCCATCTAGTTAAAATAAATTGTCTTTCAATTGGACAGCTAAAATAATGTAGAATTTTGGAAATTTTCTACCAAAGTTATCAATGTTCATTTACATTGAAATAGAAAGCTTTAAAAAAAGCTATTTTTGGAAAATCCTCATTTTGCACATATTTCAAAGATCAATAATTCCTTCACTAATTTAGCTATCCTACAATTGATAACATCTCCATACTCGCTGTTTCGAGGACAACATTTGCTTTTACACTATATCATAAAAAGTTGATGGTTAAGGAGCTGGGAAGACGTACAATGAGTAAGGGTTTAAGAATATGCTTTTTAAGTATTTCATTAAAGACACATCACTCCTTTGATATAAAGTTATATATATCATATTAAATTATTATGGTTCTTCACCTAACAGGGGGGCTAATCCATCCAGTGACTTAAGCAACTATCTCTGTAATCAGATAACTCTTGTATCTTTTAACCCCTTTCAGGGAAGTTGCCAACAGGAACAGGAGGTCGATCAAAGCCGTCTGCTTTTCCAAAAGGGGCGGCCATTTCTGAAGCTCTACCAACATCGCTGGAAAATGTTCAATCAGTTGCACTTGCAGATTTATGCGAAGAATCTCCTACAAAGCTCGACAATGTTTCTCTTCCCTCAGAACTGTCACAAAAGTATGACACGCCAAAACAATCAGACTCGATGTTGACAAGCGGGAATCGACTTTCAGAAGGTTACGACTCTGTGTCCGTGACGTCCCAGGACACGTCTGCCTTGGTGTTTGATGCCAAGGGGAATAACTCTTCCATGGATGTTGAAGACAGAAAATCTGTGTCTTCCCGAAGTACTTATACAACAGACAGTGGATTTGGGGGGAAATCTAAGTGATATTTTGTATTGATAAAGAATGTGATGGTATATTTTTAACAAGTATTATAATGACGAGGACTGCATTCAAATCCATGAGAAGTACACCCCCTGTTATTTGTTTCATGTACAAGCTCAGCTCAGCTTCTGATAAGGGTATATACAGTAAAACCTGGTTATAATGCCACCATTTGTCTGAGAGAAAATATGGCACTATATCAAGGTTGGCAACACACCGAGGAATGGCATTCAGAAAAATTTTGGCTACAAAGATAACAAGTCATTATCACAACATTTATTCTTCATTCTTTATATCTATGTGCTACTGTAATGTGTTTTTCAAGCCATTGCTTAAAAAAGTGATGCGTCTTGTCCATTAATTTGAATCAAGTAGAATGTTACTTAAGTAGTTCCGATTTACCACCACTTAAGGTACAATATGCTCCCAGTGGGAATCTATTGAGTCATACCAATTAATCTTCATTAGTTTAAAAATATCCTAAATATTGTGATTTCATTGGCATTATTGCCGGGGTACATTATAAGTTATATCATTCAGAGGGGGGTATATGGGGAGATATCCGCCTCTCACCAAGCTCGAGGCGGATATCTCCCCAAAACCCCGCCTCTGAATGGTATAACAAATTTATCCTACCGAATGTTTCAACAAAATGCATATAATATGAAGATAAAGAGTAAGAACTGCGTAAGTTTGTTTTACTATAGTTTGTTCAAAGCTACATATTGGTTGATCAAAAGTAACCAGCTTGATCATGTGTTCGAGGTAACAGACATTGTATATTTCAATACGCTCAATCTGCACGCTTCTTTCATGCTTTTTATGTGCCAGGGTATAAATTATTTATTGCAATGCTCTAGAGGGTGATATCAGTATTTATTCAGGGTCATGTGGACCAATCAGATCGAGATTCTTACATGAGGTAGGATAATGACTTTTGTTCCAAAAAAAGCATTGGCAAATTAGCCAGTTTGGCATTATAACCAGTGAGATATAGAGGCAAGAGATACGTTCTCACAAAAACATGGCATTATTTCAAGTTTGGCATTACAACCAGGGTTTACTGTACGTTATATTTCACAGGTTTGTGTCTTGAAGAAAGAGAAAAGTATTATTGTGACAAGGACTGCATTCAAGATCCATGTTCTCAATTAGAATAGTACTGATGTTATTTATTTAAAGTACAAGCTCACAGCCTAATATTGCCAAGATTTGTGTCAAAGTGTAAAGCTGCTTTAAAGTGCTTTTGGTGAATATTGGTCTGTCTGAAGAATGTCTTGTCTTTCAAGATTATATCACTACAATCACTTAATAAAATCCTTTATTTGTTTATCCTTTATCTCTTTATCTCTAGCTCTTGATGTTCAGAAATTAGGACTCACAAAAGGAAAGTAAGATTTAATAGCAATCGGTAATCAATAGCAAAGCAAATGGTGGGTTTATCTGCAATATAACCTTATCATCTTCAAAAGGGGTATGTTTTAGAAAGGCAAGACCAGGCATTTGGAAATATGATATTTTGATGGTTTAGGGATGTCTTGTTGTTTGAGGTGTCTCAGTACATAAATTATTTGATAGTGAATAGTGAATTACAACAAAAAACTTGACTAAGTACTAGTAACATAAACCTTTTCAACAGCCCTTTACAAATGTTGAGCTCAAAACTATTTTTCACCAAATTAGGCATATGCAATGTTAATTTTGGTAAGATTGTAAGTTTTGAGATTGTTTTGCAATGACCCTGTGAGTGCATGAATTCTTGTTTTGCGCCGCTTTGGCAATATTTCAGCCTTTAGCGGTATGTCATCAATCCTGTGACAACCAAATATACTTTAATCACATTGATTTATTGAGAGATGCTAAACAGCTATATATACCTTATGTTTCATGTGCTGCCTGATGCAGCTGTGATTTCCTCTCTGTGCTAAAGTAATGTTGAGCAATTCAATGTTACCTTAAGAGCACTGTACACATGTACATATGAAAATAAGTGGTGCCTAAAATATGTAGAAAGAGAGAACAAGGATATAGAGTTCAGTCAGTTCAGTTGCAAGACAAAACTTGAAGCCTTTTTCACTGTTAATTGTACGTCAATGCTAAATGTATTGTTTAGTGTCAAACTCTCATTATACAAACCAATCATCCATAGTCAGAGAACGAATTATAAGGATTCGCTTAAAGTCCATTGGCGGCCATTTTTGTGTTAAACTTTTAATTAATTAATGTAAGAAAATGGGACCACCACATGGCTGAACTTTACACTATATATATTTGATTTCTGCTTCACTTAGTTTAAATTCAATGTCTTTCAATTGGAACCATTTTTTTTTCATTTTCCTGACATCACCTTAGATATTCCCCCTAAAAATATGCTACTGCCCCTTTAAAGCATTCATATTGACTCTTTATAGGAATAAAGTTTGAGCCCAATCAACTCGTGAAGTGTCTCCTAAATGTTCATTATTTCTTTAAATTTACTTGTTTTGAAACTGATTTCCAGTCTTTGTATCATTATGTTGTTATGGTTAATTTGAATTCTGTTTTCTTGCCAAATCGAGGTTTTCAAGGTTTATTTTAGCTTATCAAGATTGGAGCCACTCAAAAAGTTTTCATTTATGTACATCTTACATACATGTTTGCTGTTAGTCTAAAGAATTGTTTTAAGGGGTCTACGGTTATATTGCAATGTTTTTTATAAGTTCATGAAATTTCACATTTATGCTCAGTAATTCTGATTTGTCATATCATGGTAATGAATTGGTGGTTTGAGAGAAACGTTAGGTGTCGCTACTTTCTATCATGAATTAGAAAATATTTTATAGGTCTTCCTTCAAACAAATGTATGAATTTTGAGCAGATTAAATGAAGATATTCTTGCTGACACTCTCCTACTTGCTTCTGCCATCTTGAATTTTAGCATTATGAGAAAATATATTTGCTGTATTATACTAATTTATGAACAAAGTAAAGAAATAACTAATTCGTTGATAGAATATATACACAAACAACTTAATTAAGCACCCCCACTTTTTAGCTCATCAGGTCTGAAAGACAGTTTTTCTCAAATTTTTGTTAGTTTTGCAATTTCTAGTTCAATTAAATAGTCAATAAAATAGCAATTGTTATATCTGGAGGGGTCAATACATCAAATTAAACCAAATAGTCCAAGACCACCTAAATTCATTTTACAAAATAGGGGGGGGTTTATAAAGTTCTTTGCATATAATTAAAAATATATCATAATGAAAAGTGTCAGTTATGACATAGAAATGCTTTCAATACTCGTAATATCGAAGTTATGAAGAATTATAAAAAAAAGTTTGAAACAAATCACAGATGTAATGATGTGATTGCAAGAAAATCTTCTTGAATGCAGCTTGCTTATTGGTGCTTGTGATACGTTATGTGAAATATCCACATTCCCTTGTCGATTGCATTTTAATCCATTTTCATCCAAGAGTCAGTCCAGTGATATTCAGTATTTCCAATTCCATGTGATCAGTGATAAATCATGTACAAAAAAAAACAAGATAATAAATATCTCAAACTTGTCAACTCTGTTGTATGATTTCAATAACTCCAATTGTATGAATACAAGATGTTCTTCCAGGAATGCCTGACAACTAGGGCTGTGAGACATGCCGGGTAATACACCACTTACTGAACCCTGATGCAGTTTGTCTTCTAGTGCAAGAGAAAACACATCTCCGAGGTCTTCAGCTCTTAAGAAAAACCTCAAAAGAGGGATTAAACCCCAGGGCTTTAGCCCAAGTGGTTATCCCTACCTTAAGGGTATGTTTTAGAACAGAAGACCAAGGAATAGTTTTACTCAAACTTATCAACCATCAAATGCCCAAATTTATATAAAGTTCCGGAATTATACATCACCCTCTCTTGCCTTTTAATGAGGCAGAAATAATGAGAAACAAGGATAAAATAGAACCATCGGCTCTGTAGCTCATCAGGCTTCTTGCCAATTTTGCTTTAGGTAGTGGAAAATGAGGTTCCCCCATTAGTAGGGGCCACAGGGTCACCAATTTATAATTTAGATTCCTCCTAATCTAAGTTAGGAGTCTATAGACAGATTAAGATGAAAATAGGTATAAGGGAGTGGCCCCTGAGGCCCTTATTAGGGGTCACAGGGTCACCAAAGGTACAATTGATAATCCTCACTAGTCAAGGAGTATGTACACAAAGTTTGAGCTTTCTGGGCCTTTCTGGACGGACGCCAGACACCATGCCATGCCATTTGCCCATCTGGCCTTTCAGGCTAGATGAGCTAAAAAATTAGCACGGCTCACCAATACCACCAACCGTGCATTGCTGATCAACTAAATTACTGTTTACTTCCCATAACTTAGACATCTCATTATCCAGACCATAAATACTATTAATCTTACACTGAAAAAAAAATGAAAAGAATAAATAAATTCTGCAATCCGTCAAAATTACTAGAGTACAAAAGTTAGTACTACAAAAAATAATTTTTTAATACAAATTCAAAACTTAAAATCGCTTGTAAAATGGCACGGCACCCTGTCTAGTATGTTAGACATACATAGACAACATTTAAAATGAATCAGATGAATAGTTTTCCTTCAATTGGTCAGACAAATTCTGATGTTGGAAAATGACTAAGTTCAAAAGATAGAAATTTGTAAAAAAAGGGTGTGGCAATTGTGGTTTCCCAACTGAGTAGGGGCCCACAGGGTCACAAAATGTAATATTTAGAGTCCTCATTACTAACAAGTCTGTACACAAAGTTTCAGCTTTCTAGGTCTAATACTTCTGGTGATGAAGATGAAAATAGGTTTAAAGGGTGTGGCTACTAAAGCTATAAATAATAAGTCTGTACAAGTACAAGTTTCAGCTTTCTAGGTCTTATGCTTCTGGAGAAAAAGTCTAAAGTGCACAAAGTTTATGGACAGATAGACGGACGCCAGACACCATGCCATGCCATAAGCTCCTCGGGCCTTACAGGTCAGATTACAACAATATCTTCTTTGGATATTAGGCTCCAACTATCTCCCTGTATGAAGTTAATGAAACAAACATTTCTTAATATTTTCAGAAACAAACATAGGATATTTCAACCAATTATCTTATCATCGAGTCCCTGTGGTTGGAACGTGTGTAGCTCAAATATTCACTTTAGCTCAAGTGATCTACAGGCTTTAGTGGTTATTTCCTTCTAAGGGTTTTGTCTAAATTGAGCAATAACATTGTATCAGAGATCGAGGAGATTAAAATGATGAGTGACTGGTTTGCCTCTTTTGTGATTAATATCTGCGTAATGTTCAGATAATCTAATTTTGAAATAGTATACTTAAATGTTCAGCTTGAATTCTTGAGCATTTCCTTGACAATTCCTTTCATTTGGAAATTGTATTAAAACAGGATTAGGGGAACATAAAAACCATATTTCTAATGGAACACCACCAGAAATGTATACACTAGAGGTGGTAAGGATATTTATATCAAGCTATTTCCAGGTACTTGTATCTGCTCAAAGGGCTCCTACATCATTACCCTCAAGGATTTGTACTTGTATTTGTAAAGCACTAAGTACAACCACATAGGTCCGTACATCCTATTTTTAGGTACCCATTTAACAGCTGGGTGAACTGAATGCAATGTAGATGAAGTGGCTTGTTCTGGGACACAACACAGCAAGGTCACACATTTTTGGTGTCTCCACCAGGATTTGAACCCTGTCTTTTGGCGTGAGAGGCCATCATGCTGATCACTACACCACCAAAATAAAAGGAATTTGGTTTGATTCAAAAGAATACAAAAGTCAAAGTGAATATTTCTATTTTATTGACACATGTACACACACACCCGCACTCTTTCCATCATGATTCCTTATCAGGTTCAGTCTCAAGGTACTGACTGTAGTCATATTTGCGGAACGGCACCGGCGCTTCCAGGTACCCTGTAGAAACAGAAACCTCAACCTAGACCATTGGATTTAAAATGTGCTATTTATTGAAGTAAATATGTTGCTTAGCAATTGCATGATTTCTCGGGTAAAAATAATGTCATGCTTAGATATTTCAGGAAGTTCAAAACTCAAGTAAATAAGGTATATAAGTCTAATATGAAAAGCATCTTGTCATTATTAATCATTAACAGAGGATACCAAAACAACCTATTTAAAATTATTGCTAATTATAATATTATAATTTAATGATAATCTAATTATAATCATAACTATTTAAGTATCATGAAACAGTTTGGACACACAATCCAATTGTTGTTATGAGCAATCTAAGAATAATAGCATATCATGTTTTGTTTCATATGCAATTCTATTTTTCAAATATCTTGCTACTTATCCAATGGGCGGCATGTTTTCCTTTGACATTTTCGCAATGGTAAATCATGTACTATGAAAACTCCAACTGATATCTATTACATCACGAAAATAATATCACTACAGTTATTTCCAACGTTCTGATTCAACAATCATGAAGCAGCATGGCAGTTCGAGGGCGGAGCTAGCAATATCTGGCAGACGACCTTCTGACCATCCGCCCTCTCGTGAGATGATAGCTCGCTGATATTTCGTATACACCCCATTTGTCATCATGTATCTATTACATATCCAATCAACAAAAAACTTTGCCACACCCATTCAAAAAGCAGACTTCTGCCTACCATGATTCCTGGCCCTGGCGACCTCCAGAAGGAGCTTCTTGTGTTGTTTCTGACACAGCCCGGTCTTCATGTAGTCAAGCACCTGCCCCGTATACGGAGATATGAACTGCTCCAACAGCTTCGTGTTCTATAAACAGTCACAGAAACTTACGCTCACATAGGGTCTAAAAAAAATAAATTCTTGTGTTGTTTCTGACACAGTCCGGTTTTTAGGAAATAAAACACCTGCCCCGTGTACGGAGATATGAACTACTCTAACAGCTCCAACAGTCACAGAAACTAACGATCACATTAGTTCAAAAACAAAATGTATTTCTTGTGTTGTTTTGGACACAGTACGGTCTTTAGGAAATAAAGCCTGGTGTACAGCGATATGAACTGCTCCAACAGTCACAAAAATTAACGATCTCATAGGCTACAAATAGATAGTGAACAAATGTAACAATATTATATTTGGGATCCCACAAACTCAGAGTCAGGCAACACCGCAAACAATGACCATACAGTCCACTAAAATGGAGGTCCAACAAGCGGTAGTTAAGCTGTTGATACATTCATTACCCCTCTGATAGTGTGATCCCAAATATAACATTGTTACATTTTTAGCTCACCTTTACAAAGTAAATGTGAGCTTATGTCATGGCGCTTCGTCCGTCGTCCGTCTGTCCGTCCGTCCGTCCGTAAACTTTCAGGAAAAAGACTACTCCTCCTAAACGAATCCAGATATCATTCTGAAATTGTAGTATGTTATACCCATGGTGATTCCTCACAGAAAGGTAGACGTTTCAGTTTTGAGAATCCAAGATGGCCGCCATGGCGGCCATATTGAATTTTCAATTAGATTTCAGGAAAAAGACTACTCCTCCTAAACGAATGCAGATATCATTCTGAAATTGTAGTATGTTATACCCATGGTGATTCCTCACAGAAAGGTAGACGTTTCAGTTTTGAGAATCCAAGATGGCCGCCATGGCAGCCATATTGAATTTTCAACTAGATTTCAGGAAAAAGACTACTCCTCCTAAACGAATCCAGATATCATTCTGAAATCGTAGTATGTTATACCCATGGTGATTCCTCACAGAAAGGTAGACGTTTCAGTTTTGAGAATCCAAGATGGCCGCTATGGCAGCCATATTGAATTTTCAATTGGATTTCATGAAAAGACTACTCTTTCTAAACCACTCTAGATATCATTCTGAAATTGTAGTATGTTATAACTATGGTGATTCTGCACAGAAAGGTAGACGTTTCAGTTTTGAGAATCCAATATGGCCGCCATGGCAGTTATATTGAATTTTCAATTAGATTTCATTAAAATGACTCCTTCTCCTAAACCAATCTAGATATCATTTTCATATTGTAGTATGTTATACCTATAGTGATTCCTCCCACAAAGGTAGACGTTTCAGTTCTGAGAATCCAAGATGGCCGCGATAGCAGCCATATTGACTTTTCAGCTGCAGATGACACATCATTATTACTAAATTTTAAGCTTTCATCAAGTGATCACTCGCACCATATAAATTCTCTAATTTGAAATTACTTATCATAATATTATCTTGAATATGAAATATTTAAGATTGTCATGCAAGTTGTTCTATATTTGTAAGTGTTTTTAAAACATTAAGATGAAAGACAAACATAATTAATTAATCTGTTTAAAATATTTATGGCAACTAGCTGCAAATACCCAATGACATTAAACATCATGTTGAATTTTAAACAATGGTATCTCCCTTATATTCCTTTAAATACCACACAAAAGGGGTCAACCAGAGTTCAGATATTCCTGCTGAGTCCACTATGCAATTGTAATACACATCCCAATACAGGCTGCATCACAGTCTCAGCTGCTAGTCTGTTGCATAATCAACCTGACACAATTGATATGGTAGAGCATTATGCTTTATGGCCATGTGTATGCAATAAGAGTTACGGAAATTAGACTTGTATTCTCATGACAGTGAAATGTTCTTTCTAAGAAAAACAACTTACACAAAATTTGTCAACAATAAGCTTTGTGTTTAGCAATCTACATAAGTTGATGTGGAAAGAGTTATTTTGCATCAGGTTCCAGTTCCTGTGTTTTACTCATATTTGTACCATTTCTATATCTAACAGAAGTTCTTCTTGACACAAAATCAATTTAGGACATAAGCTAACTATATTTTGTGAAATTATATATATTTTTCACAACAATTCCTGTTCTCTCCCGTCAAGTCTTTTAATACCACACATAAGGGCTTAGCCAGAGTTCAGGTTTACATGCTCAGCACACTAGGGTGCTTCTCCAAATATACTTACACAAAGCCAAATACACAAATTGCTACACTCTCCTTAAGGATCTGGGGCTAGCAGCCCTGCCTGCTTGTATATTGCATAGTAATCCTGACCTAATTGATAAATAGAACATAATGGACTTTATGGAAAGTATATAAATTGTCTTTATGAAAAGTATACTTGTATTCTAATAATAGTAATATTTTTTACAAATAACAATTTAAACAAGTCAAGAATCAGCTTTTGTGTACAACAATCTGCACGATGAGTTAATATTAACAAGTCAAGAATGTGCTTTTATGTACAGTAATCTACATGATAAGTTAATAATAGAGGTATTTTGTATCAGGTTCCAGTTCCAATACCATGTGTTTTATAAATACCTGTGAAACTAAATGATAATTGTATCATGCTGAAGGGGTTCTGGGAACAACATGTCATCATAGAAGTCATTATTTTTCAATTAGATTTCAGGCCAAGTACTACTCCTACTAAATCAATTAAGATATCATTCTGAAAAGTGAGTATTTTTTTATATATTGATTCCTGACAAAGACGCATTTATTTTATTATCAAGAATCCAAGATGGTCAATATGTCAATTATATTGAATTTTCAATTAGATTTCATGAAATTCATTGAAAAGAATACATTTCCTGATCAATCAAATCAATGTCATTATATTTGTATTGATACGCTTGTTGTAATATTTATCAACACTATAAATACAGTTACAAACAAATGTATGAATCATCTTTATCTGCAAACAGCCTGAAGCATGACTGTTTTAATAAATCTTTTTTAATAAAACATAAAATGATAAAAGTTGTTCACTCCATCAGTGGGTTACATAATTCCTGACACTTCATATATGGCAAATAACATAGCCAGTGAGGGATAAATATACATTTTTTAATCATCTATATCTGATTACGGTCTGAACAATGATTATCTAGATAATTATAATGATCATTCAATTCAAATAAATCCTTTTCAAAAGCATTTAAAATGATTAAATTTGTTCACTCCCAACACTAACTGTAAGGTTTTTTACTCCTTTGTTCCCATGCAATTAATTTATTCCAAATTAAAAATTTTGGTTAATGAATAACAAATTATCTTTTATTTTGTTTGTCATGCTAATAAAAGATATCATTTAATATTCATCTTCAAAACTAATTGAACAGCTGTCTGAACAATTCTTTTTTTACAAAGTCTTTCTCACCAATTCTCTCTGTTAGTTAAGATACTTCAATAAACATATTACTGAGTTGACCTCCAGATTATTTCCATTGCAAACCTCTCTTTTACCCCCACCCCTTCTATCCCCCCCTCTCCCCCTATCCTTCAAGCCCCTCTCCTGCAACTCTCCTCTAAAGGGTATCTGTTGCATATTGCATATTGAAATGAGGGGAGGACACTCACTATATGGAATAACAGTAACTTACATAAGAGGATAAGTTACATAAGCTACATGCAGGTGCAAGAGGTCATCATAGGTCATCATTTCTAGTAATTAGCATAAAGCCCCATGTTGCTAGCCTATTCTGACCAATCAGATTGCACTAACATATGTCAAGATTTAAGATATTCAGAAATCTTCAGTTAGAATTACATGAGACATTGACCTGGACAGTTTACTTTGGTAATTGGACTTATCACTAGCTGAATTTGTGATTTGTGTCAGAGGAATATATTCCAAATGTTTATGTGCATCATCTTTTTAGTTCTTTGGAAGTTGAGAGTGTGACTAAATGAATACTCCTAAACCAATCAAGATATCATAATGAAATTAATACAGATGCCCACATAAAAGTACCATTTTGAAGATTAAAAAGTCCAAGATGGTCACCAATTCAGCCATAGATATACAAAAAAGTTAAACAAAAACCTACTGCTTGTTAACAAATCATGATTATATCATTCTTGTATTAATGTTTGTTCAAGCTCTAGTGGTTTCCAACAGAAGAATAGCATTTTAAAAGATAAAAAATCACGATGGCAGCCATAATCAATTATCATATAAAAGATGGTTACACAATTAAACCATATTACCACATCATTAATTTTAAGGTGAGCTTCTGTACCCTCGGTACTTTTATTTCACTATCTAAATGGCATTTATCTCTAATACATTCAGCTTTAGGAGCTGTGCCAATTAACGTCTATTATATAATCATTATCTCTTCTTACATATACTAACCTTCATATCGAGAATAAGATACTCGTCTCTACAGATAGGACAGGGACTGCCTGTTGATATTTCTCCTTGTCTCTGAAATAAGGGACATCAAATTATATAGAACAAATTCAACAAACCAGGCCTGAAAAATGGTTGTACTGTTAAGAAACAATATACTAAAATAGAGCCATTGGCTCTCGAGTTCAACAGTAATTCATGATATATTGTACTTGGTCGAAAAGCTTGCGTATGATTCAAGAGGTTTATACATGTAGTATGAAATGAATTGTTACAAAACTTAACATAATAATCATTTTCCAGTCAAATATCATATACCTATTTGGGAAAATTTGATAACATTAAATGTAAAAAAGAGGCTAGTACAGCTTTAAATAATAACTAACAACATTTAAAATATCATTCAAACTAGAAACACTCTTCTTCCATTAAACCCCTCCCTACTGTACATGACTAGATCAACTCAGTCTGATCTTAATCAACAATTCTCCTGAGAATTTTAATTCCAAGCATATTCATTTAGGAAGTGTCTTCCCCCTCCCCCTCCCACTATCTTCATCAGCATAAATTTTTATATTTCCAACAGATGCGTTAATCTTGTAGCTCATCAACTTAATAAATACACTAGAGCTAAGAAATGAAAATCTGCCTCCAGGGCCTATGGGCCTGGAAAAGACATGAAACAGAGAATTCAAAACATTACTTACAACACAAGTCTTTCTGGTCTTTGGAGGGATAGAGCCCTTGAAATTCCGTCTATAGTGTTTCCAAACTGGGTCATTGCCGTAAGATTCACTGTATGCTGGAGAAGAAACACATTAGATTTAAAGCTTTGTGGGGGACATAATAAATTCCTCTGTATCAGAATATATTGAAATTCAGAAATGAGGGATGATACCCGTCTAAAGCTGTCGGCCAGCCTGGAAAATACGGGTTATATTCAGATGGGACTTGTTTGAGATAGAATCTGAAATTTCTTCTGCCTTGTGTGATCCTAGAAATACTAACTGTCTTCACAAAGCAGGGCTTGTCTATTATTTAGAACTGGTTGTTTACTAAAAACACATGCCCTGCGTGCTTGTAAGGAAAAAAACTTATTCTTAAAAAATCTTCAAAAGGGCATTATAGACAGGAAAGTATCAATCCTACTAAATCAGCAGGGCATTGTAGCAGCTATGCAGATATAAATACGCTGATGTAGAAGGATGATTTGGAAGTTGTTTCGAAGCTTGGTTTTATCACATCCAATCTTTGTTTTTATGAAAGCCCAAATGCTGTAAGTTAACTTACCATTACTGCTTACATATCGAACACTTGTTTCCGGGTCAACGTCAAGGCGTTTTGGTTTTTCAATCCGACTACTTGACAAATCATCTCCTCCCTCTCCAATCTCGGTTGATTCATTTTGTAATCTGCATGCTGATTGGCTGATTGGGCGTGTCAATCTCAGAGCCTAAAAAAGACAAGAAAAAGAACCTTGTGATGATAAGAGAACATTCATGTACCGTAGTTTGTTTTTATAAGAGAGATGGTTAAGCTAAATAAATAACCAAAATGGCCAATAATCAATATACAAGGCAATTGATAAAGGCAAAACGGTATATTAATAATCTAAACATATTGACAAGGAAAGATATTTGGACATGTCATCGATCTAAAAGTACTCTCTCCTTAGAAGGCACAACATCATAGTAGACAATTTCAACATGTGAAGTTTCATAAAGCTTCACAGTATAAACATATTTTATTCACAATAAAAGGTTATGGGACAAGTTGTTAAACTAAAAATACATTATCATTACAACATGTGAAGACAGAAAAAACAATTTTAAGTGTTTGCCAAACAAATCACTTTGTTTCACTGATATATAGTTAGGACCAAAATAAAGAAACTTTTATTATGACAAGTAAAATCCCCTTCCCTCTAACCATTAAATTCACTCAAAAACTTGCTTGTACATAATATGTTGAAATGAAGATATAAGCTTTTCTCTAACCTTTACAGCATTCAAACTCTCATTCAGAAACAGAAAATTCAGATATGGCCCTAAAATCCCTTAACTTTGTAAACCCGGCCCAAAAGGCACATCTACACATAAACATTACCCCAGGTTTTGTTGAGTTAAAGGGATTGTCCTAGAAAACCCCGAAAGGACTGTCCCTTTAACCATAGACTATTGATCCTCCTCACAAACAATATAAAACCTGGACTTGCAGATAAAAAACAAAAGACAACCAAATCTATAACCTCTAGATGTTAAGTAAACGTTTTCATAATTTGCATGTGTGCAAATCAATATCTCTTCTGTCTTTCAAACAATAAGCCAAATCACTACATTACCATGACTGCAACAGTTGATTTGTTCAAATGTCTTATTTATCCTTTTCATATGAAAATTCATTACAAATATTTTATAATCAATAGTAGTCCTGCTTCATGACTGTGTATTAGATGGGTCTTAATTCTGTTAAATCTAGATTGACTGCAATAAATGAAAAGCCGAAAGAAATGAAATAATATAAGTGTAGATACATTGAGTATTTTAAATATTTCATAGACTTAATTTTAGTCTTATCAATAGATACTTATGATTAAGATGGTTTGCAAATAATCATGATAGGCACACTGGGTTAACGCCAGCCAGTTTGATGTCACAGATCTGATGCAGTGATGATAAAGGCTTGATACACTGAGAGACGGAACAGTTCTATAAGCAATAACCCCTTTTGCAAGATCAATAGAGGATATCTGTTTTTTCTTGACTAATACCATGTTTATCTCATCGAGTGAGGTAGAAAGTTTATATTTACACGTGACAGGGGTGAAAATCTAACTTTTCTACCTCACGAGATGAGATAAACATGGTATTTGTTAAGAAAAAACAGATATTCTATTTATTATATGATGAAATCCTTCTAATTATGTCAAAAAAGGCAATTTCATGTTAATCGGACGCTTGGAAGAGCCCGTCACCGCAGTAACAGTTTGACATCATATGAGAATTCATGATGTCAGACCATTGTTACATGACATCAACTCTTGAACTTGATGTCACTCGAGTGGTGATAAAGTTTATCACCACTGAGTAGAGTGACGTTAAAGGTTATCACCACTGTAGCCAGATAGAGGGTTTATTTCACTGACAGAACAAAGTATCTCACCATCACTCTACCCCAATGTGTTTTGTAATAAAAGTATAGTTTTGCCCTGAACTATTATAATTAAAGCACGAGGACGGTAGTCCGGGGGCGTAGCTCAGTGGTAGAGTGGCCGTTCGTCACCCGGAAAACCGGGGTTCGATTCCCGGTCGCGTCTACCAAAAGACGTTAAAAGGTGGTAGTTGTTGCTGCCTTGCTTGACACTCAGCATTGTTAAGTCAGAACACATTAGCTGGCGCTGCACCATGACTGCTGGGTGCCATGGGCACAAATAAATTTCCAATGTACATGTACTGAGGACAATAAAGTGTTACTATTATGATTATTATCAATCATATAATAAATCAATCTATTTGAAGGAAAGACTATGTTAACAAATATGTATTTTGAGTGTTAACTTGAGAATAAAATGATGTTTTACTTCATGATCATGCAAGAAAAAAGTACATTATCCCTGTGAAAGTGTAGAATATCTTAAATAATTCAATTAATCTGACTGCATACCGGAATATTGGCAAATTTTTGCAAAACATTGATACAAAATCTCGCCATGGTGCAAGGTAAACGAGAGTTATCTTCTCCTGATAATTGGAAGAATCCTTATTTTCATTTTAGGGTTAAAGGTAATTTTGATGTGACCAATTAATGATTAAAATGAACATAAACAATCATTTACATAACGCAAATGTGATAACGAAACACATACCAATTTGAAGGAAAGCTTTATTGTAAAGAATGAAATATATTTTGCTATTTCAGATTGCGAAACTGACTTAATAGGCACCCCTTTTCCTAAAGAAAAATAGAATAGTCCACATAAAATTTACTCTCAACCCTAAATTGTTTTGTTTCATTTTCTAAAGTAACAGTATCCGTAAACAAATGGTATGAATTGGAATAACTTTGGTTGATTTTTAAAAAATCAGGACATTTTAATGCAAACTTTAACTTAATTATTTACATACTAGGTACATTCCTTCCTTACGAGAGTATACTTGATGAATAATTCATCGAAATCGAAGGGATTATCGGAAACGATACAAACAAACTTTTCATTAGTTTGGTGCAATTTTCCATGATGTATACCTTTAATGACTATCCATTTTATTGTTACAAGTTGTATTAAAGTTCACAGAATACAAAGGCTTACTTTCAGATAAATTTAAAAAAATAAAACAACAGTTAACCGAAAGCCGAGCTCCATTCAGTGCTCATTTCCGCCCGTTCGTGACGTCACTTCAACGCTTCACTTTTCACTTGGGCGCCTCGTTACTTTCTTTGTTAGGTCTTGTGCGTAGCTGTTTGGGGGAAATTCTGGAATATTATCATATCTTCCTTACACAACGACTATAAACGTTCATCACAAGCATATAATAAGACTGACACCCATGGAAAAACCACGACTGAGGGATGTAATGGACTGAAGATACGATTTTTCTAAATCGATGAAAACCCATGACTCATGAACTTCTTTCAATCTTTCAATATTGTTAGCATTCTTGGGTTCATGATCATGTAATCTCGTCTTTTTATCGCCAAACATAAGGTGATTGCAATTATTCTTTTAAGAAATCCGTATATAATCTCCAAGATAGATGGATATCTGCCCAAATCATGAAATTGTGGATTCGAGTCTCGAAAATTTCACTCTGTGACTCATAAGGACAGCGGACAAGCTTTTACCCGGTGTTTTCGCACCTTCCATCAAGTGCCAGATTTTAAATAATGGTGCAAGATAATCTTTTAATGTTGTTTTCTATTTTAGCAAAGTTTGATGCAGTTTGCAGATTTTGTATGTTCGTAATCTGGATTCCTGGATGGTGTTCCATAATGCAGGTAGGCCAAGGTTGCACTGTCGCCATATTGAATGTGCTCAAGTTCTAACTTGCAACCGAAACGTTTCACGTTATGATATTAAAAGGACTCCATTTTAGTGTTAAAAGTTTAAGAAAACAATCGAATATAAAGTCTTTTAAGATTATCTTAAATGTAAAACATATTAAAGCTCATTCTTGTTTACTCGCTTTTATAAGGATTGTGTCCATAAAAGGCATGATGGGGGCGTGGCTTATCTGGGTCTGATCGAATGATGACAAAATGAACAGACCACAGCTTGTGGCAAATGACACGCACCTTGTTGGGGAATGTTGGCCACTGAATTATACAAGGAGTGGTGTATTGCTTGTATTTCATAACAATTTGAAATCTGCTGTGGCCTTGCATATTCACGAGCGTTGATTACCAATTTAGTAAATGCCTAATCTTTGCATTTACCCTAGTCGGTTAAATTTTTTATTTGAACCAGTTTGAAATTAACATAACTGTCAAATAATGTAACTCTCACTGTTTATAAATTTTAAAAAAAATATATGAACGTCCCAAAAGGGTTTAAATGACAATACTGATTTCATTAAAAAAACACACGAACATTTTGTTAATCATGTAAGAAGACGAAAAAACATTTCTCAACTCAGAAGTGATGCTTTTGCCAAAGAATATTGGTTTTGTAATCATTCAATTAGTTAAGATTTCAACTTTTAAATAATGAGTAAATTAGTTACATCAACCAAAAACAGAATTTTATTTAGGTAGCTGTTTGTCTCCCGTGGAATACAACAGGTGTTAATTAAACTTTGTTGACTCCTTTGCAGTTTTGCTAGTCTTGTTAATGTTAGTGTTTGTTATAAAATAATGTCATTTGTATCAAAGCGTTAAATGCAAGAAAAATGCTCATCAGTGTTTAATGCAATTAACTCTTAAAGGAGTACTGTTTAAATAAAACCAAAACTTGGATCCCGAAATAAATTGTGAAAAGAATTTTTTGAGTACAACTTTAGCTACCATAAATGCCGCGGTGCGCTTTTGATCAGATACTATTTTCAAGTTTCTTAAAAACCAGCAACTTGTGTATGAAACAACACTTCGAACGTCTAAATTTCACTAGATTTACAGCGATCTTGTCGATTTTAGCCTTTGTTTTCCCATATAACGCTTCCTCAACCCAACGAAATCATCAGTTGTCTTTTATTAACCCTATCCCTGTCAACAGCCTTTAGGATTAGGTTCTTGCGGTACGATCGGACATGCCATACAGTAGATAAGTTGCCATATCCCCGTTAAAGTGCAGTACTGTCATAATATTGGGTTTAGACAAGTTTGAAAAATTAGTAACGTCATTGTGAATCTCTATTTGTGACTATATAACAGTAGTACTTTTGACATCATTGCCAAATTTGCGGTTTGTCGCTAATGGCTGAAATACTGCCCAGGCGGCGTAAACTCCCTACTCGCTTAAATTTCTGTAGCTTTCAAACTCATGTTAAAATCAGCCCACGAGTTATGTTAAACAAACCCTATTTTCATCTTATTGGATTACTTTTCACCTTCATTAATTGCCCGTTTTGCCTGCAATGAGATCAAGTATGAAAACGTTAATATTAATATTATGGCGGAATTGCTATCCCTTTCTATTCTAAAATGAAAAAATCCAACGCCTTCAGGTTAAGAACTGAAATATTCATTGTCATAAGCAAAACATATACTGCACATATTCGAAAAGGATTCCGTGTGGTCGTGAGCTTGAAGTCTTCAAACCGTTTCTATCAAGGTAAGATTTCTTTACTGAGACACCATTAACCCCCCAAAAAACATTCAAATGTTGAACAATGCACAGTAGTCGTTCGGTCACTAAAAGCAAATTCATGACATATGCCTAATTAATATCAAATATTTGTCATCTGCTTATGTCGACCTCTGGTAATAAATGGGACAGGCGTTTTGAGATCGGCGGATTCTGTGGGCTGGTTTAGAGCTCTGCGTCCGCATTGATTTATTTCACGGACAAGAGTAGAACAAGAGTTGCCTCCCTTTAGTGAAAGTCTTGTTCATAAGCCTGTGAAGATCAAATATTCTTATTCATTGTGCCTACTTTGATATGAAAATCGCTTACTTAGTGTTCTTTTTTCCCCAAAACATGAAATTTTAAATTTCTGTAAAAGAATTTTTTAATTGCAAAACTTGAAATTTAATTTTAAAAATACTGGGATGTTTTTAATGGATTGCATGCATATTCAGAGGATAAGAAAATAATTCTCAAAGAAAAAAAATCATAGCAACTGAAAGCCACCCAGTGGATCATGCTGGGAAATGTCATCTACCTTTGGCCAAAGAGATATTTCAAATAATCCTGTTAAGTAAATTACCTGATTTATTTTGATAAAATAACTTGTATACCATAAACTCTGGATACATTTGCCACAGTAAAAGCAGCAATGCCAACAGGAAGTCACTTAGTGTAATGACAACCCTGGGGCAAATTGATGCAAACTTCTTCAATCATAATTATGAATGCCAAACAATTTAGTATTAAAGCACATCTAAATTTGATTAGTACATGTAAAAATTGGAGAAACAAAGATCAAATAAAATTTTTCTTTGTGCTTAATAGTTACGTTGCATTTAAGCTTTGGCTCCGGGATTCAAAGCTTGCCATTGGTTTGTGAATTGTCTTCAGTAGAAAATTTCTGCAAACTTCAGGTGTGGGAAGAGAACTGTGCCACCAAGTGTTCGCTATTCAAGCCATCAGCCACATTAAAGTACCCTTGATATGCTTGCGTGCTGCAAAACTGCTAGTCACTGGGATGGAAGTGAACAACTTCTGACTACTGTTTTGACCCTCTAAACCTTATTCCGTACTCGTGAATTTCTGAAGAAGTCATAAATATCCTGAAAGTTCTGATGTCCCCTAGCAAAGGCATGCAAGATTTCTATCTTGTAGGATGGAAGGAACACCGATACCTTGAAATAATTTTAAATGATTTGGGGTTTTTTTTGGTGCTAAATGTTTTTTGGAATATCTCTAATCATGTGACATTTTTTAGCTTAAGTTCAATGTTATTTAACCCTTACGATGCGGGGCGCGTGATATTTACGGGCCAAATATAAAATGGCACGTAAGCCCTCTTGGCGAAATCCGTAACTTTCAGGATAAGGCTATATATTGACTGCAAGCAGTCTTGGCTGCTCCCGGATATAAAATATCAAACCTTTTCTCAAAAATGATTGAGGGTACCCACCTTGCGGCATTCATATCTCACAAACCAAAAGAGATAATTCTATAATTTTTACATCATCGTGTAGAAGAGAGAATTGTCTTCATTTCCATGTATCATATGTATATCCGCGCACAAAAATAAAGAAGCGGCAAAGCGTTGCGACAAGTGCCGCAAAAAAATTGTTTACCTCAAAATGATTGAGGGTACCCACCTTGCGGCATTTATATCTCACGAACCATTAGAGATAATTTTATAATTTTTACATCATCGTATAGAAGAGAGAATTGTCTTTATTTCCATGTATCATATGTATATCCGCGCACAAAAATAAAGAAGCGGTTAATCAGGATATAACGGTGGCTGGCACCGGACAAAACAATTTCCGCCACGTGGGCTTGTAGAGCAAAAATATATAGCCGCATCGTAAGGGTTAAAAACAAAAGTTTATATTTTCAGTTATAATAACTTATTGATAAACTGTAAAAATGCAATGCCAAATAATACTAAACATGTACAAAGCTACTTTGTCTTCAAGTGTCCACAGCCTTTTACAAATTCAAATGAAAGTTAGATGTACTCATTTTGCATGTGGCATAGCTTATCTGCCAAGCTGAAACCATAAATGATTTTTAAAGTACACTTTAAAATTACTTTCAACAAAGTGTTTTAATTTGTATTTTCAGGGCAAGAAATTTAGCATTAAGGAACATTTAAATGAAACCACTCTAATAGTAATAGACTTGCAAGCCCAATTATTGGGTTTTTGCTGTCTAAATGTCCTACACTGTATTTGTTGAATAACATACTTGTCTTAAATGTTTGAGGCAAGTATTAAAGTTTTACTGATCCATCATTGTATTTTCAACACTGTATAAGGGTGTATTTAAAGTACATGGTAGTTCAGTGAAAATGATTCAGTACTTTGGCTGATGTGAATATCAACAAATCTGAATATCTGGAGCACTGTTGGCCATAACTGATTGTTTTACAAAAAAAGTGAGAATTATCTTTGACCTTGACCCCTATTTGAAGGTCACAAGAAGACTGACATTTTACCCTTGTCATTGCGATATACCAAGAACCTAGGGTGGTTCTCTTCGTGTCTTTGCAAGGGAAGACAGGCGAGATATACCAAAAACCTAGGGTGGTTCTCTTCGTGTCTTTGCAAGGGAAGACAGGCAAGATATACCAAGAACCTAGGGTGGTTCTCTCCGTGTCTTTGCAAGGGTAGACAGAGGCTAGATATACCAAGAACCTAGGGTGGTTCTCTTCGTGTCTTTGAAAGGGAAGACAGGCAAGATATACCAAGAACCTAGGGTGGTTCTCTTCGTGTCTTTGCAAGGTAAGACAGGCGAGATATACCAAGAACCTAGGGTGGTTCTCTCCGTGTCTTTGCAAGGTAAGACAGGCGAGATATACCAAGAACCTAGGGTGGTTCTCTCCTTGTCTTTGAAAGGGAAGACAGAAGCTCCTGTCAGTTTTGCTGACCTTGATGTTAATTTCAAGATCACAATGAAGTTGAGAAGGGCATGGGATTCCGAAATTTGAAAACGGCATCTTTGTAGGAGCTTGATAGAGGTTGATGACCTTGAAAAGCTCCACTTTGACCTTGAAAATATCATTTTTTCAAGCATGGGAATCTGCATGTTGACCCTGGCAAGATATTAACTTCACAAGATTGTTTTTCATATTTCACAACAAGACCATGACCTAATTTCAAGGTTACAATGCCATTGTCAGCATTGAACCCTGTTTGTTTATCTTGCCAAAGTGTTTTTTACATATTTCTATTTCAGTGGATTTGCAATATAGTTGATACATCAGTGAGACATCAAGACCGAAATTGACATTATCCTTAGAAATTAACTTTAATTTCTTTTGAATTTTGAAGTTATGATTTTCCACAGAGGAACCTGTCAGCTTAGCGACAGTTACTTGTTTTGATTAATCCTGCCTAACATTTAACCAAAATAACAATTGTATCTGAGTTATCAATATGGCGACAAAAACCTGGCTTCCTTGTGTTTACTTATCCAGAAACTTTTTTTCAGCTGATAAATCAACTTTCAACCTTTTGAATAATCAATCAAATTTTCCAAATTTAAGACTTACATTTCGAGGAAATTTTATAATTTATTTGAAATTTTAAAGTTTTCTATTTTGCAGCAGACTTTAGATAACTGATTCGTCAGTTATGTAAAGTTAATTAATCAAAGGTCAAAGTGAAATCAACTCCAGATGAATATGCTCTTTTTATATACTATTTATAGCATGCACTAAAGTAGATAAAAGCCAGAAATAATGGCATTTATAGCAACAACACCAAACACACGGCCAGGAAATAATGGCTGCATATAAAAACATGAATACAGTATCAATTTCAATAAAATTGAAATTTGAAATGGATGAATTTTAATTCCAGATTGAAGTTTGCAGTATCTGCTGATTGTATGGTATGGATAACAACGTAAGGCCATAAAATGGTATATAGATATGCTATTCATAATTAAAACTGAGAAAAGAATCCATTTCAAACCATTGGCTAAAGTTGAATTTTGGATCTTTTTGAGTTATGAAATCTTTTTTAGTCTTGGCATTCTGCACCAATGATTTTATTTGAGTCCCAAAACAATTTTTTATTGGAAAATTACATTTAGAGGAGAATAATTATGTTCATGATAATGTATTTAAATTTTGCATAATTTTAGGGAGTTTTCCAACCTAATAGTATCTCAGGGGATCTTTTTTATTGAATGATCAAACATGTTTTGAAAAGAAATCTGGAGAAACAGAAAATAAAAACTTATTCTTTAAGAGACCATTTATTAAAACAATCGATATACTTATTTGTTGCGATTCCATTTGTTAATTTAAATAGAATTTGTCCTACAAACTGTCAAAAATATCTTATGATAAAATGACACTTATGAACATTTAAAATCTTTTCAGCTATACTTTAATTGGGGAAAACAAGTGATCTCGTGAAACCAAAAAATATATTTCACCATTTGCCAGACAGTGTTTTTAAATCAAAAGAAGCAGTAATGTACCATATTTTAAAAAGCTTTGGAGATCAATTTACCTACCATAATGAATAAAAGATATTCACACAAAATTGGCAACCAACATTTTTGGCTTGAAAATTTAAATTTTCTTTTGCCACTATGGGTGATTTATGAAATGTTTGAACATCTGAAGATGAAATGTTTTGCATAAACTAGTATTAATTGGGGAGAATTTGAAGAAATTAACATTTAAAAAACATGCTATTTCCCCTTAATGTTTGTTCGACAAAATCTTCTTGTATAGATCTCGATTTTATCACACATTAAAAGAGGTCACGATAGTTTTAGTTTTGTCTACTGGTAGGGTAGCACATGATCTATTTGAAAATATTCTGTAAAATTTTGACAGAAATATGCTTGTGTGGGTTTGCTACAGATGCAGGAGGAAACCTGAAATAAATGCCTCTTTTTCTATGCTTTGTATAAACAAATTTGAACATCCAAAGTTACCTTAAGAAACTTATGATCGGAATACCAAGACGAAACAAGATTTCTAATCACAAAAATGTTTGAATATTTACATTATAAACAAATAAATTCAACTTTGCATGAATATTCCTGTTGTAAATATATGAAAAGAAGATATGCCATATTTAGAAATTCTGAACAGTGGGTACTGTAGTACTAAATTTACAATTGATGAATTAAGTCCTTGCAGATAAACAGGTTCTTTTTAATTCAATAAAATGAAATATATTATTACTTTGCAATTATATAAATAATGCAACAGGTAATTATAAAAGGAAAAAACATGAAAAAGGATATGAACAAAATAAAGAATTATTAACCTAGTATGTTGCTTGATTCTGTCCATTCAAATAAAAATGATTACTAAAGCCAAATTGCCACTTGGATTAAGAAGCACCTTAAGCTTTATGATCAGTTATCATTGGAAAACTAAAACATAAGAATATCTATAATTTCACCAATCTGAAATATTCCCAAATTTCACTGGTTACTACTTAATTTTGATAAAGATTACATTCCTAGAAAATTTCTAGAAAAAAAGAAAAACATTGTTTCCTAAAATAGAATAGCAAAGTGAAAGTAGAAATAAAACAAAAATAATAAGATTATGATATATTAATAAATGAATAATAAAAGTTGATCATCAGAAATACCTTTGTGTAGTTGAAAAAATCACAGAACTTGCTGGATAAAAATATTTATAAAAATTCTGAAATATTTATAGAAAGTTATTGAAACATAACTTTTATGAACAAGGGTGGAGAGAATAGTAGTAAATTTGAAATATTTATTGAAGGGTAACAAGGAATAGACTTTTTTGGCCTTTTTTGTAATTTGAATGTCCTATCTTATTATTACATAACATGGAAACTTAATTCCTGAAATGTATCGTATGCCTTTATTGATCTCGTCAATATGTGAATAATAAATCGAATATATTGCTGTTTCTGAAAATCGCCTTGAGAAAGAGTATTAAAAATTCCTTCCAGTTGCCATGTTCTATCCAGGGTATACATGCATCTACAAAGTACCGTATTCTCAAACCATTATTGATAGGGGAAAAAATTCATATATCTCCACCATGTGGGAAATAACTGAAGCACATGTAACCCTTCTCACTCTTACTGCCAAATATTTCAATTTAAAGTGATCCATCATTGAAATGAAAAACTAGTATCATTTAGTTTACACATTTTTGTAAATTCCTATAAGATAATAAAAAGTAAATTATGATAATGAAATAAAGCAGTACAAAAAAAGTGTATGAAATAAGGCCTGTCCGCCAGCTTTGTATCTGTATCTTTGGTCTGGGATATTAACCTTTTGAGGTTTCACACTGCTTTTTAAGCTAAATTGCTAAAATATTGCCCAATTGGCATAAAACTATAACTCACTCGCCCACTTTTGAGGTTTTTCCTCAATTTTACCACTAATATCTATTTTTTAAGGCTGGCTATTTTTCAGTGTTTCATGTACTGCTTCAGACAATATAAAAGCATTTAAACTAATAATACTGACTATACTGGAATCCATAAAGAAAATCAATAAGCATGATATTTTTTAAACTTTACATTTAATTCTATTTAACATTTAGATAAAATGAGTAAAGATATGATGGATATGAAGTGAGTATTGTAGGAAGAATTAAAATGGCATATCATCTTTTCGCTCTCGTACAATTGATGCAAATTTATGGCTATGATTATTATCATAACAGAAAATTTATTTGTAAAAACAAGATCACTTCCAATTGTTAAGTTAGCTTTATGGAAAAATGTGTCATTGGTTGTCGCCTTGACATTCTTAATTGGTACTAAAATTGACCAGTCTCTGCATTCAAAATTATTTGTGAAATTTGATATAAATTGTTGCAGTGGCACAAAGTCTTTTATCTTTACAAATTAAAATTTAACAAATCAACAAAATACTATGATACTTCAACAGGCCATCAAAATCTTTGTTTCTCTTTCTTGACTTTAGGTAAAGACACGAAATATTTATATGGATATGAATATTACCTATCTTTATGGCTATAAACAAGGGGTGACACTATTGTCTGCTTTTAAAAGAAATTGAATCCACAATTTTACAAAGTGGGGTTGAGCAAGGAAATCTGTTTGTATTCAATTTTGAGTTTCTCCAGGTTATCTAAAAACAATTTCTCATATGACAGCAACATTTTTGAGTAGATAACCTGAAACATTGGGTAGTATCTGGAATGATATTTAATGAATGTAGGCTTTGTTTGGCAAATTGTTGATGTAATGGTGTAATAATGTCTAATTCAAAACTAAAGTATAACAGTTGAATATCTGAAAAGTCTTCAGTAATGACTTTTGATAAGTATTTTAACTATTTTTATCACTGACCTGATGTTGAATGACAAGAAATTTTTTCTCTTTTAATTTCTGGCGTTTGTTTACTCGCTAGCACCAGTTTTGAGATTGAAATACATGTAAGGATAAATGAATGACCTAAAGTCATTTCCTGTCACACCTTGTTTGTATGTTGTATAGTGAAATGGGAATATACTTATATCTATGTCCTTCAACCTTGAAATTCAAAGGTTTACACAAGGGATAAGAAATTTAAGGTGTTAAATTCTTCCCAAAAAAATGTTTGATCAAATTTAAATATTTTTTAGTCTGAAGTCGATAATGTTTTTTTTTAAAATGGTTTTCAAAGTTGTTCATTTACACCTTGCTTAAATTTTGAATCAATGATCCAGAAATGATCAGTTTCCAAATTGAAAAATAAAATATGTGGGGAAGTGAAACAAAGATAATAATTTTGAATGGCCTTTATGCCTTTATACATTTACTTACTGATTTATACATTTACATTTTGATAAGGATATTGAAAGCTTAAAAATCGATGAGGTATTCAGCTTGTAAATTTGCATCAATCATTAGATAGAATTCTTTGCTTTCTTTCTGTCCTGTTGCTACATGGCCTTCAAAATCCTGTTTAACAAAGCTTGAAATGATTCCAAAATCGGCATAATGTATAAATATACTTACATACTACAAAACATAAGTATTAACATGAAAGTTAATTTATACCATATGTTTGATAAACCTGTTGCCAAAATCTGATCAGGAGATAAGGAATCAAGACTTGGTGGTTGCAATTAGGTGTCAAGAGGATTTGAAATTTTCGCAAAACGAAATTTGTTCATATTGGCTACAATTTAGCATTGGAAAGTCCTGATTTTAATGCAGAATATATTGTTTTGAAAATAGTCGTCAACGCATGATATAGACCCTGCACAATTCAATTGTAAGTATCTATGAAAATGATTAAGGAATTGCAGCATTAGTTTAGGGGTGAAGGAAAATAACTACTTACATACCGTATTCGACCTATTAAGCGCCCTGGGCGGTAAAAAATTTGGCAAGAGGGGGCGCTAATTGGTCAGTTGAATGATAAAAATGTTTTATATTCTCGATCTGTCAGTGTTTTAGCAAAAAGTTACAAATCCAGTTCAATGATTATAGAGGACTGAAATCAAGTATTACTGAAATCAAGTATTCTAACCATTTTTATGTAAAATTTCATAAGTTTGTCATGAAAGGTATGCCTGTCGAGGGGGCGCTTTATGTTTTTGAGTTAATAGCACCGTTATGGGGCGCTTAGTTTGTCGAATACGGTACTTATTTGGCTACATTTGAAATCTAGCACAGAAGAAATTCACTCAAGTCCAACATCACTCTTACTAAGACTGGAGTGCAGTGTACTGAATGTATTCTGATGATCCTTCTATCAAAAGTATTGTTCCTGATCCCTGAACTTGAAAAGTGACAAAAACATTCAAGCTTGTGACCATATAACATTTGCATCAAAATATCTACATTTCATGTTCCTTTTGACATGTCAAACAGTTTCAGCATTTTATATCTTTTTGATGACATTAATGATAAAAAATACAGTGATTGATTGATTGATTGATCGAAACAAATTCGAAGAGTTTGCATAGGGCTGTTTTAGTACCTTTGGGAAATGAGAGTGAGAGAGAATATACAACACTGGAACACATAAGAACATGAATAAATCTTAACAATGACATGAAGTAAGATCAGCACAACCCTGAATTCATAAGAATAACCAACACTGTAGATATTGGATAAGATGGGATTATCCTGTTAACTTCAAATTGAGAATATGGGTTCAAATTCCATAGAAACAAGGCAACCTTATCTGTTGTTGAAACTTTTATGTAGTGGGGTTGAGTTGCAGTGTCAGTTTAGTTCAGGTTCCACAGTTGGCTAGTTCAGTCCTGTCCTGTCGATAGCTTGCAACTCCCTGGAAACACCTTTTTGGAACCGTGAATTTTCAAGGGGTAGGGAGGGGGTTCTACTTATGGTGGGGTGGGGTGATGTCATCTATGGATTTATTTAATCTGCTACTGGCCGTAATGATGGTACGCCGCTAATTGCTGAAATATTGCCCAATGGGCGTAAAACAATAACTCACTCATATTGAGGGTAAGATCTTTGAAGCAAATAGAGCAATGATACCAAATCTTCCTTGTGAACTTAGCTTCAAATCAATTTTATATGGTGGAGCAGATACTAGCATTGTAGACTTCAGATAAATGGGTCCGGGTTTGAATCTCCCCTCAGATAAGACAACCTGCCCAAGGAAGTTTTGCAGTTAAGTCAAAAATCAGCACATCAACACATAACCATAATGATATTGAAGGATTTCTCTCTGCAGTTTTACTAGCCAATGTGAACCACACTCAAAACCATTGCAATCCAACTTGACACCTAGTAGTTCACTGTGCCAATAGATAACCATAAAGATTGACATGATACATATAACAAGACTTGGTGACAATTTATTATCAAAAGTAAAATCTAAGGCAGTTAACAAGCTATAACACAGGATTTTGAAGGCTGTTCGCATGTATGTTGTATAACCCTGTATGTATCATGTATGATTATTTTTGGACATTAACCGAGTTTGTGTGTATATAGGGACCCCAAGATCCACACCAATTGTTGAGCGCCCTTAGTCCATTGCTCACTCGCAATGGAGGCATCAAAGGGCCAGAAGAGGCAGTCAGAATATCAGGGTAGGTTTTTCTAATGATTCCTCATACTTTTGTTAAAGAACTCCTTACTTATGCACTTGTTATGTTGCTAAGTTATGGGAACCATTGTTACATGACATTTATTTAGTTTAAATTTGAATCCATGCTTCATGCAGTTTAAACCATTTAAAGCTAGTGCTTCAATGAATGTTATTTGTTTTTTTCATGAAGGTTCAAGTAAATTGAATATTTTTTTGGGAAAAAAAAGTTGATTAATTTATCTTTTAGAAATCTTTAGACATTATGTCGGTTCTTTCTTGCGAGTTGAAAAATTATTATCAAAGACTTGTTTTGTTTATTTAATGTCTATACTTGTACATAAATGTAGTCTCATTGGTTTTTCAGTTTGATGAAGGATGCAGTGAAGAAAGTGGGGCGATGTATCTATGTGAACATCTTGAAAGCTACAGAATCAGATGAGGCCCTCGCAAAGTATGTACAGATGATAGATATCTTTTACATTTCGAGCTTTTAATGGCAGAAAACTGTCCAAAGCATTGTAAAACTCCAACTCACTCACTCTTTAACATATTGACAAATCCAATCGCAAATCAACCCAAACGCTTGATATTTCATAATGAAATCATTGAGATACTAATAATTATCCTTATTCTAATTGCCATATTATGATATACAAAATACCCTTGTGAACTACATTGAACATGTCACATCAAGGGGTGAGTACTCTTTTCAAATTATGTGTTGAAATATATATACATGATAGAATGACAAGCAAAATCATGAATTGTGAACTTATCAATGAGGCAACTGAAGTAAGTAAAAATGTAGCTACGAAAAAGTTTTGTTTTGTCAATTAAAATGACAAAATAAATAAAAACTATTTTAAATACCTGAACTTACCTGACAAAAAAGACCTGGGCTAAAGGGGCTCTAGCTCTGTGAAAATTGTCTCATGATTAGGTCATCGTAAATCACTTTGTGTCATGTTCAAGAAAAGGAATTACGGTTAAGTAAAGTAAGAGAGAAGGACCTCCTGCAATGGACTTTTCTCAAAGTATGCCCGCTTGTCCAAGGTATCAACTAAGGGGGAGGGTAAATCTGATGTCTCTGTCCCCAAGGTATTGGAGTGTGATGGGTAGGGTTATAGCCTGTATGTAAATCTAATGTCTCTGTTCCCAAGGTATTGGAGTGTGATGGGTAGGGTTATAGCCTGTATGTAAATCTAATGTCTCTGTCCCCAAGGTATTGGAGTGTGATGGGTAGGGTTATAGCCTGTATGTAAATAAAATGTCTCTGTCCCCAAGTTTTTGGAGTGTGATGGGTAGGGTTATAGCCTGTATGTAAATCTAATGTCTCTGTCCCCAAGGTATTGGAATGTGATGGGTAGGGTTATAGCCTGTATGTAAATCTAATGTCTCTGTCCCCAAGGTATTGGAGTGTGGTGGGTAGGGTTATAGCCTGTATGTAAATCTAATGTCTCTGTCCCCAAGGTATTGGAGTGTGATGGGTAGAGTTATAGCCTGTATGTAAATCTAATGTCTCTGTCCCCAAGGTATTGGAGTGTGATGGGTAGGGTTATAGCCTGTATGTAAATCTAATGTCTCTGTCCCCAAGGTATTGGAGTGTGATGGGTAGGGTTATAGCCTGTATGTAAATCTAATGTCTCTGTCCCCAAGGTATTGGAGTGTGATGGGTAGGGTTATAGCCTGTATGTAAATCTAATATCTCTGTCCCCAAGGTATTGGAGTGTGATGGGTAGGGTTATAGCCTGTATGTAAATCTAATGTCTCTGCCTCTGGGAGGAGGGCTATAGCCTCAGCCTGAATGTAAATATAATGTCTCTGTCCTCAAGGAGGGCTTAAGCCTGTGTACAGTATTTCCTCGAATAGACGCCGGGCCTCGAATACACACCGCGTGATAAATTGATTAATTAATGCTCACGTAGTTAAATGCAAATTAAGCATTATCCTTCTACATGTAACGTGCACGAAATTTCCTACTAAAAATAAATAGACGCCGGCCTCGAATACACGCCTGGTCTTGAATACATGCCGGGGGTAAAGGGGGTGTCTATTCGAGGAAATACGGTAAATATAATGTCTCTGTCCTCAAGAAGGAGGGCTGTAGCCTGTGTGTTAATCTAATGTCTCTGTCTGTCCCCCAGGATGTTGGAGTGTGATGGGTGGGCGACGCTATGCAAGTGGTTACAGGAGGGCAAGGAGGAAGACAACTATCCTCTACTGATCGAGCTGCTCAAGCTCTACCAGAACCTCCCCGTCACGATCGATATACTCAAGAAGAACAACGCAGCTAAAGTCATCAAGCAGCTCAGCAAGTCAGAGGATGAAAGTAAGTGGCATCTTTTTATTCCTTTATGGAAATTTGATATCTTCTTGCTTGTTGATGGTAATCAATAAAAAAATTCTCAATTATTCAATTAATCCATTTAAATTATTTATATCCACAGGGTTTGTACAAGCCTGGAATATGTGCTTTTGGCCTTAAAAAGCCTTAACAACTTACATTAACCTTAAGAACCTTGAAAACTTTGTAAAAGCCTGAAAAAGGCCTTAAATTCAATATTAACCATCACAATGATTTTAATATTTTAATTGTATGAGTCTTACTTACTCTTTCTCTTATATTAATATATTCAGAAATCTTTGTGTGATCTAAGTGTTTCCAATTGTCTACTTACCATATTCGACGTAATAAGCGCCCTGCTCCAATAAAACCTCTAATAACCGCCAATGTATCAGCGGTACTAAAATAATAAATTCAGCGTATTCACTTTGTTTCATGAGGAATAAATGGATATATTAGCGGCAATATGAGTTATTTTCTACTCAATAATGTGTAAGTATGTTTTTAATGCCTGTATCAGTTATCAAAGACAACCTAAACACAGTTCCACTTCAGAAGTCTTTCATTTTTCTATCGTCATTCATACCACTTTCATAAGCGCCCACCCAAGTTTATGTTTTAAGCGCCCTGGCCGCTTATTAGGTCGAATCCAGTGATCTATGGCACTAGGTCTGTTACTTAGTGTGTCTTTGATGATATATATGCAATACATTCTCAATTTGCCTAAATTTTACCTGAAGAGCTTTGAAAAAGGCCTTAAAAAGTATTTTGGCCTTGAAATATTTACATGACATAAATATATCTATGAATTTGCTTGCAGAGGTAAAAACTTTATCAACAAGAATAGTTGATAGTTGGATGAAGAAAATAAGAGGGAGGAGTGGCAATACTGAAAATGAAAATGGTAAGTATCATGCTATTATATATCGGTGTATTTCTTTAAAATGTGCATGTACATGTATACAGAAACAGTGATTGGGAGGAACCATGGGCCATTTTGCACATTGAATGAAAAAATGTCCCATTTAAATTTTGAAGTTGACTAATGATCTAATGGGAAATGGCACATTTGAAATTGTGAAAATTACCAAAAACCCGAAAATGGCCCATTGTCAAAGATGTCTTTTCCAATCCCTGCAGAGATGTCAAAAAGGATACGCTTCTATTTATCATCCAAGATTATTGCTTACAGGGATATAAAAATGTTTATTAGCGACGTTGTCGTTATTATTTACATCAACATGAAAGCATTCTAAGTTTGCATCATTGGTAACATTTTGATCTTTGGTGTGAATAAAGAATGCAAAAGCAAACGAGCATGTCATAACTCCCACCAGTAGAAATTACTGACTGGATCTAAACCATGCTCACAAACTCATTGGTTTAGTTTAGATGAATCGCTGTGTGACAAATGGTCTAGGTTCGAATCCTCACTCTCTTGTCCTAACTGCCTGTGACTCACGAGGTTCCCACAGAGCTCTGTTAATATCGTTATATTATAAATATCTTAGTGTGTTTCACAGACAATCAGTGTAAAGGGAAAGTTGAAAATAATATGTTTGACAATGTTTTTTGTGTGCTGCTGCAGATCTCTGAAAAACAGGCGTGATGCTATATTTAAAATATTGATGACCTAATTCCCTATCTCACATGAAGGCTGTTTCTTTTAATTTTTATGACCATAGTTATGATTAAACATCAGAAGGGTAACATGAACAATTACAGAACTTCATTGTCAGCCATTAGCAGGTAGCTGTACATTTAAAGTGCATTATCATTTACAGACACATTTCAAGCATCTGCAAGCATTCTAAGTTTGCATCGTTGGTAACATTTTGATCTTTGGTGTGAATAAAGAATGCAAAAGCAAACGAGCATGTCATAACTCCCACCAGTAGAAATTACTGACTGGATCTAAACCATGCTCACAAACTCATTGGTTTAGTTTAGATGAATCGCTGTGTGACAAATGGTCTAGGTTCGAATCCTCACTCTCTTGTCCTAACTGCCTGTGACTCACGAGGTTCCCACAGAGCTCTGTTAATATCGTTATATTATAAGTATCTTAAAGTGTGTTTCACAGACAATCAGTGTAAAGGGAAAGTTGAAAATAATTTGTTTGACAATGTTTTTTGTGTGCTGCTGCAGATCTCTGAAAAACAGGCGTGATGCTATATTTAAAATATTGATGACCTAATTCCCTATCTCACATGAAGGCTGTTTCTTTTAATTTTTATGACCATAGTTATGATTAAACATCAGAAGGGTAACATGAACAATTACAGAACTCCATTGTCAGCCATTAGCAGGTAGCTGTACATTTAAAGTGCATTATCATTTACAGACACATTTCAAGCATCTGCAAGCATTCTAAGTTTGCATCGTTGGTAACATTTTGATCTTTGGTGTGAATAAAGAATGCAAAAGCAAACGAGCATGTCATAACTCCCACCAGTAGAAATTACTGACTGGATCTAAACCATGCTCACAAACTCATTGGTTTAGTTTAGATGAATCGCTGTGTGACAAATGGTCTAGGTTCGAATCCTCACTCTCTTGTCCTAACTGCCTGTGACTCACGAGGTTCCCACAGAGCTCTGTTAATATCGTTATATTATAAGTATCTTAAAGTGTGTTTCACAGACAATCAGTGTAAAGGGAAAGTTGAAAATAATTTGTTTGACAATGTTTTTTGTGTGCTGCTGCAGATCTCTGAAAAACAGGCGTGATGCTATATTTAAAATATTGATGACCTAATTCCCTATCTCACATGAAGGCTGTTTCTTTTAATTTTTATGAACATAGTTATGATTAAACATCAGAAGGGTAACATGAACAATTACAGAACTTCATTGTCAGCCATTAGCAGGTAGCTGTACATTTAAAGTGCATTATATCATTTACAGACACATTTCAAGCATCTGCAAGCATTCTAAGTTTGCATCGTTGGTAACATTTTGATCTTTGGTGTGAATAAAGAATGCAAAAGCAAACGAGCATGTCATAACTCCCACCAGTAGCAATTACTGACTGGATCTAAACCATGCTCACAGTCGCAGTGTGAGTAGAATCGGCACATTGATCAAGTGAAGGCTAATTTGCTCAGTGACAAAATGGTCCTGTTGGAATGACTTCCACGGAGACTCCACAAAGTCTATCATTGTCACATGTCACCTTAGTTAATATCAAAGGTTAGATGAAGAAAGTGAATTTGTCTTTGCCTATTATGTAGCATTGTCATGCTTTGTGGAAGAGGATATCAAACAATACCATGAATCTGAACTTAACTTACAATAATGTATTCTGCAATCACAATATCTGTACATTGTATTCTGCAAGATAAATATGATATTCATTTATTTTCAGATAAACTTAAGAAGAAGAAGAAAGATAAGCATAAAGAAAGTAAAGAAAAGGACAACAAAGATAAGAAATCTCATCACCATCATCATCACCATGGTGATAAGGATAGTTCTGATAAAGACAGTGCTCATTCAAGTGATAGTCATAATCATAATAAATCTGATTCCAAATCGGACAAAGACGATGCTAAGCGGAGACCAAAAACTGTGAAAACATTTGGTGCAAGGTTTAGGTCGACCGGTATCGGTGAAGACAATACTGTTGCTCCCATTAAAAAGAAATCCCAAGAACCAAATAAAATACCATTACCAAAGCGTTCTGTGTAAGTATTTTTGTCATGGAAATATGACAATTTTGTTAGGGAAAGACACAAACACAATATGTTAATGTCAATAACATTTTGTAATGAAATTTTGTTTCAAACTGATACAGATACAAGTCATAAGTACAAACAGTCATTTCAACAAAAGAATCCGTGAAAACCAATAAAGGTTTCAATGAATCAAAGCATGCATAGATAAAATGGTATTTTCACTAAGAACATTTCGAACAGAAATCATATTCCAAACATCAATAAGGTCATTAATATGAAGATAAATTCTTCTTTTAATATCCATATCATGTTCTTGCTATTCTCTCATTCTGACTGTTTCATGACACGGCCAAATGTTACTGGAGGTTGCTCAAACCATTTTCAATATCAAAGGGAGGTAATTCAGGAGGTTTCCAAAGTTGTCTCCCTTATCAAGATATGCAAAATTGCAGTGTCGGAATGGAGGCTTTATCCTTTGGCGTCTGAAATTAAATGTTTTTATTCAAATTAGTTAACAACCTTGTTTTGGACATCCGAAATAATGTTAAATTTTGTTGCAGTGATTCCAGAACTGAAGATCTTCCGGAGAAGAAACCACGATTAACTCTCAATATGCCCTCTTTGCCCTCGTCACTGGTTGGCAGTGCAACTAAAGGAAATCTCTCTCCCACAGAAATACATGGGAAAATTAAACTAATACCTGCTCCCAAGAAACGTAAGTTTTACCATTGCCTTGATTATTGTGTATAAAAAACCATGTCAGTTCATTTTGAATTAGAAGATGTAATAAGGATTTATGTAGATTCTCATAACTCAATAAATTTTAATAATTCTTTGACTCTTACGGTAAATGGCGTTGAATGAAATGTATATTTAAAATATTTTTTAATAAATGAAAAGTATGTTGAAGATTTTATAAAATTCAGTTGAAAAAAAATTCAATAATATATAATTAATCTAAAAAATCTAAAAGAACTTTTTGTATAACATATATTCAATTTCTTTGCATAGCACCTGGTTTTCATGAGAGTAGTGGCTTCATGGATAGTCTTATAACGAAACCGTCGGCGTACGCCATCAAGCGCAAAAAGAAGATATCACCGGGTAAACCATCTGCAACCCCAACTTCACCCACGTCGCCTACAACCTCCAACATGTCACCGACAACCCCTGTCCCTCCTAGTCCCACTACAGCGATGGCCCAGAGGCTTCCTTCTGTTCCCTCTGTAAGTAATAAGTGTCTTTCAAAAAGGGCTTTCAATGGTCCAAATTACTTGACTCAGGTTTTCGAGTAGTCAGACTCCAACTCGGACCCGAGAATCCGAATTCTTATCTTTATCAAAGAAATCTTGTAATTGTTGGTCAGCTCAGAAATTATCCACAAATATGTTGACTTATTCATAGTCACTGATTCAAATTATTGGTACTCGAGTGGTCAGACTCGACTCGGACCCTAGAACTTGAAATTCTTATATTTACCAAAGAAATTGTGTACTTGTTTGTCAGCCCAGAAAATTATCCACACATATGTTGACTTATTCCTGGTCATAATAGTTTGACACCAATATATTGAAATGGTCATGTTTATCATCCAACTTCTCACATCACGGACAAACAGTCTAAAATAACATAAATAAGTAAGGATGATCTCCCCTTATCCAGTCCTCAAATCCAAGAAAATGGACGGTTGTGAGATATTTAGTAGTAAACACTCTGGATTTTCGTAAATAAATATTTGAAATTACATTTTTAATTTTGAAATAATTTCAGTTCTATAAGGACACCCTAGATACAAGTGAATCTGAGCCTGTGAAACAGGAGCCACGGTCTCCGTCCCCCGAGGAGAACATGGACACGGAGGAGTGTGACGTGAAGCCGGTCATCAAACAGGAACAGGACGGGGACAACGGATGCAATGATGCCGTCAAACACAGTCCTGATAACCCAGGTAAGTTGTGGAGTCTAGCTTCTTTGCTCTGTAGGCTTCATCTGTGACACTTTATGGCTGCACTGCTACCCTAGTGGCGCTCAACAGTAACTCTCTCACAGGCAGAGTTAGACGTAATATTATTGCTGCTTGTTCTCTCAAAGGTTAATTTTGGCACCTAATAGCTAGCACCGTGGAGAGGGTATCCTAAGTTGGAGAACTTGTCCCAAATCCTGTTCATTATGAATAAAATATGTTTAGACCAAACCAACGCTTTGGAATTGAAGATTCCATTAGGCTTTCAAAAATTTTGAAAATGTGTCTGATCTTTGCATGCAGGCAAAATGATGTGATGATGCAGATTTTTTTTAAATTTTCAAATATTTTTTTATATTATTGAATATGAAAATTATTCAACCGAATTTGAAAAAATAAATATAAATAAACTTTTGAATCACTTTATAACTGTTTTTGAAGGCCAACACGAACAGAAACAAGTTAAATTATAAAGTTCAAGTTTCAATGTTTTTGCTGGGCCTTGGGACTACATTTCCATTATCCCTCTGACAACATCTGGAACAAAGGCTTGATGCGGGGGTTTGAAACTGACATGCGCAGAAACCAGAAACAAAATACTTTTTTCCTAGGCCTTAATGTTACTCTTCTAGGCCTTAATGTTACTTTCTATGTCTGTTGTCCAGAGGAGAGCAATGCAGAGCCAATGGAGGATCTACCCGAGTACTCTATGCAGGAGCCCAAGTCAGTTTTGACCACCGGCAGCACAAAGAGGAAGAAGGCCAAAAAAAGTGTAACGTGGGCGGACGATAGCAGGATGAGAGAATTCTTCTACTTTGAGCTGGATGAGACTGAGAGAGGTGAGGAGATTTTCTCAGCTGTTTTCTGAATATCTGCGGCCCTTGAAATGATGATCAAAAATCTTTGCATTTGATGAAAATACAAATTTAGAAAATGCCCCTCTTGATATGAAAGCAAATAGAATCAATAAAATACTTCAACCAGGAGACCCACAGCATAGATGTTTTCATGGATCCTTTCCAATTTTATGATTATTTGATGCACGACTTTTGGGTACATTTATCAGTGCATTTACTTTTTAATTGTCTGTTGAATTAATTGATAAAGAAGAGGAAGACTTTCTTGATTACTTCTTTGTAAAATTGTAAGTATGGAAAAGAACAGAGAATTGCTTTTCATTTAAACATTACTTGTAGTCTGCAAAAACTAGAAATGTGATTGTTTTATTGCAGAAAATGTAAACAGACCGAAAGATTCCTTCAACTTGCTGAAGAAACAGGAGATGATGATGGATAGAAAGGTTAGTATCGTCATTTGATATCTTGTGCCTTACAATCAAGTGTCAATACTTTATGAGTTATTTTTCGTATCTTGTTAAATTATCAAAAGAATTTATTCCTAACACAAAGCCTTACCAGGAGTGTGAATTTCCTCAACCATAAATGATTTCTTTTTAGAAGGAAGAAAATTATTTTATGAAAGATTTTTAATTTAGCTACATATTGTTACATATTGGTTTCAAAACTTCAAATTTTTTATGGTTGGTTATTTTATGTTTCAGGCAATGGAAAGTGCAAAGAGATTAATCAACGACAACATGGTGGAAGCCATTCCAGTAAGTAAACCATACATGAATGTTTGAAATATACGGCAACAGCGTATATAAAACGGTAAAATACTAGATGAAGAGATGCGAGGTCCCTAATAATTGTTGAGAACATGTCAATATAAATAACCAATATATTTATTGTTAGACTTTTTGATAAGATAAAAGTAGATATTATGGTAGTGTCATAATTGGTACTCATACCTAACCCCCTTTTGCACATTCAAGCAGTGCTTGCTTCCCCTTAAAAATCCTTTATGAAAAGCCACGTGCAGAAGTTGGCGTTTTCAAATAAGCAACTTTTGTGAAACTTTGTATCAGAGCTTTTCAAGATAGAATATTGTTTTGCATTAAAGGGGAAGTAGAACGTTTTTTGGAAAACTTTAAAGATTCACATGAAGTCCATCTGTGGCCATTTATGTGTAAACACCATTAACTCATTTTGTGTATGATAAATGAATCGCATGGCTAAACTTTACATTATGTATTTGATTTATAACTGCTTCATTAAGTTTAAATAAATTGTTTTTCAATTGGAACCATTTATTCTTATTTTCCTGACATCCATACCCCCCCTTAGAAAAAACGTGTTGCTGCCCCTTTAAAGTGCAGAAGGTCACACTCTCTGCTTTGCCTTGCAGTTTCGCCGTGCACCGATCTTTGATGATGCAACTACGTTTGAGTATGGCTCTAACAGTGTAGAGAAAGACATCCAGAAGGCCAGGGAACAGAAAGTGCTACAAGCCATATTCTTCAACAAATCCATGTGAGTCTTAGTCAAGGCATAGTGGCAGTATCTGTTATCTACAGTCAGGCCTCGATAATCCGAACGCTGCCGTTTTTCATCAAAAACGTTCGGATAGTGAAGCGTTCAGACTACTGAAATGAACCAAACAAGTTGGAGTTACTCTACTTTGAATCTACAGACAGATGAGAACGTATTTAGAATATCAAGCGAGTTTATTTCACATAACGGTACATATATATGTATATATATGTCTGTCTATATATTTATAACTATTACACAATTTACTAAAATCATAAACTCCAGAAACACAAAAGTGAGGCATTTCAATTTATTACAATCACAACCTTTCGACACGCTTAACTCATGTGTCAATCCACTGTCACTGAAGTTTACCGATCCAATCAATGTGTTGATCACTTACCCGAACGGATTTGATGAACGGCCGGATTAATGAAGCAGAAATAGTGATAATTATTAACTAATCCGTTACAGCTAATTGGCGTTCGGATTCGGAGACTGATTCAATGGATTAATGAATCAACATTTAATGAGTTTATATAGAGATTAGTTTGGTTACAGCTGGCTACCGTTCGGATACCCCGGGATTTGGATTATCGAGGTCTGACTGTATCCAGATTATATTTATTAAACAATTGTGCTACAAACTATATTCTTTAATTTATGTGTTAGGTATTGTGGCAATATCTCTTATCTATCCAGGTTATAGTTGTTGAAAAAATGTGCTACTGGACATTATTCAATTAATTCATACGAGTTCTAATAAAAAACGACTCAATCTCTCAGAGTCTATATCTTGTCTGAAATTTGTTTGCATTTATATTAAAAAATGGCCTTATGACCAAAAATCAGCAAGTTATGCAGGTTGATGATTGAAGTAAATTTATATTTTTTAGTGTATTTATTATGGACATCACAGGAAACCTTGTTCTAATGTTATTGGTCTTCATGAGAGGCTAGAAAATTAAGAGCCTTTTATTCTGGATAACAATGTTACCTATCCTGCTAAATAACTTCTGAATCACTCTAGGTGATTTCTGTTCTTCAATATTCACATCACCGTTGCAGGCTCCCTGATACACCAAGTGAACCTGACCTCGAGTCAATAGAACCGTCACAACCCAAAATCATTCCTTTGGAAGATGTGAGTACACAAACAGGCATTTCATCTTTATTTCAAACTGAAATACAAGTATTTGTAAATGATGATTAAAAAAGTGTTATTTAATCAAGTTTTCCTTATTCACAGTTAGGATCCCCTCTCAATGTCGCCCTACAAGCCGGAAATTAGACTCATAATCAATCGTTACTGGGATCTTAGGCCTGAAAGACTCATTGAGCCATTTTCAAGCACTTTTTAGCTCATCAGGTCTGAAAGACCCGATGGGCTTATGGCATGGCGTCCGGCGTCCGGCGTCCGTCCGTCCGTCCGTCCATCCGTAAACTTTTCACATTTTCGATTTCTTCTCCAGAACCAATGACTCTAGATAGCTCAAATTTGACGTGGAGACTCCTTGGCAATTGGGGATTCTAAATTGTAGATTTCATGACCTCATGACCCCAAATGGGGTCACAGGGGTCAAAACCTTAAAAACCTATTTTCATCTTCTTCTCCAGTTCCAAAAGGTCTAGAGAGCTGAAAAGTTGTGTGTAGACTCCTTGGCCAATGAGGATTCTAAATTGTAGATTTCATGACCTCATGACCCCAAATGGGGTCACAGGGGTCACAACCTTCAAAACCTATTTTCATCTTCTCCTCCAGTTCCAAATGGTCTAGAGAGCTAAAAAGTTGTTTGTAGACTCCTTGGCCAATGAGGATTCTAAATTGTAGATTTCATGACCTCATGACCCCAATTGGGGTCACAGGGGTCAAAACCTTAAAAACCTATTTCATCTTCTTCTCCAGATCCAAAAGGTCGAGAGAGCTAAAAAGTTGTATGTAGACTCCTTGGCCAATGAGGATTCTAAATTTTAGGTTTGGTTACCCCTGGACCCCAATTGGGTCACAGGGGTCAAAACCTTAAAAACCTATTTTACTCCATCTTCTCCAGTTCCAAAAGTTCTAGAGAGCTAAAAAGTTGTGTGTACACTCCTTGGCCAATGAGGATTCACAATTTTAGGTTTGGTTACCCCTTGACACCAATTGGGGTCAAAGGGGTCAAAGCCTTAAAAACATATTTTACTCCTCCTTCTCCAGTTTCAAAGGGTCTAGAGAGCTGAAAAGTTGTGTGTAGACTCCTGGGCAAATGGGAATTCTAAATTTTAGGTTTGGTTACCCCATGACCCCAAATGGGGTCACAGGGGTCACAACCTTCAACACCTATTTTCATCTTCTCCTCCAGTTCCAAATGGTCTAGAGAGCTAAAAAGTTGTGTGTAGACTCCTTGGCCAATGGGGATTCAAACTTGTAGATTTTGTGACCCAATAACCCTAAATGGGGTCACAGGGGTCAAAACCTTTTTCCATCAAAAGTCTGATGAGCTACAGAGCCCATGGCTCTATTTTTTGTTTATTGAATATAATTTGAATTTTTTTTATTGGCAGCAATGATAAGTATAGGAAAATTTGTGAGTAAATGTATTCTTAGTTGAGACTTTTTGAATTTTATTGCCATTAAAAAAATTTCTACAATGGGTAATAACCCATTCAAAATTCTGAGTACCCACGAAAGCCCTTTTCCCAATCCTGAATATATTTCTATATTTTATCCATCTATCAAATAAAACTTTGTCAAATGAATAATAACCCAAATGTAATTACAGGAGAATGCAGGAGAAGAGCTGGTGTACACATACGACAACCTGTTCCCTCAGACCACGGTACAGAGCCAGGCAGATCCATTCAGTAGTCTGCCTCCGGAGCTCGCCAACATCATCGCGTCTCTCGGCCAACAGCAGCATCAACAACACGACCCTGCCCAGCAGCACGCTACAAACGCTGCTCTCGCCAACATACAGAACATCATCGCTTCATATCTCGTAAGTCTTTCAATCATTTCAATCTTTGTCATATTCAAAGTAAAGCTTTTGTTACAGTTATTCTCTTGTTTATGAAAGTGGATGTTGTATAGTTATGGTGATTTCCTGGTTGATGTCTTGTGACTTCCTTTGATAAAGTCTCCTAAACAGATGTGGTTAAGTATTTACTTATTAATTCAAATGGTAGCAGATAAGTTCTTTCTTGCATTGTTCAATTACGTCAGGAGGACATTGGTTGGCGAGTTAATTTAATAACTGTTTTCATGACTCAGGGATAAATTTACCTGCGAGTCCTGCTTCAAATGCTCATAAACTTTAGAAAGGACTCATAGAAATTTAAGCTGCAAGTCCTGGGATGCATAGTTTTTTTGTGAGACTATGTGCTTACTTATTAAAAGACTCACTTAAATCAGCTTGGACTCACAAGACTTTTTGGTAGCGAGTCCCTTGACTCAGAGGGGCATATCTGTAGATTGATCACTGTGACTAACAATTTCTTAATATGTCAGCCTCCATTGTTGAAAAGTTTAGTTCCAGTTAAGTGTCAGCTTTTCTCTGAAATGAGAAAAGTCTATGTATGTATGTTTTTGTCATTGATTAACTGTTGATGTTTTCTCCAGTCTGGGTCAGATGGAAAAACCGGTGAACTCTCTGAGAATCTGAGACGAGCCCTGGAACCTTTCAAGCAACAACTGCCACCAGGTATGAGCTAATAAGAATTGTTAACAATTATTTAAATGTATTTTCTATCAGCGATAACAATTTTAATATGTATTTGGCAAACCAATGATATGTAAATGACTGAGAGAAACGGTAACTGGCGAGCTCATAATGATATTAATTTTCTTCTACCAGATGAAATAAAACAGCATTAAGTCTCGTTGAACATGAAGCTGCACGTAACAGAGAGTTATGCATCATGTTTTGCTGTCAAAATCAATATCATAAAATAGTGCAAGTAAATTAAATTGTTTTCACCATTTCTTGTTTTCACCAATTACAGTTGACACAACATTTTTGTTGCAGAGTTCTCCCAGAGCTTTATGTTGGACCACCCCCCAGGGCCAATGGGACCTCTCCTCCCAGGCATGAGACCAGGACTACTGGGTACAGCTCCTCCCGGCTTCACTCCCATGGGAGGGCCTGGGCCCGGACCTGGACCCGGACCCGGACCCGGACCTGGACCTGGACCTGGACCTATGGGACCACGCTTCCCAGGTGAGTCAACGACGCAGTACAGAGACTAAAGACTCTAGTTCTGATTAGCACAACCCTGGGTGTTTTAGAACTAAGATTTAGGTTTAGTTGTTGTGAATGCTGTTGAAATGTTGATTGGAACATTAGTTTAAAAATGGCTGCTCATTTCATTTAAATTGTGCTAAAAGTGACTTTTTTTTAATGAGTTGTCTTTTGATTATTTATTCATGGAAGCTGCCATTTGCAAAATCGTCATGAATAAGTCACATTCCCAATTATGTTGCATGGCAGATATGGTTATATTCCTTGATCTCATATGTTATAACAAGCCTCATGTCTGATTCGCAGGTCCCGGCCCAGGACCAAACAATGGAGAGGGAGACGAGTGGGGGGAGAACATGATGGGGGGACCTCACGGCCCTCCTCCCATGGGCCCCCCTCACGGACCTCCACATGGCCCTCCTATGGGACCTCCCCACGGCCCCCCTGGCAGAGGAAGGGGTGGAGCAGGAGGGAGGGGCTTCATGCGGGGCGGACCTCCAAGAGGCCCCCCTCCCAGGATGATGAGGGGAAGAGGTGGAAGGGGAGGTGAGTCTGATTTCTTTATTGTAGTATTCAGCCAGTATTAAAGAAGGAACAGCATTTTGACAAGAAATGGACCATGTTTGCTCTAGCTTGTTGCAATATTTAGGAAAATAGAGCCATTGGCTCTGTAGCTCATCAGGCTTCATCATCAATTATGCTGTAGAGTGTGGCCAATGATACCCCCTTTGTAGAGGCCACAGGGGCACCAATCATAAAATTAAGTATACATAGGCGACAAGTTTCAGTTTTCTAGGCCTTATACTTCAGGAGAAGAAGATGAAAATAGATTTGAAGGACGTTCCTGTTGCCTTTATTAGGGGACACAGGGCAACCAAAGCTACAATTTATAATCCTCACTAGCCAAGGAGTCTGTACACAAAGTTTCAGCTTTCTAGGCCTTATGGTTCTGGAGAAGACGATGAAAATAGGATTTTAGGGCGTGGCCGCTGTGGCCCTTATTAGGGGTCACAGGGCCACCAAAGCTACAATTTATAATCTTCACTAGCCAAGGAGTCTGTACAAAAAGTTTCAGCTTTCTATGCCTCATGGTTCTGGAGAAAAAGATGAAAATAGGTTTTTAGGGCGTGGCCCCTGTGGCCCTTATTAGGGGTCACAGGGCCACCAAAGATACAATTCATAATCCTCACTAGCCAAGGAGTCTGTACACAAAGTTTCAGCTTTCTGATGCCTTATGGTTCTGGAGAAGAAGATGAAAATAGGTTTTTAGGGCGTGGCCCCTGTGGCCCTTATAAGGGGTCACAGGGCTACCAAAGCTACAATTTATAATCCTCACTAGCCAAGGAGTCTGTACACAAGGTTTCAGCTTTCTAGGCCTTATGGTTCTGGAGAAGAAGATGAAAATAGGTTTTTAGGGTGTGGCCCCTGTGGCCCTTATTAGGGGTCACAGGGCAACCAAAGCTACAATTTATAATCCTCACTAGCTAAGGAGTCTGTACACAAAGTTTCAGCTTTCTAGGCCTTATGCTTCTGGAGAAGAAGATGAAAATAGGTTTTTAGGGCGTGGTCCCTGTGGCCCTTATTAGGGGTCACAGGGCTACCAAAGCTCCAATTTATAATCCTCACTAGCCAAGAGTCTGTACACACGGTTTTAGCTTTCTAGGCCTTATGGTTCTGGAGAAGAAGATGAAAATAGGTTTTTAGGGTGTGGCCCTGTGGCCCTTATTAGGGGTCACAGGGCCACCAAAGCTACAATTTATAATCCTCACTAGCTAAGGAGTCTGTACACAAAGTTTCAGCTTTCTAGGCCTTATGGTTCTGGGGAAGAAGTCGAAATTCCACAAAGTTTACGGACGGACGGATGGACGGACGGACGCCGGACACCATGCCATGCCATAAGCCCATCGGGCCTTACAGGCCAGATGAGCTAATAATCTTACATCCAAAGTCAGAAGTGATGTGAAATTGAATTAACAAAGCAAGCACACTGGACTGACAAATACCATGATATTTTAGTTATGAATGAATTAAATTTTCTTAGTTTCTTACTTCCTTTGCTAATCATTCAAAAGTTACCATTTTCTTAGAATATTTTCCATCATCCACATTTAATCCAGTGCACAGTAAATAGTTTGGTTTTTTTCTTCCAGGCCAAAGGCCACTGTGTCGCCATTTTGTCCAGCCTGGAGGTTGCAGATTCGGAAACAACTGCAACTTTCTACATCCGGGGGTTAACGGTCCTCCTAATCCATGAACTCACTGAAAGGTGGCGTCAGGCTCAAGTAATTAACAGGCTACCTCGTGTCCTGAAACCTGTGCTCATCCTTTGTGTGGAGTGTTGGTCAAGTGATGAAGAGTAAATTGGAAAGTGGTGCTGTTGGAATTTTGTTTTATACAAATACGATGTGAAGGTCACAGATTCAGGATGCTGGGATTGCGATGAAAATGCTGAACTTTTGGATCTGGGTCTGGATAAGAATGAGACTTCCATGTGTTCTGATGAGAATGATCTTCTTGGGTGATCGTAAAAAACGAATATTGAGTGCACAGTTAGAGAAAATGGTTACATCTTGTCTTTCAATATCAAATGCAACGATAGCTTTATGCTAAAGAGTATGATCAAAGATGACATTGTATTGTTAGTACCAATGAGCTGGCAATTTTTGCAATGGATCAGATATCAATTTTGCCATATTGGTAACTTCTGATGTGTGAATAACTTTGCCAAACAAAGGGCATAGAGTTGACTATTATTTACAAGGAATTTCCTGCTTCTTGTCACAAGATATTATGGTGCAATTGTTTCGTCATGCAAAGCAAGTCAGTGTAGTATGACTTACAACTAGAATATAAGACAATCATTTTGTGACCCCCAAAACTGACAGAGACAGTTTATGTATGGCCAGTGAGTTGACTTGACCTTCTGCTTGTAATCTGTAAATGGACAACAACCTCAGTCGCAGCCGAGAGAGATTTTGTACGACTAACAAGCAGAAGTTAATCTTTTCTGGACATAAAACTGACAGTGAGTTAACTTGCAATCTGTAAATGGACGACAAGCTCGGTCGCAGCAGAGAGAGATTTTGTATGACTAACAAGCAGAAGTTAATCTTTGTTGACATGAAACAGTGAGTTAACTTGCTAATAATGCTGATTGAAAATGGACAACCTGTCACAGCTTAAGAGAGATGTTGTGTGACTTCATAAGCAGAAGATAAGACCAATATTCTTTGCCCTACACAAAAGTGACAGTGGGTTAATTTTCTGCTGCTGATCTATAAATGGACGACCACTGTGAAGTATTTGAAGATGTGAGTGGTCAGCAGCTTCTGTCATCATCAGCAAGGGCAGGGTTAACTCCAGACTTTTATTTCCACGTATACTTGTGATCTCAGTGAAGTGTTCAATGGCAGACAAGACTGTCGGTGTGGGTGTTTGTGAAGTGAACATGTTGAATCTCGTAATGATCACACTACTGAACACTGCTCATGTTCTAAGCTCGTCTTGTTTTCAGAGTTCTGTTGGTGCTAAGATGTCACATCAGTAAAGTTGTGACCAATGATGTAAGGGCTTTGTAAACCTTGAAAAAAATTATGTAATGATTTAAGAACATGACTTACTTTCATCTTAGGTGTTAAAAAAATACCTTGTTCCTACTTTGAAATGATAAAATAAAAGTTTGTCTTGCAACCATCACAGATAACAGATAAATGATAAAAACTGCCAAAAATTTGCTTGGTGCAAAACTGACTGAAGCACCAGTAAAATATTTACTCTATTATTATATTCTTCTGAATAGCGTAGAGTTTTTCTGTTATGACTATCTTAGCACCAAGGGTGTCCTGTAACAAGGTTTATCAAGTCGTATACATTCTTCCAAGGGCATTTTGTTGTCACATCAACAGTCAAGTATTCATGTACACAAGAATAACTCGCATTGACACTAGTTGACCAGTAACAAATACATTTTACTCAGTTCTATGAAAATCTTTGAAAATTTGTTCTTCATTATCACTTATGATGAAAGAAGTTTTGAATAAAGTTTGTTTCTTGCATTAAAGTTTATTGAAATATCTCTTGAATTCCACTTTAAATATATATGTTAATGTTTGTAAATCTTATTTTGCTAACTGAAATCATGTTTAGAGATATGTTAAAAAAACTAAAGTAATGTATCATGAAAGAACTTCGATAACCTTTTATAATAGTCATATGTAAGAATACTTATAACTATAGTTGGTTATTAACGGAGTCTCAATATGACAGTCAAATTGTTATTTACAAACAGTATGGTGATGAGTTAATATCATTTGTAAATTTTTACCAAGAAATGAAATTTGTCTTTCAACTGCAAGACGAAGACCCCCTATCAGCAAATGTGCTATCTGAACTTGGTGAAGCGTGCAAGTTTCTGTGATCCTTTTGTATATAATAAATTGCTGAGCCCGATATGGAAATACATGAATAACACTTTGTAAGATATTCCAATGCAAATTGATATATATGTTCACTACTTACTAAAATGCTGTTTCAACATTGATGGAAATAGCTGAATAAATGAAAAGTGATATTTTGTATATATTTGTTCTGTTGTGTATCAAGGAATTTCATCTGCATTTTACTTTCTCTTAAAAAAATCTTTGTTTGGTATGTTAATTTACAAAATTCTAACAACTTACATCTTTTTGAAATATGGAGAATCTCACCCAATGACATGTAATGAAAATTGACTTTGGATGATAAATAGAATCTCACCCTCATGCCTTCTTATATCAAATATATGGTGATTGCGAGAGTGAAGGTCTAGCTACAACGGCGACAAATAACAAGGCACTCTACCAAGAATGACCCAGTGTAATCATGTGAAAAGGCTTTTGAAAGAGTTATAGTCAAAAAGTCCACATGTACAAAATGGCCACAAAACTGTTAACAGTAAGGTCAAAATAGGTTAAAAACAGGCCTATAGCAAGCAATTGGGGGAGGGGACAACTTATGACATGACCATAGATTTATATGTTTAGCTCATATGGCATGGCATGGTGTCTCGCAGCCGTTCATCCAACTGTATACAGAAGCATAAGACCTAGAAAGCTAAAACTGTGTACATACTCCTTGACTAGTGAGGATTAAAAATTGTAGCTTTGGTAGCCCTGTGGCCCCTAATAACAACCTTAAACAAATGTAGAAAAGTTTTAAAAATAGAGCCAGTGGCTCTGTAGCTCATCAGGCTTCATATCAATTTTGCTTTATGGTGTGGCAAATGTGGTTCCCCCCTTAGTTTGGACCACAGGGTCACTAAATGTACAATTTGGAATCCTCCTTAGGAGTTTGCACACAAAGTTTCAGCTTTCTAGGCCTGATGCTTCTTGAGGAAAAGATGAAATTAGGTTAAAGGGTGTGGGCCCTTATTAGGGGTCACAGGGCCACAAAAGCTTTAAATCATAATCCTCACTAGTTAAAAGAGTATATTCACAAGGTTTCAGCTTTCTGGGCCTTTTGCTTCTGGAGAAGATGAAAAAAGGTTTTAAAGGCATGGTCCCTCTGGCCCTTATTATTATAATCCTCACAAGTCAAGGAGTCTGTACACAAAGTTTCAGCTTTCTAGGCCTTCGGGTTCTAGAGAAGAAGATGAAAAAAGGTTTTACGGGCGTGGCCCTTATTAGGGGCCACCAAAGCTATAATTTATAATCCTCACTCTTCAAAGAGGCTATACACAAAGTTTCAGCTTTCTAGGCCTCATGGTTCTGGAGAAGAAGATGAAAATACTTTTTTAGGGTGTGGCCCTTATTAGGGGTCACAGGGCAACCAAAGCTAAATTTAAAATCCACACTAGACAAGGAGTCTGTACACAAAGTTTCAGCTTTCTAGGCCTTATGGTTCTGGAGAAGACGATGAAAATAGGTTTTTAGGGTGTGGCCCTTATTAGGGGTCACAAGGCAACCAAAGCTACAATTTATAATCCTCACTAGACAAGGAGTCTGTACACAAAGTTTCAGCTTTCTAGGCCTTATGGTTCTGGAGAAGAAGATGAAAATACGTTTTTAGGGTGTGGCCCTTATTAGGGGTCACAGGGCAACCAAAGCTAAAATTTAAAATCCTCACTAGACAAGGAGTCTGTACACAAAGTTTCAGCTTTCTAGCCCTTATGGTTCTGGAGAAGACGATGAAAATAGGTTTTCAGGGTGTGGCCCTTATTAGGGGTCACAGGGCCACCAAAGCTATAATTTATAACCCACTCTTCAAAGAGGCTATACACAAAGTTTCAGCTTTCTAGGCCTCATGGTTCTAGAGAAGAAGATGAAAATAGGCTTTTAGGGCGTGGCATATGTGGCCCTTATTAGGGGTCACAGGGCCACTAAAGCTACAATTTATAATCCTCATTAGCCAAGGAGTCTGTACACAGTTTCAGCTTTCTAGGCCTTATGGTTTTGGAGAAGAAGATGAAAATAGGTTTTTAGGGCGTGGCCCTTGTTGCCATTATTAGGGGTCACAGGGCTACCAAAGCTACAATTTATAATCCTCACTAGACAAGGAGTCTGTACACAAAGTTTCAGCTTTCTAGGCCTTATGGTTCTGGAGAAGAGGTCGAAATTCCACAAAGTTTACGGACGGACGGACGGACACCATGCCATGCCATTAGCCCATCGGGCCTTACAGGCCAGATGAGCTAAAAATGAGAAATTCTTTTAAAAGAGAACACAGTTAAGCATTTCATTTTTTTATTTTCTTGCTTTTGTTTTTTTTCTTCTTGGATTTTGGTCTCTGAAAAAGAAAAGACAATATCAGATGAAATGTTTGAACCCTAGGGAAGAACAAAAATAAAAGCTTCTAATTATTTTAAATATGTCATATTTTAGAAAATGTTGAATAAAGAAAGTTCTTTCATACATAATTTCTATGTGAATCTAGTCTTATATTCAAATAATGTTACACAACAATAAATCAATTGTGCTAGACAAAAAACCTCACTACACTCATCAAAATACATAACTGTTACCTGATGCCTGTGTAGTTGAATTTGTCATAAAATTGTAAAATTTTAACTATCTTTCAGGCTTTTAATATACTGCCTATAGGAAGAATCTTCAATCATATTAACTCACATCTTTGTTTTGTGATGAGCTATTGTCTCCGCTACCTCCCCTTGATGTCTGTCCCTCTGTCTGTGCGTCCGTCTGTCCGTCTGACTGGCCCTCTGGCATATCCTCGAAGGAGTAGGACTCGTCAGAATTCAGGTCTGCTCCACCGAAATGTTTTGCTGCAAAAATATGGACTAATTTCAGAAATATTTTTATATGAAGCTCTGTAAAGAAATCTTCAGTATTTCAAAAAACCAATAGAAAAGAGCGTTTTGAACACAAGGCAAAAGTGAGCAGAGCTCACATAAAATTGACGGCCATTGTATAACAACAATAAGATTAAAGACAAATATTTAGTCCGGTGAATGAATGATGATTACTGTCAATGGACTTAGATGAGGTTAAACAACTGAAGTCATAACTTTGAAAATCTGCGGCAATACGATAAATTAGGACATCTGGCCATTATTGGTCAAAATTTGAAAATGTTATGGAATACTTGAATTGAAATCCATTATAGACACATCAGCAGAAAATGGAAATATCAAATTTGGTATTTCATGTTTCAAGTCAAATAGTTTTCAAGTTATGCTCCAGAAACGAAACAAAGTAAGAAATATGGCTGTGTTGGGGTCAAAATTAAAAAAATATTTGGTACTTTGGAATTGTAACCCGATAAAAGCACATCTGCACCACATATTTAAAGTTTCTGAGATTTATTTAGGACAGAACAAAGTCAGAAATATGGCAATTTTGGGACCAAAATACCGACACAAAAATTTTCACCCTGCAATTGTAACCCCTAAAAGATACACAAACCAAGTAGGTAACATTCATACCAAATTTGAAGATTCTGAGTCAATTAGTTAAACTCCGGAAAAGATTTTAGGGCGCACGGACTACCGGACAGATTTCTTATCCTGCTACATCAGCATATATGACTCGGTGTTGAGCTCCCTGATATCAATTGGGCCAAAACGCCTTGTTTCGATAATAGCAGCCCAAACCCAGTTGAGAATTCGAAACAGTGTGATTCAAATTAACCAATAGGAGTGCTATAAGATTACATATCTCGGAGGGCGCTGCTGCTGCTACCAAGCTCACAATCAGTATTCTATAAGATATTTCCTAGGGATGTCACGATACACCGATTACAGTTCACGATACAATACACGATACAGTCAACTGTATCGTGATACATATTTAAGGGATTATCGTAAAAAAAATTGGTGAATATCGTAAAAAATTTATGTGAATATATAGAATCAAGTAATCCAGAGTTGGTAAAATTTCGTGTTAAGATAGCTTTAATATAGCATTAAATGAATTTGAAAAAAATAAATAAATATAAACTTTGGATCACTTGTTTTTGAAGGCGTACACGAACAGCCACAAGTTTAATTTCAAATGTCCTCATTTCAATGTTTTTCTGGGCCACAAGACTACATTTTCATTTTTTCCTATCTGGGAAAAAAAGGCTTGATGCAGGAGTTTGAAACTGACCAGACACAAATTACTTCTTGTCAGTTCTTGATGTACAGTGCGCAGACAGTAAACAAAGTATTGCTATTCCACTACCCTAGTTATGAATATAAAACTCTATGTAAAACAAGGAAGTCTGTCAGTCTGATTAAAATCGACCGTGCTCTGAGGAATAAAATATAAAAAATATTGTCTCTTTCGGGGCTCGAACCATTTGGGATATCCTCTCCATCTTGGTCTGAATGCACCCACCTCTATCGCATGTTGCTTTAACCAGTTTAGCACAGACAAACCCAGTCGTAAGCTATCCGATCACATCCTTGTTTTTTAAAACATTTAGCGGCGATTATGTATAACGAATGGTACACTGGAGTTACTGGCCCCTAGTATGATATGGAAGCTTTTAATGCGCTCCTTTCGATTGGCTAGATGAGCTTGTGTAAGAACATGGGGTAATAGCAGTGCCTTCAGACTGTGAATGAGAGGAAAGCCGGGCTGGGTAAATTTCGAACCCCACTAGAGATAATATTTTTACACTTCTTTTCCTCGAATCACAGTCGATTTTAATCAGACTGGGAAGTCTGTTGGAACTGAAACGTACGTGGATACAGATCACTCAAGCTGTCCTCTGATGCAACAGACTCTGCGTCAGAATCCAGGAAACTCTTTCCACCTTCAGAGTCAATGTCCGTTTCTCGCTTCCGTTTCCTCGCACACAATGGTCTGAACTTTTCTCCTGTCTCTTGGCATTTCTTCCCTTTAATAAGAAAATTAAAAATTAATTTTCAGTGTCAATATTCATGATTGATAACTTTATAATCTTTATGTGTAGAAAACCTCAAACTGTTGAGTTAAAAAATATTTCATAGAAATTGTAGAATGATTCATTCCCAAATCAGGATAGAAGAAAATTTGAATGGACCTTTCCTCATACTGACAGTCGCTTTTGATATCATTGAGAAAACAAAAACACTTAAAAGATTAACAACAGCCATTATGAAAAAAAAAATCAAATTGAAGATGAAAATGCTCTTTGTCTTCAAAAGGGAAAAACAATTTGTAATCTTGTCGATTAAACATGATTTGGTTGCTACTCACATCGTTCCAGTTCTCGTTTGTATTTCTTTCCGTTGATATGTCCTTCTACATGTCGTGGAGTCTTGTTTATATTACTATGTGTTAGGAGACAAAATAGCTGATGTCTGAAAATAATATCATCAAAATGTGTATTTTAATATTCTGACAAAAGGACTCATATTCTGGTCATAAAGGATACAGTAGGTACAATGACCATTTGAATAAGGAATCATTTAAAAAAATTAATTCTGAATAAAATTATTTTTCTTCTATTTTGATAACATTAATAATTTAATATGAATGAAATAAATGTTCAAAATCCTGAACCAACAAACCTTGATAATTTTAGGAAAAATACATTTTCTCTGTATTAATTTTTAAAATATTGAAAAGATGCCTTACTCATGGTTCCTCTTCGTGTTCGGTATAATGTGTGGCTGTAATCTCTCATAGTTGAATTCCTTGTCTTTCTGTAGTTTCAGGAATTTCTTGCCTTTTACATAATCCCTGATTGCAGTTGCCTTACATGGCATTTCATGTCCACTTAATGAACATTTAATCTGCAATAAAGAATAAAACCTTACTATTCTGTTTCCATTAATTACAGTGCCTGATCAAAGTCTAAAATCTCCTTCCGTCGACAATTTGCCTGAACTCCCTGAGCTTTACGTGAGCTAATGGGTCAACCTTGAAATAGCTATGATGAAATCGGCCGACATGCTTTACAAAGAGATTGATTACTGTCTAGAAATATGTGTCCACTTGAAATGTGGTATAAGTTTACAATTCAGTTAAACATTCAATTTCATAACCCAAAGAATGATAAATTTCTCTAAAGATGGCAACCTAATACTCACTCTCACTGCACGTGGACTAATCATTTGTGCAGACCTTGTACTACAATATGCGGCCAACATGTCATGATTGGATGTCAAAAGGTTGCGTGATTTCTATTTTTACACATCCCGCAATAACTGATATGCACTGAATTTTAGCGAGTAACTTTCAGACCAAATGAAGCAACGAGTCAGTAATGATTTGATCAAAATCAAGTTATTTATTCTCAAGAATCAAGATATTTCATTGGGGTTAAGATTTTAATTGATTATTATGTCTAATAAAATTACAAAATTTCAGCATACTCCAGATTAGGCCTTTTAGATGATTCATAACAAAAATTACATGTTATTTTCTTCATAAATATAATATAGAATTATTTTAAATTAATCGAGTTTTTTCATAATGAGCATGATGACTTTTCTTTAATATGTTATGTAATTTAAGTGTATTTTAGACAACATATTAAAGAAAAGTCATTATGCACATTAAGATAAGATAAGATAAGATAATTCTTTATTGCCCGTTAAGGAATTTGTGTTACATTTAAGTGAGCATGAAATTCAAAATTTTATAACTATATTCAAAATAAATACACAAACATATATACAAATATATACAAATGAAACATACAAATATTTACAAATGCACAAATAGTGTGATAGTGAATGTTTTGAAATTCATGAGTAATGACAGTATAGCGGCAGTATTACGACATAAGATATTTTAGATCTTTTAAAAATGAAATTCGGAAACCTACCTTCTTTGTACTTAACTGATATTCTAAATCAGTATATTCTTTTAATAGTTTATCCACATCAGCAGGAAATTCAAGCGTGCTTTCCATGGAGGCTGCCATTTTTAAAGTTGTACTTCCGCTTCCGCTGTCCATGGCGACGCATAAACCAAAATGGCTGCCAAGGTTGTTATTTGACGATGAAAAGTAAGTTTGAATGTACTTTGTTGCTAATTCAACTGAAAACTATTAGTATTTTAAGTCTTATCCTTTGACAAAAGCAAAGGATTTTCGGAATCATTTTATAGTGAAAACAAATCCTTCCGTTTGAAACAAAACAGGAGTGTTTTATGATTTACAAGGAAAAAGTAAATTTTATATCAAAACAATGTATGGTAAAATTGAAACAACAATTCTTGTACTGCATTATGCATAATTATTTGTCAAATCAAAGAAAAGGAATTGTATCCTATTTGATGACATAGGTACATATTTAAATTCATTTGTTAAATTTTATCTTCAAGACTTGAGACAGTAGGCATATGTGGGTAGAGGATCATTTAAGTTTGGATAAGCCTGCTAGCCTTAGAGGAAACAAACATTTTTATGCATTCATGGCATGTGAGTAGAGGATCTTTGTCTTTCCTTGACAAGTATCATGTTTATCTTATCGTGTGAGGAAGAAAGTTAATATTTTCAAGAGTGATAATAAAAAACCTTTTCTGTCTCACGTGGATAAACGTGGTATTTGTCATGAAGAGACAAATTTTCTATTTATTTCATGATTTGACTGTTTTATTTCTATCAAAATTGAAGAGCAGTTTATATGTTGAATCTGTCGCCTGAGCAACAACATGACTTCATGAGCGTGTCTTTGCATCAGAGCATTGTTTAATGACTCAGGTCATTGTTTTCAGTCATTGGTGACTATAAAACATTCCATTTATATTGATTGACAGATCTTGGTATTTCACCACGCATCATATGATAATTACATTATATTCATCATGGTAAATGCACTTTCCCTTTTCAGTTTTATGAAACCTACTGGATGTAAGAAAACCAAGTAAAGATGAGTGCAACTGTGGCGCCAGCGAACATTGAACCGAAACCACCTCTTCCAACCCCTCCAATGATGGAACGGTCCATGATGGAAGATGGAACAATGGTGGCAACTGACAGTGACCAGAGTAAGACTTATTAGTTTGCCATAGTAACTTTGCTGAAAACTTTTGCAAGCGATCAAACTTTCAAGAACCTATAAAACACTGTATTCTAGAAATGGGTATCTTTCCTCATTGCTGCATTGCAATATATTGCGATACAGAAAAATATGTTGCAATACGTATTGCAATTTATCATATAATGGGCAGTGTTATCTGTGCAATAAACCCATCTTGTAATCATGTTATCAGATCCCTGATAACAATGCAAATGAGGTCAAAACCCGAACTATTTTCTCAAAACTCCATGCATGTCATGCGAGTCCTAAACCGGTCTCTAAACATTGATAACGTCGTCGGGAGTTTTCAGGTTTTGTGGGTTTTTTATCGAATGAAATATCGTAAACAAAATCTGTCAAAACTTATCACGCATTCGTATTTTGGAAATAGCTTGGTTATCGAAGCATTTCAAGTTGTTTTCATTGTGCGTTTAAAAATAAAACGATATGCAGCTAACAATATCGGCTATCGAAAAAATAGGTGCTTCAATTTTCGTGCATAACATAGGCCTAGATCGCTTTGGTCGTGTCGATTTCCAACTTATCAGCATAAACAAATCATATTCTAGTGATAGTACAGATTATCTAGTAGCAGAGTAACAAACGCAACAACCTCACCTTCGCAAATGCCAAATAGTCGACGTTTAGTCTAAGGATACTATAACTGAACTGGCGTTACAACAATGACAATGCAGCTTTTCTAAATGCAGTTAGAGTTACTTCCCCTGTTGTAGCGACGTTGACAACTGATTCTTACACATTTTGTGTTATTAAAAAATACAATGTTTACTCGTGCATTGGAAATCAGACTGAAATTTTTCATAGATTGAAGGAGACGTTTCTATCACTGTGAAAAAAATCATTTCATGAAGGAATATTTCTAGACTGTTCACAACTGTACATCACCGACAATATGACCTTCACCTTGGTTTATTGTGAAAGCAATTACTCCGTGAAATCTAGGTCAAACATATTTTTAGAAGGTATCATATTTTCGTTTAAATCCTTTTATTTCAAAATGACATTATATGATAAAGAAATTATTTACCTCGTGTGTTTCCGCATCATAATTATCATATAATAGGAATAAAAATATATGTATTAATATTATGCTCGCCAAAGGCTCGCATAATACAAATTTTATTCCTATTATATGATATTAATGATACGGAAACACACTCGGTTAATAATCTCTATATATTGGTCTGTATACCGGTACAAATTTAAGCTATTTTCACAACACAACCTCTCACTTTGTGAAGAACTTTCTGCAAAATCGTGTTTTGTTTGTTTGTGTTTTATTAAATTTTAGATTGAAATTGCTCATTTTAAAACATTTTATATTTTGGATTTTTTCAGAAGTGCAATTGCAAAATTGCAATATACCAATATTGATAATACCGCACATCTTTACTGTATTCAACATACAGAGTCAAAAGGGGCAGTCTCTTAGTTTATCTCTTAATCTTCATTGCCAACATCTAACTTTTTGTAATTTTTTAACTTGTGGCAAAACATAGTCTTTTGGCATGAAACAAATGATCTGTTACATTTTTCTGAGACAAGCTTTTGTTAGATTTTTGCCAGGGCTTCAGAATCTTCCTTTTCATCTGCACATAAATGTGTAAAATTTTAAAATGTCATTTTAAAAATTTTCTTCTTTCAAATTGTGATGTCATGATTTGTAGGTCTGCTTCCCAATCTGAGGTCGAGTATAACAGTTGACAAGAACAAGCCCCTGCCCACATCCTTGCAGAGTGACTTCCTGCCTGAAGATGTTCTCTTTGCTCTCACCCAGCCACCAGTAGCCAGAGACAAACTCGGTCCGCCAACTAGGCACAGGAACCTCAACACAACCTCTGTGAGTCTTTAGCAACTTGTGACAGTTTATTTTTCATTTCATTATAACAGCTCGTATGGGCAACATTCCTGATAAGATCTGTCTGTCTGGTGTCAGTTCTCATGATGTTTTAAGTTGTGATCATTTATAGAAGTTCGGACTTCTATATCTTTGTCTCTAAATCACTAGATATAATGTATTTTCACAGTACCTGCTGACAGGCCCGTAGCAAGCAAAATTATTTCCCCCCTCCACTGTGTTATAGAAATAAAAAGTTCAGCCCCCCACTCCCAAAATTGGTGCTACCGGCCTGCTGCATCAGCTTCAAACCCACGCATCAAGCCTTTTTTCCCGATGTTGAAAAGGGGGTTGGTGGGGATAGTTCTTTTGATTTCTTTCATATTCAAAATAAAAGAAATTGAGAAATAAAAAAATATACTGCGTGTATGTAGGGATCAGAAGCATTTTTAATTTGTTTGGGTGTTATTATAATAACATGTTCTTGTTTTTCACAGGGCCAAGCTAGATCACGACCTGCAAATGTGTGGAACTTCAAAAGGAGGGACAAATTCAAACACCTGACAGAAAACACAGCCTGTATGTGTGGAGCCGGGAGGTAGTGTACCCAATGATTAAACAATCATTAATCTCATTTTGTGATGTTAAAAAGTGTAATCAATAATTTTTCAGAAGAATTTTAAGTAAGTATTTTGAAAAATAATATAGAAATGTATGTTTATAGTTTTAAATGATGAATAAACAATTCTTTTTTAATACTCTTGCAGTGTTGTTCCTAGAGGGGGGTCTTAGGGATATTTGTCAACCCTTTTGGCAAGGTGTCTCTTAAAATTTGGAGATGTAGGATGCTTTTACCATTGCAAGGGGTCCCATCTTCTCAGATATGACCAAAATGACCCCCTTAACTGACCACCTTGGAACAAATCTGCTCTTGGAAAATATCGATCATGAAAAAAATCATTATCTTTATCTGCAACATTGCCACAAATAGTTTTATTCTAGCAAGAGCTAGAGGGAATACTACAGAGACCTTTTCAAAGATTTTAGCAAACCAGTCTGTTACGGTACACACAAGTAAAGGATTGATCTATAGTGTTAAAGCCCACAATGTTCAATATTGTTTCTTTTAGGGATATCTCCTTCTTGTACGATGTTCCTCAAACAAAGACGGCACCAGAGAGACCGGAGAAAGTTGACAAGAGCGTCATCAGGAAAGATGCAGAGGAGAAACCAAAACCAGTAATTCTCAAAATTATCATTCTACTTTTCTGAAATCTTCTCAGTTATCAAAGCGCACATCTTGAAAACACTTGACTAATTGATCTTGAAAATAAAGGGGGAAAAGCCCTATTGAAAAGTAAATTCAGTTATCCTCAAAAACATCATTTTTATCCCCCGCAACAACGAAGTTGCGGGGGGTATTAAAATGGGTACCGTCCGTCCGTCCGTCCGTCTGTCCGTCCGTCCGTCCGTTACACTTTGTGTCCGGCTCATAACTTTCTAACTAATCAACCATTTCAATTCAAATTTGTTATGGACATGTAGAAACATGTAATAATGTGTCATGAGAAACAATTTTCTGAAAATCTACATAAAATATAAGGATTTTGGAGAAAAAGTGGTAAATTTTGTAAGAAATCTGTTACAAGTCCTGTCCGGCTCACAACTTCTAAACTAATCATCACACATTGATCAAATTTGATATGAAGATACATAATCATCTGAAGGTGTGTCATGAAGAACAATTTTGAAAATATTTTTATAAAATTTTGCCTTTATTGGCCAAAAATGAGGACTCTTTTCGAAAACTTTTACAAGTCCTGTCCGGCTCATAAATTCTAAACTAATCATCACATATTGATCAAATTTGATATGAAGATACATAATCACATGAAGGTGTGTCATGAAGAACAATTTTGAAAATATTTTTATAAAATTTTGCCTTTTTTGGCAAAAAATTAGGACTCTGTTGGAAAACTGTTACAAGTCCTGTCCGGCTCATAACTTCTAAACTAATCATCACATATTGATCAAATTTGATATGGAGATACATAATCATATGAAGGTGTGTCATGAAGAACAATTTTGAAAATATTTTTATAAAATTTTGCCTTTATTGGCCAAAAATGAGGACTCTGTTGGAAAACTGTTACAAGTCCTGTCCGGCTCATAACTTCTATCATGAAGAACAATTTTGAAAATATTTTTATAAAATTTTGCCTTTATTGGCCAAAAATGAGGACTCTGTTGGAAAACTGTTACAAGTCCTGTCCGGCTCATAACTTCTAAACTTATCATCACATATTGATCAAATTTGATATGGAGATACATAATCATATGAAGGTGTGTCATGAAGAACAATTTTGAAAATATTTTTATAAAATTTTGCCTTTTTTGGCAAAAAATGAGGACTCTGTTGGAAAACTGTTACAAGTCCTGTCTATCTCACAACTAAACTAATCATCACATTTTTGATCAAATTTGTTATGGAGATACAAAATCATATGTTGGTGTGTCATGAAGAACAATTTTGAAAATATGTTTGTTTAAATATGATCAAATTGATCTTGGAGATCCAACTACATAATACATAAATTCATTCGTTTGATTTTAATTTTGTCAGTTAAGTCGAATTATGCCCAACAGTGAACATAAAGTTAGTATGATTTTTTTTTTTTATTAGAACAGGTTCTTTCATATCCTGGAAAATTTGTGTTAATTTGTGCGACCAAAATTAAATGGCAATATGATAAGGAAAACCCATACATATTGTGCAATTTGCGGGGGATATAGCTCGACCATGTCAGCTGCTTGTTATAGTTCTAACGACTAATGAATTCACATCTTGAAAACATTTCACTTAAACCAGTAGTGGATCTAGAAAATAAAGGAAAAAACCCAAAATATCAAAAAAAGAACTAAAGACAAGGTTATTTTATTTTTCAAAAAAATAAGTTGATCATATATAAAATATCAGTGGACCAATTTCTTGAATGACTGTTGAGACACTCATTTGAAAACATTTGACTAATGCTAGTGATACTGTTGATATTTGATTGGTAGTTATAAAGTAGGGCAGTGTTTCAAATATAGCCGTCCGCCAGTCCTTAAACTGGCTACTTTTTGCCAGGACTGGATATGATTTGGTCAGAAAAAAGGTAATAACTTTTCAAACATTTTCTATTTTTTCCCCTAAGGAATTGACCAATTAATTTACAGGACAAGCTAGGTATTCTATTTCATACACTGAGTAGGGCCAATCATGATTAATTAGTTGATGTTCAATTTTCCTTGGGGTAAATTGTCAAATGGCAGGAGTCAACAAAAACAATTTTGCTTTAGTGTAGGTGAAAATTTTCTGAAATTCAAAAATGGTACAGAAATTAATATGAATATTGCAATTTTCCCGTGTTCTTTTAAGTCAGCAGTAAAATGCACCATCTTTTGTATAAAGGGGATTTTCTTAGGCGAATTTTTTCAAATCAGGCTAAGTCATGTGAGTAGATCTGTTTATCAACTTACAGTATCGTATTCAATGTAATAAGCGCCCGGGGCGCTTAAAAAATTGACTTGGGTGGGTGCTTTTTCAAGTGGTATGAATGACGACCGAAAAATAAAGACTACTCAAATGGAACTGTGTTTAGATTGTCTTTGATAACCGATAGAGACGTTCAAAACATACTTACACATTATTAACTAGAAAATAACACATATTGCCGCTATTGTATCCTTTAATTTCTCTTGAAACCAAATGAATACGTTGAATTTATAATTTTAGTATGGCTGGTACATGGTCGGTTATTAGATTTATTATTACAAAACCTTTTCGGGGGCGCTTATTGGAACAGGGTGCTTATTACGTCAAATACAGCATATTTTTTGCGTAAGCTTCATTTAATTTCAATTCTATTTCATTTTCAGGCCCTGCAGCTTCCTGATACCCTGGTACCAGAAGAATACCATATTGTGAAGAACAAGGGAGTGATGGGTATCGAGTACCACGAAGAGTGAGTTTCTTTATGAGAAAATATCCGTCTTATCAAACTTCATGTATCAGTTGAGTAATTCTGATTTCATTCTGGAAGGGGTTGTTTTAGATTCTCTTGCAAGAGTTTTGGAAAGTTGATCATACATGACTTTGTAAAAAAATCCAACCAGAGAACCATGTAAAACGTCTTTTCAAGTCTAATTAATCAATCACCAGATACAGAGTTCAAGTTGAACTATGTAGTGTATTAACATTAATGTACAAGCCAGGTGCTCAACCGTGTCGTAATGATGCGAGTTACTCCCCTTTGTCACTCTTCTGTATGAGAGGTAATAAACAGTCTAGCACACGTATATAGCAGACGCCATTTGTTCTGTTATAAATATGATAGTTGTTCTGCCATGTTAAGAACAAAACAAACTATGATTGTCTTTCACAACAAAAGGAAATTTGTCACAACCATTTTTGTATTTCTTCAGCAAATACACAACTCAGCCGGAGGACCATGTGAAGCACCTTGTCAAGTTCCCTTCACTGTGAGTAGGAGAAGGTCATTGTTTTCTTCGATTTCTTTAACCTTCTGTCTGCTGGATTCTTTTGAAGTTTTAACTTTTAGTTCTATGTTTTATAAAAATGGTCAATTAATCTAAAAAAAATGATTGTTCACAGGGGTGAATACAGGATATTTGTTTGAGTAGGATGCGCCATATAGTATAAACTATTGAATGATTACTTCATTAAATGATCATAAATATTAATGAGAAGGTTAAAAGAGATGCATAATGATGGTTTTTAACATGAAAACCGTTCTAGACATTTTCTATATTTGTAAATCTCACACCTCTTCACCCATCTGCGAATGGTTTAAAAAAAATTATTATTCAAGTTGACTGATCAATTTAAACCATGTGTAATTATTGGGTACGGGATTGCTCAGTCGGCAAGAGCACCGGTCTCATGTTGCTGAGGTGCCTGGTTCGAATCCCATCCAGGCCAAGGTGTAAAAACCTAGAGATCACCTCTGTTAGAACTCTATAAGTGTCACCCTGGAGCCCTAGTGTGTAGTGCAACAAAAACTGTGCACTTGAAAGATCCCACGAATTCATGTCAGTGGCTGAATGGTGGATACATGAACACTTGCATACGCCGAGCTGTCAGTTATCAGCGTTCAGCGATGTTGGACAAACTGCTGTGACTATGTGTCTCAGTTCACCCAGCTGTGAATGGGTACCCTGTGAGGCATAGAATGGTCTCTACCCTGAGCGCCACATATGGATACCGGTTGAATACTCCCCAGGGAATTGAATTGGAAAAATGATCGGACAGTAAAAGAATGCCTTTGACCAGGGGAAACAACAAGCGCCTTGAGCAACCACGAGTGGATGGATATTCACGCTATATAACTATTCATATATTAAAAAAAATTTATGTGATGAATGTGATGAGAGAAAAAAACGACTTTCAACCTAATTTTGCTATATTTGTAACTCTCTTGGGAGGGTGAGGAAAGGATTTGCCATTGGTTTGAATACAAAACAAATTGTAATTAAGTTTAAACCCTGGTTAAGTCATCTTCCGAACGCATCGGGCGTGAAATGCATTTACAAGAAATTCATATTCACCCTTGCATCAACTCGAAGGGAAAGTTGTGACTCTATCAGCGCCCCCTGTAGGACAAACAGAGTAACGCCCCTTGCGTCAGTCAATCTCGAACTCGAAGCGAAATTTAATTTCTAATTAATCCCTTAGTTACGTTGTAACAACAGTCATATAAACGATGCGTGAATATAGTTAACCAAAATACTGCATAGAATAAGGCTGTATCTCTCAGTTTCTTTTAGAAATCGCATCGTTTTATTACAGTTTTGTGTGCTCAATTCAAACATATCCTCGCTTTTGATTGGCCTACACCATAGTTCAATAATCAGGCTACTTGCTGTCACAGCTTTCCCTTCGAGTAGTCGCAAGGGTGAATATGAATTTCTTGTAAATGCATATCTTGCCCGATGCTTTCGGAAGATGTGGTTAAGTATGTGATGATTGTGATGTCAGGAAGCCGGCGAGTCGTTACGAGGTGATTCAGCTGAAGCAGGCCCTGGATGAAATGCTGGACAGAGCGGGGGTGGAGGATACAGACGTCACGGTCAAGGGGCCCACACAGGTGATTTGCTTCAATCCTTGATCTACAAGTTTGATACGTTAGATAGTTTATAATCTTATATCTTGATTTGAAAAATGTAAAAGGGTTACACTCAAAGAACCTACACAAGTATATTACCCAAACGGCTGGATAGACACAGCGTAGAGAATTGCGAAATTAATATAACTCCGGAAAGATAATCTGTCTTTCCCAAAATTTTGTTTATTGTCTAAATGTTATTCTTTGATTCAGTGATTTTGTTCTGGTAGGGTATCAAGGTGACAACCATCATTTTACAGATATAATTGTTGTATGCTTCAATACATATTTTGTGTTTTTAGTTTCATACATAAATTTACAATCTATTATTATTTGGCTGACCTAGCTGTCTCAATATTTTGAGGATGTACCTTCATAAAATGATTCTATTAATTATTTGATTGTAGATGCACAACCTATTGGAACTTATCAAGAAGGAACAGAATGTCTACAACATTGTTTTCCACGAACTCATACGACAGGTAAATATTTGTCCAAATTTGTTTGAAATATGACAATGAAAAGTCTTTTTCTAATATGCAATAGTCCCTTGGGGGTCAATAATCACCCCTACTAAATATTATACAATCATAGACTTCTGTAGAGGTCAATATCTGATTTATTTTGCGGGGTCTATATTGTTTTACTCAGGTCAATGAAAATCAATATTGACCACTACAGAAGTCTATAATTGTTTTACTATATGTTTTCAAGGAAATCGTAAACAGACGGGAACTATTTATCAAATACAACACTGTCTTATGTAAAAGTCACAAATACCTCACTTACCTGATGGAATAAGAAGCCGGATGTTTGGATAAAAAAATAACCAGGAAATGAGAAATTAAGGGTTAGCAGTTGCTCTCCTCGTGTTTTTGGCATCAATATTGTCCAAAATTTCTTTTTGTACTTCAATATTAATGTCGGCAAAGCGATTCATTTCCACGGTAAGAGACGCTGACAAATGACTTGACGTTGGTAAGCAAATGTTGATGTGACGTCACATAGGCATTACGTCAACAATGGGTCAATATCTAAGTTTATTGACTTTTGCGATTGTTCTTAAGTCAATATCGCTTTCTATGGACTGTCATGTGACCGTCTTTGGACCAATCAAAATGGATACAAATCTTTGATCATATAATAATATATTATATGTATTATGTTGTATGTTTTGATGGTTATCTCTATATAATATTGTCTGTATGCAGGTGAGTATAGAGTGCGTGGAGAGAGGCGAGCTGCTGGCCCTACTGAGAGACAAGTACAGCTCTCTCCTCAACAAGGTCCCCCAGCAGATCAAGAGGTCAGTCCCTCACACATCTTACTGGTTCACATATTTTCTGTGTTCCTCTTTACCTAAAGATCCATAGTATTCTTTGAATCACTTCAAGGGCCCTCTTTCACAAAGCCCTAAGGTTGTCGTAAGTCCTTAAGGTAGTCTTAGAGCAATGATAAAGAATGGGAGTTTAAGGTCAACCTTAGTAAAGGTTGCTTTGTGAAAGAAGGCCTGGAGATTGTGGTCAGTCTACTGACTCATTGCAAATGTAAAAAAATAGAAGAAATCTCAATTTTGCAAATTTTCAGTGTATTTGAAGATATATATTAAAATATTGACACTTACTGGAATTGGACATGTTCTATGAGAGAGCTTCCCCTCATAAAGGTCTGAATGCAGCAAACCTTCCATATTTTTGTTGTAACCAATTAGCGCTGACAAGACCCAGTTAACAGCTATTCAATCACATCATCAAGTTTAGTAGTGTGAAGCAGTGATCAAATATAACGAATGGCGCACTTGAGTTACCATCCCCTAGTTACTTCCCGTAGTCTTTGAGATCGAGATTACATCAGCAACATGCACCAGAGATGGATGCAGTCAGACTAGAGACGGAGAGGAATTGCTAGTTGGATTGAGATCAAACCTGACAATGGAGTCAATATTTTGACAATTTTATACCTCGGACCACAGTCAGTCAAACTGAATATTCCTATGCACTGTTCCATGATAATGTTTCAGTCTCCACGAGGAGGTTATGGCACAGAGAGCTTTAGACAGAAGACTGACCGAGGAACTCATGAGGTTCAAGACAACCATCAGTGTCCTTACAAAGTGAGTTGTTGGTGGAGTTGTCTCCCTTTGTATTGCTTTCAGTGTTGAAATAATTTTTAAGTGGATAACATAGGAAAAGCAGTGATAAATTTACCTGCGAGTCCTGCTTCAAATACTCATAAAATTTAGAAACGACTCACAGAAATTTAAACTGTGAGTCCTGGGATGCATAGTTTTTTATTGTTACCATGTGCTTACCTAATAAAGGACTCATATAAATCCGCTTGGACTCACAAAACTTTTTGGTAGCGAGAGTCATATGTGTAGATTGATCACTGGGAAAAGCAATGTCTCTGGATAACAGTCTCATTTTTGTTTGATACTTCATGTTTTGAAATAAGTTGCATCTCAAACCAAATTTCTTATCCAAAATCCTTATCTTTTTCTTATCAGATGTGATGATATTTTTACGATGACATATAATATTTGTATGATGGCAATTTGTAAGTGAAATTAACATTTTGGAAAGTCATTTGAAAAAGGTGAACATTTTATTGAGTATGGTATTTTCACATTTAGCATTATTTCTAACTATCTACTTTTAACAAAGTTATGGTTTTAAAGAATTGAAGAAAATTTGAGTAATTTTTTCAGCTATAATAATCATGAATATAATTGCAAAGTTATTTACTTAATTGATGATACAAAATGGTATTGCATTGAGAATAAAATTAGATTTAATATTTATAGAATATTAGTAACATTTGATCTTGTTTTGATTTATCTACATTCTGTTTATTCCTAGTGAACTGACCAACGTCAAGGAACACGACCAGAGAGTTACAAAAGAGGCTCAGAAAGCCCAGGAAGACGTGAGTTGATCAGTTTAGTTACGGTTGAATATTTAAGGAAATTGTAAATCTCCATTTAGTAATTGAAAATATTCTTGATATAGACTCAGAATTGTGTGTGTTCAATAGAGGCATATCCCTAAACCTAACCCTCCAGCTACCAAAACTACCAAACATTTTGGTACCTCCACTGCCGGCATCAAGGAGACCAAATCGGTCCAACTTCCGGCCAAGATTATGTGGCTGTAAAGAAACTTCCCACCACGTTTTTAAATTAAAGATAAGGTTTATAATGACAAACATCATAATGAAGAAGATGAAGGCAAGATTATTGATATACAACTACTTTATTCAAGTTTGCGACTACGTTGTTCTCAAGCAAGTGATCATCTCATCATCACATGACTTGCTTGAGAACGAAATTAGTATGTGTGTGTATGCGGAAATGTCGCTAACTTTCCTTCATCTTCTTCATCATCGCAACTTCTAGAATGCCAATCAAAGAAAACACCATAATGTTTTAATGACTGTGGCTTTGAAAAATTTAGTCAGCTGTGTTTAATAGAATAACCGTAGCAGTCAGAGGGGCCTGGAAAATTCGGCCACACTGGCTACATCAAGATATTTAGTAACTTAGGTTAATCTTCTCTCCAGTTGAAGACTGCGCTGGGTGACGCCCAGAAGAATGCGAGTCTGCTAGCAGAGTATCATGACCTGTATGAGCTTCAGCGCCGCCGTCTGGAGAGACAAGTGTTCATGTTGTCGGACGAGAGAGAGTTGTGGAGCACGGCCGCTTATAGTCTTGCGCTCAAGGTGGGTGGACTTCATTTATGATGAATGAAAAACAAGTTTTTGTTGGAAGGAACTGTTTCAGATACCTGCTGCAGTTTTTTTTCCGTTGGATAGATAATGGCTGGAAAGTGGAGGAAAGTAAATGTTGGTAAAGCAACATCGGCAACACTAGATATAGTAACTTGTGATGGTTGAAATTTGAAAACATTGATTTGAATTCAATTGATATTAACAATGAATATTTACAATGATTTTATTAAAAGCTCTTTCAATGGTGAAGACTCAGGTCAATTATCATCATCAAAAGATGGGACCATGTTTATTGATATTTAGTTTTGTTTAAATATTCTTTCTCCATGCTTGGTAAGTATAACAAGCCAAGTCTTAGTAATTTCATGTTTCATGAGGCTCATTCTTTAACAAAATATCCACAGACTATTTCTTGGTTGTCAAGGTAACAGAAGAGTGCCGACTTACGACAGCCAAGCGTATGCATGTGTGTGAGAAGGCTTGGGCTAAACTTGCCAACCACTTCACGGTGTTGCTTAGCGACAAGGACACAGAGCAGCTAACGGAGATCCAGAGTCACGTGGAGGTTTGGCGAGATCTCATCGAGGATTTCAACATCGCCCTCAAGCAGCGGGAGGAGGAGATGAGAGAACATCTACACTCCATCAAGAACGGCATCCAGAAATGGGTCGTTGACTTCCAGAAATACTGCTTGTAAGTATTTGTCTTTTTGTAGGTAACTTTATGAGTCTTTGGTATTTTTGCATTTGGACAGAATTGAAGGATGACTTTTAAAGAACCTTTACCTCAAGAATGATGAAGACATTGTCTCTCCATCCTCATAAGTTTGATAAGTGTTCCTTAAATAATTTTTACAAGAATGTTTGAAAATTTGTCCAATATGTGGCAAGAAAGCAAAAAGGTTTCTGGATATATTTGCCCTTCAATGATGTCACTTGTTTTGCAGCAACTCTGAAGGAAACATGGTTCGAGTCCCAGACAAGGAGAAGATGACATCAGTCAGGGATGACATCAGAGCTTGGGAGGAGGTAAATATAATTTCTTATGTTACGAGGGACAAATTAGAATTAAACTTCTTTCTCCTAGCGTTTGACACAACAAATGATTGTTGTATGTGTTAAAGGTATTGGAGAATACCATCGTGTGTTGATCAACTATATGTAATAGCACGTGGTCCTGTCAAAGCTCAGTTGACCACTATAAGTGTAGTTCAGCAACAACGGGCGCGGTTCGCTGGATTTGCGGGTTACCTGATTCAGTTACCTGAGAGTTTGAAGGATGATTCCTTAGTGGAAAGTGGATGTTAATCAAGTTTTTGAGTATTTTATTGGCTCTTCAAATGTGCACTTTGTATACTATGTATACTGTAATTGGCCTGAGGACCCCTTATTGAAATAAACCTCTCAGTTGAACAGTAACAGGCCCCCCTAACGCACTGAAATAAAAATGTCATTTTGGAAATAATCTCCTCCTGTTTTGAACAAAAAACAACCAAAACAGAAAAAATCTCCTCCTCTACTTTGGAAAAAAAGCGTCAATTTTACATGCACGAGCGTTAATTTCGGCAGCGATAATGTCAATTCCAGTGACGATACCTGCCATTCCGGTTGCAAAAACGTCCTTTACGGAAATATAACGGCGCGGTACGGCTACTGATCCGGTTTTCTTGGTGACCAATCGGCGTAAATGGAGGCCAAACTGTTCTTTCCGGTTCATTCACGGCGGAAAACATTGCTGAGATTGCGACGTATTTATCCGATTTATCAGCTACAAAATTATCTTTATTTAATTTAATGATTGCATTGAACAAGAACAATCATTAGCTTTCAAAGAATTTTATCTTTTATTCTAGAATGTCTAAAAATCTTTGTTAAAACGAGCTGCAAAGTGTCAGACGGGTGATAAACATAACTATCCCCCGCTATGACAGTTCTTGGATAACCCATATTCTGCTTGTTACAAATCCCTGATTATTTTTGCTTTCTCAGAGTCTGTCTAAAGAATGTTCTTAGATAATTCTCGGATAACCGATATTCAGCTTGAGACAAATCTATGGTTATTTTTGTTTTCTCAGAGTCTGTCTAAAGAAGCGGAGGTGTTTGCTGGAGATCTGCTCTTGTCCAATCAGGATGAGTTGATTCAGATCCGTAAGGAGATGGACGGATGGACGGACAGCGCACTCAAAGTGTTCGGCCGTCACTCAGGCGTTGATGGCCGCACTCACCCAGAACAGGACAACATGATTGACCTTAATGATGTGAGTCATACAGTAGAAGTTGTGATTAACAGTTGTCTTCTAGCTTCATAAGTAGGTCTTAAACTATGATGGTAAAAAAGCTTATAAGAGAACGATAAGTTTGATTTAATGGTATGACAGGGATTGGGAAAGACATCTTTGACAATTGGCCATTTTCAGAGTTTTGGTAATTTTCAGAATTACAAATGGGCCATTGCCCATAATATTATCAATAGTAAACTTCAAAATCGTAATGGTCCATTTGTTCATAGAATGTGCAAAATGGCCAGTGGTCCTTGCCTTTCCCAATCAGGGGTATGATATCATCTAGACTTGAATCTCTGTCAGGGAGTTACAAGTTGAATATGATTTGAATTAACATAGCCCCTCTGGATGAAAGGTTTATACCTATATCATATTTCATTTGAGAGAAACTCATAAAGGTGTTCTTATCAGAGATTTATGTTTTCATGTTTGATTTCCTTTTGCAGGAGGTGGAAGAATTGCTGAAACAATTTCAGAATCGAATTGGAGGAGAAAATGGTAACGTAATTCTACCATCCAATCAGATTTTGAAAAGAAATCATTATCATTGTAATGCCCTCAACAAGTCATTTAGGATATCTGTTTATTCTTGACTGATTTATCTCTTCGAATAAGGGAAACATGTTTATTTCCACGATGTCCTTTTTACCAGCTATCAAGCCTATTATACACTACATTGTATTTCTATTACAAACTATCATTACAAGATACTTTCTCAACCAGGGGTAGCAGCCAATGTGATCCACCTGACGAACGCGATCGAGTTGTGGGAGACCCGTATCACCTCCGCTCTCAATGGGACGATCAATCTCCAGGACTCTGATTGGAGCACGTTCTATCAGACCCTAGATGATTGGCTGGTTGCGGCGGACCAGTGCCTGGAGTGCGTGGGCGTGACTCAACGTCTAGAGGACCGACAGGAGGGCAGACAACACACTAGGTAGACCAGACAATGCTCTGTATACCCCACGCAGACTATCGGTTCAGTGTCAAACTCTGGAACTCTCTAGCTCAGTGGAATCTTAGTTCAGTGGAGGGCCTTGCCATGTTGAAGATTTTAGATCTGTTGGTAGCAGAGTTCTTTCACAACATAGATTTAAAAATATCTTATTGGTTAGATACATTGTTATGTTCGGTTGAAACCTTATTAGATCAGTTAAAATATGGATTTTTGAAAGCATAGTTCTGTTGTAACATAATTCAGTTGAAACCTTATTCTTTGGGAGCATAGTTCAGTTGCAACATTGATCATTAAAATCTTGATTTGTTGGATGCATAGTTCTATTACAGCATAGTTCAGTTGAAATCTTTTTTTCTTATTTTGGAGCATAGTTCTGTTGCAAAATACATTGGTTCCAATGTGGATGTATTGACAGCATAGTTTACTGTTCAAAAATGCCTTGGTTCAACTATGATCAGCTTTTTATGCCTATATATATATATATATATATGTTTTTAACTTTTTATATAGCATCATAGTTACATCATAGTTCAGTTGAGACTCCGGGATCTTGTTTTGTGCCATTTGAAAACTAGCTAATTTTGAATCTACGTCTTTGACCAACTTGTTACATTTTGGCAACTAAGAAAATTGAGTTTGATTATGATTTAGCAGAGAAGCTTTATAGCAAACTTTATATATGACATTAAAGCTCCTTTGCATTCTGCAAGCAAATTGACAGAATCATGCTGTGGCCTCTACTTCTTTGGAAACCATTGTATCTTAGTTTAATGGCATCCTGTTTTTACTCCATATTTTGTTGCAAATAGATTTTTCATGCAATTACAAGACCGACCAGAGGGTAGCCCTCAAAACAGACATTGAATTAAACAACTATGGCAACCACCCAAGGAAATATGGTACCTACTCTGCTTGATATAGTTCCAGTGTTTGACACCTTTATTTCTTGCACATTGTGGAGCTAAGGGTTTGAAAGAAGATAGAATTTAAATATTGTTACTCTCGCCGCTAATGGCTGTAATATTGCCCAAGCGGCGATAAACAATAACTCACTCACTCACCCAAATATTGTTACAAAACACATAATTTCATGTAAAAGAAAACGAATAGATAATGAACAGTGTTTTACTATATAGGAACGTATCATGCAGTTTGGAAAACAACAGAATAATAATCTTGAATATGTACGGAATTGATTATTATAAACTTTTTAACTTATTATCAAACAGAAGGGACTCCAAACCATTTGTGAGGTGAATAATTAGTTGATTGTGTGATTTAGATAAGTAATTTCTCTATAGTATTACAAGATAGGTAGTCCAAAATCATAAAATGTCTATTCTTAGGTGATTCTATCTAAAAGATTGATGATTCAGAAAGATTGAGTTCTTTTGCTTAAAGAAAATAAAAAACTGTGAGTGTAACCCCTAACCTGGTGTTCTTAGATAGTCTCTCTCTATAGTGATCGACCAATCATTGATGATCATTCCTTGTGTAACTACACAGTCCTGTAAATTGAGTGTTAAAAATGTTGAAATTAACAACTTTTTGTATTCAACAAGGATAAAAATTCTTCAATTCTATTCTGAAGAAGCGACTTAAAAAAGGATTTTATCAATTACAATCAATCAAAGTTTACAAACTTGGTAGTAAGATCAGGTAAAGAACACATTAATGAAAAAGAAATTCATTAATTATGCTATCAATTTTAGTAGCTTCCCAATTCCTTACAAAGACAATGGTAACTTAAATGTCACCAATGAATATCCAAAAATATATAAATCTTTGATTTAAAGTATAAATCACCTTCATTCATAATAACAATTAATATGGGGAGTTTTATCCCCTATTTTAAATTTTCAAAAAAATTAAAGAGGGGTCATTCTCCCTCATGAAAATAAATTATGGATTTAATGTTGAGCCAAGAATGCCTTTTTACACAACGATAACAAGATAAGTAGGTGGATCTAATGTCACAATTTGATCTAAAAACAACTTTAAATCAGTGTAACAATTACAAGATAGGTAGCTGGATTTATGTTGACTTTGAGACTAGATCAATCTAATACATAATAAAACATAATAATAAGATCTTCTAACATGAGTTCTCTCCCTTTGCTCCACTACTCGGCACTGACAAGACTTCCTGTGACACTCCCCCAACATGGCTTGACACTCCAGCATGTTGTTGGAGTGTTGCTGCTTGCACTCTCTCTCCCTCAAGCATTGTCCTCTACACCAGTGTGATAAATCTTCTCTTCTGACTTTATCACCATTTTGTGAAGTTATTGGTCTAATATCGACTACCGTAATTTCTTTATTAATTGGACACTAAAATTTTCAAAAAATTTATGTGGTTGAATTTTTCTTCACTTTTGGTGGCTCATTTGGCTCTAAGGTCGAAAAAGTAGATAAATATCAAGTACATGTGTGTTTCGAATGGAAAGTTTTTATACATGAACACCTGATAAAGGAGATATTATCATAATATCATGTTTTTGATAGATACACTGCAGAAGAGAAAATTATGTTTTGCAATCTTTTTTTTCTTTTTTTTTGTGTAGCAAATAAACAATTATTTCAAGCAATGGTTGAATCACAGGAGATTCAACTTTTGGCACTTGTTTGAAATTTTAAAAGTGTTTTGAAGTCGCGACCTTAAAGAAATATTATGCTGTCGAATTGATAGAGAAATTACAACAAGTCCAAAGTATTAGACTCAACTTATATACTCAACTCTTATATCTGAGATATATGCCTTTGACAGCAATTTGAATTGGGGGGCTGAGAAATTGGTTGCCTAATTCTCCAGGTTGCAATATAGCCCCTGAGATATTGTATAACTCAACTTGGACTCAAGAACCCAAAAGTCTTATCTTTACATAAATGATCATGTAATTGTTGTTCAGCTTAGATTTTACACACACAGTATGTTGATTCATACATGGGCAAATAAGGTTTATTTTTGCAGTGACAGTGTTGTTCGTAGAGGGGGTCCTTGGGGAATTTGCCCACCCTTTTTGCTTGGTGTCCCTTAAAATATTGAGAGGTAGGATATCTCAAACATTACAAGGGGTCCCACCTGCTCAGAATTGGCTGAAATGACCCCCTTGGCTGATCACTCAGGTACAACACTGCAGTGATATTTGCCATGATAAGTTTGATAATTATGTTATTGCAAATATAACAAATAAACAGCCTGAAAGTACTGGGTGATCAATAATCTCCTTAGTTCAAATCCTTGAGTCCACCACTTGAGTCCAACTAGATCCTTCATGGGCTTGTTATAGTGAAAGCCATACATACCATTTCCTACCACTCCTGTTCAAACTGTGTCTGTCATTTCAGTCATTATTTGTCATGGTGTTAGAAACTCGTTCTCGCCGCTAATGGCTGCAATATTGCCCAAGCGGCGCTAAACAATAACTCACTCACTAGAAACTCATTAATTGTATCTCACTCATTGTTGGTATTATGAAACTATTTTATTACATTGATATCATGATGCCAACCCATTTTTCTGTGTGTGAAATTTTAACTTTTAATTTGTATAATATACTGGACAAAAACAATAATGCATATGTAAAAATATTAAAAATATAACATTGATATATTTTTCAAGACCACCAATTGTTACAATTTATCATGAAATCTTTAACTTTGTCCAGTATATTTAAAAGTTGTTAATATTTAATTAGTCTGTTATGCAAAAATTTTAAATGGCCGAATGAAAGTTGCATGAGTATCCCTTGAATGGCACGATTTTATATTTAACCTATTATTATCTATAACTACTACAAGATGTATGTAACGCTGTGTGACTGTTCTAGTATCGATATTCATGACACTGTGAGGAAGACACAGAAATGGGCGACGACCGCCAGCAACGCAGTGGACAGCGAGGATGCTAAGCTCGTAGAACAGGTGAGTGGAGCAGGCCTACCAAACAGCTGTACTGCATGGAAAAACATGGACAGGTCCACAATTAACATGGAAATCTCAAAATAAATACAGGTATTTTCTCACGACACCGAAACATTGAAATAGGCAACAAAATAATAGACTAGTAAGACATGGCGGTGTCGCATTTGCCAAGTGACCTTTGTTCTGTTCCGAGCATGTGTATTTTGCCCAAAAAATACTTTTTGACGTCATTGGTTTTACGGGACTCAACTTTCCTGAGTATTTGACGCAGAAAATGTCTGGAGGAACCCTAAAAAGATGTTTATGTTCTGTATTATCAGTAAAAAGGAGATTTTAGTACGATTTTCATGACATGATGTTAAAACATAAACAATTAACCATTTAATATTGTTAAATCTTTTTCAACCTTCTATCAAGTGTGAAACATCCATTTTGTTATATGATCAGCAATGAAATACTGGGTTTTATTTTATGATTGGCAGTGAAATACCAAGATCTATCAATGAAAATAAACCGTGGTATCAGTCACTAGTGACAATAACAATGGAACGTGTTATCAGTCATTATAGCTAAAATGGATGGAATTATCATGAAAACGCCCTCATGTTATCAGAAATAAGCGGGCCGCTGCAAATGATAATGGCCCGCTAAACCTTGACGACGGGCTAATATCACTTCGTAGCCAAGTGACGTCACATTAGAATTTAGTTTTGAAGTCTTGAACAAATATGGCGACCGTATAAGCGTATCGACTTGAATATTTTGAACCAATTTAATTACTTTCTTTTACCTTAGGACACGAACTTTCGGCATATATCATCCTAAATATCATGTGACAAAAGACCGGCATTAACTTATCGAGGATTTAAACACATTTTAAAAGGATTATCATTCTTAGTTGCAACCACTAGGGTTAATGGTAAATCTGCGTAGCTTAATTATAGGATATCTAACGAGTTTCCCCTTTCATATCAAGTTTATGTCCCTAGTGAAATAATTTTGCTTTGTCACGAGCCTTGGCGAGTGACAAAACAAAATTATTTCACGAGGGACATGAACTTGATATGAAAGGGGAACGAGTTATGTATCCTATTTATTACCAACTTGCATTTCAGACGATTTATTGCTTTTTTAAATAACTTTTTATTTTGCCTATAAAGAGACGAAACGGCGGATGAATATCAAACCACGTCACAGCCTCAAATATTATACTGTTACGACGTCAAATATTCACATTTCTCAATTCTACCCTACGTTAATTCGTAGTGTCTGGTGAAATGTAAGTAATAAACACTTTAGTCATGAACGAAGCGTACGTGAAAATAAAATCTCACTGCGCGAGAACAGTCAGAGTTATCTTTCTTTGATCAACGGCATGACATGACGGCCGCCATTTGCCTGTATCTTTTCGTCAAATTGTGTAAACAACCGCCTTCAAAGTAAGTTTAAGATGCTTATCATTGTTCAAACGCGTTTTGTTTTGAAGAAATGTTGTCTAAAGAATATTCAGTTGTCTTTATATTTTATAGATAACAAGCAATGTCTGTCTGTGTCATTTTGGAGCGACATGGATCAAATTAATGAAATTCGGTGATCAAATTGTGCTGAATTTAAACCCTTTTGTGTTTATATGAGCCTTGAGTTATCAGTAAGATGTTTAGTTGTAATTCTTTTGCCCTCCGATTTATTCCTTAACATCTCGGTAAGGAAGATTTAAAAGATAAACTGAAAGTTTGAAGAATGACTCCGACTCACTCAGTGCCATTCGAATTTGTGAATGAAAACTCGTTCGTTTTATGAATGAATAAAGTAGTCCGGACACGGTCAAAGTTCACCGCAAGCCAATCAAATCACTTTTAGGTGTTATGACCCATATGTGTCATAACACATTATTATGAAACCCCTTTACGAAGTACCACGTGGGTAATAAATTAGTTTTATCCAACATTTGTCAAAGACGATTTTTTCATAAAAAATTCAAAGTTCTTATATTCAGTTTAATTATTAAACATATCTTTGCATCAATTAGAGAGCTTCATGAAAGAGAATGCTTCAGTTTTCTCATTCAACGGCTACGTTCCGTATGGGTTCGAATAAGCCAGATGACGATCGCGATTATGACGTCATCCTTCACTTGTGACGTCATAGTGTGTGTCGGCTGTGACCCAATGCTTATTTGGTCGGTTTTGTTCGTGTACAAGTGTAACAAAGAGTAAAGGAGTAAAATGCATACATAAGAACAAATTCCATCCATTTTAGCTATAATAACGGTAACGCAGTTTTTCAGGGCATTATCATTTGCACAAGCCCGCGGTCTTTTCAACTGCCCTCCTTCGTCGGGCAGTTAATTGAAGACCTTGGGCTTCTGCAAATGATAATGCCCTGAAAAACAGCGTTACCCTTATACTAGTGACTGATAACAACGATGACGTGACATCATCGAACAATGCTCTGACGCAATGACGAGCTCGTCATGTTGTTGTTTTGGCGACAGGCTCTGTTTGGAGTCGACTCAACGTAAATGCCCTTCAATTTTGTTAGAAATACAACGATGAAATCATAGAATAAATAGAAAAATTAAATTCCACTCGTGAAATTATAACCTTTCTACCTCACTTGATGAGATAAACATGGTATTAGTCAAGAAAAGACAGATATCCTCTATTTATCAGTGAAATAAAATGTCTATCAGGCCACAGTGACAATATATCATATTTTCACTGTGACCATTGACGATATATCATATCATCACTGGTCAGATGCCGGAACTACCTTCAGCTGTTTGAACAAATTGGGGTAACTTTGTATTTTTAAAGTAATTTTAATTACACAACATCTGATCTTCTTATTTTATCCTCGTCCTTGTTACCACAGCAGGGTTTTACGGGACTCAACTCTCCTGAGTCCCAGAAAATGTCAAGAGGACCCCCAAAAAATAATCATGTGGTTTCTCTGTGACTCAGTATTATTCTGATGCGAATATCCAATCTTTTAATGAAAATCACATTTCAGTATAATATGCATACAAGATTGTAATAAAAGATCAACCAATATCCTTCCCAGTGTTGATTGACTATGTAAATCCCTGCCACAGGTGTCGACACTTCATTCGGAGATGGTGCGTTGGATGGTACAGGTCCTGCTGAGACTGGCCCCGGACAAGGAAGGTAACTCCGTCGAGGCTGGCGAGATGGCGCTACTGGGCAGTGCCTCTATTCCCCTCTTGCACGAGAACGCCAAGTCTCTCTTCGAACAACTCCAGAAGTTCTCTAACTACGTCACCCTGTAAGTGCACAATGTCATCTCAGAGGAATTAATTGTGATCTTGCATCCTTGCTGGATTAGATGTGCCTACTTCATTTCGTCTGATAAAAATCAGCTTAGTTCCCAGGAATAAAAATAAGCATTAACTCTATTTAGAATCGAACTTGATATTATTTAGGTTTCCTCTCCATTAGGTCCGACCGATGACCTGGTAGGTCGCATATCCTTTCGTTTACTCAACTAACCAATCACAAGTAGCCTTCGAGGGGCAAGTAACTCCTGTTAACCATACTTTGAACATGATCACCAATAGCAGTCTTATAAGCGAGACGATGTGATTGGTCCGCTACTGACTGGGTTTTGGCTGAAAAAAACTGGTCAAAAACATGCTAGGTACGTGGGTGCCTTGTGTAAAGGATTTAATAACTATTAAATTTAAGTAATATTTTGAATATTTTATTCCTAGGAACTAGGCCAATTTTAATCAGACTGCTACTTAATTGGTTTGATAAGTTTAATACAGTCACACTGAGAGTACAAAGTATAATCTCATTTGAACATCAACTCAATCTTGCTTCGTTTAGATAAGATGTGACTTCTCAAATTGTTTGTTATAGAATGGGGACATTATCTTTCCTTGTTGCTTATTAGGCTTGTAGTACTATAAAACCAACGCCACCCAACCTTCCATTATCATCATAATTTTCTTGCAAACTCAAGTTTATCTTTAATATTTGTGTCCTTGGGTAAGAATATAAATATAATGTAATTTTTGATATTTCATTTGGCTTTGAAAGATGATAAATACCATATTTATTGGCTTAATTATAAATAATCTTATCATTCCATAATTATAAATCTGTGACTAGTTAAAAGCTCATACATATTTCCTAGGAATCGTGTGCCCTCTTCTACACTACCAACATCAGTGTTTATTATATGATTGGCGGTGAAATACCGAGATCTATCAATGACAGTAAACCATGTTATCAGTCACTAGTGACAATAACAATGGAATGTGTTATCAGTCACTAGTGACTGATAACAACAATGACCTGACGTCATCGAACAATGCTCTGACGCAATGACACGCTCATGACGTCATATTGTTGCTTTGGCGACGGGCTCTCTGTGGAGCCGACAGAACGTAAATGCACTAAAATTTTGTTAGAAATACAACGATAAAATCATAAAATAAATAGAAAATTTGTGTTTTCTTGACAAATACTATGTTTATCTCATCTCGTGAGGCAGAAAAGTTACATATTTTCACTCGTGGCTGCGCCACTTGTGAAAATATAAACTTTCTTCCTCACTCGATGAGATAAACATGGTATTTGTCAAGAAAACAGAAATATCCTCTAAATATGGCTCAGCTCCAACTAATACCCTCATATCCATCTGGCCAAAACCCTTGTTTCACTGACACTTGGTTAATTGACGCTATTTATAGTCTGTCTGTTTTCAGCCAAACTTTTTTGAACTCCATACACTGTTATGTAGAAAAATGAAAGGGAATCATCATCTTACTATGTTGGTATAAGTTTCTGCTTGCGCTACGACCATACGATATCTATAGAGCAAAATGCTACCAGGTGGATTCATAACTATAGGTGACCTGTGTATTTTCAAAGCAAAATGAAATGTTATTTGTGGAACTTGAAGTGACTATCTTATCAGCCCCTGCATTCTTACATCTGGGACTTCCATTATTGCTTGATAGGAGGCATTTCATTGGCTAGTTTTAGAAAGAGCCATACTAGTCTTTTTACTTGATAGATATCAGGGTATGATTGCAGCACAAGGGGGAACAAATACGCAGAATAATTATGGAAATCTTAATGTAGTAAGATGTTTAATCTCTCTCCTTGTTTTTAGTTGAAGAAGGGGTAGAACTACTGTGTGGAAATCTAAATTATGATCAATCTCAATTTTATCATTATTATTCCCTAATAAAAATGGCTGAAATATTGCCCAAGGGGGATTAACTCACTCACTCCTTCTTCGTAAATCTCTTTATTCGCCTCGTCACTTATGGCTGTAATATTGCCCAAGCGGCGTTAAGCATTTACTCACTCACTCACTCACTCATTCTTTGTTCATTGTTTTCAATTCCTGCCACCAGGCGGACATTGCAGGCTAAAAACCGCGTGGTTCATATCTTCCGTAACGACATTCTTCTGTCCGTTACGTCATCTTCCCTCTGCCTTCCTCTCTCTTTGTGAGTCAGTTGGTTTGAAACATTTTCTTTGGTGACTTTACAATATTGTTTTCGTAAGGTTACAAGTATTACATTTTCTGGTTCTTTGTTATAATTGCTGTTGTTTCTTTTCAATTTGTTGTCAATGTTCTTCAGTTTCATGTATGAATGGTTGTTTGTTTGTTGCCTATTATTTTATGTGTGTTTTAAGAAAATGACCAAATTCTATCTCTTCTAATAGGGAGATTTTTAATATAAATAAATGCATCAACTCTTAACAATATTTCCCAAAATTTATTTTCAGTGTTTTAAAAGTATTGCATGAAACATTTGCATGAAATTTGATCTATGTGAAGCATGTATATCATTATATTATGTTATTATCATGCTGCCAAAGTAAACTTTTCACTTTATATGCAAACCTCCACCAATCTATTCTTGTAGGCCATTCTGAACTTAAAACCTATAAGACTATAATGCTTAGCTCATTGAAACATTGGAACAATCATTATGTTCAGTAGGGCTTTCACGGGTCCAAAATTTGGACCCGTGTACTTGATAGGTCAGACTTGACTCGGACCCGAGTACCCGAAAGTTTATCTTTATCTAAGAAATCATGTAATTGAATCAATCTATCAATAGATACTCACCTCTCATCTAGTAAAGCCTATAGGACTAAAAGGTAAAAATGTTAATGAGATCGGATGTAGAAATAGATGCATTTTGTCTCTATAAAATAATTCTTTTAATTATCTATTACAATGACTTTTCTCTATCAAAATGGCTGATGACAATTAACTGTACTATCCATCATCAGTTGCTGTGACGGTATAGTTATGGAGAACACAAAACAACGTCAGGAGAACCACGAGGAGAACGCTGACCACGAACTCAAGGATCTCCAGAAACTGAGGGTAGGTGCTTCCATTCATTCATTCATTCATTTACTCATTCATTTACTCATCCATTCATTCATTCATTCATTCATTTACTCATTCATTCATTCATTCATTCATTCATCGGGATTCAAATTTAGTACAAGTCCAATTCTTTTTTGTTCATTCATTCATTCATTCATTCATTCATTCATTCATTCATTCATTCATCGGGATTCAAAATTAGCACTAGTCCAAAATACCATGGCTAGTCAAGGGGATGCTGGGCTAGTCAAATGTGTGGCCTGGTAGTCTGAAGGACTAGTAAAATTTTAAAGACAATATGATTATGTATATGTATTTGGCTAGTTGGAATGTGTTTGGGCAGTTCTCTTGCTATTTCAATGAATTATTCAATAACCATAGAAAAAGTCAATTCTTGCAACTTCAACCCCTCCAGAGTGAGTTTGAGATGTGGATCAATATGGCTATGATCTTCATTATCATGTCACTATTACCAAAAAAATCATTTAACTCTAGCAACTTTGACCACAGTGAGTGTGTGGAACGGATCTATAGGACTAAAATCATTTGTTATTATCATGTTTCACCATTGTCAAAGAAATAATTGCCAAACTTAACCCACGACATGAGGAATGTGAGGAATTGATCCTTGTTGTTTTGATGTTTCACCATTGTCAAAGTAATAATTTCCCAACTTCCCCTTTGTCTAGACGGAGTATGAGGAGTGGATCCTTGTTATCATAATGTTTCACCATTGTCAAAGAAGTAATTGCCAAACTTCCCCTTTGTCTAGACGGAGTATGAGGAGTGGATCCTTGTTATCATAATGTTTCACCATTGTCAAAGAAGTAATTGCCAAACTTCCCCTTTGTCTAGACGGAGCGTGAGGAGTGGATCCTTGTTATCATAATGTTTCACCATTGTCAAAGAAGTAATTGCCAAACTTCCCCTTTGTCTAGACGGAGTGTGAGGAGTGGATCCTTGTTATCATAATGTTTCACCATTGTCAAAGAAATAATTGCCAAACTTCCCCTTTGTCTAGACGGAGTGTGAGGAGCGGATCCTTGTTATCATAATGTTTCACCATTGTCAAAGAAGTAATTGCGAAACTTCCCCTTTGTCTAGACGGAGTGTGAGGAGTGGATCCTTGTTATCATAATGTTTCACCATTGTCAAAGAAGTAATTGCCAAACTTCCCCTTTGTCTAGACGGAGTGTGAGGAGTGGATCCTTGTTATCATAATGTTTCACCATAGTCCAATTGCCAAACTTCCCCTTTGTCTAGACGGAGTGTGAGGAGTGGATCCTTGTTATCATAATGTTTCACCATTGTCAAAGAAGTAATTGCCAAACTTCCCCTTTGTCTAGACGGAGTGTGAGGAGTGGATCCTTGTTATCATAATGTTTCACCATTGTCAAAGAAGTAATTGCGAAACTTCCCCTTTGTCTAGACGGAGTGTGAGGAGTGGATCCTTGTTATCATAATGTTTCACCATTGTCAAAGAAGTAATTGCCAAACTTCCCCTTTGTCTAGACGGAGTATGAGGAGTGGATCCTTGTTATCATAATGTTTCACCATTGTCAAAGAAGTAATTGCCAAACTTCCCCTTTGTCTAGACGGAGTATGAGGAGTGGATCCTTGTTATCATAATGTTTCACCATTGTCAAAGTAATAATTTCCCAACTTCCCCTTTGTCTAGACGGAGTATGAGGAGTGGATCCTTGTTATCATAATGTTTCACCATTGTCAAAGAAGTAATTGCCAAACTTCCCCTTTGTCTAGACGGAGTGTGAGGAGTGGATCCTTGTTATCATAATGTTTCACCATTGTCAAAGAAGTGATTGCCAAACTTCCCCTTTGTCTAGACGGAGTGTGAGGAGTGGATCCTTGTTATCATAATGTTTCACCATTGTCAAAGAAGTAATTGCCAAACTTCCCCTTTGTCTAGACGGAGTGTGAGGAGTGGATCCTTGTTATCATAATGTTTCACCATTGTCAAAGAAATAATTGCCAAACTTCCCCTTTGTCTAGACGGAGTGTGAGGAGCGGATCCTTGTTATCATAATGTTTCACCATTGTCAAAGAAGTAATTGCGAAACTTCCCCTTTGTCTAGACGGAGTGTGAGGAGTGGATCCTTGTTATCATAATGTTTCACCATTGTCAAAGAAGTAATTGCCAAACTTCCCCTTTGTCTAGACGGAGTGTGAGGAGTGGATCCTTGTTATCATAATGTTTCACCATAGTCCAATTGCCAAACTTCCCCTTTGTCTAGACGGAGTGTGAGGAGTGGATCCTTGTTATCATAATGTTTCACCATTGTCAAAGAAGTAATTGCCAAACTTCCCCTTTGTCTAGACGGAGTGTGAGGAGTGGATCCTTGTTATCATAATGTTTCACCATTGTCAAAGAAGTAATTGCGAAACTTCCCCTTTGTCTAGACGGAGTGTGAGGAGTGGATCCTTGTTATCATAATGTTTCACCATTGTCAAAGAAGTAATTGCCAAACTTCCCCTTTGTCTAGACGGAGTATGAGGAGTGGATCCTTGTTATCATAATGTTTCACCATTGTCAAAGAAGTAATTGCCAAACTTCCCCTTTGTCTAGACGGAGTATGAGGAGTGGATCCTTGTTATCATAATGTTTCACCATTGTCAAAGTAATAATTTCCCAACTTCCCCTTTGTCTAGACGGAGTATGAGGAGTGGATCCTTGTTATCATAATGTTTCACCATTGTCAAAGAAGTAATTGCCAAACTTCCCCTTTGTCTAGACGGAGTGTGAGGAGTGGATCCTTGTTATCATAATGTTTCACCATTGTCAAAGAAGTGATTGCCAAACTTCCCCTTTGTCTAGACGGAGTGTGAGGAGTGGATCCTTGTTATCATAATGTTTCACCATTGTCAAAGAAGTAATTGCCAAACTTCCCCTTTGTCTAGACGGAGTATGAGGAGTGGATCCTTGTTATCATAATGTTTCACCATTGTCAAAGAAGTAATTTCCCAACTTCCCCTTTGTCTAGACGGAGTATGAGGAGTGGATCCTTGTTATCATAATGTTTCACCATTGTCAAAGAAGTAATTGCCAAACTTCCCCTTTGTCTAGACGGAGTGTGAGGAGTGGATCCTTGTTATCATAATGTTTCACCATTGTCAAAGAAGTAATTGCCAAACTTCCCCTTTGTCTAGACGGAGTGTGAGGAGTGGATCCTTGTTATCATAATGTTTCACCATTGTCAAAGAAGTAATTGCCAAACTTCCCCTTTGTCTAGACGGAGTGTGAGGAGTGGATCCTTGTTATCATAATGTTTCACCATTGTCAAAGAAGTAATTGCCAAACTTCCCCTTTGTCTAGACGGAGTATGAGGAGTGGATCCTTGTTATCATAATGTTTCACCATTGTCAAAGAAGTAATTGCCAAACTTCCCCTTTGTCTAGACGGAGTGTGAGGAGTGGATCCTTGTTATCATAATGTTTCACCATTGTCAAAGAAGTAATTGCCAAACTTCCCCTTTGTCTAGACGGAGTGTGAGGAGTGGATCCTTGTTATCATAATGTTTCACCATTGTCAAAGAAGTAATTGCCAAACTTCCCCTTTGTCTAGACGGAGTGTGAGGAGTGGATCCTTGTTATCATAATGTTTCACCATTGTCAAAGAAGTAATTGCCAAACTTCCCCGTTGTCTAGACGGAGTGTGAGGAGTGGATCCTTGTTATCATAATGTTTCACCATTGTCAAAGAAGTAATTGCCAAACTTCCCCTTTGTCTAGACGGAGTGTGAGGAGTGGATCCTTGTTATCATAATGTTTCACCATTGTCAAAGAAGTAATTGCCAAACTTCCCCGTTGTCTAGACGGAGTGTGAGGAGTGGATCCTTGTTATCATAATGTTTCACCATTGTCAAAGAAGTAATTGCCATACTTCCCCTTTGTCTAGACGGAGTGTGAGGAGTGGATCCTTGTTATCATAATGTTTCACCATTGTCAAAGAAGTAATTGCCATACTTCCCCTTTGTCTAGACGGAGTGTGAGGAGTGGATCCACACAGCCAAGATCCTGACCAGTCAGCTGATGGAGGAACCTATTGACGATCTCTTCCCGCCCACCGCGCCCCCCGAGAGTCGGGGTCGAACTGGATCCCTCGCATCGGTCGCCTACCACGATAAGGAGCCCCTGGAGGTACAGGAAGTGTCTACAACACCGGCCACCCCAAAGACTCAGGAACAAACTCAAGTTCAGGAACAGCCTCAGGAACAAGCTCAAGAGCAGGTTGAACCTCAACCGACTCCTCAGGAACCTCAGGTTAGTCTCTGAATGAAAATGTCGATCATAAAAAAAAAAATATGAATAGGAGTCTGAGTTTTGTTCAATTCAAAATCATGCTCTCTTCTGGAAAACTTATTTCAGCTTCTATCTTATTTTGGGGTATAGCTGGCAGGCTATTTGTCTAGGTAGATGCTGAGTTATCTAAATTTTCCAGTCTAAGTAAACCTAGCCTCAATATTACCCGTTTCACTCCGATATTGAGTCTAGAAAGGTCTAGTAGATGGTCGCGTCAGCCGACCATTCTGTGACCTATGACCCTCCAACGTTATACGTGCGAAGGCAGACTATTGTGGCTTGGTAAGATGACTTCTGATTGGTCAATTTGATACGTGGGCTGACGCGACCCTCAACTAGGGTTTACTTAGACTGCTAAGTTTTCAGGATGTCCTTGTTCAGGGAGCTCTTGTGATCATGATTAATTATTTTTGGGAGGAAGGTTGTATAGCTATTTTTATTGTAGAACTGTGGAATATTTTTTGAAAAGATATCAGTACAATGATAAACAAAAATCATATATTTGTGCAACTAACTATAAATGAGTAAATAATTATTTTATAAAGTATCTAATATCAATATTATTAATCAATTATAATAAACTGATTGATTATCTTTTTGTGAGTGGGTTATTCATAAAAGTATTGAAAATATTGATTCAATGAACACCTAATCGACACCAAGATCATTTTAATTCACTCAAAATGATTGCCATGTCTTGTTCAGAAGGTAGAAGGGGAGGAAACTCAGGCAACTGCTGTTGAGGACCACAAAAAAGAAAAGGAGGGAGAGCTTCAGACTCAGGTAGAGTTGGAGGGAGGGGAGGAAGAGGAGAAGAAGGAGGAAGATGAAGAACAAACAGCGGAGGAGGAAGAAGCAAATGAACCGGTAACTTTTTAACTTCTTAGTGCAGAAATACTCATATATACAAGTGTGTTATTTTAATTCACAAGACAGGATAAACAAAACCAGACAAACCCTCTGATGCAGAAAAGGGGTTGGATAGTGCAGTGGTTAGTGTCTTTCGGCTGCGGATTAGGAGGTCAATGGTTTGAATCCTGCCAGGGGCTCGACAACTTAGCCTGTAGTAGATAACTGTTTCTACACACAGTCAGATTTGGGTGCAATGCTACACTGAATTTCAACACAGAACCACTCATGGTTCTCTAGTTCCAGCCGATGCTCATAGGTTTCACCGTAAAACAGAGCTACAATAGTGTTGCAGGCTTTCTCCCTGCATTTATACCAGCAGTCGTGATATAAGTGAAATAATCTTGAAAGCCGCTATAAACCCCAAATCACCTCATGATGCAGAAAGACCCAAGGTTATTTCACTCCAATGAAAATGAATATTGTAAAACAATTCTTCTGATAAATAGTGTTGACAAATGCACTGACAAATGATCTTCCTGGTTAAGAATAATTCTTTTTCATCCCACCGGTATGTAATACCGTGGGATATAGTCATCACCCTGTCCGTCCGTCTGTCCATCCGTCCGTAATCATCACATTTCCGGAGCAGAACTCAAAAACCGGTCCACATATCTTTCTTTACATGTGTATTGCCCACCTACTGAAGTGGTGCCTTTTGATATTTTCAAATTTCTGAAAATTTTATTTTTTATTATTTCCATGGAAACGGCTCTTATATGGACTCTGTTCCTGAAAGGTTTCGTTTCCGGAGCAGAACTCAAAAACCGGTCCACATATCTTTCTTAAACTTTACATGTGTATTGCCCACCTACTGAAGTGGTGCCTTTTGATATTTTCAAATTTCTGAAAATTTTATTTTTTATTATTTCCATGGAAACGGCTCTTATTTGGACTCTGTTCATGAAAGGTTATCTTTCAAAGGTTTACATCTTAAGATCATGTGGAACCGGTGGGACATGTCATCTTCTGATGACTCTTGTTTGAATATCAGATCACCCATGTAAATATGTTGTTAAAGCTGGAATAGTCACATTGATAATGATGTTCTATTTCAAGTGATTAAGTCCCACAGAATCTTATTGCTCAATCTTCTCTACAAGAAAATTGATACAAAAATAGGTGTTTTTAGTCCCTGTCCGCAGTCCCTAAGGGCAAAACATTTTACATAATATTTGAGGGTACTCTTATAATAATTTTCTATAGTTGGTATATTGTATAGATATGGTATATTTGAGAACCATTTTAGATTACTCCATTGTATCGGTTATTTATATTGCAGGCACCGCCAGCGCCCCCGCAGGAAAAGCTTGAGGTCATAGGTCACGATGACAACACCCACGTGGCAAAGCTTGGGGGAGAAACACAGCAGGTAAACATTGTTTCTTAATTTTCTCATTTTATTTGTTTGTCTCATTTTCAAGTTTCATTGATAGGGTTGCCTTGTTCAAGTTAAATGAAATGATGAATTATTTCAAAATGTGTTTTGTTACTAAAAATGTATTTAAAGTATATGAAATAAGGCATGTCCGTCTACCTGAATGATGGTTTCTTTTGGTTGGAGCTTCTAACTTTTCAACCTTTTCTATGATTTTGGTTATTGTTTACAAAATAACACTTATGGGCCTGTTACTTCTCAAGCTCAGCTATTCACTTTTGTACACTGATATTCTTCAGGAAACAGACTTTCAGCTTCTCTGGTCCTGTTCTTTGAAACTTCCTGTCAAATTGATATAAATTTTTCAGAGAACACTGATTCTTTCAAAATAATTCTTAAAACCTGTATTTTTACAAAATACTTTGACTAGTTCTCAGTTGTCTTGTGAAACACTCTTTACAGAGTGGAAATTGAGCAGAGATAGAGATTATTACCCGAGGAAGTGTGTCATATGACGATATGAGTGTGAATTTTTGTATCACCCTAGCAAGAGCAAGTGTTTTACACAAATTTGCACAAGTTTCGTAAAGGTCAAATGACACACATCCTCAGGTGATAATTGTTCCCCTTCCTCCCTTGCGACGGCCGGCTACAGTGACATCACGAACAATGGTGTTATGACGTCACAGATGAAAAAATACGGGAACTTGGGCTTACAACAGTCGTTGCTAATCAACAGTGACAAGTGCACTAGTGCTCATATCGAAAACATGTCACCACTCATTTTCAACGGTATGGGTAATCAATTTGGTTTTTTTTCCCGAATATATCAGGTTCCTCAGAATGCTGGCAATAAGGGACCAGACACGAAGAAAGCCTTTGAAGCTCTGGCTGCAGTCAACAATCTACAAGCTCAGTTACTGTGAGTTGGCTCTTGTTGAATTTTAGCAGCAGCGTCTAGTGTTACTCTGATAGATATATGACATCTGGTAAAGTGAGCTGTAATTTGTAAACCAATATATTTTGTTTCCAGTCAAATTTTGAGGTTTTGCTCCAATGAATTTCATCTTTGTATATTTATATTGAGCAAGTAGCACTTACAAGAGAACAATTACTAGTATGCACTTTACTTTACAAATTTTCTATGATGCATTGTTAAAATGTTTTCATTTTATGAATGACGTATTCAGATGACCTGACCTGGTGACAGTCACTTTGTGATATCTCATGACTGTAAATGGTATTTAATGAGTAGAAACTAGAAGAAATACTTAGTGAAAATACAGATTATCTCTTTACTGAAGACACACTGCTTAAAGTCATATTCTGTAAGATTTCAATTCCAATACAAATATGATGGAGGGACTGGAAGAGAGTCATTATTTCTTCAGCTGCTTAGTTTTCTAGGCTTTCCTAAATGAGCTGCAACTGTTCAATAAAAGTTTACTTATAGCTCACCAGGCCTGAAAGGCTCGATGAGTTCATGACATGGCATGGTGTTGGGTGTCCTTCCGTCCATCCGTCCGTAAACATTTTCGTAAATGACTTCTTCTACAGAAAGAAGCATAGATTTGGTGACACTGTGATCCTCCGACCTAATGTATGTTTAATCAAATAGGCTGATGAGCTACAAAGCCAAGATCTGATTGTTTTCTCCACAGGTCCACCGAGGAGAGGGCACAGCAAGCAGAGGAGCGAGCAGCTGTAGCGGAACAGGAACTAACGGAGGTTCAGGAACAGCTGCGTGCCCTGGAGAGGAAGATCGCCCAGATGAGTGGAGCAGACGCCCAGAGCTCCACCCCTATCAGTCAGGTCACCACCCCCTCCACTATCAGTCCCACCAAGTCCCCAAAGACTCCCCCTCCCCCCAAGGAGGATAAAAAAGGGGAGAAGTTGCCAGTACCTCATAGTCCCCAGAAGAAGTCGTCGGCAAAGGGGAAGAGGAAATAAATGGAGGAAGAAAATTCTGGAAGAAATGTCATGATCATGCAGAACTCAAAATTTCTAAGAATTCTCCTTTTGAAAAGGGGGGCCTACCCTCGAGATGATTATGATGATGATGTTACCTTATTATTTTTTGTTGAGTGTTAATAATTTTCAGGAGGAAGGTCTTCTAAAGGGAAGAGAAATTATTGTTGAAGAAGTTTGCTGATGATGTGTCATGGTGAATTTAAAGTGTCATGATACAATGCAATTTTGTAAAGAGGTTCATCTATTGAAAACTTTCAAGATTCTCCCATTTTATAGGAGATTATTGGAGAAGTGTTATATTTTGAGTAAATTTTTATGTTTTGTAGCATATGTTCAAAAAGGAAAGGTATTTCTATGAATTTATTGTCTTTGAGTGAGTGGAAGTAGTTGAAGTTTGGGACACAATGATTTTGATATAGATAAGTTGAAAGATATACAAACACTGTAACAGAATATGGTAAATGTCTGAAGGAACCTCTAAGTTGAAAATTTCTTTGTGTAAAGAATGACTATGAATTGACATAAGATTGTGTTTTCAAAAGAAGGAAATGGAAAATTGGAATATTGTCATCAATTGTTAAAGGTTGATCGTTAAGGTTTTTTTCAGCTTGTCATCTTGTCAGTTTTCAACTGGGATTTCAAATGAATATCTGTATAATCTATAATATCATAATTGAAATTTGTCATCAATTGTTAAAGGTTGATCGTTAAGGTTTTTTTCAGCTTGTCATCTTGTCAGTTTTCAACTGGGATTTCAAATGAATATCTGTATAATCTATAATATCATAATTGAAATTTATTGAATAATTTTAAGAATATATTTGTTTTTTTACCAGTATATATGTTATTTTATCATCCTAATTATTTAATTCACTTAAAAGCCTTTAAAGTATTCAACAATCCAACATCCTTCCCAGTTTTAACCCTTGCCCTAGCAATCCAGCATTATCTATTTTTCTTGTGAAATGTGGAGACTTTTGTCCAAATACCCTTAATGTATCTTACATTTTGTTGAAAATTATTTTTAGAAAATGTATGCAGTCTTCACTTTTAACTTCATAAATGGTTAAATATGATAATCCCAATATCCTATTGTTTCAGAAATGTTTAAGCATGAATACTGCCTTATATTTTTGTTTGTGTCCAAAAATATGTTGTTTTATAACGACCTCACCAAACCTTAACTGCTGATGTTTACTTCCACTTTATGCCCAAGAAGTTTTATATCAATGTTTTTCCATGTTTATCTTAGTGTCAAAACCATATTGTATACTGCTGAAATGTGATGAAATATTTTCCAGCCGTCCAAAAATCAATTTTATTCACTTAATATCACTGTGATATTTATTATTGTTGATGTACCTTTTATTTTAAAGCTTATTTATATTTTGAAAGATGAAGTGAATACAATTCCTTGATACAAATATTTGAGTTTTGTTTTTTCTTGGGCTCACAGGCTCACAGCTGGTTTTGACAGGATAGAAGATAACTACATAAAATTAATTGGTTTATTATCTATACTTGAAGAAACCTTGATGCTCGGTGAAGATTAGATAGTTTTCAATTTTGTCAAGGACCATTGCAAATTAAATCTGCAATAGTAACTTTTATTAGCATTTTGGCCAATCCACGTGATTTACAATATCCTTATCATGTCTTTAACGGGGCAGTAGCACGTTTTTTGATAATTATATATTTAAAATATTTCACTGATAATTGTAAGTAAATGGTAAATGTATTATTTTGACAGTGACAAAAATCTCATTACACAGACCAATCATCCATAGTCAAAGGAAAAAGTATGAAGATTCACAAAAAATCCACTTGCGGCCATTTTGTGTGAACACCTTTAATTCATTTTGTGTAAGAAAAAAGAATCGCATGGTTAAAATTTATGTTGTATATTTGAATTATTACTCCATTTAGTTTAAATACATTGTCTTTCAATTGGAACCATTAATTTTCATTTTCCTGGCATCACTTTATATTCCCCCTAAAAACGTGCTAATGCCCCTTTAAATTTTGTTGCCATGCACAATTGGGTCATTTTTGGCAAAATCATTGCCTTTCATCCCATCTACTTACATATTTGTTTAGTTTGAAGATTAGAACACTTCTTATACTTAATACATTTGTCTCACTACTGTATTATTCTGATCTTTAATCTACTATAATTATCATCCATTCATATTTACATAAAGAAGACATGTTCTCATTATGCAACCTTTGATTACTCAAGGCAATTAAATTAATCTACAGGTATAACTATTAAGCCTCTTAAAGCGAAAGCCCTTTCGGAGTACTTTTGTGGAAAGAAAAAAAATTGCGTTAATCAAGTTCAAAAATATTACCCCCAGTTACGTGTTTCAACTTGGTTCTGTTATAATCATGTACTAATAGCATTATGCATAAGTTGAAAGGTTCCTTTGAAGTTTGTTTCCACAATATATCCCTGATAGGACTGTCTCTTTAAAAGCCCCTAACAACCCACTCATTCATTCATGTAAAAATTATGTCTTTGCACATTTGAGCTCACCCATTTGGGTTTTCAGCCAATCAGATTGCTAGTTTGCAGAATCCATTTTTATGAGAAGGTGACATCTTAAATCTACGTTTGTCTATTCACAAGAAAAAAATAATTTTGAAATCTTGAGATTTGAGAATACTATCCTTTTGAAAAGGATACATAAATGCTTAAAAGTCATTATTCTACCTAAAAATAAGGGTGTGACAGAGATACAATAATATGATTGCAAATAAAATGGCTGAGAGATGCAAATCGTGATAGAATTAACCATAAAAACCAGTGAGCTACAACACCCATTAATTGTTTTAACATGTAACAGATACAATGATCACAAAAAAGTATCTTGGGGATAAGTTGATTATTAAAAACAAAGTTAAAAAGTTTCACCAAAATGTAGCTTATATGAAAATAACAACTGCAATGTCGTAGGCTTTCTCTGTCATTGTGAATTTCACTGCATTAGTCCCTCAGTCGATTCCAATATATAATCTCTCAATTATGTTAAGTTTTCCCGAAGGCTGAAGCGCCAATAAAATGTTATTTGCTCCGGTTGGAAACTAGAAAATATTCATTTTGATAACAAATTTTCTAAAACCAAACATGATTCTGAAGTGATAAGACTACGATACATGATAATTATATAAATATTGCATCAGATGCCCTTCCGTACCTGCGTGACAATCTCCTTAAATGTTTATTCTATCCGGAAATGTTTTATGTGTGCTTGTGTATTATGTATGCAAGCTTGCAAGGGATTGCATCATCGTAGCCTAGATTGCGTGTATTAGATTTTTATCATGAAATTCGATTCATTACCTTGATAGAATTGATACGTTTGTCCTTACACCAAGGTAATATTAGGATTTAATATCTTATGTCATTCAAATATTTCTTCATACCTTTTTTTCAAAACAAATAGCGTATATTGTTATAAGGACTCTTTGTCCTAAACGAGGATACTAAAATCAAGTGTCTGAAAAGAAAAAAACTGTTTTCGTAGGAACAATAAACAATGTGCATTTAATTGGCCAATTCAAATAACAAGGAGCATGAAACGTTATTATATGAGGAGCGTTCTATTAAAATAGATAGTTTTGTTAATAATAACATGAAGAAGTTATATACTTACACGATGTTCTTGATGGTTTCAAGGTGACACAAGAGGGGGTTGAACTGTAGATAACCACGGTCCGTGAAGTACTTCAATACTGTAGTAGGCCTATATAAGTAGTATATTTGGCATGTTATTGTAGCCTGTCATCCAAACCCTAAAGCAAAAAAATTCAATTGATGACCAACCAAGTATAGCAAGTCTAGATCACTCAGATCTGAAGTTAAAGCATCTGCTGGGCTCCATTTGGTTATAATACATGAATTGTTTTAAAATATTGTCAATATTGAAAAACTTCTGAGACTAAATGTTAGTCTCGTGTTATTGGAGCTCTTTGTAATGTTAGCATGCACTAGACTGTGGGATTAATCATTTTAAAGATTGCATATGACTTCCTAGACCAGAATTTCGACAATGGAATTCTAAAAAAATATCCATGTTGTATTTTTGCTGAAGTTTTCATGTATTTACGATTATTCAGCAAGATATACGAAACAGGAATAAATGAATGTTTGAAACTGCACAGCTTGTATGGAATATGTATGTATACTGTTCATCAACAAAAATGGGATAATAATCGACAAATATGGATTTGTCTATTTGTTGAATTTCTATTTCACGAATTGATTTTAAAATAATTGAATTCACGTGATAAAGAGACTTAACATCTTTAGGGAAATAATATTTAGGAATGAATATATAAATTAAGACATAAACAAACAACAACATTCAATTATATTTTAAATTGTGTCAAGAACAACACGAGGGAAGGGAACCTCTTCGTGACACGGGATAAAATCATTTTCCAAAACATAATTTTCGGAATTATGAATTTTTATGAATCTCAACATGATAAAATATATAACCTGTCAAATGAACATGTAACCGTTATAACAAGAACTCGTTCAATTAGTACTTGTCCTAAATACTTATACCAGCATGGAAAAAAATACGAAAAAAATACGCTGCGTATTTGCTTAATCCTGTTCTGAGGTAAACCTAATCCCAGCTTATATGACACATACTTAATATATCTAGGTGACTGGAATATAACAAGGCTTAAGAAGTAAGTAAATGGAATATCACACGGTGTAAGAGGTAAAAATGATAATTACGAAGGTTGGGCTTGAGGCTAGGATGAAATGGTCCATTTATTCAAAGAAGTGTTACCGTAATACATGTTATGAGTGACCATGCTGAACTTGTGTAAACACATAATACTGTACTTGTTTATGATATTAGTGATAATTATGGACCTACATATAGTCCCTGAAAAAAAAGGAGTCACGAAGAACACTTAATTTCAGCTGAGCTGAAGAAACAAGACTTTCCAACATCTGCTCGACTTTAAAATCTCATTAAGTTTCAGTTAATTCATTCATGATAATACAGTCTGATGCTATTCCTGCATAAGAAAAATCAAAGTCAGTCATCAAACGAATACGTGTGCAACATTTAATATCCCTATAGACGTTCTTTTTAATAACTTGTGAGAATGGCACTTTTCTCCTTTTTTACAAGCAGAATTATTAAAATTATGCTTATTTAGACAGAAAATGGACACGAAATTTCTGATCCCGAAAGAAAAGTGACGCGTAATGTCCGATTCCATGTATTAAAAGTGTGGTGTGAGTATCCATTTTGACATTCAATACGTAATCAGTATTTTACACTTGGCACTAGATAGTAGAAGTTGATTCCATGTATGTGTGATGCATGATGCGTAAAGTGATGTCCTTATTTGGTCTGCTTTAGTGCATATTGCGTATTCGGACACTAGCTCTCGTGAGCTTTCCGGCGAAAACGCACTACACATTAAGCATTGCGCACTACGCAATACGCGCACTGGGAATCAACTTCTACTTTTTCAGTGTAAAGTGTTAAATACGCATTACGCATTACGCATTGCGCACTACGCATTACGCAATACGGACACATGGAATGCCGACCTTATGGTTTACGAAGTACACATCGCCTACTTCACTGTACACTTAATTGTCACACTTCATCATAGAGCGTGTTTTGCGGTAAGTACGGTAGAAGAAGATATGAACATGATGTAATGTACCCACCTACATTATATAAATCCTCTTAAGTGCATACGCGTGTGGCGGATTAGAGATGTAGAAATCGGCAATTACCAAGAAGATAACATGACTGAGAGAAACTTGCGTTCAATAATCGCATAATGCTACTGTACTAAACGAGAAATACTTGACCCGTTCTTACAATAGAAAATAGTGCGTTATGGTACTAAAGATGAACAAGCACAAAGAAAGTGAAAAGCTTTGAAAACCCTATAAACACGTGCAAAAAACATTATGTAGCTAAAAGCATAACCTCGATATGGTAATTAACCGTAATAACGAACAAGGTATCTTTCAGAATACTGGGGGAAAACTTACAAAACATAAATTGACAATCGTCTTTGGAAGGAAACTTTAAAGGAACGAGTATTTTGTGCTTAATTAAACTCCGGATAAACCAAGCGCATAATCAGATTAATGCCTTGACCTGGTATGTACAATGCCAGACAGACAGACAGACATATAGCTTATTTGAATCTCACCTTAAATAGGACACACATAAATATACAGTACAAAATGACATAAAAGTGAGCTATACCCTTTCAAGGTTAGGAGAGACGAGAAAAGAAATATAAAAATGAATTGTGAATTTTTAAGAGGTTCAAGTGTTAAGTTATTGAAGATGAGTTAGCATTTTCGCAGTCTTCGTTTTCTTCCCACAGACTGAAACTTAAAAAAATTAAAAGAGATAAATATATTTCAACTGTTGAATGTATGCTTTGTCTTTTGACTCAACAATATTTTTCTCATACACAAATTTGTTTTTCCCCTTTTTATCATACGGCGTTCTCAATGACTCATCTTTAAGTACCCTGAAGTCCTTAAGTAACTGATAAGCATACCAACAATTTGAACGGTTATAACATTTTATCCATTGTTCGGTCACGAAAGGTAAATATTTGTTTATCGATCTTGGCAGTGAATGGTAATTTGATACTGGAGGTTAGGAGTAAATATGTGAATTTTGAAAATAGGTCATCTCTCAATCGAAGCGTTCAAGTTTAAACAAATACTGTGTTTTATATTAAATGTTATTGTTAAGATGCGTTTTTTAAAAAGCAAATGAGATTGAATTTAATGTATTGATTATTAGAAAATCGTAACAAGCGTATATTTCGGATTTGCAATGCACTTTCTTATATTCTGTTTTACCTTTTTCCACAGTTCATGTTGTTAAAGTTGGTTCGCGCAAGGACTTCCATAGCACAGGGTGAGCTATGAAAGTCCTTGGTTCGTGTAAAGTTCAGTTCACTTAAAGTCTATGGCGAACGATTTAAGTTTTGTAAAGTGTTCCTACGAATCTCCCTTTGTTATTGAATCAAGACAAACAGCTAAACACCAATGTCAATGTAACACTCTCTGTTTAATATTTGTGATTATTACCCGATTTGATATAAAGTGTATGAAACGAGTATGAATTTTGTTTTACCTGTGTTTTTACCATATATGGTTGAATAAAAGCAGTGACTCACCATGGCACTACAGAATCAGTCCATTGTGAAGAACGCCTCTAATGGCAGTCTGAAATATTGCCAAAGCGGCGCTGAACAAGAACTCAATAATGTCTTGTAGATGTTTCCCTGTGATTCAAATGGTATAGAATTGGTATTACAGAAGCTGTTACATCTAGAGTAGTCTGGCAGCCAGACCCTAAAATAAAATGCAAGCATAAGCAAGTCTATAATAAGACTTGAGAGCTCAATTTTGAAAATGAAGAAATCTCAGTCTCCTTTTCTCTTTTTTTTCTCCAAATTTCAAATTTATTGAAAGAATTCATTTCAGAGTCTAATTGTTAGACTACATCTAGAGGTGAGATATATATCTCTTCAACTTAAACAAATATCGTGCAAATTCGTGTTTCACACTCGCTTTAGCTCGATGAAAGGGGCAGTCATATTGGGGTATTTATTGTGGGAACGAAATTCAAGGGAGCTTTTTATTTTATGCATATACTGCTGTAAGTACATGATTATAAAACAACCAAGTTTAAACATGTTACAGCAGGTAAAACAATATTTATGTTTGATAACTTGATAAAGAAGAGCACACAAACGAATTTCGTTTCCACAAAAAATAACCCGATATGACTGTACCTTTAACAACAAAGTATCACAGGTTCATATGAGTATCTTTATTCATAAAACTCAGGTCGTTGTACTTTTTACATAGATAAGTATTTAATCTACATTATCCATACGTATCTGTAGACATAGGTCATATTAGCCTACACGTTAACGCTTCCCACTAATATCATTAATAATAATATTACCGATATTCAATATTCATGAAAAAAAATTGGAAAAGCGAAAATTCTTTTGATATAAATACCATATATCCTTAGGGGAACACAACGCATAAACGAGTGCAAAAGTATACGACAATATCGATACTTTGTTTGTTAAAAAATCGAGCATGATAGTCATTAAATTACTTATGTAAGCAAACAATACATTAAATAATTTTCCAACCGGCAAAACTTCTTTCAGCCATTCACAACATGCTACAACAAATCGCCCTTTCTCAAAGGACCGGTAAATTTCGTGAAGAGCAATTACACTATAATTATAATCATACCGAAAACCTCATTTATGAATTATGTATGAATTATAATGAAATATTATGACACAATTACGAATAAGTTTAAGCGAGACCATAAGGCCATTTTGTCTAATCGTATAAATGGTTGAAGACCTGAAGACCACGAGCGTGAAGCTCGAAAGGTAACTAAGCATTTAAACGATTAGACAACAAGGCGCGAATGGTTTTATTTACTTAGGCCATAACCACAAATATACTACCTGAAACGTTGCAAATCATCCTTATTTTAAACCGAATTACGTTTAAAGAAATGTTTGGAAACAATTTGGCGGCGACCGCGTCACATAAGAAATTGACACCAAAACAAAACGATAGAGCTCGTGCAATCCGCGAAAGGCGAGTACCTCACGAGATGCACGTGCAGCTTCACTTCTTAAAACGAGGCTTCTTCGTCGAGTGCGTGGCACTAGTTCAGTTGTCTGTGCGTTATCACCATGAAGGAATGTACTTTTGAGGCATTTAGAACTTCCCGCTTTCAGGTACCTATTTATACAGCTAATTTAATTGAATGCAAGATGGATGAAGTACCTCGCCAAGGGTCTTAAAACTGTCACAGTGTAAAGTTGCGATTACAATTTTGTGTTGTCACCATCTGGATTCGAACCAGTATATTGTATAACGAGACCTAATATGGGATTTCACCGATCACTTTTTTTTAAATTCTTGTAACATAACATCAGAAATCAGTTTTCCCTTCTACTAATCGATCGTAGGTGAGAATGTTTGTTTTACAAGGTCAAAGTTGGCAATTACTAAAGAATTTGCTGGTTTTATTATCTGACCATTATGTTGTTAATTAACATAATCTCTCGTCACTTGTAGAACAACATTAAACGTTTTATTGTTTCACTGTTATATCGCTCTGAGAATTAGGCCATATACCAACGATAACCCATATGTGAACATAATCTGGTTGTCGGGGATCGAATAATGTGAAACGGTATATTTGTTTAAATGCGATATCATTCTGTGTGTCTGGAATAGAAGAAAAAATTTGTAATCTCAGTGGTACAAACCAACTCTTTTGTATTTATAATCTATGTGAGTGAGTGAGTGAGTTATTGTTTTAAGCCGCTTGGTATAATCTATGTATATGCGTTAATAAAATTAATAAATTTAACAAATAACAAATGGTATATTGGGAACACATTTGTCCTTTAACAAGACCGGTTGTGAAATGCAAACGGCATTCCTTTTGAGTTGGAAAAAAATAGCCCAGTTACATATCCGAAGTCTGCTGTATGGGCCTTCGTCTTAGCCGATACAGCAGACCTCGGACCTGTTATTTAGCCAATACGGAAACATTTCACTAATAACATTATGTAAAGCATCACCTATATCATCAAATGATATGGGCCTCCTTTCACCAAGAGCTTAGGTGATAGTATCGTAAAATCAATCGAAGTAATGGTTGCTTTGTGGAAGGAGGCACTGTATAATAAATTATTACCTAAATATCGTTAATCGTGTTGGTCTTTTACTTACTGTGTTCAGTATTCGACAAACGCCTGTTAAACGACTTATGTTCACAAGTGTCCAATATGAGGAATGAATATATACACATTAACAAATGTAAGGGCTCATCAAAATAAAACTTTATTATCTAAATCTCATTCAAATCAGATCGAAACTTTCAATCCTACATCGCAACGTTTCTGATTTGAATGATATTGTTATTGTCTGTATGCAACATTTTTTTACTTTTGGAACATTTGTGTTAAGTATAGATAACCGGTTAGGGCCGTAACCTCTTTCATTGAGAATATGTTTGATTAAGTGCAGAAACGAGATTCTGGAATGACATTCCAATATTATTTGACCCTGACAAGTTCATTTTCATACGGCTGATAGGATCTGTATGTCACAGGTGTATAGTGACGATAGGGCAGGTACATAACTGTTTGGTGCTTACCTCTGTGTTGGTATAAAGATGAAAAAATTAAATACAAAATTGTTGTTCTGTAGGTCCTTTGATTATAGTAATTTTTAGCTGTTTATTTGAATGAAAATGGGACATTTCAAGTTTCCATTTATCGACACAAAATACTACCACGAATGCGCAAAAACAAACTCTGCTCTCGCACAGAAACTCGTTCACTTCCCCACTTCCCGGGCGTTCACGTTTCTACGATGTGCAAATTGATAATAAAATATGAAACGTTGATATAAAAATACTCTGTGTCATTAGATATTGTATTTCACGACTCGATCCAGTATATTCTTAGATATGAAACATAGAAAGTTACAAGTAATTCTGAATTCTTGTAAACTGACCATATACCTTTTTTTCATGAAGGTCACGTAAGGGGATTGTTCTTGGCATGTAAATCCGTGCAATCACAGAGAGTTTGCTGTTATCTTGTATATAAATTCAAACATGGTTTAACATAAACCATTTTGATATGGATGAGATCCTTATCAATCGAATATCAAATGTTTCATCACAATTAAGAATGCAATTTTGCAATCCCTTTTTCAAATTTTCATCTCACCAATCTTGAAAGGTTCGCTGGTCTCATGACGTGTTCGGCGTCCGTCCATCTGTCCGTCGATGCTGAAATTCAATCTGCACATAGGGAGTACTTGGACAGCTCTTCAGATATTGGCAAGCAAGGCGGTTTTGTGTGTATATAATATAGAATATATTTGCTGATAGCGTAAGCGTAAGGCTGGTTATAGAGGGCTGTTCGAAATATTTTTGTTCATCAATAACAGGGTATTCAAGAAGCTATGTGGATAAAAATAATCCTTTGGCAGGATGACGCTATCGGGAATTTCTTTTCATGTGCTCCTTGGGAGTACAACAGTAGTTTCAAATATTGGCGAGGCAGGCAGTTTTTCAAGTATATAATATAAAATATAATTGCTGAAAGCGTAAGTCTTACTTTATACGCGTGTCTCTGATTAGAGTCTAGATGGAATATGGAACACGTGCCTTCTTTCATCCGGGTTCTCCGCTTTGGATGGATGAACGTCATTTCATTGGCTGTTTATGGAGGGCAGTACGAAACATTTTGGTTCATCAATAACAGGATATTCAAGAAGCTACGTAGAAAACATGATAATTCTGAAGCAGGATGACGCTCTTGGGGAATTTGTTTTTCATGCGCAAATCAACCAATTAAAGACAAGTCGATGGCGTAATGTTCAAAGAAAATACCGGAACTAAGTGAGAGAGAAAAACAACAACTTATGAACCCTAACTTTTTGCCAATCCTTTTTTCAGATGCACTGAGAGACCGAAGAGCTTAACAATCATTCCAACAGTTTCGTATTTCAAGAAGATGAACAGCGAAGTTCCGAATGCATTACTGGTGATACCGTAAGCACTGTCGTGTACCAGGTAAGGAGTGGACTAATAGCAATGGCGGACGGGACAGGTCAACAGAGGTAGGTGTCTGCTTTCAGTGCTCCCTTCTCCTAATCGACGAGGTTTAAATGGTCACCTTTAACTGTGGTAATCAGGAATAGAATCTTAAATACATTCCCTATGAGTTTTGGTTCACAAACTGCAAGAAATGTGCGTATTTAAGATGTCAAGTTGATGTTTATCTCACTTTCATTTTCGAAGCGGAGGGGAGACTTTTAAATGCCTTTTTTCATGCCCTTAACGACCTTGAATCTCATACATGTTGTCGCGCATATCAGTGCTTGGTTATAATAAAGATTTCTGTTCAATTTGAACTAATTTGGTTCAGAAACTACGAAGTGATTGACAAAATAACAAATCAACATGGCAGCGGAGTGGACTCGCCGAATAATCGGCGGAGTGGACCCAGAAAGTCGGGTAGGGAGGGGACATTTTTGGATATAGAGGGGACACATTTGGATAGGGAAGGGACATCACTTTTAAATTGTATGCTGTAGTTGAGACAATACCCATGGTAATACACAAACTCCTTTGTAAAGTTAGCCAAATGAAATCCACAGAAGACGTAATCTAGTTTCATAAGCATTATCATCAATCTTTTCGTTTAAAATGATTGAAAAAATGGTTTCTCTTTTCTTTTCTGCAGAATTTACCGTTGCTGCCGTTGTCAAATCACTGCAAAACAGCCGCAACACATTATAGATCACTGCGTACCACCTATTACAAACATTGAAAATGGAAATAGAATGTTTAGAGCCGTCAAGTGGATAATTAGACTATCAAATAGGTCCATATATGATATAAGTATAGGCATCGACGAGACTTTCAATGTTGACGATGAGTCACTTGATTTGTGCATCACCCAGTCCGTAGATGCATCTGTGCTCAATCTCTCATTAGTCCCAGAAAGCCTTTTTGCTAAAAAACTGAAATGTTCAACGCCACCATCAGCAAAATGTGATTTGACAACGGCAGCAACGGAAACGTTCTCCGGGTAGAGAAACCTCTATTTCACTCATTTGTAAATGAAAAGGTTGAAGATAATGCTTATGAAACTAGATTACGTCTTCTGTGGATTTCATTTGGCTAACTTTACAAAGGAGTTTGTGTATTACCATGGGTATTGTCTCAACTACAGCATACAATTTAAAAGTGATGTCCCTTCCCTATCCAAATGTGTCCCCTCCATATCCAAAAATGTCCCCTCCCTACCCGACTTTCTGGGTCCACTCCGCCGATTATTCGGCGAGTCCACTCCGCTGCCATGTTGATTTGTTATTTTGTCAATAACTTCGTAGTTTCTGAACCAAATTAGTTCAAATTGAACAGAAATCTTTATTATAACCAAGCACTGATATGCGCGACAACATGTATGAGACTCAAGGTCGTTAAGGGCATGAAAAAAGGCATTTAAAAGTCTCCCCTCCGCTTCGAAAATGAAAGTGAGATAAACATCAACTTGACATCTTAAATACGCACATTTCTTGCAGTTTGTGAACCAAAACTCATAGGGAATGTATTTAAGATTCTATTCCTGATTACCACAGTTAAAGGTGACCATCTAAACCTCGTCGATTAGGAGAAGGGAGCACTGAAAGCAGACACCTCCCTCTGTTGACCTGTCCCGTCCGCCATTGCTATTAGTCCACTCCTTACCTGGTACACGACAGTGGTAAGGATGCGCAGCATATTTCACGCTCCAATGTGTTTATTGCTTTTAGAAAAAAAAGCCAATTTGTGCTCCGTTCATGATTACAAGAAAATAAAGAACATATGGTTTCGTGGTAATACCGTATGATTGACACATCTTGTACCTATATAGGAGAAGAAAGTCTATATCTTGACGCATGAGGAAACTACCAACGAGGATGTTAAACGTAACAGGGGATTCCCTTTCCACAGAAGTATCTGAAATATGCTGTTATAAAATACTGTTACAAATGCTTTGTTAAATAACCCCCTTTGAATTCGTTTGACAAGTGTACATTCAAAGTATTGAATATCATTAAAAGAAGATACCAAAAACATTCTAATATCAAAATTTTATTAAATGGTGAACATTACTTATATATATATCTGGTAACCTTCAGGGCACGTTATCAATGACAACGTTTCATTGCGAATAACTGTTAATGATCAAAAGTGTTCAAAGTGGTCATAGTTAAGATGAAATATTTTCTCAAACCATGATGGAGCCACAATCTCATTCAAATCAGATCGAAACTACTCCTACGTCGCTACGTTTCTTGTAATTTTGATCTGATTTGAATGAGATTGGATGGAGCCATGACCTTACTGTGACCATGACCCTTGACAAATTACAGTGGAATCCTTAACAGGACAAGTTTCCATAGTTGATCTATAGCAAATAAAAGCCTTATAACACGGTCCGATTAACATCGACCGAGCTCCGAGGAATAAAATAGCAACTATGTTGTCTCGATCGGGGTTCGAAACAGCCGGGATGTCCTCTCCGTCTCTGTCTGAATGCACCCATCTCTGTCTGTCAGACTGCCTGATAACCCAACAAGAGCCTTATGTCCTTGACCTCTCAATCTGTTCTTGAATGTGAGCATATCAAATAATTCCAGGGCATCAAAACAACAATGATGGCTATGAAAAAAGAAGTCCTCAAAAACCTCATTTTGATTAAAAAGTTTTACTCAAAACGTAAAACGTATTATTAACTCGTGACCTTGAGTTGTTACTAGTTAAAATACATCATTTTCGTAATACAATGACCTTGCTGTGACCTTGACTTTTGGCGGATTGTAGCAAACCCCTTGTAAATTTCTCCATAGCTGATATATATCAAAATGTCATCCTCATACTTGTTTATAGCACAGAACTTTTCAAGTTATCGTTTTTTTAGTGATTTCACAATATGTGACCATCGACCTTGACCTTGAATGCGAACACGTCAACATGTTTGAACACCTTTAAAAACTTTAAATGAGGGAAATTAAAAATCTTTTAAACAACTTTGTATGTTGGTTGACGATCTTATGATTTATGAAATATGATTTATTTGCTACATTACGCTACGCATAATCTGCGTAACGCAGTGAAGAAGATTATTATCTTATTTTAATGAGATTGGTTGGTTGAAGGACAATGTATTCTCGCAAGATCTTGCCACAGTGTCTTTAAATGCCGCTGTATACATATGTATGGTAATAGTTCACTAAGTGTATCTTGGGTTATCAAATCGTCACCCTCCAGTCTTAACCTTCTGTGTCCACATGTGATGAAGAAGATAAAACCTTCACACCTGTCCTCTTTTGTGCCTCAGGTGGCATGATGATGTTTTATCTACCTGTTGATTGTTTTCTCACCTTTACGGCCCGAGACAGGTATGTGTCCCCTCTCAGTCCTTTCTAGACTTACCTTTAGTAAAGAAAAGAACAAAATGACCATTAGTAAAAAATTTAAAGGAAATTAGAATCTGAGAATCCTAAAATAAAGTGCTCTGGTCTTGAAGAATTGTCTTATAAAACATTGACATCAAATAAAGCTCTGAATTTGTCTTATATTCGATATCGATAATGAAACCAATTAAGATACTCGACAGTATAAACTATTTGAAACAAGTCCTGTTCAGGTAATAAACTTGTAACTAATAACTAGACGGTGCAACCTCTCATTCAATGGTTATAGCCCGCGAAACCTAAACAGTCTACTCGACAAATTTTCTGCAGAACGTGTTTTCTTAATACTAGTCTAATAATGTCTTCATAACTCCCCAATTGCGGGTAGTGTTTTGATAAGTTGATATCATTTAGCCACAATGATTAGGCTAAAGCGTTTCTTTCTCCCGCCCTGAAAATTATGCTTCGCGGTACATCCGAAATTTTAGGCGTCCAGGGTCCAGGGTCGACACCCATATATTTAGATTGGGTCGACACCAAATCAGTCAGCATGAACTTAGTTTTACGCATTACCTGAAAACCCCAAACGGCAGCTATTACACTTACTCATACAGTAGAATTATACTGGTTTAGTTATAGAATTTTTTTTCTTAACGTGCTACAGTACCTTTAAGGAGTTGGTTTAAATCGCCATTCCATTAAAAATACTTAACATTTGATATTGATTCAAACTTTCCTCAAATATCAGGTTCTTTTACATAATTATAAGTTAAGAGAATTTTACACCTTTACTTTGATAAAGCCATATTAACTTCATTAATAAAATAACCGTTTTTCAAATCATCATTAATTAATGTTTCTTTTCATCAAGGAATATTGTTTATGGCTATTTATGCATGAATACATGTTTGTTTATTTGTTAATGTTTCTGACACTTTATCCAAGTGTACGATGTCTTCACATACATCATCTTCACATGAGTGTCTAAATCAAATAACTGAGATGTTTCGTGTGTGTTTACAGCGACACCTGTCGGCGAGTCAGACTATAAATTCCCCCTGTTGTTGGAGATATGAAGGTGTCGGGACCAGACCAGACTGTCAGACTTTACACTTGCACTTTAGAGACGACCTTTGACCTTCGACCCTTCATGGTCACTTGACCTTTAATCTAGAGCAGACGACGATAATTTGATTGGTTAACACAACAACTGCATTTTGCCGACGAAACAAAACCTCTGACATTTCACAGATATTTGACCTCAGGTTTTAGCGATCTGATTGGTCGCTCTGGAGTTAACCTTCGACCTCTGACCTTTTCAAGACACTTGACCTGTGATATAGAACACATGAGGGGGATTTGATTGGGTGTTATTGGACATATGGCGCGTGCTCTTGAAGCGATGTTAGCAGACGATGTCTTTGTTTATGTTTGGAATGTTATGAATGTTGTTCGATCGTATGAAGATTGCATGGTTCGTGATATTTTGTCCGGCATTCTGGTCAGACTTGGTAAACATGCTTGATATTTGATGATATATACCGACAGAAAGCACTTGTGGTACATAACAGAATTAGATGAGTTATCGTTCATGAAACAAGACAGATTCCGCGACATGTGTGCACGAATCCCGTATAAGGATGTCGGGGAGTTTGAAAACCCTCATTTGATCATTGTTTATAATCAAATCATTTCCTCTCTTTGCTCATCATTTCTTAAAAAAACTTTCAAAAACAATCAAATTGCTGGGATTCTACATCATCGCAATCTTTAGCTCCGTTGTCGTTTTCAGCTTCATTATGGTCATCAATATCATCATCATCATCGTCGTCTTCGTCGTCGTCTTTGGTCTTTAGCGTCCTTAAGGTAATCACAATCATCATCACAGTCGTCGTCTGCAGCTTAATTGTAATCATCACCATCATCATCATCATCATCAGCGTCGTCTTCATCATCATTATCATCATAATACAGCGTAATCAGCATCATGACTAATTTTCTCCGTTTTCATCGATTTCCGATCATCTTACTTCAACAGTTTTAACAATATTTATATTCTAAGTTGTTTTGTACAAGTACATGGTCAATATAATCAATCCTGATTGATTTTCTCTTTAGTTAAGTAACCTGGTGCTATTTATAAACGGCTATTCCCATAAGTACGATTTTCCACAAATCTCAGCGGTAATGTTAAAGAAACACTGACGATGAAATACCAATCCAGCCTTCGGAACCTTTCGTTTTGATTAGACTGAAGGCTCGATTGTTAACCGTAACGAATTCTTCCGAATGATGCAATATTTCAGTAGGCGGAAGTGTTGTGACGTCAGCTTGGTACTGGCAATGACCTTGATAGTGCGGTATTGGCACAGAATCAAAATATGAAAATAGATTCAAGCTTGTTCACGGAGTAAAAATGTAATCTGCTTATTTTAACTGACAACAAAGGGCCATATGTATCACCTAAAGAAATGACACAAATGCCTATATGCATTTCGACCCTTTCATTTTGTCCCTTTTTAGTGGTAACTAAGGAAAGACTCTATGCGTATAGGCCTAAATGTCTCTTCAATTATATTTCCAAGCGAAACATGCCCCTGTGACTGAAAGAATCTACAAGTAAAAGCTGAAATAAATCTTCGCAATATAACGCAAAATTCTGGTCATTGGGCAATAAAAGTTAAACATAAGGTTGTTCATACAACGACACGCGATAGCAATAATAAGCCGTACGTCACGTGATATATCTACCTGACACGTGTAAATTGACAGGAAGATATAAGCTGTCAGGTAACCGATACTGTGAATATACCCTAGTAGCCTATTGAATTAGTTTACGATATTGTCTGCTTATCGCTGTCCAAACATAAGAAGTGTATACTTATCGCCCAACTGCTTAAGGTGGCAGTCTATGTATTCTAGGCGTGATTTATCGATAAGAATAAACTTGAGTAGATAGTACACAATGTACTACACATAGACGAAGGAAATGGTACATAATAGGATATAACAAGTACCTTTCCATAACATTGGCCTTTCTAAGATGCGTTCAGGTTTAGAATATGAAAAGAAGAAAATAATTTTTTTTATGGATTATCAACTTCTTTATTGTAGAATATAGCGACGTTTCGTCATAGATCCTTATACCGTTTTTAAGCAAATTGGAAAATGGGAATACAGCAATTTAGGCCTATACATATGGACATGATGATGAGATAACAATAACAGTAAAGTTCAACAGTATAAGCTAACCATTCCATCTTACTTTAACATCGGATCTATACCGAAACGTCGCTACATTCTACAATAAAGAAGTTGATAATCCATAAACTCATTGTCTTCTTAATATTTCCAACTACATTGCAAACAACTTATGAAAAGAAGGGTTTTCATTTATGAAATATGTAAATCAAATATCATGTTCCACTTGATAAACATGTCTGAAGATCCCATTGAATATGGACAAAGAGAAATTTCGTGATTTTTAAGTCTTTTATTTCACTGCCATACGTGTCAACACCCTACAAGCTATTATTGTCAACAAAAGCTTCTTGGGCTTGTTATTCACCTCAATCTCTTGTGATCAAAGGCTTCTGAAACATTAACCCAACAATAGTTATACACCTCAAGCTCTTGTGGTCAAAAGCTTCTGAAATATTAGCCTAACAAGTGTAATTCACCTCAATCTCTTGTGGTCAAAGGCTTCTGAAATATTAGCCCAACAATAGTTATACACCTCAAGCTCTTGTGGTCAAAAGCTTCTGAAATATTAGCCTAACAAGTGTAATTCACCTCAATCTCTCGTGGTCAAAGGCTTCTGAAATATTAGCCTAACAAGTTCCAAACACCTCAATCTCTTGTGGTCGAAGGCTTCTGAAATATAAACCTAACAAGTGTAATTCACCTCAAGCTCTTGTGGTCAAAAATTTCTGAAATAATAGCCTAGCAAGTGTTATTCACCTCAATCTCATGTGGTCAAAGGTTTCTGAAATAATAACCTAGCAAGCGTAATTCACCTAAATCTCTTGTGGTCAAAGGCTTCTGAAATATTAGCCTAACATGTGTTATTCACCTCAATCTCTTGTGGTCAAAGGCTTCTGAAATATAAGCCTAACAAGTGTAATTCACTCAAATTCTTGTGGTCAAAAGCTTCTGAAATATTAACCTAACAAGTGTAATTCACCTCAATCTCTCGTGGTCAAAGGCTTCTGAAATATTAGCCTAACAAGTGCCAAACACCTCAATCTCTTGTGGTCAAAGGCTTCTGAAATATTAGCCTAACAAGTGTTATTCACCTCAATCTCTTGTGGTCAAAGGCTTCTGAAATATTAGCCTAACAAGTGTAATTCACCTCAATCTCTCGTGGTCAAAGGCTTCTGAAATATTAGCCTAACAAGTGCCAAACACCTCAATCTCTTGTGGTCAAAGGCTTCTGAAATATAAGCCTAACAAGTGTAATTCACCTCAAGCTCTTGTGGTCAAAGGCTTCTGAAATATTAGCCTAACAAGTGTAATTCACCTCAATCTCTCGTGGTCAAAGGCTTCTGAAATATAAGCCTAACAAGTGCCAAACACCTCAATCTCTTGTGATAAAAGCTTCTGAAATATTAGCCTAACATGTGTAATTCACCTCTATCTCTTGTGGTCAAAGGCTTCTGAAATATTAGCCTAACAAGTGTAATTCACCCCAATCTATTGTGGTCAAAGGCTTCTGAAATATAAGCCTAACAAGTGTAATTCACCTCAAGCTCTTGTGGTCAAATGTTTCTGAAATATTAGCCTAACAAGTGGAATTCCCTCAATTTCTTGTGGTCAAAGGCTTCTGAAATATTAGCCAAACAAGTGTCAAATACCTCAAGCTTTTGCCATAGAAGTAATTGTTTACAAACCTATATTTCTAAAGAAGGTTCCAATACAGAAAATGTCTATTATGTCTTAATTTGCGCAACCCACGTTCACACTTGAACATCGAAAATGTCCTTCACCTATTGTTCTTCGGTATTTTATTGTAATAAAGGAGACGCGAGCAAGGCTATGTGGAGACAAACGAGGGTCAATATGAAGTCAGCAGATGTGTTTAAATGCCAATGGTAACAGGATTCACGTAACCTTACGTCAGTGGATAAATCGTACAAATACTGGTCAGAAGTCTTAGAGGTTCACTGCAACAAAATACAAAACTTGCATAAAGTCTAGAAATATAGTGGAACAAGTTATCCGAATACAGACATTGATACTTTTAGTCCAACACTCGCAAGCGTTCGGACATTTACAAAACCGCTCAAAAGCAAGTTTAGATCTGAAACCGATTCTGTGAGGCTCCTTCTTAGTTTGATAATATACACATAATACACCTACATCTAAAACTTACACTATATCAAGAAGGTTATGTTAAGTTAAAGGGACCGTAGCACGTTTTAGGGGGAATATAAGGTGATCTCAGGAAAATGAAAATAAATGGTTCCAATTGAAAGACAATGTATTTAAACTAAATGAAGCAGTATAAATCAAAGGTTTAATGTAAAGTTCAGCCATGAGATTCCCTTTTCTTTCACAAAATGAATTAAAGGTGTTCACACAAAAATGGCCTCCAATGGACTTTATGTGAATCTTTATAATATGTTCTCTGACTATGGATGATTGGTATGGGAAATGAGATTTTGCACACTAATCAAAATAATATGTTTAGCATTAACGTACAATTTTCACTGAAAGATTAAATATGAAATGTTCAAAAACGTGCTACTGCCCCTTTAAGCCGTGTATGTATAACGGCGACGTAATGAGATAACATATCTCACTGTCAAATTAATCATTTTCTCGCTTGAACTCGTCATTTATCTAGAACAGCTCCATAAAGCAAATATGTTAACATATTCAAACTTCGATATCTGAAATAAAAATACCAATTGTGTGAAGTCACGTTTAAAATGTTTCACAGACTCTACTAGTTTTTTCCTCATTTACAAGAAACAGAGACGTAGTTTAATTTCGTCTTTGAATGAGAGCATCGGTCATTGTCCTTTCTAAAAATAGCAAAATGCATGCTACTACTAGTGCAGTTTGCGCATATCAGCAGACAATGAACGAGCTATTTATAGCACTGAGTAACATCAAAAGCGCGCCAAATTATTGATTAACTGGAGGCATTGTCTTAGACCAAAATATAGTCTATGAAGCTGGACTAGAAATGTCTTAGTATAGACTAACAGAGAATTCTTCCAGAAATTTGATGTCAGTATACCTTGATGAATAACAATATCAGAAAATCCTTCGAGTTCTCGGCTTAAATTCATTTTCTGACAAAAGAAATTCTCAAACAATTAATATAATACTAATCAGAGAATTAGCCCTGTCGTTGTTGTCCATTATGGCTAAAATAATATATCATAAAAACACCTGGAACTCGGACTAACGTCTTGCAAAACATCGTCTTAATTATTTGAACATCGTAGCTTGCATGATACCAGAGACCCTATAGTTATATATGATTTGGCTTTGTAACAAAATGGGACAGTGCTCAACATTTGTGAAATGGAGCGAGATAATATGTAGGGAGCAAAAATCAGTTTGCTAAGAAAGCTGTCACTTGATAATTGCCTCAGGCATGAAACAATATTGTAGTGACCAAAAGACATGATATTGTAGGCAAACTGATTTTTGCTCCCTACATATTATATATATCTATATATATGTTATATAATGTCCCTGATGATACGTTATAACCACCTGCGATCCAATATTGAAAGATATATTTGTAATGTCGAGGATGATAGTACTACAACATGGGATTTTTTATATTCAATCGAGCATTTGGTGATTTAATTGGCTTCTGTAGCTGTCATCGTTAACAGTTTAAATACTGTTCACGAATATCGTTACACAAATGACTATATTTTTTTTTTTAAATCTCAGAATTTTTATTTAGGAAAGTAAATTAACTACAAGTGTCATAAACATTTTAGCCACATTATCACAACACGAATGGATCAAGTGTACTGCTATTATGTTATCCAGCTCTGGACTGCAGGACTAATAATAACATTTTGACACTGCAGGCTGCAGGTCTTTAGAGAAAATAATAACCTTTAATGTAACTTCAATGTAGCTCCTCTTTCAGGACGTCTACACTCAGGGGCAAGTGAAACGATACCGAACAAAAGTAATTAGCAATAGATAACAGAAGAAAACATAATATTTATATATTTATTGGCAGGTCTACATGTAATGTATGAAAAGACTCAAAAGAGTTCATGAATGTTGTCAACAAATTTTGTACAAGTAAACACAAAACATGAGACTAATGACGTCAGACTAGGGATCACGTTCCAATCCATTCATCCGTCATAGTTTTAGTGTAGGTGTGTCTGTTCACTGGAGGATCCCGTCTGGCTCGAATTCGTCCACAAAAGTGATCCCGCACATGTTCAATGGGTGATGGGTCTGAAAAGCATTATGACCATTGCTAGGAAGATAAATTGTATTTGTCCTATACATCAGATCGCCTTCACCTAGTTCGATCAGTTCATGATATGGGGTAAGTGTTCAATCAAATATATTGTCAATTAACTGCCAATGTATAAAAGTGTCAGGATTATTCATGTAAGTCGGCGATTTCTGATTCAGACTGTCACATTTTACTTAACTGTAGATAACATTGCCTTTGAGTATAAATGTACGTAAATAATTTATTCAAAGAAAAAATGTAATTTGAACTGCCTGACATGTTTTTGTTCGAGCTCTTTGTTCGTTGCACCATTGTATTGTCATCCATCTTTTCCTCTGCATTATTGCCTTTCCAACTTCTAAATGCCTCTCAAAGAAGTAAAGCTTCTTATTATCTATTGCTTCCAAAAAATAAGACATCAAGTGTGGGATAGAATATGAGTATATAAGATGACGAACACTTAAAAAACTAACAATCCTATAACAAGTAAAAACTCTTTGATAGACTTGCCCTAAAAATGCTTAATGGCGGGAAAATATAATTTGAGCTTTGATACAGTCAGCAAATCTAAACTCTAGACCAACATACAATATGAAACAACAAAACCAGTAAATAAACATTAACGACAGTCACATTTTTACGGAAAAATAAAAGGCTTGAAGTTTGTCTCATGTCTTGCACAGTCGATGATATTTAGACTATGACATAAGCAAGCTTAGATTTGTATACAGGGATAGATATGCAATATTCTTTGAAGCTCATTTGCTCATGTCGGCTAATGATAAGGATTTCATAGAAGTAATTTTCATAGACTGAGTGTAAGTCTAGGACCGAGGTTGTATGTTTCAAGCACCTGCTGTTTATAGTTAGGCTATAATGCTTTGATTGACAGCTGACCCTTGTACTCCACCGATACTCCGTGACCCGTGCATTGCATGCTGCACGTGTTTACATAACCTGCACAGTGTTGGCATATTTCACATCACACTCTCAGCTGGTCATTCGGGAAAGTCGTGCTGATGATGACATAACGACATTATCTGGAAAATGGGTGAATTAATCTTTCACGTGTGAGTAGCATACAATAATGTGCTGTCCCCGAGAGCTAATGTATTTGCTTTCAACGGTAACCCTGCACTTAAGTGTGATTACTTACTCTTTCTTTCATATTGTAGTGCATAATATTGACAGTAGCATGTTTGTTAAGGTTACAAGAGTGATTTTACGAACCCAACATACATGTTACAATTTGCAAGATTATATAATATATTTATAAATCAAAGTACGTATAGTGGTTCTAAAACGAACGTTCCTTGTTTTGTTGAGCTATGCAAATGATTAAAAGGTGTTCACACTAAAATGGCCGCCAGATTTTTTGAATTAATAACATATAATTTCTGCTTCAACTATAGATGATTGGGTCGAGCAATGAAATTTCTGACTCTGCAAATTAAATACATTTGGTGAGAACTATTTTGGAAAATTTAGAAGAAATAAATTAATAAAACTAACTAATTACTGCTCCTTTAAACAACATGAACAAATAATCTTGAAACGAACACACGAACACAACCAAAAAGTCCTTCCTTTTCTTAAAATTAAATCATATTTTCTAAAAAATAAATTATTCGGAGTGTATTAACCTTCCGGTTTAGAGACCCGGCGCTATAAATGTTATACGTCTTAGTTGATTTGGCATATACATTGGACTTGATATAAATAAATACTCGTAAAATCAATTATCGTAATATTTAATCAAATTGTTACTTTATTCTCAGGGATTACTTCACTACATTTTGATGAAGAAATAAGATTATTTAAAAGCAAGACTCGATCAATCATAAACATCCTTGTTAAGAAGTGAAGTCTGGGTTGCTTTTCAATACTCATATAAAATATATACCATATACAGCGTAAATTGAAAGGCCTTATTCTTGAATATAACAAGTGTTTGTCACTGAGGTGACATAATCCCCCGCCGCAAATTATCAATCAATTATTGGCTGTGACCTCTTATTTGTTGTCAGAGGGTCACGAAATCTATAAACTGTGACCTTGAAAATAATTTTAAGGTCACCAAAATCGACTGGACCCGGCGCCTTCCCAATAAGATGATTCGTGTAAATTATGAAGAAAATCCAGTGAATGGTTCTTGAGATATCCCGCTGACAAGGGTAAAATGTCAAAGTCTCGTAATGACCTTGAAATGAAGGTCAAGGTCTTCCCCAGGGGAAGGTATATGTAAGATATGAAGAGAATCCAGTCAACAGTTCTTGAGATATCGCGCTAACAAGGGTAAACATGCAAGTTCACATGTCCAAAAATTCAAAGTTCCGCTGTGACCTTGAGAATAATGTCAAGGTCACCAAAATCTAATCAGCCCGAGGTCTTCCCCAGGGGAAGCTATATGTAAGATATGAAGAGAATCCAGTAAACAGTTCTTGAGATATCGCCCTAACAAGGGTAAACATGCAAGTTCACATGTCCAAAAATTCTAAGTTCTGCTGTGACCTTGAGAATAATGTCAAGGTCACCAAAATCTAATCAGCCCAAGGTCTTTCCCAGGGGAAGCTATATGTAAGATATGAAGAGAATCCAGTTAACAGTTCTTGAGATATCGTGCTAACAAGGGTAAAATGGCAAAGTGTCCTTGTGACCTTGAAATGAAGGTCAAGGTCACGAAACCCATTTGGACAATTACTCTCACTGAGGTGAACCTATATGCAAAATATGAGAAGGATGTAGAGAATAGTACTTATGTTATTCCATTTCGTACGTACGGACGGACGCTGCCGAATACTATATCCCCCGCTTCGCGCTAATCGCGCGGCAGGGGATAAAAAACCCACAAATATCGATTGTTACTGGTAACCATTTTCATAAAATGATATGATATAAACAAAATACTTTAAATAAAGTCTTATTTTAAATATGATATTAAGACCCAATAGATAATTCGAACAGTAAACGACTGTATAATACTTCCGGATATTTTGACGGAAGAGTTATGAAACTGAGCCAAGAAGGCTTATACATTTGAAACAGGACCCACTCGCACCATTAGATTATAACATCAACCACTCATGCAGAACTTGTGCAGTGGAGTGCCCCGGCAACAGTCACGTGATTCACAGAAATGGTGACGTCATACACATCTTTACCACGTTCATTGATGCTGCTTTACTCTACTCACGTTGTGCCGGTTCGAGCGGTTGTGTGGCGATAGCTCTTGCTTATCAGACGTTTTGATTACATGTGTGACTACACAATCGCTAGTCGTACATTGTAAACACTAACACCGGATTGTATTGTGACTGATTTTCAAGCCGGATTTTACTAAAACCTTGAAAGCATGGCAGAGCAGGCTACCGAATCTGCGATTCCATTGAAACAAGAAAATGGTGATGGAAAAACGCCGCCGGTGGAAACTGAGGCAGAGAGTTCGGGGATTAAACTTCAGCAGAAAATCACACTTCTAAACGGTGTCACCGTGATTGTGGGAAGTATTATTGGTTCCGGGATCTTTGTCAGCCCCAAGGGGGTCGTGGAGGGGGCTGGTAGCGTCGGACTTTCCCTCATAGTATGGATTCTGTGCGGGTTGTTTTCCATGGTTGGGGCATATTGTTATGCCGAACTTGGTACCTCAATTGTAAGATCTGGAGCGGATTATGCCTATATTTTTGAAGCTTTTGGACCATTTTTGGCATTTTTGAGACTGTGGGTCGAATGTATGATAGTTCGGCCCTGTTCTCAAGCCATCGTGGCGCTGACATTTGCCTACTATGTGATTGAGCCGTTGTTTCCTGACTGTGACCAGCCTGGCACTGCAGTTCGACTTCTTGCAGTGGTTTGCATCTGTGAGTATTAAATTTTTTGTAAGAATCGTACAAAATGTAAAGTTATAAGCTTAAACATATAAAATGGGTCGTTTGAGAAATAAATAGCATCATGCACTCAGCGACTTGCAGTCCTTAGTATGAAATTTCAATTCAGAATTTAAAATACCGTATATGTGTTTATGTAACATCTACATGGAGATGATGTTTGTTTATTTTGTAGCTATCTCGATTTGGTAGACAGCGATATTCATTATTATGTTATTTATTTTCGAGAAATAAATCTTTTAGAAATGTAACTTATTAGGATGAATATGGGATGAATTAATAATTTTACATTTACTGTTACATTAACAACTACTAATACTGTGTGTCGATAAATGATATATATCACAAATCAAAAGGAGCAAAATATCACGCAGAGGTGATAACCTCCAATCATTATATCGCAGTTCACATGGAAAAAATTCGAATCCACACGTGTTTCCGGGCCCTTGTTATTGTGACAAAGGTCCGGTTTGAACCTGTTTAGGGCTCAACGTCATTGAACTGTAAATCGAGAAGAAGGAAACATATCAAGGAATAATAGGCTTTGTCTGCAGTAATATCACTCAAAGGTCTTCATATTAGGAAGCGTATCGTCTCCATAGTTTTATGTCAATATTTACAATTCTTTCATCACCTTCAACAATCCAACATTGCATCACCCCCATTGAATACACCGACTCACCCAGACAAGCGTGGAGCTGGTGATGAAATCGACATCCCCACGTGGTTTAGGCCCTAGTCGTGCCCGCGAATGTTTGACGTGTTGTTTTGCGCGGGATGGTGTGCGAAAATCGATATTGTTTTGGAAGTGTTTTTAGCTGTCTCACAAGTTTACAACTCGTTTTCTTTACATTTACCCCGAAATATATTAAAATTTAGTAGTTGCATGTTTATACATAAGGGTCTCGTGTTGTTGTACATTAATTCCCGATACGCTACTACATTGTTGAACATGTTTAGTTGCCATTGTCTCTACTAATATCATATGGGATCAAAGTAAATTTAGTAATACTAATTCTTAACCTTTCGAAGACGAGTTAACGATAATAAAGAACAGTCTTTTCTTATAATATGCTGTCATTTAAACATCATTTAATAATAATCATTAGAGTAAAACTTAAAACTTTTTCAATTTGATTTTTACTTTTGTCAAATCTAAATATTAGAAAAAAAATAACATAGAAATGATAGAGTAACACAGGACCACAATCTACACGTTATTACATTAATTTACAACCTTTTTTATATTTATCAATTTTATGTACATTATCATCAAATGAATGAAGATATTTCCACTTAAATGGTAGCAGATAAATCGCGTTAATAACATCATCTGACAAATACTTACTATGAGCATCCTCATTCAATTCAATCCTCAGTTGGATATTTACCTACCACAAAGAACTGAGTTGAAACTACTTGTCTAGACTGACAGCTTTTATTGTTGGATTAATATAGTTTAAGTACCCATAATATATATATAACCTTATAAACCGCACCCTTGAATATGCATATTTCTTATGGGTAAATTTAATGTTCTTTCCTAAACATTGATATCATCGCGCATTCATAATTTTACCGTATAATTTATTCAATTTCCGAAAAATTTCAAAACATTATTCAGTTAATCCTGTTTTACAATAAAACATACTGTATTTCTTAAGATGTTCTTCGCCCAACTTCCAGTAGAGTTTTTTGTTTTTGAGGTGAGGTGAAGTTGGGTTTCAATCACGCTTTCAAGAGTATTCATTTTTATTTTTGAAAATTTAATTCAAAGTATTTAAGTATCAATCATGGTTTTGCTTTAGAAAAAACTTTGTTTAAAGAAAAGTTTAATTGGATGAAAGCAGAAATAACGATTAAAGACAGATATCTTGATCTAAAAAAATATGAAATTCTATGATTAAAATCTCATAAGTTATTTAAAATGATTCGAAACGTGCTACCTTTTATTACACGAACTTAATTTGCATTTATGTTCAAGGGTTATTATAAGAGTGAAATATAGAGACATAAAACCAATTTATGATCTGTGAAGTGGAAAACTACTACAAGTAATGCAACGTTTACTGCATGGCTATATATGTCACATGTCATTAGACAGTTGCATATGATAGTCGACAGTTATATATATATTATATTAGTTGGAAGATTTTTTATATTTTATCACAGCTGGTCATAATAAATTATGTCCCAAAATGTGGTCCAAAAGGTTGTGGAAGTTTTATATGAAATAAGATATAAAGATAATGAAATTGATTGAAATTACATTTATGTGTACTGTTTTAGTTTATAGCTTTTGGTCCTTTATAGAGACTGGATATGTTTTGAATAAATAATGAACGATATATATAGTGTTGATATAGTAAACAAATGATCCACGTGTTAAGAACGTTCAATATAGATGTATAATTTTTATATAATTTATATGTAGACTGTTGTCAAGTCTGTTATAGGACATACCGTGACCTATTTATAAACAATCGAGTAGCCTATTAGCCGGAAACATGTGTTGTCCTTGATATTTAACAACAGCAGAGACGTACAGCGAATGTTTGCGTCAAGGACGGAGAATTCGGTGGTTACGTGACCTGTTACAAAAACAGTTATTTTTGCACTTTATTCTCTTTGATTTCAGGAATAACTTGCTGTATTTCAGTTGTTTTTAAAAAGTAATGATTACGATATAGTTTCACTTGGAACCGATTGTGTGTACCTTTTGTATCCAGTTAAACTAAAATTAAGTCTATGAAATATTTAAAAAAATACTGTACTTTCAATTATAACTCTTTATTTCTTTATGCTTTTTACTTCATGTGTATTTAGTCAATCTAGTCTTGGAGAAAAAGAACTTAAAGTGACTGTAGTGAAGGCTCCTCTACACAGTCAAGAAGCAGGATTTTCCTTTAACTCTATGCTTGCCAGAGGCGACTAAGGGTGCCCAACTTAGTCAGTAATAATGGCGTTAATGTAGATAAAGAAACAAAATTGCACACTTCTACAGTCTTTTGTCAGATGTTAAGACTTTGGTCTTAGATTTTTAGATGTGTGGTTGAATATTACGAAAGAATATTTCCTTTCTATGGGAGTTCATAATATCTTTGATAAATTTACCAAGTTGTGAATAATAAAGTTAAATGCACGATATACGGTTTATATTGTATCACATTATGTTTCATGATCATATTTCTTTATTTGATCGGGAAAGCCTTAAAATAGTACGCGTCTTGATTTACAGTTGTCTTAGTAACGTCAAAAATGCATCAAATCTGTGTAAGAGAAGTAATGGATCAAATTTCCTTTGCGTAAAATGCTTATCATTATTATTTAGTAGTCAATGCTTCCCTTAAAAATCCATGCATGCCATCTCATAATAAAACATATTAACTTAACACAGGTAAAATTGTCCTCGAGCATGTTATTTTTTCGACGTTAAAATGTCTTGAATGTTTTACTTCTAACGAATCCTCATCACTGCTGCATCATGGCGAATTGCAGTTGGCTTTTTAAATATTTACGAAATACCTGCGATAGGTCATTGTGAACTTGTACGTTTGCTTTCCCGCCACTGACACGCAAACCAGATATTGGCGGCGCAAACGATGCGATACGACGCTGTTACGCACTGTTTGCGATGACGTAACTTTACGTGCTGTTGTGACGATGAAACGTGGCACAACGCGCTGTGCACTTACAATGAAATCAAAGTGTGCAACTCTCGTCTAGACACCGTGTAAAGTGCAATAGAAAATCTTTACAGAATGTTGAATACCTTTGTAATTTCTTAAAGGGGGAATCCATCATTTGCGTAAAAAATGGTTACCATGAACTTCCTTCAATTTCCTTGATTTTGTGTGTCAAATTCTCGTTAGATTTTTTAAGTATTAGAAATTTAACAGTTCTGAGTATCAAGTATTGAGATTGATGACGTAAATGCTACAATGGAAATAGTTTGGGATTCAAATCAGTTTTATCAAATCAGTTTACTTTTATCAAATCACTTCACTTCTGCCGTGTTACAAGGGAATTATTCATAAACATGCAGTTGAAATAAGCTCTATTATCGAGGCTATTTATAGCCCCTTGGTTGCTACCGAATCAGCTCCCGTTCAAATAGTCTGCAGTAGAGAACTGTTCTACACGCAGTCAGGTTTGGGTGCAATGCTTCACTGAATTTCAGTGCAGTACCACCCATGGTTGCTAGTTCCAGCCGATGCTCGCAGGTTTCACCGCAACACATAGCCACAATAGTGCTGCGGGCTTTCTCCCTGCAATAATACTAGCAGCCGCGATATAAGTGAAATACTCTTGAGAGCGGCAATAAACCCCACTTCACCTCACCTCACCTCCCGTTCAAATAAAGACAAGTAGGCTTGTGTTTAAAATCTCTATAAACTATAGATGTTGTTTGACCATGTACCGGCTTTCCCATAAAACCACGTGGCCCATATCAGACTAGATGTCAACAAGACATGAAAAGCATGCGATGAAGGCAAGCTGTGGCAACGTGTCCAGATGGTAACCACGCCTCCTGCTGTCTGATTGGTGAAATTTACGACACCTGTTGTCAATTGCTACTCAATGACGGACATCAACACTCGTTTGCACGTGTAATTCGTGCCAGGGGGGGTTTTCTCAAACGTAATTAGGACTGTAAGTGACAGCTTTCTGAAAGAAAGCTATTGAACTAGTAATTATGTCGACATGTTAACTGGATTACAAAATAATTGTCCATTCGGTAGATTATCAATATTATTTCTTGTTACGAAGTACAATAGAGTATTAGCTATATTGAAAATACAGAATAATTCATTTAGACAACTTAGTAATAATGAATTATCAATACACCAAACCATACCTCTACATGCAAGATTTAAGCACTTCTATTACCTTATTATCTGCCTGTAGCATAGCGTGAAATCAGAAACTGTGAGATGAAAAATAAGGATTTCAAATAGATTAAACAACCTAAAGAGTCTATACAGCCATTTAAAAAAATGCTTGTTTGATCATCCTTGAAAATTAATTAATAACGTTTGCCCTATTTTGATAAGATGTTATGAACGTACTCTTATTTTAGTGTTGCTACTTTTGAAGGTCATTATTTTTAATTGTACATGATATCACATAAGATAAAGATACCTTTAAATTTAAAAAATACAACAAAATCAATTAGTAGTATCCATTTTACAGACAAACTTACAAATTCAAGGTTAAAACAAAGACTCCTTCAGGCTGTAAAAGGGAACCGACGGTACTCTTTAATAGTCTTTATCTTTCATGTTATGAAGAAAAGTAATTAAAAATGTTTTCATCATCAGAAAGGTAACAGAACAGTAGACAAAATTTTAGTCTCTGAAATGAAAAAGAAATATTTTCAAAATGCAACATCAAAAGAGAAAGGAGCCCATTAAAGCTGTTCATTTTCAGAAAGTGCAGTGATCTAGACTTGCTGCATTAATATAGGGTTGCGTGCATGGGTCTTCAGGGGCTGTAAGACAGAGTACAAAAACAGCTACATTACCTATATACTGTATATTGGTACGAGGAGAAATATGTAGAAAGGGGCTACAAATTAACGGTAAAGTGAAATTTGATGTCCTCTGTGAGAGAAATGATGCTTTGAGAATAAAAGCGTGACACTAAGTAGAATAAGAATATGACAACTAACTTATGTTAGTAACAAAACAAGAAAGGTTGGCAGTAGCGCAGCTGTGTTAGTTCAACGTCCGGTCATAAAAGTCGATCTACGTAACCCCCAGGGACTCAACACAAAGATCGTACAGCGGTTCAACAAGGACAATCCTACTCGGTCAACCAGCTGTGCAGATGACCAGCCCTGAATAAGTATTAGTATAGTCCTTTGTTCTTCGGATTTAAAGGTCTGCTATGCATGAATAACTCGGGGTCAACAGATATTCATAATAGGGGCAGTTGGTTGCCAGTGTTTTGTTTGAAAATACGGTTGATATTGTTTGGAATTTTATCTTCAAAGGACATCACAGTTGGGCAAATTCCTTCCATTGTTTATTTGACAGACTATCGTTTTGACAAAGTTTTACCTTATTTTAATGGAAAGGAAACAGATTAGCGTTTATTCCAGCTTTGTCAACATTTTATTGCTTATTTGAACCGAATTATGTCAATTTTGACGTAAATTAAGATAAGCATGTTCTTGTAATTTTCAAATCACTTTTCCCGAAAATAGTGTTAGGTGATTGTTTCTGTGAATTTGATCCTAACGAAATGTAACTTCTCGGCTAATCTAGAGGGAAAATTGAAAATATGTTCTTAAAAGCGCCTGACAAGGTTGAGTTCACCGCTTATGTACACAGTTTCTGTCTGGCTCTGACGTCATTTCATTTTCTACAAATAATGTGTAACAGTTTGGGTAGACCAAAAACTACGCTGCGTGGCCAGTGTTTCCTATTTGAAGAGTTTTGTCCTGTTTATTCGCGCTATATGCCAGCGATACTCTAATGCCTCTGTCAATTGCAACACGGAAGAAGTCGCCATCTTTTTTGCAGGTTGAAAGTTTAAAGGTGAAAGGTCACTATGGCACGTTCAGACGCAAAATGTCGCCGTAGCTTTCAAGGTCACCGTAACCGCAATACGTGCTCTCGTTAGAGGACTTGCGATCGGGTTTCGCCTTCAATTTCTCTGCACTCAATTAACGTTCGGACAAATTCAAATGCTATCAAGTGATTTGTCTGAAGCTTGTTGATGTCGATAATGTGCATGAGACACTCGTTCTCAATCGATCTGAGGCTTATTTTGTTTTACTTTTGATTTGAGACATTATGGTGTAAACTATTGAACTGTCATATGAGATAATTAACCTCGTTCGTGCCAAGAGACGAAAACGTAACCCTGCTCGTTTCAAGCGACGACAATGCCGTCCTCTGGCAATCGCCAACAAGAGATTAAAAGTTGCAATCGCCAAAAAAAGAGATTAAAAGTTGCAATTGTCAACGAGAGATTTAACATCCAGGGAAACGGCCCGAAAGTAGTCTGTTTCTTAATCTTGTCTTTTGGACTTTCACCCACTCCCAGAAACATTTTTGTTTTGGGCTAAAATTTACAGCACTTCATCAGCGCATGCTATCTAATATAAATGGAAACCACTCATTATACAGAACATATTAATGTGTTGCAAATGTTTCGATCTAATTAGAATATTCCTCAAATATTAATTTTCAACAGATGTTGAGAACGTTTGTTTTATATGTTATTCAATTTCTACATGACATATCGAGAATAAATAATTGGGATCGGATTTTTATTGAGCACAAAATTATCAAATACCATTTTGGACATATACCTTTTCCCTCTCAACGTGTTTCTGTTCATCGTGTTAGGTATTATTTCAAAATCACATCCTACTCCATGTTAACAGATTTCAAGCAAGATCGATCTCAACATGGATACAATTAAAATAGAGACGTCATCATTAACGCATTCTGTTACTCTCAACCTACTCCTATGTACGGTAATGGCACAAACTCTCGCCATCCTCTCATCCTAACATTAGCGCTTATAATCAATTCGCTTTTAACCAGATTACTCGCTTCTTACATTATACTCCGGATGCAAGAAGGTCTCCGCGGTAGGTGACCGTGAGTCGAAACCGGTTGACCTTGACGGCAAGGTTGGTCTCAGCTATTCCAACCTCATTCCCGTTCTTATTTTTAGAGCTCAGATGTCATAACAATATAACTTATAGGACAACAACCTAGAATAATGAGGTTCAGAGATTGCAAACTTTCGCCATTCAGGTAAACAGGTAAACATCAACCGCCTAGAGTGACGGCGAGATGTAATTAGTTGTAATTAATGACGTTGCCTGTTTTCCAAAACAATTCTCATTAACAAACCTCATTTGGAAGACAATTGCCAAGAAAAACACATTAACAAGTTACAAATGCATACATCACCTTCGTAATGAGCACACGAATTACACTTCTGTTTTTTTTTCTTCAGTCATGTTTGTGATACCAAGATATATTGGAACTGACTTATAAGTATAACTAAGTATGTGAAGATCAGTTATTGAATCAATACTGACGAATTTGCTGCCTAAGTACTTCAATCCTTGATTCTAACAATGTTTGTCGTTTACATAAGAAATTTGAACTTGTTTTTATATTAATATATCAGGGATCACCCTGGTTCAGTATGAAAGGGAAACAAATCTTCACTTGGCCATATATAATGGGATTTTCAGAGAAAATGGGAAGTTAGAGAAGAAAAATAACAGTTTTGATTTTTACAATGAGACTTTCTCCCCTCTCCCCTTAATATTGATACACCAATGGGTAATTACCGCAAAATCACTGTCCAAAGTGATCCCTGATATATTTAGATACTGAAAGACATGACAAAATTGTGAGATATTAAGAAGATATTAACATTTGCTGCCATTTAGAAGATAAATAGTTGCGTTTGTAAAATTTCGGGCGTTATCATGTTACCCTTTGTTCTTTCGCCAATCATCAATAAATTTTATAACATTAGAAAGACAAATCGTGACAACTATAAATACTATAATTGAGATATTTTAACCACCAGTCGTATAGTAAATGTAAGTTAAAACGTGATAAACAACATCAAAAAAAGTTTTATCTTTCAGGAAATAGTGTTGCCTTGGTAACGTATTAATATAATGGTTTGGTTGAACAATATTTTCGTTCAAATAAATGTGTTATATGACTTTTAAAGAAGAAATTAATTTTGATATTTAAAGAAAACTATTTACTCTTACGTCACCATTGAATATAGGATCTTTTCCACTTTTATATTTCGGTGTCAACACCTCGTGTGTCTTTCGTGACATGATGAATGTAAGAATTACGAACAACATTTGATTGTTTTCTCAGGTAAATAAACAAATAAACAAACAAAACAAACATGGCGATACATCATCTACCTGTGACCATCAAAGATATCTTGTGACGTCTTCTTCATTCTTACGATGTCTGTCAAACATTGTTTGGATCTCTTAGCAGGATAAAAGGAGCATTTCCGATTCTTGTATCTGGACAACGTAAACATTTACATACGTATGAAGGTAATTAGGAATACAAAAATAAACTATCGCTGCTGGGAACGATTTTTAGGAAGCACTTTCTGTCATTCAGCATATCAGATTTAAGCCCTAAGAACTATTAGAATTCCCTGTATACAAAATGAAGACATGAAAACCGGAAGTGATTCATCACTATGTTTGCGAAGACAAAAAATGTCGAATCTAATCTTGCTGTATTTTTTCTCGAAAACCAAGTATAAAACATAAGATAAAATGTGGATTGCCCTTAACCTATGTGTTTTCCATCAATATAGGTAAATCAACTACAAGAAAACGTAAACGTAATGGTTAATGTTCTGTTGAATATACATTCCGGGTAAATGCATTTTTTTTCCCATTAGGCATTTCAATCTGCGTGGGTGTGTTCGATTTTGAGCGTGTCTGAAGTAAACATTTATGAAATATTTTTAAATTAATACTTTATTTTAAAATAAAATTCTCATTTGTAAATTCGGTTTTTCAAAATACATAGGTGATATACTTCACCAAGTTCAGGGGACCCATCCATTATGAAACACAAACCAAACGGCATTTCGTAAGTTCCGTTGTTCCTAATAAAAAAAGACGGAAGATAAAATGATAATTTTCTCTTTGACGACAAATTTCATGAGTTTTTCACCCGAAATGAAACCTCAACATGATTATTTCGGATGATCTGCCAGTTGAAGATCTCAAACAAGCGGTCTTATGTTACTCCAGTTCGAACAAGCCAAAAGCAGAAATCAACTAGATTAGCGTTTGCGGGATACCGCAAAAGCAGAGCAGCCCCTGAACTTTGGGTTTCGCCTTACCCTGTTCCGCCTTTTACAGGCCTCACCAAATTGGGAATTTTCTCGTGACCTTGACCTTTGACACTCAAGGTCACACAATCAATGAACACATTTCATTGCGTATAACATTATTGTAATGAAATAAAGTGTTAAAAATACAATTAATCCATTTTCTCCATATATGTTGACCTTGCTGTGACCTTGACCTTCGACAGTTAGTACCCAAAACTTTTTGAAAATGTTGAACTTCTCAAGAGATAATATATACAAAATCTAAACTTCATAGCACAAAAACTTTTCAAGTTATTGTGTTTAGAAGGAATTGCAATAACTCATATCTCATGACCTTGACCTTTGACCTTCAAGGTCACACAATAATTGAACACTTTTTATTGAGTATAACAATCATGTATTGATTAAAAGTGATCATAGTTAAAATTAAGCATTTTCGCTAAACCATGCTTAAGTCATGACCTTGCTGTGACCTTGACCGTTGACAGATTGTAGCCGAAACCTTTTCAAAAATTTTTACTTTTCCAAGGATGATATATACCAAGTCAGAGCTTCATAGCACAAAAACTTCTCAAGTTACCGTGTTTACAAAGAATTTTGTGGTGATTTTATAACTCGTGACCTTGACCTTTGAACTTGAAAGTGAACATGTCATAATGATTCCCTGGAAGTATTAACATTTAGACATGTTCATGAGTTCTGAAAAGCTAAATGGGATAAAGTTATACCCCAATTTAGTGCATTTTGTAATAACTCATATCTCATGACCTTGACCTTTGACCTTCAAGGTCACACAATCATTGAACACTTCTTTTTGAGTATAACAATCATGTATTGATTAAAAGTGTTCATAGTTAAAATAAAGCATTTTCGCTAAAACATGCTTACGTCATGACCTTGCTGTGACCTTGACCTTTGACGGATTGTAGCCAAAACCTTTTCAAAATTTTTTACTTTTCCAAGGATGATATATACCAAGTGAGAGCTTCATAGCACAAAAACTTTTCAAGTTATCGCGTTTACAAGGAATTCTTAGTGTGAATACATAGCTCGTGACCTTGACCTTTGACCTTGAAAGTGAACGTGTCAAAATCGTTCCCCCGAGGTATGAGGAGTAAGGTATGAATAAGAGTTCTGGAAAGCTTAGGGGAAAAAAGTTATAGCTAGTAGTACGAGTGCGGCGGCGGCGGCGGCGGCGGCGGCGGCGGCGGCGGCGGACGCGGCGGCGGCGGCGGCGGCGGCGATGGAAACTTCACAAAAACTGATAGCAGCCCCGTCCTTAGACGGGGCTGCTAATGATAGGACGTCTGCTTAATGTACTTGCAAGGAGACATCATGCTTTTGAGTAGGTGGTTAGTCGCCATTTTATCCGGTCCGGGGATTTCGGATAAGTCGCAGACGACAAAGTCTATATTGCAGGAGAAGCCTTCAATGCAGACAAAAGTTGTTTTCGCAGACGATAGTTCCTCACAGATGTGTAATGAACTCTTCCAAGGAATCCCCTACGCCAATGTGCGTCATTGTGGGGTATGCTTACGGCAAGTGAAGTTCAGGATCCAGCCCTCTCAAATCACATATGGGAGATGAAGATTACATAAATACAACTTATTATCGCGAACTCATATCTTCCAAAGGGAAATGATGACATAAACAACTCATGTGGTTAGGGATACAACCGGTTTTTTTCTGAATCTTCGTGGCGAAAACGTTTAATCAGAAAAGTTCACAATATGTCTATTCAACCGTATGATGTAAAAAGCAACAACCAAAAATACATCGAGATAACGGTTGTTGGGATGGATTTGTTCGATTTGAATTTGTCACCAATTTCAGCTAGTAACAGATCGGATGAAATAACTTTCACAATAACTTTCTTTTTCATTCTGTCCGTCCGTAATCGATTCGATTCCGGAAACTTCCAAACTAAATACCAAAAATATGGATGTGGCATGTGGATCAGTTAGCATGTGTAGATGTGCCTTTTTGGTATTTAACTTTTGTATATATTTTTTTTAACTCAGATTTTGTTTTTTTGCTGTTTCCATGGAAATAGAACTATGAATGTTGATATGTGACATGTTCCTCTATATTAAACTTAGATAATATCAGATAGATATTCTGATTAATTGGCCCTTACTGGGAGTGCTGCTACATTGCGACTTAAGAAGGCCTTCAGGCAGTTTTCGAAAGTATTTTTTTGCCCAATAAGCACCAGGTCTTATATATTATATATATATACAATCTTGCCACATTAATTTTTCTTATACTAAATTACTAGGCAATGTACTGGCGGGCATGTAGCTGTTATCAAATGTTTTAATTGAACCTGAATTCAAGAAATCCTCGGTCATAAACCTTCATAACGTAACGTCACTGGAGATGACATTTTGACAGATATCGCTCATCATTTCACGCAACAGGTGTTATGATGTCGAGAACTATTGGGTAGCGTTCCAGAAAGTTACCATAACCTTGGGTTTCCGAACTTTCGTTATAGAAATATATTATAAGTTCCTCTGTGATAGGGTGAGATATACGCATTCCTACTGGCTTTGGCTAGAGGGATATCTCTTTGGTCGAACTGATAGAGTGTAGAACTCTCAACCCGGTGAAGGTGGTCTCAAAACCACTTCTGTTACACCTCTACGAACCCAGTCAAGATCGGACCTATTCAAAGTAACACGTAACACGTACAAGGCATAGGGCAAGCAATTTCATAATCTGATAAATCTTCACTGGTTAGATTGGAGGTTTTATTACCGTGCACCAAGAAGATCATATATTGTACATGTGGTACTGATCCACCTCTGATGTTAGAAATAAATGCCATTTAGAACAAATGTAACTATCTAAATGGCATTTATTTCTAATACATTAAGCATTGGGAGCTGTGCCAATTAACATCTATCAGAGGTCATCAGGTAATGAATGTAACAACAGCTTAACTTTCGCTTGTTGGACCTCCATTTTTGAATGGCGAGTTGGTTAGCTGTTGGTATGGTCATTGCTGGTGGTGTTGCCTGACTCGGAGTGTGTGGGTTCGAATCCCGCATGGGACTCGGCCCGAAAAAGTACAAGAATCTGTACTATTGAGGATAATGCGATCCCAAATATAACAATGCTACACCTCTGATATGTGCGTATCTGCATATCCAGCATACGATGATAAATATGCAAGCAGTTGAAATCAGTACGTGTAACATTTTCGCATCCACCAAACCAAATGAAATATCAAATACTTGATGTCTCTTCAAATTTGATGTATTCATTTACTAAATTCGATCTTCATAGGGATTTGGATGGACTTGATTTGACTTGGTTTCATATAAAGCCTTGAGAAGGTTTTCATGAAATGGACGTTCAACGTCTCTCGACGAAAGACTCCCATTGACCGTACATGCAACTTCATTCTGCCTAATCGGCCTGCACATTTCAACAATTAAAACATACGAACTACACATAATAAAATTTTCGGAAATATAGGAAAAATAGCTCTAAATTAGTATATTTGTTTAAACCGTATCAGCATCGATGTCACAACCTTCTGTCGGGTGTTTGGGTGCGCTTAACCGTGAGAAAGTTCATTGTCAAAACCTACAAGTGTTTTATGAATGGGAAGGTGAAGTAACATATCGTATGTCCGTTACGCTACAGTGATAAGGCCATGTGGCCATATAGGACGGTAGATTTTGATTGGATATCTATGACAACGAAATTCACCCGCTCAATTGAGTGGACACCCGAAAAGCGTCACCGACGTAAGGTCAAGAGTAGATTATTAAGATGGTCACGTGGTGTTTGTGCATTACTTGCCTTAATCGTCTGTAATCACTGACGGAGCCATCTGATGGTTCACACACTTCGTCAGTGTCTTGATCCTCGAAAGGCGGGGTCGTCAAATTTCGGGCAATCTTAAAAACAGGAAGTTGGTTAGAGTTGGTTTAAACTGGTTTCAGCAACAGAACACAAAAGCCGATCACACGTGGCCAGACGATAAGTTTGTGATGGCTTCCAAGAGCTGAAAGTTTCCGGATTTAGTGTCACTTTGTTGGACGTTGACAGATAACAAGCTGTTGATGAGAGAACCAAACATTTCTGCATTTAATGTCACAGGATTTGTTGTTTGTGGTCGTACAGCGACTTTTCAATCACGGTTCAAGCACTGGAAATTTCCTGATTTGGTGTCATACGTGATAGGAATCTCTATACCTTTCATGAAGTGTCACGTTACTGAATTTATATTCAGCATATGACTCTAGCACTATCACAAATACTCACGTTTTTATAGGAATATGCAAGCTTTTGCTCCAATGTAATCGTGCGTGGATAACCGAAGTCTGCACAGATTGTGAAATTCGTCCATATGAGGAGAAAATGATTTAAACAAAAGTTATTTCAAAGTACACGTGGCAGGGTAACCATAGCTTTGTGTATATTTTGGAATTGTTTGGAATACCGCAAGCAAGAGAGTGTTTATATGGTTTGTTTACGCTGATGCAATAGTCCAGTATTGAGTTCTTCAAATCCAGCCAAAGCGTACAAAGAGGTCACTTTATCTTCTCTGATTTCCTAACAAAAGAAGGTCACCGGGGAAAGTATAAATCATATTGGCGTGAGGGATAAGATCAAAACACATTCTTCGCAAGATGGCGGATACCTACCAAGCGGTGAACCGGCGGGATTCGAACACTGGACCCGAGGAAACCAATTCTGTTGAAAACGACCCCGGTGGAGTCAAACTTCTTCCAAAAATAAGTCTTCTGAACGGATGTACTGTCATAGTTGGAAGCATAATCGGTTCTGGGATTTTCGTAAGCCCCAAAGGAGTCCTTATGTATTCAGGGAGCATCGGGGCTTCTCTAGTTATTTGGCTCTTGTGTGGCCTGTTTTCCATGATTGGATCTTACTGTTACGCCGAACTCGGTACGTCCATCTTACGATCTGGCGCCGACTATGCGTACATCTTCGAAGCCTTCGGACCATTCGTCGCCTTCGTACGACTTTGGGTGGAGTGCATCATCGTAAGGCCTTGCACTACGGCAATAGTTGCTCTTACGTTCGCCTATTACGTCATCGAACCTTTGTTCCCCGGATGTGATCAACCAGATGTAGCTGTTCGTATTTTGGCTGCAATTTGCATACGTAAGTGACACATTTTGATCTCGTATGTCCTAATTTGAGAAACCGGAAGTTGAAATGTTTCAGCTGTGTATCAATCTTACGCTGTCGTTATTTATTTTTTAAAGTGGTATCAGTTATGTTTGTTTTAGAACTTTTAAACTCTTTTACAGAAGAGTAGGCCTATGTTCTTTTCGGTCCTTCCAATTGTTTGCTCTCAAATGAAAAACGAAAGTAGAATTGGTGGGTATATGATTGGTTTAAAAACTGATCACAGATTAAGACCTACCCTCTATCGTCTTGCTATAAAATTCTTTATCTTTATTTTGATATTCTATCTCATTCTGATATTTATGCTTTGTTTTTAATCATAACTTAACCGTATTTATATCAGAAACAATTCCCACAACAGTTGTATGGCTAGGTATGCTTCTAAGAAGACTACTGTAGAACAACTTCTTTAAATACTGGTTACTTTTATCAAATCATGTTGTGGTCATGCTTCTTCGTGTCCTCTTGTTCTTTTAATTAATGATTTTTGACGATTTTTAATTTGATTATTTATTATATTTTAAATCTTTTATCTTAAATTATTTCTTCAAATGTATTATTTCAAGTATCTTAAATATATTTACGAAGGTATAATCTCACAATCTTCACTCTTGTAATTTATTTAAATTTTAACGTTAGAAATGTTCGCACTATCTCTAAAAATAAAAGAATTCTTTGTCAATAAGGCTTCTCCATGACAACCGAACCCAGTGCATGCAATTTAAGAAGGTTTATTGTTTACACATGTCAAGTGATTGTTGACCTTTCGCAGCGTGTCTGGATAGAGAGGTCAAGTGACCTTAACACACATAAGTTTTGGCGGGAGAATGTGGGATTATTTCAATCTACTTACGTTATCAAATTATTACTCTGTGAGTGTTGTTTTGTGGATTTAGGTATACTGTTGTTGATGTCAACACTTTCAACATGTTTTTATGAAAATTAAATTGAATTGGTAAATGAAAAGCCAGAATAATTATAAATCACTACACTAAAAAATTTATTGTTTGTAACAATGTGTGAAAGTCTGTTGTTCCATCCTGCCAAATCATGTCTTTCACACAAATCTGTAAATAAAACTTTATTTTTTTGTCATTTCAAAGTTACGTATCCTTCATGAAAATTATTTTACAAACATAACCCTAGGTCAATTAATGTCAAGGTCATATGATACATCTGCTGATTTGGATATCTCTGTTATGTCTGTCATGGTGTAATTCTACAAAGTATTAAAATGCTCCTTATTCCTTCAGTAACAAGGATATTTGCTCAACTCTTTTCAGCTTAAAAGCTTTTATGACTTAATGGCTGCATCACTTAATTCATCATTTAGGATGCTTGCTTGATTGTCAATCAATCTCTTCAAATATTTGCATTGACTCAATGAGGTTTATCAATATTGAAATTTTGTAACTCCTCATTTACATTTGTAATAGAACTTCAAAGGTTCAAAGAGAGTATTTTTTAATTTCATAAAGAAATCCATGTTTCATATTTTATCCAAATATTAATATATGTTATCAGGAAATGTTTGTTTTTGCAAGTCTGCTGTCTGCTTAGCCTGTCATTTTGTCAGCTTTAAACTTTATGTTCTGGGTATAAATCTAAATTTAGGCAGCATTCTTTCCTTATCAACCCTACTTTGCCCAATTTAAAGTACATGATTATTAAATTTGTTGAAGATAATAAGATTTAAACAAGTTATATTTGATACTTGTTTTTACGAAATATGAAAATATTAATGAGAACAATAAAAAGGAGCTTTTGACTAGCTAAGAATAAAATTTATGTTTTGGGTTCAGTTCAGTATTGTTGCTTATTGATTTTGTTTATCATGTCGCATTAGAGATAAGCCCCTGTTGTAAAGCTCTTTTCATAAAACTATTCATAATATCTTTATATTGATTATGTTCATAGGCATTTTACAAGCCTGTATATCAATAACATTTTAACCCTGTCAATACTTTCATGTTACATTAACCTATTTTTTTATCATATCAGTTCTGACTAAATAAGGTTCTGAATTGATATGTCTTCGGCTACCCCTCTACAGTTAGTAAATCAAAATTTAATTTGTTAAACACGTTATCAGTCTTCAGGATTTAAGAGAGTTAAGGTCATGTTATAATATCCATGGTTGCCACATAGCCTTTCTCATTGTCAGTTTACCATTATTCATAGTTAAAATATTTATTTTGCATATGGAATTGTCATTATTCTTAGTTTATAAAATGTTAAATTTGCTTATGGAATTATCCTTCCTTCTTTAAAAAACTTACAAAATTTATAGTTCAATGGTTGAATCACTTAGAAAACTGTTAGTACTGAGGTTAAATAACATCATTGTTGGTAATACTTTGGTTGAATTTCTAAGATTTATTCAAAATATGTTGTTGAATTACCTGATTTATTCCAAGTTCTATGATTGTAATCATTTTAATCCCTTTTTGTCTGAAATAGGGCAAATGGGTATAGAGTTAACCCAATAATGTCAAATGCTTGAAAATAGTTTTAATGATCTATACCAAAATGTCGCTACTATAAAAAAAACAAGTTGTTCGTCCAAAGAATTTTCTTCCTTCCTACGCGGTGGTGTAGTGGTAAGCGTGCTGGCCTATCACGCCAAAGACCCGGGTTCGAATCCAGGTGGAGACACCAAAGATTTCTGACCTGGGCTTTACACCGTGTTGTGTCCTTGGGCAAGGCACTTCATCCACATTGCACTCAGTCTACCCAGCTGTACAATTGGGTACCTGAATACGGGAAGTACGGACCTATGTGGTCGCGCAAAGCGCTTAGTAGCGGCTTTGAAAGTACTTCCTTCAGGGAAATAATGTACAGCCAATGAGCAGTGCTTGCACTGGATATTACAGTGTTTAAAATATAGCCCGTCCGCCAGTCCTTGACTGGCTACTTTTTGCCAGGACTGGCTACATTTTGGTCAGGACTGGTAACTTTTCAAATATTTTCTTTATTTTCCCCTAAGGAATTGACCAATTAATTTTCAGGACGGGCTAGGTTTCCAATCTATTTTATACACTGGATATTAGGCTTAAAAATGCTCATTATTATTATTATTATTATTCCTTAATGGGAAAGAAGCCCTTTTTCAGGCAAGAAAGGTTTGACAAGTCTAGAGTGTCTTGAATTTAGGCCAATATTGAGGATTGTTTAGGCTAAAAGAAACTCTAAAATAAAATTTCAGAATAAGTTTTTTAAAGAAATCCATTTCAGGAGTGAGACTGTCAACATGTTGAGTAAATCGTTTTTGGATGAACTTGTTTAAGTGGGTCGCTGATTATGCAATTATTTGCCAGTGAAATATTTGTTGTTCTGTTTTCAGTTTTCTGTTACCTAACAATCTTTTCAAGATTTCAAGTCAATACAATGCAATACAATGCAATACAATGCAAAGACTGGGTGCAGATGAACTTAATTATGGAGATTGACTTGAAATTTCTTTGATTTGGTGTACCATGTTTCATTAATTACATGCTTGCCTCGATTTAACGCCCTTGCATATCACAGGGTTCGAAATTAGCACTAGCCCGGTAGCCCATGGCTAGTGCAAAAGATGCTGGGCTAGTAAAGTGCAATGACTAGTAGTCCGAAGGACTAGTTGAATTTGAAGAAAATATGATTATATCGGTGTATTTGGCTAGTTATGCTAAGGTCACACTTACGCGATGTCATAGACGTGCTTATTACGAGGTGCGGATTATCGTAGTAAAAGGTATTTTATACTGTTTACAAGAACAAGATACGATGTACCGCGAGTGTATCACTAACACAATACGTTCACATCAAGCGAGACTTACGTTATTACTCAGATTTGCGTGCGTGTTTGTCAAGAAAGGGGCGTGTTCACAACGAATGACGTAAGAGCTGCTACGTGCTTAAAACGTTGATATCACGATGTAGCCGTGTTTTATACGACATGATATCTCCTTATCAATGTTGGTTTCAGACACGTTACTTCTCTTGGCTAGATGAAACAATACCAGTACGCCTACAGGGAAGGTCCATCATGGATGTCGACGTTTCATCTCTAGTTAAGCTAGTAACAGTTGTTACTGTCGTCACTAAGCATTTCAGAAAGAAGTATCATATGGGTGCGACAGGGTTCGGGTAATCCTTATCTGCCCCAACTTTTGATATTCCGGGTTGATGATCTAACTGTCTAGTTATAACGGGGAATTAACTCTAGGCAGAAGTAATCCAAAGTCCTTGGAATAGATATGCATATAAGTATTTACAGAAATGACTTACATAACAACATAGATACAAAATGTAAATAACAGCTGGATTTCCATTCCAAGGGCATAAAAATCCAAATAGTAACTCAGCCCCCGGAGTAGTCTTGAGATGTGTTAGGTATGATTCCCAAACTGCAGCTAAATATTCGAATTTCTAACGGGGTTTATAAAGCTAAAAGAAGGTAACCTCTCATTGGTCAAACTTTTGATGTCGGTAGGTATTTCTATCATCCTAGACTACATCTACTAAAGTTACTGTCAGTGTCAACTTTATATCAAAGGATTTAGAACTAGAAATAGCAAATATGTCTACCATTTATATGAATATTATCTCATTTTGTAGCTAAAGGTGAATGTGAATATGGGAAAAGTTGTCGATTTCGAAAATATTGAAATAATTATATTGTATGTCATTAATGATATTTACTTTTACGTTTTTATTTGTTGTTGTTACTTTGATATTTCTTTAAAGTTGATGATATACTTCTCCAATTGGAGACGCCTACAAAACTCTCCAATATCAGTACAGGCAGGCAAGCAATACCATTTTTGGCATTATTCCTGAAACTTGCAACGATAAAATCGAAGCGTTTTCTAGAGAATTTCTGGAGGTAACTTTTGACTACTGCTTTTGCATTAATTTAAAAGTTATTTCAATGAATCTATAAGCACTTGCTAAATGATACTTTCATATTTTAGAAACAAGCAAAGAAGTGAGTGTGGCTCACTTTTACCCCCGACTGTGCAACCCTGACCAACTTAATTATTTTTCACTTCCAAAGTAGACGTCTCTTGCACAGCATTTGACCCCCAAAAAGGAGGAATTGAATGAATGAAGAATGAATGTTTTTTCTGCAATTGGTCAGACGAAGTAATTTCTCATAAAATGTACATTACTATCTCTTGTAACTCTCATCTTTTATTTTCATCTCTCCTAGTAAGGAAAAAATGAATTATGTAGATTTGAAAAGAATACCAGGATGAATAGTGTTCCGCAAACAGTCAGACAAATTGGTCGTGGTTATAAAAGAAACTCATCCTTTTATTTTTCATTATTCTTCCAGTGTCCATCAAATGAGGATGAATGGAAAAATGTTGTTGATGGATTTTCCAAAAGATGAAATTCCATAACTGACTTGGTGCACTAGACAGTAAACATATAGCTATTAGAGCGCCTTCTGGATTTTGTTCCCTCTATTTTAACTTCAAGGGGTTCCACAGCATCGTTCACATGTCATTAATGGACAGCGAATATAAGTTTCTTGATGAGGAGGTTGGAGCTAATAGAGGGTATGGCTGCCATTTCAATAAACAAATAATTTCAATAAATCTACCAGTGAAAATGAAACTAGGTAAACCTATCACAGTTAACTTTCAAACTTGAGTGATAACAGACAATCTGACTATTGATATTTGTAATCAATTCTTCATTTAAACCATAATTTGGTGTTAAGAACGTTTCCCAAAGCAAAAAAAGCAAACAACCTTTTATCAGTAGAAGCCACTGAACAACTTTTATGACATCTTAATTTATTTGAATACGCCCTATACTGGTAAACTAATTATCTGATTTGCCTTTTGGGGGTTACTGTTCCATTTTTCGTAAAGAGCACTTTAATATCGTGATAAACACTTAATGGTGTCTTGTTAAAGACGCTTTATACTCGTTATCAACTCTTGCAGTGAACGTAACACATTCGCAATTAGCACTTCCTATTCGTATAGTTGACGGGAGCATCGTAATAACAATTTGTTCACGATAATTCTACGATAAACAAGAGTAGAGTACGATGTTACACGTATGCACCACGTGCATAATGCGTGTATTTCACGATGTTTCCCGATGATCTCGAAAGTTTTGAGCATGTTCAAAACTTTTTACTCAATCGTAGCTAATTACGACCTTCGCCGAAATGCCACGTGCACATCGAGTTCGTTGTAAGTGTGAATGGCGTGTGTATCCGGAACATATAGGTGCATATCAAGATGAAGTTGCACGTGATACATCGCGGATGACATCGTGTAAGTGTGACTGTAGCATTAGAATATCTTTGGGCTGGTGTTCTAAGAAATGCACTAGTCCGAATGGCTTGTACCCCAATTGGACTAATTTCGACCCCTGTATCATCTTAATCCCTGAAATAAAATAAAATAAATGCCTGCCTTAATTAAACGTCACAAAAACCCAGTTTTATACATCAAAATTTCTTTGTTGAATTATCTGAAATTTTACAAATAGTCTGTACGGTATCCCTTATTACGAAATAAACGCCTGCCTTGAATAGAAGCCTGCCTCAATTAGGCACCTATGGTGTAGACTGTTGCAAAATAATAGACAACCAGCGTGTTATTAGGGATATACGGTATGTGTCAGTTTTTGCTGATTTGAAATCAATATGTCTGAATTTTGTTTATGCAGAAATATTCCAGGCATGACTATTCATAAACCTAGGTCTAAGCAGGATTATTTCTTTTGCTGAGGAGAGTTTCATCTTGATTAACAGTCATCTGCCTGAACAGAAGCTTGTTTTTTTCTCATAAATATAATTTCTTTAAATTTTCTAAAAAATATTGTGTTATTCCGAGAGCATTATCATTATCTGAGGGTAAAAATGTTCAATATTAAACATGACTATCCATGTTTCTATATGAAATTATCAAGTATAAAGCATAACATTCTGGTAGCCTTTAAAGGGGCAGTAGCACGTTTTTACGGGGAATATAAGGTGATGTCAGGAAAATGGAAATAAATGGTTCCCATTGAAAGACAATATATTCAAACTAAATAAAGCAGTAATAAATCAAACATATAATGTAAGGTTTAATCATGCGATTCCGTTTTCTTACACAAAATGAATTAAAGGTGTTCACACAAAAATGGCCGCCAATGGACTTTATGTGAATCTGTTATTGGTATTATGATTATGGATATTGGTTTTTGTAATGAGATTTTTGACACTTGTCAAATTAATACATTAAGTATTAATGTGTTTCTATCAGTGAAAAATTATGAAAATACATTTTTCAAAAAACGTGCTACTGATCCTTTAAATGATTCTTTTCAGATTCATTGAAATATGAATATTATCTTTTTGAAATACATAAAACATTAATAGATATTGATATGGATGGTAGATAGATATATACATATATTTGCAATTATTACACAACAGGTGTCATTTCAATCATACAAATAGTATTAACAAGAAATTAGTTTATTTCACAAAATTTAATAATTGATTATTTAAAATAATATTAATTGAATATAGTGCAAACGGGTTCCCTTTGGAATCTGGATTTGACCATTTGTTTCTTAATAGTTATAATTCATTCCAGCTAGCCAAGTATACCAACATTGATTGTCTGCAAAGTTGAGATAAAATATGTACATCTAAAGAGGCAGTAGCACGTTTATTGGGGGGACTGTAAGTTCACATCAGGGGGGGGGGAAATCTCAAGTGTTGGGCTATAAGTTGATCTCGAGACTTAAGGATTGCATGAGACTTAACACAATATATAATATATTATTATTTATTGTAGTTCAGGAGCTGTTTATTGCAACATATTGTAGTTCAGGAGCTGTTTATTGCAACATATTGTAATTCAGGAGCTGTTTATTGCAACATATTGTAATTCAGGAGCTGTTTATTGCAACATATTGCAATACAAACTGTATAAGTACAGCCCTTAACTTTATAAGGATCTTCTGATATCAATATCAAATATATCAACAATTGTTGACTGTAAATTCAAATATTGGCTTAGTTAGGTTTGCACTCTTAGCAATATCTACTGGTTTAATGTAAGCAGAAATATTTTGTTATTTTGATGATGGAAAAAAGTAAAGAAAAGTGAATTTATTGTTGAATGAAGAATATATTTTATGTCACAAAACATCTATGTTGCTGCTATCAGGTTTTGTGCAGTTTCCGTCGCCGCCGCCGCCGCCGCGCACATACTAATGGCTATAACTTTTTTCTACTAAGCTTTCCAGAACTTGTATTCATAACTTACTGCTTATACCTCGGGGGAACGATTTTGACATGTTCACTTTCAAGGTCAAAGGTCAAGGTCACGAGCTATAAAATCACTAAAAAATTCCTTGTAAACGCGATAACTTGAAAAATTTTTGTGCTATGAAGCTCTTACTTGGTATGTATTATCCTTGGAAGAGTAAAAAATTTTGAAAAGGTTTTCGCTACAATCTGTTCAAGGTCAAGGTCACAGCAAGGTCACAACTTTAGCATGGTTTTGCGAAAATGCTTTATTTTAACTATGAACACTTTTAATCAATAGATGATTGTTATACTCAATGAAAAGTGTTCATAGATTGTGTAACCTTGAAGGTCAAAGGTCAAGGTCATGAGATTTGTGTTATTTAAATGTGCAACTAATTTGGATATAACTTTATCCCATTAAGCTATTCAGAACTCATAAACATGTATAAGTGTTTACACCTCTGGGGACTTAGAATGACATGTTCACTTTCAAGGTCAAAGGTCAAGGTCACGAAATATAAAATCACTAAAAAATTCCTTGTAAACGCGATAACTTGAAAAGTTTTTGTGCTATGAAGCTCTTACTTGGTATATATCATCCTTGGAAGAGTAAAAAAATTTGAAAAGGTTTTCGCTACAATCTGTCAAAGGTCAAGGTCACAGCAAGGTCACGACTTTAGCATGGTTTTGCGGAAATGCTTTATTTTAACTATGAACACTTTTAATCAATAGAAGATTATTATACTCAAATAAAGAGTGTTCATTGATCGTGTAACCTTGAAGGTCAAAGGTCATGGTCATGACATTTGTGTTATTACAATGTGCAACTAATTTGGATATAACTTAATCCCGTTAAGCTTTTCAGAACTCATAAACATGTGTAATTGTTTACACCTCTGGGAACTTAAAATGTCATGTTCACTTTCAAGGTCAAAGGTCAAGGTCATGAGCTATAAAATCACAAAAAAATTCCTTGTAAACGCGATAACTTGAAAAGTTTTTGTGCTATGAAGTTTAAATTTGTATATATTATCTCTTGAAAATTACACAATTTTGGAAAGGTTTTGGGTACGAACTGTCAAAGGTCAAGGTCACAGCAAGGTCAACAAATATTGAGAAAATGGATTATTTTAACTTTAAACACTTTAATTCGATACATTAATGTTATTTTCAATGAAATGTGTTCATTGATTGCGTGACCTTGAGTGTCAAACGTCAAGGTCACAAGAAAATGCCCAATATGCTGAGGCTTGTAGAAGGCGGAACAGGGTAAGGCGAAACCCCAAGTTTCGGGGCTGCTCTGTTTTTGCGGTGTCCCGCAAACACTAATCTAGTTTTAGCTATATATTTATGATCACGAGGCATAAGTACGGTAAGTCTCATGAATAGTGGCTTCGCTTAGCTAGATATTTATTTTGTGTATCTTAAATATACACACAAGACAAGACAACATGGCTACTGTTGAAAATAATCTTTTGGCCTTCTTTTATGAACAATTGTAGAGTATGTCCTATATTCTCGTAAACATGAGCTTAATTGTTCATTCATGCATGAAAAGTATACAAAATGGTAGTCGTGATGATATTTTGTGGTGTTTGTGAATCGTGATACTTAATTTGACGATACATTTATAGTGATACATTCTCTGTATCAGAATACATATTTTTCACTCTTAAACAGCTAATTTTGCCTAAAATTCAGAGTATTTATCAAAAGGTAATGTTTTATTTTGTCAGAAACCTTAAATAAGTGTATTTGGATTTTTGAGGTATTTTGTATCGAGTGTATCGAGATATCGAGATATGTATCTTGTTATGAAAAATCTGTATCGTCACACTTCTATATTACCTTGAATATTGTTGTCTCAATAAACTGTTGCATATTAAATGACAACAGGCTATCAGAGCTCTTTAATTACTTGTACAGAACTCAATTAGAACTTAATGTATCAAAAACAAAGGAACTCATCATAGATTTTCGAAGAAATAAAACAGCAATTAATCCAGTCAGTATCAATGGAGATGTTGTCGAGGTAGTGAGTAGTTATAAATATCTTGAAACTGTAATTGACAATAAGTTAAATTTCTCTGCAAATACAGACCGCATTTATAGTAAGTGCCAATCTCGCCTTCATTTTCTCAGGAAACTACGATCCTTTCACATTGACTCAACTATTTTGGACCTTTTCTATAAAACGTGTGTGCAATCTGTCCTCATGTTCTCTATACAGTGTTGGTTTGGCTCTCTGTCTTTGACAAATAGAAATAAATTAAATAAGATAATCAAACAAGGAGAAAAAATTGCTAATCGTACCTTTCAGAGATTAGATGAACTTCATGAAAAACAAACTAGAAATTTAGCTTCAAAAATTATTAGTGACCCTTCACATGAATTACATGATTGTTTTGAAATTTTGCCATCTGGTCGTCGGTATAATGTGCCGACGTGCAAAAGCAAACGCTTTAAAATGTCATTTGTGCCCTTGTCCATTTCAATTCTTAATCATCGTTAAATTGTTCACTATCACACTATTTGTGCATTTGTAAATATTTGTATGTTTCATTTGTATATATTTGTATATATGTTTGTGTATTTATTTTGAATATTGTTATAAAATTTTGAATTTCATGCTCACTTAAATGTAACACAAATTCCTTAACGGGCAATAAAGAATTATCTTAATTAAATGAACATTAAACATAATATTGATCCAGGTGAGACTGTGTAGTGGTTGTCGATGTGAGCTTAGGAAATATAAAGTCAATAAACCAGTTTGATTTAGCCTATTTTACTTGCCTGGAAGTTGAAGTCAGCAAGGATTTTTTTAATGATTATACATTTTCAGTTCATTAGTTTTATTTCATTAGGGATCTAAATTAATATTTGAGATTTATTTTCAAAGGGAAGCAAAAAAATCTTTTTTTATCAGATATGAGATAGGCTCTGTCCATCTGTTCTGTTTGTCCATCCTGATTTTTTTTTCGGAGCAGAACTCCAAAATTGTAAGACCTAGCTCAATGAAACTTGGTTTTCTATCAATCATTTTGTGAAAATGTGCCTTTTTGGGTTTGCAACCTCTTCGGATTCTGTTTTTTGGCAGTTGCCATGGAAATGTTATTCAGAATATTGTTAGAAGAAATCAGCAATTTACAACGCCAGAAATAGGAGACACTTAAGATGCATAGTCACGGGTTATTTTTTTAAAGATATTCCAAATGGCAGGGGATATAGACGACTCTTAATATGTGCTGTTTAATATTCTATTAACCATGAATATATATTTGTTCTTTTCTTTTCTCTTCTATAATTGTCTTCTCTTTATTAGGTACTGTGATCTTGTTGTTGGATGTAAGTAATCGGAGAGTCAAGGCGTTTAGTCGTGATGTACTATGGCTGCCATTTTCTTAGCTTAATTGTATTACAGCTGTAGTCAGTGCTACTTTGTAAGTGTTAAACAACGAAAGTGATTTATTATGACAAAGTTCATAAATAAATCATGAAGTTAAGATGTAAGAGAGAAACATTTGGTCTATTCAAAGCAGTATGGTAATTTTTTACCCACTTTTACCAGACGTTTATTTTCACTGGGCACTTAATGAATTATGTTGAAACGTTCTTATTTCCTCTGGCCTTTCAACGTATCCTCCAAGTCAAAGGTCAGAAAATGTCATTGTTTAGGTAAATAATGACGTGAAAAGAAAATTGTAACATTGCAGTCTCGTTAAATACAAACTTGATTTTTATCATGTTAACCATTTGAATTAAAGTATAAATGTATTTACTATGATTTTTCAGATATTTTAGATTTTGTATTGATGAAATAAAGTCGTTCTTGTGTACTGGAAAATTTATGAGTTTTAAAATTTTGTTTATCTGTTTTATGTTAAAAAAACAATTTTGTTTGCCAGGTTTGAATTGAAACATATCTAAAAGCATACAGTCAGTCAGAAAATACACACTGTTAATTACATTTGTTATCCAAATACAACATGATGCTGTATTCCCATTAGGAGAACAGGTCATTGTTAGCAAATGTGTATGTAGTGAAAGTTGATAGTCCTCTTGGCAAATGGGTTGTTTCCATAATGATTGCAGACAATTAGGCCCAAACACCAAGTCAGGTTTGAATCCCAAGAGAAATAGAATCTGTAACTGAGTTTAGCAACCAGAGGCTGTGAAAGTTGTTTAGAATGAAGAATTTCCATTATTTAACAAACAGTTTCTGTAGCAATCTTTGTAAGGACTTAAGCAGTAGGTCCTTCAAGCACTTGAAGGCACTTAAAGCACGTTAACAAAGGACCTGTGTTTCTGTCATACTAGTTGTTAGTCAACTATGTCTACACTTCATTTTGCAGTGCTTCTTGTTGAAAATGAGTGTAAATTTTGATTCCATTTTGTGTACACAAATTAAAGGGGAAGAAGCATGTTTTTAAAAAAAAAAATTATTTTCAATTTTTCACTGATAATTAATTGTATGTTAATTCTTAATGTATTATTTTGATAGTGTCCAAAATCTCATTCCATAAACCAATCATCCATAGTCAGAGGACAAATCATAAAGATTCACATTAAGTGCATTGGGTGATTGGCCGCCATTTTTGTGTGAAAATTATTAGCCTGACTTTGAGGATTTATGCTACTGGTAGAAACAAACCAAATTTACTCTTTAATGTCATAGATCATCTGGACAGACTCTTTTGGGACAAAGACGTGAGCGAAAGAGAAATATAACGCCTTCAGTTGTTGTAATACTTCCTTAGGGAAATAGCACGTCTGATGCTCTATGATCCATATTTAGTCAGGATTGATAACAAATCGATAGATGGATGATAAATCTGGTGACAATGTCAGGTTGGTGACTTGGGGCTTTCCTGAGCTCATTCCTCAAGCGATGTTCCGCGATGATTGTAAGATTTCAGATCCTGAGAGTGATTTTTTATCAGAAATATCTATGGGTCCTGTATGATGAAATAAGATTTGAGACCTTTTGAGATGACCTAGTGATCTTTTTAGATAGTGATGTGTGATGATGGTTGTGATGATGAGTTTTGATGTCCTTGGTTGACATTTGTTGAACTATCCATTGATATTATGTTGGCATAATGATAACTTTTGATAACCGATTAGATATATTGATAGTAGCTCATGTTGACAATCTTGACATAAGGCCAAGAAAAAAGTATTTTGTTCTGGTTTCTACGTCACTTTCAAACCCATGCAACAAGCCATTTTTCTACCAAAAACATTATTTACGTATTGTTAAACTTTAAACTGTGAACGTTTAAAATGTTACTTGTTTCTGTTAAATATTAAAATGTGAATGTTTAAAATGTTACTTGTTTCTGTTTGTGAAAGCCTACAAAGATGCTTTTTTTGTGCAGTAATAAAGTGAAACATAATATAAAAAAACCCATAATTTTGAAATAATTTTTTTTATCAATTAATGGAGATTTCAATATAGATCTACTGATTTGGTTAAAACGCACAAACACCCCCACAACCCCCCAGCCATCATCCCCCTGCTGAAAAACCCAAACAGCAAAACAAACACACAATTCAAGTTCATAAAAAAAATAAATTCAAATCAAAACTTTATTTAACTACAATCAAAGATTAATATACATTTCATATTCTTTCTTAATGCAATTTCTTTTCAAAACATATAAAACAAGAGTTGAAACCAACTACCTGTATTTTATGTGGGGAAAATAATCAGTGCGTAAAATGCAGCCATTCTACATAGAAATATGTATCAATATAATTCCTAACCCATTAAACATCATAAACAAGAGAAACAATAAACGACTACGCAACAAATTTAACGCACCAGTGCCTTACATCACGTAGACACTCGGCTGTGTATTAACAGACTGACGGCTAATTTAATAATGGCGATGGTATTGATTGATTTTCCTCAACTATCGTAGAGCTACCTTTGCGAGTCTGCCCTATTAAATCTGTGGCCCTGATGCGTCTAAGAGTAGGCTCGTATAATTAATCGATAGTGTTACAGGACCCCCTCAATCGTATTTGAGTAATGAAGAAAGTTCTCTTTGTACCTTTGAGGATCGACTGTCGGCAGTCTGTCCCAGATTGGTAGGGAATGAGTTAAGAATGACACGAGGTCCAAGGTGACTTTGAGACATCAGCCTGTTACAAGGGCACTCGTTATTAAATTATGGAAACAGATATGTGCATTTTGAAAAGCTGAATTTTGAATAAATGAAATTTTTAGATTTAATCTGAATTTTGACAGCCATAGAATAATATTTTTACATTTGTTTATAGAAGTGTTGTTTTTTTTAAAAGTCATTAAAATCTTAATTAAAGAAAAAATGTAAAATGAAATTGTTGGTTTGGTAAATAAATGTTCATAATATTAGTAAAATGAATAATGTCTGTAGATGTAACATCTGTTTCACAAACTAAAAAATGTTGATGGCAAATTATGTTTCATAGGTCATTTTGAAATGTCATTGTTTCAAAAAACAATTTCTTCTCGACATGAAGTTTTTTTAAGGTAATAATATGTTCAGAGATTTTAATTATTTTCCTGTTATGATATCAGGATGGAATTGGATTTGGTTAAACTTGTAAGAAACACTGGCATATTTTTGATAATCCTAACAATTACTCCTGCATACAAAAAGGCTACTTAATTCAGGTTGCGAAATTGAAATAACCTTTAATGAGTTATCACAAGCTGCAGAGTTCATGCATGTGTTCGATTTTATTGCTGAGTGGGCGTTTTCAAACTGATCGGCTAATTTCGTCGATTGATTTATCCAAGCGCAGCACATCGCTAGAATAGACGGCATTGTCTCTAAGAATAACCTTACTTGATTCTAATTCAGTTTTCGTGTAGTAACCATAGTTATTTAGATCCAGATGTAGTAGAAAGGTGAATACAGGGATGCTTACTGAGAAAATGGAGTTTTGGAAGGAAAATAGTTTTGGACATACAGCGGGTGGCCATATTATTAGGTACAAGCGATGTCATTCCCATAGAGTTGCATGTTAATTAACATATTGAAGAATAATTATTATAATTTTTTTTCTGTTATTGATTAATTTTTTCAATTGCCATATACAAGTTACAGTGATAATATGTGATGTGAATATTGTATATATCTGTTTTTATCTTTGCTATTGTTTATTTACTGGAGCACTGTATAAGATGTAAAACAAATTTTCCTTTGGGATAACAAAGCCATTATCTTATCTTATCTTATAAATTAGGAAATGATCCGATTGCTGTCATAATTTGCAGACTTCATGGAAATCAATTCAGCTATTAATACATAATTAAATTTCCCCTCTCCGTTAATTAGTTATAGAATGACACTTGTTTAAACATTGCATGTACATCACATGTTAAACGTAACAGGTGTGTTGCATAGTGCTATTAAATGAGATGCAGTTTGATTAATGATAACAAAAACATCAAAATTATGTGTCTGTAGCTGGGACGATTTCAAAGCTGCCTGCAAATTGGGTGATTATGCAGACACCAATCATGTTGGGTGACTTTGACTATTTTCAAGGTCACCAAGGCAATTTGACCGTTTTTGACAATCTTGTTAAGGCGATATCTCATGAACCTTTTAAAAAAAAGTCTTCATATTTGGGCACAGCCTTCGTTGAGGTATTTCACAGACACCGATAACTTTGGTTTGTTGTTTGGAATGTACCAACTTGGTTTTGGAAGCTTTCAGAAGCAGAATGTCAATTCGTAGTTAGCCAAAATGACCCCCTACTGTAGATCACCTAAGAACAACACAGCTGAAGAGTTTGTGAAGATGTGTTTATTTTCTTTTGACCTTTTACTTATCTATGTTTTGTTTGTTTCAGTGGTGCTCACATTTGTCAACTGCTACGACGTGAAATGGGCTACAAGGGTGCAAGATGTGTTTACTTACGCGAAGGTTCTGGCGTTAATACTTATCATCATCACTGGCTTTGTGCAGTTAGGCAGAGGTAAATATAATGCTTGCAGTGGATTGGTCGATTTTAATTTTTGAAAGCTTGCTGTTCATTAGCTTATAATATTTTTGTCATTCAGATGATCATAACAAATTAAAGTCAAAACAAGTTTGTATTAAAAAAAAGGTTCAATATCAGGGAAAAAACAACGGTTTTGATTCTTTTGTTTCATTTTAAATTTTTTCTTGTATAGAGGTTTATGATTTTAAATTTTAACTTTACGACATGAGTATAAATAACAGCAGGAAAACTCAATATTAGGGACTGGAACATAGGAGATTTAAGAGTTTTAAATTTTTTTGTCTTCAAAATAAATTTTGAAGTTTCTTGAAATTCTTTTACATTTTGAAAAATAAAAAAATCCAAAAACTGTAATATAGAACTGCATATTTATTATCCCTTTCTCAAGCAAGGATGAAAGCTACAGAGTAGTTCTTGTCTTGTCAAGTTTGGCTACTGCCTTGCTGCTTTGCAGAGGTATTCTTGGACTGGTTGCAGCTTTGATTTGATATTTGTTTCCTGTTTAACGACTAAAACCATATTTTATGGATGAAAAATTGATAACATTTCCATGTTTATAACTAGAGGTGTACTGATACGGAGATACAATATTGTATCGCGATACATTGGTCCACAATGTATCGTATTGTTTGGAGGATGCATATCGTGATACATAACATATTAATGAATTCTCAATGTAGATGCGAAAACTGAGTTAGAGATTCTTTTTTTTTGCAAACAAGAACTTCCACTAATACTTGGAAGTTTAATACTATTACAATTTCATCAAAGCAAATAAAGTTAAATTCTTGCACAAAATTAATGGATCCAAATATGTTGTGAAAAGATCATTGTGTAAGGTATTAATGTGTAATGGGATACGTTCATATCGGGATGCGTATCGTATCAAGACCCTCCCTTATCGTTACACCTCTATTAATAACAAATACTAATTTGCTCAATGTTCTTACAGGTCAGTTTGACAGCTTCAAAAATCCATTTGAAGCGACGGAACCAGACATGGGGAAAATATCATTGGCGTTCTACTCAGGCCTGTTTGCTTATAATGGATGGTAAGTATCTCATTTTCAGAAAATGTTATCATCAGTTTTTCTTGGTGATGTTTTGAATAAAACATCTAATCAATCCATGATTGCATAAATAGGGTATTTGATGGTTATTGTTGCAAGTGAGTTTATATCATTATTGAATTTTTGATTAAGGTGATGTGTTTTATTTGAAGAATTTGATATTTTTGTTTTTCAGGAACTACCTCAACTTTGTTATAGAAGAACTAAAAGACCCCTACAAGTAAGTTAAACTTAAGATTTTAACTAATAAAGTTTATAAACACAAACAAAATGTTATGCCTGTCTTTCTGATAAAGTTCACCCTCACATATTACCGTCATTTCTCAATTAATTCGACTTCTCCAATAATCCGACCCTATAATATTAACTTATGTCACAAATTCAGTCACTTTAAAAATTTCGACAAAGTGCTAAAAGTTTAAAGTAGATGCTCCTATTATTCATCTATTTCTTAAATTGTTTAATTTACTGAAAATGTAATTGTTCTTAATTATCTTTATGATGATGACATTACCATTATTATGTTGTCATCTATAATATCCTTGCATTATAATTTATACAAATGTTCTTGATTTTTATCTAATATTTCAACCATAGTGCTGAACGAGCAATGGAAAGTAAAAAAAGTAAACCATAAAATTTTCTGAAAATCATTTGGAAATTTGAGAGTCGAATTAATAGAGAAATTACGGGTCGAATTAATAGAGAAATTACGGGTCGAATTAATAGAGAAATTATGATGCAAGATGCATGATAACATTTTTTGTAACTAATGTTAAGGAGTAAGGGCATGCTACAAAATTCATAAAATAAAAGGGTTTACAAAAATCAACTAAGGTTTCTTTGTTTCCCCATCATTTACTATTGTAATAATAATTATGAATCTTATCAAAGGTCAATAAACTTATGTTATCAACAAAATTTGATTTGTTTGACGTCTGTAAGAAATATATTCAGCCCAGCACCAAGAACTTTTGATTCATGTTTGGAAATTTATTCCTTGTTTTCCAATTTGTTTGAACATGTTTGCACAAATAGTTATAATATTTCAGGAATCTGCCCAAAGCTATCTGGATTTCCATCATCCTGGTGACAACTGTCTACGTGCTCACAAATGTTGCGTACTTCACAACGGTTAGCCGGGAGGAGATAGTGGGAGGGGCAGCAGTTGCCGTGGTAACTATATAAATAATGCACATTTTAATTTCATCTAATTGATTCTGCGAGGCTTGCTAATAGTTGCACTTGCTCTTGTAATTGTTTTCCTGATTGTTCTGTATGATTGAGCTAATGAAATCAATGTCCTTGAGGACATTATGCTATTGTGCAATATTAGCAATTTTAATATGTTGAAAATTCATTATCAAATCCACATACGAGCACATTTTGTGAATTTAGTTCTCTACATCAATGTTATGTTTGCTATTTTAATCAGTATGGGCATTTTCATGATGAAACTTTCATTCATTTATCAAATATGCAAACAATTGATTTTTCAAAACAATTTGAAAAATATTTTATTAGTCTGTGTATGATGCAATAGTCACTGACATTAAGCAATAGCGTGTCACCTCAGTTGTCAAAGGGAGATAACTCTGCATGAAGTTTGGAGGTTCAGGCCTTGTGAACTGTGCGTTTGATAAGAGAGCACAGAGAGCAGATAAAGTACAGCTCAATTTAAAAAAAAAAGAAGAGTGTTAATCACATTGTGAGGCACACATGTATAATTTTATGAACATGATTGATGTGATGATTAATGATGTTATTAAACCTAATATTTCATTTCAAAATTAATATTGAACGTTCAACAACAATAAATCTACTATCATTAAGAAAATAAAATGTCACATTTTTAAGCTGCAAATTCCCTTTTCCAAATCCCTCCAGTCAATCTTTGATCCTTTTGGTAACTGAGGTATAATATCTATGACATTATGTTTTTAAATATTTTAAATAATATTTCTGTTTTGTTTGCAGATGTTCTCTAAGCGTCTCTACGGGTTCATGTGGTGGATAATGCCCATATTCGTATCTCTCTCAACATTTGGTGGTGTCAACGGTATTCTCTTCACAACTGCCAGGTGAATTTAACATATATAATATATATAAATATTGTTTAACTTGTGAGTCTCCAAAATGATAAAATAAGCTCACCAACATTTCTTATGATTATAAACTTGAAATAAAGAAATTCATGATTTGATGACAGATTCATTTTCATTATTTGGTCTAATCAAAACATCTTTGAAAGGCATTTTAGAAGTTGAAATGACAATAATGCAGAGGAATATATGGATGACAACTTCTCCGTCATTGACGTTTTGACACAAATTCTTGAAATGTCGCATACAATGAACAAAGAAGTTGTCATCCATATATTCCTCTAAGGACGAATATTTTATGGATAACAACTTCTTTATTCTGAGTACACAACGTTTCGATATAGCTTCTTGTATCGTTTTCAAGCATAATGACATGGACAGAGAGTGGATTATATATAGGTGAACTAATTAATCAACAAAATAAACAATAACATGATAAAATAAGCTCACCAACATGATAAATTCCTCTTCATTATAATCAAAACTTCTTTCTATATTTGTATCTATGAACAAGTCATGTTGATATACGTGATATCTGATAGGGTTTGAAAGTAGTCCTACTGCAGCACTAGCCATTTAAACCAGTACTGAGAGTTCTAGCCTTACCGATCAAACTAGCTAACTACATATATATATATCAGGCTTTTTACTAGCCCAACTTGCCATTCACTATCTGACTAGTGCTAATTTCAAACCCAATTTGAAGAGACGTCATATTCTTAAATTAACATGACCACGCAGATTGTTACATATGTGCAAATTTCTTTGTTTAGTATAAGTATTCTTTTTGGGGGGTTTTGGGTGGTTTTAATGTCCTTTGTCCTTTAGTATTCTTTTTCAGAGGTTTGTAATGTCCTTTGCATATTGAGTTTAGACGTTGCATTAATACATTATTCCTCATGCTATCTATAAATTTCTTGAAATAATTCCAATAAGTCATGTGCAGTCATGTCACATACAACTTTATTGATTTATTGATTTACCGTCCACCTCACCCATGTTTACTACATTGAATTTGTTAGTTATGTGTTATTGGAGGAATTTCCATTGCATTTTTGCCTTAGTGCCAAACAATTTACATTGTAAAGTTTTAAAAAAAATAAACTTGACCTTATTCCCCCAAAGATGAGTTGTTATTTTATGCATTTCTGATTATCCAGTGTTGGAGAGTTTAACTAAGTTATAATTTGTTATCAAAAGAGGTAATTTTTCAATAGATTTGTTGCGATTTCAGATTATTCTACGTTGGAGGTCGTGAAGGTCACATGCCCAAGGTGCTGAGTATGGTTCAGATCCAGAGAATGACCCCCATGCCTGCCGTGCTCTTCATGGTGTGTTTCTTGTGAAAACTTGTGCACCTTTTTTTTTCTGATGCAGAAATAAATTCTGAAAAACTGATATGATATATTTGCTTGAAACATGATTAATTACAAAATAATCAGATTAATTTTTTTTTGCAATATTATGACATTTGTATAAACTTTATTCATTGTCTTGTGGAGATAAATCTTAATTTAGCAAAAAAAATAGAATAATGAAGAAAAAAACAAAAAGAAGAAAAAAGTAAGGAAATTATATTATTCGGAAGAATAGTTTTGAATTTTACTTAGCTTAACATTGCAGTTTTTGCGCAAAGAGAAGGTCAAAGAGATGTTACTGCAAATAATGCCAACTTTTAAGAAAGAAAGATACTATAAATCTTGGTGATGTTTTTGCATGATTGGCATTTAAGATATTCACACGTGGATATGACATATCATATTTGTGTAATTTTTAGACTATTCTTTCTTTGGTTATTCATGTTTTTTGGCCAAATTTGTTGTCCTTTCCTTTGCTATATATGACAGATATAAATCTCGACCTTGGCTTTGGTTGAAAATGTAAACATTACAGGGAAACCGTTTGATTTCCCCTCAACCCCACGTTTACATTTTCAACCAAAGGAGAGGTTTATATCCTTTACATTACAGTCTTGTATAGATAGTAAGTAACTAAATTTTCTGTCTTCCAGGGTCTTCTATCCCTCGTCTACCTGGCCTCGTCAGACATCTACGCACTTATCAACTACGTCGGGTTCGCCACGTGGCTGTCTATTGGACTCTCCGTTGTTGTTTTGTTGTACCTCAGGTGGAAGAGACCCAACATGCCCAGGCCAATCAAGGTAGGATGCTTTATCAATCAGAACCAACTTGAAGGATGCGCGGTATTATCAGTATTTTGATATATTGCAATACCATCCTGTCTCAGGGTAGGAAAGTTACGTTAACTCAACTAATCTGTACCCTGGGCTCAAAAGCTATATTCCCTCGCGCGGCCCGACTTGGGATATAGCCAATCAAATTATTTTCTCGACACCTTTCTCGATAAAATTTCAACGAGAAAATGATTGAATTTGCTATATCACAAGTCGGGCCGCGAGAGCGATTCTAGCTTCTGAGCCCAGGGTACAGATTAGTGGAGTTAGCGTAACGTTCCTACCCTGGGACAGGATGTTGCAATACAGGAACAACATGATACGAATCAGTATACACTTCTGAAATAGCCTATATATATATATATCAATCTGAAATTGCTAAACTAACACAACCAGCTAAATCATGATCTTACGGAAAGTTCTTAACAAAGTGTGAATTCGTGTTTTGAAAAAAACTCAAATATGTATACAGGTCATAAGCAGTGACCAGTATATCACTACTGTCAATACTTTGATATCTCATTAAAACTGTACCATATTGTACAAATCTATTGTCACACCTGTATTTATATACGTATATATCGTTACCTCAGGTGCACCTGTTCTGGCCGATCTTGTACACGCTGTGCTCCATCTACCTGGTTGTGCTTCCCCTCTACGCTAGCCCCGTAGAAACAGGTGAGTTACGATCTTTATCATTATTTGGTTCGTAACTGTATCCTGAGAGGTTCTTATGCTGTTTCATTTAGAATCCTCATCTTTCAACTCCTCAAAAAAGACCTCTCCATATCATATATAAACCTGCTTCTTGTTTTAACATGCCATAATTTCGAAACCATCTGTTATACAAAACCCCTAAAATAGCAGGATTTTCAGCGTTTTCAGAAAATATCCATGGTTGTACTAAATTTAACTTTTGATTACTCCTTGGTTCCCTGGTCGAAATGTTAGACAAATATGAAAAAAATTGTAATTTGTTATGAAAAGTTTTTAGAAAACCACAAAGCAATTATAATGTTATCACTGCAAAGGTATTTAAAATTGAATTCTTCAGTAGAGGTAATTACTGGTAAACTTTGCAATTATTATTTTTCTGCAAATTAAACAATTTTTGGCAATGGTTGATTCAGAGGAGCATCTACTTCAAAATTTTGCCTAAAAAATGTATGTGGCCAATTTATTGGTGATGTCATATTAATGGAGAAATTACGATACAATTTCTTGTCATTGAAAATTAATATGATTATGTATTTGCAGGAATTGGTTGTGCTATCATCTTGACAGGCGTCCCAGTCTACTTTATATTTGTATACTGGACCAACAAGCCCAAGGTCTTTGACAACTTCATGGGTTAGTATATATCATGATTCATCATCTCCTTCTTAAGCCTTGTTTATACGGTGCCTTTGCATATATGCTAATTTGGTCAGGGTAGTAAATATACACACATGTGTAAAAGTAGTTTTGCCACACGTTCATACAGCAAGATTTACTAAGGGTAGTAAAAAAATCGACATTTACTCACGGTAGTATGGCATTTACACCTGCCCCTGACTAGGTGCAAATTTGCTTACGGTAGTGAAAAAAGTTTGCTTACGGTAGTAAAATATACATATGTGCAAATGCATCCATACGACAAATTTTACTCATATGAGCAAATTTGCATATGTGTAATGATTTACTCATATGCAAAGGTTCGCCGTATGAACAGGGCTTTAGGCCCTTTTCTCATGCACGAATTTACATACATGAGTAAATTTACACACTATGTAATTATACATACATGTGTAATAGTAAATATACTTTCTGTTCACATGTAGTTAAGCATTATGTTGTATTTGTCAATTACATACAGCCATGTATTATAATAAACGAAAATATATGAGTAGATTCAGTCTAGCGCCAGCTTTCATGATGTTAAGACTTCTTGGCTCCAAGAGAAGAAGAGATTTTCCCTATATGTATATGTAAATTTACATTTACATGACCTCCTGAGGTCGTGTAAAGTTACTCCTAGTGCAATAATACTCATGTATGTAATTGCGTTCTCATGACACTTTTACATACCCCAAATACATTTACATACATACGTAAATTTACTAACATATGTAAAGGTGTGCATGAGAAAAGGGCCTTAGTGTAACAATGTGTTGCACCAAGAAACTTATTTGGTATAAAACAGCAGCTAATTAACCTGCTACTAAGCACCTGTCTGCTTTTTAGAGGAATATGTGTATCACAGTCAGTGGGCATCTATCAAGCAGTAAATTGGTAAAACATAATAGAATAAAAATTGAATTATCTCTTTGTAACTCAAGCCATATTTCATTTATATATTTTTGGATTTATGTATTTGTTAATATTTGTCATTTGTGATTAATGTATTTCATTTATATATTTTTGGTTTTATGTATTTGTTAATATTTGTCATTTGTGATTAATGTTTTATTTGCCTGTATCACAAAATACGGAGAGAAAAAAATAACAAAATAAAATTTATCATTTTGATTTCAATTTCAGATAGCACTACCATTTTACTGCAGAAGTTTTTCATGGTCATGTCAGAAACCAAGTCTGCCTAATGAAAAAGACATATGTGGATATATTTTTAAGATCCACCCTTTAATTTAAAAATGGACTGCCCCACATCTACCAGATTGGTACTAATTGTGGACTTGGCCATTTGGAACAGGGACATCAGTCAACATCATGTGATACACCCTATATTTGACAATGAACTTGACCATTCCATGGCAGCTCCGTCTTGAAAAGGACAAGTCCATTTGAAAAAGGGCTATCAGATCACAAAATCATCTACTTTGGAAAGGAAAGAGTGAAGTGAACATCAATTAATTCTGCTCTTGTGATAGCAGAAAAATCCTAGTTATTTTGTTGTTGAAAATTTTAGACAGTGTGAACCTGGGGAACTGATTCAAATGTTTCAGTAAGAAATAAAATACATAACTTTAACCATGCATTGTTGTATTAAGAATATAGGGGACTATATACAAACGTTCCATAGATTCTTTTGAGTATATATATAAATGAAGTTCTAGTAAAATCTGGCTACAGTCCTAGTTGGCTGTTGTGGGCATTATTAAAAGTAAAAATTGCATAGAATTAACTTATTATTTTTCATTGACGTTAACATATTTAATCAATATTTTTCATTCTGATTAAAGCTTTTCATAATTTGTCGAAAGAAAAATGTGCCATATATTTTACAAAAAAACTCAATATTGAAAAGATTTTCATTTTTCTCATCGTTATATGAAAAACTTCACATAAATTCCTGTAATGTGATGAAAAGTAATGAAAAGATAGTCTATACAATGAACTAGCATGCTTCTATTCGTGTGGATACTAACATTGTTATTTTATCATTAATCTATATAATTAAATAATTCAAGTTTCATTTTCTTGTTAAAGCCTTTGTGTTGGTCTAGTTCCCCTGTAGATATCGATCGATAAATTCAATGTCATTGTCAAATATTGTTAAAACATAGCTCACTTTAGTAATCTTAGAAAATCAAAACCCTAATTGTTTAGATCTGAGAAATCCATATTCTATGGAGGCTTTAAGGTGCTGATAAAATTTAGTTTTATAGAATTTTGTTGGTGCAAAAAAATTGATTTGAAATGCACAGTTTATGAGCCATACACTTTTTGCTGAAAACTTTTAGTATTATGTTATTTCAAATGAAGTTTTGAAATGACACTTTATGAAATGAATTATTTTCACTTCATTACAGATTTATTTTTCTATTTCATCTCGTTTTAAGCCAAACTTTCATCTCCTTTTAAAAACATATTTTGATCTGTTTTATCAATCTTTATCAATTAGTATATTTTAAATATAGATTATAAAAAAAGAGTAAGAAAGTATTGTTTTGGATAGGAAATTTGTCAAATTTGCATACAATATTTTGTCGAGAATTTGTTATTGTTGCTTAGCAAAATCCATTTAGGTGCTTATTAGTTTAGTATTTTAATACTTTATTCAAGCAAGGAATTTTGATAAAACGGATAAATGAGCAACTGTTGGATGGTGCAATCGATCGTAATTTTGGAAACTTATCTGTAGTGGAAAATAAAACATGCGTTGGTAGCATTTTGTCATCTGACCAATGAACATGAATATAGGATGTGTTATTCTATAGCAAAATTAAATCATAAGATATTTGTCTAATTAAAGATCTCTGGTCTGACAATATTAATTTCTTATTATCATAATGATTATTTCTCATTATCATAATGATTATTTCTCATTATAGTAATGACTATTTCTCATTATAGTAATGATTATTTCTCATTATTGTAATGATTATTTCTCATTATCGTAATGATTATTTCTCATTATCGTAATGATTATTTCTCATTATCGTAATGATTATTTCTCATTATCATAATGATTATTTCTCATTATCATAATGGTTATTTCTCATTATCATGATGATTCTTCATTATGTATTGTACATGAAGCCATATGGTAACCAATTATTTGTGCTTTTGGGATGGCCATCTTTGATGTGTATAATCCGGGGAATTTTTCATGAGATGAAATTGACTCAACAATTAATTTTATTTTTTTTATATTCATGCCATTCATTCAACCAAACAACGTTCTAAGTCATATGTTTTAAATGAAATGTACTCTCTCTGTTTTAATAGCATAAATATAAAAATTAGAAAATTTTGTCAATTTCATCTCTTAAAAAGTACCAAGGTTGAATTTGAGTATAGACATTTCAATTTTATGGAAAAACTCAAAGGCATGTTTTTCATGCATTTTGTTTTATGACATGTCATTTGAGGGTGCATTTACGGATTGAAAAATCTTTTGTGAATCTCGTAGAATGTAAATACATGTACATGTAAAAAATAGATTTCCCTGATATTTCCTGATGCAAAGTGGTTAATTTATTATGGACAGCTGGGTTATATATATGTATACATGGTGTATATTTATTATGTCCTCACATATGTTAATACCATCTTTCCATGCAAGGCTGGGCTCTGATTGGAAAAAAACATAGTTTTCTCGTTTCGGTCATGCATGGAACAATTGGTGGTAAATTGGTGTGGCAGGCCAACTAATCTTAACCCCAAGGCCAAATTATACCTTTTTGATGTAGTACCGTAATTTCTCTATCAATTCGACACTCAAATTTTCAAAAGATTTTCAGAAAATGACTGGTTGAACTATTTTTTGCCTCGATCTCTCAGCTGGCACTATGGGTGAAATATCAAGAACATGTGTAATTTTAATGAATAGTCCTAAAAGATGGCCACATAATAATGGCAATGTTGTTATTATGAATATATTTAAAATTGAAAACCGCAGTTGAGATAATAATACTTTACAATTAATTCATTTTTGCAAATTTCTGATATAGGTAGGTTTGAATCAAAGGGACATAAACTTTTGACACTTGTTTGAAATCAAAAGTGATTTGAATTTAAAACCTGAGTAAAATATTTTGAGGTCAAATTTTTTGAGAGGTTGATTAAACAGAGAAATTAGGGTAATAAATGAAATATCCTTCTTCGGCCAAAGTAAAAGTTAAAGTAAAAGTGTTAAATGGAAGCTAAAGCCAAACTTTCTTCAGAGTAAATATTCAAGGAAAATATGTCGAAAGCAATTATTTTCCCTGGAAACTGGCCTGCCTCGCAATATGTCAACTAGTCTAGTGTGGTTGTATAGGATACTGTTGACAATCTGTCTCCAAGGTGTTTGGGTTGAATGACTGTAAACCAACCGACCGCATTGTTAAATTAAAAATAATGTTAATGATCTGAAAAACTGATAAATGGGGAAAATTAAATTTTGATTTAAAAAAGTGAAGTTGATTAAATTGGGTATCATTTGAAGTCAAAATACAGAAATTTAATTAAGAAAATGTAATTGCTAACCTAAAATGTTTGAAATGTAAAAAAATCTTACACATTTTGCATTTCAAAACTGAAAATTAATTTCTCCACAAATATCAATTTAATCAACAAAGTTTTCAGTTGGGTTTGTCAATGTTTATTTCAACAAATTGAGAAATGTAGTAATTGACTAGTGAAGTCTCATTTTATAACTCATTTTCACCTTGCTCATTGGTTGTTGGTTATTTGTTTTGAAATGGTGGTGGTAGTGTAAACCCACAAATTGTTATCATGGATTGATCATTGATGTGTAAATTGTTGTGACATTGCATGACACTTTGTTCCAGTCTGATCAAAATTGACTGTCTTTTCCTCAATAAACGTTTCAAAATATTGTTTCAAAATATTCCCTCCACTTGAAATGATTTAGTTTCATGGCTTCTCCTTCAAATGTGCAGATTGATCATATTTTGATAGAAGGAATATTTTGAAACTTTTATGTCGGTATATAATTAATTTTGATCAGACTGCAAAAAATATTAGAGATCAATGTAGTATAGCCTTTTGCTTTTGTAGTCGATCATTTGAAATTGATTTGTATGTAGTCTTAATTAAAAATTCAAATTAAAAACATACAAAAATATCATGTTGAAGTGGTTTGTTTGTTCTCTTACATGTTTTAGACAACACAACTTATTATTCAAGATTTGATTACCGGTATACTACGTAATTTAGTTTATAAGATTTGAAGGAAAATTCTAGATGACTTTTTAAAGGGCAATTGCAACTTCGCTAGTCAAGCGTTATTTCACCACTGTTTAATAATGAGAGCACCGGCCAGTTTCTTCTGACGGGAAACAAGACGGGTGACACAAACTCTGTTCACGCTAACAATTGGAGGTGAATTGGCATCCATACATATCTCAATATTTTTTCCAAAAATTGTTATCCTTTCCTTTGCTTAATATGACAGTGAAAACATTTATCTGTCTCGTTGGTATAGAATGTCCCAGAGGACAACTTTTACAATTTTCCCTACCCGAAACAAACAAATACTTAATAGCTTTCAGCAGAAGTTGGAATGACAATAATGCAGAGGAATATATGGATGACAACTTCCTTGTCGCATACACTGAACAAAGAAGTTGTCATCCATATATTCCTCTGCATTAGATAATAATAATAATAATTGTCCATTTATATAGCGCATATATCCATGCACATTGCATGCTCAAAGCGCTGAGTGACATATTACCCCTGGTCAACGAGTACAGAACACTCCCTAAGGAGAATACAACCGGTCGCCTGTCAGGCGCTCGAGGTTCAAATTCAGACTACCATCTTATCATACCAGGTACCCAATTACTGCTGGGTGGACAGAGGCACGCTTCGAACTAAGTCACTTACCCAGGGTGACACCACAAGTTTCTCAACTCATGTCTCAGTGTGGGGCAGGGAATCAACCTTCAAACTCTCAGATTATCCAGCAACGGGTTATCCACCCATCCAGCGAGCTGCGCCCGTTGTTGCTGAACTACTCTGATAGCGGTCGACTGAGCATTACACAGGACCACGTGCCACCAGATACATAACAGACTTGTAAAATTTGGAAATTTGAAATTTGAGTGGGATTCGAACCACTTTGTTGCCAAGCAGCGCCTTTACCTCTTGAGCTACCGAGGCCTCATGTCAACTGATGTTCTTTTTGTTGTGTCATGACTGATATTGTAAGTTTAATATACATACCGGTAACCATATATATCTTAGGCAAACAACGAGGCAGCCGGCAATAAATGGCTGCATTTGTGCAATACTTTCAGTGTTTATATATTTCATAATTTTTAAAAAAATTGTCGTCTATTCCTTAGCTTTATATGCCAGATAAAATACCTATTCATGATTTTGATTGATAATAGAAACCAGCCTAGTTCGAAACAACCTGCATGTCTTTGCTCCTTAGGCTGTTCCCTCCAAGGCGAGTTTCTATTTTCAACCAAAACCTGAAAATGTGTTTTATCCTTAACTTACAAAGTCCTGTCATCCCAATTACCTCCTTATACATATTAATACGTTGAAATGTTAAAAGATAGTGTATGAAATAACTACGTATTTCGAAATATAACTCCAAAGCCAAATACTAATATACAATTCTTTTTTTTTAAGGGTGAATATACAAATGTTTTGTGCTAAAGAGCTTCAGAATCTAAATCGACACCTGCACACTAAACCCAACGGATATACCATTACACAACAACGAAGATGACCCTTTAGGTCATATGTAGTCCTATGACTTGAATGATTGAATCGAGATTCTATGGGTGTTTCTTTTCCATTTATAACAGGGCGAGGAGAGCGACCTGGAAATGTAAAAATCTGTCATATATTTCGGTATATAAGTAGGGCAAGGACCTTTTACCTTTCAACCAAAGAATCCCCTTGCCCTTGGTATCGACCACTGGGTCGGGCCTCCCCCTTGGTCACTACCCTGGGTAGTCGACATTCTCTCGTGAGGTCTTTCTCTCTTACAAGTTCCTCCACAATTGAAACAACGTCCTGTCTATTTATTTTCACCAGACATACAATGTCTAAGTTTCGAAGATGATTATTTGAGTGCTTGCCAGGACTTACATACTCATCATCATCATCATGATATAAACACTTGTATAGCGCCAGTATCTGGTTTATAACCACTCAATGTGGTTCCTGGCCTGTGAGGAGGGGATGATGTTACAGTCACCGATCCTAAAGTCTGGCAGGGAGAGGTTGCGCTGAGTATACCTTCAACTGAACACAAGGAGCTCTGTCTTGTCACCATTGAGCTTTAAGAAATTAGAACTCATCCAGTTCTTAATGCTGGCAACACACTGATCCAATTTGTGGAAACATTTTGACATGGATGATGGATGGAGAGGCTTGAAGGCCAAGTAGAGCTGAGTGTCGGCATATAGATGAAGTCCCAGTGCAAAAGATCTCACAATGTCCCCGAGTGGAACAGTATACGCTGTAAACAGTACCGGTCCAAGAACTGATCCCTGGGGAACACCACAAGCCAGTTTTTGGCGGTGAGAGACATGTCCATTTATAACAACAGACTGGCCCCTGTCTTCCAAGTACGATCTGAACCACTTCAGCGCTGTTTCACTGACACCAATCCTGTTGGAGAGAGTTGAGAGCAACACATGTACATCATAGTCAATGGTATCGAAGGCTGCGGAGAGGTCTAGTAGAACTAGAACCACAGCCCCTTCTTGGTCCAGGCCCTGGAGAATGTCGTTCTGCACTTTCACTAGCGCCGTCTCTGTGCTATGCAGTTTCCGATCGGCTGACTGCAGGACTTCATGACAGTTGTTAGCAGTCTTGTGATCTTGTAGCTGATGGCACACAACCTTTTCAATTAACTTTGATGTGAATGTGAGATTACTCACGGGTCTAAAGTTTTTTAGGATTTCACTGTCAAGTGAGGTCTTTTTCAGCAGGGGTGTCACAATTCCAAACTTCAATTTTGGGGGCATTATGCCTTCGCTTAGGGATTGGTTGACTATCAGGTTCAGAGTAGGAATAAAAAGATTCAGGAACCTGTTTGATGAGCCATGTTGGGATGGGGTCTAATGAGCAGGATTTGGAAGGAGATGACACCACAAGCCTGTAAATCTCTGACTCGGCCACAGGTTGGAAATTTGACAACAGAACTGGACACGAGGAGACAGTTGGTACGTTGTTGACTGGGGGATGAAATGTTTGTTCCATTGATTGTCTAATCTCTGATATCTTGTTGGCAAAGAACAGTGCGAAGCGACTTGCAAGTTCAACCTCAGATGAGTGTGATGGCAGTGCCCTACATTTTCCTCTGAAAAGAAGTATATTGGCTATGTTGAACACTTCCTTCTGGCCATCTGCGCCTTCAATGGCAGATTTGTACTGGTCTGATTTAGCTGTAACAGAGAGAGATAAAACATGGTTTCTCTGCAGATCGTGTAGCTCTTTGTGAACTGTCAGTTTGGTTTGTCTGTACTGCCTTGCAGATCTGATTTCATCATTGAACCAAGGGGATTCTGGATGTAATGTGATGGTACAAATCCTTAGAGGTGCGAACTTGTCAACAACATCTTGAATCCTTGAATCATTTTCTGACACACACTGAGTAACTGAATGATTTGAACAGTCAGAAAGTCATGATGTGGCGGCCTCTCTAAACTCATCCATGTTAACATCTTTCCATTTTCGGAACTGAACTTTCTTTCTAAGTCGCCTTTCAACCTTGATGTTGGTTGTAAACGAAATGATCTGATTTTACTGAAAGATCAAACCGAGTGTCTTTTATGATTAGTTCCCCATTCCGAACGATGACTAAATCCAGGGTGTGACCGTGCACGAGTAGGTTCACTGATGATACTACTAAAGAAAGTAGGTGGTTTCTTTTTGGGAGCATGCTATTAGCAAATGCAATTTCAAAAACATAATATAAATCCGTACATTTCCAGGAAAATTCGGCACCCAAACACAATATTGGCAACCTCAGCAATTCCACGTGATGCGAAAAGATGATCATTACCGTTGACTACGAAATTTGCATGATTATGATTTCGAAGGAATAAAACTGCAGTCATCAGTCTGGTTACTTTTTACCTAACGACTGATCATCTTCCTACGCAGAGCCTAAAAGGCCAGTTTCCAAACTGTCATTTTATGCCTTGCTGTATAGCCTTGAGTTTTCTGTGCTTGCTCTCTACTCTGCACAGAAAAGTAAAGTCTCTGCAGCAAGGCATAAAATGACAGTTTGGAAACTGGCCTTTTAGGCTCTGCGTAGGAAGATGACGACTGATATGCGTCAACTAACATAAGCTGAACGGTTACATGTATGCACTTGGCGTGCTTCAGATTGATAGACCACAGACCCTTGTGGTTCGAACATTTAATGTTTCACAGTCTGTCAAAAGCAGAGTATGGTCCCGATACAGTGCCGCATATTCTGTAAACGTTAGACGACGTTTGTGTCGACCAAGGGCGACAACAAATGCACGGGACCTATGTATTCGAACATATTCGAATCAGCTAGGAGTTCGAATTCAAGCAGACACTCATGTGACAGTTTACAAGTGGACAATCAGAAATCGACTGCATAGAAGTCGCCTCCACGCACGATATCCCCATGTCATCTTATGTTTGAAAGATCCACACATTAAGGACGATGTTGGTGTCAGTATCGCCGTCAATTGGTTAATCTACGTTGGAGGAATGTAATGTCATAAGATGAGTCAAGGTTACCATTGGATTTCCTGGACAGACGCAAGAGGGTGTGGCGTCGACGGAACGAGTGTATTCATGACGTCAACGTTATTTAACATTATCAATTTTGAGATGGCTCAGTCATGGTGTGGGGTGGCATCGCTGCTATTGGAAGACTGACTTTCATGTTTCAAGTTGCAAGAACTAGCGTAAAAATAATGTTTAAATCAAGAGTTAAACCCATTCATGTTAATTTATGAGATTAAAATCTCATTTCTCATATGAAATACCGAGTTGTCCGAATTCAGATTAGTACAATTTTACAATCTACACTATCAAAATCGTCTTTACTCATTTGTTACCTAAACTTGGAGTAAATACCCAATAGGTTAAAAACATTATCTGGAGTACTACTCAATGCAACATCAATTAATTATGAATGAAAGTACGTAACGAATACCAGATAGAGAGACAGTATATATTCAGAGTTCACCCCTCCCCTCCCCCACTAATTTCATGAGCATAGATTTTATATTTCCAACATGAGAGTTATTGTTTTTTGTAGCTCATCAAAACTAAACAACCCTAAAAAGCAGTAAATACGTATTTTGATTTAAAGTTACGCTCCCCTCCCCCACCCCAATTGAAAATGTAACAAATTGACAACAGGTTAATGAAGAAATATTTATCATATTAAATGAGATTTGCCTTCAGTGAAAAAACCCAACATGCAGAGCAATGAACATTGAAGTGCATGGGTTTAGTGCGATATATTCCTTTTATCTTGGACAAAGGCCTATTTTTTTAATTTACGACATTATATAAATTCAAACTTATACTGTAAGAAAAGCATGAAACAAACAAAAACCCTATCAAATACATAAAAAATATTGTAGACAAATATAGTTTGCGCAATTGTATTCAATGTTAGTTTAGGCCAAAAAAGAAAAAGAAAAGCGGAGCAAGCATTTCCTAGCGGGTGTTCATCCAGCATCACGAGAAAGAGTTATCACCCTTTGCCTGGTCTCACTTACTCGATTTCTAAATTTATTCTTTATTCAAACGAACTATCAAGACGATCAGTATGGTATGTAAGAAGGATATTTTCAATGTTGTTTCATTTAAAATTAATCAATACCTTGATTTATCTAATTATATCAAGATCTTTTATATTTATCATGAATACTCAACTTATTGACATATTGTTCAGTTTCCGATCAGCTGATTTTCCTGAGTCTGACAACGATGAAGTAGGCCTAATAATTAGCATCCAAACGTTAATTCAGAAAAAGTATCTCTATTTAGATTAATGTGTCTTTTTCAAAACAAATGTAAGTTGAAATGCAAATGACAAATCGTTTTTCTTCCAGGGAACGCCCATCAAAGATGTTACCATTCCAGAAAATGCCCCCAAAACACTTCTACTCGAAAAACATTCTGCATACATAGCTGCGTATGGCGCCAAGAAAGATGATTATGTAAGTTGACAGTAATAGTGTTTGTTCTAATTGAAACCTAATCAAAATATTGAATTTCCTCCTTAATCTGTATTTTCAATACTATTCAATATTTCAATTTAGTAATTAAAAAGTATATTTATCAATATTATTTACCCAAACTAAAACACCCACCTCATTTATCTTTTTCAAATGACTTCATATAGCAAAATTACTACTTTCTTATATTTGTTTTTGTCATTTATATAATATTTCATTTGAGGGGTCATTCTTCCTATTGCGTTGAATTATTGATTTTTAGCTCACCTTTACAAAGTAAATGTGAGCTTATGTCATGGCGCTTCGTCCGTCGTCCGTCTGTCCGTCCGTCTGTCCGTCTGTCCGTCCGTCCGTCTGTCCGTCCGTAAACTTTCACGAAAAAGACTACTCCTCCTTAACGAATTCAGATGTCATTCTGAAATTGTAGTATGTTATACCCATGGTGATTCCTCACAGAAAGGTAGACGTTTCAGTTTTGAGAATCCAAGATGGCCGCCATGACAGCCATATTGAATTTTCAATTAGATTTCATGAAAAAGACTACTCCTTCTAAACGAATACAGATATCATTCTGAAATTGAAGTATGTTATACCCATGGTGATTCCTCACAGAAAGGTAGACGTTTCAGTTTTGAGAATCCAAGATGGCCGCCATGACAGCCATATTGAATTTTCAATTAGATTTCATGAAAAAGACTACTCCTTCTAAACGAATACAGATATCATTCTGAAATTGTAGTATGTTATACCCATGGTGATTCCTCACAGAAAGGTAGACGTTTCAGTTTTGAGAATCCAAGATGGCCGCCATGGCAGCCATATTGAATTTTCAATTAGATTTCATGAAAATGACTCCTTCTCCTAAACCAATCAAGATATCATTTTCATATTGTAGTATGTTATACCTATAGTGATTCCTCCCACAATGGTAGACGTTTCAGTTCTGAGAATCCAAGATGGCCGCAATAGCAGCCATATTGACTTTTCAGCTGCAGATGACACATCATTATTACTAAATTTTAAGCTTTTCTCTAATTTGAACTTACTAATCATAATATTATCTTGAATATGGAATATTTAAGATTGTCATGCAAGTTGTTCTATATTTTTAAGTGTTTCTAAAACATTAAGATGAAAGACAAACATAATTAATTAATTTGTTTAAAATATTTATGGCAACTAGCTGCAAAAACCCAATGACATTAAACATCATGTTGAATTTTAAACAATGGTATCTCCCTTATATTCCTTTAAATACCACACAAAAGGGGTCAACCAGAGTTCAGATATTCCTGCTGAGTCAACTATGCATTTCTAATACACATCCCAATACAGGCTGCATCACAGTCTCAGCTGCTAGTCTGTTGCATAATCAACCTGACCCAATTGATATGGTAGAGCATATGCTATATGGCCATGTGTATGCAATAAGAGTTATGGAAATTAGACTTGTATTCTCATGACAGTGAAATGTTCTTTTTAAGAAAAACAACTTACACAAAATTTGTCAACAATAAGCTTTGTGTTTAGCAATCTACATGATAAGTTGATGTGGAAAGAGTTATTTTGCATCAGGTTCCAGTTCCTGTGTTTTACTCATATTTGTACCATTTCTATATCTAACAGAAGTTCTTCTTGACACAAAATCAATTTAGGACATAAGCTAACTATATTTTGTGAAATTATATATATTTTTCACAACAATTCATGTTCTCTCCCGTCAAGTCTTTTAATACCACACATAAGGGCTTAGCTAGAGTTCAGGTTTACATGCTCAGCACACTAGGGTGCTTCTCCAAATATACTTACACAAAGCCAAATACACAAATTGCTACACTCTCCTTAAGGATCTGGGGCTAGCAGCCCTGCCTGCTTGTATAATGCATAGTAATCCTGACCTAATTGATAAATAGAACATAATGGACTTTATGGAAAGTATATAAATTGTCTTTATGAAAAGTATACTTGTATTCTAATAATAGTAATACTTTTTACAAATAACAATTTAAACAAGTCAAGAATCAACTTTTGTGTACAACAATCTGCACGATGAGTTAATATTAACAAGTCAAGAATGTGCTTTTATGTACAGTAATCTACATGAACTAAATGATAATTGTATCATGCTGAAGGGGTTCTTGAGGGGAACAACATGTCATCATAGAAGTCATTATTTTTCAATTAGATTTCAGGCCAAGTACTACTCCTACTAAATCAATTAAGATATCATTCTGAAAAGTGAGTATTTTTTTATATATTGATTCCTGACAAAGACGCATTTATTTTATTATCAAGAATCCAAGATGGTCAATATGTCAATTATATTGAATTTTCAATTAGATTTCATGAAATTCATTGAAAAGAATACATTTCCTGATCAATCAAATCAATGTCATTATATTTGTATCGATACGCTTGTTGTAATATTTATCAACACCATAAATACAGTTACAAAAAAATGTATGAATCATCTTTATCTGCGAACAGCCTGAAGCATGACTGTTTTAATAAATCTTTTTTAATAAAACATAAAATGATAGAAGTTGTTCACTCCATCAGTGGGTTACATAATTCCTGACACTTCATATATGGCAAATAAAATAGCCAGTGAGGGATAAATATACATTTTTTAATCATCTTTATCTGATTACGGTCTGAACAATGATTATCTAGATAATTATAATGATCATTCAATTCAAACAAATTCTTTTCAAAAGCATTTAAAATGATTAAATTTGTTCACTCCCAACACTAACTGTAAGGTTTTTTACTCCTTTGTTCCCATGCAATTAATTTATTCCAAATTGAAAATTTTGGTTAATGAATAACTAATTATCTTTTATTTTGTTTGTCATGCTAATAAAAGATATAATATTCATCTTCAAAACAGCATTCATTGAACAACTGTCTGAACAATTCTTTTTTTACAAAGTCTTTCTCACCAATTCTCTCTGTTAGTTAAGATACTTCAATAAACATATTACTGAGTTGACCTCCAGATTATTTCCATTGCAAACCTCTCTTTTACCCCCACCCCTTCTATCCCCCCTAGCCCCTCCCCCCCACCCCCTTTCCCCTCCTATCCTTCCAGCCCCTCTCCTGCAACTCTCCTCTAAAGGGTATCTGTAATGCATATTGAAATGAGGGGAGGACACTCACTATATGGAATAACAGTAACTTACATAAGAGGATAAGTTACATAAGCTACATGCAGGTGCAAGAGGTCATCATAGGTCATCATTTCTAGTAATTAGCATAAACCCCCATGTTGCTAGCCTATTCTGACCAATCAGATTGCACTAACATATGTCAAGATTTAAGATATTCTGAAATCTTCAGTTAGAATTACATGAGACATTGACCTGGACAGTTTACTTTGGCAATTGGACTTATCACTAGCTGAATTTGTGATTTGTGTCAGAGGGATATATTCCAAATGTTTATGTGCATCATCTTTTTAGTTCTTTGGAAGTTGAGAGTGTGACTAAATGAATACTCCTAAACCAATCAAGATATCATAATGAAATTAATACAGATGCCCACATAAAAGTAGCATTTTGAAGATTAAAAAGTCCAAGATGGTCACCAATTCAGCCATAGATATACAAAAAAGTTATACAAAAACCTACTGCTTGTTAACAAATCATGATTATATCATTCTTGTATTAATGTTTGTTCAAGCTCTAGTGGTTTCCAACAGAAGAATAGCATTTTAAAAGATAAAAAAATCACGATGGCAGCCATAATCAATTATCATATAAAAGATGGTTACACAATTAAACCATATTACCACATCATTCATTTTAAGGTGAGCTTCTGTACCCTCGGTACTTTTATTAATGATTGGTGTCTGGAAAATCCTCAATATCAATGATTCAAAAGGTTGTTGTTTAAATCTTTTAAAAAATCTAAGCCTTACCAGATAAGTAACATTCAGAGAACACATTGTTTACTAAAGACATGAAAAACATCATTCATTACAGGAGTACATTATGACAGAGTACCTTCGAATGAACGGAATATACTGGGGGCTGACAGCGATGGATTTGATTGGTCGATTGCACCTGATGGAGAAAACAGAAGTTCTGGACTTTGTGAAGCAGTGTCAACACGATTGTGGGGGGATCAGTTGTAGTGTGGGACATGATCCCCACTTGTTGTGTACTCTCAGCGCTGTTCAGGTGGGTCAAAGATTTTCAAAAAGTAAAGTGGATTGTGAAATTAAAAAATAAATTCTGTTAAAGTCTAAGAAAAGATTTGGGAGCTTAATTTACTGCAAATAAAGAAAATTCAGTGTCCTTTTCAGTTTTTTTTAATTTGAGATTTAGTGACAATTCTATTTCAGAGTTTAAGTGTTAGGCTTTCAATTTATAAGTTAACCTAAAAGTGAAACTTTGTGAAAAAACGAATTTGGTGATATATGGTGGCTTTAGGGTAATATGAAACCTATTCAAAAAGCTGAGTTGGTTAATTTATGTAAAATTTCAAATCGTGTCAAACTTTAAACAATAAAATTCAATATGAAAATAATTCTTTTAAAGACCTGCATTATGTAATGTTTGGTGAAAATTTCATGAAATATGAAATTTTTGTGAAACAGATCCTGACTCTGTACGATGCGGTGGACACGATCAACACTGACCGGGTGGTTGAATGGGTAAAGAGTCTACAACAGGAGGATGGAAGTTTCTATGGCGACAAATGGGGTAAGTTTTTATTGCGACAAGTGGGGTAAGTTAGAGCATCAGACTTCTCAAAACAGGGGCTAAATAAATGGGGTACTAGCCATTCAGACTAGTGCATTCCTGAGAGTCCTTGCCCAAAGACATTCTGACTAGGCAAATACACCGATATATTATCGTATTTTCTTTAAATTCCACTAGTCCTTTGAACTACTAGTCATTGCACTTTACTAGCCCAGCATCTTTTGCACTAGCCATTTGCTACTGGGCTAGTGCTAATGTAGAACCCTGCAAAATGAAATCAAGTGTTTGGGTACGATCTGAAGCTTTTATTGTAACAGGACTTCGCTAAACACTTGATTCCCATTGGCTGATTATAAAATTTCCCTACGTGGAATGGCAATGAACATCCCCAAATTGGCTAAGGTGAATCACCTCAACATGATACATAATGTGCTCTAGATTCGGTCTGACTCAGCATTTCATTGTTCTGTTTCTCTCTATGTCCCTACGCTAGATATATTTGCTTTGGTTTTAAACGCAACAGCAACTATTTGTCTTCTAATTCGATGTTGCTAACCATGCTAAACATGTATTACATGTTGACAGTTTCCGTCTGAGCAAATCAGACATATCACAATGAAATTGAATGAATGCTTGCATATGATCCATTGAAAATGTCATTATGTGTTGGTGAAAAAAACTGCATCACTTGTTGACAGTTTCTGTATTGAAAAATTTGTTTGGAATATCATTCTCATATGTTGCTAAGTATTTGTGAACATTAGATCTAAAGGAACTGAAGATAAAATTTGCCAACCAGTTACCATGCAGATCTTTCTGCCTCTTAGACATTGTTTCATAATGTAATTTTAAGAGTATTAAAAGTGAGTTTGAGATAAGTATTGTTTCAGTTAGTTCGTTTAGATCCCTATTCATATTAGATTCATTAAGTGTCACTAATGTTTTTCAAGAAACATGAAATAAGGTTTTTGAAAATTGTACTTTTATTAGTATGAGTTAGTATTGAACATTTATAACACTCTGTTTACAGGTGAAGTCGACACAAGATTTTCATTCTGTGCCGTTGCTTGTCTCTCCCTTTTGGTTAGTCGGACATTAACATAAAATTTACCTATTTATTTTATTTGAAGAACAGGATCATGCAGAATTGTGATTATTGATTCATATTTGGGGCATGATTTTGATAAAGTGAACATGATGGAATTTTAAGTCAATCATAACGAAGTGATCTGATATATATCAAGAAACTTTTAGCTTAGCTTCTGGGCACTTTGACCATGACTTTTGATAATGATATTATTTTGATAATGTATATTTCAACCTAGGCAATAGTTATAGACTTAAACAATGTATATTTCAGCCCAATTAAATTCTATTAATATTGATTTTTTGTGTGACAATGAAAATATAATATTATAGACATTAACAATGGATATTTCAGCCAAATTATTGTTTTAGACATTGACAATGTCTATTTCAGGGAAATTTAAATGTTATTGAAATTGACAACCTTTTGTCAAGGACAGTCAAATTACATTAATATTGACTATGTGTAATTCAGGGCAAGTTGAATTGATAATTGTTAACAATATTTATTTCAGGGCAAATTGAATTGATAATTGTTAACAATATTTATTTCAGGGCAAGTTGAATGCTATAAATGTTGACAAAGCTGTGGACTTCGTTCTGTCATGTATGAATTTTGACGGAGGGTTTGGATGTCGACCCGGCAGTGAGTCTCATTCTGGTCAAGTAAGTGATCAGAAGTTTGTGAATTTCATCACATAATGGATTTTTAAAAATATACTGAAACTAGAAAGTTAAGTTTCCATAAACTACGGCGTGAATGTTAGAAATTGAGTTCATGAATCTTCATGATTTCATTACATTTAAAAAAATATGGGAATTGCAACATTATTATAGCCTGCTAGGCAGTAATGGTGAGTATGTAATCAGTGCCGATCCATAAATTGTTTTTGCAGGATATCGATGCTTGGAATAGCGTCATATTTAAAACATTTTTATCTTTTAAACAAAATGTTTTTTTAAACTGTTTGATTCTTTTGCATACGGATATGACCACATTTCAACTTGAGCACGATGCAAAACTTGTGTAGCCTGGTCACGTGTTTGGCGTACACATAGCTTAAACGAATCAAACATAGGCCTTGTTTCATGGGTGATGTTGATGTAAGGGAGGTAACTCTTTCAGACATTTGATTCATGGGTCAGGCAACCAAAGAAGGGATGTTGATTCAAGGGAGGTAACTCTTTCAGATCTACTGCTGTGTGGGAATGTTGGCAGTAACGGGACGGCTCCATCACGTCAATGCTGACATGCTGGGATGGTGGCTGTGCGAGAGGCAGCTGCCTTCAGGGGGGCTCAACGGTGAATTCTACACTTTAATTCCTTGAATAATTTATGTAAACACAGGAAGCGCAAAATATCTGAATGGGTTTGTACAATGTCTCGGTAAACTAAATCAAAATGCCCAAATAGTGGATGTAAATATTAACATGCTGGTTCAATGTCTACGGCCCCTGACTGATAACACAGTTTATTTTCATTGATTTATCTCGGCATTTCACCGCCAATCATATAATAATTTGAAAAAATTGGAAACAAATGAGCAATCATGTTATGAATGATGATAACATAAGAATTGTTCATGAATGAATTCATAAATCATATCAAAAGTATTGACATAAATTTTATTTTGAAAAATTATATTCTAACAAATCTAAAATTGGTGCTCTCAGAATAGAGAATTGGTAACTGGATATGGCAATGTAAAGGCGCCAAAAAGTTTTTTAATTAGATCACAACTGTTACCCATCAACTCTTGTTGCAGGACGTCCTGAGAAGCTGCCAGATGTTTGCTACTCATGGTGGGTCCTCGCCTCCCTCAAAATCATCGGCAAACTGCACTGGATTGATAAGGTAGGCAATATATCAAGTTATAACTCATATGGTAAACAAAGTCAGTGACATTTTTCCATATTTGCACATGTGAACATATTGCTTGGTAACAATTATTTTAGTGCTAGTTTGTGACAGAATCTTCATTAATTAATTACTTAGTAAACTGGTTTCATAACAATCTTGTAAGTGTGTATGAAGTGATTTGGTGAAGTGATTTGGGGATTAATGCGCTTTCAAGAGTATTTCACTGTTAAGATGACTTATCAGTTTTGTTCAACCTATATTTAGAACAGGCTGTAGATGTTTGGTCACCTGTAAATATAAGTCAATATTAGCTGAGTTCAAACTAAAGATAAAGTTGAGTTTGGTTTGAAATGAGTTTTTGATGTTTGGGCCTGATTGGTCGCAGGATAAGCTGATCCAGTTCATACACGCTTGTCAGGACGAGGAGACTGGAGGTTTTGCAGACCGCCCGGGAGATATGGTATGTCTTCTTCTTCTTCCCCACCTTTATATAGCTTAAGCAGGGGTATATAGCGTTCATTTCGTCCGTTCGTCGGTCACCTAACTTTATCCGGAGCATATCTGCTAAACAATAGATGCTAGCTTCACCAAACTTCATACACTTATCGACCATGATCTATAGATGTGCTGTTGATGGTTAGACCAACAAATTAATGATTTTGATCTTTTGCGGTTCCATGGAAACATGACTAAAAGAGTGACTCTATGACAAAGTCCTTTGTCGAAGCGATCTCCTTAACTTAAAATCCTAGCTTCACCAAACTCCATACACTTATTAACCATGACCCCTAGATGTGCCTATTTTTGGCGGTTTCCATGGAAACATGGCTAAAAAGTGAGTCTATGATGAATTACTTTTTCCAGAACATATGTTCCTAAAATATACTTCTTAGTTTCACCAAACTTTCAACACATGTCACTGATGATCCCTAGATAAAGGGCAAACTGACTGAGTTTCCGACACCACCCAGGTCGCCCGAACTTTGTACACTTTTGATTAGAAGCTGACACAGTTATATGAGTAATATCTACATGTCATTTGCTTCAAAATGTTCCTTTGCAATCTGTCTTGATATATATTTCTCTTGCTAAACATTTTATTATCAGACCTATTTCTCAACTTACTTTTTCGGACAGGGGCAATTGACTGATTCATTGAAGAAATTAGCGAAATATATGTTTTCATGTAAATGTTTACTCAAAGCCAAGAAAATGTAAGGAGCACCAAAACATCATTGATTATATTTATTTTAAAAGAGAAACTACTATACAATCAAACCCCTATTGATATTTGCAATTTTTAAGTGAATTTGGGTGTAAACATCTAGATTTTCGAAATATATGACCATGGTTGGGACAGTTTCTGACCATGCTCACTTAATAATAATACTAATTCTAACGCCTAGTATCCAGTCCAGGACTGCTCAATGGGGATTCAGTGGCGATATAATGTATATTATGACCCTGAAGAAATTGTACTTTCGAGTCAAGCTACTTAGCGCCTCATGCAACCATATAGGTCCGTACTTTTCTCATGTTCGGGTACCCATTTATATACAGCTGGGTGAACTGAGTGCAATGTGGATTGAGTGCCTTGCCCAAGGACACAACACAGTGTTAGGCCCAGGTTACACATTTTTGGTGTCTCCACCGGGATTCGAACCCGGGCCTTCTGCGTGACGGGCCAGCACGTTAACCACTACACCACCGAGCTCCAACTTCTACAAACATCTACTTTTGTTGCAGGTTGATCCATTCCACACCCTGTTCGGTATTGCCGGCCTCTCTCTCCTCGGGGACACAACAATCAAACCAGTCAACCCTGTCTTCTGTATGCCCGAGGCGACGATACGCAAAGTGGGGCTTGATTTGGACTTGTTATGATGTGTGATACTAAGTTTTACTTCTACATTTGCTGTGTATGCCAGAGACAATATGGGAAGATTGGCATGACCTGGACTTGTTTTGATGATAAGGGACTAAGATTTACTTTTACATTTGTTCTGAATGCCTGCGGTGACGATACGCAAATTTGGGCTTGACTGAGACTTGATTTCATCATAAGATACTAAGATTGACATTTACATTTGTTCTGAATGCCTAGAAGATATGTTTAGTTGGGCTTGACCTTGACTTGTTTTGATGAAGATGCTCAGTTTTACTTTGACCTTCTTCTACAACATGAACTTTTTCAATCACAATACATAGTTTAAATGATACTAGTCTGGGTTGTGTTATTTGAAAAGTGTCTATTTCAGACAAGATTTTACAGTATCGTATCGCACAATATATCGTTTCATGTTGAGGATGCATAATGTGAAACAAATAGATAATCCTAAATGACGTCCTGTTTCATAACATTTTATGAAACGAGTGAATTGGTTGGTATTAAACGAGCCAAAGCGAGTTAAATACCTTTACCATTCACGAGTTTCATTAAAATGTTGTGAAATGGGACTGAGTTAAGTATTTTATTTATTACTGGCTTAACTACATAACAAAAACATAAAGAAATTCGCCGACATGACCATCGTGGCTGGCCCGCTGAGATTGTGACGTCACGTCATTCGGTCAGCGGGCAATGTTACGCCACATGTATAATAACATTGTAGATTTATCAAACAGCGATATCTTCAACGGGATCCGGGAGAGTAATAAATCTAATTATTGAATTTATGAATTGGTAATGCTGAAAACGGAGATAGAGATTTAAAATATATATTTATGCACACAAGAACCTCTCCTAATACTTGAAAGTTGAATTGTATTACAATTACATCAAACCAGGTGATGTTAAATTCCCCCACAATTTTAATTGATCTAAATATTTTTGAAAAGATCATTGTGTAAGGTATTAATGTGTATCATTACACCTCTATTAAATTCCTTACTGTTCAAGAGGATACCCATCTTCACAACGTCACGGGCGAAACGAAAAAGTTTCTTAACTTTCCCATTCCTCCCTTGACATCATTGGCCGTAATTTCTGTGCTAGCATTTTAACCCGCTGCACGGAAGTAGAATAGTCCAATCAGAAGACAGCATGTTAAATGAACCGTTTTGAAAAAAAATATTTTTGTTGCGTTTTACAAGGGAGAGAAACACTTTATTTGAGTGATATATTAATGTTTGTCTTCTCTGCATTCTCAGTGCTCATCAAAACATGAAAACAACCATGCGGACTGAAATTTAAAATTACATTTCACTCGGATAGTTTTCAAAAAGATCGTCTGTTAGTATTTTGAATTTGTTCCGAATGTAACCGGCAATGTCATTGGCTATTGTTGAAAGAGCTGATAAGAGGCGTAACTCGTGATCACGATAGGTGTCGCTGCTCCGGATCACCAGTTTTCTACCTTGTGAAGGCAAGGTCTAAACGAGGAGTCGCTCGATACGTTTTCACCTTGCCGTGGGAAGATGGAGGATACCTCTTTTTGTAGTTTTTTATTGGCAGTGCTGCTAGCAGCTTCTATGTTACTGGCACCAACTTCATCAAGGTTGCTGAGTTAGCTCAATTATTTTTGATTTTCAACCAAAATAAATCTGCGCAGTTTACGATTTCATCGTAGCTACTTTCTATTTGTGTGTGCTCTCTGGCTGTTCGGGTAGCAATTAAATTAATTTATTTTCAAAATCATTATTTTTCTTTGTACACTCAGCTTTTTATGATGTTATTTATATTTAATTCATTTTAGAATTTAGAAAATGAAATTGATGCTTACCAACCAGTGAAACAGGATATTCAGTAGTTTAAATTTAAAAAGACAAATCAGTTATTTGAGCGAGATCAGCAGATCATTGTTGACAGAAAACTTGTTTTCCCATAGGCATGATCATTATGAAGAGGTACTAAATTTACAGAAATATACAAATTTTGTCAAGTTTTTTTTGTTTTTTTTTTCAATTCAGTATATTATAGTCTCATGAATTTATCTCATGAAAAAATTTACGGAAATTTTTTAAAATAGCATTTTTTCTTTCTTTTATTATATATTCTATGTAAAATAATTTAGTTTTCATGAACATTGATCATAATTTGTTTTAAAGTTCACAGTATGTATGTTTGCTATCAGAATGTAGACTTCCTGTTTTCTAATGTCAGTTTCACATGATGTGTATTTTTTGTGTGCATGTTGATGATTGTTCAAATAGACACTGAAATGCCCGAAGAGAATATGAAACCATTTGTAAATTGCTCGACATTTATTCATTTTGTAAATATATCTTATACAAATAAAGCATGATATGTACAAAAAGTTGTGTTCATGTGCTAGAAAGTAAGAAATATGTTTCACCTATGCATAATTTTTGCAATTGTAAAAATATCACAGCATTTGAAGATCCTTAAAAAGATTTAAATCACTACAAAAACATATTAAAGAGCATATGAAATAGAAGTTTTGTTCAATGAAACAATGCAATATTCAATACTATCAGAGTATTTCACTCATAAAAAAACATAAACATTCCGCTCATAGATGTTGCAATATGCTTATCCTTTTGTAAGATATAAACAATGTAAAACTTCACAAATACCAAGGTGAATATAAGAGTAAAGACACATATTTAAAGGATTGCATGAACACAGTTAGGATGAAATGGGAATATATACGCCTGAAGTCTGTATCAAAGCTATGCTACGGGTTTGGGAGTGTATCCTACGTATTCATCCCAGCCTTTACGACACGTCTTCACAATCCAAGCATGTTCATCATCGTCTACAAACAGAAAACATCAATCATCATCATCATTGTTATGATCAAGCATTCATAGTATAACAATGATGCATGTTGTGCATTCTGTCTTGTAATAATTTTTCTCATAATAATATGAATATAAAATGAAAAAATAAAACGTGCCCTCATGTCATGCAACAATGCCCTGTCCTCCGTAAGCATCTTTCTACGCAAAGCCTAAAAACCCAGTTTCCAAACTGTCATTTTAATGCCTTGCTGCTGACCCTTGAGTTTTCTGTACTGCTATCAGCGCCCCTAGAGGCAACCCACAGTTACTTTCTGATTGGACTATTGCTTTCTCTCATAGTAAGCTACAGTAAGAAAGCAAGCACAGAAAACTCTAGGGTCGGCAGCAAGGCATAAATAGATAGTTCGCAAACTGGGTTTTAAGTCTTTGCATATGAAGCTCTTTAAAACTAAATAGTGAATGAGTGAGTGCGGCTTGGGCAATATTGCAGCCATTAGCGGCGAGCAAAAAAAAAAATAGTATTATGAAAAAAAATAAAAAATTTACCAGCATTCCTGAGGAATTTGTGTGTATAATCCACAACCACCCTAGTCTCCGGATTGTAGAAGCCGTCTCCACAGTCGTAGCATCCCTCCGGGATATCTCTCGGAGGAACCCGGTTGGTCAGCTGAGAGCGGCCTGGAATTGAAGAGTAATGACTTGAAGCAAAAGGGTAATAATTTTTCTTCTTTTATGTTGAATAAATCCGAGAGGTTAGACTACAGTAACCAAGTCTTTGATTTACGTCAGTTCTTCACTTCTTGGCTCGGAGTCAGTAATATAATTAACCTCAAGCAGGTAGAAGATAAATATTATTAGATAATGTTTAAAAGGCTACATAACTAGTATTATTTAAGAAATAAAGTAGCCCTAACCATCATGTGTTTTGCAATAAAGTATAGTTTTGCCCTGAACTATTATAGTTAAAGCATGAGGCCGAAGGCCGAATGGTTTGACGTTATAATAGTTCAGGACAAAATTATACTTTATTGCAAAACACATGATGGTTAGGGCTACTCTATTAATTTTCTAGTATGTCGAATTTAACTCGTTTAAGTTATTTCTTCTCCAAAGTAAACATGTTTTATAACTCAAATCCGGCGGGGAGTTCCAAAATCCTCGATCGGGGCCAGGGCTAGTGACGTCATAGCCGATTGTTATTGACGTCATGGGTCATTGTTTCGTGACGTCACTCAAAAACTATACTTTATTGCGGAATTAAGGGTGGGCGGCGCCTTTGATCTTTAGGGGAACAATACTAGAAGTAGATTTAAGTGTCATTAAGATTTAGCACATACATGTACCTACAATAGTTGTTTGTTTTTTAAAAACAACTAATTATTGTCTTTTTTTTTGGTATTTAGGGATGAATATGTTTTGAAAATTTATCATAATTGTTTTATAAGCGCTTTGAGCATGCAATAAGCATGGATAACATGTGCTATACAAGTTGACTATAATAACAATAAGTATGAAAGTAAAATAAATTCCCATGAAAATCAGAGAACACAGTATATACAGTATATTACTGGCCATAAACAAACCCCTTTCTCAACCATCCAAATTCCAGTTAAAAGCTAGTACGTTGTGTATTAAACAACCCCCTAGGACTAGTTCCTAGCACTACATATTATTGCCAACTTACAAATTAACAAGCGATTCATCCTTGTTATCAAAGACTTAATGTGAAATTGTTGTTGGATTTCATTTTGTAACTGGTCGCTCTTAGCAGCAAGAAAGATATCTTGTATTTTCCTGTTGCTATTTTTAGCTCGCGGCGATCTGTTTGCTGTTATTAAACCGTTTCCAGTATTTTCCAAATGTAAAAATATGTGTTTGTGTGTGGATTTTACTTTTAACATTCAAGTTAACAACAGATGTTTTCAAATTGTCGATACTATCGATAGTTAAGACGTGCTATCGGTACTATTGATCGTTCTAAAAAAGACTATCGGTAAAGTACTATCGGCAGAGCAACTATCGCGATAAGTCGATAGTTCGATCTATCGTTACACCCCTAGAAATTGTTTTATGTGAATGGTTTCAATATTTCTGATACCACAACATTTGTGAACAAAACCTTTTTCAGTTTAGTCCTAACAGAACTAACATTAATCATGCCTCTGAATCGCAGATTCTGGGGGTATATTGTTTTTACCCTGTTCGTCTGTCTGTCAGTCTGTCTGTATGTCACAAATACTTTCACATTGATCATAACTTTGATTGTTTGGGGTAGACCTTTGATATTTCACATGTGTATGATATCTATCATGATAAGACCTTTCAGAGGAGGTCATAATGTTTTACCTTATGACCTTGACGCAGCAAGCACTTTTAGAAAACTTTATAATTGGCCATAATTTGTAATTGGATAGAGATAGACCTTTGGTATTTCATATGTGCATCTATCATGATAAGACCTTTCAGATGAGGTAATAATTTTTGACCTCCTGACAGGTCATCTCAAGGGCATCAGTGTTTCACAAACAAAGCTAGTTTTCCCCCTGTAAAGGGCTACCTCTATTGTCAGGTAAGTCAAAGACATTGGTTACCTGCTGGCCTGAGGCCGCTGCAGATCTCTGTGTAGAACCTCCGGTCGTATCCATCACAATACTCCCATTTGTCCTCATCGTAAACCAGGCCGTCCGCAAACGTGTACGTGCCCTGTGGAGAATAGTGATAACTTTCAGATTAGGTAAGAAACAGTACAGTTTGATTCATTTTGCGTATGTGAGAGCCCTGTAAAGGATTGTATTGAAATAATAACTAGATTTAGAAAAGAAACTTTGCACCTGTGGTTCACATTCAGCCTTGAAAATGAAGTCAAAAATTTGAAAATGAAACGATTGAAACACTGATCTAAAGTGTTTCAATACAAATAAGTTAAAAAATATAACTGGTATTGACAGAATTCTTGATGAATATTACTGTTTAAATCGGATATCATCTCAAAGCTTCCCTTAATTTTCTCTTCAAATTTTTAACAGTTTACCTTCACTGCATAACCCTTTTCCCAGGTCGCTTCATATTTGCTGCCGTTCGGGAAGAAGAGAGTTCCTGTGCCATGGAACATGCTATCCTTCATCTCTCCTTCATACCTGGTACAGGTCGGGAACACATACGTGCCCTTCCCCTCCATCCTGCAAACAATATTTTTTCATAATTATGTGTTTTATTTGAATACTGTACTGTGACAGAAATTAGGACAATTTCTGTCTTCTGGAACACCGATTCTAATACATTGTGCTATCTTAGCACTATAACAGGACTTCTAGGCCTTGAAAGGGGAAAGCTTTTCATTGTTTATAGAGGACCATTTATACAAGAAAAGTATCAATATTCTTAAGAATATTAATATGAAATCATATGGGCTCCATCATATGCTTGTATTAACCAATTTCTAAAATGTTAAAAATAACCAAGTGTGTCATCATTTTGTCAATGCATTTTGTGAGTTGAATTTTGATTGTGATTTAATAATACCCTTAATATTACTTTTCAGTTCTAGCATACACTGCAGTATTAAACTTAAAGATTGTATACCTATCATATGAGTAAAAATAACACAAGGTATTTTATTTATTAGACCAAATTTTCTGTCAAAAGATATCGCTATTCTTGGCAATTTCTTGCATAGCGACTTGCAGGGATTGGGAAGGCACAGGCCATGGGCCATTCTGCACAATGGATGAAAAAATGGTCCATTAAAAGTTTTCTATTGATATAAGGGGCAATTGTCTTTTTGAAATATATTAATAGCAGATATGAGCCTACCTAAAAGTCCAGAAACGGCCAAATGTCAAAGACTTCTTTCCCAATCCCTTAGTGAGTCGCATAGAGTCTACTAATAGCTTTTCGACTTAAGTATTGATCACAATCTCAATATTTAATAAATATTGACATTGTTATCAATACTTAAGTCCAAAATTATTTATGCACCATTTCAGTTACTTTATCACTGATGAATTAAAAATCTTTTTTGATAAACGTTGTCTGTTGTATGGATGCTTGTCCAGTTCATTCTCTCAGAAGTGTAATAAAAACACTCTTTATGCAAAATAGCGAATCATGCACGATTTCAAAATTCTTACCTCCACGAATCTCTCATTTGCGATTCTACAACCATCATTTTGTTTGTCAATTTGTCTAACAATTTTTTTTTTGCCAACGTCTTTGTTAGGCTACCGGTATTTGGTTTTCTAAAACACAACCTTCGCAAAGGAACTTTTCCGCGAGCATTTGATAGGCCAATTCTGACATCATTTGACACAAGATATTTCTAAATTTCATGTTAAATCTAAAATGAAGCATCAACCGGCTTATTTTCAAATAAAAATAAATAAACATTCCTATTTCATAATTACTAGTAATCAAATTATCAGAAGACAAACAATGTGTTAATTATTATTTACCGTCCATTTTCATAATCTCCCTTGTAGCTGCTCCCCGTGTACTCCATTTTGAAGCTTCTAATGTTGTCATAGCAATCTCGCGAGAATTCCCTCTATGTAGCATAACGAGCGAGTAAAAGGGACACAACTCTTTGATTGCAAGCTTTCTAACATTAATTTGAAGCGTTATAAAATCTCTATTTATGTTTATCATGTCACCTATAAAACTGTAAACAAATTTCATAGTTTAAAAAAACTATATAACAACCGAAATAATCTACTTGTATTAGTAAGAAATCGTTAAACAATACAGCGTATTGCTTTTAATTTTTGAGAAAAGATAGTTGCTTTACAATTCAAGGGGAATTGTTTACATGAAATACATCCTCCGTATAAGTATAACAATAACGATAAGCATTAACATATGCAAAACATTTTGGGACACTTTCATCTCATATGATTTGAAAATTTATAACGCAGGTATAAGCAGAATTAATTAAATAAATATAAAATTTCCTCACGTGCACGCAAATAAACATCAACTCATATATGCAAAAATTCCGTTCTTTGGCTTATACACTATTGACGATGACAACAATCACTGTTGAACTTAATATAAGATAGATCATAAAAACATTGTTATAACTAAATTAAATTTAAGGGACAGTAGCACTTTTTGGATAATTTTATATTATCTATTTTCACTGATAATTGTAAGTTAATGCTAAATGTATTGACAGTGTCAAAAATTTCATTTCACAAGCCAATCATCCATAGTCAGAAGACAAAGTATGAAGATTCACATAAAATCAATTAACGGCCATTTAGTGTGACACCTTTATTTCATTTTGTGTAAGAAAAGGGAATCGCATGGCTAAACTTTACAATATATACTTGAATTATTACTGCTCCATTAATTTTAAATACATTGACTTTCAATTGGAACCATTAATTTTCATTTTCCTGACATCACCTTATATTTCCCCTAAGAACGTGCTACTGTTCCTTTAAAGAAATTAGCAGTATACTTTACTCATTACCTTATTGCTTGTAAAATTTTGCAGATTGAATTGAAATAATCTCAACTTAAGTTCATACTTTCTATTTTATTGTCTTATTGCTTGGTGCCCCAAAGGGCACCAAGTATTATGATTTGATTCTCCTAAAACTTTTCTGAATTCTCTCTATATTACTCTTGATATTTTCAAAGGGAAGCCGCGCCAATCACATGTGTTGTATCCAAATCAAAAGACCAATGAACAGAGCTGTAGCAAAAAATGCATTACGTCACCATGTGGGTAATACAAAATATTTGGCACATTAAACTGTGGAATATGATTTCGCTTTAAATGTCATGTTAAAAGAGAAACAATATTATAAATATAAATGTTAACAGACTCAATCAAAAACATCTTCATTTGATGAAGAGTCTGCATTTGTTCCAGATAAGAGCATTATTTCGCATTCAATAATCGCAGAATCCACTTTTTTATAACCCACGTGATTTAATTTCACGCTGGGCTCGCCTGGCGATTTAAAAGTAATGTTTGTGTAAGAACGATGGTGACATCGAAAAAAGACTTATGTTTACTAATAGGTAGATCACTTATGACCACGTGACAAGTCATACTTAACGATGTCACTAAATGTTTACGTTGAAAACATGTATTTATTATCAGAGCTACTGAAATTGACTCGTGCTTTATTTAGAATATGACCTACATCGCTGGTTCCATACGGTTACTATAAGGCCGCGGCTTAGCTCAGCGGAGCTGGGTTGAAATCCCGTCAGATCATCGGAAAGTATTTTGTTTATTATCTGTAATACTACAGTTAATAATTAACCAGCATGACAAGGAGATATGGTTTTGGCAGTATGTTTTGCACAATTTCCTGTCATTGTCAACGCTACATGGCAACCCATGCAGTACTTTTACTTCAAGTAACAACATCACAATGCCATAACATCATAAACTGTCACTGTCACATCACTGTCTTGAAAATCTAGTGTTGTTGTGTTCAGAGATTTAATTTTTTTCTCTGAGATCTCAAAAAGAGTGAATTTGAATGACAAATAGAATATCACCCTAGTGTGTTTTGATTTGAAATATACCAACAATCGTTGATGAATGTAAAAAATATTCTAACTTTCAGCAATTCGTGTTGATAGAAATTAATTTTGTGAAATTAACTTTGAGTTATACTCGTGTTAATATTACTGCTGTTATCCAGTGTTGTACATGTATATATTATCACCCAAATTGTTCGACAAATCATAATCTCCTTCATCTGCCTATGTGGCACCAAGCATGCCTTTTTAAAGGCTTTTCTTGTTTGCATTGTATATACAAATAAGGTGGTAGCATGATTGACAAACAGATCTTAGCGTATTTGATTCACCAAATATTATTTTGTTTTATTTTTTTCGCTTGTCTGTCATTTACGGAGTCGTTTTTAATTCTCTTTCCTGGCCAGAATTCGAGGCTGTTTAATAATACTTTATGAAACTGTTTTCAAGTTGTATTAAGAAGCAGTTAAGGTTTGCCATAATGTTTATTATGCTATTTTGGAATTTAATAATAATGTTTCAAATAATAAACAAATAATTATTATTTATCCATTCAATAGAGGGTAAACTGGAAATTTGTTGTGTCACCCGACAGCCACAGTGCAGCGCTAGTTCAAACATGTTCTTTCCTTATTATGGTATGCGTCAAGCAAGTATGATATTATTATCCAAAACCGGACAATTGCGCGCGTCAATCAGTCAAACGTGATTTTGGCACTTTAACGAAAGCAGTCAGAATGGAAGTTAGGGCCCTGTCACACTTTAGCGTATAGCAAGTGCGTTTGAGTTGCGTATGGATTTTTTCATACGCAACCAGTACGCTCAAACATTTACCGTATTTTGCCTTACTTGTACCGCACATGGAGCGATTGATTTACGAACTTTGCGTTTTCTTTGCGTTGAGGATGCGTTGGAGTTGCATATGATTTGCGTATCCCCACTTTATTGTGGCACATGATTGCATATGCAGAGCGCATACATACCATACTCTAGACTTATGTCTACCGCATGTCTTGCGCAAACAAAGCGAGCATATCACGAGCCCGTTGCGTCTTCACATAAATTTCAATCCTTTCTGGCTTTGTAGTACGTTTTCGTAGGTAATATATATACAAAGGGACCTCGAGAACACGAAAAGCTTTGTTACCAATTGCAAGACAATTATTAAATTAAAAGTGTACTGAATAAATTTAAGTTTACTGAATCCATTTCTCTAACACATGTGATTAAAGGAGTTATCACACTTAAATGTCAGTCCGTAGTTTTCGCCTGATACCTGATCACTTCTGTACGAATACATACCCCTTGATTGAGGTATGAAACGTTCCGAAAAATCAGAATATAAAACATTCTTCTCCCAATTAAAACTTTGGTTGATTCTTTTCTGTTACACGCACGCACGCTCTACTCACAATATCATGCTGTAACAATAGCATCGGTTTCATCCTGTCGCATTTGGTCCGGACCTGCCTTTTTCAAGGATAGCTTATATTTGTAAAAAACTTTTTCAAAATTGTTCGTTACCTAGACACTTGACCAGAAGATTTTCCTGGATAACTTCTATATAAACAATGGAATAGTGCTCAGGTTTAGTCTAATGGTATATTTCATAGTCTGAAATCGCTTTGCAACTGAGAAGTTTACAATGAAAACATTAAAAACAAATCTTTAGCTTCTTTATGATTCTGTTTGCATGGAAATGTAATGTTATTTATTGTTTAATTCACCTCTTATCATTTTTGATTTATTAGAATTAGTAGTAGAAATAATTATTTCATTCATTTTGTTTCTATCCTCAAAGTTTGGTTAATTTTGATAAATAATTGGACGGAATTCTTAAACATTGGTTAATTAATTATAATGTGTATTTGTTTGATAGTTTCAACTCTTAGTTCTTTAAAACCATAGTGCTATAGAAAGACAGGAAAACACAATGAAAACTATCAAATAGTATAGGGAGGTGTTCTGCTCACCAACCCTTTTGTCGTGGTATCTATATCAAATTCACGATGTACTCTATGTACGCTATGAATACGCTTATCATACGTTACTCATAAGGAAAAACTGGACAATGCATTTTCCATTGTTTATCAATCGGTTTGAGATCGTTCTTCATTCGTGCTACATTTGCTTGAAGGTCGTTTTGTGTACGTCTTCTATGCGCTATCAATGCGTTGGTTGGGGCCACCAACTCACACTGCTTATTAAGTGCATACTCATCACGAATACCTAACGTACATGTACCGCCCTCGACCGATGTAAAACTGATGCGTTGCGTGTTAACCGTACGAAGCATAGTTTTGAGCATGTTCAAAACTATCAAGCGTATGAAAATGTTCCAAGCGCAGGCCGACGTATAAGAAACAACCTCAACACAACCAAGATGCGTATGAGTTACGTGTCCTGCGCATGGGTGCGTATTGCTGCGTATGAGAGAAATTGCCATACACAACTCGTACACAGCGAGTATACGCTGAAGTGTGACAGGGGCTTTATGAGTTGATACTGTTTTATGCGTTATATTACTTGTATCCATGTAAATTGGAAGTGTGAATTTGGCTTCCGCGAATGTATGTGACTGTTTTAAGGTTTTCATTGAAAAAAAGTATCTATAATATAATTTTTATTTGAGGATGAATATGTGAGATTTTCAATTTCTATAATTATTTATACAATTTACGTTCGTAATAATTAAAGCAAAAAAAACCTTAATGATGAAAATCTTGCACGAAAACAATGCAATGAGTGTTGCCGTATGCAAACATGACTAGAACGTATGTCCAAGAATACAGAGTGTGTCTCGAATTCACGCTCGAGGATAAGAAGACAGTCGTTAAAGAAAATTGCAAGGATAATTAAAAAATGCTACAGATATTATTTTTAATGCCTTTATTCACCAGAAACGTTTTTTTGAATATTTTTTCAATTAAAAGAAAAGGAGCTCTTATAGCATATTTATAATATTTACTTTCCTTCTGTCCTGAATATTTTCATGTTCTAAAAGAGCCACTTTCTGATTTTCATGACATCTTGTTTGGCTTTTTACGAACCTAAATGCCTTCCAAAGTGCATGTATTTTAAAATGAAAACATCTCACATATCAATCCCTAAATCAAATTATATATGATTAATATGAAAGTATTTTCTCCGAATACATCTTTAGTTCTTTATTTTAAAGGGATAGTAACACGTTTTAAGGGGGGATATGAGTCGATGTCAGGAAAAGGAGAATAAATTATTCCAATTGAAAGGCCATGCATTCAAACTGAATGAAGCAATAATACATCTAATATATAATGTAAAGTTCAGCCATGCGATTCTTTTTTATTACACAAATGAATTAAAGGTGTTCACACAAAAATGACTGCCAGTTGATTATATGTGAATCGTAATAAATTGTTCTCTGACTATGGATGATTGGTTTGTGTAATGACATTTTCCACACTGGCAATATAATACAGTGAAGAATTGAAAATACTTTTTAAAAAAAAAACGTGCTAGGATAAATAAGGTATGAGAAGTTGAAAACTACTAGTTCCCAGGAGATGTTCTTTGACATTTGTATAATTTTACATATTTTAAATTTTTAATGTAATTGTTAAAAGTAAAACGTGGATTATGTTGTAGAATTTTCATATAATCTAAACAAATAAGATCAACAAGGCTTTATATTAGGTCATCCATACTGAGTCAGTGACATGAACAAATTTAATAATTATTTAGATCGAAGTTTCATTATGGACATTTTGCTCAAACTCAACACTGCGCGTGCACAATTTTATTCGCAGTATGGAGTTTTCATAGCCAAAACGGCCCTCCTCAAAGAAGAGGGCAAGAGGGGAGATCACTCTCGTATGTAAATTTTATATCACGTGGTACAAAGCAGGCAATTTCATTGGCCTATTATAACATTGACCCTTCTCTGTCAGAGGTCATTTCACGTCTATGAAGAGTGGCGCGTTTGTGAAATATTTACGCTCTTTTGATAAGACTGAATTTGCTATGGGTAGGAAAGGAAAGAAACGTTCAAAGACTGGAAGAAAGTTTGGATGTCTTCCGCTTTGCTGTGGGGGTAAGTTCTGCTGAGTTGTTTCACTTTATTTGATATTCGGGCAAGTTTTCAGCGAGGAGCAAACAACTTCTTTGACTTTTAGTGAATGTCACAAATCATGTTTACAACGCAAACAACCCTTGGAATAAACACTAGAGTAGGCCTAACTCTATAACATTGTTGACAATCTGTGAATATTATCTTTCTACTTTGATTATGAGATTGAAATGTGGAAGATTTGGATTGTGAAGTGAATGTGTCGTTCATCTCTTCTTATCAATATTTGTGATAGTCGATATTTTTATTTTGTCTGTAATTGATATCAAATTAAGACATTATATAGATTGTTATTCTGGCTACATTGTATGAAAACTGTTTAAATGTTGATGTACAATTTAATTTCTGAGCATTTGTGATGAGCATAGTCTATCTAGCTGTCTGGCACTTTGTTACGGTAACCTGCTACAGCTAGTATCTGAGATAACTTTACTGTTTTGAAAATAAATTTGATAAGAATTAGGAAATAACACTGCAAACGATGAATATATCTTTTTCTTAAACTGGAAAGTGACAATAAATATTAACACCTCAAGATATCGCATAATAAAGAATTACAATACAATTAGGCTGAATTAGCTAGTGAGTTATGACGGCAAGGTTTGAAAATAAAAATACTTTCTTTCTCTAAACATTTGTTTTTAGTAAATTTGCTTAAACACGTGATGTATTTTACGTTTTTGCAATTATATTTTCTCTTAAGCAAGTTATATTTAAAATAATGAACGCTCTGCTGCAAATAACCCACAAGGCACTTTAATATTATTTTGCATTCGTTCACAAAAGAGAATCAAAATGGCTAACCGAAAACACATGGTGATTGAAAACAGAGAATTGAAGATATATTTAACTGAGATGGTTTCAAATTTACTTGTTTAATTTAACTTTTGTAAAGATAGGTCAAACAATTTGTGTCATTAAAATCATTCATGCTATGTACACAGGAAAACTAAAATATTACATAATTATGACACACCACTGTATATTTTTTTTTTTACGGCACCGATGTCTACACATTTCAACATTCATTTCAGCATTGACTCGTAATGTGATTTTTAAAAGGAAAATTTGGAACGGGTTGTAGAAATTTGATTTCGACATTTTTGCACAACTCGAGCATGCACTGCGCATGCTCCATTTTCAAACAAATCAAAACTTTGACAAATGATTTTGTCGAACAACTCAGAGGGTGCTTTGATTGCACAGATTGGTACATTTTTTAAAAAAAGCATAAGATTTTCACTACGACTGACCAATTCATGGACCGATTACATATAATTTTGTGTTGATGATATTATTCCAAATTAACAATAACAAAAAGGGATGTTTTGATTTAAGCAACTCAATTTTCGTAAATCTTGTGGTCCTGATGGACTGGCGGGTATTGTTTTGAAAGAATGTGGAGAGCAACTTTACGTCAAGTTTCTTACAATTTTGCAATTGTCAGTGTGCTCAGCTGTCATCCCTAATCTTTGGAAACGTCTAATATTGTTCCTGTTCCGAAAAGAACTCATCTTGTCGGAAATAATGACTACTGTCCATTGGCATCCATTTGAATTGACCTCTATTTTGATTAAGTGTTTGGAACTGGTTACTAAAAAGCTTTCACTAAATATTTGCTTGACCTTCTTCAGTTTGCATACAGATCAGGGCGAGGTACCAAAGATGCAAAATGACCCTTCTTCAAAATATTTACTCTTGCCGAGAAACTAAAACAATTATCTCTTTATTGATTTCTCTTCAGCCCCATACCATTCAACCTCACATTTTAATTTAAACTGTAAAATCTAGGTGTTAGCTCCAATATCATAAGTTAAATAATTTATGGTTAATATAATCACAATCAGTATGTAAGTCCTAAAGGATGCCAATCTTCTAATATATCATCCTCTACAGGAGCTCCAAAAGGCTGCGTTTTGATGCCTTTAATCTCCGTTTTGCACACCAATGATTCTCACTTGTCATTTCATGATGTGTTTACGGTGAAGTTTGCAGATGATGCTGCTCTTACTGCTCTCATCTCTGATTCAGAACATGATAATCCTCAAGGCATTGGATTTTTCTGTATCGTAGTGTAGAGATCAATATCTTTTCTGTATGTATAGAAAACTAAGGAAATGATCGTTGACTTTTGGCGGTAAAGGAAAACCCTATACCCTTATAAATTTTGACGATGAAGAAATTGAATGAGTTGACCATTACACATATCTCGGTATCATCTTAGATTCAAATCCCACGTCAAAAGACGTCAATTCCAATTTAAAAAAAAGCGACCCTATTTTCTTTGCTGTTTCAATTGATAAACCTTTATGGACAGTTTTTTACCAAACTTTCATACAAGCTATGTTGACTTACATTATTTAAGTTGGTGTGAAGGTTTGTCGTAAAAAGAATTTCCTCCGGGATAATAAGCCTTATCTTATCTATTTTCAGCGGAAGACACCCGTGTGGTTGACATTGCAGGTACGATAATTGCGCATGTTAAGTGACCTAATTTATGTAAAACTAGAAATAATATATGTGCATGTTATGCACGGTGATGTCCCCCGCCCAATTTTTAATCAAATCTCATCATCTCAGCCTTATTTGCCAGTAAAGCTGGATGCATTCCCAGGGATTGGGAAACACATCTTTGACAATGGGTCATTTTCAGGGTTTTAGGTAATATTTTGGATTTCAAATGGCCCATGGCCCCTGCCTTTCCCAATCACTGCTGATTTCATAATGACAAAAAAACTAAATAAGTGAGACAACGTTTCTAAAATAAGATTTGAACAGGGAAATTGTGCTTACTTGTAAGTTGCATTTCTGTGTTGTAAGGTGTATCAAAGTATTATTAATCCCATAGCAATTTTATTACTAGGATTTTACGTGTCATGTCAAGATTCGTTGGATGTGAGAATTGCATCTTGTGTTTAAAAGTGTTATCTTGTTATTTTTAAATCAAACACTGTTCAATCTATCCGAATCTATCCGAATTCAAGATCTTTCCACCAAGCTAAATTATTCGACAAAATCTTTTGAACCAAATTTGTGATTTCCATGTTTGTTTCAAGTCACGAATGTAGCAATTGAAAATGAAAGAATTTATCATTTCCATTATGTTTTCTTACCATATAATACTAACATAATGTTGATGAATAGGGGATTTCTATGAACAACCTGAAGAAGAGGAGAAAAGGGATGAAACTCGTAAGCAGCCACCACGACCTCCAAAAGAAGACGAAGCCACTCTTTATTCTCTCACTTCCATTGGCAGCTTTGTAGAAAATCCTTGTCTTGAAGATAAAAGGTCTAGGCAAGGTATGGAATCTTTATTTGAGTTGAGCTAATTGAAATGTAACAAGCCAATTCGTTTACAAGTTATTACTTTTCTTAAATGCTGCCGTCATTACCCAATACCTAATAGTAACTTATATGAAATACGTATTAACAATTCTCTTTTGATTTGAGCAAATGAAAACTTGTGGCTTGTTTTAATTATGGAAGGGTGAGATCACTCCCCCAGAACAAGTTACAGCCAGTTACATTGTTTTGAAAGATTGGAGACATTTTCTACATATATGTATGTATTTTTTTCTGATACAACAATCTCCTAGCCTGAGTGAAAATAATTGGTTTTTCTTATTAAAGTTGATTACAATGCTAGATATTGTAATTCTTGCTAAACCAAAGATGTCCACAACTATTGGGGAATAGTTTTTAAACTCTGAAATGTTGTAAAGAAGTTGATTTCATAAACTTACATGAAAGTTTATCACGTTCGTTGATTATACAAATGTTAAGAACCTAGCAAGAACAGAACTGCATCTTCATATTTGGTTTCTTTAATATTTGGAATCTGAACCGCACCATCAAAAGTGCAACTGATATTCATTGTTCTGCCCTCTTCAGATAACCATTCACGGCATGATTATCTCTCAGAGAAGACAACTCGTTTGGCTGACATCGCCAGTGGAACACCATCACAGCCAGAGAAGGAGAAAGAAATTCATACTATTGTTAGCCCAAATCATGCGCAAGGATATCAAGACAAAGTTTGTGACACAAAAGTATCAGCAATTGAATACGAAGATGCTCAATCTGTATTGGACCTATCATGGAGAGCTGAAAAGAGTTTACAGTTGAAGCCAAAAGATGGGCAAGTGTCAGAATCTCTCAGAAATGTTTGTCAAGCTATTGACATTCCATCGGGAACAGAAGAAGATGCCTCAGCTGAACTGACAAGAGATGGGAAATCTCTAAACGTTGATAAGGATGAGTCGGAAAATTCATGGGGATCTACAATAGACCCCTCCCTTGCTGAACCAAAAGTTGGACAAACATCAGCTATTTCTACAAAGGTGGCTCAAGCTGCTTTGATCCTTGATGCTCAGGAGAGAATTGGACACGTCCTGAAAAAAGATACCATGCTTAGTGAAGCAGCTTCTGTTATGTCGTCAGAATCTGATTCAAATTTTCCATTAGAGCATGGAAAGAATGGAGAAGCATTGAAAACGGACAATAATGGTTCAAAAGCACAGGCAAAAGGAGGCGATACCAACTCTGAAAAAGAAGCTGAAGTAATTCTTTTGGAAGCAAGAACTTCAAATGATGGACTGGTTCAAACTCCGGTAGATATCCCTTCACAAATTGAACAAGACCCTTCCAAAATGCAAGATGAACAATCAGAGGACTTCTCATTTGATGAAACAATTCCAATGAAAATTTCAATAAAGATAGGAAAAGCTACAGAGAGTCCAGTTCAATCTTCAAATGAAGAACAATCAGGTTTCTCTAAGATGGTGGAACCCGGTACAGCTCACATCGAGTTGTCTTCTGACTCCTGGCCATCCATCGACGACCAGATATTTGACACAGAAGCGGTAGCGGACCAACTCAGTAATGATTTTGATGCAAATGCTGAGGTATTTGATGGAAAGGAAGTGACTGAAATCTGTATCGAGTCTGTAGTCAAGAAGCAAGACCTGACCACTGAAGCAGGTGAAACTGAAAACTGTGTTGGTTCTTTTACCAATGATCAGATTGACCGGCAAACTGAAGCATCCACGTTTGGTAGGTTATATTCTTTCTTTGATTTCCTTGATTATTGACCATTTAAACATTTCTTCTACCTTTCAGTCAAATGCCATGATTGACATATATACACTCTTTCATACACATATATGGATTTCTTTACAAATTTAAAATGAATATTAAATTAAAAAGTGTAAATTATCCTACACTTATTAATTTTAGAGGACATAATATTTTATTTATTATTGACAAAATATTTAGTCAGACAGACAACCTTTGTTACAAAAACTTGTGATCCTAAAATCTATTTCAGAAATCAATTGTCTTTATTTAATCTTTTTACAGATGGTGCTGCACCAAAAGTGGACAAGGTCGGCATTGACACAAGAAATATGGCTGAAGGCTCTGATTCTGGCAGTTTGACTGACCCTGAACTCTACCGAGTCGTTGACTTTCAAGTCAGTCCTTATGTCTCCTCAGATTCAAGCGTTGAGAAGGTCTCATCAGCTAAGTCAATCTTCAACCAGGAGAAGCGACTAGCAACAGTTGGGAAGGATATCAGCAGCATGGATGTAGAGAAGAAGACACTGCCACCACTTGGTTCTGAACCATTATTGTCTGTCAAGCCGAAATCAAAGGTTTCTTTTGTATCAGCTGTATCTTTGAGAACAGTTTCACCTCATGATCATGTAAAACAAGTGTCAGATTCAGAAAGACCAGTTCCAATATTGACGAGACTGTCTAGAGATAAAGGGTTTGAATCTGATCAAACAGTTGGACATTCTGATCAATCCTCAGATTTGCTTTCACAGGACAGACAATCATTGTTGCATCGTGCTAAAATTGAACCGTTAAGGGTCAGTAAATCTGATGTACCTTCACATAAACAAGGACACTTTGCTGCCTCAAACATCCCGCTGGTGGATTCAACAAAGAATAGAGACACAGCTTTAGGATCTGTAAAACTTGTTGACGGAGAACGTCCAAAGCAACTTTTACCTCGGCATCAATATTCTCAGATGAATGGCTCCCCACCATCAGACTTGAATGAACAATCTTGCCATTTGAGTTCTGAATACAAGGAACGAGTTAATCAAGGCCTTCTGACACATTTGCACAAACCTAAACAACAGTCTGCATTGTCATCAGACAATCATGTCAAGTCCTTTGACTCGATAGCAGACAAATCTCATCTGCATTTAACTAACTTGCAATCAAAAGAACTTCCACCTCAGCTGCAAAGGCCTCAACCACAGTCCTTGACATCATCTGATTTGATAGGGGAAAATTCTCGTCTGCATCTTGAGATGCAAAAAACTGACTTGCCAGCTCATCTGCATCGGCCTCAACTCCAACCTGCAACATCAGGTCATTCTCAGTCTGAATTAAGCCGACCAAATGTTCAGTTAAATGATATGCCACCTCATCTGCACAGAGCCAAAATACAGCCGCCTAGAGTCGGAATTGGACAAAAACATTGTTCACTAGACCATGAATCCATATCACACAAATCTGAAGTACAATCCTCAAGTGGTTCCCAAGCACATCTGCATCGACCACAATTACAACCACTAAAGATTCCAGTTTCAGGACTAGATTCGAAGAAGAAACAACCACAATTGCAACAAACTCAAACAAAAGTTGAAGAGCCTGAATACACATCATATGTTGTTGGATCATCCATTGAACACATAACTAGGCCATCATCCTTTCTTCCTCGAGAACCAAAGCCAACCTCTTTTGAAAGAGTGATGAATTTAGATGGAACGATTTTGTTGGATCACCCCCAAGTTGAAACATTCCAAGCACAATATGATACAGAACCAGAGCTTGGAACAGTTCTACACTCAGGCTCCAGGTTAAGAAGGCCAACATTAAGTCCACCTCGGGTCAACACGCCAACTACGCCAGTTGCTTTAAACAATATTCCGTTTTCATCATCCATCAACAAGAAGCTGCCATCTTCACCATCTTCAAACAAGAACCTGCCATCTTCGCCATCTTCAAACAAGAACCTGCCATCTTCACCATCTTCCAAAAAAAAGCTGCCATCTTCACTATCTTCCAACAATACGCTGCCATCTTCACCACCTGTCAACAAGAAGCTGCCATCTTCACTCTCTGTCAACACTAAGCTGCCATCTTCACTATCTGTCAACAAGAAGCTGCCATCTTCACTATCTGATAACAAGAACCCGCAATCCTCACCAGCTGTCAAGAAGAATCATGTTTCTCAACCGTCTGGATCTGGAACGCCTTCCAGAGTCCCAGAGACAATCCTCAACACAATCAACCTTGATCACAGGAACTCTTCCAGAGTGCTAGAAGGACCTCATATTTCTGGCAGATTTGATCCCGTCCAACCTGCAAAATGGAATCCAAGTTCACAGACTAGGATAAGACAGGATTCAAGGATGCCAGAACCTGTTCCATCACCTTATGCAAAATCTGCCCAAGATGCACGAGTGGTTGTTCCACAGGCAACATCAAAATCTCTTCCACAGTCGACTGAGGCTCTTTCACAAGCTACAACTACTTCAAATTTTGTATCACCTTCAAAACAAACCAAGATGAGAGGAACAAAATGTAGACGAGACATGTTAGCAGAGAAGAATCCAGTACCTAAATCACCGAGCCCTCCTAAAGATGGACGCCCCAGGAGAGGGAAAACCTATGGGTATGGATGAATAAATTGATCAATATTGAAGTACTGTTAACATGTTTTAATTGAAGTACTCAATACATTATAACATTATGCTCTTAATTCTGATATTTCAATATTTGAAGAAAATGTTCATAAGGCACATCAAATGATCAAAAAAATTTTTTATTAAAAAATCATTCGTATGATGAAGTATGATTGTTAGCAGACAACATGTTTAACACGTTCAACTTTCTATACAGGACATATATGATGGCCTCGTGCAAGATAATTTTTTTTGTAACTGTTTCATAAAATAATGCTTGTGACATTTACATGTGTACCAATCTCAATGTTCCCTATATTTTGAAAATGCTTACTTTTTAAATTTGTTTTTGAGCCGACATAAAATATGTTTCATCTTCATAGTTTTCGCTTTTGAGCTTAGTTACTATCATGCATTCGTCTTTTATTACACAGGACTGTTAATTGTTGAAGCAGTAGTACACATTTAATTGCATTGCATCTTCTTTATCTGTATGATATTGTGTACGTCTAGCTATTACTTTAGCATTTGTAACGACTCAGTCTAATACGCTTGACTTCAGGACAAAGATGAGGTCGGACCAAGCAGAACCTGCTTCTCCATACTCCAAAGAACCTTGCCCACCTCCTCTTGGGAAGAAGACCCGGTCTCGCCAAAAGGTCTGGACACCGACCCTAAATGCTTCTGATTCAAGCTCATCTGAAATAGAACTACGGTCAACCCGACCAAAGACGAGGGCTAAGATGGAGTCTGGCAAAGCAGAGTCCACATCTCTCTGTTCAAAGGAACCCTGTCCACCAAGTGGAAAGAAAACTCGTCAGAGGGTGTCGTCAACTCATAATGATACTGAATCAAGCTCATCTGAAATGGAGCTGCATTCACCCCGGCCAGCCTGGAACCTACTCAAGGCTGATAGTGGGAGGGTTTCCTCGTCTGGTTCAGTGGAAACCAACTTGAGGTCATCTCCAAACAAAGGTTCTTCATCAGATTGTGCTGCTGCCTCTGATGTTACTGACAGTGAGTTGTACATATTACTATTGTTGAAAAATTCTCATTGATAAGCAGGAGCACTTTTTTCCATAGAAGGGGTCCTGGTAAAATATGCCAAGCTTTTGACTTTAACAGTGCTATACTTCAACCATATGCCAAGAAGACCAAAAATCACTGTGCGTAAACCGATGACCGTAACTTTAGTTACGATCATCCCAACATGACGGCAGGTCATACGCTTCGGAACTTTTCACGCGATATTCTAGTTGTTCAGATACATTCAGATAAATTCAATAATGGGCTTAGATGCAGGTTGACGTGGAGACGAGATTCTAAAAATATTACCTTTTATAAATACATATTAATGCAGATATTCAAGTTTTTAAAATCGGGCATGATGACGGTAACTGGAAAATCATAAATGAGCATGATGACGGTAACTGAAAAGTATAGATGACGGTAACTGCATACAGGAAAGTAATAAAATGAGTATTAGCGTGTAAGAAATAACACATATTCACCATTGAAGAGGTCACAGAGGGTGGTTGAAGTCGAATTCACCAGCTGATCATCTGATAACCTGTGTAATGATTTGTATTGTAGTTTTTTTTTGTATTTTAAAAGCACTAAACAACGTACTGGACAACGCAATACAGGTATCTTTTTAAAGTTATATAATACACTGTTATTATTTTGTAGCCAGCACTGTATAATATCTTTTATTCATTTGAAATTTATTTAAACATTATGCGGTTTTATTTTCTTATGATGTGTTTCAATTTGATTTTATATTAACAGCCGTTAGAAAAAACATTGTCCCTGTTTGTTGATTGTTGAATTTTAGAATTTTTGAATTATTAAGAAAACGTTAACAATTTTTAAAGAATACTTCCTGAAAATAATGTTTCAAGTAATTTAGGAAATCCATGGAAGTCGATTTTATCACTAGTAGGTGTTGATATTTTGACAAGTAAAGGAAACCAATAAGAACTCCATATCAAGAGGTAAGATGACCCCGACCCAACCATTGTTGCACTTATTAAAGCCCACTGTCTAATTACGGGTTTTACCTGTTTTGATTGAGAAACATGAAAAACGAATTTAAGCCCTGGGCTTAAAAACGAAATATGACTTTAATATAAGGATATGTTGTATTTTATGAAAATTTAATTTCAAGGGGCAGTAGCACGATTTTAGGGGTAATATAAGGTGAAGGCCGGAAAACGAAAATAAATGGTTCCAAAGGCAATGTATTTAAACTATTATAAGGCCATAATAAATTAAATATATGATGTAAAATTCAGCATATGGCCTTTGTGATTCCCTTTTCTTACACAAAGTCAATTAAATGTGTTCACACAATAATGGCCCAATGAATCTTATAATTTGTTCCCTGACTATGGATGATTGGTTTGTCTAATGGGAATTTTGACACTTTCAACATAATACATTAAGCATTAATTTACAATAATCAGTGAAAAAAATTGAAAAAAATGAAATTTTCAATAAACGTTCTACTGTCCCTTTAAGTTTCAAAGGTGTTATAGAAATTTCATTAATTATCAACCGCTGGGAATAGCCATTTCACAGAACACAATAATATTGTTTTTAGAGAGGCAAATACATAGCAAACGATTGAATAACTTAAGTGATTTAATCTTACACATTGTAATGTAGAATGATTTATGATGACCTTTTTAGTGATACTGGAAGGCAAACTCTCGCAATACACAGATTTCATAGTAATACACATTTTAATGTTTTATTTCATCCAGTTATCCAAGGGATTTATATGGCACGCATTCTGATTTTTGTTTAATTGCTATTGCCCTTGTGAAATAATATAAATACAATGAAAACAATCATACGAGTAGTCATTGACAACAATCAGATGACATGATACTTACAAACGGTGATATATAAAAGGAAATATATTTTGTATCTATACAAAAGGAAAACGCGTATATACGAGTACTTATAACATATGCCATTGTCTCAGTATTGAAATCTTCAAAATATATCTGTGTAGTTCCTGTGTGCAGTAAATTACAATGAGCCGGTTACTATCAGGAAGCTATGCAGTTTGAAACTTTACTTTAAACGTTACTTTATTGGTTACTACAAGACTAGTATATGAATCATCTAGCTTTATATTTGTTCCAGTATCCTGGGGTGCAAATGTAATTTGACCCTTCTTTTCTGTGATTTAAGAGTCGCATTTGATTCCTCTTTATCATAGACTTTGTAAACTCTAAAGTATTGCGTCAAATCTTGTGAATGAGACCGGTTAAGAGTTTTATGCTTTTCAGTGTCTTATTGTGAACCAGACTATATATCACAAAGCGATTAAATATAATATTCTTTGGCTACAAAATCCAGGACAGTTGATGTTTGCCGTAAAATATAGGTTTTTAGCTCACCTTTACATAGTAAATGTGAGCTTATGTCATGGCGCTTCGTCCGTCGTCCGTCTGTCTGACCGTCCGTCCGTCCGTCTGTCTGTCCGTCCGTCTGTCCGTCCGTCCGTAAACTTTCAGGAAAAAGACTACTCCTCCTAAACGAATCCAGATATCATTTTGAAATTGTAGTATGTTATACCCATGGTGATTCCTCACAGAAAGGTAGACGTTTCAGTTTTGAGAATCCAAGATGGCCGCCATGGCAGCCATATTGAATTTTCAATTAGATTTCACGAAAAAGACTACTCCTCCTAAACGAATCCAGATATCATTCTGAAATTGTAGTATGTTATACCCATGGTGATTCCTCACAGAAAGGTAGACGTTTCAGTTTTGAGAATCCAAGATGGCCGCTATGGCAGCCATATTGAATTTTCAATTAGATTTCAGGAAAAAGACTACTCCTCCTAATCGAATCCAGATATCATTCTGAAATTGTAGTATGTTATACCCATGGTGATTCCTCACAGAAAGGTAGACGTTTCAGTTTTGAGAATCAAAGATGGCCGCCATGGCAGCCATATTGAATTTTCAATTAGATTTCACAAAAAAGACTACTCCTCCTAAACGAATGCAGATATCATTCTGAAATTGTAGTATGTTATACCCATGGTGATTCCTCACAGAAAGGTAGACGTTTCAGTTTTGATAATCCAAGATGGCCGCTATGGCAGCCATATTGAATTTTCAATTAGATTTCATGAAAAGACTACTCTTTCTAAACCAATCTAGATATCATTCTGAAATTGTAGTATGTTATAACTATGGTGATTCCGCACAGAAAGGTAAACGTATTTTCAGAATAACATGTTTGTAACATGGAGACTCAAGTTTGTATAATTTGTCTTGACCCAGTTAGTGCCAGGGGCTCACCCCATCAGACCTTATCTGGACCTTTCCCAGAGTAACTAGTTTTTGTTGTTCAATCAACATCTTAACATCAGAAAACTGAACTACATGACCCATGACTTTATTTATTTTTTTAAATGACGCCCAATTGTGATCATTTAGCTTGATTTCAATGTTATATAGATCATCATTTGGTATTAATTATAGTCAAAACCTTATTTGTAACCAACAATCCTGATAATAAAGGTTTCAAGCTTATAAATGTTTTATTCGCCTCTTTTTATCCCCTACTGCAGATACAAAGTGCAAATAGGGGGTTTTTGAGAACAGCTTTTTAGTACAGGGAAATCATGTATGTTCAAAGTGATCAATTATTTTGACCTAATTTAATTTATATGTTCTGCTTTTAATAAGTTTCCAAAATTATGTTTGACTCTTTGGCGTGCATCATTATATTGACCTTTATATTGTTACGCTAGGGATAAGCGCTAAAATGGTAATTGTCAGCAAGTCAGTACTTCTAGATAAAGCAACACCATTTGCAATAATTGACATGTGTAACTCCTAAAACATACTTCATGTCACTATATTGGGCATTTAATTAGTCCAGTGTCTGTGAAGTATTTTTACTGTCAGACTTTAAAGGGGCATTTAATAGGTCCATTGTCGTGAAGTTTTCTGTATTTGAAATTAGTAGAGGTGTAACAATACATTGTATCGCGATATTGACATCTTGACCTTTACAATATTGAGCATCGATAGAAAATAATTCTAGACAATATATAGAGAATCTCGCCAGTTTTGAGAATCCAAGATGGCTGCGATAGCATCCATATTGAATTTTCAATGAGATTTCATGAAAATGACTACTCCTCCTAAACCAATCTAGATATCATTTTCATATTGTAGTATGTTATACCTATAGTGATTCCTCCCACAAAGGTAGACGTTTCAGTTTTGAGAATCCAAGATGGCCGCGATAGCATCCATATTGACTTTTCAGCTGCAAATGACGCATCATTATTACTAAATTTTAAGCTTTCATCAAGTGATCACTCGCACTATATAAATTCTCTAATTTGAACTTACTAATCATAATATTATCTTGAATATGGAATATTTAAGATTGTCATGCAAGTTTTTCTATATTTTTAAGTGTTTCTTAAACATTAAGATGAAAGACAAACATAATTAATTTATTTGTTTAAAATATTTATGGCAACTAGCTGCAAAAACCCAATGACATTAAACATCATGTTAGATTTTGAACAATGGTATCTCCCTTATATTCCTTTAAATACCACACATAAGGGGTCAACCAGAGTTCAGATATTTCTGTTGAGTCAATTATGCTCATCCCAATACAGGCTGCTAGCATCATAGTGTCAGCTGCTAGTCTGTTGCATAATCAACCTGACCCAATTGATATGGTAGAGCATTATGCTATATTGCCATGTGTATGCAATAAGAGTTATGGAAATTAGACTTGTATTCTCATGACAGTGATATGTTCTTTCTAAGAATAACAACTTACACAAAACTTGTCAACAATAAGCTTTGTGTTTAGCAATCTACATAATAAGTTGATGTGGAAAGAGTTATTTTGCATCAGGTTCCAGTTCCTGTGTTTTACTCATATTTGTACCATTTCTATATCTAACAGAAGTTCTTCTTGACACAAAATCAATTTAGGACATAAGCTAACTATATTTTGTGAAATTATATATATTTTTCACAACAATTCATGTTCTCTCCCGTCAAGTCTTTTAATACCACACATAAGGGCTTAGCCAGAGTTCAGGTTTACATGCTCAGCACACTAGGATGCTTCTCCAAATATACGTACACAAAGCCAAATACACAAATTGCTACACTCTCCTTAAGGATCTGGGGCTAGCAGCTTGTATCATGCTGAAGGGGTTCTGGGAACAACATGTCATCATAGAAGTCATTATTTTTCAATTAGATTTCAGGCCAAGTACTACTCCTACTAAATCAATTAAGATATCATTCTGAAAAGTGAGTATTTTTTTATATAGTGATTCGTGACAAAGACGCATTTATTTTATTATCAAGAATCCAAGATGGTCAATATGTCAATTATATTGAATTTTCAATTAGATTTCATGAAATTCATTGAAAAGAATACATTCCCTGATCAATCAAATCAATGTCATTATATTTGTATTGATACGCTTGTTGTAATATTTATCAACACTATAAATACAGTTACAAAAAACTGTATGAATCATCTTTATCTGCGAACAGCCTGAAGCATGACTGTTTTAATAAATCCTTTCCGTTTTACATAATTCCTGACACTTCATATATGGCAAATAACATAGCCAGTGAGGGATAAATATACATTTTATAATCATCTATATCTGATTACGGTCTGAACAATGATTATCTAGATAATTATAATGATCATTCAATTCAAACAAATCCTTTTCAAAAGCATTTAAAATTATTAAATTTGTTCACTCCAAACACTAACTGTTAGGTTTTTTAGTCCTTTGTTCCCATGCAATTAATTTATTCCAAATTGAAAATTTTGGTTAATGAATAACATATTATCTTTTATTTTGTTTGTCATGCTAATAAAATATATCATTTAATATTCATCTTCAAAACTAATTGAACAGCTGTCTGAACAATTCTTTTTTTACAAAGTCTTTCTCACCAATTCTCTCTGTTAGTTAAGATACTTCAATAAACATATTACTGAGTTGACCTCCAGATTATTTCCATTGCAAACCTATCTTCTACCCCCACCCCTTCTATCCCCCCTTTCCCTCCTCCCCTTTTTTCTCCTGTCCTTCCATTGCAAACCTCTCTTCTATCCCACATTCCTTCTATCCCCCCCCCCCCCCCCCCCCCCCCCCCCCCCCCCCTTTCCCCATCTATCCTTCCAGCCCCTCTCCTCTAAAGGGTATCTGTATTGCATATTGAAATGAGGGGAGGACACTCACTATATGGAATAACAATAACTTACATAAGAGGATAAGTTACATAAGCTACATGCAGGTGCAAGAGGTCATCATAGGTCATCATATCTAGTAATTAGCATAAACCCCCATGTTGCTAGCCTATTCTGACCAATCAGATTGCACTATCATATGTCAAGATTTAAGATATTCAGAAATCTTCAGTTAGAATTACATGAGACATTGACCTGGACAGTTTACTTTGGCAATTGGACCTATCACTAGCTGAATTTGTGATTTGTGTCAGAGGGATATATTCCAAATGTTTATGTGCATCATCTTTTTAGTTCTTTGGAAGTTGAGAGTGTGACTAAATGAATACTCCTAAACCAATCAAGATATCATAATGAAATTAATACAGATGCCCACATAAAAGTAGCATTTTGAAGATTAAAAAGTCCAAGATGGTCACCAATTTAGCCATAGATATACAAAAAACTTATACAAAAACCTACTGCTTGTTAACAAATCATGATTATATCATTCTTGTATTAATGTTTGTTCAAGCTCTAGTGGTTTCCAACAGAAGAATAGCATTTTAGAAGATAAAAAAAATCATGATGGCAGCCATAATCAATTATCATATAAAAGATGGTTACACAATTAAACCATATTACCACATCATTCATTTTAAGGTGAGCTTCTGTACCCTCGGTACTTTTATTTCTAAAACTATGGTTCAGCGAAATCGTTTCTATTTGATTCAGGGTTAATATCTTAAGATAGAATAATTATCAAAATATTTTGACAACTATATTCTTTATTTTAAATGTTTGTTGAATTCAATTATAGATTTTAATGTTTGTAGTGAAATATGTTATTGTTATTCGGTAACTTTACAGTTTAATTCGGAAATGAGTCGTTATAACAAATATGTCAGCAATTTCGTCCAGAATTTTTTTTCTTAAATTGGACGTTTTTAGATTGTTCATGTGCTGTTGTTGAGTGAAGTATATAGGAATGAAATAAGTTATGTGGCTTCAAATGGGCACCAGTATAAGAAACTCTTTCTCCTGTAAATATTATAGAAAAATATGCCATCAACCTTCGTTTTGAATAACTAAAATGTATGTCCGTTAACGATTTTTTTTCATTAAAAGTTACACGTACTGATCTAGGAAATGCTCAGTTACCGTCATCCTAGCTATGGCGAACATTTCAGTTACCGTCATCATCATGTTTCAGTTACCGTCATCATGCCCGATTTTTAAAACTTGAATATCTTCAATAATATGCATTGACAAAGGGAAATATTTTTAGAATCTCGTCTCCACGTCAACCTGCATCTAAGCGCATTATTGAATTTATCTGAATGTATCTAAACAACTAGAATATCGCGTGAAAAGTTCTGAAGCGTATGACCTGCCGCCATGTTGGGATGATCGTAACTAAAGTTACGGTCATCGGTTTACGCACAGTGAAAAATGACTCTTAGGTACAAAGGTACTATACTCCCGATTATTAAACGTACTCAAATGCTTGTGCTTTAAAAGTAGTATCAATGTGTTAAAGTAGCTCATATACCCTTTATATAAAACAATGATAATGGTAGATTTTAAAATTGTCACTCTAACAGAATTAACTGGTACAAAAGATAAAAAAAAATCTTCTTTTTCAGATGAAGAAGTTGCCCAGATACAGGAGGAAGAGAGGTGGATATCAATTTTAATTTTTACTATGTTTACGTTTCGAGTTTTGAGTTTTAATAAAACTATATAATACTACATACTATGCTCTTAGTTTTTGGAGAGCCATTTTAGAAACTGGTTGATAAAGAAGATCAAGCTTTTGTGGATAGTCAACCTCTGAAATAAGAGGTCGACCATCAATAAGACAGACTACATATAACTCGATTCATGTATTTGATTGCATAAATAGAACTTAAAAGCTAAAGAGGGCCTGAAAACAACAAATATAATGAGATATCTAAACGTTTCATATACTAATGTTTAATCTACATGTCAACAGGATATCTCATTTTAAAATGGCGCTTAAGAAGTAACCATTTATATCAACATAAACAATCTGTCTTGTTTGTCCTCAGGCGACCACATGTCCCTAAACCTCCATCCAGCCCACCTCCAACATCAGGCAGACGACACTCCAGGCCCTTCCCGCCGCTCCGTCGACAGAGGTTGGACAACCAATCACTCGGGACTACCGCTTCTACTGGCGCCAAACCCAGGAAACAGGTCACTTTCAACCTGCCTAACATTGACCACAAAACACCAACAGAGAGCCCACCAGGAAACAGGCAGAATTAAGTTTCCTTAGATACTTTTGTAAACATTTAGTAGGCCTGCTTACCTAAAATTATTGGTCTCATTGATTGGCGGCAATTTGGGTTTCGGGGAAATTGGGTTATCCCTACTGTTGTTATATTTAATCCTGTTGAAAAATGGTTAAGGACTCGGAATTCCTTCCATCCTGTATCGGCCATCAAATGGCTAGCAGGATTACAGGAATGATAACTCTAAAACTCATTAGGTAGAAAATTAAAAAAATATTGTCAGACTTTGGAGAACACAGAGTTCTGATGCTTCACACAATTGCTTTGCTTTTGTGAGAAACAGTAAAGCTTTAGTCGAGTTTGGAACAATATCTTGTGCTTGGTGAAATAAGAGTGTTTCATCGCAAAGTACTGGGCTATGTTGCTGGGTGACATGAACGTGTTTCATCAGAAAGTGCTGGACTATGTTGCTGGGCGACATGAACGTGTGTGATCAGAAAGTGCCAGGCAATGTTGCTGGGTGACATGAACGTGTTTCATCAGAAAGTGCTGGACTTTGTTGCTTGATGACATGAACGTGTTTCAACTGAAAGTGCCGGGCTATGTTGCTGGGTGACATGAACGTGAGTGTTCAGAAAGTGCTGGACTATGTTGCTGGGTGACATGAAAGTGTTTGTTCAGAAATTGCTGGGCAATGTTGCTGAGTGACATGAAAATGTTTGTTCAGAAAGTGCCGTGCTATGTTGCTGGGTGACATGAACGTGTTTCACCAGAAAGTGCTTAGCTATGTTGCTGGATGACATGAACGTATTTCATCAGAAAGTGCTGGACTATGTTGCTGGGTGACATGAAAGTGTGTGAACAGAAAGTCCTGGGCTATGTTGCTGGGTGACATGAACGTGTGTGATCAGGAAGAACTGGGCTATGTTGCTGGGTGACATGAATGTGTGTCATCAGAAAGTACTGGGCTATGTTGCTGGGTGACATGAACGTGTGTGATCAGAAAGTGCTGGACTATGTTGCTGGGTGACATGAAAGTGTGTGATCAGAAAGTGCTGGACTATGTTGCTGGGTGACATGAAAGTGTGTCATCAGAAAGTGCTGGACTATGTTGCTGGGTGACATGTACGTGTGTGATCAGGAAGAACTGGGCTATGTTGCTTGGTGACATGAAAGTGTGTCATCAGAAAGTGCTGTGTTATGTTGCTGGATGACATGAACGTGTGTCATCAGAAAGTGCTGGACTACGTTGCTGGGTGACATGTACGTGTGTCATCAGAAAGTGCTGGAAAGTGTTGCTAAGATACATGGAAATGTATCACTGGAGAGACCTTGGAGGATGCCTTGTTAGATAAGGTCTACTTATGTTCCATGAAGGGTTCAACGTCCTCAAAGAAGGCTTGTTGTAAGGATATCGGTACCAACAGAAGTTGTTAGTAATGATTTGGAAAATAACAAAGCTATAACTATCAGTCAAATCCATAGGAAGATACATTTCAATCCTCTTCCTCCACAGAACAACTTGCAATGGTGATGGTCTGAATAATCCTCTTTGTGAAGTAAGTAAAGCATCAAACTCTCCAAGTGATCGTAAGGACAACGTCGGGCCTCTGACATGTCTCTTATACGTACGACAATCTGAGGATGTCACCCAGCTCTTAAGTTATGTGTAAGGGAAATTATATTCTGTGTTCTGTGTGACAGTGTCTGATAAGTGCTCCAAACAGCTTGAATGCATTTACATATTTGATTCGACCAAGGTTTTCAGTAGGATGACTGTATATAAAAATCAATACAAATTAATTGATCAAATGTTTGTTTTATTATCTATATATGTTGCGTCAAACTTTTGCTATTGAGATCTATGTGAAATACTTTCATGTCATAGTTTTGTTATTATGATTTCGCGATGGCCTTGCTCTTAAATGTCACTGAGAAATATGTGATATGTTATAAATTTGCCAGCGGAATTAAGGTGATGCTTTACTGTTTTAACTGTATTTGTAAGTGATGTAGTGTTTTGTGAGGAATTATTCATAATAAACCTTGATCGCTCTTTAACTTTATGATTCATGTGTTAATGTGAAATGTGTAATTAATGTTAATGTGTAATTTTTCATGTGAAAATATATGGGCTATTTTTTTATGGAATATTGTACATGTTTGTGAAAATGACACACGTTTCTTTTATTGACTGATTGCTTTGTGCAATTGCTTTGATTGCAATAAGTCAATATTGTCAGTATATTTTTTTATCATGATGTACATTTTCATCTTAAGAATTTGTCTTTTCGAGAATCGTGTTTTTAACTTATATTCATACATCAATTACATGTATCATCATCAAACCAAGGATCAGAGTCTATGAAGAATCATTAAAGCTTTCCTTTTTTAACTGATTTTAAACAACCTTTGTATTTAAAGGCATTTTGTTTTCTTATATATACAAGAAACATGCCATCTTATATATACGGCCCTTGGCAATAAAGAATTAAAAAATCTACATGTGGTTATTTCTGTATTCAGAAGTTAATAGACTGTTGATTCAATCGTGTGAACCCGCCACTAATGGCTGAATATTGCCAAAGCGGCGCTAAAAAATAACTCACTCACTCAAGCCATGATGGGAATCATGAAAAATGACATCTTCCCCCACAAAGGATGTCTACATGACAACCTCTAAATCTTATGTCCTCTTCTATATATACCTTGTATGAGATCGACATTCATAAAAGAACTTCAAGTATATACGAGTTTACACACTAGCTCCTTTGTTTTGTTCGTGTATTCATTTTTCATACTGTTTGTGAAATGCACGTGACGAGGTGTTCATCGGACAAAGCGGGTGTTCATAATGAACATGGGTTCGAACCTATGACCTCTTGATTTAAAGCCTAGTGATTTATCTATGAGACCACGGAGGCCCGTTGAAAACACAGGATGTTTTTCATGACCTCATAAGTAAGTTTACATTACCGTGAGTTCTTCCTAAATTTTTTGTTAATTTATTGAATAAAATGATTGGTACCAAATGTTTATATGCATTTTAAATTAATCTTTTTTGTAAGCAGTTCTCATATGAAAAAAGGGCATACAATCTATTGTGGTAGCTTGTACGGGTCCGCACGGATTGCACGTGCAGCACGAGAGGCTTATGCCAATGTCATCGTCAGTTACTTGAAATGGACATTGTTTCTTCAATAAGAGCCAATGTTTCACCTTTTCTTTATATGTAAGAAATTTCCACATTATCAAAAATGATGTCATGCTGAAATTGGATTGATATAGCGTAGAGCTAGTGTGTAAACTGGTTACCGACCTTGACCTCAGATGAATAACGGCCTCGGCGTTCCTAATTCACGTGCGTAAGGGTTCATCTTATTTGAACACCTCGGTCTCAGTTGGTAACTATTACTTCCTTTATGTTTACAGTCCTCCAGATAAGCAGCGTATATGCGTATTTTACGCATTTAAATCATCAAAAAGGTTATAAGTTAAACAACTGAGGGTACAGATACGCAGACGTTTCTTTGAAACCCAAAATACTTGTAAAGCTTTTTTGTTGTACGCGGCAAGTTGTAAAAATTAGCTACTCGATCATACAATTGTGTTAATTGGATATCAACACTCTACATCAGCGTTAGGCATGTTGTTTAGATTATGGTCCGCGAAGCCTAAAATGGCTACTCGACAAGCATCGATGAGCGTAGGCTTCGCGGTACATGGTCACCTTTTTAACGGCTAAATGCACTCAATTAACAACTCTTACAAATAGAAAAAAAAAAGAAGATAAAAATAAATACTCGTATCGCTTATCATGTGATAAACATAATGTTGATGTAAGTTTTATGTAAAACAGATTTGTTCCCAAAATTACATACAAAATCTTCCTTGGAGGTTCTCGCCAGTTACCCTGTTACTGCTGTAACTTGACTTCCGTCAGGGACTGCTCTCTCTCTCTCTTCAGAAACCGAACCATATATCATATTTGTCTATGTCTTTATAAAAGTTTTAGGCGTCGAAGTCCGACAACGTTGTTCACTCGATAGGGAATGAATGTTAAAGAGCCCCTCCGTGAGTCCGTGGTCATATATGCCACACTTTATCAATAGTGTGATCTGACCGAGAAGTATCGATTGTTGAAGGATAGAATCACGTTACAGCTAATCGATGTCGTATAGTGACAACAGGAAGGTTTGAATTCACGATTGTGATCGAAATCCAGACATTGACGTGTTAAAACATAATTTTGGAAACTTAACTACAGTAGTCAGAATACAAGTTAAGATTTGATCATGTTTAATAGGTTATATTACTAGTATCCATGTAAGTTGGACATGTGAATTTGGCTTTTGTGAATATATGTAACAGTTTTAAGAATTTCATTGAAAACACGATTTTATCATATAATTGACATTTGGGAATGAATATGTGAGATCTTTAATTAATATCATGAATTATGAAAGAAAACCGTATGTGATGAAAATCACGGAGTGGCTCTTTAAAACGATAGGAGTTCAGCAGTGTTCGTTTATGAAAAGCGAAGCCTATTAATTCATTTTAGCAGATTTTTCCTCTACACGCTGTTACACAAAAACGCAAAGACAATAGTTCTGTTAATCACAATAGACCGTTCAAAAAATGTTTTATTTATGCACACATGAGATAATACAAAAAAGTAGAGAGTTTCTATAACCTAAAAGGCATTATATGTCATGTTTTGCAATGAATTCACAAGGGTTAGTAATTTCATCATCCGTGAGAATTATATATATTAGTCGAGTAAAAGAAAATAAACGCTAAAAGCCATGATTTCTATTGCTTAGTACTTTAATAAGGCGTATTGGTCCTTCAAAATGTTAAACGAATTCGACAACCTGTGATTTTGTATTTAAGCTGGAGGAAATTCATGGATTGCACGAAGATAACGAGCCCAGAATTCATGTTTTGCGCATGACGCACGTGTCTCTCGCTTTGACACGCAAGAAGCACGTGCTCCTACACATCTTTTAGTACTACATGCTTCATTCATATATCAGCAAGGAGGCCCTTGGAGGTTGTAGAAATTCGAAATTAAATTTAAAAACTATTAATTGTAAGGTTTAGAAAACTCAGATCAAGTGCTCTTCGATAAAGTGTCCCTACCATTAACCGATACATCTAAAAAAATTATGCTTTAACTATTACTTACACATTTACCTACATAATCATTATCACATTGTTTGAACAAACTAATTGATAACTCACAATTGATGTGATAACCTAAATTGGCTATATGTACAACTGTTACCACAAATACCACACAGTCAACAACTGATAACAGTTTTGTTCTCCAACTCGACAAAAGCGGACATGACCTTTCAACTCCATCTGAGGCATCTCTTTGCCTTGCACGTTCTTTCCCTTGTTGCTCTTTCAAAAGGTCAAGGACGTTTGTCTGTGCGGGGTCGTGATTTGGTTCTAGAAGGGGAGAAAGTGTTTCTCTCGGGGGTCAACCAAGCGTGGGTCAACTACGCTCGAGATTTCGGACATGGCGATTATAACAACTCGCGCCCAGCGTTGATCAAAACCCTGGATTTGATACAGAGCAGTGGCGGCAATTCCATGCGTAAGTTGAAAAGATCAAGTTACATTTTGTGGTTGCCCATCACGCCAATCATGTAATGTATCTGCTAACACGTCAATGAATCCTTTCTCGTTGTACTCAATTCAGTATGCCAGTTATCTATCTTATTAATTCACTATTGTTTATGCATGTAGTTGCTTTCTATTTGTAGCATTGATAATGGTCTGATACTGATGATAACAGTCCATCTGTTATGCGCTATTTCATACGCGACATGCTCAAGGCGAACAGATTCTACCATTACCCTAAGGCATAGTACTATCGATGTTCGCGCGACCCTGTAAGTCCAAACATTCTTGTAACCAGGTACCCATTTGTACAGCTGGTAGACTGAGTGCACTGAGGATGAATCCCTTGCCCAGGGACACAACACAGTACAATGACTATTAATTGCTCTCTTGTATCCGTTATTGTCATTTATGAATGGTTGTGTAATAAATGAATATATTTACCCACTAGTATTAATCTACAATTCGCACGTTTTTTGAAACGTTTAAATTTTCAATTTTCACTGACAATAATACGTTAATGCTAGTTGTATTATTCTGATATTGTCAAAAATTTCATTACATAATCATCCGTAGTCAGAGAACAGATTATAAAGATTCACTTAAAAGTTCATTGGAGGCCATTTTTGTGTAAATACCTTTAATTCATTTTGTGTAAGAAAAAGGAAACAAATGGCTGAACTTTACGTTATATATTTGATTTATTGCTTCTTCATTTAGTTTTATGTTTTTTCTTTAAATTGGAACCATTAATTTTCATTTTCCTGACATCACCTTATATTCCACCTTTAACTACTGATGTCATCTATGACATGTTTTATCGTCTTGCGTCGTTTATGATCACAGTTTACCCACATATGCACAAGTGTCGCCTATCAACATATTTGACCAAACATTGTATATATCTCTGCCCTTGTGTTACCATGTATCTGTTTATTTTTGTGCATACTGAAGGCGTGTTAATATTTTTTAAATAGCTTCACTTGATGTTCCCTCGATGTCACAACTTACCATGACTTGACAATGATTGCAGATATCTCGGTGGCATTTTGTATTCATATAACAATGGAGCAAGTCAAGCCTCCTGATGTTCATTATGGAATTATGCTTTGCAGGCATTTGGCTTCATATCGACGGATCATCAACACCAAATTTCGATAAAAGTGGTCACGTGACTGGCCTTGACCCTTTCTTAGTGAGTGACCTCAATGACCTCTTAACGGAAGCAAGGAAGAGGAACATTTTGATTAATCTGGTGTTGTGGAATTGTGCGGTATTTAAAAACGGTTTGTCACTTTAAAGACCCTCTCCGTGAGTTCTTTGGGGTCGCATATAACACACTTTTTAAATAGCAGTCTAAGTAAACCTAGCCTCAATATTATCCGTTTCTAGAAAGGCCTAATAGAGGGTCGCATCAGCCCACGTATCGAATTGACCAATCAGATCTCTTCTTACAAAGCCGCAATAGTCTGCTTTCGCACGTATAACGTTGGAAGGTCATAGGTCGCAGAAAGGTCGGCTGACGCGACCATCTACTAGGCCTTTCTAGACTCAGTATAGGAGTGAAACGGATAATATTGAAGCTAGGTTTACTAAGACTGTATAAATAGTGTCATTTGATTGAAAAGTATCGACTCTTACCGAAATGTATCATATTACAGCTAATTGTCGTCGTATAGTGACAATAGGAAGGTTTAGAGTCTTGACTGTACTCGAATACCGGATATTGACGCGTGTCAACCAGTCAAACGTAATTTTAGAAACTTAGCGAAAGTACTCAGAATGACAATAAAATGAACAGTTTTCGATAGGTTATATAACTAGTATCCATGTATATTGGACGTATGAATTTGTGTTCGCGGATGACTGTTTTCAGATTTTCATTGAAATAAAGTATTTATCGAAAATTTGTCATTTTGAGATGAATGAGTAAGATTTATATATGATTAATTATGCTATTTACGTTCGTATCAAAGATAAATGATATATGATGAAAATGGCGGAGTGGCTCCAAAATCAGAATATGTCTGACCGATTGTAGATTTCATCCAATTCTTTTCAATTCTTTTTAATTGTCAAATTATGTGTAACAGACATCTATTTATGGTCTGGATAATGAGATGTCTAGGTTATTGGCAGTAAACAGTTATTAAGTTGGTCAGCGTTTCGCAGTATTAGTGAGTCATGCTCATCTTAAGCTCATCTGGCCTGTCCAGCGTCCGTCCGTAAACTCTGTGCATTTTCGACATCTTCTCTAGAAAGCTGAAACTGTGTGTACATACACCTTGACTAGTGAGAATTCAAAATTGTACCGTTGGTGGTCCTGTGGCCCCTAATAAGGATCACAGGGGCCACACCCTAAAAACCTATTTTCATTTTCCACTCCAGAAGCGTAAGCCTAGAAAGCTGAAACTTTGTGTACATACTCCTTGACTAGTGAGGATTATAAATTGTACGTTGGTGGCCCAGTGGTCCCTTATAAGGGCCACAGGGGCCACACCCTAAAATCCTATTTTTATCTTCTTCTCCAGAAGCATAAGGCCTAGAAAGCTGAAATTTTATGTACAGACTCCTTGACTAGTGAGGATTCAAATTGTAGCTTTGGTGGCCCTGTTGCCCCTTATATAAGGTTCCCATGGGCCGCGCCCGTAAAACGTATTTTCATTTTCTTCTCCAGAAGCAAAAGGCCTAGAAAGCTGAAACGTTGTGTACATACTCCTTGACTAGTGAGGAATCGAAATTGTACCGTTGGTGGCCCAGTGGTCCCTTATAAGAGCTGTAAATGTCACGCCCTAAAACCTGTTGTTTCTTCTCCACAAGCAAAAGGCCTAGAAAGCTGAAATCCTGGTAGAGACTCCTACCATTGAGGATTGTAATTTACAGTTTTGGTGACCCAATTGTCCCTTAAAAGTGCTTGGTGAACTTTTGGATCATTTACCCTAAATTATCAAGTATATATACGAGCAATTATCATATCTGAGTTGATTACCGGTATCTGAAATCACATCACCTTTGTTCTTAGTTTAAGGATTTGCGACCCTGTGGCCCCTACAAGGGGGGAACCACATTGGCCACACTCTACAGTATAATTGAATATGAAGTCTGATGAGCTACATAGCCAATGGCTCTATTTTTTTCAAATTTAGAGTGATTGAGTGAGTGAGTTATTGTTTTACGCCGCTTGGGCTTTGCAAATAAAGAAATAATCAACTCAAATTATCGGTAATTACTGACTGTGTTATGATTTTTGTGAGATTCGAACGTAGATTCGATACCTGTTGATATCATTCAGAGCCGAACGCTATATAGTGTGTGACTTCATATTTTATATTTGGAATGTTTTGCCATTGAGACAAATAACACATGAGTTAACCTCACAGACACCTCAAACTATTAGAACCTCAAACTCACATATATTATAATTCACAGATGCCTACAAATTCAATGGTAGATGAGTGAACATATACATGTGCCTCGAGCATATAAATACCTTATACTCATCATGCGATGTCTTCAAATCATAGTTGTATCGAATCACAGAACCACACACACCTCAAAGTCACAGATTCCTCAAATGTACAGCTACTGTAACATTACTGATGGAACCAATATTTCAACTAAGATCCCATGAAACAAAAACCAAACCACGACTGTATCAACATTTTATGACTGTTGTAGCAGAGACATTATAAAACATATATATGTTGTAGGTTCTCGACTTAGTGGGCTTCTGGAGAGTGACTCAAAGCTCCAGTCGTACATAGACCTAGCTCTGCGTCCCCTGGTCCGTGCCCTGAAGAACAACCCCGGTCTGGGGATCTGGGAGATCATCAATGAACCAGAGGGCTGTATTGCTGCAGGTGAGTCGCTGCTGTTTTGTCTTTATAAACAATTCGGTCAGGAACCAACGCATTGGTTCTTAAATCTCGTTGAAGGTGAAACATAAGCCATTTCCGAACATAATGTATAGGTCAACCAGGGTTGGGAAAGAAATAATTGACAATCGGCTATTTTTCAGGCTTTTAAGTAAGTTTCAGTATATTGAATACATTGCCCCTTAAATTCCTATTGCCTATTTGAATGGAAAACTTCCGAAGTTTAATGGACCTCTTTTACTCAATGTGCAAAATGGACAAGGGTCGCTGCAATTTTTTCCCTGATCGTCATTAAATCAAAATTACCTTTTTTTCATATACACTTCTGTATTTCAACAGATCGCAAGTCAGACGAGAAATGTTTCGATACAACGAGTTTGAATATATTGGACTTCGCTGATTGGACGGGTGCTGCTATTCCGTTACAGAGACTCTTGCGTTTCATTGGTCGACAAACTGCAGCCATCCACGAGGAAGACCGCAAGGTAAAGATACCTTGTAAATGGACGACTATACAGATCGGTATATCGTGCCTGTTTAAAGAAAGACACTGCGATTTTATTACTTTTTATCTGTAGTTGATACTTGTCAATTTGGATCTTTCGATGTGGATTCAGTTTTGTAAGCATCGAGAAAAAGTTCTCCTGGTTTCCTGTGCCTTTTTTTCGAATAAAGGAACGGTTCAGTTATGCCATATCATGGAAACGAAATTCTACTTCTAATTTCATATTGATGAAATGTTTTAATATGTTGTTGTAAAAGAATTATGGGTCAATAATTGTTTAGTCATCCCCAAGTGTCGAAACATAAGAAGACTTAATTAGATGTTCTGAAAAAAAGTTAACGAAAAATTAAAGAGTCTTCCGGTCTTCGATCTAGTTTTTCGGGGAAATGTTGCAATAATAGCTGTTCTTTGATTATGCATAAATTTCATCGAATAGGACAGAAAACCTGTTTTATTCACAGAATATGCACACGATTACATAATTTTGCCTTGTATTGCTGTAGCAAGGTTTTTCACACGCCAACGAATTGCTTAACTTCTTCTCATTGATGTTTTTATGCCCCCGAATCGGAATATGTCGGATTTTTTACTTCGTGACTTTGACTTTGTCGCAGCAAGCATTTTGCGAAAACTTGAACCTTGGCTATAACTTGTGATTGGATAGAAATCTGATAGACCTTTGATATTTCACATGTGTTTTATCACGATAAGACCTTTCAAATGAGGTCATAATTTGTGACCTCGTGACCTTGACCTTGGTTCAGCAAGCATTTCTCTGTAACTGCAATCTAGGTCATAACTTGCGATTGGATAGAGATAAATATTTGATATTTCACGTGGGCATATATCATGATAAGACCTTTCCGATGAGGTCATAATTTGTGACCTCGTGACCTTGGCCTTGGCGTCGGGAGCATCAGTGTTTCACAAGCACAGCTTGTTGTCTTTCCATCTAGGGGGAGTTCTTGTTTCACGTTCGACTGGGTTGTATCATCTTCCTACACAAAACCTAAAACGCCAGTTTCTGAACTGTCAGTTTTATGCCTTGCTGCAGACCCTTGAGTTTTATGTGCTTGCCCTCAATCTTCTTCTTTGAATTTAGATTTAAAGAGCGCTTTCAGCGGGGCTGTTCTCGCACTCTGGCCGCAGCCTTTGCTAAAGTTCTCAAGCCTGTAGGAGCACTATAGCAGCACAGAAAAGTAAAGCCTCTGCAGCAGGGCATAAAATGCCGGTTCGGAAACTGACATTTTAGGCTAAGCGTAGGAGGATGGGGTTGTATTTCATCATGTCTAAATGGCATTGTATGTATAAACTTGAATGTTCCCTTCAATTTCGTTTCCACAAAGCTGACAGGGTCTAGTCAGGAAAGTCCGTTACTGAACTTTACTCCACAGGCTCTTGTCACTGTTGGTTCCTGGACCTACAAAACAATCACAGACCAGATGAAAAGAAGGAACTTCTACTCTGACCTCTGCCTAGGTCTCGCCAGTGGGGTCAACAGCAGTGGCCTTGACCTTTATCAGATACACACATACTCGAACTTAGGTGTCTATTTGCCAGACGACCCTTTCAGAGTGAGTCATTTTGTTTAAATTAAATGAGATGTACTTAATGAGATTACCATATATTTGTATCCGGTTTTATAGAAGCACTTGAGTCGTAATTTCTCCGAAAAAGTTCCGTGCTCGGTACAGAATTAAATATTGGTTTGAGATGCACTTTATTACCCCAGAAGCCTTGGACAATCAGATTTGGGGCCTGTTTGCACAAAGGTTCCTTGTACTAAAAACAACTCAATGGATTAAATATTAGTTGAAGTTGCCCTTTGTCTTTTCAGGGGGCTCTTTTAAAATTAGACTCGGTGCCAATTTGAACCGTGCTCTCAAAGACCAAGATGTTTTCATTCTTGGTTATAGATGCTTATTATCACTTAAGGAACTTTATATATAAGGATTAATAACTACCGCAATTTCTTAATAATGAACAATAGTGTTTACAAAGTGTAATTTTCTCTTCTGCAGTAATCTATTTAAAATATCTAGATTATGATAACATTGCCATTATTACATGGTCATCTTTAAAAACTTTTCGTTTATACATGTATGACAAATGTTCAAGATATATGTATCTTATATTTCAACCATCATGCTAATTAAAATATCAAATGTGAAAAATAGTTCAACGAAATGATAGAAAATTTACGGTATTTTTAGTTTGATCTTAGCACTTTATCAGCTTTGAGAAATTAGAATATGGGCTCATTTGCACAGAGCTCCCATAGACTAAGATCAAAACTCAATTGTTTAAAAATTTGTTTATTATGCCCAGAAGCACTCAATGAGCTTTGTGATTTAAGGATCTGGGCCTATCTGCACCAGTCTAAGTAAACCGAGCCTCAATAAAACTCGCTATACTCCCTTACTGAGTCTAGCGAGATACAGTAAGAGGTCGCGTCAGCCGACCTATCGGCGACCTATGACCCTCCAACGTTATATGTGCGAAAGCAGACTATTTCGGCATGGCAAGCCGAGCCCTGATTGGTCAGTTTGTAAAGTCGGCTGACGCGAGCCCTTACTGCAACTAGCTAGACTCAATATGGGAGTTTAGCGAGTGTTATTGAGGCTGGGTTTACTTAGACTGTATCTGCACAGAACTCCCTTGGACTAAAATCGTAACTCAGTATTATAACTCTTGGTTACGGATGCCAAATAGCACTTTGTGAATATAGACTCTGGTCTTTCGAGACAATAGCTGGCTGCCACGTTCATCCATGGTTGTTTTACTGTCCTATTTCTAATCCTCAGGTTCATTCCACAAACTATTCGCTCACAAAGCCAGTGATTATTGGAGAGTTCAGCCAGAAGAAAGGAGGAGGCTTTAGTTCTATGCAGCAGTACTGGTGGGCTTACAGCAACGGCTACAATGGCGCATGGGCATGGTCAGTAAAGGGAGACGACTCTGCGTCGGATCCCGTGGACGTGCTCGAACTGGGCATGCGCGAGCTGAGAGGAAGACACAACCAATCAGCAGGCGGAACTGTTAATTTCATCGTTCCAAGTGATCGGTCTTATATCTCTGCATTCTATAGACTACTTTACAGGTTGTTTGATTTTATTTCATCATTTATATCTTTTCAATAAAAATGGCAAGACATCAAAAAGCTAGAAATCAAGAAATCTACAGGATTAGGAAGTACTTGGAATCAATCAACATCTATCGTCAAAATCTCTCCATCAATCGCGATCAAGGCTATTATTTACCTTCAGCTTACCACCATCTGATAAAATCCACTAACTAGTAACTCACTTTGTCCATCCTTTCTCCATTCTTCATCAGTACTCTACTGTAACAACAACCAATCAACCTGTACATCATCAACCTATTTTATTGTATAAATCTTCTCACTACATCCATCTGGCTTCCCCATACATTGTTTACTGTAAAAACAATCAATCACCATGTACATCAAACTAATTAATGTCTCACTACTCAATTTGTATAAACTTATCCATTTATGTATGAATAATTCCCCATCATGTCCAGTATCATTTCCTTGAAAACGGTGTTAGTTTCTACACCGAAACGTCGCACTCTTGTAATAAAGAAGTTGAAAAGTCCAAAGACTTCTTCCTCAATTCTTAAGCAAGTAACATTTTAACAACGAAAAACCCAAACAATTCATATGATATATTTAACAACACAAAAAGAGCAAACAATGAAATAAATTTATTATCTTCTTTGTTAAACACTGATTATTTGACGAAACATCATGACATATTGTTTTCTAAATTATGTTAACTGCAAAAGAAGTATCAATAAATGCTGCGTACTGATTTCTTATTTAATAATTATATGATGCTGTTGCATTATTAAGTTTCATAATGTTCTTCGGCAAAAAATACCCCCACCATGTCAATTGATATTCAGAAGTATGTTGGTAGTTACTATGAAGACCATTTTATTCTATCATAGCCAAAAGCCAAATCTAAGGATTAATATACTTGTCGGAGATTGAAGAGCTGTAACTCTTATAGAAAACAAAAATAAAAATATACACATAGAATATTTGTCCTATATGAGCGAAACTACAGTCAACGCACAGTGGCTACAAAATCGTTAAACAAAATTCAAGTCTTTAACCATTTTTTCAAAATATAATGTAAAACAACAACTAAAAGCAGCTTATTCATATTCTCTTCATTTTGTTTATCATGGACACCCCTTCCTTCGTTTGTATCTGAAAAAGAAAGTCAAATGTATAGTAACTTACAGGTAAGTAGCACGTTTTTTGAAGATAAATGTTTTTCAAATTTTCCTCGATATTTGTACATCAGCCAGATGATTTTCTTTAGAGGGGATAATATCTTCAATCCGTAGTCCTAGTTCAAAGCCAACATTTGCTGGCGGTCGTTTGTGTGTGTGAATAATCATATAACCAATATATATAAAATAACCCGGTTCCAAGCAGGTATGGCAAGTAATCTCCCAGGGGCGTAGCTCGAGCTGAGTTTATTGTCGTCAGGCGAGGCAATCGGCTTATTATTTGACTTACTTTCCCCCGGAACACCCTTGATATGATTTCAATTTTTTTTGTATTCAACATGATTTTGATAAACATTTTAATGATATATTTTGCTGACTTCTTTGAGAGGCATTTTAGAAGTAGGAATGACAATAATGCTGAGGAATATATGGATAACAACTTCTTTGTTCATTGTATGCGACGTTTCGACACAGATCCTTGTGTCGTTCTCTTGATCTTCTTTGTTCATTGTATGTTGTCACAAGGATCTGTGTCGAAACGTCGCATACAATGAACAAAGAAGTTGTTATCCATATATTCCTCAGCATTATATATTTTGCTGGTTTAATGCGTTCTGACCAGATAAGAACTTAAAGGATACTTACAATATACTCCTGCTTGAATTTTAAACTAACAATTATTGATTCCTTATTGGAATATCTATGTTATCTCAATAAAGATATATATTTATATTGACAGATATGAATACTGATATTACACATCAAAATGTACATCTAGTCACTCAAGTACTAGGAGGGATGCATTGCGAAATTCCAACACATTTCGTTTTGAATTTGTTGCAAGTTTCCATATTTTGAACTTAGTCATTTTCCAATATCTGAATCTGTCTGACTGATTATGGAATACTACTGTTTTATTCCGAATGTATTCATCTCGTCACCTCGTGACGGTCATCTGAAAGTAAATCACTTACTGTAACTAACATGTCTCCGTCCACATACCGCTCAACCTCCCAGGTCATCGTTTTACCATCTTTCACAGACTTGAAGTGGTCGTACATTCTGTTCCCCTTAACCGTGTAGCTGGACTTGAAGGAAAAAAACACAATCACCAAAAACAACTAAAAATAAAACGACGAATAATTGTTTACTGAATATTAGTATTCATTCTGTGTATGACTTGACACAATTTAATCATTAGATATATAGTGAACAAAACAGTTATATTTAAAGAGGAAATGGGATGAAGTAAATCAACCCACCACTATTTTCTCACTTGCAATTCCCTTTATACTTCCACACTCATTTTAGCTTTCTTCGTTGATCACTTTTCAAATCACAATTCACTGCTATATCTTCCCCTTCAGTCCGCATGTAAGTCTCATGTTACTGAGACCGGGAGTGAACGACGTCGACGAGGGACGATGAAGCTAGGCAACGTTACGGTGTGACGTTGATGATAAAAAGACGACTGGAGAGATCTTGATGATGGTCGACCATTGTTTTATTGTTGTTTGGAATTACAACATGTTTCGAGCCGGTGGTACATTCACAGGTCAGTGTAGACGCCAGGGCTCATTCCCCAACTCCCCGTCGTCTACCTGAGCTGGACCGACCCGAGGGAGGTGATAACTAAAAACTACATGAGATGTGCGTCCGGCGCTGGTCGGGACGAATCTACCGAGATAGGGTCCCGGCTGCATTTAACATGCATGACACAAAGGAACGCGAGGGGGAGAGGTCACAGGTCACGTGTGTGGTCAGCTAATTAGTTTTCAGTGAATGGAATGTACACTGACCATCTGCCAGGTCCGGCGACGGCTTGCGTTAATTTGAGACCAGATATTGATCATTTACACGTATTCAAGATGGAATTTGAAATGAGGATTTTGAATATATTTTCCTTAATGGTTTATAAAATGTTACGCTATGACAAGACTTCCCGTCTTCCGGTAAAATTTGTCCTCAAATTTTTTTAAAAGAATGATTGTTTAAACATGAAACACTGACTCGTGACCTGATCCCAGAAACATGATTCATATACATAGAACATTGTTGCATAATAAAGAATAGGAGATAAATAATACACATTGCAATGGTAGATATAGTGTGATAATCAAGCCAGTTTATAATAAAGTGAGTAACATACGTAACGAATATTACTTTATCGGTGAATGTATCTAGTATTGATATAAACATATAGATGAATCAAGTTGGGAGTCTTATATTGTGAGCCTAGACTCGGCAAGGGCTAAATGAACTAAATAGGATGATCTGAGGAGATCGCATGAATATGGAAACAACCTAACCGACTTGAATCGCCTGATATGCAAGTAACAATATAGATTACATTCATTCATTTTGAGAAAAAGGAAACACATTGGACGTGAGAAATGCGAGACATCGAGAATGATTGTAGGCATTGGAATACATAAGTAGACTCAACGTGTTCTTTCTCAAATTGCTTTGATATTGAAATGGCGGAATGATTTTGAAAAACAAGTTAAGCATGGTGCATTGCAAAATGCACTACTGGCGGAAACATTTCAGCTTCTCTTTATGTCTGTTAAGGGTTTTCAAACCAAGTAACAATTTATCAATAAATCCTTGACACCGAGAGTCGTATTTGATGATAGGGAGACTCAACAACCAGGCGAAATTAAAATACATAGCATAAACAAACATCCTAACCGACGTCAACGACTTAAAGGATAAATGAAACGGAGGTCTATCCCAATGACTCCAGTACATACAAAACCTATAAGCATAATGTATACAATAAATATGACAAAACGTTGCTACTGGCTGATTTAATCACACATACCTGTTTGATTGATCCAAAAGGTTAAAACACGTGAATTGAATTATCAAAATTGATTATGATAATTATTTGTTAGAGTTCTGGTTGAATATTAAACACAGAGTCTTTGTTCTTTGTCTCGTCTGTCTTCAAGGGGAACAAATGATGAAGCGTTGAGAGCGTTGATTGAGCGTCCCTGAAGATGGAGAGAAGAACGTAGACGTGCTGGATGAATGTTGTTCGGTTTCTGGGTTGATTGACTGCAGGCTGAAGACAGTAGACGTCAGGTATTCTTTTGACGGTTGATCGTTGTAGGGCGTTGGGCTGGATTGACTGCGTGATGATCTGGATTGGTTGTCTTTGTCCGTTGTTGTGTCTTCATCTTCCGTCGTCTCCGGGTTCCTCCTAGTCGCTTTGCTGCAATTTTAGGGTACCAGGGACTGCGTGAGCTACAGCAAACTCACGCTACCCGGATTCTCCACCATTTGAGACCGGGAGTGAACGACGTCGACGAGGGACGATGAAGCTAGGCAACGTTACGGTGTGACGTTGATGATAAAAAGACGACTGGAGAGATCTTGATGATGGTCGACCATTGTTTTATTGTTGTTTGGAATTACAACATGTTTCGAGCCGGTGGTACATTCACAGGTCAGTGTAGACGCCGGGGCTCATTCCCCAACTCCCCGTCGTCTACCTGAGCTGGACCGACCCGAGGGAGGTGATAACTAAAAACTACATGAGATGTGCGTCCTGCGCTGGTCGGGACGAATCTACCGAGATAGGGTCCCGGCTGCATTTAACATGCATGACACAAAGGAACGCGAGGGGGAGAGGTCACAGGTCACGTGTGTGGTCAGCTAATTAGTTTTCAGTGAATTAGACCGGGAGTGAACGACGTCGACGAGGGACGATGAAGGCAACGTTACAGTGTGACGTTGATGATGTTGGAAATGACGACTGGAAACTTCTTGTGATGGTCGACCATTATTTTATTCTTGTTGGTGGCTTGTACAAACGGTACATTAATTATACCCGAGCCGGTGGTACATTCGCAGGTCAGTGTAGACGCCAGGGCTCATTCCCCAACTCCCCGTCGTCTACCTGAGCTGGACCGACCCGAGGGAGGTGATAACTAAAAACTACATGAGATGTGCGTCCGGCGCTGGTCGGGACGAATCTACCGAGATAGGGTCCCGGCTGCATTTAACATGCATGACACAAAGGAACGCGAGGGGGAGAGGTCACAGGTCACGTGTGTGGTCAGCTAATTAGTTTTCAGTGAATGGAATGTACACTGACCATCTGCCAGGTCCGGCGACGGCTTGCGTTAATTTGAGACCAGATATTGATCATTTACACGTATTCAAGATGGAATTTGAAATGAGGATTTTGAATATATTTTCCTTAATGGTTTATAAAATGTTACGCTATGACATTACCACAAAATATTCCCTTGAAATCACGTCCCTTTCTATGTTTCAACTTGCGGTATGTCTTCCCTTTATGTCTCACCTTCACATCCTTTGTGTGTCACTATATGTCGAGTGTTTCCTTGCAAGTAGTTATACGACACTATATCTTCCCCTTTCATTACTTTACACATCAAAACTGATGCTATATCTTCCCTTTACTTACTTTCCATATCTCAACTGACGCCATATCTTCCCTTTAAATACTTTCCACATCTCAACTGACGCCATATCTTCCCTTCAAATACTTTCCATATCTCAACCGACACTATACTCCCTTCAAATGTTTTCCACATCTCAACCGAAACTATATCTTCCCTTCAGTTTAGTTCCACATCTCAACTGACGCCATATCTTCCCTTTAAATACTTTCCACATCTCAACTGACGCCATATCTTCCCTTCAAATACTTTCCATATCTCAACCGACACTATACTCCCTTCAAATGTTTTCCACATCTCAACCGAAACTATATTTTCCCTTCAGTTTAGTTCCACATCTCAACTGACGCTTTATCTTCCCTTCAAATACTTTCCACATCTCAACTGACGCCATATCTTCCCTTCAAATACTTTCCATATCTCAACCGAAACTATATCTTCCCTTCAGTTTAGTTCCACATCTCAACTGACGCCATATCTTCCCTTCAAATACTTTCCACATCTCAACTGACGCCATATCTTCCCTTCAAATACTTTCCATATCTCAACCGACACTATACTCCCTTCAAATGTTTTCCACATCTCAACCGAAACTATATCTTCCCTTCAGTTTAGTTCCACATCTCAACTGACGCCATATCTTCCCTTCAAATACTTTCCACATCTCAACTGACGCCATATCTTCCCTTCAAATACTTTCCATATCTCAACCGACACTATACTCCCTTCAAATGTTTTCCACATCTCAACCGAAACTATATCTTCCCTTCAGTTTAGTTCCACATCTCAACTGACGCTTTATCTTCCCTTTAAATACTTTCCACATCTCAACTGACGCTTTATCTTCCCTTCAAATACTTTCCACATCTCAACTGACGCCATATCTTCCCTTCAAATACTTTCCACATCTCAACTGACGCTTTATCTTCCCTTCAAATACTTTCCACATCTCAACTGACGCTTTATCTTCCCTTCAAATACTTTCCATATCTCAACTGACGCTTTATCTTCCCTTCAAATACTTTCCACATCTCAACTGACGCTTTATCTTCCCCTTCATCTTGTCCATTTGCGATATATCCCCTTCATTCTCTTCTCCGTTATTCGCAATTTCTCTTTCAATTCCTTTATAAGTCTCAACATACACTAATTAATGTATTTCCCGTTACTTACTTTTATTTATAACCCATTGGGTGGAAAATAAGTAGTGACATATTTTCAATATGAGCACATGTGCACATATCACTTTTGCCTAGTAACGATTGTTGTAGCGCGGCCCCTCGTATATTTATACCCCCGCCTTACAGCGTAAGCGGGGGTAGATATAGCGTTCATTCTTTCCGTCTGTCCGTCCGTCCCAAAACTTTGTGCGGACCAGATCTCCAAAACTATGCATGCTAGCTTCATCAAACTTCATACACATGTCAACCATGATCCCTAGTTGTGCCTTTTGAGGGTTAGAACTATTTTTGAATTTTCATTTTTGCGGTTTCCATGGAAACGTGACTAAAAAGTGACTCTTTGGGGAAGGCGTTTTGTGCAGAGCAGATCTCCAAAACTATGCATGCTAGCTTCATCAAACTTCATACACACGTCAACCATGATCCCTAGTTGTGCCTTTTGAGGGTTAGAACTATTTCTGAATTTTCATTTTTGCGGTTTCCATGGAAACGTGACTAAAAAGTGACTCTTTGGGGAAGTCGTTTTGTGCGGAGCAGATTTCCAAAACTATGCATGCTAGCTTCATCAAACTTCATACACATGTCAACCATGATACCTAGTTGTGCCTTTTGAGGGTTAGACCAACCCTTTTAATTTTTTGTGTGGTTTCCATGGAAACATGACTAAAACAGTGACTCGATGACCATGTCTTTTGCCCGGAGCATATCTCAAAAACTATACATGCTAGGTTCACCAAACTTCATAAACTTATCAACCAAGATCCCTACATGTACATGTACCTTTTGAAGGCAAGACCAACAAATTATTAATTTTTTGTACGGTTTCCATGGAAACAAGACTTAAACAGTGACTCTATGACCAAGTCCTTATCCAGGGCATATCTCCTAAACTATACATGCTAGCTTCACCAAACTTCAAACACTTGTGACCCGTGATCCATAGATGTGCCTTTTGAAGGTTAGACCAACAAATTATTTTAATTGTTTGCAGTTTCCATGGATATATGACTAAAAAGTGATTCCATGATAAATTTCTTTGTCCTGATCATATTTCCTAAAATATACATATCAGCTTCACCAAATTTGCTACATATGTCAATCGTGATTGCTGGATATGCCTTGTTAGAGTTAAACAATATATATATATGGATTTTCTTCTCTGTGGTTTCTTTGGAAAACATAACTTTCAAAGTGACTCAACAAAAATAATTCTGTCCTCAGTGCATCTCGTAGAATATTCATGATAACTACCTCAAATTTGAAAAAAGATCAACCATTATCCCTAGATGTACCCTTTTAATTGTAAAACCAGTTAATGAATTTGGTATTGGGGTTTCAATGCAAAGAAGACTTACACAATGACTTACTGTATACTCAACTATCATACAACTTTAACCAATATTAATCAGTTTTACTATTTGAAATTCTTTAAACAAAGTGGGGATCGGGGGTATGTGAGCTTTGCTCGCTTCTTCACGTGTTACGTCTGTGACGCCACAACACCATTGTGTGTGACGTCACTGAAGCCGGCCGTCACAAGGAAAGCGTGCTGTTCTCTGGATACTTCTAGATTACTATGGAGTAGACTCGGTAATGAAGAAATTATTACCATCGGAATTGTGTCATATGGCTTTTACGAAACTCGTGCAAATTTGTGTATAACCTTCGCTCTGGCTCGAGTTAAAAAAAAATAAACACTCGTTTCGTAAAAGTCATATGACACACTCTCTCGGGTAATAATCTCTATCTAATACATCGCCCGATGAACTCACTGTTATGTCCTCGCCATCCATTCCTTTATACGTCTTTGGGACGCCCTCTTCGAAGGTCAAGTCCTGTTTTATTGGGGTTCCTTTCACCTCAAATACGACCCTGACCCCCTTGCCACTCTTCTCTATCTGCACTAATGTGACCATACTTCGGTAAGCCTCCTTCTTGTCGTCCGCTATACCTGAAACCGCCAAGAGCATCTCTTGTGAATAAATAGACAATGTGCTGTGTTAAAACATGCCTTTAAAGGGGCAGTAGCACGTTTTTAGGGGGATTATAAGGTGATGTAAGAAAAATATGAAATTAATAGTTCCAATTGAATGAAAATATATTGAAACTAATTAATTCAAATATATGATGTAAAGTTTAGCCATGCGATTCCCTTTTTCTCACACAAAATGAATTAAAGGTGTTCACACAAAATGGCTGCCAATGGATTTTATGTGAATCTTGATAGGCCTACTTTGTCCTCTGACTATGGATGATTGGCTTGTGTAATGGGATTTTTGACACTTTCAAAATAATACATTGAGCATTTATGTTTAATTATCAGTGAAAAATATAAAATTATCAAAAAACGTGATACTGCCCCTTTAAAGGGTTAGTTATGTCGGGGTACAAATCAAGTTTATAAACATACAGTAGAACACGGATATATAGGGGACAAACGTATATAGTTCGCTATATCCGGTGTTCGCTACTCACGTTTGGCCGCCATCCTTAGGGCTTTTCACGGGACTTTTAATTTTTTTCCACTTTATTCGATTGTTCGCTATATCTGTCTTCTACTGTAGTTCTTGGAGAAAAGTTATCATTGCGGAATTAATGTGCCTCAGACTGACATTTTGTCTTGCGGTATGCCCAGGTTAACTGGAATATCTACTAATGTACACATGTGCTTAACTTGTGAAAATAGTTGTTTTCTCTATTGATTATACAACGGACATTTAAACAAATAATGATAACAATTCTCAATCTGATTACCTCATAAACAGCTTGGATCCGGTATAATTCCGAATCTACAATCAGGATTCAAACAACTTACTGAGTAACGTAACTCGGTATTAATTTCTTCTACCATACAAAAAATAAACGGGTGCATGAGTATGAATGTTAGCAATAAAGGATTTAAAACTTGCAATGTTGAGTTGTTACGAACATTGGTTGGTAAATTGGTGAAAGATAATTTTGAATGCTACGTACATATAACATAACATACTACATATTACATATTACATGCATGCATTCGTAATTTCGTACGTGTACATACAAAGCCATCAAAAATGATATAGATTGTGTTGATCAAATTGTTTAGTTATATAATATAAGAATATACAAAAGGTTCCATTCATTATTTGCATTAAACATATCCAACGAGCAGTTAATCTATAAATCATTTCGGTCGATAAACCAGACGTTAGGACAACTACTGTAAACTACACACAAGGGAGACCAAGCTTTATGCAAAATCATCACTTCAGTGGGAAAAAAAGAAATCCACATATGTCTACCAACAACCAAGCCAAGGTTTCGTCACGAGTGTAAATATCAGCATATACAGACACAACACAATATCTAGGTCAACTCCAGAGGAACTAAGACATGTACGATGACTCAGATATATGTTTAAAGTCTGTGCTTTGACAGTGGCAGGGTCAACAAAACAATCAGAAACAGTTCGGGATATATAGCCTGTATTACCAGTGGGAATCCCTTTTTCGAAACGATGTTTTTTTCAGTATACGAGCAAGAGAAAGGACAACACAAACGTTTCTATTTTGTTACCAATAGGGTAGAAAATAAGTGGTGACATATTTTGAATATAAGCACATGTGCAAATAACACTATTGCATAGCAACGATTGTTACGACACGACTCCCCGTATATTTACGCTGTGACGTCATTAAACCATTGCCCGGATTTATTGTGATCTTAGTTTAGCTGTTAATGAAACTTTATCCTTTATATTTGATAATTCCATTCATCGCACTAAGTATATAATTAAACTTATTCATCATAATTGTTTACGTTATAACTTTTGTTTTCAGGGCATTTGGATCTGTGTAAATCTGTGTCTTTCTGTGTGTCTCGTACGATCATACTCTAAATATTACCATGGCAATGACATTTCGTATGTTAAGCATTCATAACTAAAAAATTCTTGATTATCAGTCTAATAGCTTTATAAAACAATAAGATCTCCTCTTCTTTCAAACCATTTTGAAACAAATAGATGAGCAAAAGTTGAAGTTGCATTAATGTCTTTCTCACCTGCTTTTTCGCAAAATGCCTCAAAGTTTTCAGTCAAGGAAGGAACACCCTCCCACTTTCCATACATGGTCTCCATCTTTGAATAATATACAGAGCTGCTTTCACTGTGATATAGGTATGGGGAATGACAGGACCGAAACACGAACCTACTTATATCCTCTCGCCTATTGATTGCGTAACGCAAGTAAACACACCTACATGTAACTGCAAGCCCTAATCACAAGGATAACTACTTATGACCTTCCCTTATCAGTTTATCAAATATCAATGCTACGTGGCTATCAATGAGTTGAAAGTGAGTTATCATTATTAACTCCCTTGTGATATAAAGAGATAATTAACCGAGGAAGTGTATCATATAACTTTTATGAAGGGAAAGTAAATTATGTATTACTCGAGCGAGAGCGAGGGTTATACAGAAATGTTCACGAGTTTCCTTAAACTCACACATCCGAGAATTGAAATTTCTTATTACCGATTCTTTTCCATTTTATTCTCTCACAAATATCCAGAAAACGACCTCAGCGGCTTCCATTGCGACGGTCGGCTTCAGTGACGTCATGACTGAACAACGGTTTTATGACGTTATGACTGTACACATGTGTACATATGAAAAATATGTCACTAGTAATGACTCACATACAGGTAATAACAATCCTTATCAAATAACACATACCTTTACAGGCCGAATTCACCAGCATAACTTAAGTAATATTTGAAACAAAATCAATGCGGGTTACTATCGTTGAGTAGAAATATTTTTTTTTTCAATATCGAACAATAATATTATGTCGACTCTAATCAACATGTGACAGTTATTCTCGCGAAAACATGCAATGCATAACATGAAATTTTGACAAGTTTGGTGTTCCGTACACAATATACTTAGTACTATCGTTAGGCTCATGTTGACTGACTCAAGTACCTTTCCATTTGTTTCTTGGTATCATATCGTTTATTACATATTGGTCTAAACGTTGACATTAAAACCTCTGATTAGCTGTTTTAAAGGCACTACCATGCAACATTATTTTCAAGGACACTGTTTATTGGACTTCTGAAATAATGACCCTCTGACCGAGTTAATACCTGTGCTAACTGGCGAGCGTTAGCGAAACGGTTGGCACAGGTATTGGCAAGGGCAAGAGTGACAGCATAGGAAAAATGGTTAGCGCTGTTGTGAGCTCAATTGTATTTGTTTGAAAACTGGACAACAAACACGTAATGTCAGTGATATGTTCGTTGTACTATCTTAAAAATCTTAAACCAAACATTCAGTTAAACAACATACAATAAAGAAAATCATCTCCTGACAAATCCCCACATCACGCGCACGCTACAATGACGATGAAATGCACGTGCATTTTAGGCTAAAAAGGCGAACAGACTGTTTTTTTAATCACATTCACGGCCATATTCAGCTGCGGGAATTGCCCCGTGTATACATAAAAAATTCGGAGAGAAATACATTCGTATTGGCAGACAAGATGACTTTCATGTATGTGAGGTTAGGTGATCTGTGGTTTAACGCCGCATTCAAGATTATTCCACTTATATTGCCGCTGCTAGTATATTGCAGGGAAAAAGCCCGCAACACCATTGAGGCTATGCTTGTAGTGAAACCTGCGAGAATCGGCTGGAATCATGTATATGCATCTCAGCTGAAATGTGGACCACACAGAAATCTGTGGAACGTCAGAAAATGGACTTCGGTTTGTTTCAAATAATATTTTGATAATCAGTTATAAAAGTATCTGAATTCAGATATAAACACAGAACTTAATTAAGCACCCCCCTATTTTGTAAAATGAACTTGGGTGCTCTTGGACTATTTGGATTATTTTGATGTATTGACCACTCAAGATATAACAATTGCTTTGTTAATGACTAATTAATTGTACTAAAAATCGAAAAACTGTGAGACTACTGAAATTTGGCCAAATATAACTATTGTCACAGGGGGGAAACTACACATTACTTTGGATGTTATGAATTAAAAATAACATTTTTGATCCCTAGTTAACATTCTTACACTAAAACCCTTTTTATCATGCATGATAAGAGGCTAGCAAGACATTTAATTTTCAGTACTTTTTTCATCAAAAATTAATAAAATGCCTAAAATCTAAACATCTGTAAGTAAATTTGAGATTCCTTGAGTTGAACTTGTTTATTTTGTTTTTGCTTTTTTTATTTCCTTTTTTTCAGGTATGCATACAGCGTTGTGTACAAAGTCACATACAAGGACATATGTAATTATATATATTTATACAGAGACAAAAATGTACAATGTAAATCAAAATTGGCTAATCATTGTTTCTAAATAGAATGTGTAAAATAGACCAACGTTTCAAGTTTCCTGGTTTTGGTTAATGTAAATATATTTTGTGATATTATAATACTGTATTATTTGTCTTTGATAAAAGAAAAAATTGGGGTACATCCTTTCTTACTACAAGTCAATATGATGTTCTTAACTAATATGATCATAGCATTTAATGCATAATTATTTTTCCCTTTCACTCCAAACAGTACTTGAGAGATTGTAAAACTAAGTTGAACATCTACAGTATTGAGCCACATTTTCAACTCACGCAATACATCTTGCACCTTGCTACACTCCCAAAACATATGGTAAATAGTTTCGTCAGATTCTTTACAAAAGGAACATAGTGAAGTATCAACATACTTTATTTTATAGAGGAAATGTTTCGTTGGCAATATTCTGTGGATTATTCTGTATGGAAGCCATCTTAGGTCGATACTGGGAGTACATTTGTGTGCAATAATATTAAAACATTCCCAATCTAAATCAGTATAGTTCGAACCAATGACTTGTTCCCATTTATCATGGCAAGGGAGTTTAACAAAATGTGAGTCAAGTAACATATCATAAAGTTTCTAGTGACCCAAAAGAGTGTTTGTACATTTGATAGTAAAAGGGTATTTAGGATTGAACAGTTTACAATCAGTTATAGTTAAACCTAACGAGTTGGCATAATATAAAATGGCACGTTTGACCCCCTCGTAATGAAGAAAGTTAACATCAAGAGAATAGACAGTACTTAGTTCGTCCTTTGAATAGAAAGTGCCATTTTCATCTAATAAATCATTCACAAAAATTATACCTTTTTTTACCCAGCTTTTATAAAAAATACTTTTGTTTCCAACCTTTATGCTATCAATGTTCCATATACTTTGTGATAGTATATCATACTTATTTTTTACATGTTTTTGTATCTAACAAGAACATTGGACCAATCTTTAAATACCTCTATCCAAAATTGATTTGAAATTGAAGATGTAACTATGGTTTCAAAATATGTTTTATCTGAAATCCACAAAAGAGCTTGATTGTGCAGTCTATGCATTAGTAAATATTTCCAGGTTGATGAGCTATTTTGTAATCTATGTATCCATTTGAATTTTTGCGAAGATATAACATTTTTGATAAATGGAACCTTAAACCCCCAATGTTCTGGGCTGAGCATAACAATATCTCTTTTAACTTTGTCTGGGTTTTTTTTCCATATGAATTTAAAACATTCTTTTTGAAATTTTTCGATAACAGATTCTGGTGGGCGGGGTAGGGCGGAGAAAAGGTGATTTAACTTGGGCAGAAGAAGTGATTTTAAAATTGTGTTTCTTCCAAAGGGTGTTAGATTTCTTGCTAGCCAAATGTTAATTATTTTTTTTATTTGGAGAAACTTTTCCTCATAGTTTATTTTGCTCATGCGATCGATATCTATGCCGAAATTTATTCCCAATAATTTAAAATCGCTTTGAGACCAATCCAAGTTCCAATCTTGACATAATTTGAGTCGAGATCGCTTTTTGGAACCTATCCATAATAGTCTTGTTTTCTCTACATTAACCTTTAAACCAGAAAATCGTGCAAAAAAATTTAAAGTTTGTAAAACAGCATATACATTTTTTTCTGATCCATCTAGTGTTAATGACGTATCATCCGCGAATTGAGACAGGAGAAACTCTATATTTCCAATGATTATTCCTTTTATGTTAGCATTATTTCTAATGAGAATGCCTAGAATTTCAACCGAGAGGATAAATAGGTATGGCGCTACCGGGTCGCCTTGGCGACAACCTCTTTCAATCTTAAAGGGTGATGATGGAAATCCATTTACCAAAACTCTTGATTCGATATCATTGTAGAGAGTTGTTATCCAATCAATAATGTTTGGACCAAAATTGAAAAGCTTAGGACGCTTTTCAGATAGTTTCTATCAATAGAGTCGAAAGCTTTTTCAAAGTCGATTAGGAGTAAAAGTCCTGGAATTTGAAAGGTTTCAGTATGTTCCATAATGTCGTAAACTAACCTAGTTATCTCCCCTATATATCTATCTTTTACAAATCCCTTTTGGTCCTCATGTATTATAGATGGTAAGATGTTTTTAATTCGATTTGCAATTGCTGCCGCACCAATTTTGTAAGAAGAATTAAGAAGCGAAATAGGACGCCAATGTTTTAGGTATTTTTTCGGTGTGTTTCCTTTGGAATACACGTAATAAGGCCTTGCTCTTGTGTTATTGAAAGTGTTCCTTTTTCATAGCCTTCATTTAAAGAGTTAAGCAGGAATTTACCAATATCTTTCCAAAAGAACTTGAAAAATTCCGATGTAAAGCCATCTGGGCCCGGACTTTTGTCATTTTTCATCCCTCTTAGTGCTTTTGCTAGTTCGTTTAAAGTAAGTTTTCCTTCAAGAGTGTGTTTCTGATTTTCACTTAATTTAGGAATATCATATGTTTGGCAAATTTCATTGAGATCAATGGGGAGAATATCTTCGGATTGGTAAAGTTTTGTGTAGTAATTTCTGGTTTCGTTTATAATACTTTTAATGTCGGTTATTTTAGATCCATCTGGCTTTTCAACTTCTGTAATGGATTTATTAAGGAAATTTCTGCATTCTAGTTTGAGAAAGTATTTTGTAGGTTTTTCTCCTTTTTCAATCCATTTAGCATTTGATCTTGTAATCATACCTTGTATTTTACTGTTATTAATTTCTTCAAGCCTTAGTTTTACGTCATTGATATTTTCAAGAATAACAGATTTATTGTTTATGTTTTCTTCGATATCTAGATTAAGTTCTAAATCATCTAATTCCGTTTCAAGGTCTCTAATTTTTTTTCTATTTTGTTGTTGTTGAAGCGTAATAAAGGGTCTTACCACGGATCATTAATAGCAAAGTTTCAAATAGGAGTTGATCGTCTATTCAGTATGAAGTATCGCCGTTTTCATTAATTTCGTATTGGTTTAATGTAGATTTGATAGTTTCCTTGATCATATCGACATATTTTTTGTCATACAGTAATGAATTGTTGAATTTCCAAAACCCCTTTCCACGTGGAAGTTCGTAGGACTTTAGAAATAACTCGACTACTGAGTGATCGGAATCAATACTTGGTATAATGTCGCACTTTTCCACATATAAAAAAAATTATGTGATAAAAGAAAAAAATCAAGCCGGGCTTGTTTTAATGGGGTAGGTTGTCGCCAAGTATATCTTGTCGAATCGGTGTTATTTTCTCTCCATGCATCTTTAAGATCAAAATAGTCCATAATTTCTAATATTTTGTCTCTAGCCTTTGGGTTATTGACAGTTTTGTAATTGAATGTGTCTTTCTGTGTATTATTACAAGATTAAAATCCCCACATAGGCATATTTCATCACTATCGAAATCTTTTATAAGCTTTTCAATATGTTCATAAAATTCGGGAGAATCTTTGTTCGGGCCGTATATATTGACAATCGTATAAGTCTTTTCCTTAATCTTGAGTATGAGAGCAACATAGTTTCAACCTTTGTCAATTTTTTTCTCTATAACCTCAAAGCCAAAATTAGTATTAAATAAAACTGCTGTTCCTCTTGCGTTACTTGTATAAGGACTGATATAACATTGGTTATAGCCCCACTGTTGTTTCACTATTTGAGTTTGTTTTGACGCAAAGTGTACATCTTGTAAACAAAATATATTTGCCCTTTTACTTTTAAGAAATTTAAAAACTTTTTTCCTTTTGAAATTGTTTTGTAGGCCCCTACAATTGTGGATTATTATTTTCAAATTAGACATATGAAGTAGGATGTACAGAGTTCAGCAACAATGTCCCGATGCAACCAGATGAGGCGTTGTCAAATCCTTCACTGTCGTCTACGGTTGGGGTGTAGCGATCTCAATGCTGATAAATTTAACAGACATATATCTGACAAAGCAGATTGCTCTTGCGGCCATGCCACTGAGGACGCACTTCATAACTTTTTCGTCCGTTCAAGATTCGATTCAGTTAGATCCAACAAATTCTACTATACAAATGGCTTTTCATTAGAAACAATTTTATATGGCCACCCATCTTTGAACACGGTTACCCAATCTGAAATTCTAAAATCAGTACATCTATTTATAATCGAAACTAAACGTTTTGACTGAACACGTATGATACTGACTGCGGATATCAAAAATGTATTCAGCCATCATCTCCAATCTATAATGAATTTATTTCCAGTTTTACTACCTGTATTATAATTCTTAGACACCATGTTTACTATATGTCGCTCTTGTCATGATCATGTTCATATATTTTGTTGTTGGAGCGGTCTTCACATAAGCTCTCACGAGCTTGTTGACCAATCAAGTTCATGTATCTTTTCATGGAATAAATACGTTTAAACCAGATGAGGTGTCCCTGCATGAAAATACCTGTTTTTCTAGTAATGAACTTCCAAAAATTAAAAAGAATGAAATATAAAAAAACATAAGTACAAAGAATTGTTGGTTGTTCCACAACTCACGGAAAATATCCAAATGAAAAAGTAACGCATACGTGAAGAAGTACGGTAATTTGACACGAACATGCAGCTCTGATATGCGCGTGATGCACGTGCTGTTACCAGTTACCTGTTAGCCTGGCGTGCTTTGTTATAACCGCATGGATATTTTGTTACCCAATTTGTGTATATTGTGTTGAATATATGGATTCGTTTAAAAAGGAACTAAATTGATTTGCATCGATAAGGTAAGTGAAGTATTTTGACGTTTAGTTTTGGTTGAAGGATTATATAACATAATAGCTAATCTGATCGCTGCTTGTCAAAATAGATTACTGTATAGTATAATGTATAATTCTTAAAAGAAATATTTTTTTCTTAAATTGATATAGAACTAATATACTCGACTGATCTTTGCAGTGTGAGCATAACAGAGACAGAATACTGGAAGTGAGAATATAAACAAAGCCTCTCACCTTTTGATGATAAAGTAGAAAATCATTTCTCAGATTATCTTGAATATTGACTGCAATGTGGTCCTACTAAGAGATTATCCTTAACAAATGATAAATTAAGGCATTCGAATGCCTTTAAAGTAGCTTTGATAAGACACACAAAACATAATGTTTACACAAAGACTTCGTTCATGATCATAGGCATGTTTTTGCACTCATTCCGAACGCGTTTATGAATACCAAGAAGGTTCATACTGAAGAGCCAACATGTAAAACAAAACTAGAAAATAAACATAAAAACATACATACAAAACATTGATTTCAAATTCAGGATGATCGCCTTTAAAACTAGGATTGTTAATAAACAAAACGCATGACTTTTTCATTCAATGCGATGGCGCACAAACAGACAAAAGACCTTCATAAACAAATTTAAAGCATTGTGTTTACCTTTAAGTGTGTTCACGCATGGATGAAAATATAACCCTCAAGGATCAAAATCACTAAAACATGCTACTGTTCATTATCAAATCATGACTGGTTTACTTAAGGCGATCGCGTATTCATGAATAAACGAAAGGCTGTTCATACGCAATTACGACGATCGTGAACAAACAAACAAAACATTCAAATATAAAAGTATGGACTTTTGCTCTGTATTCTAGCCTTTCATTAAGAAAATGTTTATTGTCAAGACATACGTCTTTTTGATAGTTCACTTAAAGTAGTGGTCAATGTTTATGTCGTATCGTTGCCAAGATGAGCCTGTCATACTGGGGTCGCGGGTTTCTATGATGTGCTCCACCCCCACCAGACGCACACGGGTGTGGAGGTTGTCTTTATCGTGGATTTCGCGGGCTTTTCTTGAGAGTATAGCTCGCTGCTTTTTCAGTTTAGGTGGCAACTCTCAACCTACTTGTTGATCAAACACTTTTCCTTCCTTTAGATAAGCCATTATCTTTGACAGTGACCAATTAATGTCTTTGTGCAGTTTTCTTTAAATTCGATATTTGATAGTATTGTGATTTTGAAGGTTCATACTGCTTTAACGATTGACTTTTGCTAAGGGGTTATTTACTAAAATATCATCAATTCACTCAAGAGAATGATAATAATCACATTGCAGCAAAAATATTGACTTTCATTTTCAATTTTAAGGTAACTTGGATTTTGACTAAAAATACCAAGTTTTTGTAAAACAAGTTGTTCAGTGACAGTGAATCGTAAACTGTATGAATTTTTCTATTAAAACATCCTTATTGTTTGCCTGTACAATTGTTTTGTTTATTATTAGCAGTGTTTTTCTGTTTGAAAAAGTTCTTTGTGTATATCAGTTATGTGTTCGTCTAGCATAATGTAAGTCTAACTGCTTAATTCCCCAGGGTGCATGCTGCTAGGTAAATTGGTACAAATGTAGTAGGGAACGTTTTGAATTGATTCTACAACATATATAGATTCATTAACTGAAACCCATTCTCTCCCCACAGAGGCAGCTCAGTCATACCCGAGTTAGCTAACAGACAACAGTGAAGCAGCCGTAAAATCAACAATTGTAAAGTTTGAAAAGTAACTATCCACTGCAAAAGATATTGACTCAGCCTATAATGAATTTCTTTCATTAATGCATAATGAATTGGAAAATGTCCCCCGTTATAAGATATCTAAACAAAAGTCTTGGAAAGGAAAGTGTCATACTAAACCATACTGGGATGAACAACTGCAAGCATCATGGAATAAAGTTAAATCTGCTGAAAGGAGTTGGTTGAAGTGTACAGGATCAAATCAATTGAAGAAACGCCTTAAACACAATTTTCAATCTGTGCGAAAGAGCTTTGATAAACAACATAAGAAATATAAACGTAAATATCAACTTGAGAAACAAGAATCACTTGCTTCACTACTCGATCAACATGCAAATGGGGACTTCTGGAAAGAAATTGGCAAGTTAGGATTAGGGAATGATCGCAACAACCACATTCCAATGAAAGTGAAAGGCGACAATGGTGATATGATTTCTGATGTCAAGCTGGTATTAGACAAATGGAAAGATGACTATGATCAACTATATAATGTGGTACCAACACATATTTATGATGATGACCACCTAAAGAAAATTAAGTGTGAACTGTCTCAATGTAACACAACCTCTAACACTAACTCTCTTTTGAATGACCCAATTACATTACATGAAGTGAGATCAGCAGTGGCAAGGGCTAAGAAAGGCAAGGCAACCGGTGTAGATGAAATTCCTGCAGAAACTCTCAAGAATGAAAATAGCATACTTTTATTACACAAAATATTCAACTATTGCTTCGAGAACGGATTAAGCCCTACAGTGTGGAGACAAGGGATAATCAACCCCATAGTCAAACCTGGGAGTACTAATCTTCATGTGCCATCATCTTATAGAGGAATTACACTCCTTTCAGTTCCCTGCAAAATAATCTGTGATGTATTAAACCAGAGACTCACTAAGTGGATAGAAGATAATGAATTACTAGTTGATGAACAAAATGGATTTCGATCTAAGCGCAGTTGTCTTGATCACATATATTCTCTCTATACAGTTATAAATAATAGAAAAGTGTCAAAGCAAAGTACATATGCCTGCTTTATTGACCTAAAGAAAGCATTTGACAATATCAACCGAGACTGTTTGTGGTATAAAATCAACAAAGCTGGAGTATCAGGAAGGATGTTTACAATGATTAAGGCTCTGTATGAAGATGTTCAGTGTTCAGTTAGAGTTAATAATTACATGACTCCAACATTCAAGGTAAAGAATGGTGTTAAGCAGGGCTGTTCCTTGTCTCCAATACTCTTTTCATTATACATTAATGATTTGGCAGAGGATATTAATGCCCTTACAATGTGGTATACAAGTGGATAACTTTAATTTATCATTATTACTATTTGCAGATGACATTGTATTACTTGCTCCTAGTGAAAGTTCCCTACAAAAGATGCTTGATACAGTATATGACTGGCGCCAAAAGTGGAGACTGCAAATGAACACTGACAAAACTAAAGTTCTTCATTTCAGGAATTTAGACTGTTAATGTTACTAACTTCAAGTTCTCATGTGGACCTCTTGAAATTGATGTATCAGAAAAATATAAATATCTTGGACTTTGGTTTGATGAAAATTTAGACATGAAATTCAGTATGAAAGAACTGTCCAAATCTGCTCGCAGAGCCCTGTCATGCATTCAGTCTAAATGTATGCAAGCTGGAGGAATGACACACAGTACTTTCACAAGATTGTATGAGGCTGTTGTACAACCTGTCCTCCTATATGGAGCAGCAATCTGGGGATTGACAGAACATAGTTGTGTTAATGCAGTACAAAATCAGGCCTGTCGCTTCTTTCTTGGCGTACCTAAATCTACATCTGGATGTGCACTGAGAGGTGAAATGGGATGGAAGAGTTGTCTTAGCAAACAAAGAATTGAAGTGTTTAAATTTTACTCAAGATTAACTCAGCAGAATAGATATTTACTAAATAGTGTTCTCTCATGGTCTCGTCGCAGAAGAAAATCCTGGGTGCAACGAGTTATCTCCCTTTCCTACAAACTTTCGCTTGACCTGGACCGGATTACAGGTGTCAGTGTGAAGAACTCTAATAAGATAATTAAACAACACTTATTGATGATCAACTGTGGTTTAAAGAACTTTGGACAGATAAAAATCTCATCAATGGAAACAAATTAAGAACTTATCGTACATTTAAGAAAGATAGAGTACCAGAATCATATCTTTGCTGCGCCATGCCAAGATACAAAAGAAACGTTTTAGCGAAATTCCGATGTGGGACTCTACCTATTGCCATAGAGACTGGACGCTATACCAGACCTGTGACCCCACTAGACGAACGCCTCTGTCCATTCTGTGATGTCCTTGAAGACGAAAGACACTTTCTGATAGACTGTCCCACCTACGACGATATTCGATATGAACTGTTATATAAAAATTCCATTGTGCCTGATATTTCAAACCTCAACTCTTCTGATAAACTTATTTTTTTAATGCAAATGTGTGGTATTCAAAAACAGTTGGGAGATACACTATTTCACATGCTCTACAGAAGACGCAATCTTGTTAACACATAATGTAGTTTATCTAATGCTATCTGCATCTGGTTGTATTTGTATTTATTGCAATATTTTAAAGTTTGATTTGTACACATGTATTTTATAATCATGACTGTTATGTATGTATGTATGTATGTATGTATGTATGTATGTATGACCAATGACTGCAATCACACGATTCATTTACATGAACACCAGTTGTGTAACCTTCAAACGCTATATCAATTCAAATTTGTCCATTCTGTCAAATGTGTATGTAGAAAAGTGTCCGAAACTAAGTTTGTCTAGCTATTACTTTAGTCTGTTGTCAAATAAAAGAGTTACAATTGTCACGCTATACCCAATATTATTAAAATGTTATATTGAACAGGCAATTCTTCTTAATATTATACAACCATCAGTTGTCAGAAAAATACGAAACCATTCAACAACTTAGGGAGTTGTCCCTCAAACAGTGACGTCAGTAACACAGACCTTATTCATGGTGTTCCCATCAATGGCAATGGTTATACATGCTAAGTAACCAGCCTGGTACATAAAAGCATATGTATTTGCATGCGAGTCAAGTTCATAACGGCCCCTCTCAAAAGCCTACTGAATTGGGGAAGGATGTACGTACAATGTGATTTCATAAAAATTCGTGATTTGAACAATGGTTGTCGGATAAGTGCAAATATCGACATTTTATTGTTCACGCATGTGGCTTGTTGGTGAACACAACGAAATTCAAACCCAGTAGAAGTTAGCCACTTTGTTAGGGGTGGAAGTCGTCCTGCTTCATGACTGTGTATTAAATAGGAGCCTTTTATATAGTCTAGATCCTATTTCTGCAAGTCTAGATTGACTGAATAAAACAGTCTAGGGTGGAAGTTTAGGGTCGAAAGTCTTTTGATGGCCGAACTTATCCCGCTCAAAGGCTATATGTTCGGTCAAAGCGTTTGGTGCGTTTCGCCTTACACAACAGTAAAAATTGAAAGATTTTCAAAATAAACACAACTGAACAACATTTGAAGAGTATCAGATCAATATAAGAGTAACAAATTTAGAATAGGCTGACTTTATTTTGAACATATGAACATGACAGTCAATGTTACTCATAGCCCTAAAAGGGGCAGTAGCACGTGTTTTGGTAATTTTATATTTCAAAATTTTCGCTGATAATTGTACGTAAATGCTAAATGTATTATTTTGATAGTGTCAAAAATCTCATTACACTAGCCAATCATCCTTAGTCAGAGGACAAAATATGAAGATTCATATAAAATCCATTGGCGGCCATTTTATGTGAACACCTTTAATTAATTTTATGTAAGAAAAAGGAATAGCATGGCTTAACTTTACATTATATATATGAATTATTACTGTTCCATTTGGTTTTAAAACATTTGTTTTCAATTGGAACCATTAATTTTCATTTCCTTGACATCACCTTACATCCCCCTAAAACGTGCTACTGCCCCTTTAATGCAGACTATTAGGATAAAGTGCGAAGGCGAGGTCTTGGTTCATGTAAAAAGACCGCAAGAAGGGAGGAGAAAAGCAGATGCATTACAAAGATTGAACATTTATTATGAAGATAAAACTTTGAGAATCAATGGAAGCATATTACCTTTTTTCTCAATAGAGCGTATGTTATTACAACTAAATCGTATCGATTGAGGGTAATGAAACCATTCAATGTGATTTATCTTAATAAATTAAAAGTAGAAATTATATAATAATAACTTTTGAAGTATTTTTCATAGTTCCCAAGGCGCGCCTAAAACGCCGGAAGTGAATCGAATCACGTCACGTCATTGATCCTTCCGGTATCGCATAAAGTCTCGGCGGAAACGAGAACAGAGACTTAATAGTTCAGCTCTTAGAACTATATGAGATATGATAATAGCACCCCAGTGAAACTCCTTGAATTACTGTACACAAGTGTATTCATCACATAGCACATATGAGACAAAACCTTACAAAGTTTCTGATAATAGTTATGATGAAGCGAGCCTACTAACAGAAGATACATTTTGGGACCATTAACTCATTATCTGATCAATGCTTAACATCATTTTGTATTACATTATATCTATTGATGTAAAAATGCATTATTCCACTTTTTAGTATGAATAGACTTTATGAATGTTCTCACAAAACATGAATAACTATAAAAAGCGACGAGAGCACTGATGATAATGAGCAGAACTTACTATTCTTTTCAGGATTAAGTAATTCTCTCCTGGTGTTGAAATTGATTGGATTTTCTTTATTATTTAATCTTTTTTTAATATATCCCCCCCTCTCTGAATCAACTCATGGGTATATTTAGTGTTAATTACCTCTATAGTGTCCACTGATAAATTAAAGTCGTCAGAAACTGATAACAATGCAGTTCTTTCACTTTCATTCCTAATGCCGTTATTTGCAGGAGTCAAGTAGACATAGTATTTTTTTTAATTTTTGCTAGAAAAAATATTTTGAAATTTTGACAATTTTGTATCAGTTTTTTGTAAGGAAATTTTCTAAGGAATGAATAAAATCAAGCGAAATTCTTTACATTTAGTATTTGTGTTGCATTTTAAGGCACGTGTTTTTTTTTTATCAGAATCATAATATTATAAGTTACATTGATTGGTATATGTCATTATATTTATTCGAAAAAAAAGACGTGACATAAAACGAGAATTTATATAACATGTATCCGATCCGCATATCTGATCTGATCTTGATAAATACAGAAATCTGAAAATCACACGCCTTGAAATACAGTAGGTAAATATTTGCCCGCAAATTTCAATCAGTTGAAAGAATACTGAAAACCTGTATCACAATTTACTTAACAACTTGACACCTAATTCCATATATCATTTTCAGAAACAATCGATCAGTATCACCTCACTGACTGAATACATCTTTGATTAGATTATTAATACTGAATTGAATTTGTGTTTTACGGAATTTGAAAAATATATAACTCAAAGTACGTTAAAAAATTAAGTCATGCACTTCTTGCAGTGGAACAAACCAATGATTATATGAATGACTAAATGAATAATTGAGACTGATTTGCCTTGATTTTTACTGTGTAGGGTTCTCTGTAGTTGAAATAACTGTTATTCATACCAGCAAACGAACATTATTTTCTCTCTTGATTTGAACTTTGTAGGGTTCTTTGTAGTTGATTCGACTTCAGTCTATACATAACAGTAAACGAGCATTCTTTGGGGACATAAACGAATTGAAGATACACAAAAGTCACCAGAAAAGGATAAAAAGTCAATGAAAAAGGGGAAGAGGTGTCCAGTATTAATGACTGGAGTGAAAAGGTTTCCAATGTTGATCAACATTCTTCTTTCGTCACAGCTGGTTGGTGTGTAACATGGTGGTTAAATCTCGTAGGGACTGGCGATCCAAAACTAAAGCGCAAATCTTTTTATGTGATGCCTTTCAATCAATCCTTCAAATCATTCATAGAGCCCAGAGGAAATATCAACGTCTTATCAGATTTGTATGTGTAACGAAGCAAAATTCAAAAGGCATATTCAAAATTCGTTAGGTGAGGGATCGAATACGGAAGTAAAAGCCGGGGTCACTTCGCGGGAGATTGCACGTACTTTATTGCGCCTTTTGGAGATTTAGCTTGGCCAAATTAAAAACATTAAGTAGGATTATAGTTTAATGATTGTTTAATACGTTTTTTTTCTTGTCTTGTGGTTTTGTTTTGGTAATTGAGTTGGGACATGTATAACGGTTAACACTGTTCAAATACACAACAGGTATATGTTTGGATTAATGGGTCACGCGTGTAAGTTGGTAATTACAATAACTGTAAGTAAGCGAGTGCTGAATTTAAATAAACAATTTTTTAATTAATGATTGCTTAATTGTAAGTTGGTGATTCAAAAAGTGAAACGCCGCTAATGGGTGAAATATTGCCCAAGCGACGTAAAACAATAACTCACTCACTCAAAATATGAAAATTACTGATATAATCGTAATTTGAAGTTTGCAATAAATGGAAGTTAGTTACTTAAATACATGTTATTTGATGATTAATATACATGTAATAAATAGTTGGTGATTGCAATATTTGTAATTAGTGATTACAATACATTGATTTGGTGATTGCGATACATAAAAGTTGGCGATTGCAATTAATGTAGGTTAGTTATTGCAATGGATGAAAGTTGGTTTTGCAAAACATGTAATTTCGTGAAAGCATTTTATGTAAGTAGATGATTGAATTGAGTGATCTCATAACAAGGCTGCTTATCTTCTTCAAAGTTTACCATATATACATGTACGTTCATGACAAATTCATATATTATTAAATTACTTTTATAAAATGCATTATTCCTAAATATTCCGTTCAATCGTAATATTTGAAAATACCAAAATAATATTTGATTACAGAAACTTGTCTATTTGATGAATTCTAATTTCTATACTAAAGAATAACTTCAAATTCTAAACCCTAAGAAAATTTAACATGAATGAAGGTATACATGTAGAAATGTTTTGAATTTTACTTATTCAAAGAGACAGAAATATTGTTCTGTTTTGTGAAATACCTAAATTAAACCGAATAGCTCACACCAAAGAAGCTAGTTTCATGTTAGCGTTATAAATCAGGGCGATAACACAGTTAACTCTTCATCTGTCCACTAACTGGACTGGTATCCTCGTAAAACAATGGGTAATATCTGCTAATAGGCACTTAATACCTCTCTGTCGTCTAATTAAGACGTTAATGGTTGTAATACTACCGAGAGGGCAGTCATAACCCAGTGTGGCATCACTCGCACCCATCAATAGTTAATGTTGAGACGATCATCCTACCATTCCACTTGTTTGAATAATACAACTCGCTCCAAATCGAGAGCGGCACGGCACCGACTCCGTGACGTTAACGGCGAGGGAAAAGACGGTCATGTTTAAACCGAGCCGTTAGGGTGAATTATACATCACATGCACTGCAGTAAGGTGCAGTTGGTCTAGAGCAGGGAGTGGCATTAGGGTCAGATGGAGGGGTGGGGTAACGGTTACTCTGTATGGTGGGAGAGGTTTGGATGTATTAGAGATAAATGCCATTTAGATAGTGAACAAATGTAACAATGTTATATTTTGGATCACACTATCTTGAAAAGTACAGATTCTTGTACTTTTTCGGGCCGAGTCCCATGCGGGATTCGAACCCACAACCTCAGAGTCAGGCAACACCGCCAGCAATGACAAGGTTTGGATGTAGGTTTGAGATGGGATAGAGTTGGCAGTGAATAAGGAATAGAATGGCGTATTTTCAAAAGGTCCCATCTCTGAGATTTAAGTTTCTGGAGAGGAAACCGAGAAGACGTGGCAACTGCGGGTTCGTAAATATCCACTATTAACATAACGTATGAGATAAAGTATCCAGTACACAAAGTTCTAGCTCTATGAATACAGTGGTGTTGAGGGAAAACTTTGTAAAGTTATAAGCAAATTGGCCTTTTCAGGCAAGTGCAATTTGTTAGCTTGTCATATACGACATAACAGTACATGTATTACACAACATCTTATAAGATGTCATAGTTAAGAATCAGCGTTATGAAGTTTTAGGCTTAAAACAATTGTCATTCATGTTTACAATGAACGCTTCACGGCCCTTTATACAGTTTGTGAAGACAATCTAGTCTGTCCAACAGCCCCTGAAACGAATATCTGTATAGCCTCATGCAAGTCTATGTTATTGTAGCAAGTCTATATCACCGCAGTTTCTGAAACAACTTCAGTGGGCTCCTTTCAATTATAATTGTATATAACTGCATACAAATCATACCGAGCGAATACACTAGTGCTCAAAAGAAAGTATACAGTTGTCAAATCAGGCGTAAAATAAAAACAAACTCAAATATTTTTGTAAATCTTGTTAATTTCAATAGAGTATTCATTTTTACAACAAATGTTACAATTACATTGTATTTGATATTGAACATTAGGTTTAATTATCAATCAGAGACAAGTGGGGTGGTAATGTAAAATAACAGTTTCCAAAATATATGATAAAGTGTCTTTTATTGCCAAAATGTCCACAGTAACGAACTCAATAACGAGTGTGACCACCATTGGCGTTGATACAGGCTGTAACACGTCGACGCATTGATGATTTAAGGCGACGAATGACGTCAGGGGTGATTCTTTGCCATTCCTGTTGGAGACATTGTTCGAGTTGTTGGACTGTGACAGGGGGCACTGGCAGTCTTCTCACTTGTCTATCAAGGTGGTCCCAAAGATGCTCTTTTGGGTTCATGTCAGGAGAACATGCTGGCCATGGCAATCTAACAATATTGGCATTGTTCAAAAACTCGTTGGTCAGTCTGGCGGTGTGAGGCGGTGCATTGTCGTGTTGAAAGACAATTCCTCTTCGCTGTTGCTGGTTAAATGGCACAACAACTGGTTGCAGGACTTCCATCTCTGTATCGGCGAGCATTCAAGTTGCCATGAATGGTCACCAGCCTCGTTTTGAGATCGCCGTAAATCCCTCCCCACACCATCACGCTACCAGCTCCAAACGCTCGGACTTGCTGAATACAATGTTGGGCCAACCGTTCACCTACTCGCCTATATACCCGATTCCGACCATCATTTTGGTATAGGCAAAACCGACTTTCGTCAGAAAAACATCACCCGTGCCCAATCACGCCTCTGCCACCGTTGAACCCGCCTTGCCCACGTCAGTCGACGACGTCGATTTTGACCTGTTAGATAAACACCACGGTATGGTCGATGTGCCCGAATGCCATGTCTGATAGGGTGACGTAATGCCGTTGCCGCCGTTGACGTCGCCGTTGCGAATCTATTCCTGAGATGAATCGTTCGAATATGTCGATCCTCAGCGGGCGTCGTGACACGTGGTCGACCGCTCCTAGGCTTGTCCGATGTACTGCCTGTGTGTCTCAGCCGTTGCATCAGTTTGACGATTGTTGTTCTGGTACAACCAAAGGTTCTTGCAATGGCGGTGTTTGTTGCTCCTTGCTGGGCCATTCCGACAGCTCTCTCTCTCTTTCGACAGGACTCAAACGTGGCATACTTCTTATGTTTTTCCCACTACTGCATCCCTTACGTCTCGCTTAGGCTGTTTTATACAATCAATTTGCACGTGCATTTTGTGTTACACAAGAATATGTCATTTTTGGATTTCATGCAACGTTTTTGAGAATCGTAATTGTTTTCGACATTTTTTCCACAGAAAGTCTGGGTCTATACGTGGGACACAAATCCCAGTATGGTTGATAAGTAATTTTTTATCTTTAAAAAAAATACTCTAATTTTTGTATACTTTCTTTTGAGCACAAGTGTATAACTGAAGCCAAAGACAATGTTCACCGAACCTGAAAGACAACCAAGGGTGGATGGAAGACATTCCTAACATGATGTTAATATAATGTTCCAAAATTGATTTTGATATAGCACATATGTTCATCAACAGGATAGTTATGACAGTTATGTCAAATCAATAAACTGCCAATTATTTCACATATTTTAAACAAAGTAGAGGTCATGATAGTGTAAATTATATTACATTACACAAAGATGGAATAACAAAACCTTCACTTGACACCAATTTTTTAATTCGAACTACTGCAAATATGTGTTATTGTTCACGTTCCATACATCATAACATCACATGTATCTTAGATGTTTACAAGAAGGGATATTCAGAGATGATTCTTGATTCCAAAATAACTCTCCCAGAGGGACACTGAGAAGGGATATTCTACCATAAATGTGCAAAATACTCGGTTCTGATTGGCTGCTTTGAAAAATCAGAGGGCGTATAATTTGGTTATACGGTGCTCTGTTTACTTCGTCTAATGCGCAAGAATTCATTCGTTGCCTAGCAACAAGTAGTTCTGAAATATTGCTGTTGTGTCGAAATTTTCCACAAAATATGCAATTATTGAGTTGTATATAGAATTTATTCAAACTTTCCACAAGCTTAACGCTTGCAGTCTGTCAAAACCGGTAACATACACGACACAAACAACAGTTCAGATTTCCCGTTCGCACGGTCCATCATTCTGTAGCGTTAGACCAAAACGGGCTCGACAAAGTTTAACCGGCCAGAATTTCATACGAATATGAATCGAATGCGGCATACACGTTTCCTTAATTTTATTTTCAACACCAACGCAAACATACCGACGTCAAATTTGTGAATATATGGAGAACTAACATAACGCTAACAACCGTCACAAAATAATAGAGGTCTACTGAATAGAGTGAGGTCCCTTTGCAACATTCGGATATGTGTCGGTAATCTCCGAGGCCTTATATTTGTAACGTCATTCGAGATAACCAAATCCGTCAACACTGTGTGAATGTCGGTCCGTGGAAATCGTGCACGGGCATCATGACATAGCACACCTGAGTAATTGCGAAATAATATAGTTCAATTTTAAATCGCTATTATGGTAGAATGGAGATAAACATACTGTGTTTGGAAATCAGCGGCATATAACGGAATTATTATAGCTCTAAATTATCCATTTAAAGCCTCACGCTACGCGTTCGACTTTAAATTAAATTTAGAGCTATAATAATTCCGTTATATGCCGCTGATTTCCAAACACAGTATGTTTATCTCCTAATTCAGAGATGATTCTTGATTCAAACAACTCTCCCAGAGGGACACTGAGAAGGGATATTCAGAGATGATTCTTGATTCAAACAACTCTCCCAGAGGGACACTGAGAAGGGATATTCAGAGATGATTCTTGATTCAAAACAACTCTCCCAGAGGGACACTGAGAAGGGACATTCAGAGATGATTCTTGATTCAAACAACTCTCCCAGAGGGACACTGAGAAGGGATATTCAGAGATGATTCTTGATTCAAACAACTCTCCCAGAGGGACACTGAGAAGGGATATTCAGAGATGATTCTTGATTCAAACAACTCTCCCAGAGGGACACTGAGAAGGGACATTCAGAGATGATTCTTGATTCAAACAACTCTCCCAGAGGGACACTGAGAAGGGATATTCAGAGATGATTCTTGATTCAAACAACTCTCCCAGAGGGACACCGAGAACGGACATTCAGAGATGATTCTTGATTCAAAACAACTCTCCCAGAGGGACACTGAGAAGGGACATTCAGAGATGATTCTTGATTCAAACAACTCTCCCAGAGGGACACTGAGAAGGGATATTCAGAGATGATTCTTGATTCAAACAACTCTCCCAGAGGGACACTGAGAACGGACATTCAGAGATGATTCTTGATTCAAACAACTCTCCCAGAGGGACACTGAGAAGGGATATTCAGAGATGATTCTTGATTCAAACAACTCTCCCAGAGGGACACTGAGAAGGGATATTCAGAGATGATTCTTGATTCAAACAACTCTCCCAGAGGGACACTGAGAAGGGATATTCAGAGATGATTCTTGATTCAAAACAACTCTCCCAGAGGGACACTGAGAAGGGATATTCAGAGATGATTCTTGATTCAAACAACTCTCCCAAAGGGACACTGAGAAGGGATATTCAGAGATGATTCTTGATTCAAACAACTCTCCCAAAGGGACACTGAGAAGGGATATTCAGAGATGATTCTTGATTAAAAACAACTCTCCCAGAGGAGGATGTGCATCTTCTGATGCTTGTGGAGAACGTCATGAATCAACAAATTCATACTTGTCAGATTAATACTCAAGTTACAGAGCCGTTTGACATCTTCGATCATGAGTACCGTCTTGCAGTTGTAATAAAGAAGACTTTTCCCCTGTTGTTTCTTCGAGATCATGTTCCTCTCCTGGATCTTGTCATCAAAAGAATACGATGACCCTGACATTATCCCAGTCTTAGTTGTATGCCGTGAAAAAAACAGTCAGATTAAAATCGACTGTGTTTCGAGGAAAACAATTGTAAAATATTATCTCTAGCGGGGTTCGAACCTCACCCAGCCCGGCTTTCCTCGCATTCACGAGACGGAGAGGATATCCCGAATGGTTCGAGCCCCGATTGATATTTTTTACATTTTATTCCTCGGAGCACGGTCGATTTTAATCAGACTGTGAAAAAAAATGTCATAGTGAAAAAATGATGTCACCCTTCCAATACACCAATCCTATTTAGAACTGTCATCACTTTAGCAATGACAAGCATAGACGGTCCAATGTTGACCAAAAAAATGGTATTAACTTTCTTCAGCATTAAGACTCTGTGGCCAGGTGTTTAACAATGCCGCATTTAACAGTTTATTACCTGTTCTGTCTTGAGAAATGATTTCAATTGCTCATTTCTCTTGACCATTGAAATTTGAAATGTTTTGAGATATCAGTGGAATGTTGAAATAGTTCGCTTCGTTTGTCTTTCCAGTAACATAACATGACTGTCTTTCCTGTTTCATCATTTAATTTTCAGTTCATTACATTATGACAATATCCTTAAACTAATATGTTACCTGAAATAATCATAATTAAGCGTTTTAGCAATCAAGTTCATGTCATGTTCTTGAAATCATCAATTTGTGCATAAAGACGTATAATTATTATTCGTATGGACAAAGTGGTACACGTATGTCACGGCCGATTCTCGACATTGGGGCTTAAAGCTACATTATGACCTTATGACATAATCGTGACGTATTTTTGACCTGTGAACTTTGAACCCTATGCTACATGTCGTACAACTACCGCAGTATGCCTAAAGCGAAAGTCGGCGCCTACTGTTTTTACAAAAGCAGGGTTGTGAGTAACTCTAAAGGCTGTCTTACATTTGATTGCTCGTATAAGGACGATATTGAGGTCCTGAGAAAGCAAATATTAGCTCATTCTTCGTAGTTTTATGTGTATGTAATACTTTATAAACGGAGGTGAAGGATATTATGACTTGCGATGAGAACTTCTGACAAATAACGCCATTTTCGTTTGCCAAGCCAAACACCAGAAACTAGAGTTCTCATTTGTTTCAGTGCGATGCATTATTTTATGGAAATTGTAAATTGATGTGGTATTATGGGCGGGTAGTATACACAAATTGTAACAGATCTGTAAAATTAATGCTGAAATCACACCCAAAATATTCATATTCATATTCATAGAATTGTTCGTTGACAACGAGTATACAATTAATGAGTATTCTAAAGCACTACATTGAGGTTCGTATTTGAATCTGAGACAAAGACAATAACATCGAAACATTCGATGAGGACAATAAACATGAAATCAAATCATATCAACGTTTGAAATGGAGAATTTTGAATAATGATTAACTCAACTAAAGATGTTCCAATTTGAATAGAATAACATTAATTCAATCAATTAACTCCATGTGAATTCGATTGATAATTTTGTATTGTTAACAGGTACAAATAGTACTAAAGGAAAACGCATAACCATCCTAACATAAAATATTTGCGTAGATCACTTATTATCGTAATGTCTTTTCCAACATCTTCACACAGTTCTATTTTTCTAATTTGCTCAGTTAGCAATCAAAACTATAAGAAGGTAGAATATTTTTTATATCGATAGAGTACACTTGACCTTAGATTGTTATTGGAATGACATATGGATATGATTACCTGCAAATACCGTCTTTTTCACATTTAATTATAAGTTCAAATTATATAATACATCTATGGAACAGAAACACTGATCAAGTAAATTCTATTTAACAATTTTTTAACTATTCAAAAAAAAACTATCATTGGGTATTCTTAACATCTCTATGATATATTAAACTATAGTCACTCAGTGTTGCCTTAAAAGGACAATCCTATTGACTTTTTTATCACCATTTTCCAAGATTTTTCAGAAATCATTTTTATTCATTCCTAATCAACTTCTCATCCTATAACATTGTTTTTCAGCTTCTTTGGACTGACTTTGGAGTCAACTTACCTTTTTATTTTTAGTTCCTACCCTCTCTGGGATGTGGCAAAGATTTTTGAATTTTGTGTTGACTTAAGCCCAGTGTTGACTTTAGGCCAGCTATACATGACCTTAAGTCAACACAAGGGGCTTAAGTTAGCACTTACAACTCCATAACAAGAATTAAGACTTTCTTTAAGATCATACTCAATTAACATTTTAAAGGGGCAGTAGCACGTTTTAGGAGGAATATAAGGTAATGTCAAAAAATGAAAATTAATGGTTCCAATTGAAAGACGATGTATTTAAACTAAATGGAGCAGTAATAATTCAAATATATAATGTAAAGTTTAGCCGTGTGATTCCTTTTTCTTATACAAAATGAATTAAAGGTGTTCACACAAAATGGCCGCCAATGGAATTTATGTGAATCTTCATACTTTGTCCTCTGACTATGGATGATTGGTTTATGTAATGATATTTTGACACTGTCACAATAATACATTTGGCATTGACTTACAATTATCAGTGAAAAATATAAAATATAAAATTATCAAAAAACGTGCTACTGCCTCTTTAATGTACCCCAAAGCTTGTATAACAGGTCATTCTTTCTGAAACAGAAAATCTAATTTTTAATACGTTGATATTTTATATATTATAATGTAAATCAATGGCTTTTTGGAATGTAAACCACAGCGCATGCGCTATGACAAGATAAGGTTGCACGTGGTTAACGGACTGATATGTACAACCAGCTTGCTGTCTCTCAGAAGTGTCAAATCTCGGGGTCACGTCACAACACACTCGCTAATAATTGCCTCAAGTGTCAAACACGACAATATTTCATAAAACACATTAGTTTCCCGCCGGGCAAGAAAGCTTACATCATCTAGCGTCGGAATAGACAAGTGAATATTAAATATAAAGTATTTTTAAAGTGCAACAGACTTGGAAGTTAAAAGTCCAAAGGATTATTTAACCATTGATGCTCATACTTTAGAATAAATTCAGACTTTGAAATGTAAACGATATGCTCGATTCTGATTGGATCTTACAAGGTCATGTGATCGGTATACATTTCAATGAACCCTAAATCGCAGGTTATACAAAATAACTTTCAGTAAATGAAGTTTATACGATATCGTGCCGGAACTACATTTCTCGGGGATTCCCCTGATCTTACAGCCACATTCCAGCCTGACCCTAGTCTTGATGGTCATCACTGAGACTCACTTTTTGCAAATATTATTTTTCTGTTTATTAGCAACACTCGCCCTAATAATCTGTTTTTGATGTTTGAAGAATAAACATTAAGTTGTAAATAAATAAAGTTGTACATGTTCATCTCCAGTCACAGAAATGAGGATAGTGGGCAAAGTTAAACAATGTAATGTACATTATTTCAAAAGCATGAGTTGAGCTCCATTCTGAATGACCTGACTTGCGACAACACATTTTCTAGGCACCCCATTCCATGCACAACAAATTAATAGTGTTGTGGCGCGCTCTCTACAGACAGTTTCGAGGCCCCCGATGATCAAAACGATGTTGCCGTGTTTGAAAACATGTACTCGTTATTGTCAATGACAGTGTCTAACATAGGCGGGCCTGCAATTGGCATTATTTCTCGAGGGACTTTAAATAACTTTATGTTTACATTCATTGTCAAACAAACAACCCAACTTTCCCAAGCACGTCGAGCTTTTAGAGCTGATACTCTACACTCGATACAGGACAGTATCAATACGCGAGTGCGAATTGTTAATTTTGGAATATTGAAATGAAACTTTACATATTTTTGAGTTTTTTTCCCAAAACATTTTATTGTTATTAACATGATACCCATAAAGGATTATTTGTGGAATAAAGAAGTGCAGTTCGGCTCGCCAACTGTGAACACCTCTCCAGCGCTCCAGTCCTTGCAGCCTGCCAGCCCCAAGGATTTTTCCAACTAGACGTGGACGTCCTACTGAGGACTTCCTTCTTCACCTTAAGGTAGGGGACTTTATTTTCCCTTCTCCTAAATTATCATAAATCATTTTCTATATATCCAAAAGTAATGGCATCGCCACTCATCGCCCTGACTCGCCTGGCAGGCACCCAACTTTCGACTGTAAAAAAACAAAAACAAAACAATTCAAAATTGGCCTCAAAAACCAAATCCCCTGCTCAAGAAGACCTGCCGGAAAAGTCTATAAATAAAAGCCTAAATAACTCATCTCCAAACTCTCATCTAAACCCTCTAAACCCCCCAAACATAAACTCTCTCGAGGATTTTCCATCCTCTCCTACTACCACCCCAACCAATCCCGTAGGGCAATTTCCTATAAAAACTTCACAAACAATTAAGCGCAAGCGCGCAGCTAATCCCCAAACTACAACTCATCGATCTCAACCTAAAACTAAGCTCATCCCCCAAGCCACCAATCAAATTAAATCACCCCAATCTCAATCACCTAAAACAAACAGCCTCCTCACACCAATTACACTGCTCATCTTCGCTGAGGACAAAGGGACCGTTCTGCGTAAGGAACTCTCCTTAAACAGAATTGGAACCAAACTCGGCTTTAACACATTTAACACTCGCGTCCAGCGCATCCTCGCCGATGCCTAAACCAAAACGCTCCGTTTTTTTTCCTCCAACTAATTAATAACTCCATATCTTTTTCTTCAAATAGCATTTTCCACTAGTATGCAAATCCTACAGTGGAACGCTTGTGGCCTTTCGGCTCATGGCCACGAGCTTAAAGCATTAATTAAACTAAAAAAATTAAACCCGCAAATAATTACAATTCAGGAAACCCATTTTGGCCCTAGGTCAAATTTTAACATTCCTGGCCCAAAACTTATCCCGGTCGCTCCTATGGAGGCCTATCTATTTTTATTCAGGAACACTTCAACCATAACCTATTCCAAATAAATACTCCAAACTTAGAGGCCCAGGCCATAACTATTACTCATAAAACCAAAAGCATAAATATTTATAATATTTATCATAGGGTTTCAAATACTTTTACCATAGAGGACCTTAAAGTCCTACAAAATTCAGCCCCCCCTCGCTCCATATTTTTGGGCGATTTCAATTCCCACCACCCTTTCTGGGGTTGTAATGATAAGGTCGATCGCAGTGGGGAACTACTCTCCAACTGGATCATAAATAATGATTCAATAATCAAAATATACCAACTAGGTACGGCTGGCGACATCAGGAGATGTCGGCAATCGACTTAACGATCAGCACCCTGGACATCGCTAACGAGATCTTGTGGGAGGTCCTCGGTGATCCTTGGGGAAGTGATCATTTCCCTATTATTATCACTCTAAACCATTTCCTTCTAAATAAGTCAAATATTCAAAATTGCCCCCAAAACCCAAAATTTCTTTACAACAAGGCCGACTGGGAAAAATTCAAAACGCTCTGTGAGCACCTAAACCCAGAGGACCTTGAAAATAAAGACCCCCACACCTTTTCAAATAATTTCACTAATGCTATCATCACAGCTGCAAAACAATCCATCCCTTTCACCACCCCTCAAGCCGCTAAACCCTTAGTTCCCTGGTGGACTGAGGAAATAAAAAACGCGCGCAAACTTCGCAAACGGGCATTTAACAAAGCAAAATGAGACATCACACACCTCCCTTATGCAAGGCACCTCAAAAACCAAGTACATACATTAATAAAAAATACAAAAAAACAACACTGGGAAAAATTCTGCGAGGAGCTTAATGGCAAAACAAACTCTAAACAAGTTTGGAATAAACTCCGAGTCATCCGTGGCGCCAAAAGCAGAAGCAACATCCCACCAATAAATAATCTCACCCTAAGGCTAAAGCTTATGCTCTAGCAGAGCAATTTGCTAACGCCAGCAGCAACAACAACCTCACCGACACATTCAAACTACACAAGCAAAACACTCCAATCATCCCAAGGCAAAAAACAGATAACCAACCAATTAACCAACCATTCACACTGGAGGAACTTCAATTTGTATTAAATAATAGGAAAAAGGGGACTGCCCCAGGCATGGACCAAACTTCCTACCAAATAATTAAGAAGCTTCCCCCAAAAACCATCAACATACTCCTTAAACTTTATAACCTCATTTAGCAGCTAGGCATAATTCCCTCCTCCTGGAAGGAAGCTTTAGTAATACCCATCCCTAAACCAAATAAGCCCTCCGGGGACCCAAACTCTTATAGGCCAATTTCTCTTACTTCAAATTTATGTAAGGTAATGGAGGCGATGGTAAAAAATCGCCTCCAACACCATCTTAAACTAAACCCATTAAATGAGGACCAGAGTGGCTTTACTCCAGGTCGCTCAACCGTAAACAACCTTGCTCGCCTCGAGCAAGAAATTAAAACCGGGCATTTATACAAACACTACACCCTAGCTATATTCCTGGATTTTTCCAAAGCTTTTGATATGGTTAGGCATAATGGTCTTACCCAAAAACTTCTAAATAAAGGCCTCTCCAGCAACATAATTAACTTCATCCAGGATTTTCTCCACAATAGGCAAATAACTGTCGGGGTCGACAACCAAAATTCGGACAAATTTCCCCTCGAAAATGGTACCCCCCCAAGGCAGCATTCTTAGCCCTACACTATTTAACATTATGGTGGATGACCTCTTCGAGGGAATCTCCAGTAAAGTAAATACTTCCAAATTCGCAGACGACGGAGCTCTATGGGTCCGAAGTCCTAACCTTAAAACCTCAATTAAATTACTCCAGTCCGCACTAAATAAAGTCGACCAATGGGCCGACAAATGGGGATTTAAACTTAATGCGGATAAAACCACTGGAGTAGCATTTAAAACTAAAAACATGCACCCAACCTCTCCCAACCTTTATCTTAAAAATAATAAAATCAACTTTCAACCTAAAATAAAATTCCTGGGGCTAATCTTTGACCAACATCTCAACTGGGATGCACACGTCAAAGACCTAGTCTCCAGATGCTCAAAGGACCTTAACGTCCTGCGGGCAGTCTCCGGCACCACCTGGGGAGCAAATAAACAAACTTTAATACATCTCTATATTTCTCTAATTAGGTCCAAATTGGACTATGGTGCACCCATATATAATACCTTAAATAAAACCCTTTCGAATAAGCTAAACACTATCCAATACCAATCTCTTAAACTAGCAACACGCACACAACAGGGTTCCTCCTTGGAATCACTCCTAGCCCTAACTGGTGAAATACCCCTCAAACTGAGACGGGACCAACTCACCCTAAACTTCTGGGCAGCTTCCTCCGAGGACCCTCTAATCCAAAAACTTACAAACACCACCCTCCCGGTTCAAAAAACGGCAATTTCAAACCTTAAACCTCTGCAGGCACCCATTTCACACCGCATCCGCACGCTCGTACAACAAGCAAACCTATCCCACATCCAACCACCCACCAAAAACACAAATCCCATATTCATCCCACAACTTCCAAAACCTAGGGTAAACTTACACCTCACCAAAATTACTTCCAAAAAAAACCCATTACACGCAAAAACTACAGCCATTCAATACATACAGGACAACTGGGCCGACTGGTGCCACGTATACACTGACGGATCTAAGGATCCAGAGGCACGCACAACAGGCTTCGGCTACTATGCTCACAACACAACAATACCACTACAACCACACAAACTTCAGAATGACCAATCTGTCATCACGGCAGAACTTATGGCCATTCTCACAGCACTACAAAATCCAACAATACAACAACACAATAAAATCCTAATCCTTTCAGACTCACTTAGTGGACTGGAAGCACTTAAACATAAATCCACCAAAAACCGCGCAGGTATCATTTCTCAAATCTTACAAATCATTAAACAACTAAACCACCAGGGTAAAACCATTAAATTTCTCTGGGTGCCTGCCCACGTTGGCTTAATCGGAAACGAGAAAGCTGACCAAGCAGCCAAACAGGGATTAAAACTTCCTAATCCCACTATCTTTATCCCACACTCTAAACAAGAGGTCAAAAGCCATCTGGCATAAACAATACTCCAACAGTGCCAAGGCACAACACACAAAACGCATTCTCCCCACTCCACTCCCCAAATTTAAAACATACAGCAACAACAAAAACATCGACAGGGCCATCACAAAACTACAGACAGGGCACACCAAACTTAAATCCTATACCACCAACCCATCCAAATGCATAAACTGCAAGCAAACAGACTCCATCGAACACGCACTGATACAATGCACGCACTACAACCGCACTCACTTACATAACATTCTCTTACAACACAACATAAATCCAAATAACATACAACACATCCTCAGCCCCAGAAATAATCAACAAATTCTCAACGCCCTAGGCTCCTTTATCAAGGATTCGGGTCTTTTGGCCCGAATCTAATTAAATAAATCCCAAATTCCTCCCATTCCAATCCCCTCCCCCCTCCCCCCTCCCCCCTCACTTTTCCTCCCTTTTAAATATATTCCAAATTTCAAAATTTCAAAATTCAAAACCCTTTCGGCCACGGCATCAAAATTCAATTTACCATTTTTTTCAAATCCTTTATTAAAGGTCTTAGGACCCAAGTGCGAAATCAGCTCCGCTGAAAGTGCTTGTAAAATCTCCAAACTAAGTAAGTAAGTATTATTTAGGATTAGAAAATTGATTCTGGCGTATTTACTGGGCCTTTAAGTTAGTTTTTGCTCACTATTTTCTAATTAAAGATGATTTTCTTGCAATCGGTAACGATTGTTTTCATTTTCGTGAGATGACCCTTATTCAGAGCCAAAAACGTGCTACTGCCCCTTTAAGCCCAGTGTTGACTTTAGGCGAGCTATACACGACCTAAAGTCAACACAAGGGGCTTAAGTTAGCACTTTATCACCATTTTCCAAGATTTTTCAGAAATCATTTTTATTCATTCCTAATCAACTTCTCATCCTATAACATTGTTTTTCAGCTTCTTTGGACTGACTTTGGAGTCAACTTTCCTTTTTATTTTTAGTTCCTACCCTCTCTGGGATGTGGCAAAGATTTTTGAATTTTGTGTTGACTTAAGCCCAGTGTTGACTTTAAGCCAGCTATACATGACCTTAACTCAACACAAGAGGCTTAAGTTAGCACTTTATCACCATTTTCCAAGATTTTTCAGAAATCATTTTTATTCATTCCTAATCAACTTCTCAACCTATAACATTGTTTTTCAGCTTTTTTGGACTGACTTTGGAGTCAACTTACCTTTTTATTTTCAGTTCCTACCCTCTCTCTGATGTGGCAAAGATTTTTGAATTTTGTGTTGACTTAAGCCCAGTGTTGACTTTAGGCCAGCTATACACGACCTTAACTCAACACAAGAGGCTTAAGTTAGCACTTTATCACCATTTTCAAAAAAAATTAAGAAATCATTTTATTCATTCCTAATCAACTTCTCAACCTATAACATTGTTTTTCAACTTCTTTGGACTGACTTTGGAGTCAACTTACAACTCCATAACAAGAATTAAGACTTTCTTTAAGATCATACTCAATTAACATTTTAAAGGGGCAGTAGCACGTTTTAGGAGGAATATAAGGTAATGTCAAAAAATGAAAATTAATGGTTCCAATTGAAAGACGATGTATTTAAACTAAATGGAGCAGTAATAATTCAAATGTATAATGTAAAGTTTAGCCGTGTGATTCCTTTTTCTTATACAAAATGAATTAAAGGTGTTCACACAAAATGGCCGCCAATGGAATTTATGTGAATCTTCATACTTTGTCCTCTGACTATGGATGATTGGTTTATGTAATGATATTTTGACACTGTCACAATAATACATTTGGCATTGACTTACAATTATCAGTGAAAAATATAAAATATAAAATTATCAAAAAACGTGCTACTGCCTCTTTAATGTACCCCAAAGCTTGTATAACAGGTCATTCTTTCTGAAACAGAAAATCTAATTTTAAATACGTTGATATTTTATATATTATAATGTAAATCAATGGCTTTTTGGAATGTAAACCACAGCGCATGCGCTATGACAAGCTCGGCAAGCTCGCCAATTATACAAGTTTATATTACAAGTTTCAAACAGGTTATAACCGTGTGGACAACTATATTGTGAAATTCATTTCTTAAATATCAAACATATTTGTTACCAGACGATCATGCTCGCCTCGGTACTAGCTCCCCTACGCTCCGCAGTTACCGAGACGAGGTGCCTCGCATTGAAAAAAGTGGAAATTTTCCTCCGATTATTTCAAAGTCGAAATAATTTAATAATAGGCCCTTTCCAATCAAATTATTGTTATGTATCGATGCAAAATTATGAAATACAATGATTTAGGTATTTCTTTTTTTGTTACTTGCTTTAATTTTTCATTTATTTGCTGAAATCGCCGATTTGAAAATCGGTCCCGACTGAAATCCCAGTCGGGCTTTGAGCATTAATAACTTCTTGAATACCCAAGGTGAACTTCATTGATATGATTTAATTAACGTATTCTTCATCAAAATAATTCTTGATTTTTAATGAAATCATACTTCATCATGAATCTCGAATTTTGTAATAAGTGATTTTAAAGTTGGTGTAAAATGACGATGTTCGTTTGTTTACATCGATTGCGCATGCTCACTGAGCCGGAAAGAACACTATAGCGATGACCGGCGGACCTCTGACACGGGAAAACAAACATGCCAAATCCAAATTTATTTTCAAGACGGCTGACAACAAAATTGATGTTGTAATAAACGAAGTCTATAGTGTCTGAAGTACTCGTACTCTAGTAGTCAGTTACGTAGAGATCAAAGTTAAGTAGTCTTTGAAAAGAAAAGAATTCTAAAAAGCTTGCAGACTGGAGTGATGAACTTGGTTATGTCAAGATGTCAAAAAAACTCAACAGGTGCTTCCTTTTCAAATGTTGACAATATCGCATCAACTTTATATTATCAGATTTAAAAAAAAATTCTATTTGATATTAATTGGATGTTTATTTGGCGTGATTAGACAATTTCATTTAGACATTTTTGATGTTGCAAATTGCAATTGATTCTTCAATTAAATCTTGTCACTGACAATTTTTTAACTTTCCAATTTATTTAACTTTCTGAATTTCAAATACATTTTCTTACATCATTATATTTATAGTTTACAAATTGAACATTATTTACATGTTTACTGTGGAATTAAATATAACATTATACATGTAAACTAAAATAATCAAAATAAATTTAAATGCATGCTAAAATAGCAAACAAAAAGGTCAAAAGAGATAATGTTATAAAAAAATTCAGAAAGAAACTTGACAGGAGTCTAACAGGTCCTGAAATGGATCTGACAAAAGAATCCAAACAGTTAACAGCGATTGGGGAAAAATAATCTGTCACAATCATAAATGGTTTATTGTAATGATTTTTGGTAATTTCTGAATTTCCTTAACATCATGCAGTAGTAATCTTAGAATATTGATAGATTATTGTACATTCAATGTGCAAAATCCCTCGATCCCTGACTCTTTACTGAATATACACTTGCAAAATATCAGACAATGATATTAATGTAATGTTGAATTTGAAATTCTTTTTAAATTGACAGTAAAACAACAAATGAAAACTTTATTTTTTTAGAAAATTCAGATTTTAAAAATAATACACTACAATGTGTTTGGAATTTTATATGAAAAGCCTGAATTTGGAACCTTGTTTGCAAAAATACCCTTAATATTTCAAAAGATGAAGTTTAGGTTGTTATATGTAATTTTATTGTCTTTTTTTAATCACCCATTGCAAGATCTTTTAGTCTGTCAGTCCAAAAAAAATCGTTTCTGGTTTCAAAAAAAATTTCAAAAATGTTTGTTCATACAAACTTTAAAATATGGCCAATTTTGAGTTTCGGAAACGTTTAATGAAAAACAAAGAAGTTTGATTGTACACTTAACTTAAGACCCGTCTGGTACAATAATATGAAAAGTCAAGTAACAAATTAGACGATGTATGCTCGCCGTGAGTATCTCCGGTCAACCTCCGTTCCCACGACGAGGTGCCGACCTACATGTATGTAAAAAGTGGGGACTTTCCCAATCATACGTATAATTCATTCTTATGAATGTGACTGAATGTATTCAAACGTTATCGTATCGATAAACTATCTAGGAAATGTGTGTCATGATGACAATAGGGGCTGAAAGTCTCGTTCCGTACGACCTTCACCTTTGACTTCCGGGGAATGACTAAACAGCTCCGTGCTTGACGCGCGGCTGCGCAAAGCTGCGCTTTGTTGCGTCATAACGCGACACGGTTCCCAGTCTCTGGTAGCTGCGCTATGTTTTATCGTAGACTTATGATAATAGTTCTATCTTTATTCATCAATAAACAATGGCTTATTGTTTTTTCTTTTAGATGTAATCACATTAGCAGTGAACACTTATGCCATTTTAATTGATTTTCTGCAAGTGTTGTTTACAGTCACTTTGCACTTAAAATTCCGATGTTTCTGACGTGTTTTCTAACACTATTTTACACATATTCTAAATAACGCTTAGTCTAATGTTTCGATTTAACACACTTAAACGCAATAACTATAGTCCGAATTGGCTTACAAATGTATTTATCTCATGTATAAGTTTTTTAAAATTTCTATATGTATAAGAATCGATTCATTTTAATAAAGTTTTAAGTTTTAATTCATCCATCATTTTTTTTTATATACGATGTTCTTTCGGTCAATTTTTATCAGGGCCCAGATCAATCACCCAGTTCCACTGAGGCAATTTTTGTTGTCTATGTAAAGAGATTTAGTTGGAAACTACCCCCTGACAGTAAAATATTTTCATATTTATTGTAACATGCACATATTATAACTATACTATCTATTAGTGTATAGTATTAAACATAACAACATTACAGGTTTTAAATTTAAAAACAATTGAATGATGAATTAAATAATTAAAATAAAATATAATATTTTCAGTGTTGATGTCATTATTTAACATCATAATGAAAAGGACAAATTCTCCGCGAATGAACACCGCCCGAAGCCTCCATTACTTAGTTATATTATCATAATCGAAAGCCGACGCCATGTATTTTTTCTTTATTATATACGTTATCTGTTTGCGCTGTGGAAAGTGTTACCCGCGATTTTCAAATACATAGAACATTTATACATCTGGGAACCAGGTTGTTCAACTTCACTTTTGGTCAAGATTGACTAAGTGTGTTCTCAATATTTCAGAGGGTCTATTTTATCTTCAGACAATATTTAAAGGCATAATATAGCTTAATAAGTGTTTTTCCTGTTATTTTATTTTATCTACAGCATATTCATGAACTGTTTAGTTTCAAACCATGCGAGTCCATTTGATCATGTGACATGGACACAGAACAGTGTGGAACTACGGAATTAATCAAAATTAAACAACTTATATTTTCATGTATTCAGGTTACTTAAACAACACTGGATCTGAGATCTTCACATACAAAATATGTCAAAATATACGAAGATCAAGGGTATAAATGGGTATAACAACCTGAATCAATTTTTGGAAAACGTCCTCAGTCTATTAAGATAAAAAATTAATACTGATTTTTTAGACAAGATATGAGTTTTTTACAAAAAAATGTTAATACTAGATCGGACTATTTTATACATGTATGCCAAATTTGTGTGAAATCAAATTATGCAATAAAATGATAAAATCATTTCAACCCTGTGACTCTTAAATTAACATTTTGAACAACGTGGTCCTCGTTTATTCAACTCTTAGTTAAATATATCAAAATGATGCTATATACGTATTATGATTCTAATCGTCACTCTAAAAATCATTTCCGAATACAAGCCCATGTTGCCGAATAAAAGCCCGGGCTTCTATTTAATCCAAAAGTTCAGTTGTGAAAACCACGTTTTCCGTATATATATATAGTGAACAAATTTTCAAGTCCCGTTCCTGTATAATATCATTAGAATTATATGCGTATAGCGAACTAAGTTCTTTGGTCCCTTGGAGTTCGTTATATTCGTGTTCTACTGCATATTAAAATCTGAACAATTAGATCGAAATAAATTAAATTATTAATTCACTCTAGTGGTTTGCAAACAAATGTTTCTCAATAAATTATTCATTACATAGCTTTTTTTATTTATAATCGGAACACGTACGGACTATATAAATACTATGTAAAATACTCACAGCACCAAAAAAAAATAAATCTTCAGTCATTTTTCATTATTTCACTTGTCCATCACAGTATTATTTAAACCATTTAAAATACTTTATGTTTATATTGATCATAAATTGTGTAATTTATTCACTAATAATTTAACTCTTTATTTAAGACTTTTAAGTCAGGTCATCTTTGGTAATTAATTATATTTTTCGTTGCATGGGTTTTTTTTCTTACAATGTTGTGGGCTTATTTGCGTTAATCTAATTGGTGCTATAAAATCAAATAATTTTTCTTGACAAGACCTGAATTTATATCACAAGATTGATTATCTTAATTTATTTAATTAGAAAATAATTAATAATTCTAAAACGAAATTTTTCACAATTTCTAAATAAATAATTGCAAAAGTCTTCTGCATAATCAATTATTTGTCTTTTCGGGAGGTGTAGTAAAATCAACACAAATAGCCTAATTATTATGGCTGTTTGTAAACATAAACGTAAACGAACATTAAGTCATTTGAATAGTGGACTAAAAAACAACTATTTCGTAGGATATGTTTTCCATAAAAAAAATTAAAATGTTCAACACTGATGATATCTAAAAAATATGTCCAGACTCGATCAGTCTCAGATGTCACTGGGCCGATCGCAAACTCGTCCGTCTGTGTCTTTTGAATTAACCGCGGATGTAACTATCTAATACTAGAAAAGTTTTCTATTAATTATGAAATATCCTTAATTTTCATCTTATTGCCAAACAAAAAATTCTTAAATCTTATTTAGCCGGAATTAATATTTAAAAAAATAATCCTACAACGACTGAGTCGCGCTAGTATAAAACGACACACGCAGCCTTCTACAGAAACCAGGAAGTATGAATGATAAGGCAGTTTTAGTCTTGTTTTGCAGTTCTATGAAAGTCATCGATCGTTTCAAAGACTGATAATGATTATAAAGATATTAATTCCTTGTCGTTTGCAGGCGTAATTAATTAGAAATCATGGTTTCATGAAATGAGCATTGCGCAGACGCGTAAATACCAAAAACTAGTTGGTTGAATTCCCCGGAAGTAAGGAATCTCGCAAGATCTCGTGACCTACTTACAGGCCCTATGAGGTTTGTAACTCATCAAACTTTCCAGGCGATCTCAGTTTGTTTGAAACGTCCGCCATTTGCAAAGCTTATTTCGCGCATGCGCATAGCAAACTTTGGCATCAGCCGGTCATCACAGCACTTAGTCTTGTGACTGATCCTTCTTCAAGATTTTCGCTTAATTTTACTTTTTAAATAAATATCGCCGGTACTTGCATGGGAGAATAGTTGCTGAATGACGGGAAGTATGCGCTGTTTGAAACCAAAACCGAATTTTTTTGGGACTGACAGACGAAAAGATCTTGCAATGGGTGATTAAAAAAAGACAATAAAATTACATATAACAACCTAAAATTCATCTTTTGAAATATTAAGGGTATTTTTGCAAACAAAGTTCCAAATTCAGGCTTTTCATATAAAATTCCAAATACATTGTAGTGTATTATTTTTTAAATCTGAATTTTCTAAAAAAAATCAAGTTTTCATCTGTTGTTTTACTGTCAATTTAAAAAGAATTTCAAATTCAACATTACATTAATATCATTGTCTGATATTTTGCAAGTGTATATTGTTACTTATTTTAAATTAGATTATCAAATTTCCTACCTACTTTGAAATCCTTTAATAATTGTGCCTGTGATTTCCTGTCAAGAATGCATGTCCTGTTTCTTATAAATTATTTGGAAAGGACAGTGTAAAATAAGAATATTGATACTCTATAGATAAATCTCCTAATTATGAACAGCTTGTTCTGAGTCAATCTGACAAATTTTCAAGATAAATATTGTCACCCTTTCAGTTTTATTTTTACAATAGCAATGTTTATGTCATAAATTTTCTGCAACAGTTTTATGTGAAAGAAAATTCTTGAATCTACAATAAACTTTAATTGTCTGAACCTATATATATTTTCTTAAATGGCTGTCATCATGGCATTTATAATTGAGCCTTGTCTTAATTAGCATTTAATTGTATACATATTTTGCACATATTATTTCACTTTTGTACTTCAAAAAGCAAAGTTGCCTGTGACATAAAATTACATATTCATTGTTAAGCTGAAAATAAATAAAAAATGATTTGTTAATTTTATTTGATTTGATCTAAGTTAATATAGATCAGAATTAAGTAAAATTATTTTCAACAAAAGCTTTCTGTATTTTAAAACAGGAAAAATAGAATTGATATTGAGATAGAGTTATATATCTTTCAACAATGATGTTCAGTAAAGAGTCAGGGATCGAGGGATTTTGCACATTGAATGTACAATAATCTATCAATATTCTAAGATGACTACTGCATGATGTTAAGGAAATTCAGAAATTACCAAAAATCATTACAATAGACCATTTATGATTGTGACAGATTATTTTTCCCCAATCGCTGTTAACTGTTTGGATTCTTTTGTCAGATCCATTTCAGGACCTGTTAGACTCCTGTCAAGTTTCTTTCTGAATTTCTTTATAACGTTATCTCTTTTGACCTTTTTGTTTGCTATTTTAGCATGCATTAAATTTATTTTGATTATTTTAGTTTACATAATGTTATATTTAATTCCACAGTAAACATGTAAATAATGTTCAATTTGTAAACTATAAATACAATGATGTAAGAAAATGTATTGGAAATTCAGAAAGTTAAATAAATTGGAAAGTTAAAAAATTGTCAGTGACAAGATTAAATTGAAGAATCAATTGCAATTTGCAACATCAAAAATGTCTAAATGAAATTGTCTAATCACGCCAAATAAACATCCAATTAATATCAAATAGAATTATTTTTTAATCTGATAATATAAAGTTGATGCGATATTGTCAACATTTGAAAAGGAAGCACCTGTTGAGTTTTTTTGACATCTTGACATAACCAAGTTCATCACTCCAGTCTGCAAGCTTTTTAGAATTCTTTTTTTTTCAAAGACTACTTAACTTTGATCTCTACGTAACTGACTACTAGAGTACGAGTATTTCAGACACTTTAGACTTCGTTTATTACAACATAAATTTTGTTGTCAGCCGTCTTGAAAATAAATTTGGATTTGGCATGTTTGTTTTCCCGTGTCAGAGGTCCGCCGGTCATCGCTATAGTGTTCTTTCCGGCTCAGTGAGCATGCGCAATCGATGTAAACAAACGAACATCGTCATTTTACACCAACTTTAAAATCACTTATTACAAAATTCGAGATTCATGATGAAGTATGATTTCATTAAAAATCAAGAATTATTTTGATGAAGAATACGTAAATTAAATCATATCAATGAAGGTGAAGTATTCAAGAAGTTATTAATGCTCAAAGCCCGACTGGGATTTCAGTCGGGACCGATTTTCAAATCGGCGATTTCAGCAAATAAATGAAAAATTAAAGCAAGTAACAAAAAAATAAATACTTAAATCATTGTATTTCATAATTTTGCATCGATACATCACAATAATTTGATTGGAAAAGGCCTATTATTAAATTATTTCGACTTTGAAAAAATCGGAGGAAAATTTCCACTTTTTTCAATGCGAGGCACCTCGTCTCGGTAACTGCGGAGCGTAGGGGAGCTAGTACCGAGGCGAGCATGATCGTCTACATCCAACCGAACCATGGACAAAAAAATACTGATATCCCGAATCATTCTGTTTCAAATATTTCCGCCAGAATTACTGTTTTCAGCACCAGATGATGAAATATTGATATCAGAGGCATGCTGAAACTGACCATGTGTCAAATACCGCCATAAATGACCATAAACATTTTATAAGTTTACGCAACATTACCCCTTTTGAGCATGTATCGAGTTAGCGCGTGGATGGCCATTACCGATTGCGAACAAAGGGCGATAACTCTGCTTTACCAATGCAGGAGGTACTTCCTCTTGTCCTAAGGCATCATGGTCCCGCGAGACTTATATTTCGAGATAACAAAAAGCGGTTATGCCTGGGCCAATATTCATTTATTTCACAAGGGAGTTTTCCAAAGTCCATATGAGTTGATAACACTTTTGACTGATTATGTTATTGTTCTTTAGTGCGGCCATTGTTACTCGACCACTGACTATGTATCATATTGGATTTGTTAAGCTGGAATTGTTTCGTCTGTTACGTTTCAGATAAACTACTTATACCAGTTGAAGAGTTAGCGTTTATAAATTATGGTACACGAAACAGTAATTTGATAAAACATTCGTGGCTTCTTTACGTTTATTAACTTGACATAATCATGCTTTCTGTCCATATACATGTATACATCTTTGTTTTGAATGAGAATGATAAACTAAACGCATATTAAATAAATAAACAAAAAACTGTATATTTTGGTTCTTTTAAAAATGAATATGTATGAAACTTTACAAAAGCTGATCATATCAACGTCGAAATTTCAGCGCTGCAATAATGTGAAATTGGAAATACAAAAAAAAAAACGTGAATAATATTTTGTTGTCGATTTCTGAGGTTACACATTTGGAAACCATTCTCCTTTGTATTAAGATCCGTACAAAACTAAACATTAAAACTGGTTTTAATCTTTGTTAACATTTTTAGTTCAAAATATTTCTAAATTGTTATATTAATCGTGTAATGATTTTGTTAAATTCAAATTTCATTTTTGTTAAAACTAGTCTACGCGCATTGAAAATGTAAGCATATATAGTGAACCCGACAGGGAAGTAAATACACTTGTCTGTCCTTATGCATCATCTCACCACAGAAATAACCAAAGGCAATTATTCAGTCAAACGTTACTTTTTTAATAGTGGGTCATATTTCTCCGAAAATTGTTTGATTTCAAATTGAATTCTCTAATTTTGCTGCAAAAAGATTTACGTATCGGGAAATGTCTTAAATTTATCAACAGTTACTGAAGTATATTTCAAGTCACAATTGTGCAAAATTTATACCATAGATTACAATCGGTTAGGATTATAATTTTTTAGACCAGAAAATTCTCAACAAGTAACAGAGGTTACCGGAGAAATTTATAGACTGAGTATTATTTATGGGAACGAAATACTCCTGACGATGCGTCTTGCCAAACATATAGAGACAATAACTATTTTGACGTCTTCTGTATAACACAACCGGGAATCGATCCCTGAGTTCTGAGTGACGATTTTTACACTTAATATCCAGGCTATCGTCTTGAAAAGATCCTTGTAACTACCTATAGGGCTAATGGAACTTACTAAAACCGGCTTTCGGGGGGTGAGAAGGTTGGTATAGGTTTTCAGTGCTCCAGATAATGTTGAACCTATTGGGTATCAACTCCCTGTTATGGTAACAATTGAGTACTGTCGATTTTGATAGCGTACATCAGTAAATTGTACTCCCCTGATTTCGGACAATTGGGTATTTCATATAAGAAATGGTATCTTACTCTCGAGATTTAAATCTAAGGGGTATATCTCTGCATATAATAAATGTAAAGTTACTAGTGAACATTTTAAATCACTGGATATTCATATTTTGAGTTATGACATCCATATGACAATTTAGGTTCAGAACAGTATGCAAGCTATTTGATTCTTTTGATGTCTGCGTATCTGTACTCCAAGCATTTAAACTAATTGGGCTTTAAGGATTTTATACGCAGATACGCAGCTTTTCTGAAGCACTGCAAGTTATATTTAGGCAAAACGATATCCACCTCAAGGTCTGACGTCACAAGTACCAAAATTGCCATATCGTCTTCATATTGAATCAACTGTTGGAATTTTTTGGTTAAGATTGGTTAAAATGGGTTTTAATAAATCGAGCTAAAATCTACACCAATGTGAAATTTGATTTATCATAGTGAAACTAATGCCCTTTTTACATGCGCACTTTACTCCTGAGAGTATAATTACTCCTATGAGTATTTTTGCTCCTAGGAGTAAAAGTATATTTACTTCACGTTACATTAGAATTTAAGGACCCTTAAGTATATCATGATTTGCTTACAGTAGAATATATTTTTTCTTAGAAAACTCAATGAGTGAAATACATATCCTGAGACAGAGAAGAAATTAACCAATTTAACCATAGATTTTGATTGGTACTAGTGTAAAAAGGGTAAAAGCAGGTTTTCAGTTTTAAAAGATTGACACTCAATACAAAAACCTCAAATTTCTTTCATAAGGAAACATGCTTTTGACAAGTTAAAAGGAATAATCTTGAATTTAAGTTATTATTTATGAAAAAACAATATTACTGTTTAGAAACTATATAAATGCAAGTCAATTACCTCAACCTAATCATTCAACTTTAACTTATACAATAGAAAATGACACGGATACTTACAGGAGTAAAAGTAAATATACTTTTACTTTACCTCTTGGGGTGGAGTATTTAACTCCTAGGAGTAAATATACTCCTGTAAGTAAATCTGTTTTGGGCTGTTTACATGGCACGTTTACTCCCTGTAAGTATATTTACTCCTAGGAGTGAATATACTCCTGGGAGTAAACGTGCGCATGTAAAAAGGGCTATAGACTTCAGAGGGACATGGTGGAATGGGATACGTATTCGCTGTTGATGAAATGTACACAAACCTTGTCCTTAGCATGGCGAGGTAAGGATTTTACACAGCTTCATTTGTTTTGTATTGGATGCAAAAACACAAACAAATTTTTCAAGATTTTCAATTATGCCAGGATCTGATCTTCGAAACATTTGTGACTTGGGTCTCATTCTTTGTTGTGTCCCTGGGCAAGGCCACATTGCACTCAGTCCACCCAGCTGTTAAACTTGGTACCCGAGGTACTGACCTACATGGTCGTGACTAGCACTTAATAGCAGCTGTGAAGGTACAATCCTCATGGTAATAATGCCGTTTGTATTTTGTCTTAGCATATCTTAGGACGTGGAAAAGGCGCCATATAAATATCCACATTATCATTATTGTTCACCTGCAATGTTAGTACCAAATGGACATCGCGTATGGAGAAGGGTAGGACAATGAACAGTACGATTTCTTCACAGTCTGATAAGATCAAATCTCATTGTAATCAGATTGAAATAATTACATGTACTCGTACCTCGCGTCGTTTCTGATCTGAGTAGGGGACGTGAGGTCAGTAGGGCGACTGTTTTTTTACAGCCGTATAATTAATAACTTATGTTATTCAATATCATGTTCTTGCCCTAGGTATGACACATGTCATGCTTCAGATATTATAATCATATCAATTTGATTTTATGCATTTTGAAATCACTTTTCGTAATTGCCTAACTTAACTCCCTTGGTACACAAAAGTTCAGAGTATTTGAATTGAAATAGATAGGAATGTAAGGTCCCTATTTCTGACTTTCTCTACAGACAGAAGTAGCTCAGTCATACCCGAGTAAGCCTCTGTTCTAATAAGCCAAACACATGGTGTAGAAAGGTAGAAATATGATTGCAGGCAATCCATGTTAGTTTGCAATCAGCGACGCCGTTTCAAAAGGGTCATTTCCGTATGCTTCGGCAAAGCTTTCAATAAAATTTGAATTCCAGGGGATATAACTCTCCCTTTTACAAAACATTCACTTTTTACCTTATCGTTAGTTAGTTTTTTGGTTAATAAGTAAAATAAATCTATCATAAAACCAAAATAATTTTCACAATAATAAAACAGTTATAATGGAATTAATGAAAATCCCAATTATATCTGATTTTTCAAATATTTACCTCTCGCCCTGTTAATGAAAAGTAAACTTAAAGGCATGATGTTTTCCTTGTCACTATACGACCGTTAAATATGCTTCAAGTCATTAACAACCATAGAGGTGTTTGCATTGGCTGCAACTGATTTGCAACGTTTGCTGCTAGGGCAATTTGCCGAACTCCTCCAATAAAGTGTTCAAGTGATCGATTGATAATCAAATCCATCGCATATATTTTAGATATTGAACTGATCGAAACGAACTTTGGTATGGTCACCCTTTTGTGTCTCAGTTTTAGTGTCGTAATAAATAGGTACATAAATAAAGACTTATATAGGATATGAAGACAGTCTTATGTTTATTTTCAATCATGCTCATCCAATATCCATAATTTTTCCGTTATTTGCTTTCAAATACGTGTCAAACTACGTGTCAATATCTAACATGCTGTATCTCTCCCTATCTTAATTCGTGCCTCTTAATAAAATTTGGGTGCAGCAATTTTGGGATAGACAATGAAAAAGGAAACTATATGGCACCATTTACTGATAGGATAAGTATGTGTCTACAGTAAAATGAACTACTTGTACAATACTGACAGCAAGTAATCTATATCATAAGCAATAAATAAATTGTTAGGCTTCCTTATCGTATAACAGCTACACAATTGATAATGCATAATAAATGTAACAATTAAAGGAGCAGTATTACACATTATGAGCTTTTTAACTAGACGGTTTTCGACAACATGCATGTTATGAATTCATTCTATTATATAATTAATTTATATTTACGAAAATAAAAAAAATCTGTCGAGTAGGTTTCGAATGAATCACCGGTAAAAATAATCTTCTAAATTATGGAAACGTTTCCATAAATATGGCGGACAACCGGAAATGCATGACTCGCGTCTAATACACTTCACTTCCACTAGTTAAAAACGATTTGCAACAATGGGAAAGCGTGGACGAGGACGACTTTTCAGCCCATCGACGATCAGATCAAAGAAGGTACAACGTGCAAAGAATCGCCGAGATCACAGTATTTTTCTCGGGGAAACCCATCAACGTTGGAACAGTTTGAAGGAACAACACGGCCCCTTACTCGCACACAGTGAATGGGCCGGCTGTTTACTTTATGCATACAAATACCACTTGATGCAGCCGTCACCAAACGTAAGTCACATGGTTTGTTTACGCTTTTTTCATATAAAGTCCATCAAATATGAAATGTTTATCATTATGCATAAGCAAACTTTGCCAACTTACGATATTTGTTGCGTGTTTCCGATTTATTATTCATAAAAAAGCGAGAACCGAGGACATTTCTTCTTGTCTCGATTGAATGTTCATATTAAAGTTGTCAATAGAAATGATATATATGAAATTTGTTTGTAATGTTTTCAGTTAGATTTTAGGCTTTGTAATGGTTTGTAATATGTTTCAACTCATTGTTTGGGCTAGAACATCATGCGTCTTTAGATAGGAAATATCACGCACACTCATGTCTACAGTAGATATCCGGTTGGCAATGTACACAGATTTTTTATTATGGGTAAATCGTAGTTATGTAAACATACGACATGGACTATTGATTACTGATTATCAAAACAGAAAACAGAAATCTATGTCATTGTTATATTTAATTATTAAGATTGATAAACCATATTTATTTTAGAATTCATCTGTCATCAACAGCATTATCTCCAATTTTGGTCAAGGGCGATGATTCAAGTGCAAGGTAGGAAATTTCTATAGAGGAATTTTATTTGCAAAAGCAGTTGCAAGTAATTTCTGAAAGATTCGATTTAACTTGACATTTACCAAAAAATCATCATTATTCATGATCACTCTCATCAATGTTCAATTTACAGGAATTGAATAATGAATTATCAGTAGTTAATAACTTTTAAAGGAATTCTCAATTATTATTTGAAAAGTAATTATTCATTACTCATTACTCATTTAGCAGCAATGTGACTTGTGTTATGATGAAATGTTAAATGTCATTTTTCATTTACAGTGATTACTCTTCACAGAAGAACTGATTGGAAGACCCAATTCCCAGGTACGTAAATTCTTATTAATTGTTAATCTCCCTCAAAGAATAAATGAATGAGACTGAGCTTCGGATTGACAGTAGGTCCGGTTAATCTCCCCCCACCCCCCAAACAATGATTTTCATAAATGGCCCATCATTTTTGCTGGGGCCCTAGGAGTTTAGGAGATATGCTACTAACCTTTTTGAAAGAAAAAAATAAGTGTAAATATCTTTTGGAAAATTTAGGTTATTGTTAGATTATGCAAATGTATTTGTAATTATAAGTTCATCTAAGGAGCAAGGAAAAGTTATGTCAATTCCCTTTGGCCCCTCCAATATCTGAGTGACTGGCCAATGTAATCCACAAGAATTTCTGAAAATCTGGAGTACTGATGAGACAGGTCAGCAATTATGAAAATGTGAACAGTTCTAGTTTCATTATCAATTGTCTATTGGCAAATATGATTGATTTATTGACATTGATAAACATTTGATTAATGTGGGTATCAAATGTTTTCAGGATATTTTTCCCCTCACTGAGGTTTTCCTTTAATCTTATTTGGTAATTTTAAGCAGATTCAACAACAATCTAAATAAATTTAGATCAACAGATTTTTTATTTTGTCATACTGTTGATCTAAGATTGACCAGTGTGAGAGGTCGTCCCGGTGACCTTTCGTATGCAAATAAGGAATTCGCAATTTGATCAATCCAATTCGACGTCACAAACAGTTCTTAGTCGCTATATCAAGGCGTGAACTAAAGAAATATATGGTGGCTTATGGCCTGTTCTCAATAACAGTGTGCATTGTAAAAAATAAATCTTGCATTTGATACTGATAAGAAAAATATCAGTAGGTTGGTGTTATTTTGGGTGTATGAAATGTTTAGTTTTATGATTGACAAAAAAATCACTATTTTTAATTATTTGGATGTAAATGAAAGAAATTAGTACAAACGAGTTTGACAAAAAAAGAAGTTACCTCCCCTTGCATGAGAATTTTCGTAAATATTGGCATTTATCAAGCTCTAACTTTCTAGTGTATTAATCGCCACGTTAGTATCTGTGCGACGTGCAATCATCGTTTGTCATTGACAACTAGCAAATACGCTAAATCATTTTAAATGAAAAAATAGATTCTATTAATACATCCAAGCAATCGGATTATTCATAGAAATGGTCGCTCTGCTCCGCTCCGAATGACAAAGCTCCGAACATCATACATTTCAAAAGATGAGCTGCTGAGTTTTTTTAACTTCCAGCGAGCTAGGGCAACTTTTCTGATTGGCCGAACGGCTGATTTCAGAGGTCAGCGGGATGACCCGCCTTACGGGCCAATCTTAGATCAACAGTAGGACCAAATATAAAACCTGTTGATCTAAATTTATTTAGATTGATTCAACAATAGTTTATCTTAAGGGGCCCATCAGAGTTAAATCTGAAACAAGGATATTTTGTTGGCAGCCAGTATTTGAATTTGAGACAAGCAGCTTCCCACAGGCAGTTCAGTGTTTCATGATCTATCTGCATTTTGTTGAACTTGAATAAACACAAGTATCATCCCCAAAAACATAATGGATTTATCCAATCTGTGTACAATGTGATGGTGATTGTTCCCCACAAATCTCACTAAACAATGACCATTTTAAGATTTGGTTCAGAGGAGGTTTGGATGATACATACTTGTGTGTCTGCATAGTACTTAATAACTTTGTCTGACAATATATATATTCTGCCAAGGGAGATTATTTTAGAAATGTGTTCAATTGGAAGATATTAACAGAATATGAATAATCATAACACAGATATAGTTACTCTGAAAATTAAAAACTGGTCCTGTACATTATGAATGTATTCATTTCCTCTAATAACTACAGTAATCTGAATCAATATTACCCAAAAATCCTAGATAAGGGAAATTGTGAATTTTTTTAGGCCAAAATGTGTATGTTTTGTAACTGAAAGAGCGTTTTGATAAAATATTCTTTTAATCATGAAACTCTTTATCATTTAAATTTGTGCATATCTTTCAAAGGGGTTATATTCTGAGCAAGTTATATTTTGTATCAACTAACTTTGATAATTCAAGTCAATACAAATAAGGTCCCCCACCCTCCCCCACCCATCAAAATCCTGGATCCACCACTTTGTATGATTATCATAATTTATGCTTTTTCTCAACTCTTTTGCTATCTGAAGTTTCTTATATGACTGTAAACATTCACACTCACACATAGATAAATGTATTTATATTGCTGTCATTGTGATTTTATATGCTGAACTTTAGAATTGACAATTTAGAAATATTGTCTATTGGAGGAGACACATACCATACACATTTGTTTAATGAACTTTTGATCAGATAAAAGCAAGCAAGTTTTCAGTTCATAATTGTTATATATGATGGGTGCAACATGTTGGTTGGTCAATACATTAGGATAATGTCCTAACTTCCAAACTAAATATGGTTTGGAAGGTTTTAACCACATATTTTTCATTTATTATTTGTTTATATCAGTATTCTATTTAATTATCTATTTTGTCTAGCTAACAGCTTAGTGGTTATACATATGCTAAATGTGAATAAAAATACATGCATGAACATTATTAATGTTTAATAAAATTAACATGGAAGACTATGGAAAGAATACTATTGTCACCATCCAAATATTACTGGCAAAATAAGGAGAAAAAACATGACATTCTGACAAGACAACAAAATAAATCATGATTGTCTGAAAGTTAAAATAATTAAATAAATACATATATAATATTCAGGAGGTGAGGTCCATAATTCGAATCTAAATGTACAGAAAAGGCATTTATTAGTACATAATTTGTACTTAATATAGATTTTTTTAAAAAATCATTTCCACGTTAGCAGCACAGCTGATATAATTCGTCTGGGTTAGCCTAGCTAATCTTGAAAAAATGTTGTTATTGATAATGCTCTGAAGTTGGGACACGATTGTTTCAGAATGAAAACAAATTAATGTATTCAGAAAAGCTCCCTTATTCATTGAGCCAGTTTAGTTGACAGATTTGACAGAACGTGTCGGTCTGAATCTGATCTACGCTATATATCTCAACACGAGAAGCGGTAGTCGTAAAAGTTTGCGATCCACAAAACAAAAACAAAAAAAGCTTTTTCCAAAATAAAAAAATATTTAATTTTTAGATTTTGTTTGACTTGGGACCATTTTGTTAAGTATATATTTCATCTTTTAAAACAATTTTAAGCGAAAAATGTCAAAAATAGTGCCGCAATGCACCTTTAAAGTGACACAGAGTATCTTTCTTAAAATTTTGTTTGGTTTTGACTAAATATCTAATATGCTGATTGAAGTTCATATCTCATCACTGGACTTGCAAATATATCCAGTTATGCATAATATCTCTAAAATGCTTGATTTTATGGAAAAATCAAGAAAACATCTCAAATACGTTTGATGTTCGAAATTATGCATCCAATTAATCTATCTATTAGTTACAATACCTAATAAACACTATCGAATCGAATATATCTTCCTGTCAGCTTATGACAAGGTTTTCAAAATTACGTTTGGCGAATTTTGTGCGCGCCACTCGAGCCACATTGTCCGGTTTTCGATCAAAATCCAGACTTTGAATGGCCGTATTTTCGCTCTAATGTACTGATTGACCTTTAACTTGTTATTTTCAGTAACAGTTAGTGGTTCCCGATGTAATAACATCGATTTCAAAATTTGACATATGTGATCCTATCAACATACTCTGTGTCTCTTTAATGTGCACTTGCATCATGTTTGAATGTTTACATGTTTGATATTGGTCTAAAGCCCCCATGCTGAGTTAAATATGTTTTTAATAGTATTGATATCGAGGACTTTAGACGCTTATTTCATGAGGGAAGGAATAAAAGGATATTGATAAGCATAAGGCATAACATTCCAAGTCCGAGTATGTATGTGAGTGCAAAAGTATGAGGCCAACTTAAAAGCATGATAAATAGGAATGGGAAGGAGATTGGTCGTTAAAGTTTTTTTAAAACATTGATAACAAAGACTGGCGTTAACATTGTAACATAGGGAGTTTAACTAAAAGGGATTAAAACATAAAAATATTTCTAAAAACAAATATCATTCCTTTTGCCCTGCCACAGGGCCGATATTGGTATGCTCGTGATGAGAGATCTGTAGCTGAGAATTTGATTACCACATTATCTTTTTATCTCCGACAAATCAGTTAATTGCAAACAAATATTGAGGTATTTGAGTGATATTTGTCACTATTTAACGCTGTCTTCCCTATAAATGTATTTCAAATATCCTGGTAACCAGAATAATGAAAGCACGATTTGCTTAGAAACGCGTTTCTAAAGTAAACATATAACCTTGCACAGTGTCCACAGAAGGCGCAAGGCCAGTGAAGAAGGATACGACCATGTCTAGACTAAAATTTAGTCTATGAAATATTTTAAATAATTACTGTACTTTCATTTATGTTATTTTATTTCTGCGGGGTTTTCATTTCATATGTGTATTCAGTCAATCTAGACTTGCAGAAATAGGATCTAGACTATATAAAAGGCTCCTATTTAATACACAGTCATGAAGCAGGACTAGACCATGTCCACTAACGATGCAGGAACATGTTTCTCGGTATTCAAACAGTGGACTGTATCAATTTGACCCAAAAAATTACCGGTTTCTTGATCACAACTAGTACTGGCAAACCGTTCTGCGCACCTTAAAGCCAGATGCAGGGAAGAGGAACAAACAGGATGGATGGCCCGACCTCCTTAACATCTACCCGTTTGAGCATCAGGCATCTTATTCCAGCTAACCGCAGGTATGCTCTTAGTTCCACTATAAATTTGTAGTTGATCATATTTTGCCATTAAAAGCAACCGTCTTAAAAGCAATTCTAGATCTCTAGTAAACTTCTGAAACTGCTCTGAGGTTCTAATCGTATGTTTAATACAATACTTTCTTTCGAGCATTATTTCCACGGACTGAACGTTAGTCAAGTATGTCCCATATTTTCCTGGTACTCCAGACTTATATTCAGTCTCTGAAAAATACTAATTCTCATAAACGATTATCTTAATAAGTATGAAAAAGGAGCCTTTGAGAGTTAGTTATTTCAGTTCACTGCAGATCTAGACTTGCTCTTCAAGAGGTTTTGTTATGTCGAGGTGTTATTAAGTACCGTCTTGGTGTTGAGGTGCTCGTGTATCTAGTTACTGAATGTTCGCCGAAACCATGTGATATCCATTGTAAAGCGGAAGTGTTCATACCAGTATTCAATGACCCGAGGAGAGGTCAGGTCAAGATGCATTGCTCCCAAAGGGTTCCTTTGTTCAGTGTTCATCGCTTGTCTGCATGTTATAACATTTCATTTTATGAACAAACACACTTAAAGGTATTCATTGAACGGTGATTAAGTTCGAAGCTAGTTTTTTTCTAGACCAGGTTTAGTGCTAGTCGTGGTTTAGTTAAACCAAGACCATTGGTCTAACTTAAACCGTAATTTTGAAAGGTAGTTTAGTTAAACTAGCATTCAGACCAGGTTTAAATATATCACATTATGACAATGGAAATGACAATGACTGTGACAATGAGAGGCCTGGAATTAAATTTCCGTAGCAGGCGAAGAAGAACGTGAGACTAGGGCTTCGTCAATACTTAAAATTTACATTTACATTACCCAAAACATAGCTCAAAGTAAATCAAATTCTTGAGAGGCATATAGAAGTTGGTAGTTCATATGACAGAGTAGGATGGATTACAACTTCTTTATTGTATTTGCATACGACGGTTCAAGGCAACTCCCTGTCCCTCCATCAAGCCAACTCCGTGCCCCTTCATCAAGGCAACACCGTGTCCCTTCATCGGGTAAGTATGAAGGGGCACGGAGTTGCCTTGAAACGTCGTATGCAAATACAATAAAGTCGTTGTAATCGATCCCACTCTTTGTCGTATTAAAGTAAAACGCTAGTTCATGGATATGAAATTATGAGAGCATAACTTGAACTCATATATCACATTCTTGTTCTTCAAGGATGTAACGTTGCGCGTATTAGCGGAGCTGAATAGCAGATCAAGTCTTACCAGGTAACAATCGCCATATAAGGGAATTGTGAGGAGTGGTTGATCGTGATTTGCTAATGTGCAAACCACGTGACGGCATTAATCTTTTGCCACATTATAACTTGTGATATGTTCTAGACGTCACCGCATATAGACGCAGAGAGCTGTACATGAAGTATAGTTTACTGATCTCTCTTCCAGGTATTCAAGGTGAGCTTGTTTTATTTTATTCATGATAAAATAGGCCTACACACATACTTTCAGCCTGAACTGTATCAATCTATTCTAAAATTTTAATTAATTTGGGGCCTTAGGCCTATAGTGTTTTAAAGGCCAGGGCTATTTAATCTTTTTATGTCGGAACGCATGAACTAGTAAAATATAACAATGATTAACCAGAAAAATTCAATTACACAGAGTCGCTAGGACGTTGTGAGGACGTCTTGACATATGAATTACGTTTTAGCATAAATAAAATGCAGTTATTTCCGTCGGATCCTGATCAATTTTTGCACATTTGTAATGAATCATCCTAGCTACATCCTAATAATTTCTATTTAATCTTTCATCTTTTATCTTAGTAATCTAATCAAATTAATTGTAATCATGGGTTTCATATGTAAATAAGTTTACTATGGTGCTCTATGGGTCACGTTTCCACTGTATGTATACTAGTATATGTAATTAAACAGCAATTATGAACACCACTCATGCTTGATCTCATCGGTTTGAATTATTGACCTTAATTTTGCCCAGGAAAGCCTTGAAATTGGCCTTAAAAATTTGTTTTTTGAGCAATTGTGCGAAGCCTGTACCATTTCATTGAAAATTATTCTTCTGTACGACATAAACGTGATAGAGTACAGAAATTATGTCATATATCAATTATTGAATATCTGAGTAAGTTTTTTAAGACAACGTTACCGTATCGATATGTTTAATATCCTTCATCTTTGCGTGTTTTCCTTGATAGACAATATTTCATTGTATTTATAATCGAATGGAGAGATCAAGCAAGCTAAGCTTACAAAAACATAAGTGATATGTAACTATCATTTCGGACTCTAATTGCATGAGAATGTCATTACTGTTCTTACGACAGAAATATTTTGTATTTCATTAATCAAAGTTTTATCGGATTTCTGAGTTTAAAGAAAACAAAATGAGACATGTAGGCCTACAGCTTTAACTGTATGTCAAATGATTTACGACTACACTTTTGGAAATGCATTTAAGACTTGAAGTGAGAATGCATGGTTGTGGGCTAACTAACTAATCGAGACAAGGAAGTACCCGATAAACTAAAAATTGTTGCAACTGAAATAGGAAAGATTGATATTTATTGACTATATTTGCCCGGCGTTTATAAATATATTGCGATTGGTGGTTGCCTTGCAAAACTGAGACCATGAGGGCAATTCCGTGAGTTGTGTAGGGTCCAATTCTTATGACCAACTTTATAAACAGTGTCATTTGATCAGGAAGTATCGAGTGTCGAAAGGAACTCACATTTTAAAGCTAAGCGACTTTTTATAGTAGGCCTTACAATAAGAAGGTTTGATTTGCTATTGTGATCGAAAACCGGACAATGACGCGAGTCAATTAGTCAAACTTAATATATTTTAAACTTATCGAAAACAATCAGAATGACATTAAGGAGTTGATACTGATCGATTAGTTATATAACTAATCTATTTAAATTTGTGAATATATGACTATAATGATATAAAATTTAACTGTTTTCAGATTTTCAATGAAAACAAGTTTTTATCCCATGATTTGTGTGTGGGATTATTTGATATATAATGATTTTTATCATATACGTTCATATTAAAGCAATAAATCGAATACTTATAAATATGTAATGAAAAATATAATTAATTATATATTCATCTTTCTTTTGTGATTACATAAACTTTGGCATAGTTTTCCTTCTGTAAACGTTATCAGGACGTTGTGAGGACGTTAGATTTTGCGTGACATAACGTTAAAGTTACGTAAAAAGTACGTACAATCTATCGTTGTAACAACGTTGGGGAATGACGTTATATTTCACGTACTTAGTACGTTTCAGATACGTATCAAAATAACGTAACCAAAATAAAGGGTTTCACTAGACCGTTGGGCAAATATAACTGTAAGTCCTCTCTCGTTTTAGTATTTCAAAGGTTAATGTGGATTTATTTTTCATATTTCTCAATAACTTTCCTTGATTTATGTGCTGTAAAAACTTCGTAATCAGGACGTTGTGAGGACGTTAGACTAGACGTCACAATACTACATAATAGTTACGTAATAAGTACGTAGAACACAACGTCGGAACAACGTTGAGAAATTTCGTTATGTTTTACGTCCGAAGTACGTACCAGCGACGTCCAAAAACTACGTTACCAAAACACGACCTTCCTACAACGTCGTATCTACGTCCTGTGTTAGCTGGGACCACGCTTTATTTCAGTGATCATGTTCTTGTCGATATTGGCCCATCAAACCAAGTTTTAGTGATTACATTTTAATAGCTGCTGTATGAAAGGATATTCTAAGTGAAGGAAAAGCTATATGATTATTTCGGCAAATTTTACGGAAACAGTTAATGTCAATTATCCGGTATATTGACAATGCCATACTCGGAAAACCTGTGGGCTGCACTGTTTTGCCTCTGGTGAGTTAGTCGTTGTGTCTTTTTTCCTTATATATTATCATCTGTTTGTGTATGGAATCTTTCATTTACCATCTTCGTATTAAAAATCCTTTTGCATGTGTGAACATATTTCAATATTTAGCCTTGAAAAAAATATCATCTGCCGTCTTTCGAAACGTGGCTCTCTTGCGCTTCCATAGCTCTCCGTGTTTGCAGTAGAGTTTTAATTTTTATAAATACATATAATATGTTTATTGGAAGAGAATGTTCGATCCTTCAAGAATAGTTTTATGTAAAACATAAAATGGAAATATTCATTTGGAAATAAATGTGACTGAACAAAATTTATATTTATCCAGTGATTTCTGGGACAATAATGATTTATGTTTTATTCAATCTAAATAAATTTAGATCAACAGATTTTTTATTTTGTCATACTGTTGATCTAAGATTGACCAGTGTGAGAGGTCGTCCCGGTGACCTTTCGTATGCAAATAAGGAATTCGCAATTTGATCAATCCAATTCGACGTCACAAACAGTTCTTAGTCGCTATATCAAGGCGTGAACTAAAGAAATATATGATGGCTTATGGCCTGTTCTCAATAACAGTGTGCATTGTAAAAAATAAATCTTGCATTTGATACTGATAAGAAAAATATCAGTAGGTTGGTGTTATTTTGGGTGTATGAAATGTTTAGTTTTATGATTGACAAAAAAATCACTATTTTTAATTATTTGGATGTAAATGAAAGAAATTAGTACAAACGAGTTTGACAAAAAAAGAAGTTACCTCCCCTCGCATGAGAATTTTCGGAAATATTGGCATTTATCAAGCTCTAACTTTCTAGTGTATTAATCGCCACGTTAGTATCTGTGCGACGTGCAATCATCGTTTGTCATTGACAACTAGAAAATACGCTAAATCATTTTAAATGAAAAAATAGATTCTATTAATACATCCAAGCAATCGGATTATTCATAGAAATGGTCGCTCTGCTCCGCTCCGAATGACAAAGCTCCGAACATCATACATTTCAAAAGATGAGCTGCTGAGTTTTTTTAACTTCCAGCGAGCTAGGGCAACTTTTCTGATTGGCCGAACGGCTGATTTCAGAGGTCAGCGGGATGACCCGCCTTACGGGCCAATCTTAGATCAACAGTAGGACCAAATATAAAACCTGTTGATCTAAATTTATTTAGATTGTGTTTTATTTATGTTCATATGAATTTTCCCATGATTAACAAATACGAGGCATTTGTTAAATATAATTAAAACTAAAAAAAAATCAATGCATGTGTTTTTTCTCTTAACTGTTTTCTTTTAGAAATATTTCATGTTCCATATTAAAAGTTGTTTGTTATTTGAATGAACACCACATTTATTTTCTTTATGTCAAAATAAAATATGTCATATTTTCTTGAGAAATCACTCAAAGTAATAATGACAGGTATAAATATTTGGAATAGCTTTTCTCGATAACATTTATTTATTTATTTCTGTACTCTGATATCCCTCCAAAAAATTAAAATTAAAAGTATTAATTTGATATACAAAATAACTTCCTTCAACCAGTCAATTATCTTGTTTATGTGAAATTCAAAAACATTTAATTTATTAACAAATATATGTTTTAACCAGGAGGTCTGAAACAATTATCAAAATATTTATTGAATATTAGAAATAATTTTATTCTATCAATATCTAGTGTTTGTGCATGTATTAATTCAGAATCCAGAACGATTTTTAATATTAGTTTTACAGGCAATGCTCAATAGAGTCCACAAAACAGCAATAAAATCAAATGGAAATAAAAAAAAGAAGATTAATATATAATTCTCATATTGTAATTATTCTATAATGATATTAAATATGATATTCATTTAATAAACAAATCTGAATAATTTTTGTTTTATATTGCCCAGCTTACAGCAGAGTAGCATCTTATTAACATAGAGACAAATTTAGGACTATTTTTAATTTCAAAACTATTATTGACTGAAATCGTTGATATTTAATATCAATTACTGATAAAAACACTTATAAAATGCAGATATAAAATCAAATTTTATTTTGATATATATTAGAAAAAGACTTCGCATATATCGTAACATGATCGGTAAATAATATGAAATTTATCGATATTTAGTGAAATTGTAAAATTATTGAAGGATATTCTGGACGATTTCACGTCCACCTGTTACGACAATGCAATGCAATTCATAAGATATTGTTTTGATAACTTTTCTTTATTTATACCTATAATGTAACAAAAAACTATACATTTCTTATAATTTGGTATTTCCTGTCGGTGTTCTGTGGAAGTAGTCCTTCGAACCCGGACTTTGGTATCGTGCTGTATTTTGCAAAATCAAACTACAAAAAGACGAAACAAAAGACGCAATTTCACTGATAAACAAACCCACATACATTAGAAATTATTTATGAAAAAAACCCGATGTTTTCCTAGATGTATTTGAACTGAAAATCGCATTGTTTCGCTGTACGATTCCATTGAAGGGATTCATTTCCGGGTTGGTTAATAGATAGTTATCAAATTGTATGATCAATGTTGGGGTTATTCCTTTCAACCGTTGCTTCAGGGAGTTATTTACAGACATTTTGCAAGTTTTTACATGGATTTGTCGAGTGGTATGGCCGCTACAACCCTCGGTGTTTATTTGTCTGTCAGTGCTAATAATACGACAGACGCCATTTTGCGCCATGTTGATGTCACACATTCCATCGGCAACAATCGCATATATCGAAGATATATGAACGAAGTTGGAGCAAAGTCACCCGGGAGTTGCGCTTTAATTATAAACTAGTGTCCAAAAGAAACGATACCAAGTTTTCAACGTCCTCCGAAACAAAATTCTATTACCCGACAGAGTCGAATTTAAGTGTGCCGAACAGACATATGTCTTGTAAAGAAGTATGCACATTTTCATTCTTCAGGAAAATATACTTTTGATTTTGTGTCTCTTCAAACTTACATGGGGTGCATAAATCGAAATTTCAAGTTGTTTTATGCACAGAACTTTTGTCATTTCACTATAAAATTGATAAAGTATTGAATTTAGGTAAGAATACAATCTTGTTGATACAATGCACTTTATTTGACATAAATTCGTTGACGCGTCACTGCTCTAGAACGTTTTAAAACAAGCAAAAGTGTCCACTTTCTCTCTGCTATCTCACCTAGTTAAGGAGATTCCGAATCGATGTTTATTTTAAATGCGTGTTTCTCGCAAACATTAAAAGATAATGTTTTGAAATTTTGCATAGAGGTGAGTTGACTACTTAAGAAATGATAAAACTATGTTTTAGTCGTATCAATCTGAAGTTGGATGAGTTATCTTGCCATTTGTATGGTATCGTTTCTTTTGGACACTAGTTTATTTGACATGTACCGTTTGGGATTTTCAACTTCTTGGAATCTTTATTTTGGCTATTCTATACAAAAGCGATGACCATGATTGTTCAGTGGAAGCCAAACGCCTTGTGGATAATTCTTTTCATACATTCCAATAACTTATTAGAATTTTCAATACAAGAATGAAAGCAATTTAAGACTTGTTGAAAGATTGATTCCAATTTTCATCTTTGGCATAGTTATAATACCCCCGACGGTCGAGGGTATATAGTCATACCAATGATTCCGTCCGTCCGTCCTCCCGCCCGTCCGAGGGAATTTTTTGTTTTCCACATGTCTTCTACTCGACTTATAGGGGTGTAGTGCCACATTACAAACAAATTCGTTTAATTTAGATATATTTTTTTACAAATTTCTGTGTTCTGTACTTAGATTTTTTCCAATATCAGAATTTGTCTGACCAATTGCAGAAAAACTATTCATCTAATTCATTTCGAATCTTATCTTCTAACATAGTAGGGGGGCAGTGCCAATTTACAAGTTATTCTGTTTATTTTTTTATTTTTTTTAGAATTTTTATTTTTATGTACTTGGTCATTTTCAATCAGAATTTGTCTGACCAATTGCTGAAAAACTATTCATCCGGTTGTTTTCAAAATTAGCACATGTCTTCTTCCCTACCGTGTAGGGTGCAGTGCCATATAGCGAGCGATTTTGTGACTTTTTAATTTTTTAACCTATTTCTATATTTTGTACTCAGTCATTTTCCAAGATCAGAATTTGTCTGACCAATTGCAGAATTCATAAAATATTTTTCAATTCTGTGTAAGATGTCTATTAATGGTTTGGATAATGGGATGTCTAACTTTTGGGAAGTAAGCAGTAATGTAGTTGGTCTGGGATGCATGGTCGGAGGTATTAGTGAGCAACGCTTACCTTATTGCTTGTTTACAACTGTTTTTTTGTCAGTCTTTTCATGGGTTATATACATATAAATATTCTGATCTTTTGATGGCTCTTGAAACACAGATAGAATTCCAAAATATTTGAATTTAAGGGGAAGACGTTGTGGAATGACGCAGATATTTTCATGTAGACATGAATTTGCATAATCCGTATTCTATTCAAAATAATATTTGTTAACACATCATCAAAAAGGGGGAAAAGTCATACTAAACTAGCCCCCTAGCAAGTTTAAATTTTGCTCTGAAATCAAGGTGGTTTAGGTAATTTTAGACCAGGTTCAGGGCAAACCAGCTTTGAACTTACCGATCGTGGTTTAACCCGGACTAGCTTAAACCACCTTAAATCTAGCTTCGAACTTACGGGCCTTGTTCTTATCAATCGAGTATAAGACATTAAAAAAAACTCGAAATAATTAACCGAAAATCTTGAATATCATAACTTTAACTGAAGAGTGTACTTAACAACTTATCTGCCTTGGTACAGAGAAGGGCCAAAGCTATGGGTACATCGGGAGTGTTGGCGGTTGTTTGACAATGCATTAATAATAATAATAATAACAACAACACTTTATTGTCCTCAGTACATACAAACATATTGGAATTTTTACTTGTGCGAAGCACCCGGCAGCCACAGCGCAGCGCCAGATAATGCGTTGTTCTGTCTTTACAAAGCTGAGTGTCAAGCAAGACAGCAACAACTCCCACCTTTTAACGATTTTTGGTATGACGCGACCGGGAATCGAACCTGTATCTTCCGGGTGACGAGTGGACACTCTAACACTGAGCTACGTCCCCGGTTAACCTTGTATTTCACATGTTCCAAATGTATTTTGAATTCCATCTAATCTTCAGTGTTTCTAATGGGAAATATCACCAGATAGTTTGTTATGTGAAGTGAGGTCCCTACTCAGATAGTCTCATCCTGTCTCAGGGTACGAACGTTACGCTAACTCCACTTATCAGTACCCTGGGCTCAGAAGCTAGATTTGCTCGCACGGCCTGACTTGGGATATAGCCAATCAAATCAATTTCTCGCCACCTTCGAGATAAAATTTCAACGAGAAAATGATTTGATTGGCTACATCCAAAGTCAGGCCGCCCGAGCGAATCTGGCATCTGAACCCAGGGTACAGATTAGTGGCGTTAGCGTAACGTTCGTACCCTGAGACAGGATGAGATAGTCTAAGATACCGCACACATGTATGAGATTAGTCAGCATTGAAGGGGTTATCATTTTCCGTAGCTCAACATTGAGACAAACTCGTCTTTCGCAAATCTTTCAATTGTTCCATAAGCAAAACCAAAGTCATAACAAAAGTAAATAGACACATGATAAAGAAGAAGTAAAAACATGGAATTCATAACTTAAATGTTATAACTATACATTGCTTGTACATTTGTTTTGTACACCATATATTTGTAGAACATGAGTTTTCAATTAAAAAAAAGAAGAATATCAAGCTCTCATGCAAAAATAAATTATTCAATTGAAACTGTGTATCCTTAAAATGTTACTTATTTATAAAAATGAAACCCCATGTCAACTATTACCTCTTGCAGCAAAGTACATACTTATTAGGCCTATTTACAGTAGTTAGGGTCGAAGTAAATGTAAATCATTCAATTTTCAACTGTCCTGTTTGACTACAAACTGCAACAATCTAACGCTACTCTTTAATCGACCTTACATACTCAATAATCTTGGGATCTTTAACAATGCCCATGTGACGTTTTTGTTGGTACACGAGCACAACCTGGACTTTCATAAAATCAGATCCACCAATCAAATTTGCTGTTGTGGAAACGGTCAAAAGCACAGATAATATACTTCTCATTGACTGAGGCCAAAAGATGACGAATCATCATCGAAGTATTCACAGAGTTTGTAACAACAACGAGCCCGTATGGTATAAATCTACGAAGGGGTTTCAAAGGTAGCTCTCGCTCCTCACGAGGATTCTCTTGAATATGAAATCTAATGATGTCCCAAACATGTTCCATTGGATTTAAATCTGGGCACAAAGGAGGCAGGTGATAAAGGGATGGAGTTATTCTGAACATACACACTCAAAGCACCATAACGGCGAGGCTAAGCATTATCATTCATGAACAAGGACGAGTTGTGTCATTGTCAGAATAAGGTACAAGACAAGTCATTGAGAATTTCCTTGTACCAAACAACATCAAGCTTAGTTGAAAGGCAATCCATTTGTGATTCCCCATTAAAACGAACTCAACCTGAATTTCTCTCTCGTACAGTATGTTGGGGTATCTGCACGTGCTTACAAACTTCTGAGACGATTAAAGGATTAAAGGAATCCGCTCGTCCACGTCCATGAGTTCAAATTTCATTAATGTCTGGCCAGACAACCTTAACGCGCTGTTGATATTTTAGCTTTTGAAAACTTGGAGAAACCTTATTTCTCATTTTATAACTTTTTCCATATCCGAGATTAAGTGTTGTGAAGTGCCCGTTGGTAACTTTGTATATTATTCGTTTAATTTTATGTATGGGTCTAGTGCAAACATGAAACTTTAGTTCTGTTGAAAGTTCAGCAATTTATATTGTGGTTGCTGTTGCGGTTGCTGTTGTTTTCTTCATTCACACGGATCTATCCATGATGTAATGCTGGGATAAGATCGTCTATGTTTTTCTAAGTTATGGGAAAATGTACACACCTCACACGTTTTCAGCAATGATGTATTGGGCGCGGCGCTTCAAATAGCCCAGATAGGCAGTTTCATTTTTCTGCAGATATTTCAGGTACCCCGCCAATTCTTTTGGGGAAGAATAATCCGCGGTGTCTATATATAAATCTTTTGGGGAATAATTGGAATAGTTAGCTCTTCCTCTCACAATTGGTATGATAGGATAATTGAATGTCCTGAAGAATTTCTCAGTCACATAGTCCTTACAATATACACTTTCAAATGACAAATAAAACATACTTTTTTCATAACAAGGTCTAACATCATCTTTACGCCAATCAGCTATGTTTGGACCACAAGTACGTTTCCCACATTTCCCAACAATATGTATATCAATGTATTTCTTCAGTTCTTCAACATATTCCATCCTCTTACTTTTGGCATTGCAGTTGCTCACCAGCCAGAACACGGACTGAGTCTTCTTCTTCATAATAGCACTCCAATCAGGTTTATTCTTGGACCCCCCTTTGAAAATCAACTGACCATAGGGGATATGAATATCTGAGTTGGTCTGATAGGTTAAGGTCCAATTGAAAGCGGAATCCCAACTCTGTGGAAACCGTGAGGAATAGCCAGTCCAAGGTTCACGAGTAAAGAACACAAACGCCTGGTTAGGACTCGTTTTAACTGGTTTTTCCTTGATCATGTTCCTTGAAAGCAGAAATGCATCCACGATGACAACGTCCGCTTCGGCCATTTTGGATCTGTTGGTACTCGTAACACACTTGTGATCTCCACAGGTCATGACACGGTCAGGTCCGTGTTTCCGGTAACGTGGAATCATGTGCCATACTATAAGCTTTGTGTACACGCCTTTGTGTTCCCCGTGCAATAGAGGTTTTTAAAAGACTGTTGTTTTATTTCTAGCATTTTCAGGTGGATCAATTGATGAAAATTTTCTTGGAGTAATGTTTGGAGGATCGACCACAAACTGATCAATTCTAAAGTCACTTATATTATTATTGTTTGTTCCATCTTGATATTTGATATCATCAGTGGGTTGATCATTGTTTTGACAAGTGGTAGGGGAGACAACTCTAGCAGCTTGTTCACGACCAGCAGCGTAACCAGAAACATAGCAACCAGCACAAAGGATTTCACATACCTGTAACACAAAAACCGGTTATATAAACATAAACACTATATTGAATAGAGGATCTCATCAGACATAGCCTACTGGTAACATAAATATTCAGTTACATAGGGAATCTCACCAACGAAAAGTGTAATTGTAACACAAATGATCGGTTCCATAGATAATCTCACCATCGATTAATGTACTTGAAAAATAAGGGAATCGCATCACGCATTGGTGTACTTGTAAAATAAATGCTCAATTACATAAGGAATCTCACCATTGATTAATGTTCTTGTAACAATAAAATGATCAGTTCAATAGAGAATCTCACCATTGATTAATGTTCTTGTAACAATAAAATGATCAGTTCCATAGAGAAACTCACCATTGTGATTATAATAATCTTTATTCAATACTAAGAGGCCACAGGCCTATAGTACAAAACATGGATGAATTACAAATGATATTATTCAATGGTAATAGAGCCACCTTCACAGAGACCATATCCTCATAATATCAATTTACACACAATTAATTATTACAATTACAACATATTATATTCTTACATACCACATCGTATCAGAAAAAACATATATTATCTAAAATTTAATACAATATCACATCATACTTATAATTTATTCTTTCTTAGTGACATTCCTTGATAAATGAAAGTTGATAGCTTGCGATTGAGATTATTATTGTCAGTTCTTAAAAGTAATGAGAATTTGATTTTATTTGGATGTTCATAATAGTATCTAGGAATGTTAATTGTTCTGAGGTCAGCATATAATATTTCATGTTCCATATTAAAAGTTGTTTGTTATTTGAATGAACACCACATTTATTTTCTTTATGTCAAAATAAAATATGTCATATTTTCTTGAGCAATCACTCAAAGCAATAATGACAGGTATAAATATTTGGAATAGCTTTTCTCGAAAACATTTATCTATTTATTTCTGTACTCTGATATCCCCCCAAAAAATTAAAATTAAAAGTATTAATTTGATATACAAAATAACTTCCTTCCACCAGTCAATTATCTTGTTTATGTGAAATTCAAAAACATTTAATTTATTAACAAATATATGTTTTATCCAGGAGGTCTGAAACAATTATCAAAATATTTTTTGAATATTAGAAATAATTTTATTCTATCAATATCTAGTGTTTGTGCATGTATTAATTCAGAATCCAGAACGATTTTTAATATTAGTTTTACAGGCAATGCTCAATAGAGTCCACAAAACAGCAATAAAATCAAATGGAAATAAAAAAAAGATATTAATATATAATTCTAATATTGTAATTATTCTATAATGATATTAAATATGATATTCATTTAATAAACAAATCTGAATAATTTTTGTTTTATATTGCCCAGCTTACAGCAGAGTAGCATCTTATTAACATAGAGAAAAATTTAGGACTATTTTTAATTTCAAAACTCTGAACTATTATTGACTGAAATCGTTGATATTTAATATCAATTACTGATAAAAACACTTATAAAATGCAGATATAAAATCAAATTTTATTTTGATATATATTAGAAAAAGACTTCGCATATATCGTAACATGATCGGTAAATAATATGAAATTTATCGATATTTAGTGAAATTGTAAAATTATTGAAGGATATTCTGGACGATTTCACGTCCACCTGTTACGACATTGCAATGCAATTCATAAGATATTGTTTTGATAACTTTTCTTTATTTATACCTATAATGTAACAAAAAACTAAACATTTCTTATAATTTGGTATTTCCTGTCAGTGTTCTGTGGAAGTAGTCCTTCTAACCCGGACTTTGGTATCGTGCTGTATTTTGCAAAATCAAACTACAAAAAGACAGAAACAAAAGACGCAATTTCACTGATAAACAAACCCACATACATTAGAAATTATTTATGAAAAAAACCCTATGTTTTCCTAGATGTATTTGAACTGAAAATCGCATTGTTTCGCTGTACGATTCCATTGAAGGGATTCATTTCCGGGTTGGTTAATAGATAGTTATCAAATTGTATGATCAATGTTGGGGTTATTCCTTTCAACCGTTGCTTCAGGGAGTTATTTACAGACATTTTGCAAGTTTTTACATGGATTTGTCGAGTGGTATGGCCGCTACAACCCTCAGTGTTTATTTGTCTGTCAGTGCTAATAATACGACAGACGCCATTTTGCGCCATGTTGATGTCTCACATTCCATCGGCAACAATCGCATATATCGAAGATATATGAACGAAGTTGGAGCAAAATTGCGGGAGTTGCGCTTTAATTATAAACTAGTGTCCAAAAGAAACGATACCAAGTTTTCAACGTCCTCCGAAACAAAATTCTATTACCCGACAGAGTCGAATTTAAGTGTGCCGAACAGACATATGTCTTGTAAAGAAGTATGCACATTTTCATTCTTCAGGAAAATATACTTTTGATTTTGTGTCTCTTCAAACTTACATGGGGTGCATAAATCGAAATTTCAAGTTGTTTTATGCACAGAATTTTTGTCATTTCACTATAAAATTGATAAAGTATTGAATTTAGGTAAGAATACAATCTTGTTGATACAATGCACTTTATTTGACATAAATTCGTTGACGCGTCACTGCTCTAGAACGTTTTAAAACAAGCAAAAGTGTCCACTTTCTCTCTGCTATCTCACCTAGTTAAGGAGATTCCGAATCGATGTTTATTTTAAATGCGTGTTTCTCGCAAACATTAAAAGATAATGTTTTGAAATTTTGCATAGAGGTGAGTTGACTACTTAAGAAATGATAAAACTATGTTTTAGTCGTATCAATCTGAAGTTGGATGAGTTATCTTGCCATTTGTATGGTATCGTTTCTTTTGGACACTAGTTTATTTGACATGTACCGTTTGGGATTTTCAACTTCTTGGAATCTTTGTTTTGGCTACTCTATACAAAAGCGATGACCATGATAGTTCAGTGGAAGCCAAACGCCTTGTGGATAATTCTTTTCATACATTCCAATAACTTATTAGAATTTTCAATACAAGAATGAAAGCAATTTAAGACTTGTTGAAAGATTGATTCCAATTTTCATCTTTGGCATAGTTATAATACCCCCGACGGTCGAGGGTATATTGTCATACCAATGATTCCGTCCGTCCGTCCTCCCGCCCGTCCGAGGGAATTTTTTGTTTTCCACATGTCTTCTACTCGACTTATAGGGGTGTAGTGCCACATTACAAACAAATTCGTTTAATTTAGATATTTTTTTTTACAAATTCCTGTTTTCTGTACTTAGATTTTTTCCAATATCAGAATTTGTCTGACCAATTGCAGAAAAACTATTCATCTAATTCATTTCGAATCTTATCTTCTAACATAGTAGGGGGGCAGTGCCAATTTACAAGTTATTCTGTTTATTTTTTTATTTTTTTTAGAATTTTTATTTTTATGTACTTGGTCACTTTCAATCAGAATTTGTCTGACCAATTGCTGAAAAACTATTCATCCGGTTGTTTTCAAAATTAGCACATGTCTTCTTCCCTACCGTGTAGGGTGCAATGCCATATAGCGAGCGATTTTGTGACTTTTTAATTTTTTAACCTATTTCTATATTTTGTACTCAGTCATTTTCCAAGATCAGAATTTGTCTGACCAATTGCAGAATTCATAAAATATTTTTCAATTCTGTGTAAGATGTCTATTAATGGTTTGGATAATGGGATGTCTAACTTTTGGGAAGTAAGCAGTAATGTAGTTTGTCTGGGATGCATGGTCGGGGGTATTAGTGAGCAACGCTCACCTTATTGCTTGTTTACAACTGTTTTTTTGTCAGTCTTTTCATGGGTTATATACATATAAATATTCTGATCTTTTGATGGCTCTTGAAACACAGATAGAATTCCAAAATATTTGAATTTAAGGGGAAGACGTTGTGGAATGACGCAGATATTTTCATGTAGACATAAATTTGCATAATCCGTATTCTATTCAAAATAATATTTGTTAACACATCATCAAAAAGGGGGAAAAGTCATACTAAACTAGCCCCCTAGCTAGTTTAAATTTTGCTCTGAAATCAAGGTGGTTTAGGTTATTTTAGACCAGGTTCAGGGCAAACCAGCTTTGAACTTACCGATCGTGGTTTAACCCGGACTAGCTTAAACCACCTTAAATTTAGCTTCGAACTTACGGGCCTTGTTCTTATCAATCGAGTATAAGACATAAAAAAAACTCGAAATAATTAACCGAAAATCTTGAATATGATAACTTTAACTGAAGAGTGTACTTAACAACTTATCTGCCTTGGTACAGAAGAGGGCCAAAGCTATGGGTACAGCGAGAGTGTTGGCGGTTGTTTGACAATGCATTAATAATAATAATAATAACAACAACACTTTATTGTCCTCAGTACATACAAACATATTGAAATTTTTACTTGTGCGAAGCACCCGGCAGCCACAGCGCAGCGCCAGATAATGCGTTGTTCTGTCTTTACAAAGCTGAGTGTCAAGCAAGACAGCAACAACTCCCACCTTTTAACGTCTTTTGGTATGACGCGACCGGGAATCGAACCTGTATCTTCCGGGTGACGAGTGGACACTCTAACACTGAGCTACGTCCCCGGTTAACCTTGTATTTCACATGTTCCAAATGTATTTTGAATTCCATCTCATCTTCAGTGTTTCTAATGGGAAATATCACCAGATAGTTTGTTATGTGAAGTGAGGTCCCTACTCAGATAGTCTCATCCTGTCTCAGGGTACGAACGTTACGCTAACTCCACTTATCAGTACCCTGGGCTCAGAAGCTAGATTTGCTCGCACGGCCTGACTTGGGATATAGCCAATCAAATCAATTTCTTGCCACCTTCGAGATAAAATTTCAACGAGAAAATGATTTGATTGGCTACATCCAAAGTCGGGCCGCCCGAGCGAATCTGGCATCTGAACCCAGGATACAGATTAGTGGAGTTAGCGTAACGTTCGTACCCTGAGACAGGATGAGATAGTCTAAGATACCGCACACATGTATGAGATTAGTCAGCATTGAAGGGGTTATCATTTTCCGTAGCTCAACATTGAGACAAACTCGTCTTTCGCAAATCTTTCAATTGTTCCATAAGCAAAACCAAAGTCATAACAAAAGTAAATAAACACATGATAAAGAAGAAGTAAAAACATGGAATTCATAACTTAAATGTTATAACTATACATTGCTTGTACATTTGTTTTGTACACCATATATTTGTAGAACATGAGTTTTCAATTAAAAAAAAGAAGAATATCAAGCTCTCATGCAAAAATAACTTTTTCAATTGAAACTGTGTATCCTTAAAATGTTACTTATTTATAAAAATAAAACCCCATGTCAACTATTACCTCTTGCAGCAAAGTACATACTTATTAGGCCTATTTACAGTTGTTAGGGTCGAAGTAAATGTAAATCATTCAATTTTCAACTGTCCTGTTTGACTACAAACTGCAACAGAATGTAGGGATTCAATCTAACGCTACTCTTTAATCGACCTTACATACTCAATAATCTTGGGATCTTTAACAATGCCCATGTGACGTGTTTGTTGGTACACGATCACAACCTGGACTTTCATAAAATCAGATCCACCAATCAAATTTGCTGTTGTGGAAACGGTCAAAAGCACAGATAATATACTTCTCATTGACTGAGGCCAAAAGATGACGAATCATCATCGAAGTATTCACAGAGTTTGTAACAACAACGAGCCCGTATGGTATAAATCTACGAAGGGGTTTCAAAGGTAGCTCTCGCTCCTCACGAGGATTCTCTTGAATATGAAATCTAATGATGTCCCAAACATGTTCCATTGGATTCAAATCTGGGCACAAAGGAGGCAGGTGATAAAGGGATGGAGTTATTCTGAACATACACACTCAAAGCACCATAACGGCGAGGCTAAGCATTATCATTCATGAACAAGGACGAGTTGTGTCATTGTCAGAATAAGGTACAAGACAAGTCATTGAGAATTTCCTTGTACCAAACAACATCAAGCTTAGTTGAAAGGCAATCCATTTGTGATTCCCCATTAAAACGAACTCAACCTGAATTTCTCCCTCGTACAGTATGTTGGGGTATCTGCACGTGCTGACAAACTTCTGAGACGATTAAAGGATTAAAGGAATCCGCTCGTCCACGTCCATGAGTTCAAATTTCATTAATGTCTGGCCAGACAACCTTAACGCGCTGTTGATATTTTAGCTTTTGAAAACTTGGAGAAACCTTATTTCTCATTTTATAACTTTTTCCATATCCGAGATTAAGTGTTGTGAAGTGCCCGTTGGTAACTTTGTATATTATTCGTTTAATTTTATGTATGGGTCTAGTGCAAACATGAAACTTTAGTTCTGTTGAAAGTTCAGCAATTTATATTGTGGTTGCTGTTGCGGTTGCTGTTGTTTTCTTCATTCACACGGATCTATCCATGATGTAATGCTGGGATAAGATCGTCTATGTTTTTCTTAGTTATGGGAAAATGTACACACCTCACAAGTTTTCAGCCAATCACCACCAATGATGTATTGGGCGCGGCGCTTCAAATAGCCCAGATAGGCAGTTTCATTTTTCTGCAGATATTTCAGGTACCTCGCCAATTCTTTTGGGGAAGATTAATCCGCGGTGTCTATATATAAATCTTTTGGGGAATAATTGGAATAGTTAGCTCTTCCTCTCACAATTGGTATGATAGGATAATTGAATGTCCTGAAGAATTTCTCAGTCACATAGTCCTTACAATATACACTTTCAAATGACAAATAAAACATACTTTTTTCATAACAAGGTCTAACATCATCTTTACGCCAATCAGCTATGTTTGGACCACAAGTACGTTTCCCACATTTCCCAACAATATGTATATCAATGATTTCTTCATATTCCATCCTCTTACTTTTGGCATTGCAGTTGCTCACCAGCCAGAACACGGACTGAGTCTTCTTCTTCATAATAGCACTCCAATCAGGTTTATTCTTGGACCCCCCTTTGAAAATCAACTGACCATAGGGGATATGAATATCTGAGTTGGTCTGATAGGTTAAGGTCCAATTGAAAGCGGAATCCCAACTCTGTGGAAACCGTGAGGAATAGCCAGTCCAAGGTTCACGAGTAAAGAACACAAACGCCTGGTTAGGACTCGTTTTAACTGGTTTTTCCTTGATCATGTTCCTTGAAAGCAGAAATGCATCCACGATGACAACGTCCGCTTCGGCCATTTTGGATCTGTTGGTACTCGTAACACACTAGTGATCTCCACAGGTCATGACACGGTCAGGTCCGTGTTTCCGGTAACGTGGAATCATGTGCCATACTATAAGCTTTGTGTACACGCCTTTGTGTTCCCCGTGCAATAGAGGTTTTTTAAAGACTGTTGTTTTATTTCTAGCATTTTCAGGTGGATCAATTGATGAAAATTTTCTTGGAGTAATGTTTGGAGGATCGACCACAAACTGATCAATTATAAAGTCACTTATATTATTATTGTTTGTTCCATCTTGATATTTGATATCATCAGTGGGTTGATCATTGTTTTGACCAATGTAACGGGGGCTATACATAGCCCTTCTTCTGGACTGCTGCTTGTCAAGTGGTAGGGGAGACAACTCTAGCAGCTTGTTCACGACCAGCAGCGTAACCAGAAACATAGCAACCAGCACAAAGGATTTCACGCACCTGTAACACAAAAACCGGTTATATAAACATAAACACTATATTGAATAGAGGATCTCATCAGATATAGCCTACTGGTAACATAAATATTCAGTTACATAGGGAATCTCACCAACGAAAAGTGTAATTGTAACACAAATGATCGGTTCCATAGATAATCTCACCATCGATTAATGTACTTGAAAAATAAGGGAATCGCATCAGGCATTGGTGTACTTGTAAAATAAATGCTCAATTACATAAGGAATCTCACCATTGATTAATGTTCTTGCAACAATAAAATGATCAGTTCCATAGAGAATCTCACCATTGATTAATGTTCTTGTAACAATAAAATGATCAGTTCCATAGAGAAACTCACCATTGTGATTATAATAATCTTTATTCAATACTAAGAGGCCACAGGCCTATAGTACAAAACATGGATGAATTACAAATGATATTATTCAATGGTAATACAGCCACCTTCACAGAGACTATATCCTCATAACATCAATTTACACACAATTAATTATTACAATTACAACATATTATATTCTAACATACCACATCGTATCAGACAAAACATTTATTATCTAAAATTTAATACAATATCACATCATACTTATAATTTATTCTTTCTTAGTGACATTCCTTGATGAATGAACGTTGATAGCTTGCGAATAAGATTATTATTGTCAGTTCTTAAAAGTAATGAGAATTTGATTTTATTTGGATGTTCATAATAGTATCTAGGAATGTTAATTGTTCTGAGGTCAGCATATAATATTTCATGTTCCATATTAAAAGTTGTTTGTTATTTGAATGAACACCACATTTATTTTATTTATGTCAAAATAAAATATGTCATATTTTCTTGAGCAATCACTCAAAGCAATAATGACAGGTATAAATATTTGGAATAGCTTTTCTCGAAAACATTTTTTATTTATTTCTATACTCTGATATCCCCCCAAAAAATTAAAATTAAAAGTATTAATTTGATATACAAAATAACTTCCTTCCATCAGTCAGTTATCTTGTTTATGTGAAATTCAAAAACATTTAATTTATTAACAAATATATGTTTTTACCAGGAGGTCTGAAACAATTAATTAAAATATAAAAATATTTATTGAATATTAGAAATAATTTTATTCTATCAATATCTAGTGTTTGTGCATGTATTAATTCAGAATCCAGAACGATTTTTAATATTAGTTTTACAGGCAATGCTCAATAGAGTCCACAAAACAGCAATAAAATCAAATGGAAATAAAAAAAAGAAGATTAATATATAATTCTAATATTGTAATTATTCTATAATGATATTAAATATGATATTCATTTAATAAACAAATCTGAATAATTTTTGTTTTATATTGCCCAGCTTACAGCAGAGTAGCATCTTATTAACATAGAGAAAAATTTAGGACTATTTTTAATTTCAAAACTCTGAACTATTATTGACTGAAATCGTTGATATTTAATATCAATTACTGATAAAAACACTTATAAAATGCAGATATAATATAAAATTTTATTTTGATATATATTAGAAAAAGACTTCGCATACATGTATATCGTAACATGATCGGTAAATAATATGAAAGTTATCGATATTTAGTGAAATTGTAAAATTATTGAAGGATATTCTGGACGATTTCACGTCCACCTGTTACGACATTGCAATGCAATTCATAACATATTGTTTTGATAACTTTTCTTTATTTATACCTATAATGTAACAAAAAACTAAACATTTCTTATAATTTGGTATTTCCTGTCGGTGTTCTGTGGAAGTAGTCCTTCTAACCCGGACTTTGGTATCGTGCTGTATTTTGTAAAATCAAACTACAAAAAAACAGAAACAAAAGACGCAATTTCACTGATAAACAAACCCACATACATTAGAAATTATTTATGAAAAAACCCCGATGTTTTCCTAGATGTATTTCAACTGAAAATCGCATTGTTTCGCTGTACGATTCCATTGAAGGGATTCATTTCCGGGATGGTTAATAGATAGTTATCAAATTTTATGGTCAATGTTGGGGTTATTCCTTTCAACCGTTGCTTCAGGGAGTTATTTACAGACATTTTGCAAGTTTTTACATGGATTTGTCGAGTGGTATGGCCACTACAACCCTCGGTGTTTATTTGTCTGTCAGTGCTAATAATACGACAGACGCCATTTTGCGCCATGTTGATGTCACACATTCCATCGGCAACAATCGCATATGTCGAAGATATATGAACGAAGTTGGAGCAAAATCACCCGGGAGTTGCGCTTTAATTATATTTGACATGTACCGTTTGGGATTTTCAACTTCTTGGAATCTTTGTTTTGGCTATTCTATACAAAAGCGATGACCATGATAGTTCAGTGGAAGCCAAACGCCTTGTGGATAATTCTTTTCATACATTCCAATAACTTATTAGAATTTTCAATACAAGAATGAAAGCAATTTAAGACTTGTTGAAAGATTGATTCCAATTTTCATCTTTGGCATAGTTATAATACCCCCGACGGTCGAGGGTATATTGTCATACCAATGATTCCGTCCGTCCGTCCTCGCGCCCGTCCGAGGGAATTTTTTGTTTTCCACATGTCTTCTACTCGACTTATAGGGGTGTAGTGCCACATTACAAATTCGTTTAATTTAGATATTTTTTTTTACAAATTTCTGTGTTCTGTACTTAGATTTTTTCCAATATCAGAATTTGTCTGACCAATTGCAGAAAAACTATTCATCTAATTCATTTCGAATCTTATCTTCTAACATAGTAGGGGGGCAGTGCCAATTTACAAGTTATTTTGTTTATTTTTTTATTTTTTTATAGAATTTTTATTTTTATGTACTTGGTCATTTTCAATCAGAATTTGTCTGACCAATTGCTGAAAAACTATTCTTCCGGTTGTTTTCAAAATAAGCACATGTCTTCTTCCCTACTGTGTAGGGTGCAATGCCATATAGCGAGCGATTTTGTGACTTTTTAAGTTTTTAACCTATTTCTATATTTTGTACTCAGTCATTTTCCAAGATCAGAATTTTTCTGACCAATTGCAGAATTCATAAAATATTTTTCAATTCTTTGTGAGTGGGTGTCAAATTCTGTGTAAGATGTCTATTAATGGTTTGGATAATGGGATGTCTAATTTTTGGGAAGTAAGCAGTAATGTAGTTGGTCTTGGATGCATGGTCGGGGGTATTAGTGAGCAACGCTCACCTTATTGCTTGTTTACAACTGTTTTTTTGTCAGTCTTTTCATGGGTTATATACATATAAATATTCTGATCTTTTGATGGCTCTTGAAACACAGATAGAATTCGAAAATATTTGAATTTAAGGGGAAGACGTTGTGGAATGACGCAGATATTTTCATGTAGACATAAATTTGCATAATCCGTATTCTATTCAAAATAATATTTGTTAACACATCATCAAAAAGGGGGAAAATTCATACTAAACTAGCCCCCTAGCTAGTTTAAATTTTGCTCTGAAATCAAGGTGGTTTAGGTAATTTTAGACCAGGTTCAGGGCAAACCAGCTTTGAACTTACCGATCGTGGTTTAACCCGGACTAGCTTAAACCACCTTAAATCTAGCTTCAAAACTTACGGGCCTTGTTCTTATCAATCAAGTATACGACAAAAAAAAAACTCGAAATAATTAACCGAAAATCTTGAATATGATAACTTTAACTGAAGAGTGTACTTAACAACTTATCTGCCTTGGTACAGAAGAGGGCCAAAGCTATGGGTACAGCGAGAGTGTTGGCGGTTGTTTGACAATGCATTAATAATAATAATAATAACAACAACACTTTATTGTCCTCAGTACATACAAACATATTGGAATTTTTACTTGTGCGAAGCATCCGGCAGCCACAGTGCAGCGCCAGATAATGCGTTGTTCTGTCTTTACAAAGCTGAGTGTCAAGCAAGACAGCAACAACTCCCACCTTTTAACATCTTTTGGTAAGACGCGACCGGGAATCGAACCCCGATCTTCCGGGTGACGAGTGGACACTCTAACACTGAGCTACGTCCCCGGTTAACCTTGTATTTCACATGTTCCAAATTGTATTTTGAATTCCATCTCATCTTCAGTGTTTCTAATGGGAAATGTCACCAGATAGTTTGTTATGTGAAGTGAGGTCCCTACTCAGATAGTCTCATCCTGTCTCAGGGTACGAACGTTACGCTAACTCCACTTATCAGTACCCTGGGCTCAAAAGCTAGATTTGCTCGCGCGGCCCGACTTGGGATATAGCCAATCAAATCAATTTCTCGCCACCTTCGCAATAAAATTTAAACGAGAAAATGATTTGATTGGCTACATCCAAAGTCGGGCCGCCCGAGCAAATCTGGCATCTGAACCCAGGGTACAGATTAGTGGAGTTAGCGTAACGTTCGTACCCTGAGACAGGATGAGATAGTCTAAGATACCGCACACATGTATGAGATTAGTCAGCATTGAAGGGGTTATCATTTTCCGTAGCTCAACATTGAGACAAACTCGTCTTTCGCAAATCTTTCAATTGTTCCATAAGCAAAACCAAAGTCATAACAAAAGTAAATAAACACATGATAAAGAAGAAGTAAAAACATGGAATTCATAACTTAAATTTTATAACTATACATTGCTTGTACATTTGTTTTGTACACCATATATTTGTAGAACATGAGTTTTCAATTAAAAAAAAGAAGAATATCAAGCTCTCATGCAAAAATAACTTTTTCAATTGAAACTGTGTATCCTTAAAATGTTACTTATTTATAAAAATAAAACCCCATGTCAACTATTACCTCTTGCAGCAAAGTACATACTTTTTAGGCCTATTTACAGTAGTTAGGGTCGAAGTAAATGTAAATCATTCAATTTTCAACTGTCCTGTTTGACTACAAACTGCAACAGAGTGTAGGGATTCAATCTAACGCTACTCTTTAATCGACCTTACATACTCAATAATCTTGGGATCTTTAACAATGCCCATGTGACGTGTTTGTTGGTACACGATCACAACCTGGACTTTCATAAAATCAGATCCACCAATCAAATTTGCTGTTGTGGAAACGGTCAAAAGCACAGATAATATACTTCTCATTGACTGAGGCCAAAAGATGACGAATCATCATCGAAGTATTCACAGAGTTTGTAACAACAACGAGCCCGTATGGTATAAATCTACGAAGGGGTTTCAAAGGTAGCTCTCGCTCCTCACGAGGATTCTCTTGAATATGAAATCTAATGATGTCCCAAACATGTTCCATTGGATTTAAATCTGGGCACAAAGGAGGCAGGTGATAAAGGGATGGAGTTATTCTGAACATACACACTCAAAGCACCATAACGGCGAGGCTAAGCATTATCATTCATGAACAAGGACGAGTTGTGTCATTGTCAGAATAAGGTACAAGACAAGTCATTGAGAATTTCCTTGTACCAAACAACATCAAGCTTAGTTGAAAGGCAATCCATTTGTGATTCCCCATTAAAACGAACTCAACCTGAATTTCTCCCTCGTACAGTATGTTGGGGTATCTGCACGTGCTGACAAACTTCTGAGACGATTAAAGGATTAAAGGAATCCGCTCGTCCACGTCCATGAGTTCAAATTTCATTAATGTCTGGCCAGACAACCTTAACGCGCTGTTGATATTTTAGCTTTTGAAAAGTTGGAGAAACCTTATTTCTCATTTTATAACTTTTTCCATATCCGAGATTAAGTGTTGTGAAGTGCCCGTTGGTAACTTTGTATATTATTCGTTTAATTTTATGTATGGGTCTAGTGCAAACATGAAACTTTAGTTCTGTTGAAAGTTCAGCAATTAATATTGTGGTTGCTGTTGCGGTTGCTGTTGTTTTCTTCATTCACACGGATCTATCCATGATGTAATGCTGGGATAAGATCGTCTATGTTTTTCTTAGTTATGGGAAAATGTACACACCTCACAAGTTTTCAGCCAATCACCACCAATGATGTATTGGGCGCGGCGCTTCAAATAGCCCAGATAGGCAGTTTCATTTTTCTGCAGATATTTCAGGTACCCCGCCAATTCTTTTGGGGAAGATTAATCCGCGGTGTCTATATATAAATCTTTTGGGGAATAATTGGAATAGTTAGCTCTTCCTCTCACAATTGGTATGATAGGATAATTGAATGTCCTGAAGAATTTCTCAGTCACATAGTCCTTACAATATACACTTTCAAATGACAAATAAAACATACTTTTTTCATAACAAGGTCTAACATCATCTTTACGCCAATCAGCTATGTTTGGACCACAAGTACGTTTCCCACATTTCCCAACAATATGTATATCAATGTATTTCTTCAGTTCTTCAACATATTCCATCCTCTTACTTTTGGCATTGCAGTTGCTCACCAACCAGAACACGGACTGAGTCTTCTTCTTCATAATAGCACTCCAATCAGGTTTATTCTTGGACCCCCCTTTGAAAATCAACTGACCATAGGGGATATGAATATCTGAGTTGGTCTGATAGGTTAAGGTCCAATTGAAAGCGGAATCCCAACTCTGTGGAAACCGTGAGGAATAGCCAGTCCAAGGTTCACGAGTAAAGAACACAAACGCCTGGTTAGGACTCGTTTTAACTGGTTTTTCCTTGATCATGTTCCTTGAAAGCAGAAATGCATCCACGATGACAACGTCCGCTTCGGCCATTTTGGATCTGTTGGTACTCGTAACACACTTGTGATCTCCACAGGTCATGACACGGTCAGGTCCGTGTTTCCGGTAACGTGGAATCATGTGCCATACTATAAGCTTTGTGTACACGCCTTTGTGTTCCCCGTGCAATAGAGGTTTTTTAAAGACTGTTGTTTTATTTCTAGCATTTTCAGGTGGATCAATTGATGAAAATTTTCTTGGAGTAATGGATCGACCACAAACTGATCAGTTCTAAAGTCACTAAAATTATTATTGTTTGTTCCATCTTGATATTTGATATCATCAGTGGGTTGATCATTGTTTTGACAAGTGGTAGGGGAGACAACTCTAGCAGCTTGTTCACGACCAGCAGCGTAACCAGAAACATAGCAACCAGCACAAAGGATTTCACGCACCTGTAACACAAAAACCGGTTATATAAACATAAACACTATATTGAATAGAGGATCTCATCAGACATAGCCTACTTGTAACATAAATATTCAGTTACATAGGGAACCTCACCAACGAAAAGTGTAATTGTAACACAAATGATCGGTTCCATAGAGAATCTCACCATTGATTAATGTTCTTGTAACAATAAAATGATCAGTTCAATAGAGAATCTCACCATTGATTAATGTTCTTGTAACAATAAAATGATCAGTTCCATAGAGAAACTCACCATTGTGATTATAATAATCTTTATTCAATACTAAGAGGCCACAGGCCTATAGTACAAAACATGGATGAATTACAAATGATATTATTCAACGGTAATACAGCCACCTTCACAGAGACTATATCCTCATAACGTCAATTTACACACAATTAATTATTACAATTACAACATATTATATTCTAACATACCACATCGTATCAGACAAAACATATATTATCTAAAATTTAATACAATATCACATCATACTTATAATTTATTCTTTCTTAGTGACATTCCTTGATAAATGAAAGTTGATAGCTTGCGAATAAGATTATTATTGTCAGTTCTTAAAAGTAATGAGAATTTGATTTTATTTGGATGTTCATAATAGTATCTAGGAATGTTAATTGTTCTGAGGTCAGCATATAATGGACAAATTAAAACAAAATGATATTCGTCTTCTACACAATTAAGATTACATAATTTACAAATTCTATTTTCTGGCGGTATATTATCATATCTACCTGACTCAATTGCTAGGTCGTGGGATGAGCATCTAAAGCGAGATAATGCATTTCGGAATTTTCTTATATTTAATGAACTCAGATAATGTTCTCTGTATATATGTGTCTTAAACATCCTGTAGTAAAAACATTTGTTTGAAAGTGATAGTGACATAGACCATTCTTGTGTAAATATATCTTTCAGTCTTTGCATAATAATGTTTACAAAATTGGAGTTAAAATCAACTTTTTGGCTCAGCCATATGTCACCAAAGCCAACATTATTTAATAATTTACGAATGTTGGATACCCAATTTGTCTTTCCATTCTTATCATACATCATCATCATATCATAGCATTGTCTAGGGTATCTTTATGAGGGCATATTCAAAAGACGTATCCAAAATTTTATTATTTTCACTTTTGCGAATATGTGAATTTGGAATCTGCCACATTCACCATACACCATATTGCTCGGAGTGTTAATCTTTACTCCTAGGAATTTTTTACAAGCGTATAAGTGTATTTTCTCAATAATTTCAAAATGTTTGAATCCCCATACCTCTACCCCATACAAAAAAATAGGAAGAATTTTTTAATCAAATATTTTGAAAAAAGAATTACAATCAATATCCACAAGTTTGGAAATACTTTTTAAAACACCAATTAGTTCTTTTTTGGCTTGTGCAGAACACTATTTTGAATGATCTGAAAAGCAAAGGCGATTTGAAAAATAAACTCCAAGATACTTATATGATTTCGTTACACAAAGCGGCTGTCCTTTATAAAACCACTTTTCGGTTAAAGATAGCTTACCTCCATTTTTGAATACTACAACTTTAGTTTTCTCCATATTGATACTTAACCCTGTATTTTCACAATAATGTTCTAATGCATTTATATGCCGCTGTAGTCCAACAATGGTTGTTGAAAATAAAATCATATCGTCAGCAAACAATAGTAAGAACAATTCGTTTAAATAAGGGTGTAACTGAACCCCATGAGAGCCACCACTTTGGATTATCAATGCAAATTCATTTATAAACATCGAAAACAGAAATGGGCTCAAAATACAACCTTGTCTCAGACCAGCATTGCAGATAAAAGAATCCGAGATTTCATGATTATTTCTGATGCAAACTTTAACATTAACATAAATATTCCTTAGCAATGTATTCATCCTAGGGCTTATGCCATGTTTCTCCATAACCCGCCATAGTTTTGCTCTATGTGTGGCAGTGTTAAAATTGTATATATATTTTATGATTAGTTACTCTAATTTAAGACAGTTAGAGTTGTATTGTATATATTATTTTAGCAATATTTTAGTCAATGTCTTTAGAATAAGCCTTTATCATTAGCTTATTAAGTTAGTGTATTTCATTAAGTCAAGGTATTTTAACATTAAGTTATTCATTTGGTTAAATATTAAGCATTCCATTCTAGGTTTAAGTTTAATTATTGCCAACTACTAAAGTAAATCATGTATTCTTAGCTTTCTTATATAATACTAACAATAGCCACTGCACACCAGGCCATGCCTGTCACCTGCACTCCACTCAATACCCAAGCTGTCCCCCTTTCAACTCTCTTCTCTCTTACAGCCTAGCTTACTATCTATTGTCTAGAGGTGTTTATAAGGTTCAGGTTTTACACTTTTAAGTTAGTCAGTCATATTTGGTTGGATAGTATGTTGTGGCACATTACCACTGGAGATAGAAGTCGGCAGGTATACCCGCCCCAAAACGCCTTTAGAAAATAGGATTTGTAAGTTTTGCAGAAACAATGTAATTGAAGATGAGATACATTTTCTTGTTGATTGTGACTTTTATTCTGATCTAAGGTATAATGTATGGCAGGATATTTCCTGCGTCAATCCTTTATTCACACAGTTGTCCTCAACAGCTCAGTTTGTATTCTTATTACGTAATGAGAGGTTTGTTAAGCCTCTTGCCGCTCTATTAATAAAAATGTATAATAGACGTAAGCATGCCATTTGCTTCAATAATACAATTTGATATAGAATCACATAAATCACAAAAACTCTTGTATATGTTTGTATTGTTATGTACATTATCATATATATATAAATGTGACTCATTTTAGACATTCTTGTGTCTCATAGGCCTTTTGGCCGGGTGGTACGCCTTTTTTAACATGTTTTTTACAACGTCTGAATCAGACCATGTACCACGTGACACATAAATAAAATATTTTTCTTCTTTTCTTCTTCTTGTGATAATTTGCTGTTTCCGAGTTGTTCTGAAGGATATTCTTGGATGTTATTCGAGGATTCAGGATTTCATATAATGAGGTTAGTTTGTGTGCTCCTATTGTATTATGTGTTGTAAATATTATATTTTAATCTTATATCTAAATAGGATTTCTAGTCTAAAGATAATGCTTTAGATTCAGTAATATTTATGCTAAATTAAAGTATTGACCAATGAAATCATTCGGTCATATTACCATATTTCTATCGAGTCAAATGCTTTTTAAAAATCTATAAACAAGGCATACAATTTATTACCTTTTGTACCAAGACACTTCTGGATTATCGAATTTAGTATGAAAATATTGTCTATTGTGCTATATCCCGCCCTGAACCCCGCCTGCGATTCGTCTATTTTATCTAATGTATCAGCCCAGAATGTTAATCTTTTGTTAATGATATATACGAATACCTTTCCAAGTATACTAAGTAGATTTATACCTCTGTAATTATCTGCGTTATTAACATCTCCACTCTTATGGATTGGTATAATAATTCCAGTAGTCCAAGACGAGGGGAAATTACCGCTATCTAAGATAACATTAAAAACTAACTCTAAGTAGGGTAGTAGAATATCCCCAGAGTGTTTTATAAATTCTGGTAAAATGTTATCTACGCCTGCTGCTTTGTTTACTTTTAAATTTTATATGATATCTAAAATTTCTTGTCTGCTTATTGGCGAATCTAGAATAACACTAGACAATTCTTTAAAATCGGTGGATGTATCTACCCTAACACCTAACTCACCATTGATTAGTTCACTTTACATTAATGCTTACAGTAGCTTAACACAATTTTGTTTCATTACTTTAACATGAAGTGCTAATGTCATGTAATATGGTGTTCGTTTAAGTTCGACTCATTCAGTCAGAATTGTATTTGTTTTGTTTTCGAATTTGGACCCTCCTGTCTTTCTTGGGGAATGCCAGAATTGTTTCTTGCACAAACTAAAAACACGGTTTACCTGAATCTCATTGCAAAGTAAGGCTACCTTAGTATCTTTGTGCAACAGCATCCTTCATATTTGAAATGTAAATATAATCTATTTTCAAATTGATCAAAACGTTTCACTATAAAGTATTTTGGTAAGAAAACATAACCAATTCAAAAATCCAAATTGAAGTACAGAAAATGAACAACCTGGATATCATCAGTCAAGTTAGCAATTGCATATTTGTTTGCATATCATCAATATGAGTTTCAAATCATCGATAACCATGCATCTTGGTGAAAAATTCTTAACTTCGAAATCACGAGATCGCTACAGGAAACGTTTAATTGTTCAAATTCAAAGGTCGTCATCCTACTTAAAACTGTCAAAAACATAGTAAGAAATCCGGAGTAGCCACTTTAATTAGCATTGATACCGACTTTTCTCTTTCTTAAGCAATTTCTCACGATGTACAGTATAAGCTCGAGAAAACTGCTAGAAAGTGTACGTTAGACCACCGCAAACACTAAGACAATAGGCACCATTATGCTACCTCGTGTAAGAATCTCGATCTCTGATTGGTCCATGTGACCCATGATAAATACTGATATAACCCTTTTCAGCGGGGTGATAAATCATTTATCCCCCGGCACATAAAAAGCATGAAAAAAGCGTGCAGATTGAGCGTCTTGAAATGTACAATGCATGTTACCTCGAACACATGATCAAGTTGGTTACTTTTGATCAGCCGATAAGCTTTGAACATACTATAGTTAAATAGTATAAGCAGTCAACGTTTTTCTTACTTTTTATCTTCATATTATATGCGTTCGGTTAAACATTCGGTAAGATAAATTCGTTATACCATTCAGAGGCGGGGTACTTAGGGAGATATCCGCCTATCGCTTTGTGCTCGCAACTCGCCTTGTAACACCAAACTCGAGGCGGATATCTCCCCATGTACCCCGCCTCTGAATGGTATAGCTTATATTGGAATGCTGTCATACGTCATAGGAACAAAGACCGTGTAATCGAGAGGTGTTTGACCGCTCAATGGACACCCGTTGACCACAACATTTCAACACTCCGTTGTAATCAACACACAACAATAACGTCTCACCCTGTTGCTATAGCTCTAAAGGGCGGCCACTAATCAGACAACTCGTTGACAGAAAGATGTACAACATCACGTCTAGTTAATGAACAACTTTTGATACAGGTTGTAGAAGACGAAGAAGAAGAAGAAGAAGAAGAAAAGGAAGAAGAAGAAGAAGAAGATATTTTATTTACGTGTCACATGTTGTTATAAAACATTTGGAAAATTTATAAAATCAATTAAAGAAACAACATCCAGCCTTAAAAGGCTTATGAGACACGAAGTTCGTTGATAATATAAATGAAACCTTTATTGCATAAAACATAGAACATGTTCTGTGGTTTAAAATCTTTCCTTGCAGGAAGCTATAGAATGAAGCATTAGGGAACAATATTTTTATCCCAGCTCCTTTAAGAGATAATGTGGAAAACGTATAACCTTTACGTGGTTTGGGGTTTATAAATGATTGATTTATATGAAGTATGTTATCTTAAGTCACTTGGGCCACGATAGACTAACATTTAGTCGCTGAAAAAAAGATTTCTTTACTAATTTATTATTTTGATTTTTTATTTAAAAAGAAATAAAAGGAGCCCTGAACAATACTTAATTTCTAAAGCTGAGGCATCTAGACTTGCCATTATTTTCTAGACTTGAGAAGGTTCCTTTAAATGTTTTTGCTTAAGGGTCTGAATAACAGACTAGGGTCACGACAATGTAGTGAAAAGTTTCCTTTTGTAACTTGGTTAATTTTAAATGTATGGCCTTGTCTGATCTCAAATATGCAACCCGAATCGGCTGTGTAGTCATCGCTTGGCTGAAGCCAGAGAATAGGGAAAGGTTGCATGATACCTTGGGTAGGTAACATTACACGAACGTTTTCGAATGTCCTGTACCGTGACTAGTAACGCCTTGGGTACATTTCCCACTTAATTTAATGGACAATTTTTCTTCAATGAATTACTCGATCATACTTGAAACACAGCAAATTTTAACTTGAGTTCCAGCTTTTAGAATCTAGAATTGTTTTGTAATGGTGGCTCGTGTGAATCTACATTAGAGTATTACAAGTTCAACTTTATACCTGGCTTACCCATGCATGTCAAATTTACTATTTTAACAAAATTCTTTAAATGAAAACAACAGTGTGACAGAATGCTGTATAAACAACAACCTAATCTTGCACAGTTCATTACACAGAGCTTTCCACCTACTCTTCAGGCGATCTTCGACCTCTATACCTCACTCCTGATTAAAATATTGTTTGTCCTTATAACGCAACATTGTGTACGAATCATTTTCAAAACTGTCCCAACCTGTTGACCTTAAATCCCATCTTTAACATTGCGCTAAGGCTACGGACTTTAGATCACCTGAGGGCTTTGTGAACTATAATTGAGTGATCACTACGACTGGGAGAGGTTTCCTCAAGTCTTCATGTCTGTGATCAACTAATCTAAATACGTTTCCGAAAAAAAAACGTATCTAAGAAATCGGCGTTTGGAATCTAATACTCTCGATATTTACCACGCAAATCAAATTTCAAAGTCAAAATATTCCTGATAGTTTGAATATATTGAGGTTTTCAACTTAAACATGAATACCATTCCTGTTAGTTTTGCGTTTCCTACATTCCCTGAATTTTGATTTGATATCCATATTAATACATCGCCAATTTCTTGCAACATCTGTCATTTATCCCTTCCAAAATCGTTCAAAAAACCCAATGTTTAACTTTTTTTCTTTATTTTCTTTTTTTTGAAACAAATCTTGAAATTGAAGTTATTATTACGAGCGATCCTTGTCAGAAGTTCAGGCGATTTCAGGTGGTGTCTGATCCCCGGTCAGTTTGCCCTCGACTAATCTTTCACGGGCCAGTGCACAGAGCTTTCCCGTCCTTGTCAGATCTAACCCTTCTATATTTACCTCTTGCTGCATGGTCGGGTAGATATAGAGGAAAACATTGGACTTATATCCCGAGAGCAGCCATGCATGCATGCAGTTTAGTGGTCGGACACTGCTAGTGTTGTGTGTTATACCAACGCCCTATAGAAAGTATATATATATGTAGGTATAAGCACGAACTTGTTTATCTCTTGAAGGCTCAACATGTAAACGTGGCATGATAGGAACCATGTGTACGAAACCCGAGAGTTCTTACATCGAATAAAGTGAATATGAGGTTTTGTATCCAACTAATGAAGATAACAGAATTAGAGTATATATTCTCAAGTATCTGGTATTTTTTAATGAGTTTAGGTAAAACATAAAGCTAGAACGGCTTGATAGTGTTAATATTTCTTTAGTATGATAACATTAAACTTTGTATTAGATACAAGACACCACAAGCGCCTGTAACAATATAATAGGTGAAAGATACCCTATGTATATATATATATATACATAGGGTATCTTTCACCTATTATATTGTTACAGGCGCTTGTGGGTTAGGAGAGTGATTACTAAGATCATGAGATGGATGTAACAGTGAATGTTGTTAATAAAATTGTAAAATGTTATTTGGCGTAGTCTTTGTTAGCAACAGAGTAACCTCTGTTAAGTATTGCGTATGATAATATGAAGCAAACATTGGTAGAATTAGAAGATTTTAAAGTAAAAATATTGGCTTCGAGTGAAGAAAGTTCTCTGGATATGAGTTCGGTGGATTAAGGTTAGATCAATTAGGATGGAAATATAGAAATGAGTAGTAGTGGTCCTTTCAATAATACTCGTTCCAAATTGGGTGTAGTCGATTCAAAGGAAAGCAATTTTGCTAAGGATATTGAAGGATCAATTTTTAATAAGAAATATCAGTACCCGTTGTCGCCAGACACGAGTTTTGAAGAATACCGTTTTGTTAGCAAAGGATTGGGACCAGTAACAGTTGATATAGAGAATTTAACGCCACCAGGCCGTGAAATTAAGGTTTGAAAACGAGGAGTCACAGGTAGGAAATTGTTTGGAGGGTGATGCTAAGGTGTTAATAGAGAATATCGTTGGTAACGAAACGGTTAATGATGTAAAAGAATCGAATGATACAGCTAGTCTCATAAATTTAGACGAGGCGGAAGACACTCAAGTAGAGAATATTTTAACAGATAAGTTGAAATTAGGAGATACGAGTTTACATTATAAAGAGAGAGATAGTTTAGTAGCGACTACTAGGCGAAAAGGACAGAAGGGTCGGCGAAATTTCGATTACCAGGACGAATTAATATTTTAGAGTGTTCCGGACCAGGAACTATCTTTTATTCAATCTTCTGTGCACATTCCAGATAGTATTCCTAGCGAAATGGCAGATAGTTCGTTGTCTCCGGAGTATTTTGATGGTAGCGACCATTCCCTGGCTGCAGAGTTCCTAGCTAGATTTAATCATTTCGCGGAATTTAAAAATTGGTCAGATAATCAGAAAATTAAGGCGTTTCCTTTGTTTTTAAGAAAGAGTGCGTATTTATGGGTACAAAATTTAGAATCTGATACAGATGATGAGTTTATAGATTTAGAAAATAATTTCAAAAAGCGTTTTATACATGCTGTGCCAAAGTGGGCTTTAGTTAGGGAATTCCAGGCTAGGAAACTTAAGCCAGGCGAGACTTTAGATCACTATTTATAATTAGCCGATCTGACAAGATTATCTACTTTACTAAGCAAAACGGAAAATGATATATTAGATATATTTGTTAATGGCCTTCCCAATAAAATTAAAACATTAGTCATACTACAAAAACCAAATTCGCTGGCAGAGGCAATGGAAACAGCTCGTTTGGCGGTGAGCATGCCCGAGGAAGAAGTGTCTGCAAGTGTTGTACAAGGTTGTTTTGGGCGCCTAGAAGCAGTATGCAATAGACTCGAAAATGACACGAAGAATAAGTTTCAGGGCCATTGGAGCAATGGACGTCGGCAGGAGTGGACCCCCAGGGTGGGCAGAAGAGAGTACGGCCCGCCCGGTGAACAGTGGAGAGACCGGACCTCAGGCCGCATGCAGGCCCCGCCTGCACAATGGGAAGGGAGCGCCGCTCGGAGGACCGGTTCCGGAGTTGGGAATACCAGGACGTGTTTTCGCTGTGGACGGGGTGAGTTTAACACGTCTCATTTGCCAAATTGTCCGGCTAAGAATGTTAAATGTTTTAATTGTGGTAAAATAGGTCATTTTAAAAGATTGTGTAGGGCGCCGGTGCAAGGACAGTCACGGTGACTAGGTTGCCGGAACGTCAGGGGGTTAAGAAAGGTAGACTGGACGCGAGGGGATTTTAACTCAAAGAATTTTTTTATTAACAGGAAAAAGACAACTGGTAGTAATAAATACAGGGGACCTAGTCCTAGGGTAAAACACAGAGGAACAGCTTCGTCGGGGATGACGGATCCAGATTTGGGGATGCAGGTTCAAGTTATGATAAACTTCGGGGGTATGCATGGGACGCCATTATTGATACCGGGGCGTCAGTATCGATAGTTACAGAAGATTTTCTAAACAATTTGGGATGGTTACAAGATGGGTGTCTGAAGGAACCGGACGTTAAAGAATTGAAGGGTATAGGAGAAAATATATTTCAAGTATTAGGTCAGATTATTATACAATTTGAACTAGGTGACAGACAATTTGAACATTCATTTCACGTGGTTAAACATCTTATATTCCCGATATTTTTAGGTTTGGACTTCCTAAGGTTACAAAGGTTGATTATAAATTTCAGGAATAATACAATAGAATTGCCACCCGATCAGCAATCCGTTCCTGTGTGTAACATTGCAAATAGGAACATACATGTAGAGCGAAAGGGCGAAGGTCAGCTTATTGATGTAGAGAAACCAGTACGGGTTCTTAAACGAACGGTAGTACCTGCAGCTTCAGAAATGTTAATACGAGTTTATATATCTTGTTTTTCGGATGTGGAGGATTTTTTATGTGAACCTTTTGTGTCAACATCGGACGATGTAAATATTTTAGGCGCAAGATGTGTAGTGTCAGCTCCAAAAGGGTTAGCCACGTATCGAATATTGAATCCACACAGTGAACCAATTATTCTTAATAAGGGCCAGCAGGTAGCTATGTGTTGTAATATTGATAATAGTCAGATAGATCATTTACCAGTCACTGGGAGTAAAATGAAGGATATTTGTAAGGAAGAATTATCAGAAAATATGATAGGCCAAAATGATGAGGACGGAAAGGAACATCAAATTGCATATTCAGGTAGAAGTTTATCACACGCTGAGAAAAATTATTGTATTACGGAGTTAGAATTATTGGGTGTTATCAGTGGGATTCAACATTTTAAGGAATATTTGTCAGGTAGAGAATTTGTGATTATGACTGATCATAAGGCACTTCAATATCTTACTAATAATAGGACTAAGTAAGCAAGGCTTATCAGATGGTCTTTATTTTTAGGTGAATATAATTTTAAAATCAAATATCGGCCTGGAAAGTCAATTAGTCATGCAGATAGTTTGTCGAGGTGTGATCACTTGCCACCTAGTTCGGAAAATATTCTTGAAGATATTGGCCATTTATTTTTGTGTGAGAATAATAGTCAAGACAGCTGTAGTGATAATGTAGGTTTAGGTTCATCTCCTGAGGTGGAGTCTGATATGTCAGGGGCACAAGAAGCCAGATCAAACGAGGAGAGTAGTAATGACATCCCTGAGACCTTCGGATATGTGGAATTAAGAGATATAGCAGTGGAACAACACAAGGATCCAATATTACGGCCTATGATTGAGTACTTGCGCAATGGGTATTCTACGTCGGACAGTAAGACAGACAGAATGTTGCGAAATAAATGTTTAGAATATGTGTTAGATGATGATATCTTATTTCGGCTTTAGGGACCAAAACCAACGGGTAATTGGTCAAATAGGTGTGTGAAACAAATAGTTATTCCCAAATCTTTAGTTAACAAAGTGTTAGCGGTGTACCATGATAGTTTAATGGCAGGTCATCAAGGTATTGATAGAACATTCCAACACGTTCGTACAAAAATGTATTGGACCACAATGTACAGCGATATCAAGAATTATGTTCAGACTTGCACTGAATGTCAATTAATGAAACGAGCATACGGAAGGAAACAGGCGCCATTGAAACCCTTACCGATAGAAGGTACCCTGTGGGACAGAGAATATATGGACACCATAGGGCCCCTACCCGTTAGTAAAAGAGGTCATAAGCATGTTCTTATCATAACTTGTAGTTTCAGTCGATTTACCCTTGCCTTTCCCTTGCAAAGTTTAGATGCAGCAGAAATATCTAGAGTCTTTTATGATAGATTTATTTGTATTTTCGGGGTTCCGAGAACAATGTTGACTGACAATGGCAGCCCGTTTATAAGTAGGATATTCGCACATTTGTGTAAAATATTGTCAATAGATTCTTTGCGCACAGCAAGTCATCATCAAGCTACAAATGGGGCTTCAGAACGATTTAATTATTTCTTGGAGGTCACCCTAAAGTATTATATCAGTAAACAGCAGGATGATTGGGATGACTATCTCTCTAGCGTCACGTTCGCGTATAATTCGACACCTCATTCACAAGGAACAGGTTTTAGTCCGTATTACTTAGAATTCGGCAGAAAAGCGAATTTAGCTTTGGATGTAGAATTAGGCATAACAGAAGGGTTACCACAAACTATTCGACAGAGGGTGGAGCAAATTTCAGATTTAGTCAATGTCACACGCGAAGTGGCTAAACAGAATTTAGAGAAAGCAAATGGACGAGCTAAACAGTATTATGATAAAGGGTCCAAGATGCCAAGTAACGACATCGGGGACAAAGTGTGGGTAGACAAACGTGCGGTAGAAAAAGGTTTATCAAAGAAGCTGAGTGCAAGCTTCACAGGTCCATTTTACATTTGCGATTTGAAGGGTCATTGTACTTATCAACTAAGGAGAGTAGATGACAATGTGTTACTTAAAGTGCCGGTGCACGCTGACAGGTTGAAACCTTATATAGCTCCTAGTCTGCGTGAGCAGGATGAGTTAGTTGACCAGTTGGGTACTGTAAGCGAGGATACAGAAGTCGATAAGGCTGACAATAGTGACGTCAGGGAGACTAACGCGGATACTTGGGTTAAAAAAGTGTCCTTCAATGATGAGGTAACGGGGTTACATGACACAGTGGATACGAAGGCACAAGATGATACAGTTATAACAGATACAGGTGACGATATTCAATTGGGACAGCCTCAAGTATATAAAGTAAAGCGGATTATGACACATAAGGTTGTCAATGGCATGACATTTTATAAGGTACACTGGGACGGGTATCCAGTTTCACAGGTCACATGGGAGCCAAGTAGGAATGTGTCCCGAGATTTAGTGCAAGGATATAAAATTGCACAGACAGTACAGTCTAATGCGAAGAAACGGAAGAAAAGGAGGCGCAGATAGGGGATGTTATATAATGGAATATTATATTTTTTTTGATTTTTCGGTTTAGTTTGCAGAATAATTGTCTCTCGCGGTGTGGAGTGTGTATTGGCTACAAGGGGGCCCACGTGTGAAAATACATGCTCTACATACAGCTGTCGGGAGTAAATTATTACTGTTTTTTTTTAAAAAGTTATATTGTTGAATATGTCAAGGTTAGGACTAATCCACGGGTACAGTAGTATATAGCGCGAGTTCTTCCAGAAAAACTATGTGAATAAGCGTGTTGTAATTTAGAATTCCCCGAATGAATAATGGGGGTGGCACGGCCTAAGAGGAAGGCGGGATTATGATTATAAGTAACATGATGTGACATAAGTGATGTCTTTCTAATTGCAGTTGTGACAATGTTGTTGTTGTGGGCGATGACACACCGTGTGGCATACAGCATGCGAGCGACAGAAGAAGTGCACCAGGAGGGATCAGTGATGCGCACCCAGTTTAGTGTTCTATTTTTACACACGGCACAAATAGATATAGCGAGGAATAAGTGGTTACACGTTTTCCGCTACCAGCTGCCTGAGTTCCAGAATGTCCGCGGTTTGAAGTTCACTAACTTTTACTGTAGACCAAAAGAAGAGGAGGCATGTCGTAACGAGCATATTAATAAGTTAAATGTTACAGACTCGGTACAGACCTCCTGTCCGAAGACAAATAATCATTGTCAGTATTTAGGTACCTTAGATAGAAAGATTAAAGTAGCGGAAGATGATTTATGGAGACATTGGGACAATATCAAAGAAAGTGTACACCATGTCAATTAATTCCGAAAGTCATTGATAAGCGTCAATTGGTAAATTCTAGATCAAAACGTGCGCCGTTAGATTTCATTGGTACATTGTCCAGGTCACACGAACAATCTCCAGTCATATGCCATGGAAATGTCTCCAGGTGTAGTGTTAATGAGTTTGATTGATACAATCATTTTGACCTGTAACGGTCGTATCGTCAAACAAAAAGCGTGTACATTTTGTTTGTTCAAAATTCCTTGTGGTTGTGCAGTACGTATATGGGTAATTATAATTATTCAGATTATTCATAACTGTGTAAAGTCTTCTTCCGAATCTCAATTGAAAATTCCAAATTTGTTACTTCTTTCTCAATTTTTTAATGGATCCTTTCTAAGTCAATACAGATCGGAATTAGCCTGGGTAGAAGCACATCCTTTCAAAATTCCGCATCTCAAATTTGATGCAAAAACAATGGATAGATTGCTTAAGACTGACAAGCGGTACCAAACAAGTCTATGTAAAATTGTTACTAAAATGAAGAGAAACGAAGAGATAACTGAATATGACTTGGATGAGTTAACGGATAACAGTGAAATGGATAATGCGCAATGGGATGATTTAAGGAGGTTGGATACCTTTGTTTATGCACATCCCAAACAGTCAGATAATCAGATTGAGCTATTTTTAAAGTTTATGCTATTTTGTTTATTTTTCACTGCAAGTGTAAGATAAAAAAACTAAAAAATTAAATAATGATTTAGTTTAATAAAAAACAATGACTATGTCATATTTGTGAACATAAGTATTTGTTTTATGATAAAATTTATTTCACTCATTAACCTTAAAAACTAATGAAAATTTCTAAAAAGGGTAATGTTGACAATGAAGAGTTATCTCCCCTGGATGTTGATTTTCATTGATTTGGCTTAATTGAATGTGAATATCTCTGTTATCCGCTGGTGACATATCTTTTTTTCTTTTTAATCTTATTCTAGTGTGTATTAACTATAAAATATATAATTTTCAAAAAAATCTTAATACGAGAAATCGATTTTTTTTCATAAAAGAATGAAATTTTACAAAAATAATCATTCAAGGAAAAAGGTTATTTGTATGTATTTACTTCATATTAGTTTCAAGTTCCCTTTTCTGACTTAGTTTACTTCCATACTGCAATGGCTTAATAGAAAAACATTCAAATGACAATTATATTCCAAAGTTATCTTGAAAAGGAGTTTTTAAATTATTGTATTTTCATCATTGGGTGCCCTAACGGATGGGCCCTTTTTCGAACAAAAACTGTGGTGACATGGTATTTTTATGACACAATTTGATTCAAGACATATTTTTCAACAAAATAAGACCAAATTTAGCTATTTCTTATTGTACCATGCCCACATGTCGGTCCCTTTGATATTGGCCGTGGTGTATCTTATAGTTACACCACGGCCTGAAGTAACCTTTGATCGTAGCTATCTCATTGGCTCGCTGCAGTTTAGCAAGCCACGCCTACCGTTCACGCACTAAAGGAATTTGCTGAAGAGGATGTAAATATTCTATAAAATGGCACAATAAAAAGAACGTCAAGTTTTAATGAAACACATTCAAACAAATAAGACTATCGAACATAATCCATTTTGAACAATTAGAAACACCATAGGCAAGTGAAAATGTACTTGAATGAAAAGTTATATAGTTTATTAATTATTAACGACAATATAAGGTCGTCAATCATGTCATCCCACTCGCGACTCGACGTTGTGGCCATGTGAAACTGAATGATTTCAAATTCAAATTTCCGGCGCAGATCTCGTGCAGATTTTGACAACGTGCAATGTGGGCGTGGTACAAAGCAGTTACTTCATCCAATCACTCGAGGTTGATCCAGTTACACCACACCTGATCGCTGTTTGATTGACAGCTGAATTTGCGTCTCGGACTACCGTCCTCGACGAATTCAGCTGTCAATCAAACAGCGATCAGGTGTGGTGTAACTGGATCAACCTCTCGTTTATGGATGAAGTAACTACTACATACCTCGATATTTTGTATCCAACCTCCTTAAGTAGTGTTTACCACGTGTTAGCGTTAGTCGCCACAATCGGTTGCGTGTTGCTCACAATATTTATGGTAATGATGCTTGTCAGATTACGGCGAGTTATGTTGATAATGGCTTTATTAATGCAACCAGCACCGGTCACGACACAGTCTTGGCAACCTCCTAGTACTACAGTTAGCGGTATAGATGTACACCAGAGAGTGAACGTGAATGTAGGGCTACAGGTTGTAGGCATTGGTCTTTTGATGGCGGCAGTATTAGCGTGGTGGTATCGAAGGTCGAGACGTTGTCCTGGTTATTGTACGGATTTATATTTACATGTATCTTCACCGTTGTCGTGCGAGGATATTTTTGTGACGGCACTTACGGTATGTCCGGGTGATATTAAGTTGACTGCAGGGTGAAGGGTACATAACTTGTCATTGACAAGAAGTCATTTTCACTTTATTTTTTCTTATGACTGTATTAACTTAACCGGGACTGCGGCAGGTCGCTCCGTGACAATTCCGCAGGAATTGACGGTCTCATGGTACGCTGTTCTGAGAATAAAACGTTTAATTCGTTTGTCAGCGATGCCTTTTTTAGCTCATCAGGACTGAAAGTCCAGATGGGCTTATGGCATGGCCCGTCGTCCGGCGTCCGTCCGTCCGTCCGTCGTCCGTCGTCCGTCCGTAAACTTTTGACACTTTCGATTTCTCCTCATGAACCATACACATTAGAGAGCTGAAATTATATGTGCAGACTCCTTGGCCAATGGGGATTCTAAATTGTAGATTTCGTGACCCCATGACCCCAAATAGGGTCACAGGGGTCACAACCTTAAAAACTTATTTTCATCATCATCTTTAGCTCCTAAAGGTCTATTGAGCTGAAAGACTGCATGTAGACTCCTTGGCCAATTGGGATTCTTAACTGTAGGTTTTGTGACCCCATGACCCCCAATAGGGTCACAGGGGTCACAATCTTAAAAACTTACTTTTCTCCATTAGATGACAGTCTATGGCAAATTTATTTCTCCTTGGATATTTTAGTGTGGACTTCTTTCACTGTCTGATATTGGCGATCTAGAAAGTGTTGAATAATAATACATTTCGTCGCCCTAGAAACAGAAGGTTCTATCTCCACTTTTCCTAGTTTTGAGTTATCACTGCTTGAAAGTTTGGCACCCAAGCTTTTTTGTTTTATATATGAAACTGAAAAGTCGTCAATCAATCACGCACAGAAATAAACTTTATTACAAGATAGTCCTCTTGCATGTTTTTTAACCTTAATTGTTATTGAGCCATGTTTGCTAGAAAATTGAGTCCACACCCAAATAACGCAAATTTTGATTTGGAATCATAGGGTTCTATGTCCTATTTACTGCCAAATAACCAAATCATACCAAATTATTTAAAAATTATTCATGTTATACTTTGTCTTAATAATTAATCATCTTTTTTAAATGGATTATTATACAAATATGTAGTATTCCTTTGAAATCTGATAATAATAAACATGGAACAGTAAAAATTCAGAATTTTAAAAAGAAACTTTTTATCAACAGTGAAAAAAATTCGAACTGTTTGGTTGAATATTCCAAAGTATTTCATCATCATAGATTTATATAGATGTTTTACCAGTTTATAAATTAAGAAATGATCAGGAATCATTTATAAAAATACGAAACAGGAATCCAGGGGGAAATGATACATAACGCCCATCAACAAAGGTTCTTTGCTTACCGAAATGACTGATAACCTCTAACTAGGACAATGAACAACTTATAATGTTAACTGTGGACTACATGTAGGACTGCCGCGGCATGTTTTAGGTCTTTAAGACTTCCTCTTTGACCTTCACACAGTGTTTTACCTTCAAATTCACTCGTTTCAAAGAGCTGAAATTACCAAAATTTGAAATCTATAGTGTGAAAATGGCTGTTTCAGACCCTTGTGGTGTTTCAGATTCCTTTGTACTTTAATGAGACTTCATTCAGACATGAATATTTTGTTATTATTTTATAAACTATAATGAAAACACTGAAAAATAAAGACATTGACTTTGTAGCTCATTAGTCTTGCTTTAAGGTGACCCACCCTTAGTAGTGGCCCACAGGGTCACCAAATGTAAAATGTAGAATCCTCATTACCAAGGAGTCTGTATGTATGTAAAATGTATTAACGTTTTTGACCTTAAGCATCTGGAGAAGTTTTTTTAAGGCATAGCCTATGTTAACCCTTATCAAGCCCCACATGGTCACCTAAGGTTAAAAATTATAATGCTCACTGGTCAAGGATTGTGTACACAAAGTTTCAGCTTTTTAGACCTTATGATTCTGGAGAAGAAGTCGAAAATGCACAAAGTTTACTGGGCGAAAGAACGCCGGACAATATGCCATGCCCTAAGCCCTTTAGGTCTTTCAGGCCAGATGAGCTATAAATATATTATTTAAACCCCTACTCGATGTTGTCTTTAACTACAAACATTTTTACGATTATATATCAAATTTTAAAGTACTGAAGGACTTTCTTAATGTACCAAAATGAGGATATATATATAGCAATATTCAAGGACATGTTATGGACAGAATATTTTTAGTCGAGTTTTGTTTTGTGTACTTATTACATCTGCTTAACAACATATTATTTATAAATTTATTATCTGTAGCAGTTTTGAAACTGAAAGTCTCAAAGAAAAATAACCCTAAAAAAATGAAAAAAATCACCAGAAAATGTTTACTCCAATTATTTCCTCAAGAATCAACGTTCATATATATGATAATGAAATGTAGTAAATTTGTTGCACAATCATTGAAGAACAGGATGCGCCAACAGATTTATCATTTGACATTTCATAACATAAATGTAATCCTTTAAAAGTGACGCGTAAAAATCCTATTTCTTAAAAGGTAATTTTTAGCTCATCAGGACTGAAAGTCCAGATGGGCTTATGGCATGGCCCGTCGTCCAGCGTCCGTCCGTCGTCCGTCCGTCGTCCGTCCGTCCGTCCGTAAACGTTTGACACTTTCGACTTCTCCTCATGAACCATACACATTAGAGAGCTGAAATTTTGTGAACAGGTATCTTAGCATATGGAGATTCTAATTTGTAACTTTGGTGACCCTGTGACCCCAAATAGGGTCACAGGGGTCACAACTTTAAAAACCTATTTTCATCTTCTTCTCCAGTTCCAGAAGGACTAGAGAGTTAAAAATGATATGTGCAGACTCCTTGGCCAATGGGGATTCTAATTTGTAACTTTGGTGACCCTGTGACCCCAAATAGGGTCACAGGTGTCACAACCTTGAAAACCTATTTTCATCTTCTTGTCCAGTTCCAAAAGGAGTAGAGAGTTAAAAATGATATGTGCAGACTCCTTGGACAATGGGGATTCTTATTTGTAACTTTGGTGACCCCATGACCCCAAATAGGGTCACAGGGATCACAACCTTAAAAAACTATTTTCATCTTCTTCTCAAGTTTCAAAAGGTCTAGAGAGCTGAAATTATATGTGCAGACTCCTTGGCCAATGGGGATTCTAAATTGTAGATTTCGTGACCCCATGACCCCAAATAGGGTCACAGGGGTCACAACCTTAAAAACTTATTTTCATCATCATCTTTAGCTCCTAAAGGTCTATTGAGCTGAAAGACTGCATGTAGACTCCTTGGCCAATTGGGATTCTTAACTGTAGGTTTTGTGACCCCATGACCCCCAATAGGGTCACAGGGGTCACAATCTTAAAAACTTACTTTTCTCCATTAGATGACAGTCTATGGCAAATTTATTTCTCCTTGGATATTTTAGTGTGGACTTCTTTCACTGTCTGATATTGGCGATCTAGAAAGTGTTGAATAATAATACATTTCGTCGCCCTAGAAACAGAAGGTTCTATCTCCACTTTTCCTAGTTTTGAGTTATCACTGCTTGAAAGTTTGGCACCCAAGCTTTTTTGTTTTATATATGAAACTGAAAAGTCGTCAATCAATCACGCACAGAAATAAACTTTATTACAAGATAGTCCTCTTGCATGTTTTTTAACCTTAATTGTTATTGAGCCATGTTTGCTAGAAAATTGAGTCCACACCCAAATAACGCAAATTTTGATTTGGAATCATAGGGTTCTATGTCCTATTTACTGCCAAATAACCAAATCATACCAAATTATTTAAAAATTATTCATGTTATACTTTGTCTTAATAATTAATCATCTTTTTTAAATGGATTATTATACAAATATGTAGTATTCCTTTGAAATCTGATAATAATAAACATGGAACAGTAAAAATTCAGAATTTTAAAAAGAAACTTTTTATCAACAGTGAAAAAAATTCGAACTGTTTGGTTGAATATTCCAAAGTATTTCATCATCATAGATTTATATAGATGTTTTACCAGTTTATAAATTAAGAAATGATCAGGAATCATTTATAAAAATACGAAACAGGAATCCAGGGGGAAATGATACATAACGCCCATCAACAAAGGTTCTTTGCTTACCGAAATGACTGATAACCTCTAACTAGGACAATGAACAACTTATAATGTTAACTGTGGACTACATGTAGGACTGCCGCGGCATGTTTTAGGTCTTTAAGACTTCCTCTTTGACCTTCACACAGTGTTTTACCTTCAAATTCACTCGTTTCAAAGAGCTGAAATTACCAAAATTTGAAATCTATAGTGTGAAAATGGCTGTTTCAGACCCTTGTGGTGTTTCAGATTCCTTTGTACTTTAATGAGACTTCATTCAGACATGAATATATTGTTATTATTTTATAAACTATAATGAAAACACTGAAAAATAAAGACATTGACTTTGTAGCTCATTAGTCTTGCTTTAAGGTGACCCACCCTTAGTAGTGGCCCACAGGGTCACCAAATGTAAAATGTAGAATCCTCATTACCAAGGAGTCTGTATGTATGTAAAATGTATTAACGTTTTTAACCTTAAGCATCTGGAGAAGTTTTTTTAAGGCATAGCCTATGTTAACCCTTATCAAGCCCCACATGGTCACCTAAGGTTAAAAATTATAATGCTCACTGGTCAAGGATTGTGTACACAAAGTTTCAGCTTTTTAGACCTTATGATTCTGGAGAAGAAGTCGAAAATGCACAAAGTTTACTGGGCGAAAGAACGCCGGACAATATGCCATGCCCTAAGCCCTTTAGGTCTTTCAGGCCAGATGAGCTATAAATATATTATTTAAACCCCTACTCGATGTTGTCTTTAACTACAAACATTTTTACGATTATATATCAAATTTTAAAGTACTGAAGGACTTTCTTAATGTACCAAAATGAGGATATATATATAGCAATATTCAAGGACATGTTATGGACAGAATATTTTTAGTCGAGTTTTGTTTTGTGTACTTATTACATCTGCTTAACAACATATTATTTATAAATTTATTATCTGTAGCAGTTTTGAAACTGAAAGTCTCAAAGAAAAATAACCCTAAAAAAATGAAAAAAATCACCAGAAAATGTTTACTCCAATTATTTCCTCAAGAATCAACGTTCATATATATGATAATGAAATGTAGTAAATTTGTTGCACAATCATTGAAGAACAGGATGCGCCAACAGATTTATCATTTGACATTTCATAACATAAATGTAATCCTTTAAAAGTGACGCGTAAAAATCCTATTTCTTAAAAGGTAATTTTTAGCTCATCAGGACTGAAAGTCCAGATGGGCTTATGGCATGGCCCGTCGTCCAGCGTCCGTCCGTCGTCCGTCCGTCGTCCGTCCGTCCGTCCGTAAACGTTTGACACTTTCGACTTCTCCTCATGAACCATACACATTAGAGAGCTGAAATTTTGTGAACAGGTATCTTAGCATATGGAGATTCTAATTTGTAACTTTGGTGACCCTGTGACCCCAAATAGGGTCACAGGGGTCACAACTTTAAAAACCTATTTTCATCTTCTTCTCCAGTTCCAGAAGGACTAGAGAGTTAAAAATGATATGTGCAGACTCCTTGGCCAATGGGGATTCTAATTTGTAACTTTGGTGACCCTGTGACCCCAAATAGGGTCACAGGTGTCACAACCTTGAAAACCTATTTTCATCTTCTTGTCCAGTTCCAAAAGGAGTAGAGAGTTAAAAATGATATGTGCAGACTCCTTGGACAATGGGGATTCTTATTTGTAACTTTGGTGACCCCATGACCCCAAATAGGGTCACAGGGATCACAACCTTAAAAAACTATTTTCATCTTCTTCTCAAGTTTCAAAAGGTCTAGAGAGCTGAAATTATATGTGCAGACTCCTTGGCCAATGGGGATTCTAAATTGTAGATTTCGTGACCCCATGACCCCAAATAGGGTCACAGGGGTCACAACCTTAAGAACTTATTTTCATCATCATCTTTAGCTCCTAAAGGTCTATTGAGCTGAAAGACTGCATGTAGACTCCTTGGCCAATTGGGATTCTTAACTGTAGGTTTTGTGACCCCATGACCCCCAATAGGGTCACAAGGGTCACAATCTTAAAAACCTACTTTTCTCCATTAGATGACAGTCTATGGCAAATTTATTTCTCCTTGGATATTTTAGTGTGGACTTCTTTCACTGTCTGATATTGGCGATCTAGAAAGTGTTGAATAATAATACATTTCGTCGCCCTAGAAACAGAAGGTTCTATCTCCACTTTTCCTAGTTTTGAGTTATCACTGCTTGAAAGTTTGGCACCCAAGCTTTTTTGTTTTATATATGAAACTGAAAAGTCGTCAATCAATCACGCACAGAAATAAACTTTATTACAAGATAGTCCTCTTGCATGTTTTTTAACCTTAATTGTTATTGAGCCATGTTTGCTAGAAAATTGAGTCCACACCCAAATAACGCAAATTTTGATTTGGAATCATAGGGTTCTATGTCCTATTTACTGCCAAATAACCAAATCATACCAAATTATTTAAAAATTATTCATGTTATACTTTGTCTTAATAATTAATCATCTTTTTTAAATGGATTATTATACAAATATGTAGTATTCCTTTGAAATCTGATAATAATAAACATGGAACAGTAAAAATTCAGAATTTTAAAAAGAAACTTTTTATCAACAGTGAAAAAAATTCGAACTGTTTGGTTGAATATTCCAAAGTATTTCATCATCATAGATTTATATAGATGTTTTACCAGTTTATAAATTAAGAAATGATCAGGAATCATTTATAAAAATACGAAACAGGAATCCAGGGGGAAATGATACATAACGCCCATCAACAAAGGTTCTTTGCTTCCCGAAATGACTGATAACCTCTAACTAGGACAATGAACAACTTATAATGTTAACTGTGGACTACATGTAGGACTGCCGCGGCATGTTTTAGGTCTTTAAGACTTCCTCTTTGACCTTCACACAGTGTTTTACCTTCAAATTCACTCGTTTCAAAGAGCTGAAATTACCAAAATTTGAAATCTATAGTGTGAAAATGGCTGTTTCAGACCCTTGTGGTGTTTCAGATTCCTTTGTACTTTAATGAGACTTCATTCAGACATGAATATTTTGTTATTATTTTATAAACTATTATGAAAACACTGAAAAATAAAGACATTGACTTTGTAGCTCATTAGTCTTGCTTTAAGGTGACCCACCCTTAGTAGTGGCCCACAGGGTCACCAAATGTAAAATGTAGAATCCTCATTACCAAGGAGTCTGTATGTATGTAAAATGTATTAACGTTTTTGACCTTAAGCATCTGGAGAAGTTTTTTTAAGGCATAGCCTATGTTAACCCTTATCAAGCCCCACATGGTCACCTAAGGTTAAAAATTATAATGCTCACTGGTCAAGGATTGTGTACACAAAGTTTCAGCTTTTTAGACCTTATGATTCTGGAGAAGAAGTCGAAAATGCACAAAGTTTACTGAGCGAAAGAACGCCGGACAATATGCCATGCCATAAGCCCTTTAGGTCTTTCAGGCCAGATGAGCTATAAATATATTATTTAAACCCCTACTCGATGTTGTCTTTAACTACAAACATTTTTACGATTATATATCAAATTTTAAAGTACTGAAGGACTTTCTAAATGTGCCAAAATGAGGATATATATATAGCAATATTCAAGGACATGTTATGGACAGAATATTTTTAGTCGAGTTTTGTTTTGTGTACTTATTACATCTGCTTAACAACATATTATTTATAAATTTATTATCTGTAGCAGTTTTGAAACTGAAAGTCTCAAAGAAAAATAACCCTAAAAAAATGAAAAAAATCACCAGAAAATGTTTACTCCAATTATTTCCTCAAGAATCAACGTTCATATATATGATAATGAAATGTAGTAAATTTGTTGCACAATCATTGAAGAACAGGATGCGCCAACAGATTTATCATTTGACATTTCATAACATAAATGTAATCCTTTAAAAGTGACGCGTAAAAATCCTATTTCTTAAAAGGTAATTTTTAGCTCATCAGGACTGAAAGTCCAGATGGGCTTATGGCATGGCCCGTCGTCCAGCGTCCGTCCGTCGTCCGTCCGTCGTCCGTCCGTCCGTCCGTAAACGTTTGACACTTTCGACTTCTCCTCATGAACCATACACATTAGAGAGCTGAAATTTTGTGAACAGGTATCTTAGCATATGGAGATTCTAATTTGTAACTTTGGTGACCCTGTGACCCCAAATAGGGTCACAGGGGTCACAACTTTAAAAACCTATTTTCATCTTCTTCTCCAGTTCCAGAAGGACTAGAGAGTTAAAAATGATATGTGCAGACTCCTTGGCCAATGGGGATTCTAATTTGTAACTTTGGTGACCCTGTGACCCCAAATAGGGTCACAGGTGTCACAACCTTGAAAACCTATTTTCATCTTCTTGTCCAGTTCCAAAAGGAGTAGAGAGTTAAAAATGATATGTGCAGACTCCTTGGACAATGGGGATTCTTATTTGTAACTTTGGTGACCCCATGACCCCAAATAGGGTCACAGGGATCACAACCTTAAAAAACTATTTTCATCTTCTTCTCAAGTTCCAAAAGGTCTAGAGAGCTGAAATTATATGTGCAGACTCCTTGGCCAATGGGGATTCTAAATTGTAGATTTCGTGACCCCATGACCCCAAATAGGGTCACAGGGGTCACAACCTTAAGAACTTATTTTCATCATCATCTTTAGCTCCTAAAGGTCTATTGAGCTGAAAGACTGCATGTAGACTCCTTGGCCAATTGGGATTCTTAACTGTAGGTTTTGTGACCCCATGACCCCCAATAGGGTCACAAGGGTCACAATCTTAAAAACCTACTTTTCTCCATTAGATGACAGTCTATGGCAAATTTATTTCTCCTTGGATATTTTAGTGTGGACTTCTTTCACTGTCTGATATTGGCGATCTAGAAAGTGTTGAATAATAATATATTTCGTCGCCCTAGAAACAGAAGGTTCTATCTCCACTTTTCCTAGTTTTGAGTTATCACTGCTTGAAAGTTTGGCACCCAAGCTTTTTTGTTTTATATATGAAACTGAAAAGTCGTCAATCAATCACGCACAGAAATAAACTTTATTACAAGATAGTCCTCTTGCATGTTTTTTAACCTTAATTGTTATTGAGCCATGTTTGCTAGAAAATTGAGTCCACACCCAAATAACGCAAATTTTGATTTGGAATCATAGGGTTCTATGTCCTATTTACTGCCAAATAACCAAATCATACCAAATTATTTAAAAATTATTCATGTTATACTTTGTCTTAATAATTAATCATCTTTTTTAAATGGATTATTATACAAATATGTAGTATTCCTTTGAAATCTGATAATAATAAACATGGAACAGTAAAAATTCAGAATTTTAAAAAGAAACTTTTTATCAACAGTGAAAAAAATTCGAACTGTTTGGTTGAATATTCCAAAGTATTTCATCATCATAGATTTATATAGATGTTTTACCAGTTTATAAATTAAGAAATGATCAGAAATCATTTATAAAAATACGAAACAGGAATCCAGGGGGAAATGATACATAACGCCCATCAACAAAGGTTCTTTGCTTCCCGAAATGACTGATAACCTCTAACTAGGACAATGAACAACTTATAATGTTAACTGTGGACTACATGTAGGACTGCCGCGGCATGTTTTAGGTCTTTAAGACTTCCTCTTTGACCTTCACACAGTGTTTTACCTTCAAATTCACTCGTTTCAAAGAGCTGAAATTACCAAAATTTGAAATCTATAGTGTGAAAATGGCTGTTTCAGACCCTTGTGGTGTTTCAGATTCCTTTGTACTTTAATGAGACTTCATTCAGACATGAATATTTTGTTATTATTTTATAAACTATAATGAAAACACTGAAAAATAAAGACATTGACTTTGTAGCTCATTAGTCTTGCTTTAAGGTGACCCACCCTTAGTAGTGGCCCACAGGGTCACCAAATGTAAAATGTAGAATCCTCATTACCAAGGAGTCTGTATGTATGTAAAATGTATTAACGTTTTTGACCTTAAGCATCTGGAGAAGTTTTTTTAAGGCATAGCCTATGTTAACCCTTATCAAGCCCCACATGGTCACCTAAGGTTAAAAATTATAATGCTCACTGGTCAAGGATTGTGTACACAAAGTTTCAGCTTTTTAGACCTTATGATTCTGGAGAAGAAGTCGAAAATGCACAAAGTTTACTGGGCGAAAGAACGCCGGACAATATGCCATGCCCTAAGCCCTTTAGGTCTTTCAGGCCAGATGAGCTATAAATATATTATTTAAACCCCTACTCGATGTTGTCTTTAACTACAAACATTTTTACGATTATATATCAAATTTTAAAGTACTGAAGGACTTTCTTAATGTACCAAAATGAGGATATATATATAGCAATATTCAAGGACATGTTATGGACAGAATATTTTTAGTCGAGTTTTGTTTTGTGTACTTATTACATCTGCTTAACAACATATTATTTATAAATTTATTATCTGTAGCAGTTTTGAAACTGAAAGTCTCAAAGAAAAATAACCCTAAAAAAATGAAAAAAATCACCAGAAAATGTTTACTCCAATTATTTCCTCAAGAATCAACGTTCATATATATGATAATGAAATGTAGTAAATTTGTTGCACAATCATTGAAGAACAGGATGCGCCAACAGATTTATCATTTGACATTTCATAACATAAATGTAATCCTTTAAAAGTGACGCGTAAAAATCCTATTTCTTAAAAGGTAATTTTTAGCTCATCAGGACTGAAAGTCCAGATGGGCTTATGGCATGGCCCGTCGTCCAGCGTCCGTCCGTCGTCCGTCCGTCGTCCGTCCGTCCGTCCGTCGTCCGTCCGTCCGTCCGTAAACGTTTGACACTTTCGACTTCTCCTCATGAACCATACACATTAGAGAGCTGAAATTTTGTGAACAGGTATCTTAGCATATGGAGATTCTAATTTGTAACTTTGGTGACCCTGTGACCCCAAATAGGGTCACAGGGGTCACAACTTTAAAAACCTATTTTCATCTTCTTCTCCAGTTCCAGAAGGACTAGAGAGTTAAAAATGATATGTGCAGACTCCTTGGCCAATGGGGATTCTAATTTGTAACTTTGGTGACCCTGTGACCCCAAATAGGGTCACAGGTGTCACAACCTTGAAAACCTATTTTCATCTTCTTGTCCAGTTCCAAAAGGAGTAGAGAGTTAAAAATGATATGTGCAGACTCCTTGGACAATGGGGATTCTTATTTGTAACTTTGGTGACCCCATGACCCCAAATAGGGTCACAGGGATCACAACCTTAAAAAACTATTTTCATCTTCTTCTCAAGTTTCAAAAGGTCTAGAGAGCTGAAATTATATGTGCAGACTCCTTGGCCAATGGGGATTCTAAATTGTAGATTTCGTGACCCCATGACCCCAAATAGGGTCACAGGGGTCACAACCTTAAGAACTTATTTTCATCATCATCTTTAGCTCCTAAAGGTCTATTGAGCTGAAAGACTGCATGTAGACTCCTTGGCCAATTGGGATTCTTAACTGTAGGTTTTGTGACCCCATGACCCCCAATAGGGTCACAAGGGTCACAATCTTAAAAACCTACTTTTCTCCATTAGATGACAGTCTATGGCAAATTTATTTCTCCTTGGATATTTTAGTGTGGACTTCTTTCACTGTCTGATATTGGCGATCTAGAAAGTGTTGAATAATAATACATTTCGTCGCCCTAGAAACAGAAGGTTCTATCTCCACTTTTCCTAGTTTTGAGTTATCACTGCTTGAAAGTTTGGCACCCAAGCTTTTTTGTTTTATATATGAAACTGAAAAGTCGTCAATCAATCACGCACAGAAATAAACTTTATTACAAGATAGTCCTCTTGCATGTTTTTTAACCTTAATTGTTATTGAGCCATGTTTGCTAGAAAATTGAGTCCACACCCAAATAACGCAAATTTTGATTTGGAATCATAGGGTTCTATGTCCTATTTACTGCCAAATAACCAAATCATACCAAATTATTTAAAAATTATTCATGTTATACTTTGTCTTAATAATTAATCATCTTTTTTAAATGGATTATTATACAAATATGTAGTATTCCTTTGAAATCTGATAATAATAAACATGGAACAGTAAAAATTCAGAATTTTAAAAAGAAACTTTTTATCAACAGTGAAAAAAATTCGAACTGTTTGGTTGAATATTCCAAAGTATTTCATCATCATAGATTTATATAGATGTTTTACCAGTTTATAAATTAAGAAATGATCAGGAATCATTTATAAAAATACGAAACAGGAATCCAGGGGGAAATGATACATAACGCCCATCAACAAAGGTTCTTTGCTTCCCGAAATGACTGATAACCTCTAACTAGGACAATGAACAACTTATAATGTTAACTGTGGACTACATGTAGGACTGCCGCGGCATGTTTTAGGTCTTTAAGACTTCCTCTTTGACCTTCACACAGTGTTTTACCTTCAAATTCACTCGTTTCAAAGAGCTGAAATTACCAAAATTTGAAATCTATAATGTGAAAATGGCTGTTTCAGACCCTTGTGGTGTTTCAGATTCCTTTGTACTTTAATGAGACTTCATTCAGACATGAATATTTTGTTATTATTTTATAAACTATTATGAAAACACTGAAAAATAAAGACATTGACTTTGTAGCTCATTAGTCTTGCTTTAAGGTGACCCACCCTTAGTAGTGGCCCACAGGGTCACCAAATGTAAAATGTAGAATCCTCATTACCAAGGAGTCTGTATGTATGTAAAATGTATTAACGTTTTTGACCTTAAGCATCTGGAGAAGTTTTTTTAAGGCATAGCCTATGTTAACCCTTATCAAGCCCCACATGGTCACCTAAGGTTAAAAATTATAATGCTCACTGGTCAAGGATTGTGTACACAAAGTTTCAGCTTTTTAGACCTTATGATTCTGGAGAAGAAGTCGAAAATGCACAAAGTTTACTGGGCGAAAGAACGCCGGACAATATGCCATGCCATAAGCCCTTTAGGTCTTTCAGGCCAGATGAGCTATAAATATATTATTTAAACCCCTACTCGATGTTGTCTTTAACTACAAACATTTTTACGATTATATATCAAATTTTAAAGTACTGAAGGACTTTCTAAATGTGCCAAAATGAGGATATATATATAGCAATATTCAAGGACATGTTATGGACAGAATATTTTTAGTCGAGTTTTGTTTTGTGTACTTATTACATCTGCTTAACAACATATTATTTATAAATTTATTATCTGTAGCAGTTTTGAAACTGAAAGTCTCAAAGAAAAATAACCCTAAAAAAATGAAAAAAATCACCAGAAAATGTTTACTCCAATTATTTCCTCAAGAATCAACGTTCATATATATGATAATGAAATGTAGTAAATTTGTTGCACAATCATTGAAGAACAGGATGCGCCAACAGATTTATCATTTGACATATCATAACATAAATGTAATCCTTTAAAAGTGACGCGTAAAAATCCTATTTCTTAAAAGGTAATTTTTAGCTCATCAGGACTGAAAGTCCAGATGGGCTTATGGCATGGCCCGTCGTCCAGCGTCCGTCCGTCGTCCGTCCGTCGTCCGTCCGTCCGTCCGTCCATAAACGTTTGACACTTTCGACTTCTCCTCATGAACCATACACATTAGAGAGCTGAAATTTTGTGAACAGGTATCTTAGCATATGGAGATTCTAATTTGTAACTTTGGTGACCCTGTGACCCCAAATAGGGTCACTGGGGTCACAACTTTAAAAACCTATTTTCATCTTCTTCTCCAGTTCCAGAAGGACTAGAGAGTTAAAAATGATATGTGCAGACTCCTTGGCCAATGGGGATTCTAATTTGTAACTTTGGTGACCCTGTGACCCCAAATAGGGTCACAGGTGTCACAACCTTAAAAACCTATTTTCATCTTCTTGTCCAGTTCTAAAAGGAATAGAGAGTTGAAAGTGATATGTGCAGACTCCTTGGCCAATGGGGATTCTAATTTGTAACTTTGGTGACCCTGTGACCCCAAATAGGGTCACAGGTGTCACAACCTTGAAAACCTATTTTCATCTTCTTGTCCAGTTCCAAAAGGAGTAGAGAGTTAAAAATGATATGTGCAGACTCCTTGGACAATGGGGATTCTAATTTGTAACTTTGGTGACCCTGTGACCCCAAATAGGGTCACAGAGTCACAACCTAAAAAACCTATTTTCATCTTCTTCTCCAGTTCTAAAAGGACTAGAGAGTTAAAAATGATATGTGCAGACTCCTTGGCCAATGGGGATTCTAAATGGTAGATTTCGTGACCCCATGACCCCAAATAGGGTCACAGGGTCACAACCTTAAAAACCTATTTTCATCTTCTTCTCCAGTTCTAAAAGGACTAGAGAGTTAAAAATGATATGTGCAGACTCCTTGGCCAAAAGGGATTCTTAATTGTAGATTTCGTGACCCCATGACCCCAAATAGGGTCACAGGGGTCACAACCTTAAAAACCAATTCTTATCTTCTTCTCCAGTTTTAAAAGGAGTAGAGAGTTAAAAATGATATGTGCAGACTCCTTGGCCAATGGGGATTCTAAATTGTAGATTTTGTGACCCCATGACCTCAAATAGGGTCACAGGGGTCACAACCTTAAAAACTTATTTTCATCATCATCTTTAGCTCCAAAGGTCTATTGAGCTGAAAGACTGCATGTAGACTCCTTGGCCAATTGGGATTCTAAACTGTAGGTTTCGTAACCCCATGATCCCAAATAGGGTCACAGGGGTCACAATCTTAAAAACCTACTTTTCTCCATTAGATGACAGTCTATGGCAAATTTATTTCTCCTTGGATATTTTAGTGTGGACTTCTTTCACTGTCTGTTATTGGCGATCTAGAAAGTGTTGAATAGTAATAAATCATTTGGGTAAGGAAATTTATTCCGAAATCGTTACATTTGTTTTGTAATTAGCAGCCCTGTCTAAGGACTGGGCTGCTATCAGTTTTTGTGAAGTTTCCATCGCCGCCCCGGCCGCCGCACTCGTACTACTAGCTATAACTTTTTTCCACTAAGCTATCCAGAACTGTTATTCATACCTTACTACGTATACCTTGGGGGAACGATTTTGACACGTTCACTTTCAAGGTCAAAGGTCAAGGTCACGAGATTTGTATTCACTCTAAGAATTCCTTGTAAACGTGATAACTTGCAAAAGTTTTTGTGCTATGAAGCTCTAACTTGGTATATATCATCCTTGGAAAAGTAAAAGATTTTGAAAAGGTTTTGGCTACAATCCGTCAAAGGTCAAGGTCACAGCAAGGTCATGACGTAAGCATGTTTTAGCGAAAATGCTTTATTTTAACTATGAACACTTTTAATCAATACATGATTGTTATACTCAACAAAAAGTGTTCAATGATTGTGTGACCTTGAAGGTCAAAGGTCAAGGTCATGAGAAATGAGTTATTACAAAATGCACTAAATTTGGGTATAACTTTATCCCATTTAGCTTTTCAGAACTCATGAACATGTCTAAATGTTAATACTTCCAGGGAATCTTTATGACATGTTCACTTTCAAGTTCAAAGGTCAATGTCACGAGTTATAAAATCACCGCAAAATTCTTTGTAAACGCGATAACTTGAAAAGTTTTTGTGCTATGAAGCTCTCACTTGGTATATATCATCCTTGGAAAAGTAAAATATTTTGAAAAGGTTTCTGCTACAATCCGTCAAAGGTCAAGGTCACAGCAAGGTCATGACTTAAGCATGGTTTAGCGAAAATGTTTAATTTTTACTACGATCACTTTTAATCAATACATGATTGTTATACTCAATAAAAAGTGTTCAATTATTGTGTGACCTTGAAGGTCAACGGTCAAGGTCATGAGATATGAGTTATTGCAATTCCTTGTAAACACAATAACTTGAAAAATGTTTATGCTATGAAGTTTAGATTTTGTATATATTATCTCTTGAGAAGTACAAAATTTTCAAAAAGTTTTGGGTACGAACTGTCGAAGGTCAAGGTCTCAGCAAGGTCAACATATATGGAGAAAATGGATTAATTTAATTTTCAACACTTTATTTCATTACAATAATGTTATACTCAATGAAATGTGTTCATTGATTGTGTGACCTTGAGTGTCAAAGGTCAAGGTCATGAGAAAATTCCTAATTTGGTGAGGCCTGTAAAAGGCGGAACAGGGTAAGGCGAAACCCCAAGTTCCGGGGCTGCTCTGCTTTTGCGGTATCCCGCAAACGCTAATCTAGTTTTTTTATAGGTTTTCTTGCAATAGGTAACATCAGTTTCATTTTTAGCTCATCTGCCCTGTATAAAGCAAACTTGATATGATGCCTGATGAGCTACAGAGCCAATGGCTCTATTTTTAGCTCATCAGGACTGAAAGTCCAGATTTACAAGAGAGTCACAACTTTAAAAACCTATTTTCATCTTCTTCTCCAGTTCCAGAAGGACTAGAGAGTTAAAAATGATATGTGCAGACTCCTTGGCCAATGGGGATTCCAATTTGTAACTTTTGTGACCCTGTGACCCCAAATAGGGTCACAGGGGTCACAACCTTAAATACCTATTTTCATCTTCTTCTCCAGTTCCAAAAGGAGTAGAGAGTTAAAAATTATATGTGCAGACTCCTTAGACAATGGAGATTCTAATTTGTAACTTTGGTGACCCTGTGACCCCAAATAGGGTCACAGGGGTCACAACTTTAAAAACCTATTTTCATCTTCTTCTCCAGTTCCAGAAGGACTAGAGAGTTAAAAATTATATGTGCAGACTCCTTGGCCAATGGGGATTCCAATTTGTAACTTTGGTGACCCTGTGACCCCAAATAGAGTCACAAGGGTCACAACCTTAAATACCTGTTTTCATCTTCTTCTCCAGTTCCAAAAGGACTAGAGAGTTAAAAATTATATGTGCAGACTCCTTGGCCAATGGGAATTCCAATTTGTAACTTTGGTGACCCTGTGACCCCAAATAGGGTCACAGGGGTCACAACCTTAAATACCTATTTTCATCTTCTTCTCCAGTTCCAAAAGGAGTAGAGAGTTAAAAATTATATGTGCAGACTCCTTAGACAATGGAGATTCTAATTTGTAACTTTGGTGACCCTGTGACCCCAAATAGGGTCACAGGGGTCACAACTTTAAAAACCTATTTTCATCTTCTTCTCCAGTTCCAGAAGGACTAGAGAGTTAAAAATTATATGTGCAGACTCCTTGGACAATGGGGATTCTAATTTGTAACTTTGGTGACCCTGTGACCCCAAATAGGGTCACAGGGGTCACAACCTTAAAAACCTATTTTCATCTTCTTCTCCAGTTCCAGAAGGACTAGAGAGTTAAAAATGATATGTGCAGACTCCTTGGCCAATGGGGATTCCAATTTGTAACTTTGGTGACCCTGTGACCCCAAATAGGGTCACAGGGGTCACAACCTTAAATACCTATTTTCATCTTCTTCTCCAGTTCCAAAAGGAGTAAAGAGTTAAAAATTATATGTGCAGACTCCTTAGACAATGGAGATTCTAATTTGTAACTTTGGTGACCCTGTGACCCCAAATAGGGTCACAGGGGTCACAACTTTAAAAACCTATTTTCATCTTCTTCTCCAGTTCCAGAAGGACTAGAGAGTTAAAAATTATATGTGCAGACTCCTTGGCCAATGGGGATACCAATTTGTAACTTTGGTGACCCTGTGACCCCAAATAGAGTCACAAGGGTCACAACCTTAAATACCTATTTTCATCTTCTTCTCCAGTTCCAAAAGGACTAGAGAGTTAAAAATGATATGTGCAGACTCCTTGGCCAATGGGGATTCCAATTTGTAACTTTGGTGACCCTGTGACCCCAAATAGGGTCACAGGGGTCACAACCTTAAATACCTATTTTCATCTTCTTCTCCAGTTCCAAAAGGAGTAGAGAGTTAAAAATGATATGTGCAGACTCCTTGGACAATGGGGATTCTAATTTGTAACTTTGGTGACCCTGTGACCCCAAATAGGGTCACAGGGGTCACAACCTTAAAAACCTATTTTCATCTTCTTCTCCAGTTCTAAAAGGACTAGAGAGTTAAAAACGATATGTGCAGACTCCTTGGCCAATGGGGATTCTAAATTGTAGATTTCGTGACTCCATGACCCCAAATAGGGTCACAGGGGTCACAACCTTAAAAACCTATTTCATCTTCTTCTCCAGTTCTAAAAGGACTAGAGAGTTGATAGTGATATGTGCAGACTCCTTGGACAATGGGGATTCTAATTTGTAACTTTGGTGAATCTGTGACCCCAAATAGGGTCACAGGGGTCACAACCTTAAAAACCTATTTTCATCTTCTTCTCCAGTTCTAAAAGGTCTAGAGAGCTGAAATTATATGTGCAGACTCCTTGGCCAATGGGGATTCTAAATTGTAGATTTCGTGACCCCATGTGCCCAAATAGGGTCACAGGGGTCACAACCTAAAAAACCTATTTTCATCATCTTTAGCTCCTAAAGGTCTATTGAGCTGAAAGACTGCATGTAGACTCCTTGGCCAATTGGGATTCTAAACTGTAGGTTTTTGTGACCCCATGACCCCAAATAGGGTCACAAGGGTCACAATCTTAAAAACCTATTTTTCTCCATTAGATGACAGTCTATGGCAAATTTATTTCTCCTTGGATATTTTAGTGTGGACTTCTTTCAGTGTCTGATTTTGGCGATCTAAAAAGTGTTGAATAATAATACATTTGTTTTGTAATATTTTTATAGGTTTTCTTGCAATAGGTAACATCAGTGTCATTTTTAGCTCATCTTGCCTGTATAAAGCAAACTTGATATGATGCCTGATGAGCTACAGAGCCAATGGCTCTATTTTTTAAATTGCAGTAGCTCAAAAACCGCTAAAAATAAATGTCTATGAGGGTACTATCGATTGAACAGCATTAATTTAGTTTTCATATGAGCTATGGCATGCGCCTGTATGTATTTCAGTTAGTGAGAAGAAGATTTTCAAAGACGCGTACCGTCAGAGACGTAAACAAACCCCACTTTTTCGAATAAAGCCAAAAATCTATTATTCACTCATCAGTCTAAATTCAAGAATCCATCAACTGAGGAATCTATAATCAATTACAGGACGTTTGTGATGATATTCCATTTGTGTGACCCATTGTTATTGTAATATTAATTTGTATTAGCCTGGAATTCTAACCTTCAACTTTTTGGAATCATAGTGTTCTATCTCCATTTATTTGTTAAAAATGATAGTTTATTCCTGATAAATACTTGAAAGTTTATGAAAGACACAATTTGTAAAAATAAATGTTATACACATATTGAGGTAAGTTTCTTTTACTGTATTTAACTTGTATTTTGTGAAAATATCATTAAAATTACTCATGACTATGCAATGCTTCCTTTGGGATCTTCAGGATCATAAGGTTATATATCCATGTGACTTGAAACCACAGGGTTCTATCTCCAAGTCACATGATCTTGTTAAGAGCCTTGATTGGATGTGGACATAGAACCTTCTGTTTCTGAGGGACATTTTAATTTTTGGACATAGAACCATATAATTTTTTGAAAAATGAGCTTTAGATTAAAGATATGGACTTGAAATTGTTATTTAATCTTGCAGAAAAGCTTATAATAAACAAAAAAATGAAAACATCAATTTTCACGAAAAATGGACATAGAACCTTCTGTTTCTCAGGCGACGATTTGTAATTTTTTTTATAGGTTTTCTTGCAATAGGTAACATCAGTTTCATTTTGAGCTCATCTTGCCTGTATAAAGCAAACTTGATATGATGCCTGATGAGCTACAGAGCCAATGGCTCTATTTTTATTTTTAAACATAATGGAGTTGCATATCCGATATATTTTGAATCTTAACAATATTCGTGTCGTGCTTCGCCTCGTAGTCTATAATAAGACATGGTTAATGTTGTGGAGTATATATCTCACTGTCGTGTTATAAGACGTGGTGTTTCATGCTTGTACCATTACATTTCTGCTCAGTGCTCCTTCGATATTCGAGTTAACCGGGTACCCTGTGTGGTGTCGGGGAGGGTTACCTTATACCCTGGGATAGAATAACACTTCGGTTTATTGGCGGCACAGAAAAGCTGACGTCAATATGCCTGTCGTAAAAGGCGACTAAATATTTGGTGTTAATCAAGACAAAAATGTAAAATAAAAGAAAATAAGATAAAAATTTATACAATTTTTCGTGGGAATAGCGCATTGACGGCCTCAGATAAGAATAACGTCAATTCGCTTTTTGTAGGAGGCGACTATTTTTCTTTGGGTTTCTTTCGTATAAACAAAAGAGTAATAATACTAATAATGATAATGATAATTAATAGTGTTATTATTGTTGATAATATTATTAGTATTTATAATAATTGTATTGTTAATAGTAATGATTAAGGATAATAATAGTAATGTTAATTTTTATAATAACGCTATCGTTCAGATATGTATTGTTGTTTAAAAAGGTGATCATCTATGTTGGTGTCACAAATTGTCTTTCAAATGTACATAAATTACCAAATGGGTTTCGTAGGTTGATTGTGATTTTTTTTAAAGTGAGCGATTGTCACCTTTTATACTTTGTAATGATCGTACGTCATGCTTGTTCATCGAATACACTTTTTCTAATGTGATGTCCCCAGTATATAAGAAAAAAATGAATAGTACAGAAACGTGTCTTTTTATGGTTTTAAGTTCTGCATAAGAAGCAGCTGGAGATTCGGAGGGACATTTACACTGTATTCATGGTCTTATTGTTTTATGGATGTCGTTGTATCCTATATTGGAACACACAAAAAATGTATAAATATTGTAATAGGTTTATGTGTACAATGCAAACACAAAATTCTTATTATTATCACATATTCTTATCTATGAACTTGACGGATGAGTTTTCTAAGCTTTTCCGGCATAGTTCATCGTATTTTTTTTTAACCAAGCCTTCTTCACTGATGTGTTTAATACACACAATAAAACAAATATAAATCTATATCCAATACTGTTTGACTCTATCATATAATAATACCTGTGCGGTATTGTTTCCTTTGGATATTCTTGCATCAGACGATTATTTTGTGTGTCTGTGGTAAATCATGATTAATATCATGAAAGTGCATAGTGCTGAGGATAATCATTTTCTAAGGACCTTTTACTCATGGAGCATTCATTCTTCTTCTTCTCAGCGTTATACGTGCGTAGGCACGAAATGAGGGCATTTCTTTTTATAGAGCACTTCACACCGTCCGAGAAGTACTTAGTCTCCTCGGACTTAGTCTCGGTTATGTATTGTTACACGTGGATGTTATTTATGTGCTATATAGTTGACGTTGGTCTGACATACTTTCTCAAGTGTTATAGATGCTGTTGGCTGAGGATGTCCGGCCGGCGGTCCAGTGTCTTATGATTGGCTATCCTGGCAATAATGGTTGCACGGTGGGCAACTCATCCTTTCCATGACTACACATCTGCGGGACTTTTTTTTGTTTTCGTCGTTTGGGGCGGACAGAAGTGTCCACCTTGAATCGTCGTGCCGACAGAGTGTCAGCCTAGTATATAGTGCAAACGTACGTCAGGAGACGTTTGTGTCGTGAACTTGAACTGAGATGTGCAACCAAGAGTTGGACTTTTGTGACAGCAGATGTTGACATTATAATGAAGTGACTTTGCACTTATTAATGCCAGTGGGATAGTGTGCGATGTGTCCCCGTATACAGACTGTATGAACGAGAGGTGGACTTTCCGCATGAGGCAGTGCTTTGCGCACCTGGACGGAACCGGACGGCACTTCGAACTTTAAACAATTGTGTACTCAGTGCCAAAGAGAGCAGCTTACACGTGATTCAATTATGAACTTTAACGTGATTCAATTATGAACTCTAACGGTGTTGAGTCGATATGGACTTATTACATTGTTGTTGTTATTGTTTTTTTTCAGGGTAAGAGTTTAATGTGTTTGCATTGTCAAGCAATATAGGGTAGCCGTATCACTATTCCGAAACAGAAAAAGGTTATAGACATGTATAACCTTGACTCTTGAGTTAAGTTGGTTAAGGTGGACATTGATCTACTTTCAGGTTACCCTGTACTACTTTGGATTAGTTGTTCTAATATATACCTAGCTCCATCCTATAGTTCGTCGAGGTCGACTCAGATTTTAAGGGGGGAGGTGTTATGTGGAGATAGAAAGGAGACAATGTATACATATGTTTTGTAGAGTTATGAATGTTACGAGAATTTAGATAATGGGTTATACAAGGAAAGTGGACATAGAAATAAATGGCAAAATACATTTGCAGTTATTACACAAAGACTGGCGGATATAATTAATGGCCTGTCAGTCGAACAAGGAGTTTAGGGACAGATTTAAGGTGTAGTACGACTCGGTATATTTTGCGTAATGATTAACTTTAGTATGGCACGTAATATTAAGAAGATAAGTAGATTGCCGGATCGACAAGAGTCATGTAGATGGTCAGAAGCAATAAATAATAATTAAAAGATAGCATAAAGGCAAAAGGGCGGAGAAGTATTGATTAGTAGGGAACTTAGAAATATGTAAATGTGACCTATGAACTGTGCAGGGATTGGTAGGTTACAGTACCTCCTGTTAGAATGATTGACGGGACAAGTGTTTTAAGTTAGGAAGGTTGAGATGGGAGAACAGTCTGGGGTTACGGAGAGACCAGAGGCCGGGAAAGGAAGCAGACGCCGTTAGCCTGGGGACCCGACTCAAGATGCAGGACATAGGACGGGTGAATATGTTAGGTGTAATTGATTAATGGAGCTAGGGTAAGCATAGGTTAAGGATAGGGTTAGGAGAGTGATTACTAAGATCATGAGATGGATGTAACAGTGAATGTTGTTAATAAAATTGTAAAATGTTATTTGGCGTAATTTTTGTTAGCAACAGAGTAACCTCTGAGCAGCAAGCGAGTTCCCCTGGGCACTAAACAGTGCGGCATGTAGAAAGGTAATTTGCGAAAACACAACGGATATTTTAAAAAATTTACTCTGATGTTAGGTGAAGTGTTAGCCAAATTTTAAACATTTCTAACCTGACAGTTAACCGATTCAGTTTCAGCAGGTCTGAATGTTGACCTTTTGCAGCATTTTGAACATTTGACTCGAATTTTAAGAAATCGAATTTTGAAAAATAAGTCTCATATTTTCTTTTACATCATGCAATTATTCTAAATTTTGCGCGAGAGACAAAATGATCCAAAATTAGAATGAATAAAGGTTATTATACACATTGATAATGGAAGATCCTTTGTCAGTTCCGTTGAACCTACCGGGTGCCCGGCTTCGGATACACTAGGACCTGCTGTATGATATGTGCTATGACTACGAACTGCTGTAAGATATGTGCTATGACTACGAACTGCTGTAAGATCTGTGCTATGACTACGAACTGCTGTAAGATCTGTGCTATGACTACGAACTGCTGTAAGATATGTGCTATGACTACGAACTGCTGTAAGATCTGTGCTATGACTACGAACTGCTGTAAGATATGTGCTATGACTACGAACTGCTGTAAGATATGTGCTATGACTACGAACTGCTGTAAGATCTGTGCTATGACTACGAACTGCTGTAAGATCTGTGCTATGGACCTGCTGTTAGATCTGTGCTATAGCTAGAACCGTCTGTAAGATCTGTGCTATGACTAGGAAGTGCTGTTAGATCTGTGCTATAACAAGGACCTGTTGTATGATCTGTGCTATGACTAGGACCTGCTGTATGATCTGTGCTATGACTAGGAAGTGCTGTTAGATCTGAGCTATAACTAGGACCTGCTGTATGATCTCTGCTTTGGCTAGGGCCTACTGTATGATCTGTGCTAAGACTAGGACCTGCTGTATGATCTGTGCTATGACTAGGACCTGCTGTTAGATCTGTGCTATGACTAGGACCAGCTGTTAGATCTGTGCTATGACTAGGACCTGCTGTATGATCTGTGCTATGACTAGGAAGTGCTGTTAGATATGTGCTATGACTAGGACCTGCTGTTAGATCTGTGCTATGACGAGTGCCTGCTGTATGATCTGTGCTATGACTAGGGCCTACTGTATGATCTGTGCTATGACTAGGACCTGGTGTAAGATTTGTGCTATGGCTAGGGCATGCTGTAAGATCTGTGCTATGACTAGGACCTACTGTTAGATCTGTGCTATGACTAGGACCTGCTGTTAGATCTGTGCTATGACTAGTGCCTGCTGTATGATCTGTGCTATGACTAGGGCCTACTGTATGATCTGTGCTATGACTAGTGCCTGCTGTAAGATCTGTGCTATGACTAGGACCTACTGTATGATCTGTGCTATGACTAGGACCTGCTGTTAGATCTGTGCTATGACTAGTGCCTGCTGTATGATCTGTGCTATGACTAGGGCCTACTGTATGATCTGTGCTATGACTAGGACCTGCTGTATGATCTGTGCTATGACTAGGAAGTGCTGTTAGATCTGAGCTATAACTAGGACCTGCTGTATGATCTCTGCTTTGGCTAGGGCCTACTGTATGATCTGTGCTATGGCTAGGGCATGCTGTAAGATCTGTGCTATGACTAGGACCTACTGTAATATCTGTGCTATGGCTAGGGCCTGCTGTATGATCTGTGCTATGACTAGGGCCTACTGTATGATCTGTGCTATAGCTAGGACCTGGTGTATGATCTGTGCTATGACTAGGACCTTCTGTAAGATCTGTGCTATGACTAGGACCTGCTGTATGATCTGTGCTATGGCTAGGAACTGCTGTAAGATATGTGATATGTCTAGGGCCTGCTGAAATCTGTGCTATAGCTAGGGCCTGCTGTAAGGTCTGTGCTATAGCTAGGACCTGCTGTATAATCTGTGCTATAGCTAGAACCTGCTGTATGATCTGTGCTATGGCTAGAACCTGCTGTATGATCTGTGCTTTGACTAGGGCATGCTGTAAGATCTGTGCTATAGCTAGAACCTGCTGTATGAGCTGTGCTTTGACTAGGACCTGCTGTAAGATCTGTGCTATGACTAGGACCTGCTGTATGATCTGTGCTATGGCTAGGAACTGCTGTAAGATATGTGATATGTCTAGGGCCTGCTGAAATCTGTGCTATAGCTAGTGCCTGCTGTAAGATCTGTGCTATAGCTAGGACCTGCTGTATGATCTGTGCTATAGCTAGTGCCTGCTGTAAGATCTGTGCTATAGCTAGAACCTGCTGTAAGATCTGTGCCATGGCTAGGACCTTCTGTATGATCTGTGCCATGGCTAGGGCCTGCTGTATGATCTGTGCTATAGCTAGGGCCTGCTGTATGATCTGTGCTATAGCTAGTGCCTGCTGTATGATCTGTGCTATAGCTAGAACCTGCTGTAAGATCTGTGCCATGGCTAGGGCCTGCTGTATGATCTGTGCTATAGCTAGGGCCTGCTGTATGATCTGTGCTATAGCTAGTGCCTGCTGTATGATCTGTGCTATGGCTAGTGCCTGCTGTATGATCTGTGCTATAGCTAGTGCCTGCTGTAAGATCTGTGCTATAGCTAGGACCTGCTGTAAGATCTGTGCTATAGCTAGTGCCTGGTGTATGATCTGTGCTATAGCTAGTGCCTGCTGTAAGATCTGTGCTATAGCTAGAACCTGCTGTAAGATCTGTGCCATGGCTAGGACCTTCTGTATGATCTGTGCCATGGCTAGGGCCTGCTGTATGATCTGTGCTATAGCTAGGGCCTGCTGTATGATCTGTGCTATAGCTAGTGCCTGCTGTAAGATCTGTGCTATAGCTAGAACCTGCTGTAAGATCTGTGCCATGGCTAGGACCTTCTGTATGATCTGTGCCATGGCTAGGGCCTGCTGTATGATCTGTGCTATAGCTAGGGCCTGCTGTATGATCTGTGCTATAGCTAGTGCCTGCTGTATGATCTGTGCTATAGCTAGGGCCTGCTGTATGATCTGTGCTATAGCTAGGGCCTGCTGTATGATCTGTGCTATAGCTAGTGCCTGCTGTAAGATCTGTGCTATAGCTAGGACCTGCTGTAAGATCTGTGCTATAGCTAGTGCCTGGTGTATGATCTGTGCTATAGCTAGTGCCTGCTGTAAGATCTGTGCTATAGCTAGAACCTGCTGTAAGATCTGTGCCATGGCTAGGACCTTCTGTATGATCTGTGCCATGGCTAGGGCCTGCTGTATGATCTGTGCTATAGCTAGGGCCTGCTGTATGATCTGTGCTATAGCTAGTGCCTGCTGTAAGATCTGTGCTATAGCTAGAACCTGCTGTAAGATCTGTGCCATGGCTAGGACCTTCTGTATGATCTGTGCCATGGCTAGGGCCTGCTGTATGATCTGTGCTATAGCTAGGGCCTGCTGTATGATCTGTGCTATAGCTAGTGCCTGCTGTATGATCTGTGCTATAGCTAGGGCCTGCTGTATGATCTGTGCTATAGCTAGGGCCTGCTGTATGATCTGTGCTATAGCTAGGGCCTGCTGTATGATCTGTGCTATAGCTAGGGCCTGCTGTATGATCTGTGCTATAGCTAGTGCCTGCTGTAAGATCTGTGCTATAGCTAGAACCTGCTGTAAGATCTGTGCCATGGCTAGGACCTTCTGTATGATCTGTGCCATGGCTAGGGCCTGCTGTATGATCTGTGCTATAGCTAGGGCCTGCTGTATGATCTGTGCTATAGCTAGTGCCTGCTGTATGATCTGTGCTATAGCTAGTGCCTGCTGTAAGATCTGTGCTATAGCTAGTGCCTGCTGTAAGATCTGTGCTATAGCTAGTGCCTGCTGTATGATCTGTGCTATAGCTAGGGCCTGCTGTAAGATCTGTGCTATAGCTAGGGCCTGCTGTATGATCTGTGCTATAGCTAGTGCCTGCTGTATGATCTGTGCTATAGCTAGGGCCTGCTGTATGATCTGTGCTATAGCTAGTGCCTGCTGTATGATCTGTGCTATAGCTAGGGCCTGCTGTATGATCTGTGCTATAGCTAGGGCCTGCTGTAAGATCTGTGCTATAGCTAGGGCCTGCTGTAAGATCTGTGCTATGGCTAGTGCCTGCTGTATGATCTGTGCTATAGCTAGGGCCTGCTGTATGATCTGTGCTATAGCTAGTGCCTGCTGTATGATCTGTGCTATGGCTAGTGCCTGCTGTATGATCTGTGCTATAGCTAGTGCCTGCTGTAAGATCTGTGCTATAGCTAGGACCTGCTGTAAGATCTGTGCTATAGCTAGTGCCTGGTGTATGATCTGTGCTATAGCTAGAACCTGCTGTAAGATCTGTGCTATAGCTAGTGCCTGGTGTATGATCTGTGCTATAGCTAGGACCTGCTGTAAGATCTGTGCTATAGCTAGTGCCTGCTGTAAGATCTGTGCTATAGCTAGGACCTGCTGTAAGATCTGTGCTATAGCTAGTGCCTGGTGTATGATCTGTGCTATAGCTAGTGCCTGCTGTAAGATCTGTGCTATAGCTAGGACCTGCTGTAAGATCTGTGCTATAGCTAGTGCCTGGTGTATGATCTGTGCTATAGCTAGTGCCTGCTGTAAGATCTGTGCTATAGCTAGAACCTGCTGTAAGATCTGTGCCATGGCTAGGACCTTCTGTATGATCTGTGCCATGGCTAGGGCCTGCTGTATGATCTGTGCTATAGCTAGGGCCTGCTGTATGATCTGTGCTATAGCTAGTGCCTGCTGTAAGATCTGTGCTATAGCTAGAACCTGCTGTAAGATCTGTGCCATGGCTAGGACCTTCTGTATGATCTGTGCCATGGCTAGGGCCTGCTGTATGATCTGTGCTATAGCTAGGGCCTGCTGTATGATCTGTGCTATAGCTAGTGCCTGCTGTATGATCTGTGCTATAGCTAGGGCCTGCTGTATGATCTGTGCTATAGCTAGGGCCTGCTGTATGATCTGTGCTATAGCTAGGGCCTGCTGTATGATCTGTGCTATAGCTAGTGCCTGCTGTATGATCTGTGCTATAGCTAGGGCCTGCTGTAAGATCTGTGCTATAGCTAGTGCCTGCTGTAAGATCTGTGCTATAGCTAGGACCTGCTGTATGATCTGTGCTATAGCTAGGGCCTGCTGTATGATCTGTGCTATAGCTAGTGCCTGCTGTATGATCTGTGCTATAGCTAGGGCCTGCTGTATGATCTGTGCTATGGCTAGTGCCTGCTGTAAGATCTGTGCTATAGCTAGGGCCTGCTGTATGATCTGTGCTATAGCTAGTGCCTGCTGTATGATCTGTGCTATAGCTAGGGCCTGCTGTATGATCTGTGCTATAGCTAGTGCCTGCTGTATGATCTGTGCTATAGCTAGGGCCTGCTGTATGATCTGTGCTATAGCTAGGGCCTGCTGTAAGATCTGTGCTATAGCTAGGGCCTGCTGTAAGATCTGTGCTATGGCTAGTGCCTGCTGTATGATCTGTGCTCAACCCATTCCAGCATCATCGTGCCAAACGTTTTGAGTTTTGAGTTTTAGCGGTGGATGAAGACACATCCTTTTTCTCATCACATGTATACATAAAGATGATGCCCAAAATACTACAGGAACACAGGAAAGGGATTGATGTAACACCGGCTCTAAGAAAAACGTAAATAACTTGATAATTTTAATTTCGACTTAACTTTTTCAGAAAAAAAGTGTTCAAATAAATATTGCAGAAGGAAGAACATCTTTATTTTTCAAATATCGATCTACTGTCTATCTTTAGGAATGCCTAAATTGTTTCTTGCATGTCACATGCCTGTCCTTAATTTAGATAAGGACAATATTTTTGGATGACAACTTCTTTATTCAGAGAGTACAACGTTTTGATACAGATTCTTGTATCGTTATTAAGCACCATGCTTACAAGGATTTGTATCGAAACGTCGCACTCTATGATTAAAGACGTTGTCATCCATAAATATTGTCCTTAACTAACTTTCAACTTCTTTAATGCAACTCAAAGAAGTGCCCTTAATTAAATTAATTTTTGTAAAAGTTTGTTCACCTGCTTGTGATCTTAGTGCAAATATCTTGTAATTTGAGTTTCGTTTTGACGTTCATAAAATAACTCCAGGACCACTTACAGAAGATCAGCAATTGCCCATGTGTAAAGTAACGATTTCGGGATCGTCTTGTCACTGGTGCTGAATGTCGATATTTGGGGTCATATTTGTGAAATTCGGATTTTCTTAAATTTCGATTAAAAGCATACATGTAAATTTTGTTGAAAAAAATATGCACAGTTACGATGCCTTAGCGCAAAAGAACACATATATATGAATAAGATCTAAAGCTGTTGATCACTTATGAAGGATTCTGTAGAGCAAAATAGAAATCAGTGTTTTCGAAATTTTGACCCCTGGTCACTTCAATGACCTGCCAAATTTGTTACAGCTATATACCAGGTATATGTCAACGCAAACTGAATCTTTACTAATGTAGTGAAGTGTCATCATTATCGGTTTCGTTTTCACAATGATATGATGTCTCAAAGACGTTACAAATTACATGATATTTGCACTAGAATACGAAGGTAAGTGAACAAACTTAAGATACGCAGCTGTAGTTTACACTAAATACATTGCAATATACATCTTCAGCTGATAAAGAACAAAATATATTGAAACCCATCTTTTTGGTTTATTTCCCTCCCGATACAATGTGAATTCGTAAAATATCATCTCCATTCAAAATACATATATAAAACAACAGCATACATACCAAACTATGGCTCAACATCTTGCATCCGTGACAATATAAACAAAACCTAAGATGTTCATAAAAACCGCATGAAATTTGGCACTGGACCTAGAAGGTACTTGAGACTAGTGCAAAGTATAAACGGAATAGTTTTCTCAAAATCACCGGATTATGATAAAATAAAATGACAATTTTAAAACAGAATATTTTAAGGTTATAACAAAATCATTGTGTATGTAACCCTGCAACTCTCCAAATAGTTTACAAACATAAACAGAATCTGTTTTATCTTATATATGCAACAAGTATGATAAATTATGTTCTTAAAACTTGAACAAATACGGACATGAGTAAATTAACATAAATATATGAAATCTCTCCTATAAGGGTACATAATGATATATTCCCCCTCACTATCTATGTCTGTCTGTCTGTCTGTCTGTCTCTCTCTCTTTCTCTCTCTCTCTCTCTCTCTCTCTCTCTCTCTCTCTCCCTCAGTCACTCCGATTCCTCCATCTTCCTTGCTTTCTGACTGTATGTCAGTGAAGATGCGGCTGTTTTGGTGAATCACATGGATCTATCCATGATGTAATGCTGGGATAAGACCGTCTATGTTTTTCTAAACACACATGACAAGTTTTAAACCAATCACTACTAACGCTGTATTGGGCCCTTCGCTTCAAGTAGCCCAGATAGGCAGTCTCATTCTTCTGCAGGTATTTCAGGTACCCCGCCAATTCTTTTGGGGAAGAATAATCCGCGGTGTTAATGAATAAGTCATTTGAGTAAATTTTTGAATAATTTGCTTTTCCTCTCACTATTGGTATAATATTATATTTGAATGTCCTAAAGAACTTCTCAGTTACATAGTCCTTACAATACGCACTTTCAAATGACAAATAAAACCTGCTCTTTTCATAACACGGAGTCACATCATCGTTATCCCGATCAGTTACGTTTTGATCACATGTAAGTGCACTACATTTCCCAACTATGAGAACATCAATGTGTTTTTGCAGTTCTTTAACATATTCCATCCTCTTACTACGAGCATTGCAGTTGCTCACCAACCAGAACACGGACTGAGTCTTCTTCTTCATAATAGCGCTCCAATCAGGTTTATTCTTGGACTCCCCTTTGAATGTCAACTCACCATAGGTGATATGAATGTCAGAGTTGCTCTGATAGGTTAAGGTCCAATTAAAAACAGAATCCCAACTTTGAGGAAACAGAGAGGAATAGCCATTCCAAGGTTCACGAGAATAAAACACAAATGCCTGGTTAGGACTGGTTCTGACTGGTTTGTCCTTGACCCTGTTCCTTGAAAGAAGAAATGAATCAACAATCACTACGTCAGCTTCGACCATTTTGGATTTATTAGAGCTCACAACACACTTGTATTCTCCACATGCAGTAATTCTGTCGGGTCCGTGTTTCCGGTAGCGCGGAATCATGTGCCATACTATGAGCTTCGTGGTTACACCTTTGAGTTCTCCGTGAAGCAGAGGCTTGGTCAGTAGTCTAAATGTTGCGTTCCGTTTTTCCGATGACACTGAAATCGTGGTTCGGTTTTCATGTGTGTGATCTTTCTCAAGTGGCTTTCTTGAAACAAGTTTTCTTGGAGTAGTTCTCGGTGAGTTAGATACAAACTGACGTGTCCAAGAGTAACTAGGTTCATCTGCTTCTGGGGTTGTCATTTCTACAATAGTCTGATTGTCGTTTTGGCCCATGAAGCGAAGAAGGCTGGACTGTACGAGGAGTGGAGGGGGAGACAACTCCAGCATATTGTAAACCACCAGGAACGTCACCAGTACCACCAAACCCAGCACCGAGGATTTCACGCACCTGTAACACAAACACACAGTTAGATAGACAGCATGTTAAACAGATTCCAAGCACCTAACTTAAATACTCAGTTACAGCGAGAAATTCATATATGCAATCAAGCACCTGTTACAAAAAGTCGGTTACATTAAGAAACTCTCTCTATATGATATGGATTTCATGCATCTGTAACAGAAACACGCAGTTATAAGAACATTATCACCACGCATTTCACGCACCTGTATAATTAGCATTTAATAACATTGAAAAACTCCCATTTATCATGGATTCCAAATATCTGTAACATAAAAACTACATTGAGAAACTCCCAATATGGTATGGATTCCACGCATCTGTAACATAAACACGCAGTTACACTAGTAATCTCACCATGCATTTCACGCACTAGAACCTCACTATATACCAAGACTTAAAAGCGCCTATAACATAAACACTTAGATACATAGAAAATGTCCCAAAACATCGATGATTTTACATATTTAACTCACTTATAGCACTGAACTGGTAACCTTTCCGTGCACAATTATCAAATGTATGAAGTCAATGTTAACGTGGAGATAAAACACACTAATTTTATCCGTATTTTAAAAGCATTGGGGTAAACAAACGATAAATCAAACAAACAAAACGAAATGTTCAAATAAATCAGTTGGTTTTATAGTGTTAAAAAATCGGACTTAGTTTCTCGCACTGTGATGCCAGCAAAGCTAGTGAGCTCTGGTCTTCAGGTGGCAGCAAGGTTCCATAGCTGTACTGAATTGAAGAACGTTCACCACTCACCACGAAGAAATTAGAGAGGATATTATATGAATGTCAATGACATACAGTTTTCTACGACGCGAGTTCCATTCTTAAGTAGATGTTACTTGGAGTAGGGTAGAGAATAATGAATGCACTTCTCGGTCAATGAGAGGCCTGATTTGGTGCAATCAAAGTTAGTTGTGCCACCAGATGCAAGGATTAAAAAGGAAGATTTTAAAAGCCTCAGTCATTAAGTTAAACATTTGAGAAAAGTAGATTTTATTCGAATATGCACTTTGTATTTTCAGTCTCCTTTAAACAACAGGGTCACGTGATTGTGGGAACTGAATCATGAAATTGTCCAACAAGCAAAATTTCCCTGCGAGAAGTCTTTTCATTGGCTGAAATTGATCAGATAATGTGTTGTTTAAATTGTTGCTACTGGTGAATTGATATAACTAAACAGAGGTTAGAGATTGGATCAAAACGTTATGATTTGAGCTACCTCTGTTGAAAGAGAATGCATGATTGTCTGATTTTTTTATTCAATTACCGGTATATCTTTTGCGAAGACTATCACAGTTGATGAATAAATTAAGGCAATTGGTATAATTATCATGTACACTTTTTGAAAGCAGTTGAATTAAATGCCAATTACCAATATATTCTATATGATCTGAAGAACTCTATAAACTGTCGACTATGTTGACTTAACTCATTCAGTCGAGTAAATAACATCTGACGGTATTTAATTAGACAATTACAAACAAATTGTTGGTAAATAGTAACAAAACCGTTAAAAAGGTAAAATATATATTGATACCAGACCAAAAAGTAGGAAACTAGTAAAAAAACTTCGAGATGATTTGTAAAAGGAATACATCATAGTGGTAAGAAAACCATAACCGCATGGATTGAAACAGATAACCAACTGGTAACCAAGATCATAGTTGACTTTGGCAAATTTCCAACCTTATTCGCTGTTAAATTTTAACCACGACTTTAACCATGACTTTCGAACAGAGGTTGAATCCACATATTATGACTTGATCTACCTTTAAACCCCAGCCTATGGGTTGAAGCTTTGTGCTTTTTGTCAATATTATGACAGTTCTGCAATGCTACTTATGCTAGGCAGGTCCATCAACGTGTTGATAATTATCGTTATGTATCAAGTGATTTTTTTAATTTCAAAGAAGGCAATTTCAGCACTTGTGTATCCTTGCCTTTCTTCAGTCTGTCCCTCCACCTGTTGGTCTAGTCTATGTCCCCTTTATCTGTCCATCCTCGACATACAAGTGTTAGATAGCTGTAATATTGCTGACAGCATATCAAGCCCTACTCTACTAACTATATCTATATGCTTTCATTATGTTTTGTGATGTTTTCAATACAGCTATAGCAGATATGTACTTAAAGGGACAGTAGCACGTTTTTAGTGGGAATATAAGATGATGTCAGGAAAAGGGAAATAAATGGTTCCAATTGAAAGACAATGTTTTTATACTAAATGGAGCAGAAAAAATTCAAATATATAACGTAAGGTTAAGCTATGCGTTTCCTTTTTCTTACACAAAAGGAATTAAAGGTGTTCACACAAAGTGGCCGCCAATGTATTTTATGTGAATGTTCCTATTTTGTCCTCTGACTTAGGCTGATTGGCTTTTGTAATGAGATTTTTGATACTGTCAAAATGATAAATTAAGCATTAATTTACAATTACCTGTGAAATATTTGAAATATGAAATTGTCCAAAAACATGCTACTGCCCCTTTAAAGTGTTCATATTAACCTTTTTCGCTTGTTTGTCAATTCTTATTATATTTTGCGAAAAACATATGTTCAAATAGAAAGGAAGTGAACCTTAAAAAACTTGCATTCTATCAGAAACCTTTGTTTTTTGTTTTTTAGAAATGACATTTTCAAATGTTTTCTAGCTTTTTAAAATATATTTGATCGTGTAAGAGATATAATTAAGCAGGTGAAGGAAATCATGTAAAGCAGAAAATAGCAGTATGTTTGGAAAACAGATTATTTGCATACTATGCATATATGCATTTTATCAATTAAGTATTGTAAATAACAAACAACCTACTTCGGCCCAAAAGCCAAAAGTTATTGTTTTGCATGATGTTGATATTCCGAAATAACATCTGTAAATGATCAAAGACGCTGACCCACACTAATATATGTATAAAGAACGGTCAGATAATGCTTTCCTCTTGATGTAACTAATGATTCTCACTCATGTAAAGAACTCATGTTTCGTAATGAGAATTATAGGATAATTCTATAAGACTGGAAGTGATTTATGCAACGTATTGGCTACGATATCAGTATTTGCATAATTTTCCTTCAATCCAAATAAACAAAATCGACAGTAAATAGTAAATACAACAGCAATGTTAATGTTGTGTATACAGGTAGTTAAATTCGGATAGTTATGTTCTCAGTTAACGATTAAAGGGGCAGTAGCACGTTTTTAGGAGAAATATAAGCTGATGTCAGGTAAATTAAATTAATGGCTCCAATTATATTTGTATTTAAGCTAATCGATGTAGAAATGACATCGATAGCAAAATCAGCTGCTCGCTTGACCACAAATCGTGATGTTGACAAACTAGATTTACAGTAACATTAAACCATGATACTTTCACATCATAAAACATTACATCTCCAGCCATTCTCACATTGAAGGGTTTATAGAAATTAAGAACTTGTCTAGCCATGGATATATATACACGAGTATGTTAAACCGTTAGCCAAGGTGATCATAAATGATTGGAGAAAACTGGTGCCAGTCTACAAGACTTACCGAATTCCAGAACACGGAGCCGCCCTGCATGTTTTGGTAAGATTCAGAGGAGTAGAGCTCATTTTGTTTGTGAATAGAGCCCCAGCTGTGTCGCCTTCAAACCCTTCAAGTCTCGTTACCAAACGACCCTAGTCTAGCCTTAGCTTTACATCGAAAGAGTGGGGTATATTTCCAGACTCGTTTTGAAATGTAAACAAATCAACGTAGATCAAAAATTAATATTTTTCTCATCAAATCGTTTGAAGAAAACAAATTATTTATTGTCAATTGTGAATATTGAAGAAATATTCTGATATCGGGTCTTCTTTTAACATGTGTTGATTGTGAACAAGTATTTATAAAAGCTTCTTCATATGACCTTTGCTTTTCTATCCCATATAATGTTTTAGGATTATGTATAACACTGGTAGTTCAATCCCTAACAACCTTATCGTTGAGAGGTAGTATTTCCTCTAATATTTGCTAGAGTCCCCGTAAGTCACAGCTCGATTCAAGAGTACAGTAGGTTTCATCCCTCATATCTTGACAATAAAGAGTACGAGCCGACAGGAAAGGTGATCTTCAAAATGTTAGTTAAACCAGCGGTGATGATTATTTTCTTATTGAATGTGAACGTAAAGCGTGAATTCAAGAAACATATTAAACAATTTAGGTGAAATGTGTATTGTATTCGAGTATACTTAAAATTATATTAAGTCTCTGAAAACTAATTCTCATAAACGATAATGTTATCAACTATAAAAAATAGCTTCACAGAAATGGGGAATAGTTGATCGAGACTAGATTTTCAAGGTGTAAAACTAGTATAAACTACATTGTTCGACTGTTTATCCGAACTCCTCCTTCGGTTAAACTGAGCTGCCTCTGTGGGGAGAGAATGACTGAAACCGGGCCTATCGATCCTAAGGGATAAGACTTAGCTAAGGCTAAGGCAATTTACTTGCGTTCGGGTTTATGCACATGAAGCAGACGTTTAAATAAAAAGGTATGCTTCCTGTGAATTTGACATTTGGTGTTAAGCCAATGTTAATGGATTTAATATATTAGACAATCCGAAAATCCGGATTATGTACTTGAGTTACGAGCTGGTTTTGTCGTTGCATGAATTTCAATGGTTTTTATTACCCAATATTCACCAACGGTTGTACATGAGCAATAAGATTATTATTATATACATAAATACATACATACACCAAAGTTGCTTTCAGAAGTAGGAATATGTAACGGTTCAATACAATACAATATAATGTGTAAACAGTGTTTAATATACACACACATATATATTATATATATATCTGTGTGTGTATATTATGCACATGCTTCACCAAACATGCTATGATTTGTCTCTTTGGATCATCAAGAGTTGGAAATAAGGAATTTTTGACATTAGTTTTCGTTCTCATGTCACAATAGCTCCTTTGTATCTGACTAATGTTCGGAAAAATGTCAAAATTTAGATTTCCCATTCACATGCTATACGTGATTTAGTAAGGCAACTCTCAATCATTTTATCGGCGCTTCACATTCATTGACATAACATGCTTGAGGTTTTCTTCAGGTTGTTGAATAATGAATTCATGACAATTCACTTAATAAAGTTTTCCATCAGGGAACTCTTAAAATTGTTGGCAATAAAATCTATAGCTCTCAAGATCCTCTCAGTCTGTTGTCAACATTACCTTTGGAGATATCATGATCAAAAGACAGTCACCTTTACCTTTCATCTTGGCATTTTGAACGTTTAGGGCATGATCGTAATAAGAAAATCAATGACCATGTTGTGATTGTCATTCTCTACACACATAACGTTTCAAGTTGTCCACCCAGGAACAATCACGACAGCAACGTAACAGTCTAAGTAAACGTAGCCTCAATAATAATCGCTTCACCACCGATATTGAGTCAAGCAAGATGTAGTAGCGGGTCGCGTCCAACCAAAATAATTTCTGTAGATAACACTGCGATCCCTGGTCATAGGTATAGCATCCGAAAATAAAACATTCCTTAGCACATCCATCGAAATATTGTTTTAGATTTTAACCATAAATAGACTGCTCAGGATATCGGTCAAATGCGGTTCCCAAGGTATTGCATTCTAAAATAAGAAATAGTATTAAAACACATTTTTTTGGTAATTTCATCATTTGCAAATTACAGAGCATAAAAATCTAATTACAAAAAAAAAAATTACAACACGTTTCTCTAGCACATACAAATTTATAATGAGAGTAACTTTGGAGTGACGAAAGTACGTAATCAATAAGTCATAAAAACGTTTCAATTCTTGGTATCTTCCCTCGAAAATTGAATTAGAACTTTCCAAAAGTAAGTAAGTTTTTTCTCCGAAATTTATAACCGCCACCTCTAAATAACTACCTCATTCGTATTCATAACCAGAATAACTACGTCAACCAAATTATATCAGAAAATAAAGGTTTTTCATAGGTTTTTTCAGTTATACGTTACTACGGAAGCGTGTCACGGTGAATTTTTTTTGTAGAACTATCTCCTACGTTGGACTTAGTATCTCCTACATATATACTATGTCCTACATGTACGTAGGAGATACTAAGTCCTACGTAGGAGATACTTTGTCCTACGTAGGAGATACTATGTCCTACGTAGGAGATGGTAAGTATTAGGTTATTAAGTCCTACGTAGGAGAAACTATCTCCTACGTAGGATATACTAAGTCCTACGTAGGAGATAGTATCTCCTACATGTACGTACATGTAGGAGATAGTTCTGAAGAATTTTTTCACCATGACACTAATACGCTTCCGTACGTTACTTACCACCTGTTTCTATAAATGCAGTTGAAGCATCTGTTGTTGATGAGAATCTGAAGTTGAGAGACTGTTGCTGTTGTTGAGGCTGGCTTTAGTGCCACTGCTGTTGTTGGTTCAGACGCCGTTGAAGTTGTTGTTGATGATGTGGTTGTTAATTCAGTAGAGGCTGGAGTTGATGCATATACTACTGTTGTTGTAGATACAGAAGACGTTGAGGTTGACGCAGTTGTTGAAGGAGAAGAAGCTGAATTTGACGCAACTGTTGGTGTTGTTGTGAATGACGATGTGATTGAAGGTGACGCATCGTCTGTGGTTGTTGCTAATGAAGAGGTTGAAGGTGACGCATTGGCTGTTTTTGGTGTTGTTGTAAAGGACGATGTGGTTAAAGGTGACGCATCGGCTGTGGTGGTTGTTGTTGATAAAGAAGTTGAAGGTGACGCATCGGCTGTGGTTGTTGCTAATGAAGAGGTTGAAGGTGACGCATCGGCTGTAGTTGTTGCTAATGAACAGGTTGAAGGTGACGCATTGGCTGTTTTTGGTGTTGTTGTGAATGACGATGTGATTGAAGGTGACGCATCGTCTGTGGTTGTTGCTAATGAAGAGGTTGAAAGTGACGCATTGGCTGTTTTTGGTGTTGTTGTAAGGGACGATGTGGTTAAAGGTGACGCATCGGCTGTGGTGGTTGTTGTTGATAAAGAGGTTGAAGGTGACGCATCGGCTGTGGTTGTTGCTAATGAAGAGGTTGAAGGTGACGCATTGGCTGTTTTTGGTGTTGTTGTAAAAGACGATGTGGTTGAAGGTGACGAATCGGCTGTGGTTGTTGTTGTTGATGAAGAGGTTGAAGGTGACGCATTGGCTGTTGTTGGTGTTGTTGATGACGATGAGGGGCTGTTGTTGGTGTTGTTGATGGCGATGAGGTTGAAGGCGATGCATTGGCTGTTGTTGAAGTTGTTGTAATGGATAATGTGGTTGAAGGTGATGCATTAGCTGTTGTTAGTGATGTTGATGATGATGAGGTTGAAGGTGACGAATTGACTGTTGATGGTGTTGTTGTTGATGAGGTTGAAGGTGACGCATGGTTATCACCGGTATCACTAGCTTGATAACGGTGTTAGTATCTATATCAAAACGTCGCATTTCATGCAATAAAGAACTTGATTATCTATAAGAACTTGTTCTTCTTCATTATATAAAAGTATACCAAATGTATAGAAACTAGGACAGAATGTGTCCTCTGGGTTAAAACTTCAATAGGTATTCTTAACATAGCCAAGATTTATTTATTGGCGTCGTCGATTTTGTGAGGACAAACACGTAGGTAAAACAACTTTAAAGATTGCAGCTTAGTTAACTATGTTCATTGGATATGCTAAAACAATATGTGATTTCAGTGTCCTAGCTTTCTTTTTTTTATATTTTTTTTTTTTTATTTTCCATATTTTTAATACAGGCAAATACATGAGTTGAAATTCTTATAACAAATCACATGTATTCAATTACGTAATCCACAATTGGCTAGTTCACTAACTAAATAGGATAATTTCTAAATAATAAATGCAAGGTTGACCAATATTGAAAAAACATTTCTTCTGTTTCTGTAGATAAAAATATATATATTATCTTGTTGAATTATAGTAACGTACAATTTCATTTTTAAGATATTCAAACTTTGGTGTTAAACCATTAATACTGCATTTGTAAATATACTGTTTGACTAATAAAATGATTGCATTTACAGGATTATTGTTCTTTCCTTTCAGTCCTAGCTTTCGATGAAGAGCCTGGTGATGTTTCTGTTCATTTCGATGTAAGCATCGGGAAAGGATAGAGGCGGCCGTAAAATATCAAACAACCCAACCTCAGACCTTTGTCATAAGAGGACCTAACATATGACCTCCATCAGCGCTGTCATAAGGGCTCAGTAGTCAAAGCGTTGGGTTCAGCGTTCTGGAGTGCGAACTCTGTGGGTTCGAGACGGCATATTGCCTAAAACTTTTGCATTGGCAAAATTAGAAGGAGTTTTATTTTCAAAAGTGATAGTCAGTTGACCTTTTTTACTAAAACAAAAAATCATCAATTTCATTGTGGTAAAAAGTTATACCCCGCCATCAGCGCTGTCATAAGGGCTCAGTAGTCAAAGCGTTTGGTTCAGCGTTCGGGAGTGCGAACTCTGTGGGTTCGAGACGGCATATTGCCTAAAACTTTTGCATTGGCAAAATTAGAAGGAGTTTTTTTTTCAAAAGTGATAGTCAGTTGACCTTTTTTACTAAAACAAAAAATCATCAATTTCATTGTGGGAAAATAATTAGACCCCCGCCATCAGCGCTGTCATAAGGGCTCAGTAGTCAAAGCGTTAACTTTGGTTCAGCGTTCGGGAGTGCGAACTCTGTGGGTTCGAGACGGCATATTGCCTAAAACATTTGCATTGGAAAAATTAAAAGGAATTTATTTTCAAAAGTGATAGTCAGTTGACCTTTTTTACTAAAACAAAAAATCATCAATTTCATTGTGGTAAAAAGTTATACCCCGCCATCAGCGCTGTCATAAGGGCTCAGTAGTCAAAGCGTTAACTTTGGTTCAGCGTTCGGGAGTGCGAACTCTGTGGGTTCGAGACGGCATATTGCCTAAAACATTTGCATTGGAAAAATTAAAAGGAATTTATTTTCAAAAGTGATAGTCAGTTGACATTTTGACAATAACAAAAATCATCAATTTCATTAAGGGAAAATAAGTATTTGAAGAATAATATATCATAATAATATCCTGCCTTGCAGGGCCATTATGTTTATGATAATTTGCATCAGAGGGACATTGCTCGAATAATTTCCTGCCATGTGAGTTCGAAGGAAATTATGAGAGAATAATTGGGCGACCTCACTAAAGGTTTAGAACTTTTATTACATATTCAATTATATAGTCCTCTAACAAAAGCAGTAGAAAGTTTTTAGGGGGAATAAAGGTGATGTCAGGAAAATGAAAATTAATGGTTCCAATTGAAAGACAATGTATTAAAGGGGCAGTAGCACGTTTTTAGGGGAAATATAAGGTGATGTCAGGAAAATGAAAATAAATGGTTCCAATCTTAAGCCAATGTATCTAAACTCAATAAAGCAGTAATAAATCAAAATTATTATGAAAAGTTAAGTCATGCGATTCCTTTTCTTACACAAAATGAATTAAAGGTGTTCACACAAAAATGGCTGCCAATGCATTTTATGTAAATCTTCATACTTTGTCCTCTTACTATGGATGATTGGCTTGTGTAATGAGATTTTTGACACTATCAAATTAATACATTTAGCATTTGGGTCCAATTATCAGTGAAAAATTTAAAATATAAAATTGTCAAAAAACGTGCTACTGCCCCTTTAAAGGGACAGTAGCATGTTCTTTGACGATTGTATATTTCCAATTTTTCACTGATAATTGTCCGTTAATGCTAAATGTACAATGTATTATATTGAAAGTGTCAAAAATCTCATTACACAAACCAATCATCCATAGTCAAAGAACAAATTATAAAGATTCATCACATAAAATTCATTCGTAGCCATTTTTGTGTGAACACCTTTAATTCATTTTGTGTAAGAAATTAATCGCATGGCTTAGCTGTACATTATATATTTGATTTTTTACTGTCTCTGGCAAAATTACTCTCGTATTGTATGTAAGGAAAAATCATTCATGTCATTTACAACTTGCATCAAAATATCAAATCGCGTATAAAATATGGTGAACATTTTTCTGTTTTCCCCCTTGTGGTAAAGGAGTATGCCAAGGAGAACATTTGTCTCCCTTGTTATTTTCCCTTTATTCGAATGATGTTGAAATGTTTATGAGTGAACATAACAGAAAAGGTAACGTAATCATTTACTACCTGTAGTGAAGCATCTTCCTACGCAGAGCCTCAAAGGCCAGTGGCCTTTTAGGCTCTGCGTAGAAAGATGGTAGAGAAGGGAATATGGTCTCATGTCCCCTATTTTGAATTTTTTCCCCACTGTGTCATCTTGGTGTTGGTCACGAATTACATTATTTATTAATTTGTCCAACATTTTTTGTATGTATGAAAGATAAAAGTTTGTAAATCAATTTTTCATATTCAGACCTCGTTTGTTTAATATAACTACACAGAGAAAACTTAGTAAATTTATAACTTGTTTATTTGATGAATTTAAATAATGATTATGCTGACTCAAAATTACATGTATGTATCCTTTTCTGTATCCAGGATATATGACATTTAATGTATTGTCTTCAATTGACACCGATACCTTTTCAGATTTAAGGGTAGCTATCAACAGACAAAACCATCACTGTGCACCTATTTTCTTTAGCACGCACCAGTACACACACAGAGCAGAAACTATTCATTGTAGTAGTCATATTAGCTTCACAGTAGCTTTTCTCTTGTCTACCTGCCAGCCATTACAAGGTGTTGCCTGTTGAAAATCCTCCTCAACGTTACTTTTCAAGCGGTGTCATAAACTAAAGGTAAGGGAGATTTTCATGATTTTGATGATTATTACACTTGATTTCGATAATCAATATGCTCTTTAAGGGAAAGATGATCGTTAATGAGCTTTATAAGAGTTTTTCAAATTAAATTGTGCTACTACGCTTTTTTACATTTTCTTCATTTAATGTTGCATGAAAATCCCTTTTAAAAATTAAGAATACATTTATACAATATATGAATACACAGCACTAAAATCACGGCTACATGTTTCATATTACATTAATACATTTTGGTATAAAATACATTTTAACAATATTTGAATATAATAGCATTTACGTGATTTAAACATATCCTATTTCCGGAAAACAACATATACATCGGTTATATCCCAAAATATCTACAAGTCATAAAAAACAAGGCAGAATTATGCACCGACCTATCGGTGTAGTGGAACAGTCCAAGTGTACGATAGTGGAGTGAGTAAAAGACTACTGTAGTATATGATCGAAAGAGATTAAGCAAGAAATTCAATCTATTATTTACTAAATATAAACTAAAAGAAAGTATAGGTTCTAAAAATATCATTTTCTAAATCTTTGATAAAGGGTGAAACAAATCTGTCATTGTCAGAGTAGGATACGGGAGGAATCACAACAATGAAACGGTAACCTGATATATGAAACTACCTACGTCAAAATGGTAAAACATTCCTAATGAACGTACTGAAGTAGAGTATTAATATGCAAATATAAAAGATCGAAAACATAGCTGTTGAAAGTAGAAAGAAATAACATGCTTAAACCAACCAGAGTGCGAGCTAAAGCGATCTTCTGATATGCAGAAGATCTGCGATATGGGCAACACAGGTCCAGATTGCAAGAAGGTTCGCGTGCGTACTATTTAGCCGGACTCTCCAACGACACAAGCAAACAGACAGGACCAAGGACAGATCTAGATCACGTGTCACAACACCACAGGAATATCAACGTATACTAACCATTTCCTTGTGCAACGGATTCGTTACTGAGGCGTCAACGGCTCTAGGACATCGCATCAGTCAACCCATAGTACTATTGAGACTTCGTTCTGCGGGTAAGATACCTTTCCGTCCCTTCAGAATAATGTTATCTATCAGTAACATCGACGTTAGAGACTACGATGTTCAGGTTCTGCCGTAGCCTGCCTGTTCTCCGGACATGAACCCAATAGAGCAGATGTGGGATCATCTCGACAGACAAATAAGGACCTCTGGCGCGATGAATGATATGGATATTGGATCATAGTGGAGAATGGCAAATATTTTCACCGAACGTCATCAGACGCTTCTAAAGTCCATCCTTTTACGCTTGACAACTTTGACAATCAAACATTTCGATTCTACATGTAATATCGCTGAAAAGTGCGAATTTTTAGCCAACAAGTGTACAGAGTTCGGTGAACGCCCACTTATCATTTCTTTATTATTCTTCAAACCCGACATATATATATATATATATGGCCGATGAATTAAATAATTGAACGGGAAATGGCATGTGAATTATTATTTAAAAAAAACCAATATGATGTATATATGTTACAGTAAATTTGTGTAATCAGTAAATACACGTTTTTAATGAAACTTTTAGTAAATGCTTGTAATTACTGTTTCACTTAGTACGTACACCTATTTACTTACTTTTTTAGGAAATATGTATATTTACTAAAATTTAAGGCAACTTATTACACACGTTTACTAAACGTAATGACTTAACATTATGTCGATGTAATAGGTACTTTAAAGGTTTTTTGAAAATTTTAAATTTTTAAATTTTCAATGATAATTGTACGTTAATGCTGAAAGTGTTATTTTGAAAGTGTCAAAAATCTCATTACATGATCCAATATTGGCTGCAAGTTTTATGTGAACACCTTTTATTCTTTTTGTGTAAGAAAGGTACTCGCATGGCTTAACTTTACATTACATATTTTATTCATTACTGCTTCTGTTAGTTTTAATACATTGTCTTTCAATTGGGACCATTTATTTTCATTTTGCTAAAATCACCTTATATTCCCACTTAAAACGTGCTACTGCCCCTTTAACCTTCTGCCTGCTGGATTGTTTTGAAGTTAAGTGCGTTTTTTATGTAAAAAGGAATATCAGTCAATACATCTTGGCTGTCACAACTACCTAGTATATAGGACTTGACAAATGTTGAGAAATATGGAGGTCTGACAAGTGACTGACATGTTCATATATCATAATATCATAACATTATGACCCAGAGTATAACTCACCAAATTGTTAGTTATACTACACCAAAGAATCAGGCGAAGCTAGTTTCCTTTAACACTTGTCATGACAGAAAAAAGGAGCAGATATCACAATCTATGTCACAATCTCAGTTTACGAAAGCGTGATGAGGCACATTGTTCGGTAAGGGCAACGTAGTTCAACACATTTTTAACAATTTACGTATAGTATTTCAAAAATCATGTTATGTATGTTGTTGTTGTTGTTTTGAGCATGATATAAGTAATTAAGATGACTTAAACTGTTCGTTAAGTCTACGACATAGTTGGTACGCGGCTGGTACGCGAAGTTATGGAAAGATTCCTATACATGTAATACTCAGAATATATTCCCAGAAAAATTGGATTTCCAAACGGGCAACAACGCCCTCAAAAATTCCTCTCCTGAAATAAATACAGAATTACAACGATAATAAATATATTTGAAGAAATATATTTGAAATACTCCTACAATAATGACCTGACATACTCATTCAATTAGTCTAAAAATACTTTCGGGAATTGGGACTACTGTCATGTTTGATGTAAACAGATTCACCATACCATTTGCCAAACATGCATTCTCTAGTCTACCATAAGGAATGTTGAGCTTTTGTACTCATACAGCAAATTAGGTTTGGGGTTAGTCAGGGTGAGCTTTTGTCCTGTGCGTTTTCACGACGGGTTTCGTCTGGACTCACGCGTTTATGGTTTGATTATCTTGGTTTCCCGTCACTCTTGTGACCAACGCTATCGACTGTAGAGCCCTTCTTAAACAATAAATCATTGATTACACCCTTTTATTCCGAGAAAACGCGTGCCATGACATACACTCTTAAATAACATGCCTTGAATTTTGTTGGGGCTAGGAATATAATGTATTTCTTCGATTTATTCTCCCCCGCTTCGCGCTAAATACGGTATATGGTATTGTAGGGTATCCGTCTGTCCGTCCTTACGTGCGAAATCGAATAACTCCAAAACTGTTGACTGGATTCTTTTTTTTTTGCATATCAATCTAAATAAATTTAGATCAACAGGTTTTATATTTGGTCAATCTAAATAAATTTAGATCAACAGGTTTTATATTTGGTCACAACAGTATGACAAAATAAAAAATCTGTTGATCTAAATTTATTTAGATTGTTTGCATATTGGTATAGCCTCATCATGATGAGAGTAGGTCACTATACATGTTAATGACCTTGACCTTCATGCCAAGGTCACAACATGCATATTACCCTGTCAGCAGGATATCTCAAGAACCAATCACTGCGTTCATTTCATAACTTGCTCAAAGCTTTCTTTTAGGAGGGATCGGGCCCAGTCGTTTATCAGGTGACCTACACATTATTTTCAAGGTCACACCTTCATTGCAGACTGTCAGCGGGGTATCTCATGCATTATTGTACCAAGTTTTTGTTTTTTTCCCCAAGGTGCTCATATCAGATAATAGATGAAGATGCGGCTCATTTTCGTACTGTATATAGGCAGTTCGGATAAAAAATCAAAATTAATGAAATATAGTTTTTATACTTTTACCTGATCAAAGAACAACTCATCAGAACACAGCGAATTATTTTTACCGAAATGCGAAGAGGAAATGGACTTAATTGACCAAAAACATGTGTATTGTAAACTGTTGTTTACAGTCTTTCGACAGCAGATACGCCCCGCCCCAACACTGGTTGACCCTTATCTGCATATTCAAATATGTGTGTCAGAAGAGAATGGAGTAACGTACTCGGATGAATGTAGGGGCCAGTCATTTGAAAGAGAAATATTATTTACAATATTTCATCACAGTTCAATTAAATCATAAAGATCAGAAGATAAGAAAAAACTGTGATTTCTGCCTTTTAACACTAAATGCGTGTATGAAGTAAATGTAGGCAAATAAGAATATTTACTAATGCCATACATTAAATTGGATAGGGAATATCAAATGCCACAAGCAAAGATTTTTAAAACATAATTGTCAACGAATATATAGCATTTAAAACAAATCTCGTTTGCATGAGATCGTTAATTTTGCTGCACTACGTTACATATCCCAAAAGGGGTATACGTCGGGATAAATTCCCTCTGATTGTATGTATGTAAGCATCGTGTCCATTTTCCTGGGGCCGGAGAAACGTATTTCGAACGTATCTTACAATATTAAAAGAAAATCCTTATAACTTTTCGATAATTCAAGCGCTAGGTTTCGATGATGCTTACAAGTTAATAATAATAATAATACTAATTTTAACGCCTAGTATCCAGTCCAGGACTGCTCAATGGACTGTTCTAATATATTGATCTACTACATCATTTTATGAAATAGATAACCCTATTGTTTGCCGTACTCTCTATCCAATGTGTCATGTAATATGGCGTGATTGCTTTGTTTACATACCAGAGACCCGAGAATCACGAGGTACTTCAGTTTTGATAATGATTTAGATGGTTTAAAACATTAATGTCCAATGCACACAAAGAATATTAAGCCAGCGAACGGCGAAGCACATAAACACGTGTAGGAGAGTACTGTATATCATTAGGTGACGTCATCAGGATCGAATTTTATATGACAATGGGAGATGCGCATTAGTACTCCGAACTACCTACTATTATACAGAAACTTTTTATTTATTCACAAAGCGTTCAAAAAGACTTTGATATCATCTTACAAGACACGCCGTATTCTTATGTCCTCTACCCGGGTTGTCAAAAGGCTTCAAAGTCAATCATGATACGCCGTATTCTTATGTCTTCTACCCGGGTCGTCAAAAGGCTTCAGAGTCAATCATGAAACGCCGTATTATTATTATGTCTTCTACACGGGTCGTCAAAAGGCTTCAAAGTCAATCATGAAACGCCGTATTCTTATGTCTTCTACCCGGGTCGTCAAAAGGCTTCAGAGTCAATCATGAAACGCCGTATTCTTATGTCTTCTACCCGGGTCGTCAACAGGCTTCAAAGACAATCATGAAACGCCGTATTCTTATGTCTTCTACCCGGGTCGTCAACAGGCTTCAAAGTCAATCATGAAACGCCGTAATCTTATGTCTTCTACCCGGGTCGTCAAAAGGCTTCAAAGTCAATCATGACATGCCGTAATCTTATGTCTTCTACCCGGGTCGTCAAATGGCTTCAAAGTCAATCATGACATGCCGTAATCTTATGTCTTCTACCCGGGTCGTCAAAAGGCTTCAAAGTCAATCATGCGTGATCCACCCGGTATTGTACAGTATCTTGCTTGTTTTAATGTTACAACTTCATGGATACGTGAAGCACATACCTTCGCGAACACTTAACATTTTGTCTGACCCAGGATTTGTAAAGCTTTCTTTTGGAAGAAGATATTTATTACCTCTGTTAAACCAATTGGGGTATAAATACTTTATTCATTGTAGCGTTCGTCTTTTAAATGATATACACGCGATATTTCTGTTGCACAAATGTGTTTAACGTATTGCTTGTAGCCATGTTGCTGTTTTTATCGTACACTTGCTCTGTAATGATACACAATGAATTCCCTTCGGGGTAATAAAGTAGTATTATTATCATTGTCAGAGATTTTATTCCATCAGGGATCTGTGTTTAATCCCCTTTTGTTCTCGTATTTATCATATTATTGTAAATGATATGTATTGTTACTTGTAATGGTTTGTTGACGATACTTAACTTTAGATCATTATAGACATACCAAGTGTACCACGCAATATGCGTAACAATGATATGAAGACTCGGCTAATAACATTAATGTAAAGTCAAAAGTAATCCTAAAAATAAGCCATCATGTTTACAATAATTATCTTGATAGCCAACTGAAACGATATATTTGGAAATAAGATTGAAGATGTTGAAAAAGTCTAACTTGTCAAAAATATGGCCAGTGGCATTAAACGGATTGGTAAATAAATCAAATTTGTCTACGTAGCCTTAAATATCGGTTAATGCCTACAGTCTTAAGAACTCGTTTTCTTCCTTAATTCTTCCAATATTCGACTTTCGTCATCAAATTTGGAATAATTGCACTAAATCACTTTAGTGATGCAAAGAGAAACGGACGCCGGTGGCTCGTTTTAAATACACTTTTACCGAGATGTATCCTGTAATTCCCATCAGAAATATTGGAAATGCACTCAGGGGCAAAAGAAACGATACCATATAAATGCAGGAAAGATAAAGCTGCGAGTAATAGTTACGACTGAAACAGGGTTATTTCGTGTCCTCAAGGAGCAACTGAACTAAATTTTTCATTTCAAAGCTATATCTGTTAATGCTTTTGAAAAACAAGCTTTTCAAAAAACGTCGTTTACGAATATCCTTAACTAGAAGAGATAGGATAGTGAAGTTTTTTAACTTAGTTACAGACAAAATGCGTGAACAAAATTTATTTTTACAAAAGTTATTTGTATTGATAACATTTTAAAGTTATAAAATATATACATTTCATAATTTGTTAATTCCAATTTCAATGATTATGTCCAAAAGAAATATGAAAACAAGCTTTTTAAGGACCATTCGTGTATCAGAACAGTCATTAAATTAAAGGGGCAGTAGCACGTTTTCTGATAATTTTATATTTCAAAATTTTCACTGATAATTGCAAGTCAATGTTAAATGTATTAATTTGACAGTGTCAAAAATCTCATTACACAAGCCAATCATCCACAGTCGGAGGACAAAGTTTAAAGATTTACATAAAATCCATTGGCGGCCATTTTTTGTGAACACCTTTAATTCATTGTGTGTAAGAAAAAGGAATCGCATGGCTAAACTTTACGTTATATATTTGAATTATTACTGTTCCATTTAGCTTTAATACATTGACTTTCAATTGGAACCATTAATTTTCATTTTCCTGACATCACCTTATATTGTCCCTAAAAACGTGCTACTGCCTCTATAAAAGTACCATACTCTGATGTTTGGGGTTGTGAGATATTCTTCACAGCGTATGTGCCTATCACAAGGGTTCGCAGTCGTATTTCATTCACGAAAGGATTTTGTTTTGTACTCTTTTGAAAAATTGGTATCGTTTCTTTTGCCCCTGAGTGTAGATAGCGATAACCAGACAGGGGAGATAACCAGAACAACTCTTCTCGCAGGCCTTAAAGTTGGTTAGAAATCGGGGTCAAAACAGGGGGGTGGTTTTACGTTTTTTCGTACCGTTGCCTCTTATTGCACAAAAAAAATCGAAATACTACAAAAGAAAATAGGATAACAAATCCAGACACACTTATTTTTAGATTTTCATTTATATGACGTCAAATGTTGACTTTGTAAGGAGAAAAACTTCAGAAATGTAAAAAACGTATTTTCGCAAAGCGCACATGTCTACAAAAAATTCATGATGTAGAATAATTACTCAGCTACAATTTGCACTATCTATCGGATTTTTATCACAACGTACTCACATCAAATTAAATACAAGAACGACCATAGCGTCTCAATCAGAGTAACTCCTACATGCAATCGCCCGCTTTCATTGGCTGTCACGATGAAAGCGTGGGCTAAGATTGTGTTTGTAATCATCGTTTTTACGACTAAATATATGGTTAGAAACACCTTTCTCGAATCTAATGTGCTCTTTCTTGAGTAGATAGACGGATCAAAACTTAAAATAAAGCTTTAATAGTTTTAACTTATAATTTACAACTACTCAGATATAATAAAGGATGAGTAAAGATTTATGTAACCAACATATGACACAATAACAAACTGTTTTAGAACTTTTTTCCCCAACAGAATTGGTTTTTTTAAGTGTACAAATGCGAATTTTAACTTGCTCTGTTTCATAAATCACATACATTAAATTAAGTAAATTATATTCTTTAAAAAAATCTATTTTCTAGGCATTTTATATATATCTGAAATTTCTTATTTAATCCTTCAATATTTTAAACATATATATGTATTTTTAAAGTTTTAGAAGGTATTTCGATAACTTATACTTAAATTTGGCAATACATGATACTCCTGTTTTGTTTAAGCTTATTAAATTTGAGATTTCGCTCGATATGTACATTTATCTTGAGACCTTTAAACTGCAAAGTTGAGTCTCATCTTAAAACGGTTGTAAAATATTCTGTGTTAACCTTAATTTCACATTTTTGGGCTAGACAGACTCCGATGACAATGACCGTGACCATAACAACATAGTTTGTGGAATATTTAAATTATTATTGACAATATTCAAGAAAAAAATAAGACATGTTAAAAAAACGTGATGAGGGTACTCCCCTTGGAGGGTCAGAAGTTTGTACCAAATGTGGCAACTATTTTTTTGAATAGTCATAATGGATAAACAAGAGAACAACGAAGACATTAAACACTCAACAGTATTTTTAGGATGAGTAGAAATATTTTTATAAGACCCTAACCCAAAAAAATCGATGAAAAATAAATCAATTTTATTTATTTCGAGGGTGGGTGTCTTTGAAATCAAATATCTTTTTAACGAAAATTTTTATTTTGAAAATTGAAACTGCTCGTTATTATTGAAACTTTGTTCTACCCACACACCAAGTTTGGTTAATTTTGGTTGATTATTAAAAAATGACTGATTATGCCTAGTGTAGATACAAACAAATATGTTTTTGTATATTAAGACTTGGCTGCAGTTAACTCAACGGACATAAAAATCGGAGATATATGCATCCATTATACAAACAGTTTTATTTCCTCCGAAGTCGAAGATACAATGATAGAAAAACATGATCATATAAATTTATATACAGGTTACACAATGTTTAAATTACCACAGGTATTATAAGGGATAAAGCCAGGATTTTACACTTTTTGCTATAAGTTTGTTGCATATAAACCATGTTTCCTAATCCAGCTGCTGAGCATAGATATTTGAACGACCACTAAGCATAAATGAGACAAATCGGTCTTCATCGTTCCATAAATCAACAAATATATTACCAACTAGCATGTCAACGAGTGACTAAATCAAAATGTTTCTACTATTTTGCATAAGTGAATAATGAAGCATTAAATATGCTTTACAATATCATAGGCAACAATGCCGCATTCACAGGTATGAGATTGAATACATAATGTGCTAATAGTAAAAGAAAAGCAATTTCATAAAAACATTCGGGCATTTTATGGCAGGCAGCCCAAAATATGTGACCTTTTCTGGGATATCTAATGGTACTAAATCACTCAAAGCTTAGTCTCAATTTCATAATAGTAGAAACATAAACATCTTCAGCTTTTAGTATTCTTTCTTTCACCAGTACAGACCACTCGTGCTTTGGCAAAAATAAGGATTTCTTCTCATAATTGTTTACATCTAAGTCATACATTGATACAAGATTTAATATGTGAAATATTGCCGAAGATTTGCTATAACGTTCTTTATCCAGGGACATAGAGTATCTATACTGACATAGTCTATGGGCAAGTATTTGCTTGAAAACAAGATTAACGTGGAACAGATTCTGAAGAAATATTAGAGATTTTTGGTCAAAATATCTTCGTAATGTGTTCAAACCGAGAGAGTCTCTGGCTATTGTAGATGATCCCCGTTTCGAAAAGCCTTTACAGAATTGATTTTGAACTTCTCAATCATATAATATTCCTTGTCTGGTAAACAGCCCCACACATGACATGAATATAAGCCACATGGTAGAATTACTCTTTCCCAAATACGTACAGAACTTATTGGGTTAGGGCCACCCAAAGATAGGCCATTAATCTTATTGACATTAAAAAGAATTCTAAGGTTGTGTGCGTTCTACTGTTCTACCTTTTTAATACATTGGACAGTTCTTTTTGAATCTCGAAATACGAGAAACAAACGATTTGAAGCATTAAAACGCAAATGTCATGTGTAGGCATACTTATTTACAACATGAAGCAAATTCTGGAGGTCTCCAGGGAATATACTCAACAAAGATAAGCCGTCACCTGATAGTACACCAGGTGTTTTACCCCAATGTAGGCATAAACCATGACCAGAGTCAAAAATAATACACTGTAGTAGATATTTGATATACAGTGTAAAAAGCCAAGCTGATAAGACACATCCCTGGCCTACGCCTTGTTTCACATCAAAAACAATGATAATTATAGCCACAGATACTAATATATGATTTCATTGATGTGTATATAATGTAGATAAGACGCCACAGTTTACCACAAATGCCGAAACCATTAAGTTTATAGAAAAGTCAATTTAGCCAAACTCTATGGAATACTTTTTCATTATCAAGGAAAGCACAATAGACTGGGGGACTCCTTTCAACATAATAGGAAATACTTTCTCTATGTCGTTGTCTCTGCTCTCGCACCCTTTCTAAAGCCAAACTGAAGTTGGTGGGGAAATTCGTTTTCAGCTAATGTCAAAGTTTCAATCATTTTTAACAGTTATTTTTCAAAAAAGGTTTTGCGAGGGACCGGGTTGAGGGTGATATCTTTATAGTTACATGGATCCTGCTTGGTTTTACCTTTGCCTTTATGGATGGGTAAAATATTACCGACATGAAATACATTTTGGTATATATTCAAATTGTACAATGGCATTAAACATTAACAAGTACTTCGTCCTTAGTAAATGGAGGGACAATGACTGAGTCACTTGCGTCATTTACAGGGTTACATACAACAGGTTCAACAACTTATCTACATGTTCAGTAAAGTCTGTATCAAAACAATCAGGGACACAGATAAATCACTGAAGTACCTGGCAAAGAGATTACATATATCTTCCTGGGAGTCACATATCCTTTCCTTAAAGAAAAATGCCGTTTTTTCAATTTTTAACAATGGTAAGTCTCCATCTCAACTAAACTATGCAAACGTGAATCACAACGTTTCTTAACGTTTGCTTCCATTGGTTGATAATGACAAACCACGCCATTTGTCGATCGTTAAAGGAAATTTTAGCAAATGTTTGTGTTATAAAACCCATGTACACTCTCACAAATAATCAAATTTTTCTGTCAACGAGTTACGTATACAGAATTTCAAACCTTCGTTTTTGAACGATGACGGGGGTCGCCATTTTTTTGAAAATATGACGTCATCGACACACCACAAGAAATCGATGCAAGGAATTTACATTATACATCTTCGTGCAGTGGAGTTTTCCTGATTTTTGACTAGAATTTCTGAATGTGTGAGCTGCGCACTTGTAACGTAAAACATCGTTGTGCCTACAGAACGACCCAGTCGTCGGACAGATTATTCAACAAGCAACTACGACTAATATGCAGTTTTGTCTAGTATTATTAACGATATGAATTTTCTATTAAAAAAAACAAAACACAATAAATGTTTTTTAAAACGAAGAAGAGTATAATATCTTGTCGTGTGCGTTGCATTTTTTCTGATTAAAACATCGCACTGTATAAAAACTCCTTTTTTTAATCTAAAATAACACTTTCAAAGTAGAAAACGTTTCTGAAATTTTATACAATAAACGTGCACGTCAATGATTTACCTATTGTATACATACTATCTATCACTAAGACTTTTGCATATCATTTTTATATCTTTCCAAAAACAAGAACATATATTTTTAATGACATTTTATTTTCTCCGTGTTAATATGATAGATTTTTTAAAAAATCTGGTACTCTTTCACATTCAACATCTGGATTTTTAAAAAGCCTGCTGTCAGTCTGAAAAGGGAAAATAATTGTTGTCATGAACGTGTTAGAATCATTGTATTATTCTAAAAATATATAAAAGGAAATATTCAATGTAAAACATGCATAAATTTCGTTAATCTAGTTTTATTTGCAAAAATTTTTTGAAAGGTTAATTAAGAGACATACGTTGTGATAATTTGTGCATTGTTATCATTAAAATCATACCCTTCTGTTCAATTGAATGTACAAAATCATGGTTAAAATAGTTGAATAATTCTATTACTCAAAAGATATAATAAGAAGATAATTCCAAACAAATATGGACTATTCAGCTACATCATCGCAACTTAGATATAAAACACTTGATGATATAAAGAAATGTTGTAAGTATAATATTATTTTGTATTCCTTGCTGATGAGTTCATAGATCTTTAATTTTATTCAAAACACCATTCCTTATACTGATCGTTTAAGTATACTAATGATCTATATATCATCAATCAATTTTGATTTATTTTCGTATTGTTTAGCAGAAATACCTTTGGAAAATACTCAACATTGTATGGTATCTGAACATAACAACAATATCATTCTGATAACATTTCATACAGCATGTACGCCTCAGTGATTCGTAATCGAAAATGGTTTCGTACCGCCGACAACTAAATAAATAGAAACATATTTTCGTCCGAGATTTATTTAATGAAAACGTGAGGCAATAGGAAGTCCATGCCAACATAGAAAATGACACCTTTCAAATCAATCAATGGTGTTTTGAATTATGTAAACAATTTCATTTTGATTACGAACCTACCACCATCATCGCGGATCCGCTTTTTAGGATTCGCTTCGACAAGATCACGTCAGTAAGTCTAATTATTTTTCGAGTCATATAATGAATAAAAAATTATTCTCTGTTACGTTAAGTTTTTTTTACAGATGCACTTATTTCAGCACAGATATGTGAAACTTTATTTCAACCAAATGCATGGTGTCGCTAGCTTATAAAAAGTCTTAAAAGGTCAGTGAGTGTCAGTGTTCAAACCTTGTGACGTCCGCACATGGGAGATCTTTACCAACCTGTACTGAAGTTCAGCAGCAGTCTACTGGTAAGAAATATTTATTTATTGCTTTGGGCATCAAAGAAGTAGGATATTCGGGACCCGGCGTTGTAGTGTCACAAGCCGTATTCAAACCATGCAACCACTCAAAGTGACCATCGATACTTCCTCGCATGCAGAGACAACAAAAACACGTTTCAACGCTCCCGCATTTACTTCCATCATTCACCTCATTTCTCCCCATGCGCAGATACATCATTCTTTTCATTTCCGTCGGTTAACAACCGGAGAAATACATTAACCGGACCATACCTGGTAATAGGATAGCAAACACTACATCCCTTTTTTTCCCCAAAAAACAATTAGTTTTTGTAAATTGCCAAAAACTCAGAAAATAAACATTTCTCACAGAATATTCTTATTTTTCAAATAAATGGTGTTTTCACAATCTTTTTGAATATTAACCAAAATAATACCCACTTTCAAAATAAACGAACCAAATTGTATTTACTATGAATTCTACCAAACAGAAAATGTTTCCTTTCTTTTCACATTACTATGAAAATCCAAAACATGTATTTTCTTTAAATGAATAAACTCAAAATTCTTCTTGCACTTGTGTCCATAGAGAATCATTCCTCCTAGATCATACTTTATACTTTTAAGAGTCAATAAATGAACCCTAGCAAAAAGTCCTGGAATCTTTTAGGAGTGTCTCTGTTTCGTCGAGGTCTCTCAGCTACTGCACTCGGCTTGCTGACCGGAACTGTCATCTCTGGCCTGTCAGACACACAAGTATCGGACATATTTGGATCAGACACATTTGGATCCAACACATTCTCATGATTCTGGTTATCAGATACACCAGCATTCTGATTGAACACTTTACAATCAGCCTTATCATTCACATTCACAACTGGTTTAGAGACATACTTTTTCACATGAGTAATATGTCGCCTATACACACCTCCTGTATCAGCCTGTATGTCGACTGAATTCCCGAATCTGCTCACAACCCTACACGGTCTCGGATCAAAATTACTAGCCAACTTATTATCACGAGATTGCCTCACAATCACACTATCACCTGACACAATTGGAGACTGCTGAGCACGTCGTTTCTGATCCGCATAATCCTTCCCTTTCATCTTTTGTTCAGTGTCATAGTCCCTGACACTATCATCCAGTCCAAAATTGGTAAGTTCTGGTAACTTGGTCCTGATTCGTCTCCCGAAAAGCATCTCGGCTGGAGATTTTCCGGTTGATGAATGGGTCGTACTTCGGTACATGATGAGGAAATGCTGCAACTCCCTTCTCCAATCTTTTCCCTCAACTTGTGCGATTCTCAATACTTTGAGCAGTGACCTGTTTTGCCGCTCCACTTCCCCATTCGCCTGCGGCCAATAAGGTGTCGATGTGTTGTGATCTATGCCCTGATGTCTCATATAGTTCTCAAAAACTTGACTAACAAATTGTGGTCCATTGTCAGTCTTCAATGAACAGGGTAGGCCATGAGTAAGAAATGCTTTAGTCAAACAGTCAATAATAGCACTTGTTGACGTTGACTTCAGGGTGTACACTTCAAAGTATCTACTGTAATAGTCCACGAGCACAAGTATGCTATCACCTGATGGCAATGGTCCCAGTAGATCTGTTGCCAAGTGTTGCCATGGCAACGAAGGTAGTGATGTACGAAACAGCGGAGGGGGAGAGTTCTGACTTGATACCACTTGACATCCATGACAAGCTCGGCAATAGTATTCCACTTGTGAATCTATCCCTGGCCACCATACCTTTGACCTCAATCGTTGCTTCATTTTCACCACCCCTGGGTGACCTTCGTGAGCCAAACACAGCACTTGTTCGCGAAGACTTGTCGGAATTACTAGCCTTGTTCCCCTGATGACTACCTTGCCTATCGCCGATAGTTCCTGCCGTACTGGCAAGTATTTCACATTCTTCATCTCATGCCATCTTCCAGACAGTAAACAGTCTCTGATGTCCTTCAGTTCCTGGTCCGAATCAGAGGCTTTTTCCACATCTCTGGTTGTCAGTGCTGACGGCGTAGATTCCGAAGCGATGAATCTCACGTACTCCTCAGCTTCCACTGACCCTCTTGTACTGTCACTTGTTTTCCCTGGATTCAAGAGTCTAGAGAGACAGTCCGCAATGTTGTTTTCTCCCTTTATATACTTGACCGAATAGTCATATGCCTGCATACGCAACACCCAGCGTTCGATTCTGGCACATGGTCTTGATCTGATAGCATGTATGAACTGCAGCGGTTTGTGGTCAGTTACCAATTCAAAATGGGCCCCATACAGGTAACAATGAAAACGTTCACAAGCCCATACCAAGGCTAGAGCTTCTTTCTCGGTTTGCGAGTATCGTTTCTCCACATCAGTCAGACTCTTGCTGGCATAGCATATGACACGGTGTACTCCATTCTGCTGCTGCACAAGCACTGCTCCTAGCCCCACTGGACTCGCATCTGCAATAACTTGTGTTGTTGAATCCTTGTCGAAATATGCAAGTACTTCTGCACTTGCGAGGCGGTCTTTCAGCGAGTCAAATGCCTTTTGCTGCTCAGTTTCCCACACAAAAGGAATGTTCTTTCTGGTCAGTTTGCGCAAGGGTTCAGAGAGAGTAGCCATGTTCTCTATAAACCTTGCATTGAAGTTTACCAACCCCAGAAAACTTCGCACTTCCTGAGCGGTAGTTGGTGCTCTTGCTTCCTTGACTGCTGACACCTTCGATTCCGCCGGACTCAAACCTTGTTCTGACAACACGTGACCAAGGAATTGAAGATTCTTCATTCTGAACTGACACTTGTTTGGATTTAAGGTAAGTCCCTTGTCTCTGAGAACTTGTAGAACATGAGCCATTCTTCTGTCATGCTCCTCCACACTTGTAGCATGTACAATAATGTCATCCATGATATTGTGGACTCCATCACATCTCTGCAAGATTTGTTGCAAAATCTTCTGATACAGTTCAGGGGCACATGAAACTCCGAACATTAGTCTCTTGTAGCGATACAATCCTTGGTGAGTACAGAACGTCGTAATCTGACGAGATTCAGGTGCTAGTTCGATTTGGTGATACGCCCACTTGATATCCAGTTTACTGAACACGGTACTCTTGTTCAGATCCTGCAAGACGTCATCTATAGTCGGCATTTTGTGTCGAACTCTCTTCACTGCTTGATTAGCAATCCTCATGTCCACACAGACACGTATGTCTTTGCCTGGTTTGGGAACAATCACTATGGGCGAGACCCAATCACTTGGCTCATTCACTTTCTCAATAATGTCTCTATTCTCAAGTTCTTCCAACTTCTCTGCTAACTTTTCTCTGAGATGATATGGCACACTTCTCAAATTCTGAATCACCGGCTGAACTGACTTGTCAATAGGAATGTTCAATTGGTAATCTTTCAACTTTCCAAATCCATCAAAGCACTCTGGAAATTCCTTCACAAAGTCACGACCTTCCTGCACGGCATTAATGTTATAACCAAGTCTCAAAACACCAAGCTTCTGTGATGTATGTCTTCCCAAAAGCGATGGCCCATTACTCTTCATAACCACAAATTCAACTTCTTTCAGTGTCTCTTCACCGACCCTTACATCAGCACTGAATATTCCCGCCACTGGTAGTGGTTTCTCTACACCATATGGAAACACTGGTTTAGATTCGTTCTTTGATTCACAAACAATGTGATTTGCCTTCATTTCCTCCCACGTTGACATTCCGATAACATTACATGAAGAACCAGAGTCTATCAGCATTGACACACTCACTTGACCAACTTCGATCTGAATTTTACCATCATGTAAATCCTCTTCATTAATCACAAATGCATAGTCATTATCCTTATCCTCAGCTCTCTGTGATGATTCTTGTGAAACTTGTCTCACTGATTCTTTGGTTTGCTTACCTCTTCTGGGTTTCCGAAACGCTCTTGATTTACAAGCCTTCTCGAAATGTCCAACAGTCTTGCACCGACGACAGGTCTTTCCTCTGGCTGGACACTGACTGTCCCTTGACATGTGGCCAGTCCTACCACAATGGTAACATATCACCTCCCTTTTCCCTGAATACTTTCCCGGTTGATGACTCCATGACTGTTTCGTTTCCATGATGTTAACTTCACCTGCTAAAGTCCCAGCATAAGACCTAGCCTGCATGTCTGAATCCTCAAACACCTGTGCAGTTTCTATCAACTGAGTCAAAGTCAAACCACTTTTCTCCAACAATTTCCTCCTCAAGTTTTGAGAAATACACTTCTCTATAACCTGGTCCCTTATTCTTTCATCTATTTGGCCCATGTCCCCAAACTCACAACTCTCGGCTTGCTGTCTCAAACGTGTTATGAATTGAACAACTGTCTCGCTACTCAACTGTGACATTGAGCGGAACACGTGTCTTTCGAAGGGCACATTCATCCGGGGTAGGAAATATTCATTTAAAGTTGAAACAGCTCTGTCATATGCATTATTGTTGGGATCTCCTGCTAACGTGAGGGTGAAGAAAATGTCCTGTACTTGCATACCGGCCGTATGTAGAAGTAAAGCCTTCCGTTGGTCCATGTTCTTGATACCGCGTCCATCCGCATACAACTCGAATGCACGTATCCATCTCCGCCAACGTGGTCCCAAACTCGACGGGTCGGTGCAGTCGAACGTCTGAAGATGCCCAATATCTCCTATCTTCACCGACGACATGCTTTCCAACTATCCTCGTCGCCAATTGTAGTGTCACAAGCCGTATTCAAACCATGCAACCACTCAAAGTGACCATCGATACTTCCTCGCATGCAGAGACAACAAAAACACGTTTCAACGCTCCCGCATTTACTTCCATCATTCACCTCATTTCTCCCCATGCGCAGATACATCATTCTTTTCATTTCCGTCGGTTAACAACCGGAGAAATACATTAACCGGACCATACCTGGTAATAGGATAGCAAACACTACAGGCGTGTCTCTACCGAAGTCGTGACGGTTGTTACAGTCTCATGTTTGACGGGCCGTCACCGCCCACCATTGAATCTAACGGCGTCTCCTAATTTCGTGGTGTGTCGCTGACGTCATATTCACGTTGTTCCTCGCTCTCGTTTACCGTTCGAGATAGCAATATGGCGGGCCCCATCGATGCCGGTAAACTTGATTTTTCCCAACTTTGAATTTTTATTGCAGATTTGGTGATTTAGCTAAAACTTATTAGCCAAAGTTGAAGGATTTATCATTAAACAATGTTTTAAAAGGCTCTTTTTCATTTTTCATTGGAATTTTCCTTTAAGGAGAAATAACGCTTAGTCATTTTGCCCCGACGGCGCGCTTTGCCCTAGTCTCCCCTAAGTCAAACCCAACGGAAACATACAAAAGTTGGTCTGATATTTCTTGATATCAACATCGAAAAGTTGGTTTAGACTGACAGAATGACAGTTACAAGTTGTAATATAGTGTTTGATAGATTATACATGTACATTGGACGCGTGACCGACTTTCATGAATATCTAAATAAGAATTAATAATACTATATGATTTTAAGTGAAAATTGATATTTCTCATATTATTGGCATTTGGGGAATGTGAATGATTTGCTTAATTCTTATCATGATTTGTGACATTTACGTTCGTAATCAAATAAAAACAATAGTTGGTTAAGACCAAGGAGTGGCTCTTTAAGGACAGGCAACTTAGTGCAGACCATATCGTTGTTACGCGCCACCTAGGGTGTGACTCAAACAACCACACATCCGTGTTATACTTTTCTTTTGATTTAAAGGTATTTTTTTCATGAAAAGATGTAAAACAAACTAGCACAAGCTTATATCAATGCCTCTTCCGAACATAAATAGAGGTTATTACCCGAGGAAGTGTGTCATATGACTTTTATGAAACGAGTGTGAATTTGTGAATTACCCGAGCGAGAGTAATAATTTCTTTATTACCGAAATCATTCTATTCCATTTTACCATCTTAGAAATATCAATGAAACTTGCCGTCTCCCTTGCGACTGCCGGCTATAGTGACGTCACGAACAATGATGTTATGACGTCAAAGGCGAAAATATACGGGAACTCGCGCTACAACAATCGTTGCTAAGCAAAAGTGATATGTGCACTAGTGCTCATATTGAAAATATGTCACCACTTATTTTCAACTATATGGGTAATAAACATGGATACAAAACATATGCAAGAAGTCAATTACAAATGAATAAATAACTTAGTGTTGTTACTGTTGCAAAACTCCAACATGTTTCAATGGTATCATCAGGGAGTCTAACAAAATACAGTTGTGATGTTATGATGTCACAATGAATTTGACAAAACAATGGTATGACGTCACAATCAGGCAAGCGGTAAGATGGACACAATAAGAATTTGATAGAATAAGAGATGCTACTATTAAGCATTAAGTTGTGGTTTTAACATTTTAATGAAATGGTCTTCTTTTAATTGTCGTATTATTCTATTTTTTGTGTCCATTTTGTAAAATGGAAATATCTTGAATTTAATGTCCTTGTCTTTTACACATGTATCTAGGTGAGCACTCAGTGGTATACAGCGTGTCGCAGGACATATTATTGGCTGTTTATGAACACGGACCCTGTCTCTCAGGCACTCGGTCTGTCCTATATATTCAGCACAACATCTTTGGCATATAATGACATAAATGATGTATTTAGCTGCACAGTCAAAATCAAAGCGCACATATATATATGTATATATGTATTTCAAATAAGGAGAGTTGGTTTCTCACGTGAAGAAAGGTTGTATATCAGAAATAGTAAACATCGGATGGTTCAAATTGGTACTATCTTCTTTAATACGATGAATTCATTTCGACCATTATGTGGGTATTGTCAAGTATGAAATATATATATTATAATATATATATTTCTGCTGCATTGGGCATGTGCCTTGCATGTGGATATCTGCGGATAAAAGTACCCTTATTATTTATTAAATGACGTTGAATCAACAATTTAATCAGTACCGGGATGAGAGGCCAGAACGGTTCAGTTTGTGATATGTGGCTTAAGACTAGTTACATTGCAATATCAACAGCTCTTAAACATTTCAGATGAATAGTTTGATTTGCTAAGAATGTCTACAACAAGCAAAACAACTTCCATTTGTATATCATAAAACAGATTTGCAAAGAAAGTGTTACTATGCGTTTAATTTCCCATGTCCCTTTCATTTACAACTATGAATGATTTATGGTTGCTGTAAAGCCAGCCGTTGACTTAACGTCCCCATAAATGAACCATATACAACTGATAAGGGTAAAGTGGACAGACATGACCCAATATCTGTTTCATTGACGGGTAGGCGTTCAAATCAGAACAATCAATGAAAGCGTTCTTGGCAAGTTTGAATTGTGCTTGGCAAATTAAAACAATCACTCAATTTACAATTTATACAGGATTGCAGTCGAAAAGTGACGTCTTGGTTTCAGAACCAGTGAGCTAATAATAAGCCCATGGAGACCAGTTGCAAGTTCGGGGTGGTGTAATGACCAGAGGTCTGTTCAGGTTGGTTGCTCAAAATTGAGCGCTCATTGAGCGCTACTTGAGCGCTCAATATTGAGCAACTTTATCCTGAACGGCACACATAGTGAGCGGAATGTTAAGGGAGATAATTTTTCAATTCCAGGAAGAGTTATCCCTTCGCTGTCGGGATTAAACATGTGCACGATTAAATTCTTGATGACAATAGTTCTTTGTCATCGATTTTTTTTAAGAAGCATATATTATTAGGTGAATAAGGATGCACCAGCGAAAAGTATCACATTAATTTTAAGAAGTTTGTGTTAGGTTATATTTGAAATCGGCTGGCTGTTGTCCTCACTTTGTGAGACACGGGCAGCCATAATGTTTTCGCTCACTTTCCTCGGTGCGGTACAATTTACAACACGTGAAAGAGATTACGGTAATACAATTGTATTACACGCACGACACGCACGACACGCACGGCACGCACACTTTTTCCGTGGGCATACTCGGTAAAGCCGAGCCACTTTGAGTTGGACGCGTAAACGTCTATTTTCTTTCATTCAAAAGCTCATAAAAATATAATTTTAATATTTCATTTAATGAGGTATAAAATATATATATCTTTAACTTATTGATATTGAATGTTGAGAACATTAACATGAACCGTCACATATATGGCCTTATTGATTTTATCACCATTAATTAAAAAACTTCAATAAGACAACATAAGGTCAAATAAAGTGATTATTTTTGGCCAGGTTTCAGGCAATTTACATGTAACTAATTCGGTATTGACAATGTTAATGGCAGACAGAAGCATTTAAATCTTAACAGGGTTCTTTACGTATATTATGCAGAAAACCTATCTCAGTTAGAGATATGATCAAAAATATTCAAATCCAATTAAAAAGAAAGCAAGAAATATAATACTGCTTACAGCATGACTTTTTAAAGGATTCTTTCTCTTGTTAGGCCACATATTTTTAACCATTTTTTATCTATTCATAGATAGGCCTAGAGTAAGTGTATATCCTAATAGTATACTTTCCACATACATGCAAAAGCAGAATTACATCGTTTGGAAAATTAAATATTATGCTTGAAACATCGACGTTATTAAAGGTATATGTTTTTATATGATAAACAATTATTTACGAAATACATTAATGAGGATTATCGGGGCCACTAATGCCACGCCCTTAAAACCCGATTTCATTTGCAAGCAAAAGGCCTAGAAAGCTTGAATCTTGTGTTATCGAGGATTATAATTTACAAATTGGTGATCCTAGGGCTTGGTGAACCTTTTGATCCTATACCATACATTATCAATTGAATACTTGAGCTGTTTCCCTTTCTGTACTGATTACAGGTATCTGAATTTACATCGCATAGATACTTAATTCTAAGATTTGTCACCACATTTGCCATACCCCACAGCAAAATTGAAAATGAAGCCTGATAAGCTATAGAACAAATAGCTCTATTTTTATTTCTCGTTTCCGTTTAGCTTTAGATGTTTATAACCAACGCAAATTATTTATTTATAAAAAGGTGATATATATATTGTGTTGATAAGAATTTTAATCCAGTAAATAGTGATTTTCTTTGGTTTGTGCTGTGATTAAATTTAATTAATATACATGTTTTCCGCAGATTTCGCGATTAGTCTTTAGAAAACATATCAATGCTTATAAATTTTTGTGAAAAGATGGGGTTTGACTGTGTGTACATTTAAGGAAAGCAAAGGTGGCAAGTGAAGGTTGCATGAACCCTTTAGTCGACTATTGTTGCTTATATTGCAAATGCTACGTAATTAAATTGTTTGTTTTTTGTTTTCTTATATAGTTTTATAGTGTTAGTTTGTCCTGGTAAATAGAGCGAAAAATGCTTTCATTTCAGCTATGGTTTTTGGAAGATGATTTAAGGACATTTCTCCAACTATTTTTATAAATTCTTGATTATAAGATAACTAATTCATTATTCAAAACATTATTTGTATACTTTATATACTTGAAATATTGTGTTACCGGCAATGGAATTTTGTAATACAGTTTCACATAAGGTTTTGTAAGTTTGAGTTGGATGCAAGCTTTGACTGCTTACATGCTGCTGTTTTGGTGAATGTTCGTAATTAAATTTGTGTCGATACTATATTATTCATAACTTTTATTGGTCCTATTTTGGGGGAATATTGAATAAATTTTAGTTTTGATGATACTTCATTATTCTTATTTTTTGGTTCAAGGATTAGGTACTTATCATAAACAATACTAAACTGACAGGCAAAAGAAACCTAACACTTTAGTTGCTTTCATCATATACATAATCTTCAATTACAAATATTTTAAGTTTTAGACGTCGTACGCTAAAACAGAACAGAGCAGGCCTTTTGTTATCAATCAAAGAATACTTCTACACGTGTTTGATGTTTTGGGGGGAAAATTGAAATTTTTAATTTTTTGTTTTTGGAAAATTAATTTTAATAAACAACAAATGTCCATCGATATATAAGCTATATTTTACCAATTAATTACAAAACAAACCTTGTTTTCCACTCATTTACACCCTTTTTAACATGGTAGGGGTCATGTTGGTGTAAATTTCATTTTTTACCCCGGTCTTCTTTAAACAATGATATCTTAACAAAAAATGAAACAATCAACGATCAATTCATATGAAATATTGTAGATATGATTAATGTTGATGATTCCATAATCAAATGCGTCATATATATATTTCAAATCGTTGTTAAATCGAAACTAAATGAGGTGTTAGGTTTCTTTTGCCTGTCAGTTATGTTATATTACATTGTCTTTATATTGTTCTGTGCGAAATACTGTTTATTTTGTTTTAGAAAGCACAAGGTGTTGATAAATAGGAATATCTTTTTGTAAAAAAGGTTCGCTTGCGTGTGACTATCACAATCATTTAATCATTATCTGAAACTGAAACATATTTAACAATGTTTTCTGTATGAAAATATATTAAATCCTTTTGAAACTCTAAAGTCGCAAAGCGTAGAATAACACTTTTGAAAATAGGTACATTGGTACATCAAAAAGACCAAAGACTCTGTTAAATTTGGAATGTTAATTCTTTGCCAACGGGAAAATGAATTACTAGTATATTTTCACTTTAAATCCTACATGTAGTTAGGTGTGGTTTATTGAAGTTCAGCTTATTATTACTTACTTGAGTATAGTTATAAGTTGAATGACTTAAATTAACGTCAATGTGTTAAAATGAAACCTTACAACATGTAGTTTAAAAGATTAAATAACATAAGCTGACGTTCTAAAGTCTAGTTTACTGTACCTAAGATTCTTTAATGTAAATTAAAGCAACGTAGTTCAATGTAATACACGGTAGTATAATAGATAATATATAGAGGATATTATATAAGTGTCCAAGACACACTATGTTTACGACACGATTGGCTAAATATTAGTATTTCCCGAGCGAGAGCGAGGGACATACTGATATTTAGGCACGAGTGTTCTCGGCATAATAAAGCCAACGGATATTTTCGATATCCGTTGGGCGTGGCTACTTGTCATATACGGATACCGATGCAAATTTCAAAGGTCAAGGTCGGAACTTCTTAAAAAAATTCCGATGACGTCACAAGCGTTAACATCTTTAACGCCTTTAGTAACGGAGAGAGACATTACAATATGAATGATATATTGTATAGACATTGAAATATCAACAACACTGTATTGATATTTAGCCATTTGCATGACTTAGTAGTGCCAAAACACGGGTTGAATGAAACCGACCGAACAATTTTACTCACAGGTACCAAAGGCAGTTCCAAGTCTCATGTTCAAACACTTCAGTTATCCATTTTCGATGTTCTTTCCTTTAATGTTGTTAAGTTTGGATTGGGAAAACCACAAACTATCATCTAGTTTAGCTCTCCGGCAGTCAATGTTCGCTTTTCAGCGCAAGCTGCCATTGTAACGTAGCCGAAAGGAAGCAACTCTTGCCCCTTGGTGAGATTGACTCGTCCTCTCGATGACGTCGGATTCATGAAAGAACGTCAGGTCGGTCCCACCAAAGACAAATAAAAATGTTTTTACTTTTTAAAATCACCGTATTTCATAGATTTTTTAAATTTCAAAAGTTCTGAGTCCTGACAAAGTAGCTAAAATAAAAGGCATTTATAAGGAGGAATTATATTTTGTTAATTCAACGTCATTGCTCTATTCATTTGCATATATCAATGCGCGAATCTCAAAACAACGTCAACTATTTAAAAGTATTATCAGGCATTTTTTCGGATTAAATCATAAAATGACATTGTATGATAAAGAAGTTATCATGCTCGTGTGATTTGGGATCGTAAATATCCTGCATTAGGAATTAACACTTTATATTTAGCTCGCCAAGGTTTGCAAAATACATTATTATATGATGGACGAGTGATCTGTCTTCTGATTGGTCGAGGAAGGTGTTCACCGACAATGATCAAACCTTATGTTGTCCGCGGGAAACGTCACGCGAGGTCAACATAAAAATCCAATGACCTGGAGCTAAAAATAGATCGTCACTACGAGGAGCGCCGTAAACAGTTGCTTCCAAAAAAACTGAAAATAATTTACTAGTTTTCAAAATAACTGAAACTTTCATAAATCATATAATAAAACAGTTGTTGACTTCAGTTATCGGTGAATCCAATGGTTTATTGACCTCGGAAACTTATGTTCACCTCGGCTGTCGCCTCGGTGAACATAACTGTTCCGAGGTCAATAAACCATTGGATTCACCGATAACTGAAGTCAATAACTGTATAATGTTTATTCCTAATGCAGGATATTGACGATCCCAAAACACACTCGCATGATAACCTCTATATTACCGTAGATCCAAAATAAAATAAAATACTCAAAACCTTTTTCTCAGCATGGGCTGAGTAGCTGCCTTCGGCCCGCATAGATTGTGACGTCAAAGGCAAAGCATGACCTCAAAGCATTGTTTATTACGTGACGTCACAAAGCAAAAGTGATATTTTGCCCTAGGGCAACATATGAAAAATATGAACCTCGATATGACAGCGCTCGTAGGTAAATAGAGGATATTATATGAGTGTCCATGATATACGATGTTTACGACACGAGTGGTTAAATATTAGTATTTTCCGAGCGATAGCGAGGGATATACTGATATTTAGGCACCTATGTCGTAAACATAGTATGTCATCGGCACGAATATATTATTCTGTTTATTACCGAAGCCTCCAAATTAAAGAAAATACGCAAAACCTACTTCTAAGCATAGGCGGAATAGCCGCCGCCGGCCCGTATAGATTGTGACGTCATTGGTGAACCGTGACGTCAAAGCATTGTTAATAACGTGACGTCATAATGAAAAAGTGTTATTTTGCCCTAGGGCAACATATAGAGAATCTCACCCAAGTGTCTTCTGATATCAATATATCAACACAAGTTGATAAAAGTAACAAATCTCCGAGGCTTGCCGAGGATATTTTACTTTTTTGAACGAGTGTTGATATATTTGATATCAGAAGACACGAGGGTGAGATTCTATTTTTCATCCAAAATCATTTTTCATCACAATAGCATGACAAATGTACATCTTTAGACACTGCATAGCCCTAAAACTCCTATAGAAGTGATGTCATTGCGCGTGCATTATGGCGTCATCATGTTAATGACGTCATAGCATTGTGATGTCGTTGTGTTTATGACGGCATAGCATTGTGACGTCTTTACTGATGATGCAAAACGTTTGTGATGTCATGTATTTTCTGATTACAGGGCATTGTTGAAAATCTACTGTCAAAGCGATATCTCCTAGGAGATATCGCCTGATCTTCCACAAGCGATATCTCCTGTGGAACACAGTTTTGGATGATAAATGAAAAATATGAACCTCTGTATGACTGCCCTCGTAGGTAATAATAAAAAATAATACCTAAAGGGGGATTCACACATACGCTAACAAATGTAGTTGAACCTAGTTGATTAAACGTAGTCACACAAACTCCAACGTGATTAAAATTGTGTGCACTTTTTGCAACTACGTAAAACAACGTTTCAATCCAATATGGCTTACCACTTGTATTTACGATAAACTGCACATTAGAACGTTATACTAAGTAACAGAACGACGAACTACGGATGTTGTATCACGTACGGGCTACGTTCTTCTAGGTTTTACTACTTTGAGCTACAATTAAGAACGTTAAGTAGTACTAGTACGCTTCAGTGCGTTATTTGAAGTAGAATACATCAAACTACGGTTATTTTCGCTAAAACTGATAGATCTATAAATTGACATGTGTAAGGTTTTTTCTTTTCATTTTTTTACCCCTTGAGGTAACGTAAAAAAATTGTTTCATGTTTTCTTTCAAACTTCTACAACTCACCTAAACAGATAAGGGTTTCCAGGATTGCAGCATTTTATCATATGATCAGCGATAAAATACTGGATTTATTTTATGATTGAGGGTGAGATACAGTAGTGTGCATAAGTAAGTGGTCGAAAAACGCGTTTCTCACGCGTAGCTCACGCGTTGGTCACGAGTGAGCAACGCGTGAGCAACGGGTCGCCCCGCGTCAGCCACCCGTTGCTCACGCGTGGCTGACGGGTGGCCAACGCGTGTCATACATGGCTGGATAATCGAGGTTGTAGAAGTGCCAAAAGCGTTCATAAAATCATGTTTACCGATTTTTTTTACTTTATGTCATATGACAAAAGTTGAAAATGAATTTTAAACATATTTTTTTCTTTGTAAATTACACTTATTCAGGATTACATATTCCACATGGTTGCTACTTAATCCCGATTCTATTCATATCCTCAAGACAATCTATAATGGAAATGCTAGCATAAAGAGGTTTGAAGTTTATTTACGTTACATATATATTTCATTACGTTTTTATATACGTTAATATATTACGTAATTAAATGGATTTAATTTCAACCCAACACTTTTTCATTGGCCAACAAGCTCCAAGCTGCTCATTCATTAGTCGCTGCAATATAACTTGCATGAGTAGATATATACAAAATAGTCATTGCATCAAATATCTGTTTCTAAGCATCAGAGTTTTACTTTCTGGTATATTTGACAGTCACTTATGGAGCTATTGAAGAAATGTATAATATATATACATGTTAAGATATTTTTAAGGGAATAACATAACTGCATCAGATTCATTCATTCCTCTTTTATGCATTACATTTGTTATGCATGACATGTACGTTAAAGGCACACTCTGTGAGTTGTTTGAAGTCACATAAACCAAAACATTATCAATAGTATTACTCTATCGGGAAGTGTAGACTGCTGTATGAAAGAACCATTAAGGGCTAAAGTATAGTAGCAGTATGAAGGCTCAAAGTCGTGACTATGATCGAAAACCGGACAAAACAACATTTCCTGAAAACTACAAGGCTTTGTAAAGAGCTAATGTTTTAAAGATTAAGCATATAACATAATTCACACTTTGAGTTGAAGAGGAAAGTAATGGCCAAGCATGTTATTTCCTATGTTTCAAGTGACCAAGTGAGAAGATTAATGAGTAGTGCATACTATGCATCAATGTTTTCTTGTTCAACGTATTAACCCTGGAGGATTAACATAAAATTCTTATTGCTGTAGAGTTTCATGGAGATCAAACAGTTATTCATATTTGCTGTATAAAGAGGTTATTTGTGCCGAGAGTCGTATAGATATTTAAGAGACACAGAGTATGTTGATAGGATCACATATGTCAAATTTTGAAATCGATGGTATTACATCGGTAGCCAGTAACTGTTACTGAAAATAACAAGTTAAAGGTCAATCAGTACATTAGAGCGAAAATACGGCCATTCAAAGTCGGGTTTTTGATCGAAAACAGGACAATGTGGCTCGAGTTCGCCAAACGTAATTTTGAAACCTTGTCATAAGCTGGCAGGAAGATATATTCGATTCGATAGTGTTTATTAGGTATTTTAACGAATAAGTAGATTAATTGGATGCATAATTTCGAATATTAAACGTATTTGAGATGTGTTCTTGATTTTTTGATAAAATCAAGCACTTTAGAAATATTATGCATAAATGGATATATTTACAAATCCAGTAATGAAATATGAACTTCAATCAACATATCATATATTTTGTAGCTTATCAAAACCAAATGAAATTTCAAAAACGATACTCTGTGTCACTTTAAGATATTCCGTATTGCTCTTGCACAGTAAGCTGCAGCTCACATCAATTGAAAATTGAAACTGATATTTATACTTTTTAATAAGCCAAGATGATTTTATTAAAGTTTCATATGTTTTTCTTGTAATATATTCTGCATATGAACACCCTCGTATATCATGTAATCCTATTACACATATCCTTCGTAGTATAATTAGAATATATTGAGGTCTGTGGAGCTGATTATGATTGTGGTTTGTCATATATTTGGTATCATCAAAATTACGTTAATAACAATTGGCTCCTCTGTAAAGTTGAACAAATCTTTACTGATCAATTTATAACACAATGGCAATATGAAAGACGTTATCATCTAAAGGAAAAATATATGATTGATCGGTGTTTGGTCCTGAAGATCATATTTTGCTACCAACAAAGGTTTCACAACCTATTTTGAAATTTAGAACAAGTATGTTTTGAATGTACTTCTTTATTAGAAAATAGAAACAAACTATTACCAAGAGACTTAATTATTTATAGCTTTATAGCCTATTTACAGAAAGACATTGTACAACTGTTGACAAGCTAAGTAAGTTATAAAATGTATCTTTGAGCAACTACAAAAATGTCAATAATAATTCTGCGTCGTTGTTACATTATATTGTATTATTAATATTAAATATGTACAATGTTCTATTATGAGTAGTTTAAGTGAATAAAGAACTTGAACTGGACTGTATTAACTCAGGACCGTCGATAAGGGCGATTCTTCTCACGAGAGTCAAATAGCAACTTCTCACAGCGATAGCCACATATATGCGTCGCTTCTGTTTGTATTGAAATAAAGTCATTTTATACATACTTTGGCAACTATCAACATGAATGTATATATTCTATGTATGATTTGTCATTTAGTGTTATTAACAGACAGTAATTAAAGTGCTTTGATAGGAATGAATGGTCGACTTTTGAGCATGATACTCCGTTTGGTGATTAAACAAATCTTTAAGATAATGGGTTGTTAGAAGTTAACGCATGTCTGGTATAACATACACCTAGCTCATATTTAACAAGATGCTCATGTCACTTAACAGTTATGTCCTGTTACTTTCGAATCAGTGATGTAGCTATCAAAACATCATCAAATGAATTCTGTCTCTTTTTACCAATCATCAAGATAAGCCGAATCTAGATTTTGAAGTTTGAATCCCCACGTAAATAAACATTCAATCAGACTCCTGAAATCATTATCAAATAGATTGACCTTGAAATAACACTCTCTCGGGATGCAGACAGACAGACAGACAGATAGTTTATTTATGTCTCACCTCAACATAGTACAAATATATAATATACATTCATTAGAATACAAAATAAATATATTATGCACATGTACATGTACATATATGCTTTCGATTGAAGCGTAGCAGTTGTAGAACAAACGCGTGCAAATGCTTTCATTGGACAATATTCTTCATGTACAGAACAGAACAGAATTGTATTCTCATGAATCATACAAATTTATATAGAGAATATACAATATGAGTCCTAACTTTCTTCAATACCTTTTGAAACACTGGCTATTCCATGTCCCTTGCTTGCGTTTTTTAATAATATTTGCATTTTTTGCACAATATCCTCTTTGCATGTGTTCTTCGTGTCATGTGAAGTTTGAATGCTATTGAAACTATTGCATTCTAAAATGATTATTCAAAGTAGAGATTTTGTAAGTACGTAAAACATTATAAGCATGGTTAATGTTTAAGTAGCCTATGTAATAACGTCTACATAAATGACATATTCACTGTTCAGTTTTAAATAGGGTTGATTTACTTGTTAAAACAATGTTTGTGTGTTTAATCCCATAACATTTCAACTGGCCAGAGAGAGTTACATTTTGTTTTTTACGTTTTGTTTAAAGCCTCATACCATTTGGGAACTGACAGTACTAATACAAAATACATATTTTACATATTCAGAATAAACTCAAACTCAAACTCTTTATTCTCTGAAAACCGCCAACGGCGGTACATGAGATAAACATATATACATTTACATATAAACAAGACAGGAGGTTTGAGTTTGAGACAATGGCGCGCTTCAATCAGCCATTCAGAATAAACACAGGGCTAAATGATATAGATTTAACTACAATAAGTCAATCTTAATTAAGCTGTGAAGTTTCGGGACTCGCTAACCAGACCCTCACGTGTGTACAGATTTAAGACAGACAGACAGACAGATATTTTATTAAAGTCTCACCTCTTTAAAAATACAGAAGTATATAAAAACAAAATAAAACATAGTTAAGAGCCACCCGTATAGGGTTATGAGAGACTATATATATAGTATATAAGATAAGAGTAAATACATGATAAGATCAACTTTTTTGGCTTAAAACTAATTTCCGTCTATCTAAAATTAACCTGCAGGTTTTGGCAACATTGTAAACGATCTCTGGGCAGGACATGATGAATTTAAATTTGTCAATATCATTAAAATACATAAAACCAGGACATATTTCATCACATTTCGATAAAAGTCCTTGCCTTAGGTCCGTATAACAGGGACAATAAAATATAACATGACATTCGTCTTCAACAGCGTTAAAACAATTATAACAAACTCTTTCATTTAAAGGTACAGATTTAAGATCTATTTACTTGTGAATGTTTATTCAGACGTCAATATACTATAGCTGAACAAGTCACCTTTAATTAACAACATCAATAATAATAATAATAATAATAATAATAATATAGTTTATTATTGTGTCATGTGCTACAGATTTACAGTCATTGGTTCACAAAAATGATGTACCAAAAAAAAACACCGGGCCTCACAGGGCCGAAATGACACCATAAAAAATATGACATGTATAAAATTCGATTATAAATAAAAGCAGTGACCACACATACCATACTTATATACACCTATCTCAATGGTGCAAGTTACTCGATGATGGCTCTGTTCTCTGTTTATATCCTTATTCACACCTGTTTCCCGACTGATCTCCATGAAACAATAAAACAATCAGATTCTGATTGGAACTTATGGTAAAGACTAGACTAGCTTCCTTTCATCCAGTCTCGGGAGATGAGGGGTACTGTGAGATAATTAGCGTCACTCGAGCGGGCAGTTACGTTGACAAGGGGCGTTGAGTCGTGAAGCATGTCGAGGGGTTCATGGGTTAGAAACTTGGCTACGGATGTGTATCATGCTAATAAGCTCAGAAGTAGCCTCTTGATTACTGTATAATCAATTGTGTCATAGACCGGTGGCCTAAATACACCTGATTATAGTTAATGAGATAGAGATTGTACCATAAATTGCTATTTTAAGTCCGACCGATTCTTGACATACCCTAATTAAATGTACATTCGCAAATCCATCAGAAACGTAATTGATTACATATCCTGCCTTTATACTTCAATAATCCTGAGATATCTTCGATACACAGACAACTTACACTGAAAAGGGAGGGTATAACAACAAGTGAAAAAAAATCGACATTTATTGTTTATGTCATTCTTCAAAGGGCAACCTCACAATGCGTTAAGATAACCATAATGAATTTAATCTACAAGTCCTTGGGGGTGGGTACACAGATAATATATTTTCGACGAATTTATTATATAAATACTAACTATAGTTAGAAACTATTGTTACTACGAACCCCTTCATAATGAGATATTTCGAAATAGGAAATGAACAATTCAATTACATCTTGAAAACTTGACTATCAATATATCTATTATGTATACTAGTGTACCATACACATCTAATATGTCATGAATGTTATGTGTAATCTTCCATGTACCACGGTAAGTGGTTGTTCTTAAATAAAGTAGATTGGTTGTATAACTGTTTTGCTATCCCCCCCCCCCCCCCCCCCGATGCCATATATACTCTAATAACAACCAAATCACCATTGTTTAAACATTCTCTCAATTTATGTTCAGCTGCGTATCTTAAGTTTGTTCGCTTGTGCATCTTAGTGCACATTTCATGTAATTTGGACTTCGTTTGGACATCCACATAATAACTCGATTGGCACTTACAAAGAGGATCAGCAACTGGATCGTCTTGCCACCATATTTGGCATGGTGAAATAGACAGATGGGGTAATATTAGTATAATTCAGATTTTCTTTAATTTCGATTACAATAATCCCTTTAAACAATAAGCACAATTACATTGCTTTAGTGCAAAGGATAAAATATTACTTAGATCAAAAGCTGACGATAACCTATGAAGGATTTTTTGTAGAGAAAAATTAAAATAACAGTGTTTTCGAAATGTTGATCCCTGGTCACTTTATGAATGTAATTTTGTTACGGTTATCTGTCAGGCATGGCATACGAATATGTTAATGCAAACTGCATATCCTATGTACTTCAATTTCAACATCATTCGTTTCGCTTTTGCAATGCTAGGATGCATCAAAGACATTCAAAATTACAAATCAATCAATATTTTATTTCCGTCTCACGTGTACATGCTTATATTTATATTCAAAAGAGTATAAACAATATTGATAATTTAAAATGTACACAAACAATCTTCCAGCGATTAATGAGAGATACGTGATATTTGCTCTAGAATACGAAGGTCAATGAACAAACGTAAAGTACGCAGCTGTATTTATAATCACCTACAAATCATTCCTTGTATCAGGCTTGATAAATGTCTAAAACGTCGCATGCCCTACAAAAATCCAATAGAACTCTTTCTTATTCATCTAAACAACTTCTGAATGCACCTTAAAGAAGTCAATCCAAATGCATCTCGGTATGAGCATAATCTGTCAGTTAGACCTGTGATGTTTGGAGACAGATAGACAGAGGGCGGCTGCTTTGATCAATTCGTCGCCACGCTCCGGCGAGCAATGGTCACTGAGCAGGTATACAACAATACTCCCTTGTTCACTAATTTGGATAAACAATGATGACGTATTTAGGGTAGTGTGGTCATTTCAGCATTCTTATTTGCTCTAAAAAGGCGACGATTGCGCTAAAGATTGAAAGTTATTTGCAGACAGACAGACAGATAGTTTATTAAAGTCTCACCTCATTACATCATTAAAATATATACACAAAATTTACACATAAATAGCGACAATAAAATATGTAATGAGCCACTCTTATAAGAGTTACGGGAGACATAAAAGCAAATAAATTCTAAGAACAGTGCGGTATAAAGATATAAGAATATAACAATTGCTAAAAGTGCGGTAAAAAATGAAAAAGGTTGATATAAGTTCTTGCAACCTAAAGGTTTAAGCTAAACTAAATGTATTAATACATAAAATTTATAAATAAAGTTATTGCACATATAAATAATTCTTTCTCGCAACGAGAATAAAATAGCAGGTCTTGGCAGATAAATAACATAAAACGGGGGTGGACAGTATATTTGCATGGTTGAACTCATGCATGCATGAAAATGACATCCAGATACACGCATAGTGAGAGAGAGAGAAAGAGAGCGAGAGAAAGAGAATGAATTGAATGTTTATTTAAGTGTCACGAACTTTACAGAAGAAGATACAATACCGAAAAACATATACAGATTGCAAAAAGTACCCCGCCATATGGCCTATGAGACACTTTAGTCGTTAAATATCACATCACATTTTATAATAAACACTGAGCGTCGTACGTGAAATATTACACACTACATTCTTGACGTAACTGTGCAAAGTGACAGTTTAGGTTTCGAAATATTAACAATAAATGAAATATTTTTTTTTTCAACTTATATGGAAACAAATACATAAAGAGTATTTTCTCCAAAAAAATTATCAACAAAACAAACAAGGCAAGGTAAGACTTGTATTTAATATACATTGTATATGTATAAATGTATGAAATCCCGTAGAGCATGAAGGAAGATGTGCCTTTTGGGTAGTGTCAAAACAAATTTCATAAATATTTTTGAACATTTAAAGGGGCAGAAGTACAAAGTCAAAGTATAAAACCTAAATGAAGCAGTAATAAATCCAATATTTAATCTTATGTTCAGCCATGCGATTCCTTTTTCTTATAAAAATGAATTAAAGGTGTTCACATAAAAATGATCGCCAATGGACTTTATGTGAATCTTCATAATTTGTTCTCTGACTATGAATCATTGGTTTGTTTAATGCGATTTTTTACACTATCAAAATAATACATAAGCATGAAGGTACAATTATCAATGACAAATTGAAGATATAAAATTTTCTAAAATGTGCTACTTCCCCTCTAAAATGAAATAATAAATATTTGCAACACCTCACGCCTATCGATAGAAAAAACTGTAGGGTAAAGAAATTTCCAGCACAAGCTTGTGAATGAATGAATGAATGAACGAACACATAAATTAGAAGCTTGTCCCTCAAGCAGTGCCTCTTGCACTCAATGATTCGACTGATAATCACTCAAGCGTAGCGTTTGGATATTTCGCCGGATTAGGCCGTTATCTGAACAATCAACATAATCTTGTGATCAGTTAATTAGATGCCTCATTAATGTATTCTTAGCAATTAACAGACAGTTCGGTTACCGTGCGGTGGTATCTTTATGCCGAAAAGACAGTCACAGATACGTGTTCTCTTCGTTTTAACTGGATGAGATGATTTAGTTATAGCATTAAAAATACAAAACTTAAAATATAAGACTTGTATTCAATATTTAAGGTGCATAGTTAGTGGTAAAATGGGCATTTCGCAGTTTCAAAGCAGGATAGAAGGTTTTGGCTTATAAAAGAACATTTGTCGATGACTCTATGAATGAAATATAACGAAATCCATTTTGCCTTGTAGTTTACATTAGTTGCTAACCATTGCAGTATGTACATGTCTTTTAATTTTTATCTTCGGTTTCAATTTCACATTCATTGTAACTGATTTGTTGAAAAACATACAGGCTTACACTAAAACTCATTACTTCCGAGAGACACATGTGTCAAATTAGGGCGACATTAAGCGAAAGACGTATATATACAACGTCATAAAGACCCCATGATGATCACTGAATAGTGTGAAACCGGTCGGGGAGGTCGTTTAAACATAACTTTGCAACTATCCACAAAAATTGAATTCATATACCCTACACATATGTCATTTAGTGTTCATAACAGACACTAATTAATGTGCTTTGATAGGAATTAAATGGTCGGTTTTGGAGGATAATACACCGTTTGGTGAATAATCAAATTTACAGACGATCTGTTGTTAAAAATTTACACAGAAATAAACTTATGTATAACATACATCTCGCTCATATTTTACAAGATACTCATGTCACAGTAATATCCTGTTAATTCGATTCAGTGATGTAGTTGGATGTAATTATCGCATCGTCATCAGATGAAATAGTCTCTTTTGACCAATCATCAATAAAAGCTGACTCTAGATTTAACTACGGGTTTGATCCTGACGTGAATAAACATCCAATCAGACTCTATAAATTTAATCAATATCTAAACAGATTGACCTTGAAATAACACACTCTCAAGAAGCACATGCACCGAACACAAGCTACCCATTAAAGCGTACCAATTGCAGAACAAACATGTGCAAATGCTTTCATTGGACAATATCCGTCATGTAGCCACACCCTGTTTGTTACCTAAAGAAACCCGGCTATCCCATGCTCCTCGCTTGCGGTTTTTAATGATATTTGTATTTTGTGCAAAATATCCTCTTTGCATGTGTTATTCATGTCATGTGCAGTTTGAAGGCTGTTAAAACTTATGCAATCTAAAAATATTTTTTTGAAATAGAGATTTAAGTACGTAAAAAATTTCATAAAGGTTAATGTTAAAGTTGCATATGTAATAATATGACATTCTACATTTATGAAATATTCATTCTGTTTAGTTAAAAAATATGGTTGATTTACTTATTAAAACGATGTTTGTGTGTTCCATGAAGATTCAACTGATCAAATAGAGTAACATTTTGTTTGTACGTTTTGTTGAATTCTCACACCGTTTGGGAACTGACACATTTACATACATACGGACATATTTGGAATTCAAAAGGACCATATGCATATGTTTTGTAGCCATGTTTATGTTCGAGAGAGGCTTGTGTTTGTTTGCCAAACTTTTTTTGTCGTGTTCAGGAAATAAAAATATGTTAAAATCAAATCAAAAGATACCAAAATGATATTGATATACATGTAACTACAATAAGTCAATCTGATTAAGCTGTGAAGTTACAGGACTTGCTCACCAGAAATGTAGATTACGCCCATCACGTGTGAACAAATTTAATTAGATCTATTTACTAGGGAATGTTTATTCATATGTCAATATACTGTAGATGAACAAGTAAATGGTGCAAATCTGTTTAATATCCTTATTCACACCTTTCTGTTTCAAGACTGACTCCATGAAACAATAAAACAATCATCCAAACTTTATTGTAGACTAGACAACTTCCTTTCATCCAGTCTCGGGAGATGAGGGGTATTGTGAGGTAATTTGCGTCGGTAGAGGGGGCAGTTTCGCGTTGAGCCGTGGAGCATGTCAGGGGTTAATGAGTTTATACCATTACCACTGGAGATAGAAGTCGGCAGGTATACCCGCCCCAAAACGCCTTTAGAAAATAGGATTTGTTTTGCAGAAACAATGTTATTGAAGATGAGATACATTTTCTTGCTGATTGTGACTTTTATTCTGATCTTAGGTACAATTTATGGCAGGATATTTCCTGCGTCAATCCTTTATTCACACAGTTGTCCTCAACAGCCCAGTTTGTATTCTTATTACGTAATGAGAGGTCTGTTAAGCCTCTTGCCGCTCTATTAATAAAAATGTACAATAGACGTAAGCATGCCATTTGCTTCAATAATACCATTTAACATAAAATCACCTTAATCCTTGTATATGTTTGTATTGTTATGTACATTATCATATATATAAATGTGACATTCTTGTGTCTCATAGGCCTTATGGCCGGGTGGTACGCCCTTTTTAACATGTTTTTTTACAACGTCCGAATCAGACCATGTACCACGTGACACATAAATAAAATATTTTTCTTCTTCTTCTTCCTTTTCAATGTGATACTTAACAACGTTTTCACGAGATGAATTACGAATGTCAGTTATTGAACAAAAAAACTTTTATGAAATATGATATACACAACAAACTGATCAAAGAGCTGATAGTTATAATGTAGATAGATGTATATACAAACTTTGCTAACAACGTGCTACATGTCGTTTTATTGGAAAAAGGACAAAACGTGCATAGGGATTAACTGACTTTATTTCAACTTCCAACAATCACAGGCCATGTAATGAAATACATTGTTTTAACAAATGTAAGACGAAATCAATGTTCGTTTTTTTTCATTTACGCCACGATAAGAGAATCGTATTAAAAGAAATGTCAAAGCTTACTGCCAAAACATCACCGCACATTACTGAGGTGATGTATTATATGGTTGTTCTTTTATAACTAGCTGTAATTATCACATCACCTTCAAATAATTTCACACTCTGAAGTTTACACGTATCCTCGAACGTTGATTGGTCTGAAGCATGGTCATGTGATCGAAGTTTCATCGATTCATTTCCCATGAACGCACAAAAAGAGCGTTCATACTTGTGTGAACGTTGACCGGAACTACTTTGATTCTCCGTCCTACATCAAACGAAACGTTATTCAAGAATTTGTTAGTAAAATTACCAATAGAATTGTAATCATTGCTTTATTTTCCAAGTAGATTATTTTGATTCACTTTTATCATTTGTTTTAGATCATTTGCTAGGCTTATCATTTATTGCAAAATAGTAGATCTACTGTAGAAGATTCGAACGGAACGAGCTGAATATTTACATTCCGGTCGTTATATGAGTACTGTATAGCGTAACAAAGACAGTCATCATACTCACGATGTATACACAAGAGATGAAAATTATTGATAGAGCAGTTACATGTCACTAATTACTGTTGTTTAGTAGTAATGTTTACATATTTTGACGAAGATACCCCTGCAAATGGCGGCCAGCATGACACGACTTCTAATGCATAAATGTAAGGCAGATAACTCTGATATCTTGTCCTTGCACGAAGGGATTTTATACAAGTTTGCGCTTCATTTAGCAATTCTTATTGTATCTTATTCTTAGTATCTTCTCTCATATATGACAGACTTATTTTGATAAATATTTAGTTTCTTTTCAAATTGGGATTATTTCTTGTCGAATGTCGCAGTGTTACTCGTTCAAAGGAAAAACAGTATTCATATCAATGCGCCGTTCCATTCCATATATGGTGCGAAATTATAGGAATTGAATGTCAGTTTGTGTGTTTGCACTGGAAAATGAACGATGTAAAAGCTACATTCAAACTTTCATGTGAACCCGCTCGCAAGCTCGCTGGGTTCACACAAGTTTGAATGTAGCTTTTACATCGTTCATTTTCCAGTGCAAACACACAAACTGACATTCAATTCTTAAATGAATTCAGTCTCTTTCGACACTTCATCAATAAAAGCAGAAGCTACAATTAACTCAGGTATTAATCCTCATACAAATAAACATTCAATCTGACTCTATAAATGTGATCAATAAGCAACTACATTGACCTTGAAATAACACTCCCGCCATGATGCACATATTCCCACCACCGAATCGTAGCAATTGTAGAACAAACATCTGTAAATGATCTCATTGGATAATATTCCTCATGGTGTCGCGCCCATGTTTGAATTTTGTGTTAGTGTATGGGTGTATGTAAGTTAGTATGTACATCATGATCACAATACACATACTTTAAATCAAATCCAGAATTGATAAAGGGAGAAGACATTAAATCAATTGAATTTCAATAAATATATCAACCTAAGGTTTGTAGTGACAGAGCTTGTTCGCCAAGAATGGAGACAACGCCCATCACTTGGCACTGCCTCCTGTCAAACTGTTAGCATGGATACATTGTTAAAAACAAATATGTAAACTTATGCTACACTAGTATTTATTGGTATTTGATATATATGTAGAAATGAAAATGCATGTGTTTTATATTGAAATGATGTTTAAAACTTATGCATTTCTTCCTTAGCACACCTGCCTGTTGCATGCCTTCACGAAATAATATAACGCTCAGAACATTATGTTACTTATCAAGAGTAGACAGCTCCCCTCCCCTCCCTCCAATACATACACCTTTGGAGATGAGCGGTGCCTCGAGTCGTTAAGCATATCCAAGTTAATGAGTTAACATTACACAATCACCAGGTGCGCGATTCAATCACCTCAAATTACAGCATACATGTCACGCCTAGTCAGAGAGATTACAGAGATACTTATGTCTTTCTGCTTTTACCAGTGTATGAAACACAGATCTTGTGATACACAGTACACTCGATTGGTCAGTTGTCTTTACTGGGTGATATATTACGAAGTCATTATCCTTTGAACAACGTTTGTCATATTGTAATAACACTGTAGTTTCTTAAAATTACCAAAAGCTTTAAATCCCGCCAGTTATTTGTTTAAAGGTTGTCCAACTGTGTAACTATGGTTTTAACTATAAATCTCTTCAAATCAACTCAATATTTCATAAAATCCATATACCTTTCAAAGTCAACGTTTAGAAAATTAATAACTTCAATATTTCACAAAATCAAAATATCTTTCAAAGTAATTTTTTACAAAAACAAAATAACCTTCAAAGTGAATAATCTTACAAACTAGGCATAACCCCTAATAACAATCCCCAAAAGCCAGTATTTCATCTCATTATAATATCTTCAAATGTATTATCTTTCAACGTCAATATCTCACATATTGTTTTGCAGTGAAATCATTTTAAAAATCACAATATCTTTCAAAGTCAATATTTTACCCCAAAAAAAGACCTTTCAATGTCAATATTTCTAAAAATGACATATTCTTTAAAGTCATTATTTCACATAATCAAAATATCAAGTCTTATTCTTTGAATTAAAAATACTTTTAAAAGTCAATATGTGACTAAAACAAAATATTTTTTTAAAAGTAACATTTCAATATCTTTCAAAGTCAATATATAAAAAAAAACATCTTTCAAATTCAGTATTTTACTAAATCAAAATATCTTTCATAATCAATATTTTACTAAATCAAAATACCTTTCAAAGTCAATATTTTATAAAATCAAAATATATATCAAAGTCCACATTTCTTTAAAAATCTCTCAAATTCAATATTTCACATAATAAAATTCCTCTTTAAAAGTATTATTTCTGAAATCATTTATCTTTCAAATTCAATATGGCACAATATAAAAATACCTTTCAAAGTAAATATTTCTCAAATATTTATATAATATTTATTTATAAGCATCTAAATCATTTTTCTTGCAGAAAAAATATTTCTCACTTAATTATGTTCGCAATAGTTTATTTTGCACACTTAACATCCTCATGTTTAAACTATCGTAAACGCATTCGTTTCAGCAATTGTCAAGCCAAAGGGAGATAATCAAGGTCATGAGACTCGTTTATCCGTTTAGCTTGTACACGCGTTAACCACCCGTGAGCAACCCGTGAGCAACGCGTGAGTCACTGGTGGGCCACGGCTAGCCACGAGTGACCAACGCGTTGCTCACGCGTTAGCCACCCGTGAGGCAACGCGTTGCCCGACCACTTACTTTTGCACACTACTGTACTCTGTTCTATCAGTGAAATAAACCCTCTATCTCTGGCTCCCTGTCAACCTCCTTCTGACACACAAGTGCATTTATGACAATGACTTTCCCAAATACCTACAGGACCATGTGAATATCCATGCACCCAATACATCTCTCCGCTCCAGCAACTCTGTTCTTGTCTCCGAGTCACCCACTAAGACAGCAATGGGCGACAGAGCCTTTTCAGCCGCAGCCCCAAAACTCTGGAATAGCCTCCCAGCCACTATTGGAGAAATCAACTCCAAAGACTCTTTCAAAAACGCCCTCAAAACTCACTTGTTCAACTCAAACAAACTCTCTCATAAACTCTAAAACTCTTCAGCGCCGTTGAGCAGGAATACTTCTGGAAACAGGCGCTATAGAAATTCATTATCATTATCATTATCTGGCTACAGTGGCGATAACCTTTATCGTCACTCTACCGAGTGGTGATAAACTTTATCACCATTCGCGTGACGTCAAGTTCAACATGAATTCTCATATGACGTCACACTGTTACCGCGGTGACGGGCTCTAAGCAGCCGCTCAACAAGAAATTGACCATTTTCGACTTAATTATAAGGATTTCATCATACAATAAATATAATATCTGTCAGTTCTTGACAAATACCATGTTTATCTCATCTCGTTAAAATAAAAACTTTCTACCTTAATCGATTAGATAAACATGGTATTAGTCAAGAAGAGACAGATATCCTCTATTTATCAGTGAAATAAACTGTCTATCAGGAAACAGTTACGATATATTATATTTTCACTGTGACCAGTGACGATATAATATATCGTCACTGCTTAGATGCCGGAACTACTTTCAGCAATTTGAACAAATTTGGACAACTATGCAGCTTTAAAGTCATTTCAAATACATGTGCCAATAAAAATTATATAATAGATAGAATACATAACGTAGTTTTCCAAATAAAAGGTTTATTTCATCTCGTGACATGGGTTAAGCCACTCGTGAAATATCAACTTTTACCCCTGACACTCAATGAAATAATCCTGGTATTTCAATAAGTACATTAAGTTTCCTCTCTATTTCAGAAGTGATAACATTTTAACCCTTTGAATAATGCCCTGCTCACATCAATGACATGACATCACAGTTATTTTGCATCATCAAGTTTTCAACCACAATCATATTATGTCATTAACATAACTAAGTCCCACTGCTTTCAAATCACCCGCCTTGAAAGCCTATGGTGCTGTGTTTCAATATTTGCCATAGATAAACGATGTTGTATTATCAAAGTAAACAATAGTCTCAGAATTTTGTATCTTTTATAGACTTGTGTAAATCCATTTAATGTAAGAAGAGTCTGGGTGAGTTTTTCTCTACTGAATAATGATTTACCATAATGGAATGGAACCAAAAGGGGACGTTTTTCAGCTGCCGTTTGAACTCAATGGGTTGACATAAAATACTGAATGTATATCTAATCCATGCAATATACTAGTATATATTTCTATAGTATATATTTAAAAATGGGATTTATTTAATTCTTTATGTGTTTCTTTGTGTCTTCTTTGGTTTGATCTGTTATCACTGTGACAGTGCCTAGAGCTACGTTTTATAATTTGAACGGTTCAGAATATGTTGATAGGTTGCGTTAGACAAGGCTGCATTCTTAGTCCTCTATCATTATTTTGTTATTAGTTAATCAGTTAAAGGTTTAATTATCTACCTCTGGAGAAGAGCGTATATTCATTGACCGTAGTTTTAAAAATTGCATTCGTCACCGTGTGCATATGATTTGTTTGATCGCAGATTTTGTCATTTGTTTTCAACAAAAGATCGATTTTATTGATAGTTATGTACACTGTTTGACTGTACATTTAAAGAAGGTATTAGTTTAAGCAATGATGACAAATGGAGGTTGAATGACACCTTTTACTTGAGCGATCAAAATTTGAATAATGATACATACTATTATCACATCACTTTTTTGTTGTATTATAGAATTTCATGGTCTTAGTCTGTCCAAGACCTATAAAGCAAATGATGCATTGCCTTCAATGTAAGATTTTAGGAGGGAGAATAAAGACCATTTTCCCAACTATCCTTATTATAGGGTATTTAATTGATCAAAATTGCATTACTTTGTATACTTGCTATACTTTTTTAGTTTGTGTTACCAGCAATGGTATCATGTTGTTAAACAGTTTCACATTAGGTTTCGTATATTTCATTTGAATGTTAGCTTTGATTGCCCAAATGCTGCTAGTTAAGATGAATGATGTGAAACGTATATTGTGAATATTGTTGATATTTGATTATTCATAAACTTTATTCGTTTAGATAGGCATAATAAACATACCTATATATATGTTACAAAAAATAGATAAACCGACGGAAACCCGTGTTCAATTATAGGGTTCTGTTTTTAATGTAATAACGAACAGTTTCACAAAAGATTCATTTGGTTGTGACTATCATAAGCAGCGTTCGAATTAATCGCCGGCCCGGAGGCCCGGGGCCGACTGTAATCACGTCGGGCCGGCAGTTTCAAATATCTACAGGCCCTTATGGCCTTCTGTAAATTATCTCTTTACTGACTGTATATTTACATTTTCAATTTTCATTTGTTTTCCATTTAAAACAAAACTTTGCTAATAATCGCAAATCCAAAGTAAATTTGATTTAGTTTCACTTTTGTTCGCCGCGCATGTTAATGTAAACACCAGTTGAATAAAGGGAATCATCACTGTGTTTATAGGCTTCGCTATTAGTCATCGTACATCAGGGTACATGACAACAGACAAGCCTAGTTATGTTGTGAGCTTTGAAAATCAATCTCCCCTCTGTGCCATCGGCTTCGTATATATAACGGCAGAAAGTCTAGTGATGTTATGAGCTTTGCTTTCGTTTCGAAATGTGGCGGTTCTTGCAAGGTGTTGATCCACCGGCCTTAAAAACTTAACAAACACATGAAGAAATAAAAAACAAACAAACGGAATATGACAATTCATGCAGGACAAGACCGTTTCAGAGCAAGTGGGAACAGGAATTTAAGGATTGGCTCTTATTTGGTGGAAAACACATGTTTTGCCGGCCGTGTCGAGCGGCGTATGCCATCAAACACTATTGGTGCTATTGTACTGTCTGTTTTAATACAATTAAAACAATGACGCCAATTACAAAGCCATGAGTGTCCTTGGTGACGTCTCAATGTTTCACGTATGCCCCATCAAAACACATTTTGTTAAAAACAAAAGAAGTAATTTGGGTCTTACATAACAAGTGGCATTGGATTGATCATGTAAAGACATTCTTCATTAGTTAACGTTTACATCAGACCCATATAAAGCATTGCAGTAATACGTGGTTGTTAATTTGAGATTAACACCTTGAGATTAACACCTATATTGTACGATGATATATGTTTTCCTGAGCTGTGTACTTTCCCATTTCAGTTGATTATTCTATTGTAGACCTGATTAAGTAAAAGAGAATATATGTATTGGGGAAAAATGCAGCTTTATTTTTCATTTCTATCGCTTTAATATTTCCGAAGCTTATGAACAATTAAACCATTTAATTCTAACCTTCATAGCCTTTATTTTGCTGTTAATAATAACAAATGATTACCTTGTTAAATAGAACATAGTTACTAAAGCGGGCCAGCTTCTGACTACACAAGTCACACATTGGATATGGCGCAAAACCGTGTACAGAAGCCGGGTCAATTCAGAAGATGGCGTTTCACGTTGAATAACTACACTGCAGAGGAAGAAGAGTAGGTGAAGCAATTCATTGCTCAAGACAATGTTAAGTATGGAGTATTCGAACGTGAAAAGAGTGAGAATGGAACACCATATCTGCAAGGTTTTGTACTTATGAGTGGTGGTCGCTTTGTGCTGAATATAAGTATGAAAGTAAGTCTAAAGTCTTCAAATGTCCACATGTATGTGTTTTTGCAAAATGGGAATCAGATAGAGCTAAGTTGCTAGATGACCGTTTGGATGTCAGAGACATGAGTGAATAAATAACAATAACATGATATAAAGTAATAAAACTTTATTATACCCCCGGCCAACGGTCCGGGGTATCTAGTAATACCAACGATTCCGTGTGTGTGTGTGTGTGTCTGTCCGTCCGAGGACATTTTTTGTCCGACCTATTACGGGAAAACTATTAATCCGGTTAACTTCAAATTTTGCACATGTTTTCTACCCTACTAGGAGGGGTGCAGTGCGTAGTTACAACAAATTTCTTTCGTATTTGATTTATTTTACAAATTTACAAGTTTTGAACTTAGTCATTTTCCAATATCAGATTTGTCCGACCTATTACGGGACAACTTTTCATCCGATTGGTTTCAAATTTTGCACATGTCTTCTTCCCTACTAGGAGGGGTGCGGTGCGAAATTGCAACAAATTTCATTGATATTTCAATTTTTTACAAATTTCCATATTTTGAACATATAGTAATTTTCAAGTATCAGATTTGTCCAACATATTACGGGAAAAACTTTTCATCTGATTCTTTTCACATTTTGCATGTGTCTTCTTCCCTACTAGAAGCGGTGCAGTGCTAAATCAAAACTAAAATTGATACGGATTTTTAGTGTGTTGTTTTTGTACAAAGTTCCATTTTTTATTAGTCATTTTTCTCAATTCCTCTTTGGGGGTCAAATGCTGTGCAAGAGATGACTACATTGAAAGTAAAAAATAATTCAGTTAGTCAGGGATGCACGGTCGGGGGTATTAGTGAGCCACGCTCACTTTTTTACTTGTTCATAAAAAGTTTGTATTCGTTGTTTTTGTTGGATAGTACAGGGGTGTAACTAGAAAAACATAAATCCACTGGGTGGCCGGCTTCATTTTAGTGGTATGTCTCGCCTTACGGCTCGATCCTGCTGAACTTAGGAGTCGTACTACACGGTCGCTAAGGCGAGCTTACTAATATGTAAACACGGAAGTTACAACAGGAAATACTTAAATGCGTTTCCTGGCGAGGGAAATGACATAGAACCTCGATACAGGAAGTACTTATGTCCATAAGTTACGTAAACATTTTGTTATTGTGTTTACACATTGCCTAGCTTCATATGAAAATGACAAAGTAACTCTAAGCACCTTCACACGTAATTCAAGGTTTTGAATTATATGATTATTTAGAGCATAACAAATGCTATATCAATAGTTTTAAGTCATTCATATGGATGTTGATATATAAATAGAACAATAAGTTAAGCGCCACTTATTTGAAATGAGTATATATGAGTGCATTGTTGGGAGTCTAACAACATATACCTTTTATGTCGTCACGTATAATTGAAGCGGCTGAAAAAGTCAAATATTTAATGAAAATGTAATTGTTGAAACTTATCCATAGAAGTAAAAAAAACATTTGGGTAGTTGAAAAAAACTGTTTGACTTAGCATATTCCCTCTAATTAACTTTCTAATTAGTACTAAGTTAGTAGTCTCTTCAGAAGGCAATGGTAAAAGTCCAGTCCAGCTAGTGTACTTACAATTCCAGAACTAAACATTGTTAAATTGTGTTTTCTTTGTTGTTTCTTGTTTGTGTGTTTCTAGAACTGGAGCCTGCAGTTTTACTAAGGGCCTGCAGATTTTATGAACTGCAGGCCCTGATGGCCAACTGGCAATTTTTTAAATTCAAACACTGATCATAAGCAATTTATTTTCCTGAAATTGACAAATGTTTTCTGTATGAAACAATATAAAACCTTTAAGAAATCTAAAAACACCAAGTCTAGAGTACACTATTAGAAAAAGGTCCACTGGTGGATTTTTTTGTTTTCAAATACACCATAGACTTTGATAAATATGGCAATTATATATTTATAAATATATATAAATGCTAAATTTGTTGCAAATGAATTTCATTTCCATTTGAATGAAAATTCTTTCATTGACAAATGTTGGTATTTCAAACAATTGATCATGAGTTGTCCCTATGATCCTTATTACGTCCAGCTACCTAGTTAGGTGTGGTTTATCGTATTTCAGGGTATTAGTTCTTTAAGGGGGCAGTAGCACGTTTTTAGGGGGATTATAAGGTGATGTCAGAAAACTGAAAATTAATGGTTCCAATGAAAAGACAATGTATTTAAACTAAATGGAGCAGTTATAATTCAAATATATAATGATAAGTTTAGAAATGATATTCCTTTTTCTTACACAAAATGAATTAAAGGTGTACACACAAAATGGCCGCCCATGGATTTTACGTGAATCTCCATACTTTGTTCTCTGACTTTAGTTGATTGGCTTGTGTAATGAAATTTTTGACAGTGTCAAATTAATACATTTAGCATTGACTTACAATTATCAGTGAAATATTTAAAATATAAATTATCAAAAAACGTGCTACTGCCTCTTTAAGTGTAGTTATATGTTGAATGACTTACTTTAACGCCAATGTGTTTAAATGAAACCTTGTAAAACGTAGTTTTTTAGTTTAATTAACGTTGGCGGACGTACTAACATCTAGTTTGCTGTACTTCAACGTTCTTTTGAAACGATGTAGTTCAGTGTAGTATAACGTAGAATACTAGAATGTAACTAACCGTAGTAGAACGGACTTCATACCTAACAAGTGTAGTTAACCCTAGTTATTCGAGGACACGGTTTAATACGTTTAAGTACTTTCATAAATAGGTTTAACTATAGTGCTGTACGTTCACATTTACAATTCCCTACGCCCGACTTTAACCACGTTACTTGAAACGTTCTCCAAAAAAGCCACAAATCAAACTACGTTCTTCTCAAATCGTTACCTACCTTTTGAATACGGAAAACTGCTAAATAGATCAACTAAATTTAGGTACAGTTAACTACGCTTTGCTACGTTCGGATCACTACGTTTATAGACGCAAGTGTGACTTAGGCTCAGAACTATAGAGATATAGAATGTATAACTTTTGTTTTAACAAAACATTATGCAACCCATTGTTAATAAATAGAGAGTTTAATTTCATTTAGGGCAGCTATTATAGTATGAGGTTTCAGATGTCTAATATCTGCATGGTGCAGTCAACCATGGACATTGTTGCTGTAACCGTTCTGCGTTTTGTGTTTTTTAAATTTCTGTACATTTTCCATATTTTCTATTTCAATCATGGAGACCAAATACCGGTCCCAAAGTAAATTTAGTATTATATATTTCTCAGCTAGCAGCGACGATGTGCCAACAGATCATCTGTTGTGACTGATAGAATTAAATACTTGAATAGCAAAATTAAAAGAATTATCACTTACCTTACGAAAATTAAGTTTTGACACATAGGAAATTGAAATAACAAGTGAAGAAGCGAGCAGAGCTCACATACCCCCGCTTTCAACTTTGTTCAAAGAATTTCAAATAGTAAAACTGATTAATATTGGTTAAAGTTGTAGTTTGGTGAAGCTAACATGTATAGTTTAGGAGATATGTTCTAGACAAAGGACTTGGTCATAGAATCACTGCTTTAGTCATGTTTCCATGGAAACCGCAAAAATAAAAATAATTTATTGGTCTAACCTTCAAAGGGCACATCTAGGGATCATGGTTGATAAGTGTATGAAGTTTGGTGAAGCTAGCATGAATAGTAGAGGAGATATGCTTCGGACAGAGGGCTTGGTCATAGAGTCACTGGTTTAGTCATGTTTCCATGGAAACCGCAAAAAAATAAAAATAATGTGTTGGTCTAACCCTCAAAAGGCACATCTAGGGATCATGGTTGTATAGTTTAGGAGATATGCTCCGGACAAACTTTTGTGACGGACAGACGGACGGACAGAATGAACGCTATATACCCCCGCTTACGCTGTAAGGCGGGGGTAGAATAATCCATATAATCACATATAAATCATATATGATAAAAGTACCAAATCCCCTTTAAACACTCGTAAATAATCTATAGGGGAGGAGAATTGGTATATACGCGACAGTGTTTTTTATATCCTTCTAATATTCATTATTTTATGTTTCCCGTGTCTTTACACACCACTGCCTACAACTCTAGCGAACGCATAACAAATTTACTATTCAAACATGTATAAATTTACACATGAGTAATATTGCCAGTGTTTAAAATATAGCTCGTCCGCCAGTCCTAAAAATGGTTAATTTTTGCCAGGACTGGTTACTTTTTGGTCAGGACTGATAACTTTTAATTCGTTTTCTTTATTTTTCCCTAAGGAATCGACCAATTATGTTGTGCATGCGAACAAAGCATTAGCCCCGAAATTCAACGTAGGGGAGCGTGATGTTTAACCCAACATCATATGAAGGGAATGTTAACTCCTAGATTTTATCATGCCAGAGATATTCAAATATTATTTTCGAACATGACACAAATTCGCTCCCACATCTTCAATTTTATGTCTATAATATGTTATAAATTAATGTTTCGTCTTTGTGTAAAGATAAAAATCCTTTTTACACAGCTGGTTTAGATTACAAAGGTCACACTCAAAATACAATGTTATTATAAGGAATTTACAAAATGACGTTATGTTGTAACAATGAAATTGACAAAACAATGTAAAAAGTGAATTTCATTAAAATTATCTTGCACACCTAGCTATTTGCAAAAGCAATGGCTTATGTGAATATACTACCAATCCACAAAAGTTTTTTCTACATATATTTAATAAAGCTTTTGTTTACTCATGCGTTAATGACTCTTGCATGCATAATAGTTTCCCATAACTTCCTTTTGCATTTTTTTAATAATGTTTGAACTAAAACCTCAAAATACTGTTTTCAACTACGTCGAAGTTTTTTTGGGGCTTGGTTAACAAAATAGCCTCTGCACCAGTTATAGTTACACTGCATGTTATCATGCAAGGACTAGTTAGGCTCTTGAATAGCACTTCGATCCTGTTATCGATGAATGGCATCACATGTACATTAGACAGGGAAAAGCCAAAATACCATTAACATCCTTAAACAAACCTAATGTGTTGGTTGACAAAATTATTCAGTCGCTTTTACGAAAAAAAATTTACCTTTTAAATCTATCGATAAAAAACTGTTTATCAAAGCGCTAAAAATTTAGATTATCAAACAATCTTTTTTAAATATTCAAGGATGATTAGTTTAATTCGCTTTTTATATTTTTAATGAAAATATTACCCAAATAAGTAGAATAGGCTCAATAAGATAATAAAGTTATATTTATCATTTTAATTATACTTTCATATAAATTAACATCTAAGTAATAAGTTAGTAAGCAAGTAAGCAAGTAAAGTAAGTAATTATTCAGGCATACCCATATATAACTTAATTTCAAACTTAAACCTGTAAAAATAAATCATTATAGATATCTAGATACAATTACATTGTTACGTTTTTATTTCAGTTCTTATACTAAACAGCTAGGAACATTAAAGCGCAATCAAGTAACAGCCGCGGCTCCAAATCGCGCGTCTACAATACATATCTCCTTTCACAGGTTGTAATTTGTCCTTTACACTAGCATGATTTCGGGTTGCTCGCCTCGCTTATTTAGCGCTCATTGAGCAGCCTCGTTTTGGAGGGTAGCAAAGGTAGCGCTCATTGAGCGCTTCCTTTGCTACCTGTCCTGAACGGACCTCTGATCTTCTCTGAAGGATCATTCCCGTGAAGTATACTAACTACATGTATACTAATTGTACCAAGTGTATATATGAATATTAAAATCGTCTTTTCTGTTAACTGGCCAAATTAACAATGTTCATGCGATTTTTAACTGTAACAACCCGTTTGTTAATTTCAGAGAATTGCACGTTATGCACATTCTATCTGAAATAGACATTGGTTCTCCATTTGGATTCAAGGTTCACTTCCCAATATATTTTAGAAACGTTTTAATGAATAGAAGAAATGGATAATCCGAATTATCAAAAAGTATGTCATGTTGAATTTGGATTAGTGTTGTGTTAAGCTTATGTGTAAAATAGTTACCGACCTGGACCTTGGGTTCAATTTAAATGAACTCTCGAGCATGTTAAACATGAACTCGTGGGCCTCGTGGCTTGAACCTGGAACGCCTCAGTCGAACTAACATACCAGTATCCTCTGCATGTGTAAACAGGGCATAACACTAAAGCCTTTTATGGCTGTCGTATATCAACTACCGATTGTTCATAAGGAAAGGAAGAATATTTTATTTCTGTGCATGTGTGCCACAACGGATATATATATCACAGTGTATCATGTACACAAACATGACAGTTTCTGAACATCGATCGCCATATGTGAGTGACGCATGAGTAATTAAAACATCTGGAGCTTAAAGACGACTCGGGTAGCAGAGAATTGTAATTCCTGATTACAGGAAAGGTTTATTCCTGACAGCAGAAAAGGGCGATTCCTAATAGTTGCAAGACGTTTCCATGTGAGTAACCAAGTTGTTTATTAGTTTGTCATTGACCAACGTGTTAAGATGCGTATCAGTTACACAGACGCTCTGTCCTGTCGTGTATATATGTAGAATATTGATCTTTGGTTTGATAACACTAGTACTGATGCTACGTGTACGAGCATGATATTGTACCTGATAACAGGAGAGCGGCGTCAATTGTAACACTTTTTACTTATTGCCCTGTTTGCTGCTTGTATCTCGGTGGTTAAATAAACCAGTTATAGAATGTTGAAATCTGGCTTTTTGTTTAAGTGTCACTTTTGGATTCTTTACTTGCAGTCACCAAGTTATGATAGTTCCAATAAGAGCACCCTGTGAGGTACAATTGACCCCCATGTTTTGGAAAAGGTAACAGTAGGGTTGGCATGGGCATGGCAACACATAGGATAAACTTTTAAATTATTTTTCTCAAACTGAATTAAACTTTAGAATAACCAAAAAGAATCATCTTCATCATCTAAGGTAACAGTGATAACCATTTTGATATCTGGGGTCATTTGCAGTATCAACATTTGTATTTTTACTATTGTTGTTGAATCTTCATTTTGGCGAGCTTCATTTTTTTTCCATTTTTGAATTTCACTCTGAAATCATTCTGTTCATGTGCTGTCTTGTGACCCGCATGTAAATTTCACAGAATTGCACATGAAGCACGTGAAGCTCATTCTATCTGGAATAGACATTGGTTCTCCATTTGGTTTAAACATATTTATTTCTTTTGAAGAACTGGATTATAAGTAAGTTTATTTCAGTAGGAAGGTGATTGGCCCATGTACAATCAATACAATCGAAATACAACATGGATTGGTAAACAAGCAAAAGCTTATCTGAATACCGCTCCAGGATACATGTATGGCAAATATGACATGGTGAATTTACAGTTGATTAGAGTATTTGCACATCTCCATTTGGATTCAAAGGTTCACTTCCCAATTTATTTTAGAAACGTTTTAACGAAAAGAAAAATGGATAATCCGCATCATCAAAACGACGTATGTCATGTTGAATTTGGATTAGTGTTGTGTTAAGCTTATGTGTAATGAGTTACCAACATGGACCTTGGGTTCAAGTTAAATGAACCCTCGCAAATGTGAAACAAGTAACTCCCTGCTTGGCGTACATAACCTTGAACGCCTCGGCAATATCTCAAACTATGTGGACTACTGTGCGTGTCATGTCACAACATTCAGTGTAGGCATTGTTCCTTGTAGGAGTTTTTCCTTGTAGTCATTATTAACCCTAACTGTTTAAACACTCAAGCTTTTTATGGCTTTCGTAAATCAATTAGCGATTTCTCATAAGTGCATATGTATGTTACAACAAATATATTTCATGAGCTGCTGCATGTCTACAAACAAGACATTAACTGTACTTCGATCGCCGGAGTGACGCACGAGTAACCCCATTATCTGAAGCTCTGGAAATTGATATTCCTGACAGCAGAAAAGGGCAATTCCTAATAGTTGCAAGACTTGTCCATGTGAGTAACCAAGTTGTTTATTTTAGTTTGCTATTTAGCACCTTGTTAAGATGCGTGTCAGTTACACAGACGCTCTATCCTGTCGTGAATATACGTAGAATATTGATCATGGGTTTGACAACACTGATGCTACATGTACGAGCATGATAATGTACCTGATGATAGTAGATGTGAGCGGGGTCAATTGTATCACTTTTTACTTAATTTGCCCGAATTTGATGCATGGGGGGGGGGGGGGGTTACAGTACAGTGCAGTACCACCCATGGTTACTAGTTCCAGCCGATGCAGGCAGGTTTCACCGCAATGCATAGCCACAATAGTGTTGCGCCCCTTTTCGCTGCAATAATACTAGCAGTCGCGATATAAGTGAAAACTCGATTAACCCCATCACCTCACCTCACTTGCTGCATGTGTCTCAGTTGATGAATAAACTGGTACTAGAATGTTTATTGACACATGGCTTTTCTTCAAAGTGTCATTCTACCATGACATTTCAAAATCCTAGAATTTCATTGGTACATTTCTATGGTCGAACCTACGTTCAAACACGATTTTTATGACGGCCGATACACCGCCGTTTGATACACACTGCCATAGAAACGAAATTCATGACACGAGCCGACACGCATACAGTCACCGTACGCTTCGGCTCTGAATGATGTCAATGAATCTACGTTAGATCACGAAAATTAAAATGAATTATGAATGAATGAATGAACCACAGTAGGGTTATCTCCTAATTTTGGGTTCTTTTACTTGCAGTTACCAACTGAAGTTATGATATTTCCAATAAGGGCACCCTAAATGTTACAATTTATCGACGTTGGGACAATTGTAACAGTAGGGTTCGACATTGCAACACGCAGTAGAAACTTTTAAATTATTTTCCCCAAACTGAATTAAACTTTAAAATGTTGAAACATATCGTCTTAATTAACTCTGGTGACAGTAATAGCCATTATAATATTCGGGATCATTTGCAATTTCGACAAATGTATTTTTTAAATTGTTGTTGAATCTTTATTTTGGCGAGCTTCATATTTTTTTCAATTTTGAAATTTCCCTCTTGTTAGGTAAAATCATTCTGTGAATTCATTATCAAATTTTCTATCTAGGAAAGGCGCAGCTGTCTGCAACTGAGAGCAAAACAAACAAAGAGTAAGGCTTCCTCCAATTTACAACCTGTCAAATGTTAAAATTACATTTTATGATTTATTATTCCGGAGACAGACATTATACATGGTTAGGGAGACAAAAACTGCGTTTATCGCTTAGTTTTTTAAAGTCTAATCATTACGATTCACAAAAATTAAAACAATCTTGAGTTAAGAGCCACTCCGTGATTTTTATGACGTAATGTTTTGCTTTGATACAAACCTAAACGCTACAAACATTCACACTAAAATGAAAATTATCTTATGAGAACTCTTTTTCGTGAAATTTAAACACAACCTACACGTAGGGGAGACCAGGGCAAAGCGCGCCCCGGGGCGAAGTGACCACGCGTTATTTCTTCAAAACTATCGACAAATGGAGTAATTTGTCATTACCAACGAATAAAAGTAATCGTAATGAAGCGTTGTGACCGACGCTGGAATCATTTGCCTGAGTTGTGGACACAGAATTTCCAATATTCGAAAACGTGTAACATGAATTGGTATCATTAATACATTGAATAATGAAATTTGAAATTACTTGCTTTAAAGATTTTCTGTGATGTTCATAACGAATGCTGCCCTTGATGGGGCAAACGCGCCGGGGGGAGCGATTTGCCCCGTGTGTTATAAAATATATCTTTTTGGTAAACATATTTGTGTAAAAGTTGTTATTTTACATTTCTTAAGAAAATAATGTAAAGCAGAAATATCATTATCACATCAGCATTCTGCAGTATTCTATAAAAATGCAATATTAAATTTTACTTAAAGGGCTTAGTTTTGTTAAAGAATGACGACAAGTAACAGTTATTAAAACATATTTTTCTGTTGTTTTTAAAACATGAAAATATAATTTATTGTATATTACTCTTCAACCTTTAACGATAAGCATTTTTATGCCGTTATGCCAAGTTCGACACAACATAGATGGTGTTAATTCTTTAATTCGTCCATTTAGCCAATTCAATTCTTATTTTCTTTTATTTATTACTAGTTATTATAGTCAATGACCAACATTATCAACACATTATAAAAGAAATGTACATCTACCAACCATAATGATGTTTGGTCATTGAGAATGTTGAACATGTAGGTCCATGACATGTTAAGGAAAATTTTAAGCATTTTTGCATATATTGTCAACTTTTATGTTAATTCTATCCGTCATATGAGTTCGATAGTTGCCTTGCATTATCGAGATGTTATGTTCTAATTCGTGAACTCAACCGAACATAAAACATTTACAAATAAAACACAACTCTGTATTTGGGTACGTTCACGTCAGCCTGACGGGGCTGCAAGTTTATTGAGACAAGAGCAACGCGTACAGAGTACGATCAAAGTTGGTATCCTCAACGATCTCCCGGATTGTAGAATACGTCCTCTGGTATTCAAATTCTGGCCATAGTTCCGGAAACCTGCAACACTTAGAAAACCTTTTTTAACATACAGTATATAGTTCTTTACCACTTGTCTTGAATAACATTTCTACGATATCAAATTTTAACACAATATGATTAAAATTGTTCCACTTTTGGTTAACTCTTAAGTTTCGAATTTCAGTTAGGTGTAATTGTATACATATCAACCTTTTCGGTAGTACTAGTCCAGTGACTAGTACGTTGTAGTCCAGTGACCCGTCGTTGCAGTCTAGTGACTAGTACGTTGCAGTCCAGTGACTATCTAGTACGTTGTGGTCCAGTGACTTTGAACCTACACACAAACCTTAGGGGAGGGTGGGCGGGCAGTCCTGCCCCGTCAGTCGTGAATCTCAAGTGCCTGTTGCACGTGCATCCCGCCCCTTTATACTAACCGAACACGTGACTTTCTGCACGGGCTCAGTTCATCTGCACTGCATACTCTCGAACCCAAATACAACCACTTATTCGTAAATATATCTATGTTCTAATTCGTGAACTCAACCGAACATAAAACATTTACAAATAAAACACAACTCTGTATTTGGGTACGTTCACGTCAGCCTCAAGAACTAAGAGAGCGGGCAAACAATGATAACAAGATTAAATCATATGAACCATTTATTAAACCAACTGGACACAAAAAACACGACAACTATATACCCAAGTTTTGGGAAACGCTTAGTCTAGCTAGAAGGCTATCTTTGACATAAGAGTCTTTTGCCGTCTCTGAGCGCCACCGACCGTGACGCTTAAACAGCCTGTCCGGCACCCCAGCATTGGCTGCCTCTGTTGCCCCTCCCGACCTGAGGCTGTGTACTCCAAAATCCTGTTTCTTAAGACCAACAGATTCCAACATATTTAGAATTATTTCCCTCATACGTGTATAAGAGACAGGTTTGCTTCCTCTAAGCTTGTAAGTGTTCAACTTCCTGCAAAAAGTGAGAGGCCTAAAGATGTATTCATCACTGTAACCCTCGAATGCTTGTTCTAAATATAACTTCATGATATTAACCGGACACAATTCTGTTTGAGTGGAGGCAACCACCAAGTGATGACCATCTCGATATTTGTCAGTTTTACTTTTTTCTATAAAGATAACCATGTGACCTTCCTTGAAAACAATGTCAGAATACCTTAAATTTGATGACTCCGAAAACCTTAGGAAACCAGCGAAAGACACTAGGCCAAATGTTAAGTTTCTGAGATTGAACAAGCTGTCAACAGGAAAATTGTTCTTTAACTTTATAAGAATTTCGGCTGTAATAGGCTCTTTTCGCCTGATCTGTACACCAAGAGTTCGTCGTGAAGACTCTAGCACAGACTTAAACTGTGACTGGCATGGATTTTGTAAGCCTGCTAAGTTATGTGCCCAGCCTATGGCATAAATAGTCTGCTGAATAGTGGCAGGACTCTGACCGTCCTGTTTCAAAGATAACACATACAACGCTATATGAAACTCTGACGCTGGTATATGAGGGATGCTAACTTGCTTACACCAGGCCTTAAACTTTGAAATCTATTCTCGTAGTTTTTTTACAGTAGTCTTAGCTCTCGAGTCTACAATGAAGTTTGGTAACTTCTCAGCTAAACTAATAAGAGTAGGGTCTTTCAGCTCCTGTTTCTCCCTCCACACACCCAGTGAAAACACACCTGAATCTGTCAGCTTGCTGGCCGTGGACGCGGTTCGAGACGCCGCCCCTCCATTACTTCCGGTCAGCTGTGGCGCCTGCGGCATACTGGACGTCGCGGGAAGACAAAGTCTTGGCTGTAGGGCATGACTGTCTCCAGTGTCCCTACTCCCCGCAGTAGTAACACTGTTGGTTTGGTCTTGGTCCCCTCCGGTTCTGGCTCCGAAAAGTAGATATGGCGTTGTTAGTCGTGTTTTAGGTGTCCTGTTGAGTCCCTAAGTTGCGGGGGACTTGAGTGAAAGAAGGCATTTGGACGACTTGAGCTGCTGCTGCGGCCTCGGCTGCGTTTCCTCAGAGCCTTCGACTCTGCCCTCTCAAATCGACGTTCCTCTTCAGAGTCGGAAGCAACTCCAGTACCTTCCAGTTCTGTCACAACTCCCCAACCTGCCGGAGACCTGTCGGCTAAACGTATCAGTTTATTCCTTTTCTTAACAGATAGAGAAATAGACTCGATCTTCTCACAAACTGAAGTAGAATCCTTTTTGTAGAAGGCAGACTTGATGTCATCTAAGCCATCAAGGATGTCACAATTGAATTTATACTGTACGGAATTTCCTTTGTATTTAAAATCAGGGTGGCAATCATGTTTCAATTTCTTTGCGATTGACAAAGACTCGCTGACAAATTCTCTTTTCAAAATTGAAAGTTTAGCATCCATATAGTCACGAAACAGTTGAAAAGATTGTAAGTTATCACCTTTATCTTGGTCTTTAGGTTGAGGCAAGGTTTTAGGAGACGACGAAGCCTGTAAGTCCTCGTCAGAATAATGATCCATGTTGTATCAGCCGAGACGCGCAACAGCAGTCCTGCCCCGTCAGTCGTGAATCTCAAGTGCCTGTTGCACGTGCATCCCGCCCCTTTATACTAACCGAACACGTGACTTTCTGCACGGGCTCAGTTCATCTGCACTGCATACTCTCGAACCCAAATACAACCACTTATTCGTAAATATATATAGCTTTTGATTTGTATTGGCTGATTATTGGTGTGTAATATCTATTATTACATACGTGTTCTGAATATCTTAATGAGATAATTTTGGTTATTTAAAACAAGTGTTGTGTAACCAGTTGAAAGTTATTCAACGAGTGTTGTGTAACCAAAGCAGGTTATTCAACGATAGTGACGTCATAATGCCGTACTACTTTTGCAATCAGCTGATCGGGTGCAACCGAACCCCCGACGCTTCAAATTTTTAATTCATCATATTTTTTTCCATTTTCGTATTTCCCCTCAAAATAAAAATGAAACACATCAAAAATATATGTGCAAAATTATCAAAGCAATATTCGCGTTCCGATCTCGGCTATTTCATTACTAAATTTTAAAAATATCTTGCCTTAATTTAGTTTGGAAGAGTTATCTCCCTTTTGTCAACGGACATGTTTTGTCAACACGGAGCTTTGTCGCTTTTGAAAGTTCGAGTGAAAGTCGATAGTTTAGAAACGGTTGTGATAAGTTTCCGTTTCATTTATGATACCAACACCGCTTTACATAATCAAGCAAAATGCTGAATTATCCGAACTCGTCTAGAAACGATTAGCAAGAACGGACGAACCGTTCAAAATCAACGTCACTGTCATCAAGCTTGGCGATCTCTCTACTCAGTACCGACAACAGCGTCGTTATTTATAGTTAAAGTATTTGCTAATATTTTGGTTTTGGATAACTCTGTCGATAAACTGTACACGAGTGATTGTTTAAAAGTAGGATTTTAATTTGAGATGAAGATGAAGCTAACGGAAAACAGGACTATGTTTTTGCTTTTGCGAACACAAAGGTACCACACCAGTGTATCATTACGCAATTATGTCGCGCATTGTTTGATCGTTGTTGCAATGAAATAGAAATTCCCTTTTGTATGTAATAAATAGATCACAAAACTCGTGAGTGTTGAATATCGAAAACATTTCAACTCAATATTTTCAAAGTTTTGATTTATTCACTCGCTTTCGCTCGTGAATAAATCAAAACATTGGAAAATATCTCGTTGAAATATTTTCGATATTCAACACTCACTCGTTTTGTAATCTCTATTTACATGCTGTGTTGTTTTTCACATGGGGCAAAGCGCACAGGGGATTGGGCACTTTGCCCCAAACTACAGGGCAAAGCGCGCCCCCTGAGTCAAAATACATTTACGTAAATATATCCATATTCCGAAATGGTAGAAAGAATGTGCCATGTAACAGTCTATCTGATAAGTATTAGAGATATGTCTCAAGCTGCATTCTGTACATGTCAGGGTGCCCACTAGACGCACTTATATGTTAGGGGGCGCGCTTTGCCCTGGTCTCCCATAATGTACTGGCAAAAGCCTTGAACAAACTACACATTTACAAGGATACAAGGAGAATGGATGATAAAAGACTATCTTTTCCTGGTATTTGTAAATTTTAACTGCTTTTGTAGATTAGTTTTTAAAAGTTATTATACCCCCGCTACGACGTAGTCGGGGGTATATAGCGCTCCGCGTGTCCGTCCGTGCGTCCGTCCGTGCGTCCGTCCGTCCGTGCGTCCGTCCGAAATCGTTTCCGGAACATTACTCAAAAACTATACCACTTAGAAACTTAAAATTTGGTATGGCAGTAGCCTATATGGTGCTGTGGTGCCTTTTAGGGGTTTCAGCTCAATGGTCCCAATAATTTTTGAAATTTTGACAAAAAACGGTCCGATTTTTGGGCTTTGTCTCGTTTCCGGAGCATAACTGAAAAACTATACCACTTAGAAACTTCAAATTTGGTATGGAGGTAGCCTATATGGTGCTGTGGTGCCTTTTAGGGGTTTCAGCTCAATGGTCCAAATAATTTTTGAAATTTGGACCAAAAACGGTCCGATTTTTGGACTTTGTCTCGTTTCCGGAGCATAACTGAAAAACTATACCACTTAGAAACTTCAAATTTGGTATGGAAGTAGCCTATATGGTGCTGTTGTGCCTTTTAGGGGTTTCAACTCAATGGTCCAAATAATTTTTGAAATTTTGACCAAAAACGGTCCGATTTTTGGACTTTGTCTCGTTTCCGGAGCATAACTGAAAAACTATACCACTTAGAAACTTCAAATTTGGTATGGAGGTAGCCTATATGGTGCTGTGGTGCCTTTTAGGGGTTTCAGCTCAATGGTCCAATTAATTTTTGAAATCTTGACCAAAAAAAGTCAAACTTTTTACTTTGTCTTGTTTCCGGAGCATATATAAATACCAAATGACTTGCACACTTCAAATTTGGTATGAAAGTATACAGTTGAACCTCGGATACCCAGACTCCGTATATCCATAAATCTCACCTTATGGACAAGATTTTTCAAACATTGTGTCTATATTTCTTAAGAGAAATGACCCAGTTAACCGGACGATTTGCTATCCGGACGATTTTCACCTGTAACCAAAACAAGGTTCGACTATATAGTGCTGTTGTGCCTTTTAGGGGTAATTCCAGGGTTCCCAGAATTTTATTCAAAAAGTACATAGCCGGGGATGTTTTGAAGTGAAATAGTTTTTAGGGTTGCAAGATCATTGTGTTCTAAGTCATAATCATAAATTTTCAAATTAATGTTACGTGAAGGCGGTCAAACTACAGGCGGGGGTATGTGAGCCGCGCTCACTTTTGCCTTGTTTACATATTGTCCGGTTTTCGATCATAATCGTGATTTTTTAATGCCTTGAAGTTCATATTGTCAGTGTAAAACCATTAAGGTTTTCAAACGATATTCTTCAAGTGACAGTCGATACCTTTGGTTGACAAAGTTTGGAATATGTTAATATATGCAAGCTTAATTATTCCTCTATTCGGTACTTGCGGAATTTAGAATTATCGTTCCTGATTAGAGTTATCCGCCCTTGGTAGCAGGTATGTGCCCTCTCGACTCGTTGACGTTACCCTCATGGGCCGCGCAAAAAAGAAATAGTCGCTTTGTGTAAATGTGATTATTTGCCGGGTTTTTATCATTGTTGGCCAATGAATGTATTTTATGCTTGAGTATGTAAATCTTCACATGTCTGTAATATTATATATTATTTCAAATGTATTTAATTGAGTTAATTCCTTAAACGGGCCCGGTATAGATCTTTTTTGATAATTCTGTTTTATGTGCTAATTGATGCAAATGTGAAAATAATAATACTATCTCAAGGCAAACAAATCGGACATAAGTATCTATTTATGGATAAAACATTTTATTATCCCACCGGTATGTAATACCGTGGGATATAGTCATCGCCCTGTCCGTCTGTATGTCCGTCCGTCCGTCCGTCCGTCCGTCCGTCCGTCCGTAATCATTTCGTTTCCGGAGCAGAACTCAAAAACCGGTCCACATATCTTTCTGAAACTTTACATGTGTATTGCCCACCTACTGAAGTGGTGTCTTTTGATATTTTCATATTTCTAAAAAATTTATTTTTTATTATTTCCATGGAAACGGCTCTTATGTGGACTCTGTTCATGAAAGGTTTCGTTTCCGGAGCAGAACTAAAAAACCGGTCCACATATCTTTCTGAAACTTTACATGTGTATTGCCCACCTAATGAAGTGGTGCCTTTTGATATTTTCAAATTTCTGAAAATTTTATTTTTTATTATTTCCATGGAAACGGCTCTTATTTGGACTCTGTTCATGAAAGGTTTCGTTTCATATATATAAAACCGGTCCACATATCTTTCTGAAACTTTACATGTGTATTGCCCACCTTCCTTAAGTGGTGCCTTTTGATATTTTCACATTTCTGAAAATTTTATTTTTTATTATTTCCATGGAAACGGCTCTTATTTGGACTCTGTTCATGAAAGGTTTCGTTTATATTAGCTTATACTATTATAACCTTGCTTGAAACATTTACAATTATCTTTCAAAGGTTTACATCTTACGATCATGTGGAACCGGTGGGATATGTCATCTTCTGATGACTCTTGTTTAGTAATTTATTAATAACAAAGACTTCACATCTCATTTAAATGGAAAAAATTAGTAGAAATGACGGGTAAAATTACGCACCTCACTTCTCTAAGAGATGAATTATCAGTCATGCAATTAAAGTTCAAAATATGATTTAAAAAACCCTCTGTTGTTGTTAAAGTGTAGGTTTTGAGTGACAATTCTTTGTAGAAAAAGCTTTTTGAATATTGTTTGTCAAAAGAACTTGAAGTTTTCGAATGAGTATTCCCCTTCTTTTGCGGGAAATGTAGGCTAAAGATACGCTTTCAGTCGGGGTTTAAGAACATATACTTTTCATAATTTTTTCAAAGATTTTAAATTTTTGTCAGAAGTTCAAGGAAAGGAACAATTATTTGTTTTTGATTCCATTGACATTCCGTATGTGAAAAGAGAAAATATTTGACGACGATTAATTTGTAAGGGAATTTTTCAGTTTGTTTTAAACATCAACTAACCTCGACCTTACCACTTCTCGATTTTCGTTCAAAGATTTTTCAATAAAATAAAAGCTAGACTAAATTTTTGTTAATTTATCCAATAAACACCTTTTATTAGCCTTTCATTTAGACAGCGTAATTATCGGCTGTGAAAACCCCACCTGGGTTAGGAGCCATAAAACTCGCGCAGGTGTGACGCATCATTATTTCAACTGAAATACTGCCTAAATAATTGTTTAATTATCATTTATGTGGATATCTTTTTGACACCAAATGCTTAGTAGTGTTACGTCGTCAAATGATTTATCTTACTGAGTGGAAAACATTTCCTGAAAATCGTTAATTATTAGGTTTTTTTCTGTGTTATTGTTTTGATAGATGTATAGATAATGAGGCTGATTCTGTTTATGACGTCACAAAATGGTTGCGTGACCAGTCATGCATTCACTTGTTTGTTGTCAGATAGGTCTAAGCGGCCCATCAAAAGTGGCTTTCAAAAACGGCTTTCATTACCAAACTAAACATATCTGAGTAGCGACCTTTAAAACACTATACAATATTGTAATCAGATTTTCTATATTCCAAAGAAAATAGTGAAATATGTTTATGGTTATGTGAACTTTAACTAGTCACTGTATTGTGACGCGGTTCAACAATATTTTCCCCTTTAAACGGCTTAACTTAATGTCTTCTCAATTCTAAAAAATGTTGACACAGCTAGATAGTACAAGCTAACCTTCAATATGTGCTAATTATTAGGTTAAATAACTTTTGTGTGAGTGCGTATCGTTACACAATTCTAGAATATTCCCCTTCTATATTATTACATGATTATTTCGCACTTATTGTCGTATATGTTAGTGATGGTAGCATGTTCGTTGTTCTAGATTTAACAATTTGACTTAGAATAAAATGCATCACTAGTTCTTCTTGAATCAGTTCGTTTATACAAAAATAACCCGATAGGACTGTCTTTCCCCGACACCATATTTTCAAGCAAACAACGCTTTTATGTATAAACTAAAATTCTTGAACATTGACCATATTAATTGATGGAATAGTCTTTAGAATACGTTTATGAATGGAAACAAATTAGACCACCTTCATCACAAATACAAAATAAATTTTGCAAATCAATGAACAAGTGGCGATAGAAGATTTTTTAGCGTACTGCAGATAAAGAATACAACTGAAAACTGTTTCGAATACGTTGCGTCAGCCTGCTACAACACTAAATTTGTCATTTGTATAGGCTTACGTTAAACTTAATAAAGATTTACAAGCGCTTTAAACCTCTTCTGCTCACTGAAAAGTGAACAAAAAATTATAGTGATATGTTGTCTTAGTGTAATTTTTCGGTTTCGATCAGAACTTCAATGTTTGACTTTGATAACCTTTTGTTTTTTATCGGGCTCCGTGAAGAGATCAACCGCCGGACGCTCAAAAAGTAAAATGGTATTTTGGTCATGTGTGTTTATCTACATGTATTTACAATTTTACAACTTTAGAACGGACAGAACTTAACGGACTATCCCATCTCGAGTACCTACCAGTTTTTGGACGTTTCTATAGGCCCCTCTTACATATTTGGAAGACCTAAAACGTAGATAACAGTTAACTCGTAGGGTGATTTCGAGGATCTACCATTTTTTTTTACATTTCTATAGGCCCCTCTTACATACTTAGAAGACCTCAAGCGTAGATAATATTTTTACAATTTACTGGTACGGTAATTTTTACCTTTACTTAAATAACATGTTTCTTTTTACATTTCTGATCTATAAGCGTTCCGATCTCGGCGATATCCTCCGGTTTTATTTAAAGTACTCTTTTGAACATTTTAGACCTCATGAAATATTTTAAGGACATAATTATTTTCAGTAGTTACAAGAAACGTAGATAATAACCTTTAACCATACGCCTATTGCTCATGGAAACAGATATAAAATGATGTTTGGCATTTTTTTAAATTCTCGATTAATAGATGTATTTCCATCAAATGTTAAAGAAACTAGGTTTTCCCATCTAGTAACGGAATACAGTTGATCAATATTTTACATGAAATGTTATATTTTACGTGACTGTAATGGGATTAGAGCTCATTAACATACTTTCGCTTCAACCAGAAACATATATTTTGAGTTAAATTATTTCCTGGTGTTAAATTGACACGGTTTGTTGTCCTGTAAACTCATATCTTAAGGGAATTTTACAATATGTGTCAAAAAATTTTTTGTAAATGAATATTTAGCATTCAAATCAAAGTTCTGTATCATGCATGAAGAAATAAGAAATAATCGCCCAAAATATCTTTATTTCTATTTCCATGAGTATTTTTTATAATAGGATATTTATTTCGGAAACACAAGGGACTATGTTATCAGTGACATTTCCTTGGATTTTCTTTTTCATCAACTCACAAGAAAACTAAATTACCGATGTTCTCCGCGCGAAACATAACAAGCTAATTGAAATCCGTAATGCAAATTACATGTACATGAAAACAGCGACATGAACCTTTCAATTTTGAAAAAGTTTAGCAAGATATATCACTGAAAAAGTAATAAACTATTGAGACAATTGTATAAATACGAAACTACTCATTTTCCTCTAGGTTTGTTATTAATATATTCAATTTCAATTTTCTAAATATGTTTTTATATCAAAGTGCTACATAATATATTGTTTACGAGAAACAAACTATTTAACAGGACGGCGTCAGTTTTTGCAAGTTATGTACTGTCATTGAGATTGAGTGTATAATTTGTTATACATGTACATTTCGATGGAAAATAAATTGTTATGTTCTTTAAAATTGCACATAAAATATACCAAAATATATGAAGAAAGTAATTAACTATCTTATGTATATGCATGTAGGCTACATTCTATAAATAGGCCCAATCTCGGTAAATATTTAATAGTGACATGATTTTGCTACGAAGAATGGGTTACTTCGGTAATACGGTCAACTGATAGGTCAAACATGTATAAAGATCTCGAGGAATCTGATTTACTGCAGTAATTTATAGTTTTATGACGCAATAATCACGATCCATGACGGTAACGTCAACGAGTCGAGAGGGCGCATACCTGTTCCCAAGGGCGGATAACTCCAATCAGGAACGAAACAAATAGCAAACAACACTTCAGTCACGCTCTAATGGATATTTCACTCTTGAGCTAGTTGAGAACAAACCATGGGACTCAAAGCAACAACTCAAGGCATGCCTCTTTAGTCTATACCACATGAATGCAATTTTAACTACCAACCCCCAGCCTGATTATAAATAGATTATTAACACTCAGGGGCAAAAGAAACGATACCACATAAAATGCATGACAGATTAAGCTACGAGTGATATTAACGGCTGAAACGGGGGTTATTCCATGTCTTCAAGAGCCAACTGAACTAAGTTTTTAATTTCAAAGCTATACCTTAAAAAAACGCCTTTTAAAATGTCGTTTGAAAATTACCCTCACTAGACGAGATAGGATAGTGAAAATGGCCATATTGATTGTATCTAAACCAACATACTGACAAAAAGCGTGATCAAGTTAATTCACATCAAGGTTAATTATATTGATTACATCTTAAATTCATAAAAATATATACATTATATTATTATTTTATTCTAATTCCAAAGATTATGTCAAATATTGCATTTAAATCACTTTTAGGACCCTTCGTGTATTTGAACGGTCATACAATTGAACGTACCATACTCTGATGAAATTGTGACTTCTTCACAACAATTGAACTGATGTACCTTTCACAAGGGTTCGTAGTTGCATTTCATGTACTACAGGACATTGTAACGTACTCTTTTGAAAAGTTGGTATCGTTTCTTTTGCCTCTGAGTGTACTGCAACGCACCACTGCAAATAGTTATGCTGATTTTGCGCAAAGTCATCTGTCGATAATTGAATGATAGTTTCGTACTCTTTCACTGACACATACTTTTCATTTGGTAAAAGAAACCTTAATATTTTCCATAAGTTGCGTTATGCAGTGAGTTGCTTAAACTTTGATTTATATAAAGTTGGAATAAAATATGACCCCAGCTGTTCATGTGGATATCCTGTTGAGAATTCTTATCACTATTTTTTAAATGCCCAATGTTAGGTAGTTCGGAGTACTAATGCGCATCTCCCATTGTCATATAAAATTCGATCCTGATGACGTCACCTAATGATATACAATACTCTCCTACACGTGTTTATGTGCATCGCCGTGCGCTGGTTGAATATTCTTTATGTGCATTGGACATTAATGTTTTAAACCATCTAAAACATTTTAAAACTGAAGTACCTCGTGACTCTCGGGTCTGTGGTATGTAAACAAAGCGATCACGCCATATTACATGACACTTTGGATAGAGAGTACGGCAAACTATAGGGTTATCTATTTCATAAAATGATGTAGTAGATCAATATGTTTGAACTTGTAAGCATCATCGAAACCTCGCGACAACGTTGATATTTGTTCTAATATTTTGTGGAGGAATATTATGGGATAGGGACCTTTCATTTTAGCAATGTGAAGCAATGGCATTATTTTAATTTCTAATATTCTATGTATCCTCATCGAAATTATGAAAAATCGTTTTACCACAACTATGTTGAAACTAAGAGGTGGAATTAAAAAAATAAAAATCATTCTTGAAGATGTTGTTCTTTTAATATTTTAAGATACGTTCGAAATACGTTTCTCCGGCCCCAGGAAAATGGACACGATGCTTACATACATGTATGACTGGAAATAATCAGAGGGAATTTATCCCGACGTATACCCCTTTTGAGATGCGTAACGTAGTGCAGCAAAATTAACAATCTCATGCAAACGAGATTTGTTTTAAATGCTATATATTCGTTGACAATTATGTTTTAAAAATCTTTGCTTGTGGCATTTGATATTCCCGATCCAATTTAACGTATGGCATTAGTAAATATTCTTATTTGCCTACATTTACTTCATACACGCATTTAGTGTTAAAAGGCAGAAATCACAGTTTTTCTTATCTTCTGATCTTTATGATTTAATTGAATTGTGATGAAATATTGTAAATAATATTCCTCTTTCAAATGACCGGCCCCTACATTCATCCGGGTACGTTACTCCATTCTCTTCTGACACACATATTTGAATATGCAGATAAGGGTCAACCAGTGTTGGGGCGGGGCGTATCTGCTGTCGAAAGACTGTAAACAACAGCTAACGTTACACAGTCATGTATTTGGTCAATTAAGTCCATTTCCACTTTGAATTTCGGTAAAAACAATTCGCTGTGTTCTGATGAGTTATTCTTTGATCAAAAAAGTATAAAAACTATATTTAATTCATTTTGATTTTTTATCCGAACTGCCTACCAATGTACAGTCAACAAAGACTCGTGAGGTAGAAAAGTTATATATTTTCACTCGTGGCTGCGCCACTCGTGAAAATATAACCTTTCTACCTCATTCTATGAGATAAACATGGTATTTGTCAAGAAAAGACAGATATCCTCTATGTATATTACAAGTACGTATGTACTATCTTGGGTATATAATCAGATCATGAGCTCAAGATATGTCACCCCTCCTACATTGTACGAAAAACCGGAAAATCAGTAGACCGGAATAACCTGGAAAGGATCACAATCTAGGTACTTCTACACGCACGCATAGCACACCGCAGAGATCACCGGGTTGATAACTAGTTCATAGGGTCTCTTTTATTGTCGTTTTCTTCAACTTTAATTATTTGTATTTTCGCTACTGATAAAAAGACACAAACATGGAACTTTTGAAATCTATTTACTAGCAAGTTAGTCAAAAATTTGCATTTATTGTACATTGAATGAAAAACAACATCAGATCAGACATCATTCATATCTTCGGGAAAAACATATTGCACGTTTATCATTTTAAAATTCCATCATTGTATTGCTACCCTGAAGGTGAATACCAAATTTGGTTTTCCTAACTAAATAGTTTCTTAGAAAAGCTGTTCCCTTTAACTCGAACAGACGAACGGACAATGGATGAGTTTAAAAGGGACTTACAAGGTTTGTCAGTTTTATCTTTATAACGAACTTATTATCGACATTTAAAGGGGCAGTAGGGTAATGTCAGGAAAATGAAAATAATTGAAAGACAATGTATTTAAACTAAACGAGTTATAACTGATCAAATATATATTGTAAAGTTCAGCCATGCTATTCCTTTTTCTTACACAATAATATGTCTGATATATATTTGACATATTTGTCGATTAATGGATGGTATACAATATGGTTCAAAGATATTGGATTATTTTTATGTATGTTTTGAAAATAAGATAGTATCGCACACATTCAAAATTTGCCTCCTATATTGTGATGTTGCAGCCGCCCGAGAGCACATAATGACATAACTTATACTTTCGCCAGTGCCTACCATTTTACAGCCCGAAATATTTTTTCTCAAAAGTACCTGAAAAATTAATTATAAAATCCTGCACCGAATGCACAAAAACAAACTTATCTCTCACAGAGTAACTCGTTCACTTTCGTTGTGGAACAAATTACAGGCGTACACGTTCCTACGGTGTAAAAAATACGTCAATACTGGATGAATGTCTGTCAGTGGAAATACTGCACATGGCATTCGGCCAAGCACAATGCGAAAGAAAATAGTTCAGATATAAATCTTTGTTATGTTAGAATTGAGATAAACATGCTGTATTTAGATTTTAGCGGCGATAAACGGAATCATTATAGCTCTAAATTATATATATTAAAGCCTCTCGCAATGCGTTTGACTTAAGTTAAATTTAGAGCTATAATAGTTACGTTATATGGCGCTGCCGTGATTTTGACTAGGTTTAAGTGACAATCGGGTTCGACAATACCTACACGGTTTAAACAAGTAAACCAAGAACGGTCATAGACAGACAGACAGATGTAGTTTATTATAGTCTCACAGGTTAAGTATACAAAGTTAAAAACATATGTACATGTAGGAGTCATAAAAGATACTTAACAACCAGCCATTTTTTGGCTTACGATACTTTACAATATAAAAGCTAAGATATATTATTTACATAAAACATATAGGTAAAAAGCTATAAAAGAAGAATTTATAAAAAATAATTGCCGTCTAAAATAAATATTTTTAATGGTAATGCAGATAGATTTAATACGTTTTGGATTATTTTCCATGAAAAGTTGTGTAAAAAGATCCACGGGGTCATTTGCATTGTAAAAGTCTACATTAAGATTACTTCTAAGATCTTCATAAAAATAACATTCTGTAATAAAATGGACTTCTGTTTCAATGCTATTACAGAATAAACACAATCTCTGCTCTAATGGGGTGGGTGGTCTGCTGTGACGACCTGTCTCTACAAGTAATGGTAGACTTCCACATCGTAGTCGAGCAACATACTTTCTTACATTTCTTGATAGAACAGTTTGCAAAAAGAGTTCAGGGACCAGCTCTTTCTTGAATAAACGGTAGGTTGTACAAAGCGATATTGTGTGCATTGTAATATCACACGTTCCAGTGCCCGAAAGATTACAAAGAATAAGCCGTTCCATCGATTGATATTTTTCTATATATGTCACTGGCTAATAGAGTGCGTCACTGTGTCCAAGTCTTTAGTAGGTCGTTTATTAAAGGGGCAGTAGCACGTTTTTATGAGGAATATAAGGTGATGTCAGGTAAATGAAAATTAATGGTTCCAATTGAGCAGTAATAATTCAAATATATAACTTAAATTTTAGCCATTCGATTCCTTCTCCTTACAAAAAATTAATTAAAGGTGTTCACACAAAATGGCCGCCAATGGATATTATGTGAATCTTCATACTTTTTCCTCTGACTATGGATAATTTGCTTGTGTGATAAGATTTTGACACTGTCAAAATAATACATTAAGCATTAATTTACGTTTATTGGTGAAACATTTTCAATATAAAATTATCAAAAAACCTGCTACTGCCCCTTTAAGCTACGGTGGACGGCTCTCAGCACAAAGAGTCAATTTCCAGATATTCGTAGATTTGGTGTGTCCTTTGTTCAATTGATTGACTGTTTCGGAATCGATTCCATGTTTGTGAAGGGCTCTTAACTCGTCGTATACCACAATGGCAATTGGACAATCTTACAAATGCACGGTATGCTTAAAGGAAGTCACAGGCGTGTGCACGGCGTTTGTGATTTGCTCCCAGTTATCTGCTATAGTACAATTAAAACCAAGGTGTTAAAGCTAGTCAAGCAAAGAAATTATTATCTTACAGATACCACTCTCATCCTTTTGCCAACGCAATGCGTACAATGCGGCCATGCGTACTCGGATCTTCCTAAAGGCAAAGATTGCTATTAGCTCCAATGTTTTAGGTTAAGTGACGATTCTGAGATTATGAAAAACGTTCAGTTCATTTTGAGTATAGTGGCCGTATTAAGGTAAAGTGTTCAACATTTTTATTTTTACTTTTTACATAGTTTTGTCTTTCAGATTATGATTGACTTTTACTTCTAAGGTCATGACGACTTCAGTGATATTTTTATAAACGTGTTTTTGTTTTTAATTTTTTTTTTACAACTAGTTGTACCAACTGCACCGCAAATGGTGCAAAATGCATGTATATGAATTCATACAAGAAGATATGGGTACTTTTTAAGATGATCCATAATTGAAAAGTATAATTTAATGGTACAGTTGAATAGATCATTGTCGAGTTTGTGAAAACCAAACAGAACATGTTGCATTGTTTTGTAAGTGCGAGATTTACTTGAATCTTATTGAAGGGCAAAAGTTCCATTTCTTGCCAAATCGTTTTAACCTTGCCACAATCACAACGTACATATAGGCGATGGAGGCTATATGGTTCAACTATCTGCTTACATTTCTATTCCTGGTGATTAGTTGTGTTGTATTTGGTTATTTTCTATAAAAAGTTTAGGTGTTGCTCTTAATTATGTTGTTCAGGGTTGAAGGTAAGATTAGATTCTGCATCTTTTCAAATGTAATAGACCTAGAGATACACATTGTTTTATTAGCACTTTTCCATATACCTAAGAAAATTAGTATTCACCTTGAAATTGTTTACCAACCTTTCAAACAGTGTAAGAAATAATTTTTCAAGATCACTAGCGAATCGGGCTAGAAAGTTTTCAAAGTTACTAGCCCGAAAAAAAAATTACTAGCCCTATTAAGTAAAGATAAAGAATGTTTTCTGACATTCATTGTTTCAAAATTAAACACATATGTGCTCAAGAGTTTTTGGCATGTGATGGGGATGATCGGAAACTGACACTAAATGGTATCTGAATTAATTACAAAATTGAATGAAAAGAAGTCCAAACTTTTTTGATATACCAATCCACACTAGCCAACCGGGCTAACATTACTTTTTTTCTACTAGCCCAGACAAATTTCAACTAGCATCGGGCTACCGGGCTAGTGGTTATTTCGGACACTGCTTTCAAAGGATAAACAGTTGCCGTCATCATTCATGATTTCATTAACGTAGTTTTGACACATTGTTTTAATAGCTCTTATAATTCCCATATACCTTAGAAAGTAGTCTTTACCTTGAATATGTTTACTTGCATTTCAAAGGATAATACGTTGCCGTCATCATTCAAACGGTCGACAACGTAGCGTTAACGCATTGTTTTAATAGCTCTTATAATTCCCATTTACCTTAGAAAATTAATATTCACCTTGAAATTGTTTACCAACATTTCAAAGGATAAACAGTTGCCGTTATCATTCAAGAGGTCGTTAATGTAGCGTAGACATTGTGTTTAAGAAAAGCTAATGCATTAAGAGCATGGAAGCATTAGACATGACTAGCCTCTAGGCATTGTGGGTAATGATAAGATGAAAAAATAGAAATGATGTTATCGTAACGTTTTACCGCGCTCACAAAAGTGAACATTATTGGGACTTGATTGATCGATCCATTGAATAAGCTACTGATCTTAACATATTACTGTTAAAGCTGGCGATTTTAACATTTTAACGGAAAGTAACATTGAAATCGAAGTGTTCAAACGTTTACATAGAGTAAATTAGATTAATACTACTACAACAAGAATAACTCATCACTTGATTGTCATGTTTTAACCATTGATCATGATATCCAAAGATTTTTGTGAAAATTCAATGGTGGTAGCCTCATATGTAAATAAAATCAAAGTTTATTAATCCAGCAGAAGATATGTAATTATATATCATAATGAACAAAGAATGAATGTGAATGAAGCAATTAATAATGCATGTTATTACCTGCAGTTTGAGTGTTAGTTTACAATATGTCTATGTGAAGGAAAATCGCAATATTAATGATGAGGACGATATTTATGAATTTATTTTCTATGTTTACAATTACCCGTTGTACATTAAATTTGCAATGGTTTCAATTACAAGTTGCTCATGTTGCTGTTGCAGAACAACATTTGAACTGACATATTGTACAATCAATTTACACACTATTGCCTCATCTACTCAAATCCAACTCGACACGATGTAATTAATGATAATCAGCATTGCAAGTTTTAGTATTCTAGATCTTCTTATAAATTATTCATGGGAATGACAAGGTGTCTTCCATTCATGCTGACTCTAATTTTCTTTATGTATTGTTGTATCGATATGCTACAGGAAAACCATTGTGCTCTGTATACAAATCCACGTTCAATAGAACTAAGGAAATGAAATACTGTAGGGAAGACAGTAATCGATAATAATATCCCAATGTATAAATGACACTGCCATTACAATAGAAATCCTATAGCGAAATACATGGGCGTGTATGGACATTTAGCAATATAACTGCTCGTCACATAAACCAGGTAAGATTTCGTACAGTTTTAAGCTTGAATTATCAAGTTCGTATATGCCTCAAATGACACAAATGGGACATGCCTGATTGGAGGCAATCAAAGTTAGTTTTGCAATCAGCAACACTGTCTTAAAATCATAATTTTGGCTATTGTATCATTGCAAAGGCATTGTGATATGTACCACCATTTCCATGCAAAAAGCGTTGTGATTTGCGAAAATATTTTAAGATGGTTGTGGGGAAACTGACACAAAGCACGGAATTGGTTTAATTCGAACAGAGGTAGGATCAACATTTTGTGACTTGATCTACCACTGTGGGGAGAGAAAGGTAGCCTAGTGGACTTTGGCCAAATTTCCTGTGATTCAATAATCTCTCATAGATGTCATGAATGTGTTCTTGTGAAAGGAAAAGGGGAAAATCTTGCCTTGAACTGCGTGTTTAACGCTTTTACTGGTGTTTTTTCATAACCACAAGCATTATATTAGCTATAGGTGAAGTGAAGTGATACCGGGTTTAACGTCACTTTTGAGAGTATTTCTCTTTCTCTACTTGTATCGGGGTGCTAGTATTATAACAGGGAGAAAGTCCGCAACACTATTGTGGCTATTGGTGAAACCTGCGGCTAACGGCTGGCACTAGCGAACATGGTGGTACTGCGCTGAAAATCAGTGTAGCATTGCATCCAAACCTTACTGCGTGTAGAACAGTTCTCTACTGCAGACAATGTTGCCGATCCCTCATTACTTTCATTAGTGAAATGTTTTGTCGATCGGGGTCTAAAAATAGTTGACTTTCACAATTTCAACAAATACTTAAAATCAAATGGATCAAAAGAATATCAACAAATGGCCTCTGGCAAAATTTATCAAAATTGTCTTTATATCCATGTAATGATCCATCTCTTTTTAATTTCCAAAAACGAGAGTTACTCAGAGCAAAGAGACAAATTAAAAATTACTTTTGGAGAGATGTTGTCAGTAGCTATGCAGAACTGCGAAGCGACGATATATCTGATATCAAAATGAATACTTTCCTTGAAATGCCGCTAATGAATTTTGTCTCCGATAAACATGTACCTGTTTTTGCCCGATGGCATGACAAAGGATTAAAATATGTCTACCAAATATTTCAAGGAACAGGTGATATAAATGATTTTAAACTCATTCAAAAAGAATTCAATATACGCGATACATATTTATCATATTTCAAATTGTTAAAATATCTTCCAAATAAGCAGCTTTTTACATTGAGAAATCAATGTCCAAATTTATCTACCAACTTTTATGTGATCAAAACCAGACCTCACTGGAACAATTATGTCATAAATGGGAAAGCAAGGTAGACAGCATTATTACGCAAGAGCATATTTCAAAATGCTTCGAAATTAATCATAAATCGACTATCGACAACCAAATCCGAAATTTTCAATATCGACTTCTTCACCGAATAATTACAACTAAATCATTTCTCTATAAGATTGGACAAAGTGATGATCAGCATTGTTCTTTATGCCAGAGTGAACATGAAACGACTGAACACTTGCTTTACAACTGCAGTAAAGTGCAGACACTGCTAAAAAACTTTCATACTTGGTTCAAAAACGAAACGGGTCATATTATTGATATCAACCTCTCTTCGTTTCTTCTTGGCGACCCCAATGAAAGCATTCTTGTCAATCATCTATTCACTACCATAAAGAAATACATTTATAAATGTAAGTGTACAGTTAAAGAATTTTACTTTAACCATTTCAAGAAAATTATAAAATTCCACCATGATATAGAAAAATTCATATGTGGCAAAGACAATGAAGAATTTGTAAAAAAAATGGACTGGCTGCTTCACAACATAAATCTCCCCCCTTTCTCTTTCTTTTCTCACTTATTTTCCCTGTTTTTTCTCTCTCATTCTTTTTTTTTATAAAAATTAAACTTTAACTAGATTTAATATACTGACACAGATTTAAGACGCCACAATATTTGTTACTTATTGTCAAAAATATGTAATGCGATTCTGCACCACGTAGGAGCGTATTCATTGTTAAAATCGTGGTAACTTCTGTGTTACAAAAAAAAAAAGAAAAAGAAAAAAGAATCCATTCAGAGTCGTTGATACATGGAAACACTCAACTCAAAATCATGTATTTTCCATTACAACAAAGCATCTATAGCAAATATATCTTTCATAGTCCGTTCTATACATGTATCTTGACTGGGCTTTTGACTTGAATTTAGGCAAATGTATTTGATAATGATTATAGATCAGAAACGTTTTTCAATGTTTTTTTTGTCTAAAATATGGTTTAAAAGGAAGCCGTATTCAAATCAATGGTTAAAACCCATTAATACTGCACGTAAGTCAAGAACAAATGAAATATGCAGTGTGAAATAGTAAGCAGAAACGTGTATATCAAAGGTTTTGAGTTATCATATACCATATTTAATTCAAAACCAATCATGCCTTGACATACACAATAATATCAATTTGCATTGTTATAGAGATTGGCAGTGAAGCATTCAAGTATAGATGACATTATTTTGGATACAAAGAACAATAATTGTGACGGCAAACAGGTGTTGCAATGACTTTTCGGTTATGAAACAGTGCCCTGTCAAAATCATAAACTGCCTTAATTACAGCTCAAAACAAAGCGATTGCACAAAGTACAGTTAGAAATAGCCTGCAATAGAAAGCAGAAAGGGTCTTTGTTAAGCATAGTATACATAGTCTGATTGAATTGTTGTGAAGTCTTATGTTATAATTTTTTGTATTTTCAAATAAAAGAATTTCTTTGTATAAAAAAAGAAAAAAAGAAATGTTTTGTCGAAATGAAAATCAATTTAATAAAATTATTAATCCAACTGTCGCAATTGTCATAATTTGTTTGGCCAATTGCAAAAGGATTAATGTCCTGATAAAAGGTAATATGATTCCATTTAAAAACAAACAGATAAGCAAAGTAAAATTTAGAATGTTCCAATCACCGAAATGTCAGTCTTTAAAGTAGGTATGCTCAATAGCTCCCAAACCGGTTATCTCGATGTAAAGTCAAAACACCAAGGTTTTGTAGTAATAACATAGCTACATTTTATATGCAATACTAAAACAAGAAGACGTGGTCATCAACATCCCCCGCCACATTAGTTTTTATCAAAGCTGCCACCATTTTCCTGCACAGGCCATAACTCTGTAATTGTATAAATCTCCATAAACACGGAACAAGGGCAATAACTCCATAAAAAAATTACGCGGTTCAGATATCCGAACTCCATCAAGGTATTGATGCCCTGAATACAAACAGCAAATTTGGTTATTCTTTTGTAATAGTTTTCGAGAAATTCTGTCACCTCTGTCAACTCGGACGGACGGACGGAGCCCAAACCTATATCCACCTCCTACTTCGTGGCGGGGGTTAATAATGCTAGCACAGCAAATAGAAGAAGAATAAGAAGAATATTTTATTAACGTGTCACATATTTTCTTTACATTATTTGACCACATGTTTATACAGGCTAAAATGAAAATATCCGGTCGTTAAGGCCTATGAGACACGATTGTACAGTTATTTTCAAATGTACATAAAAATATAAGTAAAACACATATAAAAGATATACAAACCAAAAATTACCCTGATTGAAAAGAGTCCATTGCGGTGTTTTTTACGCAATTCATACATTTTATGAATAATTGCGGCTAAGACATTAGTATCTATATTATTTTGCATTATAGTAATAAAAACATCATGGGAAGATAATAACGACAGTGAATTCTTATACATATCATCAATAATTTCAGAACGGATATCTGCATAAAGGCTACACTTCATCACGAAATGAAATTCATCTTCAATCTCACCAAGATCACAACATTTACAAATTCTGTTGAACACATATTCACACATGTCATAGATTTGGTGAACTGGACAACACCAGAGAACAAAAGAGAGAAAGTTAACAGTTTGATTAAAAGCTTGTAATATTTCAGGCAATGAACATTGTAACTTGTAAGTTACAATATCAAAGAATACCTAAAATAGAATATTGTATTAGGACACAGTTATATACAATTAATAATATAATATTAAAATATTTCACTCTGCTACACATGTTAGTACAAGAGGATATTGCTTAACAACACTCTTATCGCCTCTGGTAAAATGCTATAATATTTTTTTACTAGAACATAAAGCTAGTCGGGTCAGTTCATTGATTAGTTAGGGGTGGTCAGCACTGCTCAACTGATGAGTGTTGTGATTGATTCTGTCTTTAAGGAATTCCGTCTTTCGGTATTTCTGGTTTGTGGCACTGAATCGTTTGCAAAGACCAGCGACCGGGCCGGGATCAAGGCCCGAGTACAAATAATTTGAAAAAAAAACCCGCTTCTCTATAAAAAATCGTCCAGAAAGCGAGGTCTGGGTTAACGAACTTCGACTGTTCATGTGTCGTAGAGAAAACAAAGATGTGTTCAGTATATCTACACTGATCAATACTTTCCCACAGGAATCAATGGTTGCCGTGCTCAGTGATCAAGAAACATTGCTTTACTAGAGGTGACGAGTGAAGTGAAAGGTTCTGAAATCAATGACTCTGGTCTGATCTGGCATAAGCTTAATAACCTTGTTAGATCTATTTCTCATATCTTGATTATTTTCGTCCAGGTAGACGTTCGTTTTCTGCTGGACATTTCACATCGGGGAATTTTATTTACCTGGACTCTCCGTCGGAAAGGTGAAGATCACAGGTGAGTTGATTATTAGTATCTGCTGTTTTGTGCATATCTTTTGGAAATTATCATTTGGCGGGACTCTCTGCCTGGGAATGAAGATCAACATGTGAGTTGTGTTTTGTGTATTTGATTTATCGTATGAAGCTCAAACAGGAAGAAGGGATCATTGGGCTAGGAAGGATTTATACATGTACACGTAATGACCATCACTTCGTTAACGGCAGCCATATTGGAGAACGCTTTTCAATTATAATTTTTGTCAGGAATCCTATCAGTAAGATTCTATTGATTTTTAGTATCTGCTGTTTTGTTCATTTCTTCTGGGAATTATCATTTGGCGGGACTCTCTGTCGCGTAATTAAGATCAACATGTGAGTTGGGTTTTGTGTATTTGATTTATCGTATGAAGCTCAAACAAGAAGAAGGGATCATTGGGCTAGACAGGGCTTATACGTGTACATGTAATTACTACAATGCGTCCTGTAAGGCCCGATGGGCTTATGGCATGGCATGATGTCCGGCGTCCGTCCGTCCATCCGTCCGTAAACTTTTTACATTTTCATCTTCTCCTCCAGAAGCATAAGGCCTAGAAAGCTGAAACTTTGTGTACAGACTCCTTGACTAGTGAGTATTGTAAATTGTAGCTTTGGTGGTCCTGTGGTCCCTAATAAGGGCCACAGGGACCACGCCCTAAAAAGCAATTTTCATCTTTTTCTCCAGAAGCATAAGGCCTAGAAAGCTGAAACTTTGTGTACAGACTCCTTGACTAGTGAGGATTAAATTGTAGCTTTGGTGGCCCCGTTGCCCCTACTAAGGGGGGAACCACATTGGCCACACCCTAAAGCAAAATCAAATGTAAAGCCTGATGAGCTACAGAGCCCATGGCTTTTTAAACGCAAACGGGGACATTGTGTCTAACTGTTCCCCAATAGAAAAAACTGTTTTGTATTACTTATTTTATAACCGTAAGTTGTTTAGCAAACGACAACATTTTGTACAACTCCTATGCTAAACCAATTGGGTGAGGTGATCAGGGGTTTTATGCACGGCAAAGAGAAACTCCTCAAAACTATTGTATTTATTTATTTTTTTTTTTTTACTGCAGGCAAATACATGAATTGAAATGCTAACAATTATCACATGTATACAAATACGTTATCCACAATTGGCTGGTTCACTTAAGCTAAATAGGATAATATCTGAAAAACAAATGAAAACCAATATTGAAGAAACATTTCCCTCGTTTCTGTAGATAGAAATATATATCTTGTTGAATTATAAAATTTCATTTATAAGATATTCCAACACTTCTCGCATTGAAAGTTTGGTTAATATCACAACGCCTTTCCCTTAATATAGTTACCAAAATGGTGATTTTAGAACATTTTCGCTGATAGCACATCTAACTTCAAGGTAGCTCCCATTCTACCCTACAAACCCAGCGAATAAAAACAGAGGTTTAATCAACATTTCATGACTTGATCTGCCTCTGTGGTGTGACACTGGATGCAGTGATACACTGATTTCGCAGGCCATCCGCTCAGCGTTAGAGCCTTCAAGAAGCCTGGAATACTGTTAAAGTTAGGCGCTTCAACCGTCACCAGATTGTAATCTCATATCTTAGGATATGAAGTTACGTTTTGCTTAGGCCGTAACTGGCGTTAACTTTAACGTAGTTTTTCGGGTTATTCAAAATTATTAAAGAAACTTATTGTGGACTTGGATCGTTGAACCATGTATAACAAGATAATAAGAACCACAAGATACAATTGGTTCCAGATATGGATCATTACAGCAACAAATGTAAAACTAGTGCGCATGTATCCTATATTGCAACATAGCATATATATATATAACGGAGTCTTCCAAAAATTATTTTTCGTTTTAACTAATCTGAATTTTACTTGAATACCGATTGGCTTGAAATGTGAATTCGTAACCAAAACAATTAAGCTATTATGCCTACTCAGAGATTATTTGTTTAGGCATTATGATACGTGCAAAACGATTGCTTTTTAACAAATATTTGATTATGTTAGCGATTCAAGTCCGTGGTTTCCATTGGTTAGGCAGCCAAACTAATGTTATGAACCCTGACGATGAATGAATTTATGTTAGAATATAATGATTAAATTATTAATTTTTTTTTATTTATTACGTGTATTCAAGTAATGGTATTTTTTTGGAATGTGAAAGATATAGGCCTACTACATGAGAAAAGCTTAAACTTTTAGCATATCCGGCCTTTTGAAAAACCCTACTCTGTCTATTCGAATTTGCGCTGCAGTGTAGGCAAATTATATAAATAAATATAATATTGCAAATTAATAAAATTTCTCTCTATTTATATATATTAAGTGCACATCAGTAATGCACTACTACTAATGACACACACTATAATAGTATTGCCACGATAGATATGTGGTAAGCCCTTTTCTCAATAGATGTAGCCTACACGCGCTACTGTATTCATGTACGAGTTTGATTTGATTACGAAATTCCAGAACTGATTGGATTTCGGGTCCGGATGTCGTCTAATTTCATCTGCGGGATTTTAGTTAGATTTACGAAAAGTCAAATGTTTGTCGTTAGTTCTTTTATTCTTCGCACATTTAGTGCGATCTGGGCGAAGAAGATAACAGGAAATTTCATTTTGGAGACAGAATTCGAGTTGAGGCGAGGCCTTGGGTTGGCACATTGACGTTCAAGGTCATGCAGGTAATATGCCTTTGAATCAAGTTTGGTAGCTTAAATTTTAATCATTTATCTAGTTATTTTACATTTGGACACAATCGGTATGAATTAGTTTGACTGAGGGATACATGTCGTCATTGATCTACTGTATTCGACTCTAGATAACACCTGAACGGAAAACAGTGTTTTCCTTAGTGTACATGGTGTGAAATGGTAGTCAAATTTTAAATGACTTTGATTTCATATTATATAGGCGTTATTCATTTCCCCAAATTTTAAATCGACATATTAGATCTAGATGTCATTGTGACTGGCCGTCATGACCTTGGCTTTATTTTGTTGCGGTATGCAATTACGGTTGTCTACCGATAAAACGTAGAGTTACGTCCCTTTGAAATGCGTCGTTTTTTCGGTGACATGAATTTTTTAAAAAGGAATTCACAATTTTATAATAGGATTAAACTACACTAAATCCATTGATAAAATAGCCACACATCTATATTTTTAAAAGATAAGACTATCAATAGTGAATTTTAAGGCCATAGAAAAGCTTTTCACACGATGACCACAGGAGGCACAGGGACAAAAGTCGACCGAAACTTCTGTCGCCGAATCCTGTATATATTCTCGCACATCGAGCCGCATACTATCCAGTGGGGTTGCAGGTAGAGACTCTCGACATTGTGTATAAACTTGGTATTTATAGCATCTTTAATTCTTGAGTCCAAAAAGATAAAGCAGTTACCTTTTCAGAGAGTTGATAATATTTAAGAATACATACTCATTTGACATTTATTTTACTTTTTTTATAGCTCAGGTGTCGCCCCAAAACTATATGCGGTCAACGAGAAATTGAGCCACTAACGGTCAACCCCACAGAAACGCTTAGACACAACTGTGACAGTCAACATTCCACTTGGTTATAACTTGCCTGTTGGTATATAGACGGTAAATCTATTTAGGTAATACCGTTTGATGGATTGCAAGTTTATATTTGAGTCGTGATTGTTTCTTAAAATGAAAGTTTGTATTGTTTATGATAATCAGATTTCTTCCTGATATGATAAAACATATAACTATCTCACACAATAATGACGAGCTGCTTTCATGTTCAAATACCAAGATGAAATTAATCATATATGACCAGCATGTTATTGAACCATAATTGATGTCCACAGTAATCTGTCGCCCTTGTCCACGCCCTTATCCCCACTCACCCAAATCAATGATATCTATCTTGTATTAAAAAAGCTTCAGTAAAAAGAAGATCACAAAAGGTGCGAAGCCTAAATGTTTGTGCAACAATTATCTTAGTTACTAAACAATAATTACAAAATGATTTTTTTTCACTAATTTCCGCGATTCTGATTGGACGAGAGCGCTTATAAACCTGCTGCCATTTCTCGATGAATGCAGAAAAATTTCAACCATACCTAGTGCATTCATTCCTTATGACGTCACAATCATCTGACGCATTGCGGCAATAATCCGGTTTTGACAGTTGGGATTTACGTTCAGTTGCAAAGACAGATAAAACACATCTTATCACTTCACACCTGCGTTTGTAGCAAGTAAATACATTCTTCTCTCTACCACAATCCATACATTCACCGGAACGACTGCATTTTAATAACTACGAGTCGTCAAGCTTGTTCCTTCCGATCGTCTTGCAAACGGCGGACATTTTGAACGTCGTGTGATATGCTAATTAGGGTTATTCCGAAAATACAGATTCCAGTTAAGACGAAATGTGATTGCATGGGTGTCAATTGCTGCAAAAAACAAAATTAAATCTTCTGTCGTTTTAGTTCTCAATTCTGATTCAACTTCGTGTAACAAAACACAATCTCAAAATAGTTAAGAAAACTTTGTTAATTAAACATCCAAAAAGTTATTTTCATTTCTAAATATTCAAATATAAATACTGTTTGAAAGATAATTGTTATAAAAGCCAATCAGGTTGTGTGTTACTGTTTGCTTCAGATGGGTCATATATATTTAAAATCTATATCTCTCTTTTTAATTTTCCTATATTTTACTTTTGTAATAATATCAACTGAAAAAAATATTAAACTGAGTGTCTAACTTATAAATTAGTTTTAACTTTCCAAAATATTATGAAACGTTTTGCTTGTGGCTTTCAATATATCTTTGCTATATTTTGCACATGTTTTTTTATCTAAGGTGTATTATCTTTTTAGTGCTAAAACATTGATAAAAAAAGAGAAAAGTATCAATGTTTGGTGAATGGAGGTAACAATCTGGTAATATTTTTGTCCTTTTGCATTAAACTCTTTGACAAACTCCCCATTCAGACAAGCATGAACTATATGGGGCTTTCACGGGTACTAGTTCTCGAGCCCGAGTCGGGTTCAGCTGTACTCTAGGCAATTTTCTTGATTTTTTTACTGAAATGTGTGAAGGTAGTTCAAGACAGGTGATCAACATAACCATTTCAAGACATTGATGTCACATTTATTCTGTATACCGGTAGTACCATTAAGGTACAGTCCAGGCTCCTATCGCGGTATATTTTGTGGAAATGGAATTCAGGAGGACTTTCCAATTAACAAATATATATGATTTTTACTTGATTATTTCACACTAATAATTTCAAATATATGGTTAACATTTCAGATATTCAAGAATTAACAATTTGACAAACAATAAAGTGTATCACTTGAAAAAAAGAAAAACAATGTGAACCTTATATGTGGTTAGATCTAGTATTGGGCTGGTGCCTTTTCCTATTTTGGATATTCTGAATTTTTAGCTCATCTGGCCTGTAAGGCCCGATGGGCTTATGGCATGGCATGGTGTCCGGCGTCCGTCCGTCCGTCCATCCGTCCGTAAACTTTGTGGAATTTCGACTTCTTCTCCAGAACCATAAGGCCTAGAAATCTAAATCTTAAAAATTGTAGCTTTGGTGACCCTGTGACCCCTAATAAGGGCCACAGGGGCCACGCCCTTGAAACCTATTTTCATCTTCTTCTCCAGAACTATGAGGCCTAGAAACCTAAAACTTTGTGTACAGACTCCTTGACTAGTGAGGATTAAAAATTGTAGCTTTGGTGGCCCTGTGACCCCTAATAAGGGCCACAGGGGCCATGCCCTAAAAACCTATTTTCATCTTCTTCTCCAGAACCATGAGGCCTAGAAAGCTGAAACTTTGTGTACAGACTCCTTGACTAGTGAGGATTATAAATTGTAGCTTTAGTGGCCCTGTGACCCCTAATAAGGGCCACAGGGGCCATGCCCTAAAAACCTATTTTGATCTTCTTCCCTAGAACCATGAGGCCTAGAAACTGAAACTTTGTGTACAGACTCCTTGACTAGTAAGGAGTATAAATTATAGCTTTGGTGGCCCTGTGACCCCTAATAAGGGCCACAGGGGCCACTCCCTAAAAACTTATTTTGATCTTCGTCCCCAGAACCATGAGGCCTAGAAAGCTGAAACTTTGTGTACAATCTCATTGACTAGTGAGGATTATAAATTGTAGCTTTATTGGCCCTGTGACCTCTAATAAGGGCCACAGGGGCCACGCCCTAAAAACCTATTTTCATCTTCTTCTCCAGAACCATGAGGCCTAGAAAGCTGAAATTGTGTGTACAGACTCCTTGACTGATGAGGATTATGAATTGTAGCTTTGGTGGTCCTGTGACCCCTAATATATATAAAGCATAATTGATAATGAAGCCTGATGAGCTACAGAGCCAATGGCTCTATTTTTTATTTTTTTCTGGTTTTCATGGAAAGAGTTTGAACTTAGTGCATATAGGGGTAGGGTCCCTTTCCGGGCCATATCACAAAAACTGTTCAATATTTTGTTACAAAACTTGGTATCTGGTTAGACCTAATGATGAAGTGGTGCATTTTGGTATTTTGATTATTCTGATTTATTTATTTTTCTGGTTTTCATGGAAAGAGTTTGAACTTAGTGCATATAGGGGTAGGGTCCCTATCCGGGCTATATCACAAAAACTGTTCAATATTTTGTTACAAAACTTGGTATCTGGTTAGACCTAATGATGAAGTGGTGCCTTTTGGTATTTTGGTTATTCTGATTTATTTATTTTTCTGGTTTCCAAGGATACAGTTTGGACTTAGTGCTTATGGAGGGTAGGGTCTGTTTCCGGGCCATATCTTCAAAACCTTTCAATATTTGTTTACAAAACTTGCTTTCTGGTTAGACCTTATGGTGATGTGGTGCCTTTAGCTATTTTTGTTATTCTAGATTTTTATTTTTTTCTGGTTTCCATGGAAGCAATTTGAAAGTTTAGTGAATTTAGTGGGTAGGATCTGTTTCCGGACCATAACTCAAAAACTATTCAATATTTTTTAACAAAATGAGGTTAGATCTAGTGTTGATGTGGTGCCTTTTGCTATTTTTGATATTCTGAATTTCTGACTTTTTAGCTCATCAGGACTGAAAGTCCAGATGGGCTTATGGCATGGCCCGTCGTCCGGCGTCCGTCGTCCGTCCGTCCGTAAACTTTTGACACTTTCGACTTCTCCTCATGAACCATGCACATTAGAGAGCTGAAATTTTGTGTACAGGTACCTTAGCATATGGAGATTCTAATTTGTACCTTTGGTGACCCTGTGACCCCAAATAGGGTCACAGGGGTCACAACTTTAAAAACCTATTTTAATCTTCTTCTCCAGTTCCAGAAGGACTAGAGAGTTAAAAATGATATGTGCAAACTCCTTGGCCAATGGGGATTCTTATTTGTAACTTTGGTGACCCCATGACCCCAAATAGGGTCACAGGGGTCACAACCTTAAAAACCTATTTTCATCTTCTTCTCCAGTTCTAAAAGGACTAGAGAGTTAAAAAAGATATGTGCAGACTCCTTGGCCAATGGGGATTCTAAATTGTAGATTTCGTGACCCCATTACCCCAAATAGGGTCACAGGGGTCACAACCTTAAAAACCTATTTTCATCTTCTTCTCCGGTTCTAAAGGACTAGAGAGTTGAAAGTGATATGTGCAGACTCCTTGGCCAATGGGGATTCTTAATTATAGATTTCGTGACCCCATGACCCCAAATAGGGTCACAGGGGTCACAACCTTAAAAACCAATTCTCGTCTTCTTCTCCAGTTCCAAAAGGAGTAGAGAGTTGAAAGTGATATGTGCAGACTCCTTGGCCAATGGGGATTCTTAATTATAGATTTCGTGACCCCATGACCCCAAATAGGGTCACAGGGGTCACAACCTTAAAAACCAATTCTCATCTTCTTCTCCAGTTCCAAAAGGAGTTGAGAGTAAATATTGATATGTGCAGACTCCTTGGACAATGGGGATTCTAATTTGTAACTTTGGTGACCCTGTGACCCCAAATAGGGTCACAAGGGTCACAACCTTAAAAAACTATTTCATCTTCTTCTCAAGTTCCAAAAGATCTAGAGAGCTGAAATTATATGTGCAGACTCCTTTGCCAATTGGGATTCTAAATTGTAGATTTCGTGACCCCATGACCCCAAATAGGGTCACAGGGGTCACAACCTTAAAAATTTCATCATCATCTTTAGCTCCAAAAGGTCTATTGAGCTGAAAGACTGCATGTAGACTCCTTGGCCAATTGGGATTCTAAACTGTAGGTTTCGTGACCCCATGACCCCAAATAGGGTCACAGGGGTCACAATCTTAAAAACCTATTTTTCTCCATTAGATGACAGTCTATGGCAAATTTATTTCTCCTTGGATATTTTAGTGTGGACTTCTTTCACTGTCTGATATTGGCGATCTAGAAAGTGTTGAATAATAATAAATCATTTGGGTAAGGAAATTTATTCCGAAATCGTTACATTTGTTTTGTTAATTTTTTTATAGCTTTTCTTGCAATAGGTAACATCAGTTTAATTTTTAGCTCATCTGGCCTGTATACAGCAAACTTGATATGATGCCTGATGAGCTACAGAGCCAATGGCTCTATTTTTTCCATTGACCCATGTAACATGAATAACTAATTTCATCACAAGAAATGCATATCATTGCATTAGTTTTTTCTTCGTAGAATACTTTTCTAACAATTATTTCGCTAGTTTAGGCAGTTATACTTCTGTAACTGTCTGAATAATTTAGGGCTGTTTCCCCTATTTTGGGCTATCAAAATGCTGATTGTAATGAAAAGCTACATTCCTCAACTTTCAATTGTCACTTTTCTATGCCCATGGCTCCAAAAAATGTTGAGACATTATTTTATATCATGCCCAATCAGTACGGTGTTTGCAGGTGCATAAAGCGTTCATTCTGTTCATCTGTCTGTTTCTTAGGCACATTCGATCTCTGGACTTTGTCTGAATCAGATCTCCTAAACTAGACATGCTAGCTATATTATACTTTTACACTTATCAACCATTAACCTTAGATGTGCCTTTTGAAGAGTTTGACCAACAATGATTTTTTTTCTTTTGCAGTTTTCATGGAAACATGACTAACAAAGTGACTCAACATTGAACAAGTCCTTTCGTCCTTAGCCAATGAAAGCAACATCAGACTTGAATCACTGGTCAAGCATTAGCCCTTGATGTTTCCTTTTAACGGTAAAACCTATTATTGAAATAAATGTTATTGCTTTTCCTTGAACAAAACATGGTAGGCAGTTGCATAGAAACATTAAGAGAAGAGAAACAAAGTTATTTCACTTTATAAGCTTAAGTGTGGAGAGAGAAAAAAAACATCCAAATCGCTGAACTTTCCTTTCACCAAGATTTTACAATACCTTGAAAAGTTGATGACACTGAATGGAAACCTAAAACTGTATTCTTAACTGTTCATTGGTAGGGGGGGGGGGGGCATTCCAGGTTAGTTTGGAGAAGGTTTGGTCAAGGGTTAAGCATGAGTATTAGTGCTTTAGTAAGAACCACTAAACCTGTTTTTTTTTATAAGGTCCATAGTAGTCTTATTAAAATCTGCCTACTTCCAATAAAAGTTTAAAAATATAAACTCTATGGGAATCGAACATGTTACGTTAAGACGGCAGCCCAGTAAGTCGCATGTTCTGGCGTTTACTCAGATAAAAAAGGATAAAAAAGCCTTCGGTATCAAGCTACAGGCAAGTAACTCCTGTTAACCATGCTTTGAACATGATCACCACCAGCGGTGTTATAAGCGAGATGATGTGGTTGGTCTGCTAACCACTGGGTTTCAGCAGCGCTTTACTGGTATTAAACATGCGAGGTACAGGGGTGCGGTCAGACCTAGTGTAGAGTATTCAATACCGTATACCGGGAAATTTTCGTGGTTGGTAATTTTCGTGGTTTTCGTGGGTAGAGCTTGAACCACGAAATTTTCCATACCACGAAAATTTCCCGATAAATTTCATTAAAAATATCTTCACCACTCTCTGTACGACCTATCTAACTATTTTCGGAATAGCGCATGCACAGATTTAAGTGCTATTCGCTGACAACTGCTAAAATCGAGCTCTAATTTAGTTTGTCGCTTATTGAAAGTTGTAAATATTATACTTTATAACTTTACTTAATGTGTAGCCAAGGGTGATTGACACTCCTAACTGTATACAAATGTAGTTCTACCAACTATTTCTAAATGAACGCTTGTTCACAACATAATTAGCAGAGCTTAACACGTGTCACAACACAATGCATCCGGTCGTAGTTCATGTTCAACAGAGTGTGACAAAGACAAAGAAGCATGCTGTATTCAAACAAATGAATAAAAACTAGATTTCACATTCACATATCAACTGAAGTAGGCCTATTTAATCTGGTTCATCAACGCCCTTCTTCAGCCACGCTTCGAGACTCATTTCCTAACGCTGTATGGATTAAAATGCAATACTGTTTTATATACGTGTAGGTAAAGCGTCAGTGTTATTTGTCAAAGCAAAAAAATGACAGTGAGTAAAGTATTACTTGATTGAAACATTGAGTTAAAATTGTCATCTTTGAAACAAGCCGCTAAATGTGATTCGTTTCTTCTCCCTATAAATGTTGAACAAACACGATCGTTTTATCAATGATATCAAAAACATTTCGACTAATGACTACTGACCCTACTAATCCGATTGTAATAAGTTGTTTGGAAAGCATAGCTGTGTCAACAGACAGTTTAACATCAACACGCTTACACGTGGAACATAAACACACGATTTCAAAATTGTTATTTGAATAACTTCAACCACGAAAATAAGAATCCACGAAAATGTAATTCATTGACAACGTCTGAACCACGAAAATAAAAATCCACGAAAGGTCTTTGAGTCCTTAACCACGAAAATTTCCAACCACGAAAATTTCCCGGTATACGGTATATCCATGCAGTTAATATTTTGAATATTTTTATTCATTGGAGTTTCATAGTTTATCAATTTTTGACAAACTCCCTCTCCCCTCCTGAAGCAGCAACCTTTTACTATTAAACATTTTATGATTTTAACAAATTTGCCAAAAAGCCGCTAAGAAGCCACACTATTTAGACATTTTCTCCCTGTGGGATTGAGATACTAGAATTCTAAATTTAATTTTCACTCTCAAAAATATAGACAAGGCAGAGGTTTGAGGATCAATAATTTCATTCATGTATTGATGATTATTACAGTGAAAGAAAGGACCATTTTTGTAAATTATGTCACAGACAAATCTCTTTTGATCGCATTATTGTAAAAATGATGAGTGTATAGAATTTAAAGTAGAGGGCAGTTCCCTATTGATTCCGGGCAGGTTATCAGTCAAATTAATTCAGCAAGATTTGACATGTTGACTATTTGAGTTCACTATTTGAGTTACGGAAAGCCACATTTAAGTTGATTTGTTGCAGTGCTCCAGATTAGTTTTGGACCTGTTAGGTATTTACTCCCTGTTTTTGTAAAATTGTGTAATGTCGATTTTGATAGTATACTTTAATAAAATTTTACTCCTCTGATTTCGGACCAATGGGTATCTCACATAAGAAATGAGATTATGCTCTCATGATTTAACATAAATGGATATTTCTTTGCATAAAAACGTTATCTTTTAAATATAATGATACTAATTAACATGTTAAAGGCACTGAATATTGTTATTTTGAAAAAGTTTTAATATCCATTTGTGACAATTTAAGGTTCAAATACGCTGGTGTTTACAAATCGTTGTGTACAGTACACAACCTATTTTGATTCTTTTGGGTTTTAAAGAAAATGTCTAGGGATCTGTACTCCTAGCGTTTTAAATTATTGTTTAAGTATTTCGATATGTAAATAACATAGATACGCTGCTTGTCTGGAGCACTGATGTCGGTTGACTGTTTTTAATATTTTATCTAAATATAAAGTCATGTGTTAAAATGTGAATCAAGTTGCTATCAATTAACTCTGATAATGAAAGTATATTTTTGTCTTTTAGGTTGATGTCCGAGAAAGGAACAAGAAAATAATTTGAATGCTGCATGGATTCTTTAGTTTGTGTAGCTATATGATTTGAAATAAAGTGAAAAACAAATGTTGGGATGTTTCATTTGATGACCATCTTGACTAAAAGTCATGATGGGTCTGTGATTGAATCTGGCTGTTTATCCACTCTTTCAGAAAACTTGATTTCTTGAGAAACGGTTCATGTATTTTTAATATCACTGGTTCTTCAGGTGGGCAGCCTGGCCTTTTTATGCTACCTTTGTATTCTCCTATTAAAGTATTGAAATAAGAAAATGAGAGTTTCAAAAGGAAAAAAATTATTTTATATAATTTTCATTTTAATACTTTAATTCCTCAGTGTAGCGACATCCATACCCTGATGCCAAATGCCTCATATTGCTAACAGGTATGTTTTCTTTTAAACCAATGAAATGCCAGTATTCCAAGAGTCTGAAGCAAAATATCTTTAGCTTTGCATTCTTTTATCAAGGAACCACTGCTATTTCATTGGCTGATCCTGCAAAGTGCTTTGTCAGGCCTTTGCTTTGTTAGATACCAGGGTATGATTGTAGCTATGCATTATCAAAAATGCTGATTAAACAGTTTGGTTTAACTTTAACTTTTGGCTGACAATATTTCTGCATTTTCTATAATATTTTGTAATGATTTAACATTTGAATGAAAACTGTTAAATATTTTTTGTTAATGAACTAGTTTTCTAAAGTTAAAATAAATCTATACAACAGTTTCCTAACAGAAACACTTTAGCCAACAACAGTAAGTGGTCAGGAACAGAATGTGTGTAGTAACAAGGATTAAAATAAGTCTTTTTTATGTAAGGAAAAACAATATATAAAGCATAAAATCCCCCAAAAATGTATCCCTTGATTTCATTGTCTGTACACAATTATCCCCCTACTGAGCTGCTAAAATGGAACTCTTGTCCCCGTCCCCCACTCCTTGAATTGTGGATACGTCATAGACAAGAAAAAGGGTGTGCATGCATGGTTGCATACATAGACCTCTTAAGAAGTATGTGTTGCAAATGTTTTTAAATGGTGTTGTAGCTCATCAGGCTTTACATTTGATTTGCTTTAGGGTGTGGCCACTGGTGTCCCCCCTTAGTAGAGGTCACAGGGCCACCAACGCTACTATTTATAATTCTCACTAGCCAAGGGATCTGTACACAAAGTTTCAGCTTTCTAGGCCTTATGGTTGTGGAGAAGAAGTCGAAATTCAACAAAAATTAAGGACAGATGGACGGACGGATGCCGGACACCATGCCATGCCATAAGCCCATCGGACCTTACAGGCCAGATGAGCTAAAAATGCATCCAACATTTTAAGCTTCTGGTAGTAGAGGTTGAAAAATCCATGACAACCAATATAGTATTGTTATCGTCCAAATCTATGAATCTGATATCGCAAACGTAGGGGACGCATTCTCCTTTTATATTTATATAAGACATTTCACACATGGTGAGACCCGGACCTAAGACATATTGATGTTATTGTCTTTGAGATTTAAACTAAAATCGTCGAGAAATCCCTTTTCCCAATATTTGATCCATAATCTTTCCTAAGGTCTGTCCATAGCTTTCCCACATCTCTTTCACATATTAACATATCCTATATTTATATAATGTACTCAGCTTATAATATACCATCTACAATCTTCACATGTAATGTAAATGAATATCATATAGTGTGTTATTTGTATCAAACTATGATATATATATATAAAAGAAAATGTCTGCATTGTCTGAATTTGGATATGATACCGCAAACGTACAGAAGTGTTTTGCATAAAAACTCGCAAAACAAGTCCAAAATACGATAACTTAATTCAAATTGTCCAGTGACATTGGTTAAGTCACAAGCATAGGATATTAACAAGGATTTGTGGAATTGCTGAGAGTAAGGCAAGGTAACACAAAGGTTTTTACACAGTAAGTGTAGATAATTTCCGTGAAAGGCAGTTCAAGAGAACAAATAAATACAAGTTTTCAAACTTTCGTTTAGTTTAATGTACGTGGGGTTAATCAGCGGATATACGATTCAAGACAATTAACCAACCATGCGATTTTTCAAGTGTAAGTGTAAGTTTCATGTAAGTGAGGGTTTAGGTGCACATTTATCTGATATTTATTTGGACGGTAACCGTCGGTAATTCTAATGAATTGGAAATAATGACAAATCATGATTTTACACAGTATAGATGAGGTTTACTTCAATGAAAGTAAGGATAGATTGCACAAAACTAGTTTTGCGCAGAAAATGTAGGTAATTCTCATGAAAGTTGGATATAAGGGCAAACTAAATGATTTTGCACAGTATCTGTCGGTAATTTCCATGAAAATAAGGTAAAAGAGAAAGAAGAAAATTTTATATCGTTACTGTCGGTAATTTCCTTTAAAGTGGGATACAAGAACCAAATATACAATTCTTACACATGCAGTAACTGTCTGTAATTTCCATGAAAGTGGGATACAAGGACCAAATATACAATTCTTACACATGCAGTATAACTGTCGGCAATTTCCATGAAAGTGGGATATAAGGACCAAATATACAATTCTTACACATGCAGTTACTGTCTGTAATTTCAATGAAAGTGCATGGGATAAAAGGACCAAATATACAATTCTCACACAGTAACTGTCGATAATTTCAATGAAAGTGGGATAGAAGGACAAAAATTATCATTTTTACACAGTTACTATCCGCAATTTCCATGAAAGTGGGATATAAGGGATATGCAGTAACTGACGGCAATTTCCATGAAAGTTGGATATAAGGACCAAATATGCAATTGTTTCACAGTAAATGTCGATAATTTCAATGACAGTGGGATATATGCACCAAATATGCAATTCTTACACAGTAACTATCGGTGATTCCATGAAAATGGGATAGAAGGACCAAATATATAATTCTTACATAGTTAATGTCTGTAATTTCCATGATATTGGGATATAAGGACCAAATATACAATTGTTACACAGTAACTGTCAGTAATTTCAATGAAAGCGGGATATAAGGACCAAATATAAAATTCTTACAAAGTAACTGTCAGGAAATAATGAAAGTGGGATAGAAGGACCAAATATATAATTCCCACACAGTAAATGTCGGTAATTTCGACGAAAATGGGATAGAAGGACCAAATATTTAATTCTTACGCAGTAAATGTCGATAATTCAAATGAAAGTGGGATAGAAAGACCAATTATGCAATTCTTACTTAATTAATGTCGGTAATTTCAATGATAGTTGGAATTAAGGATCAAATGTACAATTCTTACACAGTAAATGACGGTAATTTCAATGGAAGTGGGATAGGACCAAATTTTTAATTCTCACACAGTAAATGTCGGTAGTTTCCATGAAAGTGGGATAGTATATAATATAATATATAAAATATATAATTCTTACATTGTAAAATGTAGGCAATTTCCAGAAGAAGATTCTTACACAGTAACTATCGGTAATTTCCATGAAGGTAACGATAGATAGCACAGAGAAGAATTTTGCACAGATACGGTACTGTCGGTAATCAGCACGAAGGTCGGAAATAAGGACAAAACATATAGGGCCTATATGTGATTGAAAGTTAAGGTTTAAGAGAAACTATCTTATATCAAGTCGGATAACAATACCATATTTCGATTCAATAGGTACCACAAAAGCAATATGAATATAGTTACTGACGGTAATTTCCATCAAAAGGGAGTTGTAGTCATAAAGAACATATTTGCATATGGACCAACTTTACACAGTAACAGGCTAAACTTAATGAAAGAAGGGAAAACACTTATCTGATATTGTGGCAGTAACTGTCGCCTCAGATTACCAGGACAACTGTACTGTTGACCGAATTTAAGAAATTTGTACTTACAAAACCGCCTATTACTTCCATTTTAGAACAGTTTACTAACAAATATAGGAGTATTATAACGTAGACAATGTCTATTGAAATTGGTTTTGTCGGCAAGAAGAATAAGGACTGAACAAAGATACGATTTTTTTACATTAACTGTCGTTAAATTCCTTTGAAATAAGGTTATGTGTTTATATTATGAATGTTCATATTAACTGTTGATAATGTTGTGAAATGGAATGAAACTTCCCTGAAAGCGAGATTAAGGAAAATTACTAGTTTCTAGTTTTATTTGCTTCGAGTTGGTGATAAGCTGGATTTGCACAAATCTTCTGGCAGTTTTTGATAAAGATGATGATTCATGCTGCATTTACCATTATAATATGTTATTTCAAAACAATAAAGAAATTTGATCTCATAATCGTTGTCAATTTAGCTAATTGCATACTGAAAGATATTAAAGAATGTTTGTATGTTGTTCCTATTTGTTTGTAACGCGTTAGGGTTTCCATCCTTTTGCGTATGGTTCTAACTGAAAAACAAGAATGCAGGGCTTGTCTCAAGATTACTAGAAACCTATTAATTTTGTAGTGATAGATGTTCAGTCATAATAGTGAAAAGGATAAAATTCAGCTTGGAGGATCTCATTCAATTATAGTCTGATGAAGCAGAGCAACAATAATGGCAGATGACACGGTCCCAAGCCACTTTTATACCCAACTTCCGGTCTTGTTGCTATGGTTTTCTTTGTTCTGACTGTAAGTGTATTGACCGATACACCTCCACTTCTTATGTCCAAGGGAAGTGTGGGTATAACTATTACTTATCTCTGGATGAAGTCCAAGGTCAATATTGTTTTCTCAGATCAATTCAAAGGGGATATTGACTGGAATCACTACAACCAATTGTTTATAATTATTAGGGAAAGGGACATAACATAAAGGGAAGGCTATTCATTTTAATTTTCAGTTGCTAAAATTGGGAAATATGCTTCCATAATAGTAACAGCAGACATATTCTCATCTGTAATATAATGTTATTAATCATGTTTTTCCGTATTGGTCCAGTTACAGGTCCGAGGTCTGCTGTATTGGCCCGAGGCAAAGCCAAGGGCCAATACAGCAGACCTCGGACCTGTAACTGGGCCAATATGGAAAAACTTGATAAATGACATTTTTATTAATTAACTTCTTTGTGATTTACTTGAACAACATTAGAGAGTTCATTTTCATCGAAATCAAAATAATAAAAGCGATTGGTGAACTGTAATATATGTTGAAAGTTTTGAAGCGACAGCTTCGGACTTGCGCCATTTGTGTATATGCGCATGCTCAGAGTCGTATTGGCCCAGTCTGCTCGTATTGGCCCAGTTTGGCCCGTATTGGCCCAGCTTACCTGTATTGGCCCAGTTGCCGAATCGTATAGTGTAGGCCGTTTAGATTGTATTAGTGCCACATCATTGATAGTTAATTAATAATGGAATATATAGATGTCTTTTCCTTAATAATGTTTGTACTTGAAATCTCTTAGTTCCAGCGCCTGAGTTTGATCATAGCAATTAATCCATGGACATGTATGCCTCATGGATTAACAGAATTCATGATCCTATTTCTTCATATCTTATCACTTCAGAGAATGAAAAATTAAATGAAAACCTTCCCGTTCTCATAGATAACTTTTACTTTTACATGCAAACAGAGTGAGTTATTGTTTTCCTCGACTGGGCATATTTCAGCCATTAGCAGTGTACATGCACACAGAACCTCTGATCATCTTACCGGTAATTGAGTTATAGCGAGAGCCTCTTGGACAGTATTGCGTATCTTAAACAAGGCAAAAGTGAGCACAGCTTACATACCCCAGCTGTTATTTCACCGCCATTTTATAACAATGATAAATCTAAAAATATTCTTTCAGTCATGTGAATGAATGCTTACTTTCATGGATTAACGGTGAGGTTAAACAAAATAACAGTCTGAAAGTCATAGCTTTAATAATTTGAAGAAGGCTGGACTTTTGACTATATTTAGTCAAACTTTGAAAATGTTAGGGCCACCTAGATATATATCCCTTAAAGGCAAATCAGCAGGAAATGATAATCTCACATTTGTTATATGAAATTTCTAAGCTAAAGAGTTTCGAGTTCGGAAACGGAACAAAGTCAGAAATCTGGCCTTTTTAGGGTCAAAATTTCAAAATATTTTAGTACCCTGATTTCAAACCACCAATAGGCACATCTACACTACATAGGTAACATCCATACCAAATTTGAAGTTTTGAAGTCCAGTAGTTTTCAAGTTATGCTCCATAAATGGAACAAAGTCAGAAATTTTTGCCAAATAAAAGGCCAAAATTAAAAAAAAAAATTGGTACCCTGGAATTCAACCCCAAAAAGGCACATCTGCACCACATAGAAACTTAAAATTTGGTATGGATGTTACCTTAGTAGAGTAGTTTTCAAGTTATGCTCTGGAAACGGAACAAAGTCAGAAATTTGGCCAATTTAAGGCCAAAATTTAAAATAAATTTGGTACCCTGGAATTCAAACCCCCCACAGGCACATCTGCACCATATAGCCATAAGTATAATCTATACCAAATTAAAGTTTCTAAGTCAAATAATTTTCAAGTTATGCTCCGGAAACGATGTCGGACTCACGGACAGACACGCAAAGCGCTTTATACCCCCCGACTATGTCATAGCGGGGGTATAAAAATGACTAGGGATAACGTTTTGAAATGAATTGTGTTTCATTCTTCATTCTTAATATATAAATGTTCTAAAGATGTTTTGTATTTTTTGTATAAGGAAAGGTGATGGTTGATGTTTTGAAGCAACATGAATTATATGAGTGAAAAAAAACCCAAAATATTCTTGAATATTAATTAATGCACTGTTTATTTTTGCATGCATAATTTCATTCAAACCAAACTGTATCAATAAAAATAGAGCCATTGGCTCTGTAGCTCATCAGGCATCATATCAAGTTTGCTTTATACAGGCAAGATGAGCTAAAATTGAAACTGATGTTACCTATTGCAAGAAAACCTCTAAAAAAATTAGAAAACAAATGTATTATTATTCAACACTTTCTAGATCGCCAATATCAGACAGTGAAAGAAGTCCACACTAAAATATCCAAGGAGAAATAAATTTGCCCTAGACTGTCATCTAATGGAGAAAAATAGGTTTTTAAGATTGTGACCCCTGTGACCCTATTTGGGGTCATGGGGTCACAAAACCTACAGTTTAGAATCCCAATTGGCCAAGGAGTCTACATGCAGTCTTTCAGCTCAATAGACCTTTAGGAGCTAAAGATGTGTGAAAATAAGTTTTTAAGGTTGTGACCCCTGTGACCCTATTTGGGGTCATGGGGTCACGAAATCTACAATTTAGAATCCCCATTGGCCAAGGAGTCTGCACATATAATTTCAGCTCTCTAGACCTTTTGGAACTTGAGAAGAAGATGAAAATAGTTTTTTAAGGTTGTGACCCCTGTGACCCTAATCTACAATTAAGAGTTACAAATTAGAATCTCCATTGTCCAAGGAGTCTGCACATATCATTTTTAACTCTCTACTCCTTTTGGAACTGGAGAAGAAGATGAAAATAGGTATTTAAGGTTGTGACCCCTGTGACCCTATTTGGGGTCACAGGGTCACCAAAGTTACAAATTAGAATCCCCATTGGCCAAGGAGTCTGCACATATAATTTTTAACTCTCTAGTCCTTCTGGAACTGGAGAAGAAGATGAAAATAGGTTTTTAAAGTTGTGACCCCTGTGACCCTATTTGGGGTCACAGGGTCACCAAAGTTACAAATTAGAATCTCCATATGCTAAGGTACTTGTACACAAAATTTCAGCTCTCTAATGTGTATGGTTCATGAAGAGAAGTCGAAAGTGTCAAAAGTTTACGGACGACGGGCCATGCCATAAGCCCATCTGGACTTTCAGTCCTGATGAGCTAAAAATATAAGCTCATAGTTCAAGTTTATGTAACAGCTGCAACATAAAATTCCAAGAATCTGATGTTCATCACAAGGTATTTGGATGAACAGTATATTATATATCTTCAAGTTCCAACCAAGTTCTTTGGTCCATGGTCAAAGTCCAATGCCAGATTCATTCTCTAGATGCAGAATGGTGAGAATACCTGGAATGTATAATCAATAATATCATAGAACATTGAAAATGGTACACATATATATACTCTGTAGTTCATGGGACTCAGGAATGAATCAGTAATTGTTAAATCAAAATAAAGGTTTCACAACTCTTTATGACCAAAATACAACTCAAGACCCCTTATGGATTGATTGCATGGCCACATTTAAAAATAAGTGTCCCTTCTGACCAAGGAAGCAATACGTATGGATGCTGGCATAATATGAGATAAATTTATAACAAAAACAAGTTAATCAGCCAATCGTGAAATAACATTAACATACTTTTGGAGAATTAGAAAAATGCTTTTTGCTTTCTTATTTCCTGACAAATGATACCTTAATTAGTGGAAATATTTACTTAATACATAACCACCTAGCTAGAAACTAACACATCCTTTTAGGATATAGGGTTTTGCAGGCGGGTTATGGCATTATTTGTTGGAAAAGGCTACCCTTACTGTTTTAAGACAAGAACAGAATGCAAGAAATGCAAAACACTCTCTACATTATGCAAATGCGGTCAAATAATAATCATAATGAGAGTTTAAAAGACACAAATTAGATGTTCAGAATACTCAGAATACGTTGTGTATCTCACTACACTAACTGAAACAAGCAAAAAAGTGAGCGTGGCTCACTAATACCCCCGACCGTGCATCCCTGACTAACTGAATTATTTTTTACTTTCAATACACTCATTTCTTGCACAGCATTTGACCCCCAAAGAGGAATTGAGAAAAATTACTAATCCAAAAAATGGAACTTCGTAAAAAAAAACCACACACAAAAAACCCTTATCAATTTTAGTTTTGATTTGGCACTGCACCGCTCCTAGTAGGGAAGAAGACACATGCAAAATGTGAAGAGAATCAGATGAAAAGTTTTTCCCGTAATAGGTTGGACAAATGTAATATTGGAAAATGACTATGTTGAAAATATGGAAATTTGTAAAAAAAATTGAAATATCAATGAAATTTGTTGCAATTTCGCACTGCACCTCTCCTAGTAGGGTAGAAGACGTGCAAAATTTGAAATAAATCTGATGAATAGTTTTCTCGTAATAGGTCGGACAAATCTGATATTGGAAAATGACTAAGTTCAAAACATGGACATTTGTAAAAATTTTAAATATTAAAGAAATTTGTTGTAACTTCGCAGTGCACCCCTCCTAGTAGGGTAGAAGACATGTGCAAAATTTGTAATAAATCGGATGAATAGTTTCCCGTAATAGGTCGGACAAATCTGATATTGGAAAATGACTAAGTTCAAAACATGGAAATTTGTAAAAAATTCAAATGTTAACAAAATTTGCTGTAACTTCGCAGTGCACACCTTCTAGTAGGGTAGAGGACATGTGTAAAATTTGAAATTAATCGGATAAATAGTTTTCCTGAAATAGCTCGGACAAAAAATGTCCTCGGAAGGACGGACGGACACACACACACACACACACACACACGGACGGAATCGTTGGTATAACTAGATACCCCGGACCGTTGGTCGGGGGTATAATAAAATTTAGAAGTTACCTCTCCATGTTAGGGGTAATTATTTATGGTTCCGTAAGACAAGACCAGGATTATTTTTTATAAGGTTTATATAAGGTAAAACATACCGGTACTGTATTCTTTTCAAAGTTTTTGTTATTGTTAGTATTTGTTACCCATGTAAAAACTTTGTGGATGAAGTAAAATTAGAAACATGCTAGATTAGGTAGTTGTTGGACAGTTATTTTGTTATTCAATTATCTCTAGGTGCAGAGTGTTCAATAAATCATAATAATAAAAGAATATTTTGATTTCTTGTCAAATACAAGTATGTTATAAGTATGCAGCAATTCACCTTACACTGACAGGGATCCTCAGCAACAGAAGGAAAACAAGCTTGTTCCTTCACCTCATGATCCATAATCTATAGTCACCTGGAAACAAAGGGTTATAATTAAAAGTTGTTTAAGTAATATTTACAATGATAAAATTTATACAATATAAGGACTTCAAAACATAAAACATTAAACATGTGCAATTCACTTGAATTTTCTCATTGAATAGAAAACAAGAGTAGAGGCAAGCAGAGCCTAGATACAACTGTTACCCACTAAGATTTTATAAAATAGAGCCATTGGCTCTGTGGCTCATTAGGATTCATATTTAATTTTGCTTTAGGGTGTGGTCAATGTACAAAGTAAACTAAGTTACAGATCTAGGTCTTATGCTTTTGAAGAAGACAATAAAAAGTAAGTTTTAAGTGTGTGGACCAAGCATCCCTTATTAGGGGCCACAGGACCACCAAAGCTATACATTATAATCCTCACTAGTCAAGGAGTCTGTATGCATCTAGTTGACCAGTGTATCAAATCTGATGTAGCTTTGAAAAATACTTTAGGATATATGCTAAGGGCAAAGGACCAAGTTTCTTAATTGTGTAAGTGACGTTTTCATGAAAACCTAAAAAGGATAATTCACATATAGGTTTTACCTACCTCTAAAGAATATGGTTAATACCGGTAGGTTTATAAAGTTAAAGCTATCATTTCTAGTTTAGAAGATAAGATCTTGACAAAGGAGGTTACCATCAAGTCACTATTTAGTCATTTTTCCAATGAAACCATAAAAATAGAGCCATTGGCTCTGTAGCTCATCAGACTTTACATTTGATTTTGCTTTAGGGTGTGGCCAATGTGGTTCCCCCCTTAGTTTGGGTCACAGGGCCACCAAAGCTACAATTTATAATCCTCACCAGTCAATGAGTCTGTACATAATATTTCAGCTTTCTTGGCCTTATGCTTCTGGAGAAGATGAAAATAGGTTTAAAGGGTGTGGCCCTGTGGCTTTTGTGGCCACAAAAGCTACAATTTATAATCCTCACTAGCCAAGGAGTCTGTACACAAAGTTTCAGTTTTCTAGGCCTTATGGTTCTGGAGAAGAAGATGAAAATAGGTTTTTAGGGTGTGGCCCCTGTAACCCTTATTAGGGGCCACAGGCCCACAAAAGCTACAATTGTTAATCCTCACTAGCTGTAAAGAAGGTAGCAGAACTTTGGGGACGTCAAAAGAAGATTTTATAAAGGACACCTAGCCAAATAACACTGTCACCAATATGATCACATGCACTGAAAAGTAAACATCTAACCATAGTCTGCATTACTGTAAGGGCTGGACAACCATACATTGAACAGCTTTGTAATGTTCTTACTTGGGAGGAGGATGATGAAATTAAAAATCTGCATCCTACAGACAGGAATTTCAATCTATCTGTATTGTACATTCCTTGTAATATCGGATTTCGGTGGAAGAGTCAAATAAAGGTTTTAGAGAAAATGATTATACCATGGCAATATCTAAAGGTACCAGTAAGAAAATATAATCTTAGAAAGCTTAGTATAACTAAAAATCTTTAAATTGCATATATTGCCTAATAAGAGAGTCAGAACTTGCCTATAGATCCGAGATATCAAGATTTGTTGATTGGTGTAATGCTAATTTTTTATATTTGAACGTTCAAAAAACTAAAGAAATGATAATTGATTTTAGGAGAACAAAGTCAACATAAGAATCTGTGTGTATTGATGGAAATGTTATAGAAAGAGTAAATGAATACAAATACTTAGGTACTATCATTGATTCTAAACTCTCTTGGAATGAGAATACTGAGAAGATATATAAGAAAGGACAACGTTTACATTTCTTGTGGAAACTGAAACACTTTAAAATTGTTCAAACCATCATGATGTTGTTTTACAGAACCTTCATTCAAAGTGTCCTTACATTTAACTTTTAAAGTTGGTTTGGGAACCTGTCTGTTCAAAATAGAAACAAATTGTCCGAAATCTGGAATACTGCATCAAAGATTATGGGGCTTCCAATTGAAGCGATCGGCAGTTTTTATAAGAAGCAGTTATCAAAAAAAGGAACCAAAATTTTGGGTGATTCTACCCATCCACTTTTCTTGGAATTTTCAACATTACCTTCCGGACGTAGGCTTCGTATGCCGACTTTTCGAACAAACAGGTTCCGCCAATCGTTCATTCCGTGCATCATTAGAGAAATAACTTCTGTCTTATGCTACATCACGTTTTACATGTATTCTAGTCTATGTGAATTATTTTTGATATGAATTGTTTTGAATATTATGTAATTAGTTGTCATCACATTTCTGGAGAATTGTAATTATACAAAACAAATTTCCCTTTTTGGACAATAAAGATTATCTTATCTTATCTTATCTTAAAGTGAATGAAATGACTTCTTAAATCTAGAGAATCGAGACATGAGCTTCTATCATTCATTGAAAGATCACAGTTCTACAAAAAGACGTTCACAATTATAGTTTCAGGTAGTAACATTTTATGGCGGACTACATAAATATAGATTTTTATAGTACCCTAAATGAAAGAGGTTCAAACAGTTCAAGAGGAATTGTACAGGTTATAAAATGTTTACAGACTGAAAGCTCACCAACCCACAACATAAGCCCATCATGCTTCATATACTAGGTGAGGTAAAAACAAATTCTATACACACCATTTTATAAAGGCAACCAGTCAGTCAGATGTTTTCTTAATCTGCATTCTTTTTTCTGAAAAAGATCATTAAAGATATAAGGGACATACCTTATACAAAAAAGACTTGATTGATCATTATTTTGAGAGGTGTTCTTCAAATACAGGAATTCTTTAGAATAATAAAATGTAAGAAATACCAACAAATTGTAAGGAATTCTGAAGTGTCAGTCTAAAGTAAATCAAAGTGATAAGCTACAATTGAGATGGTTTTTATCAACTTGATAAAGATTAAATGTCAAGTCATGGTCCAGATTGCTTGCCATCTTTCTTTGTAGGATGTGGCCATCGCACATTTACCTAAGTTTAGATTATCTTAAGCCAATGACAGATTAATCAGTGGTCATGAGTTATGACCATGGCTTAATGTCTGAAAAAAGGAGTCACAGTAAATAACTTGATATTATTTGAACAACTTTGTGGTAAACATGAACACATATCTGATTTTCAAGTAATAAATGACAATATATACATTATAAACAAACCTCAAAGGAATGCTGTACTGAACGGAACAAGCTGCATTCATCTCATTCTTTCCCTTCTGACATAACCTGAAATGATATTAGTGTAGAATATAAAAACAAATAAAATTGTTCTTTCTGATCAAATTTTTATTTCATTCCAATCCAAAATTAAGTATAAAACTTCAATACAGCCTACAATAATTGCCATTTTTTAAAAACTCCACAACTTCTAGCATGACTAAACCCAAGGCAAAAGCTTGCTTTTGATACATTCATGTTATTCCAATACAAATACTGATTTATTTTCATGAAAATTTGGAAAAAAGAGCCTAAGATATGTAGCTCATTAGGCTTCATATATCTCCAAGTTTTTCCCTTCAGGACTGATGAGCAGAAAATGCAATTCCTCAACAGTGACCTGTTTTCATGGGTCACTTGTTTTCATGGTATTAACAAATGATGTCATCTCACTAACTGTATTCTTGCTCCTATCAAGCAGAAAATTATCAACAATCAACTCATCTGTTCTATTCCTCACTTGAGTGATGAAACCAAACAATATTCCATGATTTTCACAAATGCTTTTGCGCCGATTTTAAAAACAAAATTAATGAGGATTATGATTTATAGCGTCAGAATTTTTCTGGAGAAGATGAGATATAGATTTTATACAACCACTTTTTTACTCAGCATTATCACTTCTCTATTTTTATTCAAAGATTTTTAAACAAGATAAGAACTGGGCTTGATTTTTGTTAATTTGTCCAATAAACACCTTTAATTAGCCTTTCATTAAGACAGCGTAATTATCGACTGTGAAAAACCCACCTGGGCTATGGGCACATAAAAACCCGCGCAGTGTGATGTAACAAGAAAAGCCTTTAAAAAGGCAAGCTTTGGGGCACCCGGTTATGTATTTATTATATGCTAAGCGGTGAGAGACTGAGTTTTCTCAGTTGTAGAAAACTGATCTCGCCACTGAGTGTGATATAACTTTTTCGAGTCAGTGAAGATATCACAGAGGGGATGACGTCATGTGTACAATGGTTTGACGTCACTTCTACAATCAACGCGACGTCATCGCCGTCGCTAAGTTACGATCAACAATGGTATGACGTCGCCAGAAAACTCTCGAGTCAAGACCTTTTGGACATAAATTGCCACATTTTCGACCATAAAGGCATATAATAAACAGAATATCTTTTGTTTTGAGTGTGATATCACTTATCTCTCATCTCGTGACGGGGTAAAGCCTATATTTTCACTCGTGGCTGCGCCACTCGTGAAAATACTGGCTCTACCCCGTCACTCGATGAGAGATAAGTGATATCACACTCAAAACAAAATATATCCTCTATTTATCATATGCTAAGCGGTGAGAGACTGAGTTTTCTCAGTTCTAGAAACGTGTTCTCGCCACTGAGTGTGATATCACTTTTTCAAGTTAGTGAAAATATCACAGAGGGGATGACGTCATGTGTACAATGGTTTGACGTCACTTTTACAATCAACGCGACGTCATCGCCGTCGCTAAGTTACGATCAACAATGGTATGACGTCGCCAGGAAACTCTCGAGTCAAAGCCTTTTGGACATAAATTACCACATTTTCGATCTCAGAGGCATATAATAAACAGAATATCTTTTGTTTTGAGTGTGATATCACTTATCTCTCATCTCGTGACGGGGTAAAGCCTATATTTTCACTCGTGGCTGCGCCACTCGTGAAAATACTGGCTCTACCCCGTCACTCGATGAGAGATAAGTGATATCACACTCAAAACAAAAGATATCCTCTATCACTATATAGAACCAGGAGATTTAGGTTAGGGAGGACGGGGACGGGGACGGGGACGGGGTCTTTTACTTGAATAAATTGTTCAAATCGGAGACGCATATTTTTTGCTCTTTGTTGTGATAGTTATCAGTACACTATGTACATAGTACAACATCTCGTTCGTTCCGCTTAAATTCCACCCAATGATAGATACGTCTCCTATCTCAATTATGATATAAATTGTTATGATATAAAATTTCTAAACATTAATATGGCAATTCAAATCTATGTTGCTTTAAGTTTAAAAGATAGCTGACGGTGAGTTTAATACAAGAGTCAGTGATTAATTAATAGAGAAATTGTTGCGCTAGTAAACTTTTCGGGATACATTGTTTTCCAATACCCGCAAATTTAGTTTAAACCGGACGAATTTCCCATTGACTTTCAGGTTAATTACATGTTGCAAGAATAATTTTCCTTAAATGAGTGTTGATCGTATTACAGCCGAAAGTTGCTAAAATATTTAGAAAAGATCTCAGCTACAAGATCATTATTTTCATTATATTATAGGATGACATTAAAGAATATATAGAGAATCTCACCCATGTGTCTTCTGATATCAAATATATCAACACAAGTTGATAAAAGTAACACATATCCGAGGCTTGTTTTTCTTTTTTGGCAATGGGATAATTTTGATGTTTTCCAAAGAGTGGGAACATGATGGAAACTTAATGATAGTTGACAAAACGTTTGGAAAATATCAGCCAGTTGCAACTTGCTCTCAGCACTCTTTTAGAACTACACCTAGCAAATTATCAGGTCCACAGGCTTTATGTGAATTTATCTTAGCAAAAGACGTTAACACATAATCTTTAGAAATATCTAACACCTCACATGGTGGGAGTGATTCAAGTACAATGTTTCTTTCTTCTGAAAAATTACAACTTTCAAAGCGATATCTCCTCTGAAACACAGTTTTGGGTGATAATTTATCATATTTTAGACCCTGTCGAAAGTGTCGATACTTTCTTCGAAAGACACCTTTAATCGTAAACAAATCACCCATAACGTTATTTTTTGAAATTGCATTGAGTGAACGATCAGTCATTGACAAGGCGGGACATTTAGCGTTAGCGTAAAATTGAAGGAACCGAATTCCTAGTTGATACAAAAATGGAATGTCGTTTCCGAATGTGGAATGCAAAAAAATACACCGAATAACTACAAAACAGCTCACATGCACATGCAAAATTGATATTTTTTAAGGGTGTAAACGCTCATCCATATATTTTTGAAAATTTACGATATATTTTACATCATAACATTATTATAATAATCAGTTTCCGAATTAAAGCTTGCCAATTATTTCGTACCACCCACATGGTCACGTGGGTATAAATTTGCAACAGCTCTGTCCATTGGTCTTCGAAATACCAGAATATGCTTAAGACAAATATCATTGGCTGAAACTTCTCTTTGAAGTTTCCAAGAGTATTATAGAGAGAACCTTCTGCCATTAGTTTTCAATATCAAATGTTACATAACTTTGGGGTCTCTGGACCCCAAAGCAATAAACAAACTGTACTGAGTGGCGCATCATAGTATTTCAAATGAAATAAAGCCTTACATAATTGTTAAATTACCATTGATGTGGATATCTTTTACACCAAACACTAATAGTGTTACGGTACATCATCAAATGATTTATCTGAGTGGAAAACCTTTTCTGAAAATTGTTTCTTATTTTGTTCTGTCATAGATCACCATGGCAATGATTCTGTTATGAGGTCACAAATAGGAAATGTGACCAGTCATGCACTGGTTTGTGGCCCGATAGATCTAAGCGGCACATCAAAAGGGGCATTCAAAAACGACTTTCATTGACCCATATTAGAGGCCACAAGCCACTATAAATTATAATCCTCATTAGTCAAGAAGTCTGATCACGAAGTGTCAGCTTTCTAGGCCTTATGTGTCTGGAGAAGAGGATAAAATAACTTTAAAGGGCTTGGCCCCGGTGGCCCTTATAAGAGGCCACAGGACCACCATGGCTAGAAATTATAATCCTCATTAGTCAAGGAGTCTTATGCTTCTGGAGAAAAAGTCGAAAATGTATTAAGTTTAAGGATGATGCCATGCTATATGGAGTATATGCCCTTCAGGTCTCGTTATACAGATTTTTCATTGTGAACGGGGGTCAAAGAGTTTCCACTTCAGATAGCAAATAGAGGTCTGACAGTGTTTTACCCCTAAAAGAAAAGTTATTTGAGGTATTAAAATAAGTCTTTCTTTCAGAATTAGCTAATATACTTGGCTGTCAGCATGCAACAGTCATGTATTGCTATGCCAATTGCGGAAGGTCAAGCGACCCACTCAATGGTCGCTTCCGGGTCCAAAATCCCAAAAATTTCAATGTGTGAATTTCATATGGTCAATTTTCAAATAGATGTAGCAAAAAAATAGCAAGGACAACTATAGTATTTCATTGATTTTTCAATCAGAAGTATGCATATCTTACTGCTGCTAGTGGTCGCTAGTGATCTATTTCAGTCGTATGGGACCGACATGCCAATGACCGGTGGCAATTTAACATTGGAGTCTATGGGAAAAAAAACTGTGTAACGAGAGCTTACAGGTCAGAGAAGGTAAAAACTATAAAATAATTGTCAGAATATCATCAAATTTTGGTAAAAATATGTCTCCTATTGATTTTGATGTTCATATTTGTTATTAATGTCAGTGCACAAGTTATGTGAGAGATTGGAAAAGATATGTTTGACATTGGGCCATTTACAGGCTTCTCAGTCAATTTCAGAATATTTTATGGGCCATTGCCCTCATATCAATAGTAAAATCAAAAATTTCAGTTGGCCATTTTTTCATTCGATGTGCAAAATGGCCCATGACCCCTGCCGTGTCCGATCCCTTAAGATTACAGTTTCACATAATAGCAGCACTGTATTCTGAAACTAAATTTTAATTGTTTTATACAAACACAATTAATTATCTTCATTTTATGATAACAGAAGCTTTTAATAGCATTTTCAACAGTATGTGTATACTACGCAGTCACTACCACTTACCCAATATATACAAACCATCCAAGTAATCTGGTGAAGAGCTGTTTTTCCTCTTTCTCTCAGCTCCTGAAAAATGGAGGATACAAAAATACAAGCATGATGAAGCATTTATTTTGTTATTGGTGGAGTTTAGTAAACTACTTGATATCTTTTTGAATGTATCATTATCTTTCATATTTGAGCATCACATCATGTCACACAAGTATTTTTTATTATCCAGGATTAGGAATAATCCAGGTTTGAATGATTCAATCTATATTAGGCCTACAGTATAGATATTTTAGTCTAAAAACGTGAATTTGCATTACAATTTTGCGGATTAAAATGCAGACTGCTGCGTATCCTTACCTCCACCACTTTAAACACATTCCCGCTTGTAAGGAGACTTCTTTTCTGTTGATGTAGCATCAATAATGACATAAATGAAGAGTTATCTAAACATTTCTCGTCCTTTCATCCCGCATTGCAAATGTCTGCCATCAAATAAAATTCGAGCTCTTTTTTTCCTCCACGACAGGAGAGGTCGCCGAAATGGATGACGGTAGACCAACCTTTTTGTAGCATGTTACTCACCTAGATCTACTAGATCTACTTCGTAAAACGAAATTAATGATTTTTGTTTCTCAAGAACCTTTTCATGCTTTATCTCTGTGAAAAAAATTAATAAACAATAGATATTAGCCTTTGTCACATAATACACGGAGGAAAATATTAAAACAGTTTTGACCCCGATCGTTCAGTTCTTCACCCATTTGATTTCAAGTAGGGAATAGTTTTCTCTTGAATTGTGATTTTGGTTCCCCACATATGATCAATATTGATTGATTAAAACATCTATATTCAAATTCTGCATCTTATATAACTATGGGACCTACAGAATGCGCCTATTTGATCTAGATTGTATAGGCCTATCTATTGTAGACGGTAAAGTTAACGCTTACCAAAGTAGTTTAGGCTTAACCTACAGATACATGATATACCGTTAATGGAATACGAGGTTACCCCTTTTCAACAAGATAACTTTATATCCCGGGATATGAGGATATAATCTGGTTATGGTTGAAGCGCCTAACTTGAAGATATTCCTTGCTTCTTAAAGGCCTTAACTAGGGGAGGATCGGGACGATTTCGACCCCCGGACCGCTTTATTGGAAGCTGATCGCCAAATCACCGTGCTATCCCATCCCTTAATCAGGGACATTTAGCCGTTTATACAAGTGTTATGCTGAAATGCGGTAATATTTTTTTTTAACTTAGTAAACGACAACGTTTATGAAGTATGCTCTGTCTTTTACTCAACGTCCGACTTCAACGTCCGGCTTCAACGTCCGGCTTCACGGTCCGGCTTCAACGTCCGGCTTCAACGTCCGGCTTCACGGTCGTGTTTATCAGAAAAAAATTATGAAATGATAACAATCATGTTTACGTTTTATTGAAAATAAACTCTTTTTTATTGATAGAGAATACAAATGATAAGTGATAAGATTAAACAGCAATGAATTGCCACAGCAAGGCTTTTAACACTCTTTGCCCCTATGCATGGCTTTACTTCTCATTGGTGTTGTTTATTGTACCAAATCTCTATAATCAACTAAACGATCACCCCAGCTGAACTTAGTTACATGTTTCAATTCTGTTGTGTTATTAGCATGTTCGAATAGAGGATAACATAAACTGAAATGTCTTCTTAAATTTCGTTTCTACAATAAAATACCCCGATAGGACTATATTTGTGTATACCTATATGTACTAAGAAAACTTTGCATTTTCCTAACTAAACAAGTGGAGACAGAGTTATTGATGTTTTACTAAGCAAACGATGATATTGTGTACAAAGGTGTGCTTAGCAAAGGAGGAAATTGTGTATAACAGTTAGTTATCACCTATATCTCTTTCTGCTATCGCAATTAAAGTACCAGTATATATCGTATGACCAAAGATAATGAGCCGTATCCCGAAACAGACTATAGCTGATCCCCCTATAGAAATTCCAATCAACACTTCAGTCACGCTCAAATACATATTTTATTCTGAGCTAGGTGAAAGCTTACCGGCGTGCCATGCACAAACACATTCTGTCCCAACAGAGGTAGATCGATTCATAAAATGTTGATCCTATCTCTGTTCGAATAAGCCCATATCCGTGGTGTCCGGCAGTTTCCCCTGGCGGAACAAAATGCACCACAATCCATTTAATTTTACCAAATGACATTTCTCGCATGGAGAGGGTGAATTTTAGGACAGCCTCGCTGATAGCAAAACTAACCTTGATTGTATCCAATGTGGCATCTCCAATTCTAGCCCTCTAAGTGCAATTACTTATTTGACAAATAGCAGAGCTCCCATACTAATAATTCCTTGAAGGGTTACACATAAATGTACTTTGTCAATACAATTCTACTCATCGGAAAATCTCTTATCACAATTAATATGAAATCCGCCACAGTGGTTAGTGGATTTGGAAATCCACCAACAGATTGGAGGCCTGCCATGGTGTCGAGTCTTACAAATATTGTAAAGCCATTGTTCTCTGTATACAAATCCACGTTCAATTTATTGCATAAAAGGAAATGAAATTTTGTAGGGAAGTCAGTAATCGATAATGATATCCCAATATATAAACGACACTGCAGTTAATTAATAGAATCAATACCATGCCCATGTCCATGACAGGCTTTGTTTTCGATACTCATGCTTAGTGAAAGAACAAGCTTTTAAAACCTTGAAATGAGATAGTGAACATCTATTATTCTAAAATATATTTTGAGTGAATTGTGATATTCAAAACAATTGAGACTTCAAAAAAGCTATTCTTTTCCGAACTCGGTCTAGATGATAGCTGTAAGGACACTGATTTGCAAAATCCAAGTTGATTTAAATTATTTACAATTTTTTTATAAATATGATAGTTGTTTGAGAGGCAGTTTTAATGTTGGAAATATCAAGAAGACAAGGAGTTTTATTAAAAACGGTACAAGGATCTAAGGACCGAAAAACGTCGGTACTTTCTATAATAAGAAGTTGATCATCCATAGAACTCCTTGTTACACAATAAATAGAACTGATTTTATATGACTGGAAGGAATAAAGCTACAACTTTTAAATTTATTGGGAAATGATGTGAATTGTTATTGTGTGTATATCTCAGTTTAAAAACGTATATTTTTCTAAACTAAAATCTTAAAATCTTAAAACGTTCCATTTCAAATGAAAACACACATGGCTTATCTCCCCCTGATTTATGGCGTCATCGATGACCGAAGCAACACGCACTAATTAGTCTTGTTAGCAACCAGCCAGGAACGAATCGAGCTCTGCCGGGTACTTGTTTGACGAGGAGATAATTATATGTTCGAAATTCGTTGATGTAGGTTTTATCGCATAGTCAATGAATTTGAAAAAATGTTAATATAAATGGGATAAGAACCTTAAAAAAGCTTTAAAAGAGAGAATCAATACATCCAGATAGGCCTATTTAATAAACACTAACTTATGTCTAAGAACAATCTAGGAATATTTTTCATTCTTAGATTGTTAAAACAATCTGCAGATTGTGAGGCCTACACAATCTGGGAATGATCACACTCTAGGAATGACTTGTGTCAAACTGACTGAGTAGCGTAGTCCATTCCCAGCTTGTGTAGGACTATGCGTGGTAATCTATCTTCATGTTATGGAGTATGGAGATCGTTTCCTAGATCGCTCTAGTCCTACTGATCGACTCTGAGAGACGATTTCCAGATTGTTAGGTGCTTATTACGCGACTTAGAGTCTAAATAAACAACTTTGAGAGACGATTCCCTGATTGTGAGGGACTTTTTACGCGATTTGAGTCCTACTGATCTACTTTGAGAGGCGATTCCCAGATTGTTTGGTGCTTATTACGCAACTTAGAGTCTAAATAAACAACTTTGAGAGACGATTCTCAGATTGTGAGGGACTTTGTACGCGACTTTGAGTCCTGCTGCATGATCGACTTCGAGAGATGATTCCCAGATTGTGATGGACTTTGTACTCGTCTTTGAGACTTAATGAATAAATATAAGGGACGATTCCCAGATTGTGAGGGGCTTTAACGCGACTTAGAGTCTTAATGAACAACTTTAATGGACGATTCCCAGATTGTGAGAGACTTTGTAATCGTCTTTGAGACTTAATGAATAACTATTAGAGACGATCCCAGATTGTGGGAGACTTTTAGATCGTCTTTGAGATTTAATTAATTACTTTAAGGGATGATTCCCAGATTGTGAGGGACTTTTTACGCGACTTTGAGTCCTATACTGATTGACTTTGAGAGACGATTCCCATATTTTGAGAGACTTCGTAATCGTCCTTGAGACTTAATGAATACCTTGAAGGGACGATTCCCAGATTGTGAGGCGCTTTTAACGCAACTTTGAGACCAACTGATCGACTTTGAGAGACGATTCCGAGATTGTTAAGGGCTTTGTACTCGTTTTTGAGTCCTACTGATTGACTTTGAGAAACGATTCCCCCAGTCTTTGAGACTTAATGAATAACTATAAGGGACGATTCCCAGATTGTGAGGTTTTATTGTGAGTCCTTGAGTCTTAATGAACAAATACGGGACGATTCCCAGATTGTAAGGGCTTTTTGCGCGTCTTTCCGTCTTTATGAACAACCATGAGAGCCGATTGTGAGGGGCTCTTAGTATGTCTTTATGTACAGTTAAGTAGAGATCGATTCTCGGATTGTGAAGCGCTTCGTGTCCGTTTTTTGTCTTTATGAACAACCATACGAGACGATTACTAGATTGTGAAGGGCTTGGTGCGCTTCTTGAGTCTTTATAAAGTGTAGGAGTCGATTCCTAGATTGTGGGGAGCTCTTATTATGTCTCTCGGTTGGATTCCTAGATTGTGAAGGGCTTCGTGTGCGTTTTTAGTCTTAATGAACAACTGTATATAAGGTGCGATTCCTAGATTGTGAAGTGCTCTTAGTTTATTGGTGCATTTAAGTAATTGACTCTAAGGAACGATTCCCAGATTGTAAAGGGCTTGGATCGCGTCTTTGAGTCTTTATGGACAACCACGTGAGACAACGTCTAGATTGTGAAGCTAGGTGTTGTGCTCGGCCTTGAATTTAATAAACAATCATAATGGACGATTCCCAGATTGATTGAAATTGATATAATTGAAATATAATTCACATGTTTCCGTAAAATTTTTAAATTGAACTTGACATGAACAATTGATACAGTTTATTAGTACAAAACAAGAAGTTGTCCTGCGAGCGCATTATCAAAAGAAAATTTATAGGAAGAGAATTATCTAACCTACACATAAATTCTGTCGCATGATGTATATAGCATTAATATCAAGCATGGCCAAGGGTAGACATAGGCCTATTGACCATTGAGGGGGCGTGGCTAATATCATGTGAAATTGTTTTAAACTAGAAAATAAATTGAGTTGATAATTGACATGTATGTTACCAATCGAAATAAGGTTAAACACGTAGGATGCTTTAATGCTTTAATGAAGAATATACACAATATAAATATTTAACTAGGAAGACAAGATTCCCGCCATATTTTTTGCGCGAAATACATCGTGCTCGCTCGTGAAGGGGCGGAGCTTATGCACGTTTAGAGACAGCCATCACTCCAGCGTTACGGCTTCGGACACTCATGATCACAGTGGAGGCGTATTCTTCCGTTTCAAGTAAGAATAGTTTATCGAATTGTTTCTTTTTCATATAATATTAACTTTCTTGTTCTATTTTCTTCTACTAACGTGCAGGAAATTACAAGGTCATATTGATATAGTGTAGTTTAGCCAAACGAGGCGATGACAGACATCTAGCAGTAGCAATTTTTGTAATTTTCAAATTGTATCAAAACACGCATCTTTTCCCGCAGATTTATGTATGATAGATACATGCTTTACTAGAGTTCGTCTGTTCTAGATGATGACTAAAGTGTACACTGTTTTCATGACTATATATTCACGATATTTTATCATATTTAGGCCTACATTATGCTGATCGATCGACTTTACTCTAGCTGCCTTACAGTAGATGGCGAAATATTACTGTGGCGGTCGTGGTAAATTTCGTATGTTTTGCGGTTTTTAAGGTGATACTGATAGTGATTGTATTTCAACTTAAACATCAATAGAAAACTAGGTCATATGAATACCTATGAAGTGGTTTTGGTTCTCAAACTTACTGAAAAAAATTGTTGAATATTTACAGATCAATCGATAGCAGTACATGATCTTGCAAATATTTTGTTTAGATTCTGTTTTAAACTCACGGCAACCGTTATTGTTCATGAACGGCTTAGGTAAGATTTATTCATTCTCAAGTGTTTACAAAAGTTATATCGTATTCAAGATAAGATCATTATTTAATAGATGATTGAATTTCAATCTATGTGCATGAACGGTGACAACATACGACAGATTGTCATGCATCTACACATTCTCCGCACTTTCTTTGACAATGACTTCTCAATGACGTCATGATAAATAATGTTCAACAAATTGGTAACAGAAAGATAATTTGTAGTATTTCCGGGTCCATTGGGTACATACAGGGGCAGTACAGAGGAATTTCAGTCTAAGTAAACCTACTCTGCACTTCTTGATAGTAGCGAGTATCATTGAAGCTAGGTTTACTTAGACTGAGTGGAATATCACTGTAAGAGGAATCTATGTTTTCTCTGAATTTCATCTCTTTACGTGAGGTCTGACCCGGGAAATTTGTTTTCCATAGTTCGTTACAAATAAAATTGCTGTTGAGCATCTATCAAGCTATTAACTCAAGTTAATTTAAGGAAAAATAAAACAGGTGTGTGTTTTTTTACCAAATAATACTTGTGAAAAAGATAAAGTTCTATCCAATAAAAGGGGAGAAATTGAAATTATATATCATTCAATGGAGCCGTAAAGTAAAAAAATGACAGATATGACGTTACTAAGTTCTTATCAAATAAAATGAATCAATGATATCATAGAAATTATTTACACATTTGATTTTTGTAGATCAGGTGAGATTAACTGTAACCAAAGTATTATTAGCTTACTGTCTCAGAATTGTAATAAATTCTGATTTGTAAAAGAAATATGTTTGAAATGATAACTAAAAATGTTACATGATGAATAAATATGTATATGTTAAAGCTACACCCCCTATGACTTTATAAACTTCAGTGTGTAAGTATATTTTTTACTATTACAAGCCAGTCAGTGATACTCTTTTTTGTTAAGGTAATTTTTTATATATATCAACACTTAATTTTGAAATAATGTTAGAAATAAAATAATATCTAGATCTACATGTTGTTGAGAATATTGATGACTAGACCAGATTCATATATTTGAAACTCAATTACAAAAACAAGATCTTTTTCAAATGTTGAATAAAGAATATTTTTCGAACTATTTTCAATCTAATTTTGCCCCTTATGATGGAAGCATGTTTATTTTATAAAAATACAATTTCGTGGAGGACAGTTTGTTTGTTAGTTTTTGTGTGTAAGATTGTTTTACAATTTGGAAAGTCAAGAAAACAAGAATGAACTTTTGTGATGTTGAAGTCCTGTCAAAAGATCAGGGTGACCTTTTTGTATCTGACTGTCTAAAGATTGAGGATGCACAGGTCTGCAATTCTACGGTCCCCAGGTTGTTAAATACCGTATGTAATATTCTCCCTAAAAGGGGCAGTAGCACGTTTTAGGAGGGGGGGGGGGGGGTATAAGATTATGGGTTATGTGAGGAACATGAAAATAAATGGTTGCAATTAAAAGACAATGTAATCTGTTAACACAAAATGAAGCAATATTTGTTGCAGTAATAAATCAAATATATACATGTAATGTAACGTTCAGCCATGCGATTCCTTTTTCTTACATAAAATGAATTAAAGGTGTTCACACAAAAATGGTCGCCAATGTCTTTATAATTTGTTCTCTGATTATTGATGCATGATTGGTTTGTGTCATGAGATTTTTTACACTGTCAATATAAAACATGAACGTAAAATTATCATTAACATATTGAAAATATAAAATTTTCAAAAAACGTGCTACTACCCCTTTAAAATTAGCCTAGGGGAAATAAGTAATTTGATTTTTTAGGGTCGGAGCAGGCCACATTCAACTCATTTTAAATGCTTACATTTTATCACTATAATTAATTGATATAAATATAGTCACGTTTTTAGATAAACATAAGTAAAGCAAACTTTAATAAATGATTTTGATTTGATTCTGGTTCTTTTTTTATGAAAAAACCCCTGTAACTGTGCATACGTTTTTATCTTCGCTTTTATTTTTTAATTTTAATCTCCTAATTGAATTGGACTTTAATTGAAAATGTTGAATTTTAACAGGATAAATTAATTTATCATCCAAAACTGTGTTCCACAGGAGATATCGCTTGTGGAAGATCAAGCGATATCTCCTAGGAGATATATTTGATATCAGAAGACACTTGGGTGAGATTCTCTACATTTTTCTGTAAAAATATTTCTTTATGGAAGAAAGTTTCAAATTTATTTTTAGTTAAGATAATTTTAGTCTTTAAGTATGATTTTCCTTCTATCAAATCTTTTGATATTAACACCTTTTTTTAAGTTATATCCTTAATGATTTCGATAACTTAAGAATATTCAATACAAGAAAGTCATTTCCCATAAGTTAATGATATTCATATTCTATTTTTTTAAACAGAAATATAAATGCCTCACTAAAAAGTGATACTGTAAGTGTACAAATATATATTGATATTTCTGATTAGTAAAACGTCTTGTGGTGGTTCAATCAAAAACAAATATAGCAATAAGTTGAGAAATCTGTCCTGGCGCTGATTGATCACCTTAACTTATTATTTAGGAGATAAACCTAGTGTAGGTAGTTCGGAGTACGAATGCTCATCTCCCATTGTCATATGAAATTTGATCCTGATGACGTCACCTAATGATATCATATGCAATACTCTCCTACACGTGCATATGTCCTTCGCCGTCTGTGGCTGAATATTCTTTGTGTGCATTGGTCATTAATGTTTTGAAACATCTAAATGATTATGGAAACTCTTGTAATGAAAGGCGATTGTGTTACTTTGTGTATGTTGTTTGTAAACAAAACGATCAAGCCATATTACATGACACATTGGATAGAGAGTACGGCAAACTATTGGGTTATCTATTTCATAAAATGAAGTATTTGACTTTTATGTTATAAATTATGAGCAGCATCGAAACCTAGCAACAACGTTGATATTTGTTCTAATCTTTTGTGGAGGAATATTATGATATAGGGACCATTCATTTTAGCAATGTTAAACAATGGCATTATTTTTATTTTTATATTTATTTATCCTGTTCGAAATTGTGAATTTTTTTTTCACCACAACTATGTTGAAACCAAGAACATATTAAAGGTGAAATAAAAAAATTCTAAAAAAGTATTGAAGATGATATTTCTCTTATTGTCAAAATTGTTATGCAAATTAGAAAGTTCTTCTTTTCGTTAAAGGCCGAGATATTATTACTGAATTCAACATTGTTAACTGTTGGAATGGACATATGCAAATTACTCAAACTTGTTCTTTGAATTATCGAAAAATAATAAGAATTTTCTATAAGAACTACGTTTCTCCGGCTCCAGGAAAATGGACAATGCTTATATATATGACTGGTCTAAATAATCAGATAGACGGTATCCAAACGTATACCCCTTTGGGATCTGTAACATAGTGTAGCAGAAATTAACAATCTTATGCAAACTAGATTCGTTTTGAATGCTCAATATTCATTGTCAATTATGTTTTAATACTTTTTGCTTGAGGCATTTGGTATCCACGATCTAATGTAATGTATGCCATTGGTGAATTCTAATTTGCCTACATTTACATATACCATTGAACTACAGAGGACATAACGACGCATTTTATTATTACAATGTTATTACTTAGTTATTACTTATCTTCTGATCTTTATGATTAAAAGGATACTATTAGAAAGAATATTTTCGCTTTGAAATGACTGGCCCCTTCATCAATCCGGGTATGTAACACATTTCTTATCTGACACACATATTTGAATATGCAGAAAAAGGTCAACCAGTGATGGGGCGGGGCGTATCTGCTGTCGAAAGACTGTAAACAACAGCTAACAATACACATGTTTTTGGTCAATTAAGTTCATTTCCCCTTTGATTTTCGGTAAAAAAATTGGCTGTGTTCTGATGAGCTGTTCTTTGGTCAGGAAAACGTATAAAAACTATGTTTAATTCATTTTGAGTTTTCTATCCGAACTACCTACCTAGCTAGTGTGTTTGAAAATCAGAAACATGTTATACTTGATTGATAGCGAGTACATTTTAGATTGAAACCGAACGCGCAGCGTGAGGTTTCAATTTAGAATTTACTCGCTATCAATCCAGTATACATGTCTCTGATTTTCAAACACTCTAGGTTTATCTCCATTCTACCATGACAATTTTTATAGTAAACTCATTGTCTAAGCGAATTGCACTTTGTAAAGTGTCCTTACTTCCGGAAGCAAAAATGAACTGCCGAGTTTTTTTGCCCCTTGGTGTTTGAAATATATTTAGCGCTGCCGTGACCAAAGTTAAATCTATCAATGCGTTTCCAACAAATATATTTTTCACATTCTTGATTCAATTACCTGTTGACAATTAGGAGATAAACATACTGTGTTTGGAAATCAGCGGCATATAACGGAATTATTATAGCTCTAAATTTAATTTAAAGTCGAACGCGTAGCGTGAGGCTTTAAATGGATAATTTAGAGCTTTAATAATTCCGTTATATGCCGCTGATTTCCAAACACAGTATGTTTATCTCCATTCTACCATAATAGCGATTTAAAATTGAACTATATTCTTACGCATTAACTCGGGTGTGGTGTGTCATGATGCCCGTGCACGATTTCCACGGAGCGACATTCACACAGTGTTGACGGATTTGGTTATCTTGAATGACGTTACATATAGAAGGCCTCGGAGATTGCCGACAAATATCCGAATGCTGCAAAGGGAACTCACTCTATTATCTAGACGTTAGCGTTTTGAATAAGTTAAGTTCTACATGCCATATATCAGTGTTTAAAATATAGCCCGTCCGCCAGTCCTTGACTGGCTACTTTTTGCAAGGGCTGGTTACTTTTTGGTCAGGACTGGTAATTTTTCAAATTTTGTCTTTATTCCCCTTATGAATTGAAAAAATAATTTTCAGGACAGGCTAGGTTTCAAATCTATTTTATACACTGCATATATTCACAAACTTGTGCATTGGTGTTGTAAATAAATTTAAGGTAAGTGTATGTCGCATTCCGATTCATATTCGTATGATATTCTGGTCTCTTAAACTTTCTCGGCACGTTTTGGTCTAACGCTACAGAATGACGGACCATGCGACCATTTTTCACAGCAGCCAATCAAAAACGAGTATTTTGCACATTTATGGTAGAATATAGGCTATGACATCCCAATCAATCAAAATAGATGATTATAACAGAAAACCACTATGACGTTGTTAAGGATTATGACGTCATAAGCACTTGCGTAAAATGACGTCACGGTATTGTTGCCGTAATCGAAGGAAGCCCGCTGCGTGTGGCGCTGATTGACCACTTAAACTTCTTATTTTAAAGAAAATACTTTACCTCAAACTATTTGGTCATCCCCCGTAAACACACACAAATAAAACATGTTAAATAACTTTATAAAAGTTTTAATCTCAGTAAACAGCAGAACACCAGCTCTAAAAATGCCATTTGGGTGTATTGATCAATGCGCGGTGAAGCGACCTCAAAATCAGAGGATGTTCAATCCAAAATTGATCACGTTTGATTTTCCCGGAGAACCAATCAGAATCTAGTCTTCTTCACATTCATGGTAGAATTTGTGGTAAATACTTTATCTACCTAAAGATGTTATCATCCCCCGTAAACTCACGAAAATAAATGATGTTAAACAACTTTTTAAAAATATAAATATCAATAAAGAGCAGAATACCATCTCTGACATTTCCACTCGGGTGTGTCAATGCGCGGTGAAGCGGTCTCAAAATCAGAGGACCTTCAATAGTAAATTGATTACTTTTGATTTTTCAGGAAAACCAATCAGAATCTAGTATCCAGCACTTTCATGGTAGAATGACGTTTTGATTGACATTTTGCCTCACGTGTTGTTGAGCTTTGTGTTAATAGTGCATTATATTTGTTGCGAATTTGTTTATTTGGAGCAAACGAACGTATTAAAACATCAAGTATGTGTATATATATAGAGATAATTACCCGAGGAAATGTGTCATATGACTTTTACGAAACCACTGTGAAATTTGGTATTACCCGAGCGAGAGCGAGTGTCTTTATACTCAGATTTGCACGAGTTTCGTTAAAGGTATATGAAACACTTCCGTAGATGATAATTTCTTTATTACCGATTCTATTCTTTTTTATTTTCTTATTTCGGCCTCATGCTTTAACTACATGTATAATAGTTCAGGGCAAAACTATACTTTATTGCAAAACACATGATGGTAAGGGCTACTTTATTTCTTTTCTAGTATGTCGAATTTAACTCGTTTAAGCTATTTCTTCTCCAAAGTAAACTTATTTTATAAATCACATTCGGCGGCGAGTTCAAAATCCTCGATCGGGGCCAGGGCTTGTGACGTCATAGCCGATTGTTATTGACGTCATGGGTCATTGTTTCGTGACGTCGCTCAAAAACTATACTTTATTTCGGAATAAAGGGTGGGCGGCGCCTTTGATCTGTAGGGGAACAATACTAGAATTGCGAAGAGTGACGTCTGTCACGAACAATGATTGTATGACGTCACAGGCGAAATAATACAGGAACTCGCGCTACAACAAACGTTGCTAGACAAAAGTGATATGTCACTACTTATTTTCAACCATATGGGTAATATTTATTTTTATTACCCATATGGTTGAAAATAAGTGGTGAATATGAGCACTTGTGCACACACGATTGTTGTAGCGCGAGTGTCCGTATTTTTTCGCCTGTGACGTCATAACATCATTGTTCGTGACGTCACTGTAGCCGGCAGTCGCAAGGGAAGCGGCCCGTTTCTTGGATATTTCTAAGATGGTATAATGGAATAGAATCGGTAATAAAGAAATTATTATTCTCGGAAGTGTGTCATAACTTTTACGAAACACGCTCTCGCTCGGGTAATACAAAAAATCACACTCGTTTCGTAAAAGTCATATGACACACCTACTCGGGTAATAAAATCTATACAAGAATTGACTTAAAAAATGAATAAGTTCATGATGGTATAAACTTAAAAACTGCTGTGCAAACTTTGCATACACAGTTTGCACAGCGGTTATAAATTCAACTTGTTTAGGGCATTATCATCTGCGCAAGCCCGCGGTCTTTTCAACTGCCTCCTTCGTCGGACAGTTAATAGCGCCGATGCATGGCTTTACTTCTCTGTTGTATTTTGTACCGAGTCGTCCTTTTGTAACTGGTTGAGATATAGTTATTTGCTGTTTTACTAAGCAAACGAGGGTATTTTCACATATTATTGTTTATAACTGTTGTTCAATCAATCCTATTTCATAACAATCAGCAATTCATGAAAATAGCACATTATATATAATAGTGTATGTGCATATTGTATACATTTGATAATCAAATTTTGAAAGTATAACATATAATTGAAATGCATATTGCTAATGTTCTTATTTCGGAATATTTACGGTAGATAAATCCATTCTGTTTTTCATTTTGGGGGTGTATGTAGTGCTTTCTAAAACCCGTAAATTGAATTTCCAGCTCGCCGTCGGTTTTAAACTCAATTTGCTACAATAGTAGTGTTGAATAACAATGAATCCCGGAAATTTTACAAGCGCCACTATTTCTCTTCTAATTGATACTCGTTCCCAAGGACCTTTAGATTACAAAGTTTCTAAAACGGTACCAGGGTTTTACATAGCTAATGAAAACTGAGAGTCCCATGGGACTCAGATAATATATTTTTGGGAGTCTTTTCCCTATTTCAGAAGTCTTTAGAAAAATATTGATGTTACATACTTGATTGAGGATTGATAATGATTTACCTATAATAGGATGTTAATTGGTTGATGTTTAAATACCATCTTGACATTAAAATAATACTGAAATGTGGTTTAATAAAATACATGATATTTGTATCATAATAATACTGAGTCACAGAGGACCCATTTGGTTCTTTTTGGGGGGTCCATAAGGCATTTTTTCTTCTTTGAGAGGCATTTTAGAAGTTGGGATGACAATAATGCTGAGGAATATATGGATGACAACTTCTTTGTTCATTGTATGCGACGTTTCGACACAGATTCTTGTGTCGTTCTTAAGCATTTTCTGCATCAAATACTCAGGAAATCACCTAGCTCAGAAATTTAACATTCACTTGAGCGTAGCTTCTTTACCTCATTCTTTCGATCCACTTCTCCCTTATCTTTCTACTCACCTTTGGATGGATCTACATGTCAAACAGATAGAAAGACAACAAACCCCAAATCACCTCGCCTCTCCAGTAACAAAGGGATCACAAAACTAAAACCTTGTGCACAAACTCCTTAGCTCATAGGAATGATGATTTATAGGTGTGATCAAAGGACCCTGAAAAGGTGCTACAGAACACGATCCAAACAAGAGTCATCAGGATGAAATGACCTACTGGTCCCAAGTAAAGTTATGTTTCCATGAAAACCGCAAAATTTTAAACCCGAAGAATTGAAAATAGCAAAAGACATATCTGCACATGCTGACTTATTCACATGCCAAAATTCATTGAGCAATATCCACAGTTTTTGAGTTCTGCTCCGGAAACCGAATTCTAAATAAAGTTTCCATGGAAACCGCCAAAATTAAAAAAAACGAAGAAGTTGGAAATACCAAAGGGCACAACTACATATGCTGAACGATCCATGTACAAAATTTCATTTAGCTAGGTTTAACAGTTTTGAATTCTGCTCCTGAAACGAAATGATAACGGAGGGATTGACGGACCAACGGACAGGGCAATGACTATATGATATCCCACGGTGGTATAGAAAATATTCTTATCTTCTTATCCAGGTTCAAAGGGCATATAAAGCTGTAACCTTGTCTGCAGCCTCCTCAGCTGATTGATATTATAATATATTTGACCCCGTGACCCTTATGCTAAGTTAACATAGCCTGATGATCTACAGAGTCATAGGCTATATCATTGATTCAATTTATTACTTTTTTCAGAGGATAGACAATGGCGTTCAACACAAGATGGAACATTGGCTTTGGCGCCTTAGTTGTGTCTTTGATCTTCATCGTCGTCCTGACCCGTTCAAACATACAGGTATGATTCTATTTTGCATCCTTATGGATATGTATTGATATGTAACTTAATGAATGATATAGTACAAGTCATTTGAAACATGTACAAAAACAACTTAAACATATGTTGGGTATTTTCTTAAGATTTAAACTAATTGACAATAAAAATCTCACATTATTTAAAACTTTTAAAAGGATATGAAATATAGATAACAATATTCCTCCTCCCCTCTAGGATAAGCCTATTTCACAGGTGAGGGATATTGCGATCTTTTTCAATGTAATTACTGATTATTTTTAATTTTCTGTGCTTTCTCCCTGATCTTTCTACTCTTTTGGGATGGTAAAATACACTACTAACTAAACTCCAACTAACTCTATTTCCTTCTTGTATGATTGAAATTTGACTACTTTATCCATCTTCAACATCATTCTTTTTTTATCACAATACAGTTCCAGGAGCAACTCAACCAAATGGCGCCGACGGTTAAGGCCTTTAAGAAGATCATCCAAGGAAATCCTGTTCCTGCTACCCAGACTCTCGGTAAAATTACCCCAGAGTATGTGGCACCGCCTAAATCTCAAGAAATCGCTCATGCAAATCCAATTCTTGATAATTTGAGACAGAATGGAAAGGTAACTCAAGTTTTATAAAAACCTTATACCGTATCTTCTATCAAAAACTGACACTAATACCATAATTGATTTAGCATTGTGACTAGGTTCACTTACATGTAGCAATCACGTCCTGAAGTAAAGCGTGTGTATGTATGTTTATCATATAATGGAGGGTGTTGTCGATGCAATAAAGCTATCTGATAAACTTGGTATCCGATTGCCTCAAAATCTGATAAAGATGCAAATTAGGTCAAAACACGAACTATTTTCTCAAAACTCCATGCATGCCATGCGAGTCCTAAAACGGTCACTAACCATTGATAACGTCGTCGGGAGTTTTCAGGTTTTGTGTTTCTAACTTTCTATCGAATAAAATATCGTACAAAATCCGTCAGGGTAAACTTATCACGCATTCGTATTTTAGAAATCATAGCTTAATTATCCAAGCATTTCAAGTTTTTTTCATCGTTGGTTTAAAAAATATATATGCAGCTAACAATATCGACTATCGAAAAAAAAATGTGCTTCTATTTTCGTGAATAACATAGGCATAGATCGCTTTGACCTTGTCGGTTACCAACTTATCAACAAAAACAAATCATATTCTAGTGGTAGTACAGATTATCTAGTATCGGAGTAACAAACGCAACAACCTCACCTTCACAAATAGTCGGCGTTTGGTCTAAGGATACCGTAACTGAACTGGCGTAACAACAATGACAATGCAACTTTTCAAAATGCAGTTAGAGTTACTTCCCCTGTTGTAGCGACGTTGACAAGTGGTTCTTACACATTTTGTGTTATAAAAAGATACAATGTTTACTCGTGCACTCGGAATCAGACTGAAAATGTCGATAGATAGAAGACGTTTCTAACACTGTGAAAAAAACATTTCATGAAGGAATATTTCTAGGCTGTTCACAACTATACATTGCCGACAATATGACCTTCACCTTGGTTTATTGTGAAAGCAATTACTCCGCGAAATCTAGGTCAAACATATTTTTAGAAGGAATCATATTTTTATACCCCCGCCTTACAGCGTAAGCGGGGGTATATAGCGTTCATTCTTTCCGTCTGTCCGTCCGTCCGTCCCAAAACTTTGTGCGGAGCATATCTCCAAAACTATGCATGCTAGCCTCATCAAACTTCATACACATGTCAACCATGATCCCTAGTTGTGCCTTTTGAGGGTTAGAACTATTTCTGAATTTTCATTTTTGCGGTTTCCATGGAAACGTGACTAAAAAGTGACTCTTTGAGGAAGTCGTTTTGTGCGGAGCATATCTCCAAAACTATGCATGCTAGCTTCATCAAACTTCATACACATGTCAACCATGATCCCTAGTTGTGCCTTTTGAGGGTTAGAACTGTTTCTGAATTTTCATTTTTGTGGTTTCCATGGAAACGTGACTAAAAAGTGACTCTTTGAGGAAGTCGTTTTGTGCGGAGCATATCTCCAAAACTATGCATGCTAGCCTCATCAAACTTCATACACATGTCAACCATGATCCCTAGTTGTGCCTTTTGAGGGTTAGAACTATTTCTGAATTTTAATTTTTGCGGTTTCCATGGAAACATGACTCTTTGAGGAAGTCGTTTTGTGCGGAGCATATCTCCAAAACTATTCATGCTAGCCTCATCAAACTTCATACACATGTCAACTATGATCCCTAGTTGTGCCTTTTGAGGGTTAGAACTATTTCTGAATTTTCATTTTTGCGGTTTCCATGGAAACATGACTAAAAAGTGACTCTTTGAGGAAGTCGTTTTGTGCAGAGCATATCTCCCAAACTATTCATGCTAGCTTCACCAAACTTCATACACTTATCAACCATGATCCCTAGATGTGCCTTTTGAGGGTTAGACCAACAAATTATTTTTATTTTTTGCGGGTTCCATGGAAACATGACTAAAACAGTGACTCTATGACCAAGTCTTTTGTCCGGAGCATATCTCCCAAACTATTCATGCTAGCTTCATCAAACTTCATACACTTATCAATCATGATCCCTAGATGTGCCATTTGAGGATAAGACCATCACATTTTTTTAATTTTTGGCGGTTTCCATGGAAACATGACTAAAACAGTGACTCTATGACAAAGTCTTTTGTCTGATCATATCTCCCAAACTATTTATGCTAGCTTCACCAAACTTCATACACTTATATATGGATTTTCTTCTCTGTGGTTTCTTTGGAAAACATAACAAAAATAGTTTTGTCCTCAGTGCATCTCGTAGAATATTCATGATAACTACCTCAAATTTGAAACAAAGATCAACCATTATCTCTAGATGTACCCTTTTAATTGTAAAACCTATTAATGAATTCGGTATTTGGGTTTCAGTTGAAAGAAGACTTACACAATGACTTACTGTATACTCAACGATCGTACTTTAACCAATATTAATCAGTTTTACTATTTGAAATTCTTTGAACAAAGTGGAGAGCGGGGGTATGTGAGCTTTGCTCGCTTCTTCACTTGTCGTTTAAAAGTTTATTTCTAAATGACATTATATGATAAAGAAATTATTAACCTCGTGTGTTTCCGTATCATTAATATCATATAATAGGAATAAAAATATATGTATTATGCTCGCCAAAGGCTCGCATAATACAATTTTTATTCCTATTATATGATATTAATGATACGGAAACACACTCAGTTAATAATCTCTATGTATGCATGAATTTTAGTATTTGTTTCTTGAATTAGGAACATTTTTACTGTATCTAATCAGCCTATGAAGGCTGGGCTTTGCCTTTTAACTGTTTTGTGATAATTGTTTGCAATTTGATGTACAAATGGAAAAACCTGGGTTTCTAAGTTTCTTCTTCTTATTCATGTACAAACTGCCGAGAAAAACTTACATCTTTGTAATTCACACGTTGTGTTTAACCAGGGTTCATTTGCACAATGGGCAAATATGACCTTATCTCACCTCTCTAACCTTAGGCTAATGTACGGGGCCTTTGGGATAACGATCTCCTTCAGTCACCCCTTACATGAAGCTAAAAAGTCAGTTTCCAAACTTACACATTTAAGCCTTGCTGCCAACACTTGAATTTTCTGAGCTTGCTCTCTAGAGAAAGTCATAATCGAATCAGGCACACCTTTACGAAACTACATCGAACTGAAAATAACATGGTGGCCTTTCTGTCACAAACCGTCGACTGAAAGTTTGTCAAGAGCGAGTAGACTGAATATCGATATATTTTACTTAATTTCACGTTATATCAATCAGTGCAAGCATTGCAGCACCGAAATCAACCGAGAAAATAACTGTTTAAAAAACTTGATTAATTAAGGACAACTAAAACACACACAAAAATAGAGCGGCGGTGATTTGCGTTAGCAAAGATAACTAGTAATAATAATAATGAATTGTTCTTATATAGCGCAAAATCTTTGGCCAACTAGTGATACTGTTATCAAACTAGAAACGCCAAGAATCGACAGCAAGGGTTAAATAAGCCAAGTTCGCGTCTGACGATTTAATCTTTGCGTAGAAAGATGTGCCAATTGTGTGTAATATAGATGTAATAAAATAGAGCCATTGGCTCTGTAGCTCATCAGGCTTTACGTTTGATTTTCCTTTAAGGTGTGGCCAATGTGGTTCACAAAACCTACAATTTATAATCCTCACTTGTCAAGGAGTCTGTTCACAAAGTTTCAGCTTTCTAGGCCTTATGGTTCTGGAGAAGAAGTTGAAATTCCACATGAGCTTAAAACGAAAAAAATAGAGCCATTGGCTCTGTAGCTCATCAGGCTTCATATTTAATTTTGCTGTGGCCAATGTGGTTTCCCCATTTGTAGGGGCCACAAAGAGTTTAGTATATATGTGATGTGATTTCAGATACTTGTAATCAATACAGAAATGAAAATTATATTTCATATCAGTATATTGGGATTACATATATAACTGTAAACTTATTTTGCAATGTAAGCTTATTGCGTTCTTCATGTGAAGACTATTTTAACATACTTTTGTAGGCACTTGAAAGTGATTGAAGCTGCCTTAAAATATCATCTTTCAACAATAAACCACTCCGTGTCAGAAATTTTCTAGGGAAGCACACATATAATATCATTTAAACTTGATACTTGTAACTTTCTGTTGGTAGTTTTTAACTCTTTGGTCTTTTATTATGCTATTTTAGCCCCTTATTAGGGGCCAAAGGGCCACCAAAGCTACAATTTATAATCCTTACTAGTTATCAAGGAGTATGTACACAAAGTTTCAGATTTCTAGGCCTTATGGTTCTGGAGAAGAAGTCGAAATTTTACGGACGGACGGACGGACGCCGGACACCATGGCATGCCATAAGCCCATCGGGCAAGATGAGCTAAAAAGTAAACCGATTATAAGCCCATGGGTGTGATTAAGTTTTAAAAAATCCGCTAAAACTCTTATTGATAAAACGACAAAAATGTGTTTTACAATTATTGTACTCAAAGTTTACGACATATTTGGCTACATGTATAAAAAATAGACACTACACATCATTTTATGGGATGTATGAATGAATGAGGCATAGAACACATTTTCTACCTAGACGTATTGTTTAAACAAAACTGCATGTCTTTCTTTAAGTAACCACTTCAATCTATTTTATCAAAAACAGGAACTTCACTAAATATTTCTTTGAAAATTTGAATAAGGAGACAATAATAAATCTAAAGGGTATGCAACTGTACGTGCCGTCATGTTATGATTGACATAAAGGGTCATCAGTTCATTTGAATGTATATATCCATATCAACAACTTCCAGGATCAGGTCGAAAGCAATCATTTATCGTTTGCTATGTATTTCCCCTTTAAAACCAAAATGTATCTGTGTTCTGCAAAATTGATATCCCCAGAAGTTGATAATTAAATTCTGAAAAATGCTTTGAAACTTTAATCAAATGTTCATAAATTGACAATTTTTTTCTGTTTTGACCATCTTCCGGTTTTAAGCCCTGGGCTTGAATTCATTTTTTATGTTACTTTATCAAAACAGGTAAAATCCGTATTTAAGCCCTGGAGTTAAATACGTGCAGTCCCGGTACTTATGATAATAATGAAATCCATGACATAAGAAATGTTAGAATGTTATTTAATTTGCTTTGTTGTATTTGTAGATAATTCTACCTGACAAGGAAGCGATGAAAGCAATGAGTGCTGAGGCGTTATATCAGACATATCACAGGTTGGTGCCATCAAGATAAAGGAAATATTAATTGAGCTTCCGTGTAATAAAATCATTATTATAGTAGTCAATGATTTCATATAATGAAAGCTGGAAAAGTCGCATAAAATCATTCTCACATTTAAAAAATAGTTGTTTTTTAAGTTAAATATTCTTTTTTTTATTCATAGACATTTATCAATCATATTTGTCAATAGTGTGCATTCTCTCACCACAGAAACAGATGAAATGTTGATCCGCCACGGGAACCTGCCGGAACCCACGAATTTGCTATAATGGGAACAGAGGCTCGATCAACATTTCATGACTTGATCTTCCTCTGTGGGGAGAGAATGAACATTGTACTGAATCTAGAATTTTGTACAAACAATTGTACATTACCTCTTGGACGATGATGAAAATACAATCTGTTTCAGTTATCTTGACAATATTGACCTCCGATGCAGCCGGAAGTTGCGCATGGGGAAGGTGGGTGATGGCGGCTGGGAAATTTGTGACGATGAACGGTTTCGACCATCATCCAACTGCCTTGTCTACTCTTTCGGGTGTGTACACTTCAATTCTTCAACAATGAGACCGTTCCAAAAGTATAAATTCATGTTTAACTTAAAATATTAAGAATTTCCTGGAGAATAAAAATGTTGGTGAGGGATTTGAACAACGTATTGTTTATTTCGTTTCAGAATAAACAACGACTTCTCCTTTGACGATGATGTATCGAGGGTTTACAATTGTTCAGTAATCGCATTTGACCCAAGGTTTGTGATATCTACTTACAAACATGTCAATTTCTTTGTAGTGAGAAATCAAATGAATGAGTAGTCAGTACTTTCAATTTGTTTAAGTTCACGTTTTTGAAAATCAACTGTTCTTGTATTGTTCCATACGCCACCTTTCTAGTGAGTGAGTGCCTTAGATGGAGTGTAACTTGTTAACTTTAACTTTCCGCTGTTCAACACGTGGATGCTTCCACTCAAAAGAGAGTAGACAGATCAGGGATTTAGGATCGACAGGATGAGCAGTGATCAATCTACAGATATGCCCCTCTGAGTCAAGGGACTCGCTACCAAAAAGTCGTGTGAGTCCAAGCTGATTTAAATAATTCCTTTAATAAGTAAGCACATAGTATCACCAAAAAAAATAAGCATCCCAGGACTCGCAGCTTAAATTTCTACGAGTCCTTTCTAAGTTTATTTGAAGCAGGACTCGCAGGTAGATTTATCCCTGGATGAGGGAACAGACGCACTGGGTGTAATGTGTACGCGAGGACGTTCGCTGTTACTGATTTGTCACGTGACTTTTAATGCGAGGAGCGAGACATTCAGGCACATTTTTTTGTCAATTTTATACGATTACGAGCATTTTATGAATAAATATGAACTTTTAACGATCGATTACTTCATGGGCAGATATCTATGCACGAACATATGAATGCAAATAGGAGTTGAAATTCACTAAAATTTTGCAAACTAACATATTGGTAACTGCCTGTCAATAAATGTTGTCAAAATTTCGACGACCTCTGTACATTTTGCCTACATTAATAGTATTTAATGTCCACTTTATAAAAAAAAATTACGATGTATGATTGCTTTTATAATAACTGCAAGCAATGGCGAAATTTCAAGGTATGGCACAGTGTGAATGTTTAATAATCTGTTGTCAAAGTTTTGTCATGTATTTTCATTGCTAAAGTTTTCCGGTGTACGGCAAGTTACCGATCATGTTTTATACGGGATACGGATTGTGCTGATCGAGGGTACGGATTGTGCCTGATTGAATTTGCTTTATTTTCTTAATAAATCCATACATATTGGTTTTGAAAAACAAACTTTACTACTAAAATGTCTATTAAATTATAGTCTATCAGTTTAGACACATGCAATACGTCTAACAGTATCAAAACACCGTTTTATCTGTAACTTTATAAATTTGTATATATCTACAGAAAGCATGAATGTTGGACTGCCCCAGAGCGCCGAAAGAAGCATCTACGATATTAAGGACCCTCTACATTCATCAGCTCCTTAAACATGCATAGGAGGCTATTTATATTAGAATTAATCATTCAGATCATCAGACAAACAGGAAGACAGGACCGTCAATCTAATCCAAAGCAGATATCTTTTTCAAAAGTTTGTGGTTACTTGCGAGTTTAATGTTTAAATTGTTATTGTAGTACTCCCTGTAATTGAAACAAAATGCTTTTAAAATTGGAATAAGAATGCTAAATATTCATGTCCATTCGTGTTTTCTAGCTTTCCGTTGTTAACCCTCTCATTAAAAAAGCTATAATGGTATATAATGACATTATCTTTTGTCTAACAGTTCATCGTTGTCTAACATCTTACAGCTTGTAGAGTGTTTTCAAACACATACCTGAAAATCAAATTCATCAAAATCCTACACCAAAATAACGGGATGTTTGCTTTTTCAATAACTTGCAGAATCACACAATTATGAACCAAAGCTACAATTTATGATCCTCACTAGTTAAGGAGTCTGTACACAAAGTTTCCGCTTTCTAGGCCTTATGGTCCTGGAGAAGAAGATGAAAATAGGTTTTAAGGATGTGTCCCCTATGGCCCTTATTAGGGGCCACAAGGCCACCAAAGCTACAATTTATCATCCTCACTAGTCAAGGAGTCTCACAGGCCAGATGAGCTAAAATTCCTTATTGTGTGCAGGAAGACGTTTGTTTTATTCACATATTGAGTTAAAAGAAGTTCCAGTTTTATTAGATTTTGAGTTAATAATGTTTATCCAATGCCTTGACCGCTTTTTACCATTGTTACATTTAATCATTTGACAAGTTGATGACCTTCTGTATTTGGACGTTTGTAGTTAAGATATATACACAAAAGCAGTTAATCGTTTTCGCTATGTGTATTGAAAAATTGATACTTTGAGAACTGAAGTGCACTTCTTTCGAAATGATGAAGTTTTGAGGAATGGACAATCTATTACATAGCTAGTACCGTATTTCCTCGAATAGACGCCGGGTCTCGAATAAACGCCGGGTGATTAGTTGATTAATTAATGCTCCCGTAGTGGAATTGAAATAAAGTATTCCCCGTTTACACCATCTATACTAAAAAATAAATAGACGCCGGGTCTCGCATACACGCCGGGGGTAAAGGGGGTCTGAAAAAAATACACGCCGGTGGCGTCTACATGCGAGGTAGTCTTAAATAAGAAATGATGTTCTGAATGATATCACATTCTGTAAGTGATCTATTTCAAACGAAAATTTAACATTTTGGCACAAAACTGTCATTTTGTTCAAGAAATTCAATCACCACAATCCGTACACTAGGTTTGGTGCAATCACTAACGATCCGTATACCTTGATTGAACAATCCGTACACTACGATTCGTTTCAGGTTACTTGTTCACCTCGTCCAAACTTCGTTAATGCAGTTCGCAACCCTTTCAAAATTTGCAGTCTGTTTTTAGGTTTATCAAGGGTTAAATAGGCATGATTATATTTAAGATTTGTTGATTTATTTAGATGTTAGTAGTCGAAAGAGGTCATGAGGTGTGGACTCCAAACAACGTAACTGCAGTGATCAAGTTAAAAAAGACAAACATATGTTTGTTTACAAGACTTCTCGTTGTGTATAAGTAAATGGTTAAACCTCAGTAATAGATATATACCAATATTGATACATGATTTATCAGAATTATGGTGATTATTCAATTTTTATGTAGTGATCAGGACAATGATAACACGTCTCTCGCTCTAAGAGTCACGTGACTGATCAGTAACAACGAACGTCCTCGCGTACACATTACACCCAGTGAGACGCAAAGACAGGCATAATAAGAGATTGAAAGCAGGTTTTAGAACGACTCAAATCGGGCTTCTATCCGTCGACCTGTCAAGCTTTGATGACCCTATTAGGAGCATGTAGGTACCCAAACCACTTCACCACGGTGTGGTCTTGAGTCACGCGGAGGTCACTGTTTTCTAAATAAGAACATTACAGGGAACCTTCACACGAAGGTTTATGTGTAAGAAAGTTACCACTTTGCTCAATACCTTACCTCGGTGTAGTGATTCAGTGATAAGGAAAGGCAGGGCCCATGGGTCGTTTTGCACATTGGATGAAAAAACGGCCCAAAGTTTAATATAGACATAATTTGTAAGGGCCCATTTGAAATTTATAAATTTGCAAAAAAACATGAAAATGGCCCATTGTCAAAGATATATTTCTCAATCTCTGGTGATATATTTGCATCGGTGCCCCTGAGAGTTTTACCAGCTGGAGCTTACATGCTTGATAATGATAATAATGGAGTATTATGGACATTTGGAAAGCGCTGTTGTCCACACTCTAGGGCATGGCCAAAACGCAGATGGGTCAACGGGTAGGAGTCTGAAACCTGTCTTCTCTCACTATGTGAGTCTTTCCGTCTGTTCCCTCAACCTGTTGATCTCTTTGTCTCAGATCTCACTTCTCTTCTGGAAGGCGACACCAACGTGTTGACTAGCTTAATTGGTGCTTAGAGCATGTTATATCCAAACTTACTCCCTCAATGTTAAAAATCAATTTATATGAACTTGTATATATGTTTTGTATGGTATATACTGTAAACTTAAGTTGATTGCGGTTTTTTTACTATCCATATTCAGTTGAGACAATAAGTAAGCGAGAAGGGCCTCTCGGGAGGGCTTTCTAACACAGAATGCCCGCTGCCCGAGGTAATGGCCAAGGGGGAGGGGCATTCTTTGATGAAGACAGAGGAGAGGTCATCTCTTTCTTATATACCGAAATATAAGTTTTCTTTTAGATTGCTCTCCTCGTCCTGTTATAAATAGAAAAGAAACACCCATAAAATATCGTTTTATCATTCAAGTGGTAGGTTTAAGGGGACCTACGAAGTCATCCCATTTCGTCAAGCCCTTGTGGCGCAGTGGTATAAATAATAGGTTTAGCGTGCAGTAGTATATAGGGTTCTAGTTCGAGACGCTCTATTGACAAAAATTTTGGTATTTGACTTTGGGTTTGTTTTTTCGAAAGACAAACTTCAAGTTATTTCATTAATTATCTTTCATTTTAAAGTTAACATCTCAACATATCAATATGGATATATTATAATCAAGGATGTAATGAGATAAGAGGGTTTTGTAAGCCGAGATCATAACCAGCTGGGAGGGCTTTATATCCCTCCTGCCCGGGTATTATCTGAGCCTACAAAGCCCTCCCATCCAAAGCCGGGATCTTCCACGGGGATAGAAACTGACTGGAAAGTGTGTTTACACATTCTGAAGGTATATAACTTTGGGTATACCAAGCACTCAATTCCCCAAATCAAAATTATACCAAAGCTCTTTCTCGCGACTCCTCCACGAAGGGATTCTCATCACTAACAATCCTTCATAGAATTCATAATCAATACATACAAACTCACACAGAGCAGCAACAAAATGCCTTATAACTTTTATACATTCATGGTCATGGTTATCAGATTTACTACTACTTGTATTAACTAATTAAAACATTCATATCACATAAAACATAAGCGTAAGTATGTAACTAGTACATTTGTATACAAATTTGGTTGATCTTTATAATATTATTGTGCACTTCCAACGTAGGTCCAAATGTTTTTTGCTGCAGCATGAAACAAAACAGTTACCAGAGGTCGCCACTGGTATATTTCCAGAAAATGGGAATAGCAGGGAAGGACTACGTTAATAAGAAGAACTGGGAACTGAAGACATTTGGCTCCTTCTTGAAGAAGTTCAACCATTTGAACGTGAGTGACAGACTTACTGACTCTAGCTAGACGATACTTAACGAATTCTCCTTTAGGAGTATTTTTACTACATGGTTAATGGTTTCTATGAAACAAGTTCTCGAGGTTGTTTGATGGCAATCAATGTTGAGAATTCAGAAGTCAAATAAATTCCTTTGGGCGTTATGACATTATAACTTCATGCATGTGTATTCGACGAGTACTAGGGAAACAGAAAAAGAAACTCCAGATCAAAGGATATAATATTTGTTGTGTAATAGGACATATTTACTTATCAATCGATAGTATCTCAACTTAAATACTACTTAGTGCATAGTCTTCCACAATCGCCTTCCAGTGTTTTATCATATTTACCCTACCTCCGGTTTCGTTGCTATGGTTTCCTTTGTTCTAACTGTAAGTGTATTGACCGTTACACTTCAACTTTTCTAATACATCTACTTTTTATTGCATACCCACATTAACTCAGGTGAAAAGATCGTCTACTGCATGGCGAATAAACGGAGTTGTAAAATTTAGAATTATTTGAGAAATGTTTACGACCAAATTGGGAATCGAACCAGGGGCCTTAATGTTGCGAGGCAACGCCTCTATCAACTGAGCTACTGAGGATTGGTACAGTAAGAAGTACATTTTGTTGTGTTATGTCTAGATTGTTGTATTTCCTATATGAGTTTATGTATAGATACTACTTTGTACCAAATTTTAGTGTAATGAAATCAGTTTATGGTTTTAAAAACGTATCAAGATGACTATTGTTAATATTTTTTATCTAGTTAGGTCAAAACATATATATATAGAGAAGGGTGGATAGCTCTGTTTCGTCAAATATGACTCGACAAGAGTGCGGTATAAGTCCGATAGTCGGTACATCACTCAATATACCTCCTGTTTGAATCGTGGATCCTCGGCTCGGCTACGAGAGCCAGGATTCAAACAGGAGGTATATTGAGCGATACACCTCGGGAAGTGTGGGTATATATAAATAGACTTTTACGTCTTTCTCATCTTTCAGAGAGTTATCGATGTGCTGAAGATGGATGTCGAATCTTCCGAATGGCCGTCCCTGCCAGAGATGGTTAGTTCTGGACATCTCCGGCAAGTCAAGCAACTCCTCATGGAATACCATGGTCGGCCCACAGACAAGCCTAAACTCTTGTCTGAACTAAGCTTATTGAAAGATATCAATGATGTAGGCTTTCGAAAGTTCTATGTTCATAAAAACTTTCATTGTGGGTTTAAAGATATTGCTCGTTTTCCAGTTTCAAGAACATCTTGTTACGAAGTACATTATGTCAACGTTAACTTCGTATGATGGCTGAACTTTTGGTCAGTATAAATATACTTCTGTTAAAGGGTAAAACTATTACGGTTTATAAATGTGATACATTCCTACAAGAAATGTGGGTTTGGGAGTTATCCGATTGCTTAAACATCTTTTTGAGTGATTCCCTTCCCCATACTGAGATGTGTTTAGAAACTGATTGCCTCCTTCGGCTCGAGACTTTATTCTAAATGTGCCTCTGTTCACCAAGCTCAACTATTTGGATACCATGACAAGGCTTGCTATGACCTTCTAGTGCTATAATTGGCTGGATGAATCAGAAAACTGAAATAATGCAGGGAGCGCCTGGCTGATGCTCCTCACACCATTCTTTGTTTACCAATGAGCCCTGTTTTCTATATACTCAGTAGTTATGCTTCTTTCAACCAAGACCGCGAGACACAGCGGAAAAGCCAATCTAGTTAAAACTAGCTGTAATGTTATCCCCCCTAAGTCCTTACGTTACATCTAGCTACTAACCGACCTGGTCCGTGTCACGCATGCGCGGAAATCAGCCAATGAAAATAGAACTGGCTGATTTCTTTGAATCTGCAAATCTAGTAAATACAAGCTGTTAAAATCGGCCAATCTAGTTAAAACTAGATGTAATGCTTATTTCCAATAAGTCATACATTAAATCATTTATGTTTATGCTCATAATGTGTAAAATGAAATATAAATCCTAACGACGCCCGATTCAAAGAGAGCAGCCAGTTCGTTTTCCATTGGTTGATTTCCGCGCATGCGCGACACGGATCAGGTGGGTTAGTAGCTAAATGTAACGTAAGGACTTAGGGGACGATAACATTACAGCTAGTTCAAACTAGATTGCGGAAAAGCTTATTTATTTTGAAAAATTGGCCGAATGAGGTCCGTTTTGTATTTTGAACAAACGAGATTGTCTCCATTCATGGGAAAATAGAACCCGGTTTGGTTAATGGTCTAAATTTTGCCTTGCTAGATAAAAAATAGGTCATGCTGATGTAGGGGTTTTCAAAAGTGTGAAGATGTCATAAAAAATGGGCAAAGGATATATAAAGTCAAATGAATGAACTATGAATTCCAATGCATTTATTGTGAATAAAGTTGATTTTGTTTAAAACGGCATGTGGAAAGTAGATGTGTCCGTATTTTGATCAGGTTTAAGCAACCGAAGTGTCTTTACCTTGTTTTTTATATAAAAGATATTTTTCTGAACTCTTTATTTCTTCATCGATTTAGTAAAAAATAGGAATAATCGTGAGTAACAACATATTAAATACATTTATAAGTGCTAACAATATTTTTTAATTTTCATATTTTGAATAAGGTCAAATCAGAGATTCGAACCAATGTGGCATTGCCGTGTATTCTTTGTGTATATGTGTGCTACATAAAAAAAAACTATAATCAATATATCAATGTGTTCGAACTCTACCGTTAATAAGTCTAGACTTTGAATAACCCAATACCAAATTTTTGCCAACCTTACATGTATGCCTATCAAAACTGTTTGTGACAATATTTTGTGGTTGTCGTTATTGTCGTCTTCAACTCATTATTTATAACTAAACAATCAAGACACGGTGCTGAGTGTGATCATATTTTCTAGCGAACTTGTGAATTAAAGGGACAGTAGCACATTTTTTGGGGAAACATAAGGTGATTTCAGGAAAATGAAAAATAAAGTGTTCCACGTGAAAGACAATGTTTTTGAACTAAATGAAGCAGTAATAAATCAAATTTATAATATAAAGTTCAGCCATGTGCAGTGATTACTTTTGCTCACACAAAATGAATAAAAGGTGTTCACACAAAATTGTCGCCAATGAACGGATTTTATGAGAATCTTTATAATTTGTTCTCTGCCTATGGATGATTAGTTTGAGTAATGAGATTTTTGACACATTTAGAACGTACAGTTATCAGTGAAAATTTGAAAATATGAAACTTTCCAAAAAAACGTGTTACTGCTACTTTAACTACTTTTAAAATGAATGCAGTATCAAAGATGCAAAGAAACCTAAATCTTTTCATTCGATCCCTTTGGTGTGACATTGACCTTTATTTAACACTGTACAAGGGTGATTTAATGACACAGCAATGTCCATTGACTTCTCCAGAGTCTAGATGTACGTGTTTGTCAAGATCGATTAATGTTAAATGTAAACACTTGAATATAGATTTGAGACAGAGACAAGCATGAATTCGTTAAACAATGTCTGTCGATGCTACAATCTAACGCTTTCCTTTCATTATGTCTCCCCCCCCCCCCCCCCCCCCCCCCCCCCCCCCCCCGAAGGGTCGGGAGACATATTGGTTTTAGCTGAGTTCCCGTTGGTGTTGGCGTTCCCATTTCGTTTCCGGAACATATCTCTAAAACTATGTGACCGATCATCACCAAACTTGGTATACTGTCTCTCCATATCATGTAAATGTGCCTTTTGGAGGTTAAAGATTTTTTTAAATTAATTTTTTTTTTATTTCTATGGCAACAATTTGGACTTAGTCTTTTTCAAGGGTAATGTTCGTTTCCGGAGCAGATCTCTAAAACTATGTGACCGATCATCACCAAACTTGGTATACTGTCTCTCCATATCATGTAAATGTGCCTTTTGGAGGTTAAAGATTTTTTTAAATTAATTTTTTTTTTATTTCTATGGCAACAATTTGGACTTAGTCTTTTTCAAGGGTAATGTTCGTTTCCGGAGCAGATCTCTAAAACTATGTGACCGATCATCACCAAACTTGGTTTATTGTCTCTCCATATCATGTAGATGTGACTTTTGGAGGTTTGAGATTTAAAACAAATTATTTTGTTTATTTACATGCAATTTTGAATATTTTGTTTGCTACAATTCGTGGAGTTGATAGATTATTTATTCAAGTTGAATTATACAGAGAACATTAATGGTGCTTTATAATAGTATTGTTTAGAGGTTTGGAGCATATGAGGAAGGGGGAGACATTTGTTTTTACGGATAAAAACACTTTCTAGTTGAGTTTAACTTTGATGAGTAGTATAGTTTCGATTGAAGGATAAAAAATACTTAAAGCTTTTATATTTTCTAGATATTTATTTCATATATTATATTAGCCACGAAGAGGACAATCATGCTATCCTGATAATGATGAGGTTGTTAAATGTCACGATTTTTTTTAGAACCTATCGTTTCACTCATTCCTTGATTGTTGTTTTTGTTTGCTTGTTGAATATTTGCAATAGTGCTGTGTCATTATATTTTTCCAATAGTGCTTCTTTAGTCTCTGTTGCCATATATTTGTTGTGAGAACTAAAAGTGAAGTCGGTCTGGCACGTGTGTGTACAGGCCTTCTGATGCTTATTCCAATGAAACCAGGTATACAATCTTAGCAAACCTAGCCTTTTATAATACTCGCTTCACTCTGATATTGAGTCTAGCAAGATATAGTAGCAGGTCGCGTCAGCGGACGTTTCGTCGACCTGTGACCATACAACATTATATTTGCGAATGCAAACTATTGCGGCTTGGTAAGACATCCCTTATTGGTCACTTCTATAGATCGGTTGACACGATCCGCTACTAAATCTTGCTAGACTCAATATCGGAATGTAGAGAGTATTATTGAGGCAAGGTTTACTTAGACTGACAAGGTATAGGCTCGTCATATGTTGATCTTTGTGGGGATTGCAAGGTCCTTCCTTTTTAACGCAGCCTTGCTTTTTAACAGGTCAGAACTCAATAACGACTTTAAGCTCAATAAAAATATTTTCAATCGATCAGTGCGTTCTCTCTTGTGCTCAAAATATGTTTAAACTATGCAAATTCTAAATGCCTTATACTGTATGAATAGTATTGAATACATACAGGAATTTAAATCTTAAGAATGATAAGATTAAGAAGCATAGGGCCCAGATAGCTGAAACCGTGTGAACATCTTTACTAGTGAGGATTATTATTCATAGCTTTGGTCGATTTGTCTTACAAACTAGTACTCGTTTATTTCTAAAAGAGGGTACAATATGCTCTTGATAGATTGGCAATAATTTTAAGGTCAAAATATTGGAGAAACGTCATCTATTATATCTAAAAGAATGTTTTATGAACGAGATCTTATCGATTAGCAGATGTCTTGAGAAGGGTTTCAAAATTATTAGTCTGATTGAATCGTTTCAAGTATTGCCTTCCACTCTTTGAATTTGCCGGTTTTGGGGATCCATAGATCGGATAATGTATGTCTGTTAAACAATTTATATAAAGCTTTAAAACATGATATTAAAAGTTTCAGATACATTGAAACCGGCTCCTAGGATCTGTTTTAGCATCCATGTTTTATCACCCTGAGCAAAATGGACATGTATTACTTGTGGTTCTCTTTCTCTTTCTTTCTATCAGTTGTTCCAAGGTTTAAGATATCAATGATACGGCCATGGTAACGAATAAGAGCCCATATATGGTATTGCAGTGTGTTTTGTATCTACTAATACATTATTCCAAAAAGTGCGCAAATAGAATCAAAATTAGACCAACCTGGTGGTTAATGAAATTCTAAAAAAAAAAAGATTGTCCTTTATTAAATGATATTTATTTCAATTGAGCATACAACATTCCTATACAAAATAGAATTAAAAAACATTATACAGTTGAAAATTGAATTAATAAAATCTACATAAAATGTAGATTTGCGCATCTGAAATATGTGCAATCTTGAATATGGAATTTGAACTAAAGCATACATTCTGTTCACTGCAGAGTTTATCAGTGATAAAGAAACCACACAAGTGAGACAAGAGTCAGAATCGTGGTACACCGTGGAAGAAATGAAATGCCAGCATCTGGAAATGAAAATGAGGTAAATAGATTTAATTGTGAGATAAGCATGTAAAAGTGTTCATTAAAATGACAGAATAGTTTCAACAGGAATCAGTGTTTAGAAAGTATGTATACATCTTTACAATAAATATAGCCAGTAGCTCGACATCTTGGCTCTTGGTTACTTGGTACAAACTAGACATTTAGGCCCGAAGTATAACAAAGCACTTACGTAGATTTGATTTAAAGTGGCAGTAGCACGTTTTTTGATAATTTTATATTTAAAAATTTTCACTGATCATTGTAAGTTAATGCTAAATGTATTGTGTCAGTGTCAAAAATCTCATTACACAAGCCAATCATCCATAGTCAGAGAACAAAGTATGAAAATCCATTGGCGGCCATTTTGTGTGAACACCTTTAATTCATTTTGTGTAAGAAAAAGGAATCGCATGGCTAAACTTTACGTTTAATATTTAAGTATCACTGCTCCTTTTAGTTTAAATACATTGTCTTTCAATTGGAACCATTAATTTTCATTTTCCTGACATCACCTTATATCCCCCCTAAAAACGTGCTACTGCCCCTTTAAAGGCAAATGACAGGGTTGTTTTTTTGTTATTTTAATCTTACTTTTTGGTTGTATATCGGATAAATTAATATGATAAGATCAGGTAATGAAGGTGATGGTCAGGAATGACATTCTTTAATATTTTTATTTTAATTAATACTTACTTGTTTCACATAAGGCATCTTTCCGGGGCGGTGGACACACTGTGAACAGAGACGTAGTTTTACACTAACAGGACAGCGTATTTCCATGCAAGTCCATTTACATTGGTTTCAAGATTTTCTCAGACGCCTCATCCTGTTACATTTTGTCACTTTCGGGTTTTATATCAACATTTCGTCACTATCGGGTTTTATATCAACATTTCGTCACTATCGGGTTTTATATCAACATTTCGTCATTTCGTCTCTATCGGGTTTTATATCAACATTTCGTCACTATCGGGTTTTATATCAACCCTCGACCAAACAGTATCTCCCAGCCATGGTGCATTTCCTGGTGACACGCTAGCTTTGCTCAAAATATTCTTGAGCTACCAAAGATGTTTTGTACTAAAAGTTTGTTCATTAAACGCCAATGGTTACATTTAGCAAATGCAGTGTTTGGAAAAATAGTCATTTGACAAACATCATTTAATATTGATAATCTAGTATTTGATAAAGGAGGACGTCCCTAAAAGAAAATTTGCAAATACATTGAAAGGAATCCACGAACCGTTGTCCTGTGAGACAGAGAAGCCAGACGCCGGGTTGAGACAGAGGTGTTGTATGACTGAGTTCACTCGGTGCATGTACTGAGGCGCCAGGCTGCGTCCTCTACTCCACACTTTAAGCTCGTTACGAGTACACACCCCTTCCTCTATCTTTCTGCAGCTGAACTGGACAGCGTAGTTGTTGTAGTCAGTCTCCACTATCCACGAGGAAATCTTAAATGCTGAAAAAAAACCTCGATTTCGAATCAACGATTTCAGGTCATGGAAATTCCAATCTAGTTTAAACTGGCTCTAATGTTATCGTCCCCTAAGTCCTAACGTTACATCTAGCTACAAACCCACCTAGTCCGTGTGTCGCGCATGCGCGAAAATCAGCCAATTAAAATAGAACTGACTGATCCCTTTGAATCGGACAATCTAGTTAATACAAGCTGTTAGAATCTGTCAATCTAGTTAAAACTAACTGTTTATGTCCAATAAGTCATACATTAAATCATTGATATTTATGCTCATAATGTGTAAAATGCTATATAAATCTTAACGACGCCCGATTCAAAAAGATCAGCCAGTTCTTTTTTCATTGGTTGATTTCAGCGCATGCGCGACACGGACCAGCTGGGTTAGTAGCTAGATGTAACGTAAGGACTTAGGGGACGATAACTTTACAGCTAGTTTAAACTAGATTGTGGAAATTCTTGAGTTTGCAATTATGTGTTTTGATAATTTATCATTTTTATCAAATCGTAAAAGAGCCACGAAAATATAAATCAATCCACCCACTATCGTGACTATGTGTCGATACACGGAATGAAGTGTTATTGTTTTCTTTCTCCTTAAATTGTGTTGACAGTATCCTAACTTCTGAGTGTATAAGTTAATGTGAATATTTATATTATAATATTATATATATTTCATAGTTCAAAATCTATCCAGTAATATTGTATAGATATTTTACCACATGTATCTGGAAATCGTTCAAAGCGACATACAACCAGGGTTTTTGTAGGAGGTCAGTAAGTTATTCCTTCTGTGCATTCATGCAACAAACACTTATCACAAAAAACATCCTGAATGTTTCAAATTTATATGGGCATCATTTTATCTTGATTATATTTCAGAAGCAAAAAATACTGTCACAGAAATTGAGGAAAAATTGCAAATATGTCAGTATACAGAGGAGTACTATCACTATAACATCGTGAGTGACGTTATTTTATCGAATTTTAGAAAAATAGAATTATTGAAGTAAAGAATCGAAAACCACCCTCTCTTTACATTCAGATACAGTAACGCGCTGCTGTAGAGGGCTACCTATTGATAGGTAATGTTTGAGCAGATACAATGAAGGAGATGTTGGGCTGTAGGAGAACGTGTCTTCTCAACTGTAACCAGGGTTGGTATGAATCATTAAAGTGACACAGAGTATCTTTCTTAAAATTTTATTTGGTTTTGATAAGCTACAAAATATCTAATATGCTGATTGAAGTTCATATCTCATCACTGGACTTGCAAATATACCCATTTATGCATAATATCTCTAAAATGCTTGATTTTATGGAAAAATCAAGAAAACATCTCAAATATGTTTAATATTCGAAATTATGCATCCAATTAATCTACCTATTAGTAACAATGCCTAATAAACACTATCGAATCGAATATATCTTCCTGTCAGCTTATGACAAGGTTTCAACATTACGTTTGGCGAATTTGTGCGCGCCACTCGAGCCACATTGTCCGGTTTTCGATCAAAATCCCGACTTTGAATGGCCGTTTTTTCGCTCTGTACTGATTGACCTTTAACTTGTTATTTTCAGTAACAGTTAGTGGTTCCCGATATAATACCATCGATTTCAAAATTTGACATATGTGATCCTATCAACAAACTCTGTGTCTCTTTAACGGCTAGCTCCAAAAGTTGTTCATATTCATATTATAAACATGTATTTTGTGCTGAGATTTATCTTAGCTGTATAGATATAAAGAAATTACGTATTGCTCTTGCACAATTTCGTTGCAGTTCTCATCAATTAAATATTGAAACTGGTAGATATATCAATAAACCAAGGCATCTTAGATTTTGTCACATTTGTACCGATGATGTTATTGAAGATGAATATCCTTTTCCTTCTTATTTGTCCTGCCTATGACCATCTCCGTATATTATATATTCCTTGTCAGTATTACAATCATCCCTCAATGTATAAATTTAATAATTTGATGTCTGTCGACAACATACTTGTATTACGAAATTTGGCTATGTATGTTTACCATGCAAATATGCTACGAAGAAGCCTCTTGGTGGCTGTATAATAATGACATTGTATTATGGGCCGATGGCCTACATACACCAGAATAAAGAATTGAACTGTAACCAATAGTGTATGTTAACTAACCACTGAACGTGTTCTCTATCACTGTATCTAAACACTCACAGTACTCATCAACCTTCCCCTCGTAGTTGTATCGCTTAGGTGTTGAACTCGCCTCCAACTTGTTTTTGTTGTAGATGCATCTCTCTCCTCTTTGTATGAAATAAAACATAAATCTTAAAGGGGCAGTAGCACGTTTTTTGATAATTTTATATTGTTAAACTTTCACTAATAATTGTGAGATTATGTTTAGTGTATTATTTTGACAGTGTCAAAAATCTCATTACACAAGCCAACCATCCATAGTAAAAGGACAAAGTATGAAAATTCATATTCATTGGCGGCCATTTTTTGTGTGAACACCTTTAATTCATTTTTGATAAGAAAAAGGAATCGCATGGCTAAACTTTACGTTACATATGTGAATGAGTAATGCTTCATTTAGTTTAATAACATTGTCTTTCAATTGTAACCATTTTTTTTTTCATTTTCCTGACATCACCTTGTATTCCCCCTAAAACGTGCTACTGCCCCTTTAATTTTTAACATAATGTCTTTGTAATTCTTCATTTTCCCTTAGATTTATAAAACCTCACAATGGTCAAAGTATAAATAAGGATAAAAGCCGGGGTTTATATTACTTACCTTCCTCTCAGATACATATCAAACTTGCCATCGTCCACTTTAATGAACTCGTACATAAACGCCTGCAACACGGAAGATTCCGGAACTTCATCCTGGGTTATCCACAACATCTCGTACCACAGTCCGGCGAACTGGGGAGCATGGAATATAGGTCAAATAACACTTTAGTATGCGAGGCTATGCTTTCAATATTTTTGCTATACACATTAAACAGAAATGTAAGATATGTTTATAAGTTACCAAAATGTTTGCAAAACATACAGCTTTTTGGAGAATAATTTTTTGCTTGATTTCACATTTTGGACTCCTTGTCCTAGATTTCTCGGTTCCTACACTTAAATAGTTTCAATGTTTGAAAGTTCCTATACCAATAGTTAAGATTTGAAGATTTCAAATTTACAACGATATCGAGGAGTTTTCAAGGTTATAATTCAATTGTGAGAAAAAGTCATAAATTATTGGGAGTTGACAATCTGCAGATTAGAACTAGCTCAAAGGACTCCTCATGATATCAATGGTGAAAGGAACACAATATTCCATTTAATATTCAATCTCCTTGAGAGGATATCATTGCTTCTAAAACTTCGCTCCTTTATCTCAAACAATATTGCTTTTATAAAACCCATCAAGCTAATTTAATAGCAGAAACTATATGAAAAAATTATCCTCCCCACGATCATAACCAAAACGTTCCAACGAATATATCAGTGAGAGTTAAAGAAATCAACGATCAAAGCTATCCGGTGGCAGTGACAGTTGTTAGTCTAACACTAGGTGTGAAAAATGGATAAAAGCAGTGTAACGAAATATTGGCACTACCTTGTCTTCATCGATATCCTGGATCTCAAAACTGTCAATCTTGCAGGTCTGGTCGGAGGTCATATTGTTGAACTTTCCAAGAAAACATTCTGAAGAGGAAGGTGTTATTCTTTAAGTCGGAATTTTACAACTTAATTAGATGGCATCATATTTACCAATATAAGAAAACAATCCAAATTATCAGGTTTGCTTTAACTGATGTTTTAGGTGCATGTCACATGTGACATCGCAAAACCATCCTTTTACAGTCTAACGTGTACTTAAATATAGAATGTTTGATATTGAACAGATATACATTAAGTGGTCAAAATCATTTTTTCTTCATAATGTGACAGTTGCCTTGCCTTGCCATCACATACTGCTTAAAGGAGGCTCACGTATTCAAAATATTATCTCCTTCAATATTAAGTTTCCTCCCTTCTTTGCATTATCACTTATTATCAATAAAGATGTTTTTCTTTTTATGATCACTTATTATACATAAAGAATCTATATGAATATACCATCTGTTTGTTGAGGGGTGATGACCTCTGAGGCATTAACACAGGTCAACTCGTAGAAAGCCTGTTCCTTCTGAACTATGACAGCGGGCACCTGTTGAGAGCGGCCCCATATCCAGATCTCCACATCATTACAGGTCCCTGTGGTCGGGGAGACGTCAGCACAGCCGTACACCATAGCGTACTGTGTGTAGTCAGTGTCAACCACCAAATACGACATTATCCCTGCAAAAGATTGCCTTCATGTACACTTTTTTATCATGAACTGAGCATAATGACAATCCATATGAATATGCATCCCTTTTCTGCGAAAATGACATTTTGGTGAACGTTTGATATCTAAACATAAGCCTTGATGAAACTAGTAATGTAAATTGTCATAGTTTCAACGCCACAATGTCACTTTAAAGTACACTTATTGTTCACACATCAATCACTAGAACGCCAAACAAAAAAGCAAACGTTTTGAAGAGATTATTTTCATGTTTGCATATGTTTATTACGTGATTTAAAGCTATTATAACAAGGACCCAACCACATATAGGTCCTTAGAGTCCCATTGCTCGCTAGCTGTTTGAGATGTTATGAAAAGACCAAAATAACACTATGTTTCATACAAAAGTCTCAATAGATATACCGTTTGTGTTAAGTATCACTTCGGAGACAGATTTTAAAGCAGTTTTGACATCATCAATTATTTAAATCACAAATGTATGTAAGGTGTTGAGAAGTAAATATTCTTTCCTTCTATTTTCTAATGATCAATGTAATAGTGTATAAATATGATACATTACTTCCCCATGGGTTTGTCAAGGTCATTTTGCCCGGAGTTGAGCTTGGTATGAGAACTCCATGATCCTCACCGCACTGCTCAGTATCAGGGTACCTGGGTGGAGAGCAGAATATAAAGAAGGTTTGCAATATCACTACAATGATTTATAAACTAACGAGCAAAAGAAAGTATAACACTCACTTGTTTTCCATTAATTCAATATTTTAAAGAAATAAGATGCATTTGATTATGGAAGCAGACAATAACACCTTTCGGCTGTAGTTTGAATGGCTTTATTGGTGACTGTTTTATATTTTCACTTAAATGTCATCATTTAAAGTAGACTAGGGTAAGAAATGAAATTTACACCAACATGACCCCTACCATGTTCAAAATGTTGTAAATGTGTGCATGACGATGAACATTTATTGATTTTCACACAGAGTATGTGTTATATGTCGATGAAAAGTTGTGTATTGTCAAAATAAATTTAGGGAAATTTTGATATTGAATTTTTAAAAAAAAATTTTAAATTTAAAAAACCGCGTAGAGGTATTCTTTTATTTATTTAATGTTTTGGACTAATTTTCCAAACAAGTCATTTTTGGAAAACGACGTCAAAAACTCGAGATATCTGACTTTGAAAATTTTACATATGATAAATACAACTGAGTGTTATACTTTCTTTTGCTCGTGAGTTTACATCTAATACAGGAACTGCAACAGCGAGTTTTCTTCAATTCTAACCATGTGCTACATTTCTCTTCAACAAATAGAGAATCTTACCCAAGTGGCTTCTGATATCAAATATATGAACACAAGTTGATAAAAGTATCAAATATCCGGAGGGCTATGCCTTTTTATGCATAGCTCTCCAACTCCGAAACCAGTGATGTCATAGCATTGTGACTTCATCATGTTAATGACGTCATAGCATTGTGACGTCGTTGTGTTTATGACGTCATAGCATTGTGACGTCATTACTGATGATGTAAAACGTTTGTGATGTCATGTACAGGGCATGATTTCAGGGCATTGTTCAAACTCTACTGTCAAAGCGATATCTCCTGTGGAAGCCAGTTTTGAATGATAAATAGAGGATATCTTTTGTTTTGAGTGTGATATCACTTATCTCTCATCGAGTGACGGGTAGAGCCAGTATTTTCACGAGTGGCGCAGCCACAAGTGCAAATCTAGGCTTTACGCCGTCACGAGATGAGAGATAAGTGATATCACATTCAAAACAAAAGATATTCTGTTTATTATATGCCCCTGTGATCGAAAATGTGGTAATTTATGTCCAAGAGGCTTTGACTCGAGAGATTTCTGGCGACGTCATACCATTGTTGATCGTTACTTAGCGACGGCGATGACGTCGCGTTGATTGTAAAAGTGACGTCAAACCATTGTACACATGACGTCATCCCCTCTGTGATATTTTCACTAACTTGAAAAAATGATAATACACTCAGTGCCAAGTACACTTTTCTAGAACTGAGAAAACTCAGTCTCTCACCGCTTAGCATATAATAAATGAAGTTACCGAGTTTGTACTCATTTGGATTACACAGAATACTGACTTTTGGTATGAATTGAAGGCATATATATGAACATATCATTAAGTGGTAAAAATTCGTTTCTTGTCTGCAACTCACCTCCATGTGATATAGTTGGTGGCGTTTCCGGTTTCGGTTATGATGTAGTAATGTATGTAGTCGAGATATATTTCAGACGGGTCATACTTAATAGTGCTGTACCATCTATGCTCATACCACTTCCCTGAAAACTGCAAAGAGTTGCATCAGATTAGTTTCCATCTTGACAGTTCATTACATAATGTTTATAATTACGTATACAATTATGCACCCACAGGTCTGTTGTTCATGGTAGTTTTCCTTTTACATTAGCCTTTTTTATTAATTATGTTCATATGATAATAAAGTAACCTTACAACAGATTATATCACAGTTTGTAAATAACATTTATATGTTTGTCATAGCGTATGTTGTGAATCATCAGAAATAATCATAATATTATGAAGAGCGCCAGTTGTCATCCAGAAAATATGCCTTTTTTACAAATGATGAATTATCCCTATCTGAAAAGCAAAGACCGTGTTTCTAAAGCAATACAGCTAAAAACGTCACTTTATTACTCCCCTCACGTACCCCAATATGAAATACTGCAGTTAGTGTTGTTAACTTACCCTCTCCAGATCGAAGTTCTCCTGCACTGCAATGTTGTCCACAACACAATCTCCAACAGCAGAAGACGACAAACTGACTACGCTGAAGAGGAGAAGAGTCTCCAATACGAAGTTACAATTCATACTTGCGTATCTGTGCTGCACTGGACTACGTTAGAACAATGTGCAGCTTGTATCAACTGATCCTTGTTACGTTCACCCAGCGGTATCAAATATAACTCAACTAAGGGATTTGGCGGTGGACGATGCAATTACATATATATCTCGGAATCGTCTACTGTTTCCTCATGAACGATGATGGAGTCAAATTGTTTTTCGATGGAGTCCGAGTAGTTTTATAATCAAAATTTCCTGAATTAATCGCCCTGTACCTTGTCTAAAGATTCTCTGAATGAATGCACGCTCCGTGTACATATAGTCCCGTATCTCCCTGTACTTGTGATGATATTTGGCAACACACCTCACCTCTACGAACCAACTGGACCTCACCGTTTCTTGTCCTTTTCAAAACGCTTCAATTGTCAGTCCTATCCAGAAGGGTCAGCTAGTTTCCCAGTCACCGAACACTCGGTATTTTCTTTATTCGGGTAGATTTACATTTCCATTAATGGGGACTGCCATACTTTTTTCTTTTATGTGTCTTTTGAGTGTCAACACCTGTAATGTACAGGAGAGGTAGGGACCACGTCACGGGCTAGTTGGGTTGTACAGCTTAATACGCTGAAGCTGGATGGCGAAGAGACTAAGCGATCATTTAAGCCGGTGTATGCTAAATGATGTCCATTGTGATATGTCAAAGGCAGTACATAGAACGAATGTTCGTGTTCAAAATGGGTATTTCAATGCTTTGAGGACATATGGACTTTTTGCTCGGTCTAACAATGCATGACACTTTTTGCATACGGATTTGACCTGGCATGAAATAATAAAGTAACAGATCATATCGTGACAATTGGTTGTGAACAAATGAAAATTATCGAATTATGTTGAAAACGTTGTTACAAGAAAGGTGTGCATCTTTTAAATATGTCTTAATCTCCTAGAACAAGTATGAGTATATTAAGGCATCAGTTCTGTTGATTCAACCAATGGTTTGCGTTAGTGCTCTAACGATAAAGTAAGTCTTAGTGCATTTCGAACTTCACTGCGCCACACAACAGACAGTTAAAATATACATTGCGTTTACAGCTTTTGATATTGAAATGAAAGGTGTCAATCTATTTGAAACTAGCTGTAATGTATACGTCCCATAAATCCTAAGTTACCAACTAGGTCCGTGTCGAGCATGCGCGGAAATCAGCCAACAAAAAAGGACTGTTTGGACTTTTTGAATCGGACGTCGTTAGAATTTACATTGCATTTTGCACAAAATGTAAATATAAATGTCAACAATTTAATGTGGGGCTTATGGGAGTAGATTGAAATGGTGTGGGATAATGTTGTCATACTTCAGGGAAATGTCCTTGAAAATACATAAATGCATACTAAAATATCAGCAATGACTAGTACAGTAGAGTACAGCAGTACGCTATGTAAAAATAACAATTATGTGAAGTTTGCCAAGCGTGTCGGCTAACAAGTAGGCTACAAGTAGGAGTTATCGGAGCAGGACAAGGTTCAGATATAAAATAGTAATCGGGATCCGAGGTCGTGTCCCTGAAGCTCCATTTTGGCGCGCTTCTCTACATGTGACCTGATTACTGTAGGATAGAGATATAGACTTATTCACATGAATAATGACTTCAATTTGTGTTTCACGTTTTTCAATATCTTAAAATGTCATATGCATCTATATCAATTGTTAAAAACAACGTTTCACAATTATAATGTGTCAATTTTATGTTATAATATGATATACGGGTTTATTTCCATATTTGAAAACGAGGATGAATTTTAACGTTAAATTGCATGAAATCGAATACCTTACAAGCTAAGATACACATGGATTTGGATTTACTACCTTTTCGGTAATCTTCATTTGTGTCTCCGCAGCGTGTATGGCTCAGTATCGCTGTGTATAACCGTACACCGGAACTAGCGAGGTGTACGGCGGAGAAATGTTGCTGACGAGGAGCCGAAATAAAAAGTTAGGTAATATTTTGCTTCATAACTCTCATATAATCAACATCATGTGGTAATTTTAGCACACATACTTAGTAACATGTATGTGCTTGTCATTCTGTATCCAAGGGACAGTAAAAATGACAGTTGCGAGTAATGCTGTTGTTAGTAACATATTTGCTATCTCTGACTATGAACAGGATATGACATTAAATAGTTATGTCTCGGAAAGCTATTGACATGATTATAACATAGAAAAGGTTGATGAAACGGCGATGATTGCTTTTTAAGTGATCCCGTTTGCGATCACGCTCCTCGCTAGCAATATTTCTCCGCCGTACACCTCGCTAGTTCCGGTGTACGGTTATACACAGTGAGTATATTCAAACTCTAATTGGATACAATATTTCTATCTAGTACACCCCTCCCATGTACACATTCTACTTCAAACAAGAAATTATAACATATATCAAAACATACCTAATTATGTAAATTGAAAAGCCTTTTGATGACGGGAATGTTTCACGTCTACATTTTAAAAGAGACATCTAAAAGTTGAAATCTAAATACATGTGTATATCTCACGTACATTCGTCTTTGTAACAATTTTCCCCATTTTACAGGACGTATAGGTTTAAACTTTTCTCCATGTTTAATGAATGCTGTCTTACGGGATAAGTATACCACGATTCTTTACCTCTCGAAATTCAGTAAAACACGGATAAGATAAGATAAGATAAGATAAGATAAGATAAGATAAGATAAGATAAGATAAGATAAGATAAGATAAGATAAGATAAGATAAGATAAGATAAGATAAGATAAGATAAGATAAGATAAGATAAGATAAGACTTTATTATCCCGAAGGAAATTTTGTTTACATCGTAAACACATTCAAACAATACAAAACAATGAGTGACAACATATACACGCAAACGAGCACTAAGACCATAAACAAATAAGTAAATAAATAGGTAAGAGCACTAAAATAATAGATTACTTGATAAGATTAAATGGAGTGATGTAAAATTGGAGAACTAAGAAGGGAACAATGGACTGTATAAACATGCAAACTGGGACGATGGAAACCTACAAATGCCATGAAATGAGACGTTCTTTCAAGAAAACATTAAAAGAAATAACTGCAGAGGGAGAAGAATGTCATTCTCAGGAGATTCTTCCGAAAAGTGAACGATGGTATTACCGGAATTTTGACATCGACAACTGTGTGAAATGTTGTTAGATTGGATATCTCAATATCTCAAGAAGGAAATATTATTTTGACCAGAAATATACTTGTGAGTGAAAATCATCAGAAGATACTGAAAACATTGCTGAATCTTCTTGAAATCAAATTCGCCCAACAACGGCAGACTAACACAAAACACCAAGATTGAGGCTGACTACGGATACCAGAGGCACTGACACGGTTACATATTCATAAGATGTATTTAGAGAACAACGCTTGGCACGGTTCCATATTCATTGGAAATTGTCCACGTTGTGTCAAACATGAGTTCAATCAAATTGCATAATCTCAACCTTTTATTTTGTTTTTCAATGAAAATGGAATGAAATGTTACGTAATCAAATTATGCCAACTAATAATGAGAACGTCGATCGCGAAGGGACCGTCTCACAAATCTTTACTTCCCATTAAGTTGCAGTAGATTCCTGAAGGATAATGTACGATTGACACAATGGCGTGACGTCACTGCTGTATTTTAATATATGAAAACCAAAAAGAGCCAACCCATAGCGTTTTCGAGATATCAGCAATCATTTCACCCTACCCTATCGTCATTCGCACTTCAAGTCAAAATTAACATCACAAAGAACGGAAAATATACCTTACAAAGTAGACACAATGAATCTGACTTCCGTTTCTGATGTCTATTTCGTTATTTCCCGTGCATCGTCGCTGAGCAAGATAATTCTTAATAATCTATGGAAGCCCGGCACTGCACATATTGCGCTGTCGCGCAAAACGGATTTTGTAAAGAAGTACATTCCTAAAAAACATTTTTGTTTTGAATAAATATCATGTTTGGTGTGTCGCTCATTGTAACTAGCTATCGACATTTTCGATTGGATCTTGAGTCTTACACAAGTCGAGTCACGATTGGATGCTCATGACAGTTGTTAAAGGGACAGTTTCACTTTCAATCGTGTTCATTTGTATTTCATTTCGCGTGGAGTTGTGATTTACGAATTTGCCTTCCTTTGCGTTCAGCAATTGTTACACCTTATTCTAAATGAGTATTTAAATCGTATTACAAAACTTCAAATTATCGTGTGTTCATGGCGCCCATTGCATGGAGTGTTGAACTACGAACGTGTTTGTTAAATGATTCTCTCAATATACTTTCCACTGTGATCCTATAATATGTAGCCCCTCTCTGTGGCCCACATGTTTTAAACTGCGATAGACTTGGTCTTATATTTCATAGCAAATAAGACCTTTCAAGTGCAATAACTTAACAATAATTGTATATATTTGATTATCCTACCTCATGAAAGAAGCTTGATCTCTGATTGGTTCACGTGACCCTGAATAAATACTGATATCACCCTCTTGAGCGGGGTAATAAATCATATATACCCCGGCACATAAAATGCATGAAAAAATCGTGCAGATTGATCGTCTTGAAATGTACAATGTATTTTACCTCGAACACATGGGCTATGCTTGATTCGTCTTAGAGGCGTATACGCCTGTCACATGTCCGGCGTAATCCGTGTATCGGCATATGCACAGGAAGTAATGTACATACCGCAAAGTAGCTTCATTAAACACCTTAATCATGTCAGACGAATATCGATTTTAACATTTTTTCGAAATGTCAATAAAACATCAACTTTCGTTTAATGCACTGTATTTAATACATATTTTAAAAAAAATTTTATTCATAATAATATTATCATCAAAAGTATTCATGTCACAAAAATTAGTTGTGGAATGTCACACGGAAGATAGTTGTCAGCCATGATACGCCGGGTTCGCACGTCTTTTAAACCGGCGCATTGTGCACCGCCTAATGCGCACACATAGTACCAATAAAGTGCTTTGCACGTTTCGTCACTTCCTGCGGCGTACGCCTGATAGAGCGCCGGGTTACCAATCAAGCAGGGCCATGATCAAGCTGGTTACTTTTGATTTACCGATATGTAGCTTTGAACAAACTATGGTAAAATGACTTACGCAGTTTTTACTTTTTTTTATATATTATATGAGGTTTTTTTAAACATTCGGTAAGATAAATTGGTTATACCATTCAGAGGCGGGGTGCATGGTGAGATATTCGCCTCTCGCTAGGTGTTATGCAACTCGCCTTCGGCTCGTCGCATAACACCAAGCTCGAGGCAGATATCTCCCCATGTACCCCCGCCTCTGAATGGTATACTTGTAATATCACTCTTGTCAGTGGCATAGTTCGTTTCTTTAAACCGAGATTGATTGAAACGTTTATCTATTCTCTTCTGTGATATAAAGTTGATATTTTTATAACAAATCGGGGCAAGTGCAACCTACAACATTGTACGTACATACGGTTTTATAGGCCAATCTGTAGAATCGTACTTTAAACTGTGATAGGATTTGTCTTTCAATTTCAATGAATTCACATTTGAATTTAAATTGTTTATATTGGTATATCACTCTTGCAAGTGACGTACTTATAGTCCGTTTCATTGAATTCATATTTGCTAATCATAATCTCGTGATATATTTTGCAATTGTAACATATATCTAACCCGTCAGCGTAAGTGCAGTACAACAACAAACACTTAATTCTTAATAGTTAATATCTTCATCCTTCTGATATATATATAGTCCGTTTCAGTGAATATAGTGTGGCAAAAACGAGTTTCGTCACTATTAATGGTTACGACATTTGTCTAGTTTCATGTGCGGCTCGATGTTTTATCGCTACTTACTTTAGTAATAGTGTCTTATATATCCCTTGTTCCGTTAGTGAGTATTTGAATCTATCCTAGGTCGTCAGTCAGTACACTTGTGTTGTGGTAGCCATGTTTTAGCACAATCTGTAGCTGTTTACTAGGAGCGCTCGTATTGGTTGGGAGGCTGGGTTGCTGGCCAATTGCTGTCCTCCTTTCTTTGGTGATCCGGGTACTTACTACGGAGGGGTATTTAAGCGCTGTAGCGTGGGTTATTCGTCAGTTATTCGTCTAAGCGCGGCTAAGTTTTGTTCTCAAAGCTGTACGTTCTGTTTACAGAGCGGCCCTAATTTCAAAATGAATTTAGATAATAAAGCTTTTTGTTAGATATATATAGTTAAGGTTAGACGGGAGGGGTAGATCCATTTTTTAGTCGGCGGGGTGTGTCTATTTCTCTGGTATTTGTTTAGAGAAAGATTAGGGATAGGAAAGAAATAGGGATAAGTATACTTTTCAGTTCGTAAATGTGATATTTTCTTACAGTTCAGAGTAGTTGAGTGAGTATTAGTGGCTTCATTTGTATAGTGTTTGCCGCTAGTTGTAAAGTTTGTGATATAGTTCAAGCAAAGTTACATACTTTGCTGTCGTTCAGTCCGAGTTCGTATCCAGTGGCTTCGTTTGTACAACGTTTACCGCTATCTGAGTTTGTGATTTAGATCAAGTAAAGTTAATCTTTGCTGCCGTATCTAGGTCAATTCTAGTCTGTATTAGTGGTTTCTTTTGCATAATGTTTGCCGCTATTTTTCTGAGTTTGTGATTTCGATCAAGTAAAGTTGTACTTTGCTGCCATACAGTCCGAGTTCGTATTTAGTTGTTTCATTTGCATAATGTTTGCCGCTATGTTTCTGAGTTTGTAAATAAGTTCAAGTAAAGTTATACACTTTGCTTTGATTCAGTTTAATTCCATTTTGTATTAGTGGCTTCGTTTGCATAGTATTTGCCGCTATTTGTCAGAAGTTGTTGACCTAGTTCAAGTAAAGTTACACTTTGTTGAAGTCTCGAGGTCAGAAATAATTGACGGAGGTTACATTTGTTTACTGCTGAAGTGTCATTCTGAAGTCGGAACCATTGCTGTGACCCCAGGTTGCGACCTACCATGTGGAAGACTGGAACCTCGACCGTGACGTGAATCTGCCATCTTTTGGAGTTGTTAAATCGTTTTCTTTCGTTACTTTTTGAATAAACATTATAATTTAAACTTTTCTTGTTTGTCATTCATCCTGCTTTATCTAAGAAACAACTGGGAGTAATGGAATGAGTTTGGAGGTCAAGGCCAATTAACAACTTAAAAATCACACAACGCAAAGTCACCTGACCTCCAAACTCGAACTATTATAGATTTGGTGCCGTGACCCGGATAAAGCATGTTGGTGAATGATAAACTTTTCTCTCGGTAATTCATGTAGTAATTTATTTTTGGTAATGTTTTGTTTTGTACTGAAATAAAGTGATCTTGTTGACATTTGTATTCAAGTAGTTTTGTTTCTAGTTCTATCATGGCCTATTGTGAGTTGTTTTCCGTTAGCCCTACTTCTAGGAATTATGAAACTTTGTCTGGTAATGAGGATAGCACGAGGTCACTGTATTCCACCTCCCGCCAGGGCTGGTCGGAACAGGAAGTGACGCCCACTTCCACCACACAGCGACAGGTCACCAATCCTTTTTGTTCTTCCTATGTGGCACATGATGGTCAGGGAAGTTTGAATGATGGGTTTCTGAAACAAGAAGAGTGTTCTCGACTCGGTTCCTCAGGGAAAGTTCGTTTAGATACCCCTTGGCCTGATAGGAGGAGTATGGTCAGGTTTACAAAGTCACTGGCTAACGAGAATAAAGCAGAGAATACTCAATATCTGTCTTTACCGAATTCAGGGAAGCCTAGGCACTGGATGTTTCGAGTAGAGTCGTCTGTTAGTGGTAGTGAAAGTGATAGTGAGGTGGCCAGTGATGTTCCATTGCTCAGGAGAAGGCATCAGAAAACTAGGGTTTCCCACAGGGAGATGCATCCTGATACGTTCGACATGGCAGGATTATATTGTTCATTTCGAACAGGTGGCTTCGTGGAATAAGTGGTCGGATTCAGAGAAGGCACAGCAGTTGACCATGTGTCTTAGGGGACCATCGCAGAGGTTGTCGGATTACCATGCAGTTCGTTCTGTACTTACTCAGAGGTTCAATCCAAGAGAACGTTCGGTTGCCTACAGATGTGAATTCAGGAATAGGAGGCAGGCTAAGGACGAGACAGCTTCAGATTACGGGTACCATTTGCGTAGGTTAGCTCATTTAGCTTATTCGGCTTTACCCAATGAGGCTTTGGAGTTACAGGTTATCGATCAATTTGTGGCAGGGTTGGCGAGTTTTGAAATGAAGAAGAAGGTTACTTTTGGTCATCCAATATTCTGATCCGGCGCAAGATGTTAGATATTCCAGAAGGGAAGGTTAAACTCTTTAAGCTCACAAGTGTTACTTGTTCTAGAATTAGGCTTATGGAGAGGCTCAGGTACCTGCCCAGTCGGAGGCATTTCTGGAATGTAGAGCGGATAGGACAATAGCTAGTACATGTGGGCTAGTGGAACCTAATTTGACTTGGAGGAGGCAAGGGTTGTTGGTTGCCAGAACGTTAGTTGACCCAAAGTCTGACACTATGGTAGTCTCTGTCCTTAACATTAGTGATAAGGGGATCAACTTATCGTCGGATTCAGTACTTGGTACAGTTAGTGCTGTGGACAATTTCGTGGTAGAGGAGGACACTTGTCGAGAACATCGAGCAACCGTCAAATTACCACCTCATTTGCAGAATTGATGAGAGCTCAAATGAACTTACTTTAGATCAGAGACAGGCTGTGGCAAATTTGGTGAGTGACTTTAGTGATGTGTTTGTAGGAGAGGATGGTGTTATTGGTCAGACTAACGTTACTACTCACAGTATAGATACCGGGGGTTCCCCACCAATAAAGTTACCATGCCGGAGAGTTCCTCTTGCTAGGAAAAAAGTGGTTGAGGAAGAAGTGGACAAAATGCTCAGTCAGGGATTTGTAGAACCTAGCAACAGTACATGGTCTGCTCCAGTATGTTTGGTAGAGAAAAAGGATGGCAGTGTTAGGTTCTGTGTGAACTTTCGCCGCTTGAATGCTGTCACTATTAAGGATGCCTACCACCTTCCAAGGATAGACAAGATGTTAGAAACGTTAGGCGGGGCAAGATGGTTTTCTACACTCGACCTGGCTAGTGGTTATTGGCAGGTGAAGATGAACCCTACTGATAAGTATAAAACTGCCTTCACTACACACATTGGGCTGTACCACTTCAACGTTATGCCGTTTGGGTTGACGAATGCTCTCGCAACGTTTGAGCGCCTGATGGATAAGGTGTAAGGGCCATTACGGTGGAAGAAGTGTTTATGCTATCTTGATGACGTGATTATTTTTGGTCATGATTTTTCCACTGCTCTATTCAACCTGAGGCTAGTGTTCACTCAACTCCGTAAAGCTTAGTTAAAACTTAAGCCGAAGAAGTGTTCATTGTTCCAAACTGAAGTAGCATATTTGGGTCATGTTGTGTCCAAGGAGGGGGTAGCTTGTGATCCTAGCAAGACTGGGGCCGTTGATACATGGCCACGTCCGTAGCTTCCTTGGGCTAGTTGTGTATTATCGGCATTTCATCAAAAACTTTTCAGAAGTAGCATTTCCTCTCATAAAGTTGACAAGGAAGAAAGTTTCGTTTCAATGGGGTATTGAGTGTGAACAGGCATTTTTGGCTTTGAAGAAGTGTTTACTTAGCTCCCCAATTCTTCCCTTCCCTGATGATGGTGGTACATACGTTCTGGATACGGATGCTAGTGCAAACGGAATTGGTGCTGTGCTCTCGAAGATTCAGAACGAGCAGGAGGTAGTATGGAGCGTATGGCAGTTAAGCACTTAACAGTAGGGAGGTCGGATGACGTCACAGAAAGTGTTGCCAGTGAAGCAAGAAAGGATATTTCATGCTTTTTGAGAATTCTTAATAAAAGAAACAAATATCCCCAAGCCCTTAAAACTACATATATCATTAACCTAAACCATTTAGCGCACCATGCAAATAAAAAAAAATACAACCAGCCCTAATTATAATTGCGAGACGATCTTGATGTTGACTCCTCCGCTGCTCACCTGCGACTGACACTTGTAGCGGCCGCCCTATTTATAGGCCGATTAAACATCATGTGACTACTAAGTAAATATGCACGTGTACCACTAATTGTTTTCCGGAAATAAAATCACCTAAATTCAAGTTATGATCATACCATTGTTACTTGCATCCTTTCGTAATTAATAACACTTACGTTACGAAAACATTTGGGATTATTTACATGACATTTCTGTGAAAAATATTATGTCCTGATTCTTGAAGGGAAAGGGTACACACTATTTTTATAATAAAATAACCATCTTTTAAATCCAACTGTTATAATTTTTTATCAAGAGGTACACTAACATCACATTTTTATCCCAACCATCGGGGAGCGGGGAGAGATTCACTGCAGACGACATATTCGCCTGTCACAGTTGCTGTCCTCAGTCGAACACGTGAGTTAATATGGTTCAGTTGGATGAAGTGTTATCTGTGATTTAGAATGTGCTACTAATGTTGTACATGGTAATTGCAATTAATGGAGGCAAGGATGTAGTTAAATTTCCATTTTGTTAGAATATTAAGTAATGCACATACTTGATATTGTTGGTACAGGGATGCAAAACTAACCTATATTTTATTCAATACAAATTGTTTTTGTATGTTTTTTATGTTTCACTCAAACATGCGTGCAACACATTCAAGAGGGTAAATAGGAATTAAAGCATTAGAAGAACACTTTAACAATAATGCAATATGTTCATAACAGGTGATACCAAGTGACAAGTGGCATAATTAATGGTATTTCTACCAGAATTTATCTTATTTAAGATATATTTGACTGGTAAAGTTGTTATGTAGGTATTACTGAGTAATGTTCATATGGTGCCATCAATACTTATATGATGATTAAGGATACTAGTAGGAGGGCATTATAATACAAAATAAGTAACTTGCAATAGTATTCTTACAGGAACGTGTTACCCAGAAGAGGTGTGAAATAGTTTTTTGGTTTGGAAACAAAGAAATGTGTTTAAAAGATGGAAATATAATGGTTTTTTTATGCTTCTTTTTACAGACGTGAGGAGTTGTCTCCCTTCCCACTAATTGACACTGGCTTTGACTGACTCAGTTGACCTGTAGCTGGTTAGTGGCCGGGCCCAGCCAATAAGAAGTTGTGTTATTTCTTTGCTTACATCCTAATCTTTCATTTGATTATATTTGTAACCATACATCTCCACTGTTTCAAATTCACCTGACATGGCTATTAACAGGGCTCAGCAAAATTATTGTACGACCAGGCGTGAGTTATTGGCAGTTGTATATTTCCTGAGACACTTTCGGCATTATCTGTATGGACGGAAAGTTTTGCTTCGTACTGACCATGCCCCACTTATTTGGCTTAGGAACTTTAAAGATCCGGAGGGTATGTTGGCCAGGTAGTTGAGTGTTGTCGAAACGGATGATTTCGAGATTCGTTATCGCCCAGTTACGAAGCATCGCAACGTGGATAGTATGTCCAGAAAGATACTTAGGAAATGTGGCAATGAGAATTGCAAGGAATGTGCCCCTTCAGTGGTTGTGCCCCTTGAGGACGTTAGGGACCAAGAAAGCTCTATACAGTTTTCTACCCCTTCTGCTGTTTCTTCGTAGTCTGTAGGTGTAGGTCAGGAGGTGTCGGGAGGATCTGTTCACCAGGAAGAGGACCGTCTTCCAAATTGGCTTGATGTGTGGACAAATCAGGAGTTGATAGACTTACAACGCAAAGATAGGCATATTGGTCCGATATTTGAGAAACTGTTAGAATCGGCAGTCAAACAAGGGAAAGTAGAAATTGTCAATTTGAGTTCAGAGTCAAAAAGTTTGTGGGGACAGTGGGACCTTGTTTCTGCAGAATGGCCTACTTTATCGTAAATACAAGACAGAGAAGGGCGTTTTGAACCAGTTATATATAGTAGCCCCAAATGTAATCAGGGATACGGTCTTTCAGTATTTACACAAACAACGGACAGCTTGGCATTTTGGAAGGGAAAGGACTTATTATTCTATTCGTCAACGGTTGTATTGGCCAGGCATGTCAGACTCTGTCAAACGATGGTGTCAATCGTGCGAGTTGTGTGCTAGATGTAAGACGGGACCAGGTCAAGGGAAGGCACCCTTGCGCCAGTTCATGGTTAGAGCTTTACTAGAGTGTGTGGCTATTAATATAGTTGGGCCACTACCCGTTTCCAGGAATGGTAATGAGTACATCACTGTAGTGGGTGATTATTACACTAAGTGGAAGGAGGCCTTTGCCTTAAAGGATCATACTGCTCTCACTGTTGCTGACAAGGTAGTCACAGAGGTTTTCTGCCGTTTCGGGTGTCCTCAGCAGATCCATACTGACCAGGGCAGGGAGTTCGAGTCAGAGTTGTTCAAGGAAGTTTGTAAACTGTTAGGGGTTCACAAAACACGTACGACTCCATATCACCCTCAGTCCGATGGATTAGTGGAGCGGTTTAATCGTACATTACGTCAGATGTTGTCTGTTTTCGTAGATCAGCAGAAACTTGATTGGGATGATCAGTTGCCTTTCCTCATGATGGCGTATCGGTCAGGGACGCATTAGAGTACTAAGTGTTCACCTAATCTGTTGATGTTAGGAAGAGAGATCCATTGTCCGTTGGATGTTATGGTGTGTAGTCCCCAAAATTCAAGTTCTCAACAGTGTGCTGTAGAATATGTGAATTGGCTTCAGCAATCGATGCAGGAAAGTTTCGAGTTTGCGAATCAGCATTTAGCGTCAGCTGCCCAGTCCCAAAAACGTAAATATGACACAAAACTCAAAGTTAGGGAGTTTGAAGTTGTAAATTGGGTTTGGTGGTGGTACCCACCAGTGGCGGGTAAGAAATTAGGCCTAGGTTGGACAGGTCCATTCCTATAATGCTGAGGAATATATGGATGACAACTCCTTTGTTCATTGTATGCGACTTTTCGACACAGATCTGTGTCCAAACGTCGCATACAATGAACAAAGGAGTTGTCATCCATATATTCCTCAGCATTATTGTCAATCCAACTTCTAAAATGCCTCTCAAAGAGGTCCATTCCTGGTTGTTGAGAGACTCACTTCTTTGGTGTATCGGATTCGGCGAGCAGCAGGATCTAGGATAATCAGTGTACATGTAGATCAACTCAAACCTTACGAGGGTGAGCATGCTCCAAAGAATTGGCTACTGTCGGAAGAGTTGTCAGATTCAGATGAGGTTGTGTCACAGGGAGCTTCTGGGGCTGTCCTGGATGTGGATGACCTACTTTTGGACGCATCTTGAAATGAGGAAAGTCGATAATCCAACCAGTCGATATGGTCGCACTATACGTCCCAGGCAGACTTATTCTCCTTAGGTGAATTAGATTAGTTAGGAAAGCTGTTTGTCCAGACTAAATTGTATATACTTTTTTTTTTTTAAATGATTCACAAGTTCGAGGAGGTGGAGGTTTTAACGCAGTAGTGGTAGTTCAAGGGGATTCTAGGTTGCCGGCTCGGAAGTACGTAAGGTATTGTTAATTAGAGTTACACCGGTCATTAATTTTATTTGCAGAATGGATTTTAAAGTCGATATCGACAAACTTGCAGAGTTTCAGGAAATTTATGCTAGGGAACCCTGGCTGACACGGGGGATGGCCTGTCAAGTTCCGTCCTGCGACGAGACTATGTACCATTCCTTCCGTAGTTACATGGCCCACTGGTATCGGTACCATCGGAGGGAAGTCCCTATTACTATTTCTACTTGTGGTTCAACCTCTAAAACTAGACGACGAAGCAACCAGCATGTTCGTCAACATCGTCCGCCTGGGCATGCGGTTGTAGACAGGAGGAGGAACAGGGACTTCCGGGACCCTTCCGATGTTCTTCCTCCTCGTCCACCTCAAGAGGGACTCACACTGGAACGAGTGGCCGCCAGAGAACTTGCCCAAGAAGCCAGGCGACGACTTCCGTCTTGCCGTTGTAGTAGAGAAGAAGAGAATAGGGAGGAGATTGAATGGTTGGAGGGCCCTGATCTGGAAAAAAAGACTTTGTTATTCCTCATATTTTCTAATGTTAAATCTTGATTTTTCCTTGTTAATATTTAATTCTATTAAAGCTAGAGGACTTGCATCATGTTGAGTGCTCATTATTTTAAGATAAAGTTAGAATAACTTTAATCTTCAGGGGGGGAGGAGTGTGGTAAAAACGAGTTTCTTCACTATTAATGGTTACGACATTTGTTTCATGTGCGGCTCGATGTTTTATTACTACTTACTTTAGTTATAGTGTGTTATATATCCCTAGTTCCGTTAGTGAGTATTTGAATCTATCCTAGGTCGTCAGTCAGTACACTTGTGTTGTGGTAGCCATGTTTTAGCACCATCCGTAGCTGTTTACTAGGAGGGCTCGGATTGGTTGGGAGGCTGGGTTGCTGGCCAATCACTGTCCTCCTTTCTTTGGCGATCCGGGTACTCACTACGGAGGGGTATTTAAGCCCTGTAGCGTGTGTTTCGTCAGACTGACGAATAACGATGTTGTTGGAAGACGTTAAACCCCAATCCAACAACAAGTTTTGTTCTCAGTGCTGTACGTTCTGTTTACAGAGCGGCCCTAATTTCAAAATGAATTTAGATAATAAAGCTTTTAGTTCGATATATATAGTTTAGGTTAGACGGGAGGGGTAGATCCATTTCTTAGCCGGCGGGTTAGGTCTATTTCTCTTGTATTTGTTTAGAGAAAGATTAGTGATAGGAAAAAAAGGGGGATAAGTATACTTTTCAGTTTGGAAATCTGGTATTTTCTTACAGTTCAGAGTAGTTAAGTGAGTATTCGTGGCTTCATTTGTATAGTGTTTGCCGCTAGTTGTAAATTTTGTGATATAGTTCAAGCAAAGTAACATACTTTGCTGTCGTTCAGTCCGAGTTCGTATCCAGTGGCTTCGTTTGTATAACGTTTACCGCTATCTGAGTTTGTGATTTAGATCAAGTAAAGTTAAACTTTGCTGCCGTGTCTAGGTCGATTCTAGTCTGTATTAGTGGTTTCTTTTGCATAATGTTTGCCGCTATTTGTCTGAGTTTGTGATTTTGCTGCCATACAGTCCGAGTTCGTATTTAGTGGTTTCATTTGCATAATGTTTGCTGCTATGTTTCTGAGTTTGTAAATAAGTTCAAGTAAAGTTACACTTTGCTGTAGTCTCGAGGTCAGATGTAATTGACGGAGGTTACATTTGTTTACTGCTGAAGTGTTATTCTGAAATCTGCCATCTTTTGGAGTTGTTAAATCGTTTTCTTTTGTTACATTTTGAAAAAACATTATAATTTAACTTTTCTTGTTTGTCCTTCATCCTGCATTATCTAAGAAACAACTTGGAGTAATGGAATGAGTTTGGAGGTCAAGGCCACTTATCAACTTAAAAATAGAGCCATTGGCTCTGTAGCTCATCAGGCTTCATCACCAATAATGCTGTAGAGTGTAGCCAATGTGATTCCCCCTTTGTAGAGGCCACAGGGTCACCAATCATAAAATTAAGTATATATGCGACACGTTTTAGTTTTCTAGGCCTTATACTTCAGGAGAAGAAGATGAAAATAGATTTGAAGGACGTTCCTGTTACCTTTATTAGGGACAACAGGGTCATTAAACTACAAGGCATAATCCTCACTAGTCAAGGAGTCTGTGCACAAAGTTTCAGCTTTCGAGGCCTTATGCTTTTGGAGAAGAAGGTGAAAATAGGTTTTAAGGGTGTGGCCCCTGTGGCCCTTTTTATGGGTCACAGGGCCACCAAAGCTACAATTTATAATCCTCACTAGTCAAGGAGTCTGTACACATAGTTTCAGCTTTCTAGGCCTCATGGTTCTGGGGAGGAAGATGAAAATAGGTTTTTAGGGCGTGGCCCCTGTGGCCCTTTTTAGGGGTTACAGGGCCACCAAAGCTACAATTTATAATCCTCACTAGCCAAGGAGTCTGTACCTAAAGTTTCAGCATTCTAGGCCTCATGGTTCTGGAGAAGAAGATGAAAATAGGTTTTTAGGGCGTGGCCCCTGTAGCCCTTATTAGGGATCACAGGGCCACCAAAGCTACAATTTATAATCCTCACTAGCCAAGGAGTCAGTACACAAAGTTTCAGCATTCTAGGCCTTATGGTTCTGGAGAAGAAGTCGAAATTCCACAAAGTTTACGGATGGACGGACGGACGGACGCCGGACAACATGCCATGCCATTAGCCCATCGGGCCTTACAGGCCAGATGAGCTAAAAATCACACAACGCAAAGTCACCTGACCTCCAAACGTTCTTTCTTTCATATCCTAATATCTTTGCTCTGTTATCATTCATCATTTTGAATGCACTTCTTTTCAAGGTCCGTCAGCAGACATTGCAAAAGCCATAAGAGCTGGTTAATTTAAAACCATTATTGAAGCTATTGGGGAATTAATATCTAAAGATGTGTGCGCGGATTCAGTCAATGTTTCTCAACAATACACAGATCCCACACTTCCTCAGCAATATGATGGCCCTCAATGGCTACAGCATGTGAATCCAATATTGCACTTTTATCACATCCATGTCTAAATCCAATTATAGTAACGCCATAGTCATAGCCACTGCGCAAATATACTACTGTCTTAATAAAAACATAATTCTTCCTCTATCCTTTGTCTATAATCTCATGACATATTATCTTACTGGAAGCAAAACGGCTTGCAACAAAAAGCAAAACATAGGCCTTCTCCTAAGAGCAGTCAATCCTTGCAAGTACAGATCAATGTGATCTTGTCACATGTTTCGACAATAGCCAAGTTCTGGTCCGTAATTGGCGTGTACACTACGATGCCAAGGCCATGGTCAGTGTCATTACTACACTTTTGCACATTTTCCCACAAGACCATTCATTACGGATTTAGGAAGAGTTAACAGTCTCCAAGTGGCTGAGATTCAATGTGCAACATCTCACTCTATCATTGCCATCGTGTCTCAACTGTGACCTGTCCTTGATTCGACATTACATGGCGCAGGTTATCAGTCACCTCATCTGTGATGAATGAGCAAAAGTGTTCGTCTTCCTGCATAAGGGATGACTTTGACCTTTGACCTACCCAAACTTATTGAGGCCCAGGCAGTGGGAACGGAGGCATCGTACAGGGCAGTGTTCGATGAGTCCTCCACAAAGATCAGGATTTTAAGAAGTGACAGCATAGCGCATAGATACTCTCCTGTGGAAGGTTGGAGTCTTATTTTCCCTGATCTGGTTGTGGGCGAGCAAATTTTGTTAAAACCCATGTTCCTATGCTGCCATGAAGATGATTCTACACAGAATCCTTCGGGATTCCAAGGTTGGTGTATCTCGTCTTGGACAGTAGTTGGTTGTGACGGGTTGCCATGCAAGGGTTATTGCTACAACATACATGTTTCCCCTGTGTGAGCGAAATGACATCTTTGGCTCCGACAACTAGAAAGATCATCTGTTTACAGAACATAATCAGACACTTCCAGATCCTTACAATTACCTGACATTTGGGACTGTTCTGCTTGTACCCGGCCCTGGTCGGAGATCAACATGATCACGGCCTCATTTAAACTGCTCTGGCATGTAGTTTTGCAAGACCTGGCTGGTTAGCTGGGGGAAGCCAATGATGTCACAAAGAAGACCAACAGGTGATCTGTGTGGACTTCTCGATGACACCATTGGTCGCCTCCACGATGCAGGGTCAGCAGATCTAGCGGACTCCCTCCGACGGGAGTACATGAAGGACGTCATGATCAGGACTGGGACCGAGGCCATGTTGCGGACATTTCTGCGGCGGGTTACCGACACCCTGACAGAGGTGATGGAGGCTACAGAGTCAAGGGAATGTGGTGAGTAATCTTTAAATTTGATACAAACTTTTACATTTATTAAACATGATAACAATAACTTATTTTCTCCCATGTCATTGTGATAAAGGAAGAAAACAATACACTATCATGCTTCTTGAACATAGTGTGCTTCACACAACTCGACAGGGCTTTAGAATTCTCTAAATAATCCGTTTTGATTTTCCTAATGTGTTTTTTTGGTTTACAGTTTTCTTCTCTTTTTTTGTTGAAATTTGGTTGAATTTCCCGAACTTGAAATTTTTCGCATTCTACGAATAAAATTATGATGATTATTAAAGTTTGCATTTGCATTAATTTCTTTACTCATGTTTGATATTTTGTTTACAGATGAAGGCGATGAATGAAGGGCTACGACATCCGTGCTCTTTGTCAAACCAAGTAATTATAAATAACTTAATTGTAAAAAGGAACTTTTAAAATGTATTTTCATTTCTGTGATATTATTGTACATATCAAATCAAAGGTTGTTTTTTTAAATAAAATGCAGTTAATGGTTGCATTTATTTTTAATGTGTATATATATATGTACAGCAAACGGGTGATATGTTTAAGTCTTTCATGGTTTCCAAACAACTATTGATATGATTACATAAATACTAAAATCATAAATATTCATTGAATGTGTATGTGGGAATATTTAAGCGTAAAATGTAAGGCAAAAATGTTTTGTACAGCATTTACGAAATTAATCATAATGTCTTTCATGAGCAAGGGCATCCCATCGTGACGTGGACTAGACGATCAATACGAGTCTTATAAATTACTTATGTATTTTACTTAATATACTTTAAAATACCATACGAAATTGTAAAAATGCGTTGAACCATGTTCACTTTTCCAACCAAAGTGCCTCATCACGATTTTAGATGCTACCGAATAATCGGTAAAATTATCTATAGGTTCTGGGACCTTCGTGTCAAGATATAGATTGAGCAGCACTAAGAAATAACAACAATAGCGCGTGGGTCATACTTTGCACGTGCACTACATGATGAAAACGACATTGGATTTTCGGAGAAGGCGACATTGCATGATTGTGTGCAATTGAAGGTGAGGACGTAGGCAGCATTTCTCTACAAACATGAATGATGCGAATAATTGAAAGGTGATTACTTTCCTCTTTGGAAGAGTTTCTACCGAAAAGAGTCCAATCTTGAAGTGAATAAGAGATACGATATGACACAAACTCCCGTTACATATTTTGTTAGACAAGTTTGACCGAAATTCATTCAATTTTTCTGTTGAACAACCCATCAACTGTTATGGTTAGATGGGACCAAGAAATCAAACTCACTTACGAGTGCCGCCGCACTCGTATTACAAGCTATAACTTTTTTCCACTAAGCTTTCCAGAACTCTTATTCATAACTTTTTACTCATACCTCGGGGGAACCATTTTGACATGTTCACTTTCAAGGTCAAAGGTCAAGGTAACGAGCTATGTAATCCCAGCAAGGTCATGACTATGGATGGTTTAGCGAAAATGCTTAATATTAACAATGAACACTTTCAATCAATACATGATTGTTATACTCAATAAAAAGTGTTTAATGATTGTGTGACCTTGAAGGTCAAAGCTCAAGGTCATTAGATATGAGTTATTGCAATTCCTTGTAAACACGAAGTTTAGATTTTGTAATATTATCTTTTGAGAAGAACAAAATTTTCAAAAACTTTTGGGTACGAACTGTCGAAGGTCAAGGTCATCGCAAGGTCAACATATATGGAGAAAATTGATTAAATTAACTTTTAACACCTTATTTCATTACATTAATGTTATACTCAATGAAATGTGTTCGATGATTGTGTAACCTTGAGTGCCAAAGGTCAAGGTCATGAGAAAATGCCCAATTTGGTGAGGCCTGTAAAAGGAGGAACGGGGTAAGGCGAAAAGTTTCGTGGCTGCTCTGCTTTTGCGGTGTCCCGTAAACGCTAATCTAGTTTATCCAAAAGTCCATCATATTTCCGCGGCTCGTCGTAAAACCAACTATGTCGTGGACTAGACGACCAATACGAGAATTTTATATCATCCATATCAAGTAAATTCCCAAGCTCCAATCATACATGAATGATTGTATACGGTAGACGACTTGGTCTTCAGCTAAGTGATCGCCTCTGTCCATTCTGCATTGTGCCTTATGTTGAAAATTAAATTCATTTTTCTAATGTCCATTCTACAATGAACTAAGAAAAAGTACAAACCATAAATATTATCATAATTTTCCATCAGTCATTTTATTTGTTAACATCAAAACATATTGTCAACATCTATAATCTTGGGAAATATCTGTATCAAGCTTTGAAGAAACGTAATGCATTTCTAGGTCTTTAACATCCCTATATCCTTTGTATATCTTGGTATGTTACAGTTGCACAATTTTAAACTTTTATTGGCGCTTCAAATGTGAACATTGTATACTATGTATATTGGGCTTTGCTGAAACCTCTCTCTTACTAGGATCGATTCAGTGCCAAGCTATCTTTTATTTTTGTCTATGAATCTCCATGGTCTGTACTTTCCAATATCAGAATTCGTCTAAGCAGAAAATTTTTCATCTAATCCTTTTTCAAATTTTACACGACTTTTAACGTGTCTGGAGAGACGAAATGCTAACCTTACTGTAATTGTACTTTTCTGAAATAAGACTCCGACCATTGCATTCACTCGTTCTTTTAGATTCTTTTTCGTCTTATTTTGGTAAAGCAGTCTTTGACGAAAACGTGAAAGGGCCATTTGGGACGGTTTACCCCTCATTTCAATCTATGAAAATATACAACTAAACAAAATATTTTGAATTCAAAATAGTTTATTAATAGCAAAAAAGTTGACGTATTTTCAATGAATAAAAAATCAGGAACTATGTTCCACTCATTTACAATCGTACTTCATCTAGACAAAGAGCTAGAACAATCCATACCCATTTTATGAACATATACACTGTGTGTGTGGATTTGACACCGCAATCACACAATAAATAAACAAATACAGCTTGTCGTTTCACTTGTCGCAACTATAGTTCACATGTAAAACCACTAAGGAACTAACTAAGTCAAACACATAATTTCATACAACCTTTGTTTTGGGCTACTTTTAACATGATTTGCTGGAAGCCTATGGTAATTTTGTTTTATTAAAATAGAATTTAAGTAAAGCCATTGGCTCTGTAGCTCATCATGCTTTACATTTGATTTTGCTTTAGGGTGTGGCCAATGTGGTCCCCCTTAGTAGAGACCACAGGGTCACAAAATTTACAATCAAGAAGATGAAATAGGTTTTTAGGGTGTAGCCCCTGTGGTCCCTAATAAGGGCCACAAAAGCTACAATTTATAATCCTCGCTAGTCAAGGAGTCAGTACACAAAGTTTCAGCTTTCTATGGTTCCTTATGGTTCTTAAGAAGAAGTCGAAATTCCTCAAAGTTAACGGACGGATGGACAGACAGACTTCTTTGGTTCATAAGTCACACAGCAAGAGAAATAATAAGATACAGTAACATACACTGGTGATCAATAGAAACTTCCTTATATAAAGTGTTCGGGTTTAACAAAAACTCGCTTGAAAAGGAAGGGCGGAGTGTTTCTGGAAAATACTGATATACACGAGTTGGTGAGACTGTGCCTTAACTCAATCAGTATTATTCATTTACTTCTCTGTATTTCTTTAACGAAATCCAATAGGTTTGATTCAGCGATTTCGCAAAAACATCACAATTTCATGTTAGCACGGTTTCCCCAAGTCTGGAGATGACTCAAATATCATATCACAGATTTTCAATTATTAATAGCTGACTAATACCGCGCCATACTCATGGCAAGCACGCTCAAAGCGCCATGAGTATTATTACCCTGGCGGTATAGTGTGTCCAGTGCCGCCGATTGACAAACACTCAAGGTCCGTACTTTCCTTCTGTTCAGCCAACAACCTCACAGCTTGGTGAACTGAGTGCAATGTGAATGAAGTGCCTTGGTCAAGGACACAACACAGTGTATGGCCCAGATCACACTTGTTTGGTGTCTCCATCGGGGTTCGAACCGGGGTCGTTGACGTGAGAGGCAAACATGTTAACCACTGGGCTAATGATCTTTTACTTTAGCTTTAACTGAAGAACTGATCCGAAAACAACAACAACAACTTAAAGAAAGATATATTCAAATACCTGACGTGACTTTCATCAACATGTTTATAAATAAAGATAAACATGGTGACATGATTTATTTAAAGAATTATGGTTTTGATGAAAAAGATGAGTTGCGTAACAAAAACACGCAAAAATAGTTATTTGCTTTTTGGCAATCCTTTTGTAAATGAAATTTCGACTTTAACTTACATTGGTGATGGCGTATGAATTATGACAAACAAACATTGATAGAAAAATTAATTTAATGGATCGATGGAAAAATGAATGTAATGTATTGATTGATTTAATGGATGAAATGGCTATGATAAAAATAAAAATAAAATTGTTAATGAAATATAAATTGTGTTAAAATAACTTTGATGACAAAAGTAAGATCATGAACATAATCATTTTCATGAAAAGCGGCAAAGCGGGACTTCTCAATGCATTTGTATTTAGTATACGAAGCCTCTGTTCATTATACTCGCGAGAACCGACCAAATTATCGAATACAAGAAACCCGACCTAACCGACAACTCAAGCTTGTTGGAATCGACAAACTCAGACTAAATAAGTTAAGTGATAAACCTAATGAACTTTCACTTCAGCACACTTTAAGGCAATGGTGAACATCACACGAAATACATATCTACAAAAAATGTAATAGCAACGGTTAAATAACTATGAAGTGTTTCAGCGGAATTGTGAAAGTTGTGACCCGGAAATGGACAAACTGGTCACGGGGTTTAGGCAACTTCCGGTGTCACTGACATGTGGCGCATATTGGATAGGACAGTTAGGTTATTAGTTAGCATTAGACTGTTTGGTTAATTAGAAAAGTGATTTTTCTCTGAAATTCAGTGACTTTTCTTACATATCGTTTGGCCTTTGAAGAATATAAATCCAATTTTGGAAACGGATTCAAAACAGTTTGGACATTCATACCCTAATGACGAGGAGGACCTAAAAGTCTCCTGAACTGCAGAGAAGCCGTATGACCAATACCTCACCAAGCTTATGACTTACGTAGACAATTTCCAAAATTACGTCCGATTAATTGGCGTGTGTCATTTTCCGGTTTTCGATAATGATCACGAGTATAGACTTTCATATTGCCATTGTACAAACCGATTAACTCATATAAGTTCACCCCTATCTCATGACACGCGGACTTTCACAACTTTTCATTATTTATTAAAGGGGCAGTAGCACGTTTTTAGGGGGAATATAAGGTGATGTCAGGAAAATGAAAATTAATGGTTCCAATTGAAAGACAATGTATTTAAACTGAATGGAGCAGTAATAATTCAAATATATAAGTAAAGTTTAGCCATGCGATTCCTTTTCCATACACAAAATGAATTAAAGGTGTTCACACAAAATGGCCATCAATGGATTTTCTGTGAATCTCCATACTTTGTTCTCTGACTATAGATGATTGGCTTGGGTAATGAGATTTTGGACCTTTTCAAAATAGTACATTAAGCATTAACGTACGATTATCATTGAAAAAAAAAAAAAAAATCAATAAACGTGTTACTGTCCCTTTAAAGGCAATGATGTGATGATTGATGTTCTCTCATTGTTAAACAATAGTTACAAGCATATTCCCTTGTAGGTGTTCAAATGAGTAGATATATGAGCAAAAATAACATCGATCAGGGAGTGTCAAATGCGTCAATACTTCACAGGAATGTTTGGTTTAGCTGTAATGTTGTGATTGAGTTTTGGCCTGGTACAAAAAATAATGCTATTCTATGGAGATAAGTTCGGAAACCTTGTTACCCCAGAAAAGCATGACGTCACATGAAGTTTTGGTCACATGAAGTTTTGGTCATGAAGTTTTGGTCACATGAAGTTTTGTCGTCTTAGGTTTCAGGGGCCCCTCCCAATTTATTATCCCAAAGAAATAATTATCGCACCTGCATAGTAAATTTTTTTTATCATACCTGCATGCAGCCCAGAGCGATAAGAGCGACCATGAAGGTCCATCACAAATGTTTAGAGTCTCCAATTTGATTCGAACCAGGGCCTTTTGCGTGAAAAACACTACGCCCTTTCACTCCATGGCATATGTATGGACTATGTTTCAAGACGACCCTTTTGATCACAATATCTTTATAATGAACACAAAATTGACAATCATACTAAGTTCACATTAACATAATGCACTTCGTAACAAAAAGTTCTTTGAACTGGAAAATTAATATCATCAAAATGACAATTAGCGTTTTTATGGACATAGAACTTTCGAAAGCCGAAATCACTGATGTCTTTCAATACGCCAAGTTCGGATAAGAGAATGGTCTTATTTGTCGGTCGACCATGATATTCCACAAGGAGTTGCTTTACTTGACGGAGATGTCCTGAGAAAACCATTTCAGACAGGGACGGCCACTCAGCATATTCGACATCCATCTTCAAAACATCGATGACTCTCTGAAAGGTGAGCATACAATAAATCACTCGGAGATGATACGGTATAAGAGACTCAAAGTTAACAAAGAGTTTTTATATTGTCCGAGCGAGAGCAAAAGTTTCATTCTGAATTCAATCTTGTCTTTATTGTCGATTCTATTCCATCTAAATAGTAGAGTACACAGTGTCGGTTTGAAAACAGTAGTATATCTGTTCACGGTCACTTATAAAAACACATGAAATGTTGATCGAGCCTCTGTTCTTATTAAACCAAATCCGTTGCTTCCGACAGTTTCCCCTGGCGGAAAATATGTGCACCACAATCCATTTGACTTTTCTTGGCAAATGACAACGCTTCCCGCATGCAAAGGGTGGTTCATATCAGAATGCTTTTGCCATGATTCAATAGCCGAAATGATGATTTTAGAACAGCGTCGCTGATTGCACAATTACATTTGGTTGCCTCCAATCATACATCTTCAACTCTTTACCACAAACTCGGTGAATATGTATTGATAATCAAAAGTGGTTAGAAACTATTTCAAAACATTCCAAACTTCAATTGTATAAAAAATTTAAAATTGTTTTTGTCTATGAACAAAACTTGTCTATTGTTAATACACGGGTTTATAGAATTGCTTTAACAAAATTTAGATGTTCAAATCATGATTTAATGATAGAATCAGATAGAAAACTTGGACTCTCAAGAGATGAAAGACTTTGCCCTTTTTGTATTATTCCTTGCATTGAGTCTAATATCATTTTTGTATGATTTGTCCATTTTTTAATGATCTACGTTCTATTTTACCTTAATATTACACTGAAACTCCGTGTTATAACAAATTTATTCAGTTGTTATCCAATCTAAATAAATTTAGATCAACAGGTTTTATATTTGGTCCTACTGTTGAATTAAGATTGGCCCGTAAGGCGGGTCATCCCGCTGACCTCTGAAATCAGCCGCTCGGCCAATCAGAAAAGTTGCCCTAGCTCGCTGGAAGTTAAAAAAACTCAGCAGCTCATCTTTTGAAATGTATGATGTTCGGAGCTTTGTCATTCGGAGCGGAGCAGAGCGACCATTTCTATGAATAATCCGATTGCTTGGATGTATTAATAGAATCTATTTTTTTCATTTAAAATGATTTAGCGTATTTGCTAGTTGTCAATGACAAACGATGATTGCACGTCGCACAGATACTAACGTGGCGATTAATACACTAGAAAGTTAGAGCTTGATAAATGCCAATATTTACGAAAATACTCATGCAAGGGGAGGTAACTTCTTTTTTTGTCAAACTCGTTTGTACTAATTTCTTTCATTTACATCCAAATAATTAAAAATAGTGATTTTTTTGTCAATCATAAAACTAAACATATTTCATACACCCAAAATAAAACCAACCTACTGATATTTTTCTTATCAGTATCAAATGCAAGATTTATTTTTTACAATGCACACTGTTATTGAGAACAGGCCATAAGCCATCATATATTTCTTTAGTTCACGCCTTGATATAGCGACTAAGAACTGTTTGTGACGTCGAATTTGATTGATCAAATTGCGAATTCCTTATTTGCATACGAAAGGTCACCGGGACGACCTCTCACACTGGTCAATCTTAGATCAACAGTATGACAAAATAAAAAATCTGTTGATCTAAATTTATTTAGATTGAACATTTCATGACTTGATCCGCCTCTGTGGAGAGAGAATGTTAGATGTGTTGGAGAGCTCAAGTCTCAAGACGGGTGTCGTGCAAATGGTCACATTTGTATACCGTTATCCCTAATCTTATCCTCCATTCTATCCCACAAACTCGGCGAACAAAAAGGCTCGATCAACATTTCATGACTTGATCTGCCTCTATGGGAAGAGAATGCAGGTTCCCCTTCCAGGACATCTTTGTGACCCAAACTATCAAAAATACTTATGGCAGCACCTCTGGTACTGAAAGCTCTATTATTGACACCACGGCCCTTTCATTCGCAAAAGTGCGTTGATATAAATAAAGTTAAGAAAACACAAAGAGCAAAGTGCATATTCGGATATATCTTAAAGTGACACAGAGTATCTTTCTTAAAATTGTTTTTGGTTTTGATAAGTTACAAAATATCTCATATGCTGATTGAAGTTCATATCTCATCACTGGAGTTGCAAACATATCCATTTATGCATACTATCTCTAAAATGCTTGTTTTTATGGAAAAATCAAGAAATCATCTCAAATACGTTAAATTTTCGAAATTATGCATCCAATTAATCAACCTATTAGCTACAATACCTGATAAACACTATCGAATCAAATATATCTTCCTGTCAGCTTATGACAAGGTTTCAAGATTACGTTTGGCTAATTTGCGCACGCCACTCGAGCCACATTGTCCGGTTTTCCAAATCCTGACTTTGAATGGCCATATTTTCGCTCTTATGTACTGATTGACCGTTAACTTGTTATTTTCAGTAACAGTTAGTGGTTCCCGATGTAATAACATCGATTTCAAAATTTGCCATATGTGATCCTATCAACATACTCTGTGTTTCTTTAACTGATATATAGCCGCAAACACGCCCGTTAGCGCATTAGGAAATTTGTAAACGGACCACTTATTCTTAATTACAAACTTCAGGATGTACTGGAAAAGAAAAACCACCAAATGATAATCAATGTCGTTACAGTGTGTCTATAACGGAAAGAAAGAAAATGCTACTCATTCAATCATGATTATGGTATATATTTTACTAAATAGAAATATATGTATATTATCAGTGTACGATGATGACTTATATACCTACATAATACGTCAAAAATCTATTGTAAATTCGAACTGAATAATAAGGTTTATACATACGTCAATCTAAATAAATTTAGATCAACAGCTTTTATAGTTGGTCATACTGTTGACAAAACAAAAAATCTGTTGATCTAAATTTATTTAGATTGATACATACGTTTTATATGACACATTAAAAGGTCAAATAAGTAGGCTATATATGAACAACCGAAATTAAACAGAATTACAGAATTAAAATTTACAATTAAAAAAGTTTACGCGCAGGCAGAGCATAATCGGCGTTTCTGATTGCATGATCAAGTTTGATTGCAACCACTCACGTTTCTCCATTTCTAGGGGGGATTAGAGCGCTTATTGTATTAGAGGTTATATCAGAATTTAAGGAGAAATATGTACATGTGATGCACTGTGATGCCCCAACGTTCAAATTGTTTCCATGGAAACCAGAAAAGAAAAATTCCAGAACAACATACGTAGAAAAAGGCACCACTCCTCCACTAGGTCCTACCTCATACCAAGTTTCGTAACAAACGTTTTATATGGGACAAAATAAGCATCATCTTTGGGGTAAAAATGGAGTCAGAAAGTCAAATGGTTTCTACTCACATTCGAATGATTGAATTTGTTCATGAAAAAGCCTAGAGTCCTCAGTTGCCAGTTAATAGGATTGTCGTAATTCTTCTCCGCAATTCCCATCTTCAAGAAATATACAAGTGGAGATCTTCTGTAACTGTCGCTCTTCATGCTGCAATAGAAAGATCATTCGTAGGTCTTGGCGTTCATATGTATCATGTTCATCTCGTGTCAAATGCAAAATTGAAACATTTTCTCCATAATGAAAGTTACGTGTCACGTCTTATCTAAACCACCTTGACATACGTTTGTGAAGTGATTTTCTAATTAAAATATGACTGGATTACCCAGTCACCACAAGTATATAGTGTAATTCGAAGAAAATTTTAAACTGTTTTGTTCAGACGAAGAATGTTTAAGAAAGTCTGCTCTTGAGTCTTGTTTTAAAACTATTTGAAATTAAGTGTTTGATAACGCATTTTGCTACATCAGAGTATTTCCGTCGGCTCACGCTAGCTACACCCATACCCTGATATCTATCAAGCCAAAATCCTCGTTGAATGAACGGCGGTATCCGGTTGAGAGAGGATAAGCTATATTGGTTCTGTAGGTGATCGTGCTTATCTATTGAATGTGATTATTTGTAAAACAATGGTTAAGAAGAATTATATTCAGAATTAATAAATGTATAATTCCTTCTTGCCAAATCATCCCCTCCCCATTCTCCATCTGATCTTGTAGACTTCACAAACCTTGGGTCAAATGAGATCACCAAACAGTTGTACAGTCTCGATATATCATCGTCAAAGGAGAAATCGTCGTTAACTCTGAAACGAAAAAAAAGCTGATGAAACAGTTAATCATCTGGGATATTCTTTAACTTTTATATACGTATATTTTCCTTGCATAAATGTCAATGTAGAAGAAACCCAGTGTATGCTACAAGCGAAAGATTAGACTACACATTTATGTGAAAGTCGGTAGTTTGCATCCTCTTTTATCCTTCAAAAACATTTGATCATCAATAAAAAACTTTTATATAGTGAATACAATTTCCCTTGCAACGGTTTCACTATTGAAGTAATTATGTTACCCGCACTCACCCAAAAGAGTAGGCCACGCAGTTAGGTGATGGTCGGTATTTTTCATCGTCGCAAACTTCCCAGCCGCCATCTCCCACATTTCCCATTCGCAACTTCCGGTTGCATCGGATGTCAATATTGTCGAGGTAACTGAAACGGATTGTTGACGTCATTAACATTAAGGCGTTCCCACCATTTTGCACAAGCAGGAATTTATAGAATGAACTGGTATTGTGACAAAATGATCGAATGATTTCAATAAAAGACCACGTATAATAAAATGAAATGTGTGAATTACATGTGAAATGGCACAGGGCAGACCATGTAAAGCATATGATGTTAATTTCCAATTGTCATTCAAAATATGATACAATGATCTCATTAACAATCGATAAAGGTTTATCATACAGTGTAATCCGATTGTTTTAACCAATGATAACAAGTTGAATTAGTGGAAAAAGAACAGTTTTTTTAACAGTTATATTTGTTATTCTTGGAGAGTGCTATGGATGACTGCCACATTCGTAGCAAAGATAAAACGACACATGGAGTACTTGGCACTATCTGTTATACAATACACTTAATTCTTTATACAATACGGTCAATCTCCTCTCACAAATTTTTACATAAGTTAAAAAATGTTGATCCAACTTTTAATCCTTAAGTCGATAAGACTAATTTGATGCGAACAAAAAATAAAGTCACAAGATTAAAGCAACAATAACAGGATTTATAACTTCTCCCCGTTTTAAAATATATCTACAAAAACAAGGTGTAGAACATCAGGCTGGGAGGAAATGCATATTTCACAAGGGTGATAGGTGTTTTGAAAAATAGAGTTAATTGAGTACGTAACATCCTGATGAGTCTAATCTGCCGAAAACGTCAATCGCCCCTCACCATGCCATTACCAAGGAATGTACCTTTGCTGTGCATATGCCCCTACTCGTGCGTTTGGTATTGAAAAATATTATGACCATATAAAACATCGAGAATTACTGCTGCAAAGAGTAATGTTAAAAAAATTAACATCTGTTCAACATATGTTTAAAAAGAAATATTTGGGTTGTATTTGAGCCCAAAACAGCGTAACGCACCAAAAGTTCGATCAATTAGTTGTCTCTGGAGTTGAATGTAATTTATCAAAGTTTTTTTGTGATCAATTTTGACCCTTTAAAGCGAATGCAAAACACTGCTCAAGATCGATTTATTTTCCATTCTTAAAGACAGTGACAGGAATTAATTTTTGTTAGTCTCGTTATTGCGTTTCATTAGTAGAACATTCCAGGGCCCCCTTTCACAAAGCCATAATGTGATCGTAGCTCCTTAAGGTAGCCTTACTGTAATGTTAAAGAATGGGAGTTAAGTTTAATCTTAGTAAAGGTTGCTTTGCGAAAGGATACCCAGGGCCCTCTTTCACAAAGCTCTAAGGTGACCATAATTCCTTAAGGTAACCTTAGAGCAATGTTAAAGTATGGGAGTTAAGGTTAACCTTAGTAAAGGTTGCTTTGCGAAAGGATACCCAGTTCTTTAAGTGCATTTTATCATACCATAAATTTTGGTTGCATTTTGAAGTAGCCGTTTTGGCTGAAAGTTGAACATTTCAGACTTGAGCCACCTGTGGGATGAGAATACAAAACGATTTTATGGCATTTCTTTTCTTGTTTGGACTTCAGACGTCACGGATATTTAGTTTTTCTTGTTCGTTTTGAATCGGGTAGTAGGTATAAAGGCGTATCCTCCAAAGACATATTAAAAAAATAAATGTTAACGAGTTTAATGGTACCTTTGAAACAAAAACAATTGTGGTATGTAGGTTATTCCTTATGAAGACACTAATGTTTTTTGTAGAATGTCCTTGTGACATTGAAAGCAGGGATACCCGAGAAAAGAATAACCTCCAAAATGACACAATTATGAAAATCATATTACACGGAAGCTCAATGGGTATTCTGTTTACACCCACCTGTGGTATGTCTGAAATAACGCCTCTTCATCCATCGCTTCCATTGCTTTCGTGTCAGGGAGGATAACCTACATATACAACAAACAAAAATTATTTAGTACATTCAAGAATTTCGTTATTGTTATTGGTTTGATTATAATTATTATTACTACTTTTTCTACAAAATACACACATCACGTCGAATGAATACTGAAGGAGTGCCCTCCATGATTACCTACATATACAACAAACAAAAATTATTAATATCCAAGCATTTCTTTATTGTTATTGGTTTGATTATGATTATTATTACTTCTATTTCTATTACTGCAAAATACACACATCACGCTGAATGAATACTAAAGGAGGTCCCTCTAACAAAAGTTTTTCACATTCAAGCATTTTGTTATTGTTATTGGTTTGATTATGATTATGATTACTTATGATTACTTATATATATACTATATATACTTATATATTGTACTTTTGGCCACGAGGCCTGATATACAAATATACTTCTTGTTATTGTGATTACTTATATATATAAGTATATATATACATCACGCTGAATGAATACTTAAGAAGTTCCCTCTAACAAAAGTTTTTTACATTCAAGCATTTCGTTATTGTTATTGGTTTGTTTATGATTATGATTACTTATGATTACTTTTATATATACTATATATACTTATACATTGTACTTTTGGCCACGAGGCCTGATATACAAATAAACTTCTTGTTATTGTGATTACTTATATATATAAGTATATATATACATCACGCTGAATGAATACTTAAGAAGTTCCCTCTAACAAAAGTTTTTCACATTCAAGCATTTCGTTATTGTTATTGGTTTGATTATGATTATGATTACTTATATATGTAAGTATACATAAACATCACGCTGAATGAATGGTAAAGAGGTCCCTTCAACACTAAAGTTCAACTTTAACAATAGTATTAGACTACTGCATAATAGAGAAATAATTCTATATTAGGCCGAGGGGGGTTTGGTTTATAAAAGTTTCTGCTCAACACATCAAAAAGAAAAAACTAATTATTGAAATATACGTTATAAGCATATGAAACATGAAGCAAAGAAGTAAAGACTATCACTTATGATATACAGGGTCTATCGAGGTCTGACTGTAACAATATTGACATGTCAACATGTCTATGAAACGACAACTATATATAAGCATATGAATAGGTAAAAAGTGCAAGTGAAGGATAATCTTATCACAAGAGAGGTGCAGTAGCACGATTTTAGAAATTTAGTTTTTTCTTAATTCCTAAATTAAGCCAAATGCATCTTCAAAGGGTCAAATAGTTTAAAACTCAACCAGATATCTGTTGTCGTTAAAGATCTTATCAAGTGTCAAACCTTTGGTCGGTTACCAATTTTGTGTGGACACCTTTTCTTCAGATCAATATTTTGTGAATGACAACTTCTCTTTTATGAAACCATTGTACATTCTTACTCCTTCATTAGGTTGATGCAGCCTTTCAACTTGACTTATACTGTATTTGACTAGTCAGCAAAAGGATTATAAAGTTGAAATCTTGTGCACAGGTTTCTAGCTGATGGCAATTATGATTAATAGATGGAATGTCAAAGTGGCGAAAAAGGAAACATCATCGTACGTCAGAGTAAAACTTAGTTTCAAAATCTCCTGTTGCCTGAAATTGGAATGTTCATGAGAACATCATATTTAGTCACATTTCCCCTAGAACCATTTTTGACAAAAAGATGCGAAGGTGCACAAAATCCCTCAAACGCAACATCAAAACCCTTTAGAAGGTAAATGTACTTTGTCTACAGCCTTGCTAAATTACACTTTCTTACCAGTGAATCAATGTGATATGTATATGCTCTCAACTAAAAGCAATATATTCTAAGAAAAAAGGTTCGTGTGTTTCTTATTCGAGTTTCAAAGACTTCCCTTGACACAGTTTACCGGGTACCCAATTTCCCTGCTTGATGTAGAGTGGCATAGTTCTAAGCAAACGTTTCCCCGACTCAAACGAGACCAGATTTGTATACAGTAAATGTGAATATGATAGGAATTTCATTATTAATACTTACCATTCCATTCCGTCTTAATTTCTCGAGATCAGGATTTGGAGAAGGTGCAACATTTCCTTGAGTCATGCCCTTAACTGCCATAACTGCGGGCTCAATGTGGTCCACCGGGCGAAACTTGATCTGCATCATATTCGTAGTGTAAAGGCGGATACAATCTCTCCCCACAGAGGCAGTTCAAGTCATAAAATGTTGATCGAGCCAATGTTCTTATTCGCCGAGTTTGTTGGGTAGAATGGGAGATGACTGATTTGAGGCAATCAAAGTTAGTTGCTGTTCTAAAACAAGGCAAAAGTGAGCGCGGCTCACATACCCCCGCCTGTAGTTTGACCGCCTTCACGTAACATTAATTTGGAATGATTATGACTTTGAACACAATGATCTTGCAACCCTAAAAATTATTTCACTTCAAAACATCCCCGGCTATTTAGTTTTTGAAAAAAATTCTGGGAACCCTGGAATTACCCTTAAAAGGCACAACAGCACTATACAGTCGAACCTTGTTTTGGTTACAGGTGAAAATCGTCCGGATAGCAAATCGTCCGGTTAACTGGGTCATTTTTCTTAAGAAATATAGACACATTGTTTGAAAAATCTTTGTCCGTAAGGTGAGATTTACGGATATACGGAGTCCGGGTATCCGAGGTTCGACTGTATACTTCCATACCAAATTTGAAGTGTGCAAGTCATTTGGTATTTACAAATGCTCCGGAAACAACACAAAGTCCAAAAATTGGACCGTTTTTGGTAAAAATTTCAAAAATTATTTGGACCATTGAGCTGAAACCCCTAAAAGGCACAACAGCACCATATAGGCTAATTCCATACCAAATTTGAAGTTTCTAAGTGGTATATGTTTTTAGTAATGCTCCGGAAACAACACAAAGTCCAAAAACCAGACCGTTTTTGGTCAAAATTTCAAAAATTATTTGGACCATTGAGCTGAAACCCCTAAAAGGCACCACAGCACCATATAGGCTAGTTCCATACCAAATTTGAAGTTTCTAAGTGGTATAGTTTTTCAGTTATGCTCCGGAAACGAGACAAAGTCCAAAAATCGGACCGTTTTAGGTCAAAATTTCAAAAATTATTTGGACCATTGAGCTGAAACCCCTAAAAGGCACCACAGCATCATATAGGCTACTTCCATACCAAATTTGAAGTTTCTAAGTGGTATAGTTTTTGAGTAATGCTCCGGAAACGATTTCGGACGGACGCACGGACGCACGGACGGACGCACGGACGGACGCGCGGAGCGCTATATACCCCCGACTACGTCGTAGCGGGGGTATAATAATCCTTTTGACTTAAATCATGGTAAAGGTATTGTGATATGAACCACTTTTTCCATGAGAGAAGCGTTGTCATTTGCTAAAATGATTCAAATGGATTGTGGTACAATTTGTTTTCCGCCACAGGAAACTGCCGGTCTAATGAGACTAGAGCCTCGATCAACATTCCATGACTTGGCGTGCCTCTGTAGGGAGGGAATGGGACTGATAAAGAATAATCATACACGCAAACAATAAAGAATGAACTAAAAATTGAAATAAGAAAACCAGTGTTGAACTTTGTATATTTTAGAGAATCTAAACTAAATGCCCTCTGTTTTTTGAATGTATGAATACGAATGTATGAATTGTGTTACATTTATGAAAAATCATGCATATACGAGAGTAGACTAACATATAGTCGCTTAAAAAAAAAATTCTTTACTAAATTTTAATTTCAAATATTTGATATCAGAATAAAAAGGAGCCATGAACAATTCTTAATTTCAGACTGAGGCATCAGGACTTGCCAACATTGTCTAGACTTAAGAAGGCTCGTTTAATTTTTTTCGCTTTTCGCTTTAGGGTCTGGATAACAGACTAATACAAGTTTCCCTTGGGTTTAGGGTTTAGTTTCACAGAAAGGAACAGTACCTTTACGTCTGTGCGGAGCATTAGCACCATAACGACCACAAACACAACTACAGCACCGATGACGATGTGTGATCTTACGTTGAGGGCCATCGTCCTCTGAAAATAGTGATGAGTAAGAGAAGGGAATGTAAAATCTTCAATTCTTAATCCATTGATAGAGCAAAGACGTAATAAAAAAATAATTCTATTTACGTCTTTGGATATAGCAAAGGTTTTTTTCTATGATGGTTTGAAATATATCAAAGATTGCTTTGAAAAGATAATGTTCATAAGATACAATAAATTTCACACAAAAACACGTCTTTTTTCATTTGGAAAAACTGATGCAACTTTGAACAGATCGCTGAGAGCTTTAAGAAGCAACTGGAAGAAACAACAGAGAACCTTCTTGTTGCGGCCGAGTTTGCAATCATCACAAACAAAGCAGCAAAATCTGCCTTTCCTTCATTGAGAGCATCCATCAATAGACTATTGCTATTGCAATAGTTACCAACAATAGACTATCGGTATCGCAATAGCCCTATGTAGGTCAATAGTCACCCCTAGAAATGGATGAGAATGGTAATGATAAAGGGACATCAAAGGCAATTGGTAGAGAAGGGTATTCCTGAGAGGGATATTAGAAAAAATGGTTAGTAGTGATAAGATTAGAAAGATATCAGACTTGGAAATTGTAGCGAATTATTATGTTAGAGGGATATCGTAGGGAAATTGTTAATAATGATAACGTTAGAGGGATATCACAGGGAATTGTTTGAAGAGAATAATGTTACTGAGATATCACAGGGAATTGTTTGAAGAGAATAATGTTACTGAGATATCACAGGGAAATGGTTGAAAATTGCTAACGTTTGATGGATATCACAGGGAAATGGTTGAGAATGCATGATAACGTTTGAGGGATATCACAGGGAAATGGTTGAGAATGATAACGTTTGAGGGATATCACAGGGAATGGTTGAGAATGGTAACGTTAGAGGGATATCACAGGGAAATGGTAAAGAATGATAACGTTTGAGGGATATCACAGGGAATGGTAGACTTATATTTAGTCTCTGAATTTTTTTTAGTAAAAATCTTATTTTATTAAATTTTTAAAAGGAGCCTCAGACAAATGGAGATTTCAGTCCAGATCTAGACTTGCTTCCATGGGGTGAATTATATGCTCAAGGGTCTGTGCATAAGACTAAGGGAATGGTTGAGAATGGTAACGTTAGAGGGATATCAAAGGGAAATGGTTGAGAATGATAATGTTTGACAGATGTAACAGGGTAATGGCTCAGAATGATATTGTTAGACAGATATGGTTGAAACAGTCACCTCCTACTGAATGAACATCTGTGACAATCATCGACCGATAACAGTGTGTGTGTACACCGAGAAGTCGCACCTATGACAATAAAGAAGTTGACTATCCATAAAGCTTGGTTTACTTTACTTGAACTTGAGCTAGCATTGTGATTACTTTTGAGAAGGTAGATTGGAATTTGAATCATGTAACGTATCTAAACATGTTTGTGAAGGGGTAAAGAGTTAAAATATTTTGGGTTTTTTAGTAGGACGTGTTTCGATTTAATTGTAATGCATAAGGTTATAAGACCCATAATTCCCGGTTAATAGCTATGGTGTTATAGTTAACACGCTTGTTGAAAACTGTCCTTTAAAAATATAAATAAAACTAAATGAACTGAACATATATTTATGTTGCATTTTCCACCTTTAATGTGGACTTTCCCACGTTTTTCTATTCACCACTTTCTCTCGCCTGGCGCATGCGCAGACACCAACTGGAGGAGTTCCGGTCTGTCGATAGTAAGAGAACACAGTAGTGTCGTGTTGAATCAAAAGATTAAAAACCATCGCAGAGTCGACAATTTCAGCCTAAACTTAGTCAAACTCAATTTGTAAACGACTGACAACACCACTTTCACAAGATAAGCTACATGATGGCATCTGATTACGACAAATAGTTTGTTTTTGCAGCATCCAAAGCGACACTGTTTTGACAGATTCGGCAGTAGTGGCGATTTTCATAATCTCATGAAATAAAACGTGTATCTTGCTTATCATCATATCTCTTGTATTTTTTATCCACACAAATATAGAAGAGAATTTGAAGTATGTACGTGTCACTTTTCAATTTGTTAGAAATAATTGTGTGTGATGAAATACACTTACATCAAATTTCACTCATATTAGATCTATGTCATGCATATAAATCAACTGGTTCAATAGGCATAATAATGTTAGTAAAACCTAACTAAGTTTGTAATTACAATAATTGACATAATTCAAATTAGAAGATAATTATATATTTTAAGAAATATTTAAGAAAAGCTAAGCAACAAGCAATGCTCAGCATATATAATATATACATTCAAAATTGTTTTTCCTTATAAATATTTCAGTATAACAAAACAATTTGTACGTGTTGTCAAATGTGCTCATTCAGATGGAAATAGAATGTCGAGGTTAACAATTGATATACTTTGATCGTCAAATTGTAAATATCAAACATTATGGTCTTTCAACACTGGTTGTCGATATCTTTTATTTTATTTATGTTAATATAAATAAATGTCATTTGCTATCCGTGTATCTGATTCGCTGAACACTGTAACAGAAATTCAGTTCATACCTGCATAAACTTAATTTCGTGACGTCACATCACATTCAGCCACGCCCATTCACACTTAGCCACGCCCCAAATGACGGAACTATTCGTAAACTAGCGTTTTTTATGCTGTACCAGTTCGCGAGAGTTCGGTAAAAAGACAAAAAATTACAAATAGCTAATATCAAATCAATATTTTATAGTTTGTTTTATAAATGGCACGGCTTCATAACAATACACCCGGTCGTTTTCCCTCTCCCGCAGTCGCGGCTGTTGCAAGGGTATCAGCCATTGAAATGCCGCAGTTTCTAGCTTTGTTTCTCAACAAGATTAGAGAACTGTGCCGTTTAACATAAACTTAATTCGATTTGATCTGATTGCTTATCGTCCAACTTTGATGGCTAGCCACATGTATGGCACGTCCTACGATAGTCTAATCGGCTATTTTCATACCGAATCAAACAGTCGCGAGTTTGTGTTTATGTACAACGGTTGACACTAGGAATGTCAAGGCCACGTGACAAGACGTTGCGGGATTCCGTTGTGAATTTTCATTGGCTGGTAAACTAGTCGTAGGCGGAGCTAAAATAATAATGACGTTTTGATTGACATTTTATCTCTCTTGTTTTGCTGAGAGTTGAATTCGTTCGCGTAAATAGTGCAGTCCTAGTTGTTGCATTGTGGTTATTTGGAGCAAACAAACGTATTAAAACATCGAATTTGTGTATATTTATTTATAAGAATTGACTTCAAAATTTATTAAGTTCATGGAGGTATAAACTTAAAAACCGCTGTGCAAACTTCGCGTAAATCCGCTACGCGGATTTACACAGTTTGCACAGCGGTTTTTAAGTTTATACCTCCATGAACTTAATAAATTTTGAAGTCAATTCTTAAATAAAATGTCTGCCTAGTCAAAGTTCAGAAGTTTTAAAGAAAAAGAGTGTTTTTACATAAACATAATATAATAGAATGATACATAACCAATGATATTCTGAATACTAATAAGCTATTGTACAAGATTGAATATGTAGAGTTGATTGTATATCTATGACCAAGTGTATTTATGTAAACTCATGCATTATGTATTATGGGCATGTGGCCTTTAGACTCACCTTTTACTGAATAAAATGGCTGTCTGTTAACGAATTGACAGTATTATAAGTATCAGTGTAGTATGTTTTCATAAGTAATGCTCTTTGTTGAATGAATTTGAAGAAAACAATATAACTTTTACTTGTTACAAAACAATCAAAATCAAATACATAAGGTGGAAGGCGATTGATTCAGGTTTGAAAAAGAACAAGATACACACATATCCTTTAGCATATGATTTAAACGGATTTTTATTCAGTACCAAAATAAAACACTACAGTCACTACATTTCAGCGGGTTTAATGAAAAACAAATTTCAAATATCGTTTTTTTTTATGACGTGACACAAATTTCTGTTTATTAGATATTTTTACAGAGAAATTCAATTTTATTTGTATCCATACAAGAACCAAGTAAAATCAACAAGGTATACACTTATATTTATTTACACATTATAATAAATCAAAGCTATATCTTATAAGGTACATTTCATCAAAAATATATGTAAAATAGAATGTATATTTCTAATAAAATAATGATACTAACTGAAACATTTATTTCGTGTGTGATCTCAACAAATCTTGAACAATCTTAGATTGTTTTCTTAAAATGAGGTTTAGAAAGTTTTCTTCGTTTCATGAAGATAATGTAAAGATTCACAGTCAAAGTTAATTCAGATTATTCAACGCGTCAATCAAACATTTTGAGATTTAGAAAAATACTATTTCAATCAGAAACTTGTGTGTCTGTGCATTTAGAAAAGTTGCTTTTTGATCTGACGACTGCTTCGGTAAGATGTTCGGTTACTTGGTCAAATCTGTTGTAATTCTGCTTGAAACTAAAGGCTTTTTATTTAAAAAAAAGGTATTGTAAAACCTCGCTAGACACATAAATAACTTGGTCGAGTCAATAGTGTTTCTTACAAGAGGAAAGGCGCTTGTTGTGTCTATAATCAAACTCCTACGAAAGCCTCAGTGATCAACAGACCGGAACTTCTCCAGCAGGTGTCTACGCATGCGCCAAGCGAGAGAAAAATTATCGTTAAAGCGGTGAATGCAGTAAAGCCGATTTGTTTGGTCGGCCTGTTGAAGGCGTCTCCTTTGTTTGAATGGGCGATCTCGGTTGATAGCGTTTGAGCGGTGGAGAGCGGACAGTGACATTCGTCAACAGAGTCACGGGTCATTAATTATCCACTCAACCGGCCTCCCCCTCCCCCACATCTCAAAGTCGGTCAGACTACTGACCCGAGTCCCTGTGCATGCCGATTCACAGATTTTGGGCCGACTTTTGTTCCTAGTGCAATATAGAGCTCATAATTATCAAATGCACTTTTCGTGCAGTTTCCATGGTGCAGTTCAGTACATTGTTGATCTTTTTTTAAGACGGCGATCCTCAGCTATGTAGGGAGTCACGTGATTCAAAATGGCGCTCGAGGTATTGATTGCTTTGGGAACCCGTTTCAGATTATGACGGATAAAAACGGGACAGGCTGATAACGTTTTGTGCAATAAATACATTTCAGTAGTTAAAGTAGTATTAGGTGTTACACCGAATTGCCTTCGTCACTTTCTATGCCACTGTGATAAAGGATTTTTGTAGCTGCCGCAGTCCATCGTTAGCCTTGCACTCAGATTATAGTTAAACAGCAATTTTCATTAACAAAACCTCTTGAAGAGCAAGTCTAGATCTCAAATTTCCAAATTTCGTATATCAAATTAAATTATTGTTTTTGAGATTTATTTATTTTCAGAGACTGGATGTAAGTCGAATTCCCCTTGTGTGGCTTCGTGTCTTATTACAAGTACAAACACTTGACATATATATGACTGATCACAATATCCAAGGGCTAGCGAGACATCCCAAGGGCTATAAAGAAGAAGAAGAAGAAGAAATATATTTTATTAACGTGTCACATGCTGCATGGTACAATAAAATTCAGTTTGCATAAAATCATTTTGATAAAAACAGCATCCGGCCATGTGGCCTATGAGACACGATAAGACTTTTAAAAGTAACATTGTTTTAAAATAACACATAAGCACATAAACACATACACAAAGACACTCGCACGCACTCGCACACTCAATAAATATAGTGGGGGATGAAGACAGTGAAAATGCGTTGCAGTCTAGCCAAGAGGGAAGCCAGTCAGGACAGCCGACATGTCAGCCTGACCCATCAGTTCGCTGAACAGTTACCCGAGAAGCGTCATTGACTTCCAACATGGCCGCGGCAGTGCTCTATCGATAATCTGAAGAATGCGAAGCGCTCTTGTTAAGATCTGTCTTTTTTCAATCAAATGCACGAAACATATACTTACATATTGATCTTCACTCAGACGACTTGAGTCCAGGCGAGAAATGTGAAATATCCGTAATTACGTCAACAGGATAGTCCTTGTGTTATATATTATCCACAAACGAGGAACTGAGTATGTACGGTAATCAACCTGTGATAGGTTAGGTTTATGTGCGTGGAGAGAGCCGACATGCACGTTGTTTCAAAATCTTCACTTAACACACCAAAAGCATGCCTCCTGATAGATGAGTCACTAGTTGACACAGGTGTTCGAGTATGGATCAGGGAGGACTCCTAGTGAAGTATTGATCCGGGAAGTCGGTTTGATGGACTCCTGTCTGCTCTATCCTTTGCTAACTGGCCTGTGTACTAGTCCAACCGGTCGAATTTCAAAACCGTCGGTCGTGCAGATACTCATTTCTCTCAACAAAACAGTTTTGACAATAAAAGGATATACCAGGCATTGTTGTACCGCCTGGTGTAACATAGTAACTGCTAATCCCACAAACCACAAGAATGACTGCTGGACTAATACGGATTACAGTTTCTAGCTAGCAGTTACTATGTGTTTCTATTGTCATGGGAGAGTCATTGGTATAAAGCCAAGTGATCAACTCCCCAACTATACCCAACCCCAAGCAGCAGAGGTCTAGCTTACGTAGCTCAGGTCCATTGTTTGATTACATAACCGGCTTGCCGGCGTGGCGTCCAAGTGAATCACCTTGTTCCTTAGCGTGGACAAGGTCAGGTGTGACCTACAAGTTTGGGCTTGGAGGTGTGACGAGTTTTAGAATAATTTTATATTATTCTAGGTGTCTTCGCTGTAGGCTCTACTTATCACTAGGAACCAAACTGCACTTAAATAGTAACACACTTCGCTTATAGGGTTATTTTCTCATAATCAAAAATCAACTAACCATAAGACATGGATAATCCACTAGAATTATTTCAAAATTCTATTCTGGACTGTACTCCAACTCACCTAGAAATACAAAAGGAACATAACCAACTAGTTGGTGCATCTAATTTTCAAATCGCATTCGGCGATATAGAATTAGAGGAAACATCAAATATGGAAACTGACGGTTTTACAGTGTACAGTAACAGGAAAAAGAACAATAAAAGACAAAGACAAAGAAACCTGTCAGACACATCCGATTCCGCTGGATCAACTCCAGACAATAACAAAAAATGCAAGAACTCTAATGAAACAATAAGCAATAAAAGCACACCGGCAAATGATAAGAAAAACAAATACCAAATGATTATGACAGCCATAGACAAAATTGAATTGAACCAAATCATGAGTTGTCAAGACATGGCATTTCAACTAAGCTCCCTGGGGGCCCATCCAGTAACAATAACCAAATGTGGCAAAGGCTTTCTGCTTACAACGGACAATAAGCACTACTTAGACAGCATAACAAGCTACACCACAGTAAATGGCACTAAAGTCAAATATGACACACCAAATTGGGAAAAACAAATAAAAGGAGTCGTCAAAGTTAACCCTAAACTCACAGATGAACAACTTCAACAATGTATCACAAAAGCAAACCAATACAATAGGACTCCTATCCTACAAACCAGAAGGATTAAGAAGCAACAACAAAACACACCTTCAGTTATCATTACATTCGAGGGTACTAATCTCCCAAAACACATCACTTTCGCTGGTGTACCAAACACAGTAGTTCAACCATACCTTAAACAACCGATGTTCTGTACAAAATGCTTCGGGTATAATCACACTACCACTGACTGTCCCAACGATAAACACTGCTCAAGATGCCACTACTCAGGACATGATTATGACACATGTCGCAACAAAATGTACTGCGGCAACTGCAAACAAACAGGTCACAGTGCCCTATCTAGAAAATGCCCATACAGACAAAAACAAATTGAACAACTAAATAAGCACCACTTTAAACAAACGGCTCAAATCAAAAACAACAAAATCAACATAGAGCAATCTGTTGCATTCAATCCCTCCAACCACTCATCACCCAGACAATCACCAGTAAATGAAGAAACGCTCTTCTCCAGGAAAGTAGTTCCTAGACATCCAATAAGCTCCTCAGAGGAAAAACACAAAAAGATGGAGAAGATGTTAGAAAGTGTTGAACACAGACTTCTTGAAGATATCAGGTCCGCAAGAAAATCACAATCGAAACCACAAACACAAAAATATAGCTATATTTACAGATTCACTCAGCTAACTGCAAGCTATACAAAACAAAACGGAAAAAAATAGTCATGAATTTCTACACCAAATTTACCAGGGGTATAATTATCTAACTCAGGATAACAACAATGTTAGATTTATATGGGTGCCTTCCCACATAGGCCTAACAGGCAACGAAAGAGCCGACCGAGCAGCAAAACAGGTCTAACCCACAGCAATAATGTCAACATACCATTTACTAAAAAAGAAATTAAGAGCATTGTTAAATCAATTAGAACGGATGAATACAACACAAACTTTAAAGGCAACTGGGGACATACCCAGTACTATCAAGTACAACCTACAACAGTTACAAAGGTTAAAAACTTCCACAACTTTAGAAGGGTTGATGTAGCCATAACTAGACTTAGGCTTAACAATGTTCGCAATGGGGTTTATCTCCACAAAATAGGGAAAGCACCAAATAATCTATGCAATCAATGTAATGTCGAAGACACCATACATCACATTCTGTTTCAATGTGATAAATACCAAAAACACAGGGGACAAATCCTTGAAAATGTAAGCGCTAACAACCCACACGAACTGTTAGCCAATGCTAAAAATTACCAGTACCTTTCAGTATTCCTACTACAAACCAAATTGTATAAAACATTATAATTAATAACCACCTAGCCTTACACCCAAACTCCTAACCATTACCTACCCCTCATCCCCTACCCAATTTAAGGGTCACTAAACCTAACAACCACCCCACGGGTAAAAACTCCCAGAAGGACCCTACGGAAGCGAGACTGATCTCTTAAACCTCCTTCATCTGGTAAGTGTTGGTCATGGCGACCCACGACCAGAGCTGGTTGGTGAGATAGGTTCACGATATACATTACCTCGGGACCACTCGCGCAAGCCTATACAAACAGGCGCGTAGGCTCCCGACGGGAGATTTCCACCTAATACCTAAAATAATATTTACCACTCCCATATTTGGGATAACTGGTAGGACTTGGCACAGGGCAAAATGGTTAAAACTCTTCATTAAAAATGCACGGTGTGGCTACCCCCGGCACTTTACTAAATTATAACTGGTAATTTTCCCAGTAGCAAACCTCAAAACCCTCACTGCCTGGTTCTTAATCGGGTTCAGTGGGGAGGACAGGTATTGTACCTTAAGTGTATGGTTAGACTACCCCCTGCACTTTACATAGGTACAATACCAGTTAGACGACCTGCAAGAAAGAAAAAACGCACATTGCGAAGATACCAACGCTGGAAACAACAGCAAATAACAGACTAAGTATATCAAACCAAAAATATAAGTATTACTCCATTCACTCAATTATCAATAAATTTAATTATAAAACATTACTAATTACAAATAACTATAAATACAATTCAAACACAATTATTCAACTACAATTTTATTTTATCACAATTAAAAATACCATCTCAAATACTACTTTAAACCTTTTTACCTCAATATAATTTCCCATACATAATATATGCTTTCTATCTCTTTCAGGTACCACGCCATTTAACTCCACTATTTATTTACTTACTATTCATAAAATCAGCCTCCCCCCCCCTCACTCTATTCCAAATTCTAAATTAATTTTAACCACTTTAGAACTTTTATTAATTTTACTTGGGTGTCTAAGACCTATTCTAAATTTCATGCCCCCTTTTTTGGAAATAATTCAGGCTTAGACCCCACGTCGGCGACATCACCGTGTGGTGAGGAAGACGTTAAACCCCAATCCAACAACAACAACCCCAACAGCAGAGAGCTCCAGACAGCACCACAGCAAAGACATGTGAGACCATGGCAGCCAGCGGTTTGGGAACCCGGAGGGGACTGGCATAGTTGGGCAACAATATATGTACTTAGAAGTTTAGTAAAATTAACAAACCAAGAATAATCCGACCTCGTCTTGTTCGAATCATTGCGAAGTTTGGCCTGCTGATTGTGCTACACAGGGGAACTTTTGGTGCCGTGACCCGGATTCGTCAAGACAGATTGATTTGGACTTGGTGCTTGGTGAGTTCTGATTGTTGTCAACTCTGTCCCGTCTCCTCTGGGGTATCCAAAGTGTTTTCATTGAAACGTTATTGATAGTGTAAGGTGGTTAACGTAGCAGTTAAGATTAGTAGTAGAAACGGCATAAATAGAACTGAGAATATGTCAGATGTTAGGGGTGTAAATCATTAATTGAATTACCACGGTCAGTAAATATGGGGAATGGGAGAAATGTGTTCAAATACTTAACAGGGTGTACGAGAAGGCATTATAGATGGTATTACAGGTGATTAGGAAGAAATTCTGAACTCTTATGGGATATTGCCTGTAGATAATCATAAAGTCAGGGCTAAGAAGGTAGTATGATGTGAAGGGAGAATTATGTATAGAGCAGGTGTAATCCAATCAAAATGAGGCATGCGTTTGTTGGATTAGTCCTGAGTCTAAGTGTTTGATATGGCTTGATATTGTTTGAAGTTAGGTTTTCCTAGGATCTGGAGTGGACGGGGTAGATGTGTAATGCGGGTGTATTGCTGGTTTGGGTAATACTGTTAACTCGGGATGAAAACACGGACCCTCCATTGATTTGAATGGTCTTTATTACAAACGAGTATGTGGGATAATCTTTGGTGGATTAATCTCAAGTCTGGAGACCAGGGATTACTAGCTAAATTCAATCAAGTATGTTAAGAATGGGGCGAATTTTGAATATAGAAATTAGGGCTTAAATTAATCGAATGAGGAAGAAGACAACGGCTGATGAAATGCTTGATATGACTTGATATTGGTGTAAGGCTTCCCTAAGGTCTGGAGTGGAGGTGTTGACGAGTAGTTAGAGTACGTTATATGGTAAGCCCGCGGTATGTCCATTTAAATTGCTCAGACGAGCTGGCGGGAATATAACTTTTGGAACTCGAGACTAGCTCATGAGCCGTCCATTGACTTGAATAGCCTTGATTGACAGACGTCTTGTGGATTATTCCCGGGTCTGAAGGCTAGGGATTAGCCCTACTAAATCCAACCAGGCATAATGTTAGGCAAAAGGGTGGTTCTAGAGCTACGGAAATGGATAGAACATGTTAGAAGACTGAAATTTTCAACAACTAAAAAGACACAACGCAAAGTCAGGGATTGAATTTATTTTGGGATTTTAATCTTTTTGGCTTAAGAGATTAGAGCATTAGGACGCTCGGGTGGACTCTTAGGTAGTCGATAGGATAAGGCATATGGGAAATATAGTTTTCTGGGATCTATATGCTGCAAGTAATTTTAGTGATAAGAGTACTGTCGGAGTTAATTTAAGCATGTTGTAAGGTAAGGGCAGGAGAACCCAGGGAAGATTGGGTGGGGAAACGACAGTTGGTGCCTCCATTCACCGATGGAGTCCAATGAAGCTGACATCCAGCTTGTCGGTGCATCACGAAATCCGGACAACAGTGGGAGTTCATCGGTTTGGACCTGGGACATCGGACAACCCATGGAGAACGTCGGTGTGGAAATAACAGTTGGTCATCCAGTGACTAGGATGGTGTCTGCTTAAGCAGGGGGCGTGGGGAACGTCAGAAGGTGGAAATGCATCTGCACCCCTATGTAGGATGGCCAATGTTTCCTGGAGAAACAGCGGGATTTAAGCTGTACCCGACGGTGGGCAAGGACCAGGACTGAACCGGACTGAACTCCTTGTGTTATCATGTGATGATCATGTGTGTGGATCAACCATCCTATCTCACCTTGTGGTGATTTGTGTCCACATAGAGTGAAATAGCTGCTTGACATGTATTTTGATGTATTGTATTATTGTCGTTATGTATCTGTGCGTATTTGACATCTAGGTCATGTACTGCATATACATGTTCTTAAACGAATGTAAGAAGTACGTATAGACCCTTAACTGCAAATGATTTTTGTAAATCTATCATAATTGTATTGCTCACATCAACTGTAACAGGGAATCAAAGAAATCTTAATATTATTTAATAATCTCAATATTTCTTGTTGGTTATGGAGTAATGTAACATAGTAACTGCTAATCCCATAAACCACAAGAATGACTGCTGGACTAATACGGATTACAGTTTCTAGCTAGCAGTTACTATGTGTTTCTATTGTCATGGGAGAGTCATTGGTATAAAGCCAAGTGATCAACTCCCCAACAGCAGAGAGCTCCAGACAGCACCACAGCAAAGACATGTGAGACCATGGCAGCCAGCGGTTTGGGAACCCGGAGGGGACTGGCATAGTTGGGCAACAATATATGTACTTAGAAGTTTAGTAAAGTTAACAAACCAAGAATAATCCGACCTCGTCTTGTTCGAATCATTGCGAAGTGTGGCCTGCTGATTGTGCTACACTGGACGGGTGCATTATTTTCGTGGGGATACACTTTACGAGTTGGAAGTATAAATGACCAGTGTGGTAATCATTTACGTACGTATTGCACTTTTAAATTTGAGTTTGGCTGTGAATTTTATGATACTTGTTATATGACAGACAGACAGAAATAGTTTATTTAAGTGTCACAAGTTAAACATATACATAAATATAAACATGACACAATGGTACAAAAGTATATTTTACAACCAGCCATAGTTTGGCTTTTGAGACACGGTTAAAAAACAGTAAAACGTATAATACAGCACGTGAAGTAAAAATGATAAATAAAGCGATTATCATAATAAAAGCCACAATAAAAATACTTTTGTATATAGAAATAAAAAAATATATAAAAAAAGAATTTAAGTAAAAGACTGACGTCTTAAAAACATACATTTTACAGTTAAAGCTAGATGTTTTAATTTTGAAACATCAACGGAGGTAAACATATCGTTAAGAGAACTATAAAAACTGTTGGGGTGGTAATCTATTATTTTAAAACGAAGATATGAATAAAAATGACATTCTAACAGGAAGTGTATTTGTATTTGTCCCGCGCAATGAGAAAAGCACTTGCTCTTTTTAGAAGAAGAAGAAGAAAGAAGAAAATTAGTTTATTAAAGTGTCACACTTTGCAAGTATACATTATATATATCATAAAATATCACAGAAGAGTAAAAAAGCAAAGTCCAGCCTACCTAGGCTTATGAGACACAATTCAAATAAAACATTATAAATACACGTAAATGAGACAGTTGAGAGATGCACACACACTCACACATATATGTTTATATAAACCATAATATATACATAAAAAGTTATAATATAGAAGGGTAAAATATTATTTTAAGAGACTGCGTTTGTACATTTTATATAAAGTAGCGGCAAGGGATTGGGAGAATAGGTTGTTGATCATGATATAAGTAAGTTTATCAAACGGTGCCATGGAAAGAAAGGTTGGATCAAATTGGGATATTTTCAAAAAGAGTTCATACCTCAAATCGGAATAAAATGGACAGGTAATTAAAAAATGGCATTCATCTTCAACAGCGTTAAAATTACAGTGTGTACATATGCGGTTTAAAAGAGGGGTAGTTGGGCGGGTAAAGCGGCCTAGTTCAATTTGGAGGGGCAGGGTACCACAGCGAAATTTAGCTAGCGTACTTCGATGTTCTCTTGGGGAAATAGATTTAACATAATTTTCAGTAAGAGGTGCAATTTTAAATGTGCGATATGTGCGTAACTTGTTTCCGTTAGGATTGCCGTAATCATTCCATAAACACTGAAACCACTTTGTGTTATCATTTTTTAACAAAATATCTTTAACAACGGCAAAAGTAAGATGGCTGTCAGTGATATCAATATTAGCACGTACAAAAAGAGCTGTTATACGTTTAAACCAAGAATTGGGGATTGTGGCAGACCAATTAAAAATTGACTTTAAAATATTTCGATTTGAGGGGAGGGCTTTTAGCCTAAACCAAAAACGTGCAATTTCGACATGTTGTTTATAAATACACGAAGACCAGCCCATATCCCCTCTTGTGGCCAAATTAGGGGTTTTACCACCTACCCCAAGATAAAATCTGCAAGCTCTGTTTTGTACAGTGTTAATACATTGATATTCCCTGGTTCCCCATATGGAGGAACCGAAAGATAAAATTGGTTTAGATGTGGAGTATCACCGCTAAAAGTTGAAACTGGTCGGTACACGGGTTGTCCTTTAAAAGAAAGAATCTGTTTTACTTGAAGGGATTTATTGAAATGAATGTCATATTATTACACTGTCCCTTCTTTGTCATTGAACCATCGCAACCTGTATCAATATATACAAGTATTTAGATGTATTTAAGTTTAGATGATGGTGAAATCTTAATTTTATACTCGGGTGTCCATGTCCATGCTGTGATGTTTTTATCTGTCAAAACCATCTTTATATTCTTTAAAAGCGGACTGAAAATGTGTATATATCATGTCATCTAATGCAAATTTCACCTTTTATATGAATTTGCAATAGCTAGGTATTTTTTGTACTTTGTACATTCAAATGACATAATTGTCTCTCATAATTCCAAAGGGAATGGCTCAACGTTTTATTATGTATTTTATGTTTTATGTATTATATCGATGTATCATGCTGAGGCGAGACTTGAATAAACATTTTCTGTCTGTCGTGTCCCTATTGGTTTTGAGGTAAAGACAACCAAGTTTGCAATGTTGAACATGTAAACTGAATTTAAGTTCCCCGCCCATACTTTCCTTTAATAGAGGCTGTGCAAAACCTCTTACAAACTTGGAAATGATTTGACAACAACCAATTGAACGCTTTTGGAAATGTCATTATACCTCTATCTTTATGAGAATTATCAGTTTTATTTTAAATATTGTTTTGTTGTATATTTGTATCATAGCTTCATGGTAAATTATTGTCATTTTCGTGTAAATATTGTTTTTGTAATATGCACGGGAGGCGCATTAATATGAGTTATTTACTTTTTTCAGTCTAAGTAAACCTAGCCTCAATATTATCCGTTTCACTCCTATACTGAGTCTAGAAAGGCCTTATAAAGGGTCGCGTCAGCCGACCTTTCTGCGACCTATGACCCTCCAACGTTATACGTGCGAAGGCACACTATTGCGGCTTGGTAAGATGAGTTCTGATTGGTCAATTCGATACGTTGGCCGACGCGACCCTCTACTAAGCCTTTCTAGACTCAGTATAGGAGTGAAACGGATAATATTGAGGCTAGGTTTACTTAGACTGTTACTTTGTTTGACAATTCCTTCAATCAATTGCGATTAAACCACTTTCCTTGTATGTAATACATTTCTTATATAGATGCATCATGTACATGTATACGACATATGACTCTCAACTTTCATTATATTATTTTGAACTCCCTTTCTTGATCTGTCAATTATTATCATTACTGCTATGACCATAAGCACGAGACCTCTATATATTGTTTAAGAGGTTGGATACCTTTGTTTGTGAGCATCTGTAATGGTGCAATAGTGATATGGAGAACTTAATGTTTTTTTATTTATTTTTCACTGACAGTGTGAGTGCAAAAATTAAAGAATTAAATAATGATTTAGTTTAATAAAAATACTGACTGTATTATAACTGTGTACATATTTTTTTTCCATTTTCGAGTAAAATGATACCGACAGCAAGTGTTTTACATATTTTGTTTTCATGAATTATTTATTTGAAAAAAAATTCAATTAAGTGTTTTTTGCATCCAGTCTCAGGGTACGAACGTTACGTCCAATAGCGTAACGTTCATTCCCTGGGACAGGATGTGTTTTTTGGTTTAAACAATATCACTCCATATATCATCCAAATGACGAATGTTGGTCGAGTATTTTGTTTAAGGATATAATCAAGAAAATCTTTCTCAAGAAAAAAATGAAAATAGTTAATGTAAGCAACATGGTTAAAAGGCTTGTATTGCTTAGCAATAGCTTGAGAAAGACAAATTACTTACATTCATTAAGACTCCACTGTACTAATGTATAAAAGGGCGTGGTCTAGACTCTGGAGGTATAACGTTTACCGCAATCTATTTCTAAATATAAAACATCACTAATTTCAATTAACTATAAATACAATTCAATCACAATTTTATTTTATCACAATTAAAAATTCCATTTCAAATACTACTTTAAAGCTTTTTACCTCAAAATAATTTCCCATACACAATATTATCTTTCTATCTCTTTCAGGTACCACGTCATGTCACACCACTCTTTATTTATTGACAATATATCAAATCACTGCACGCGGAACATGGCCCGGGAACCAGGTTGATAATAATGATCGCCGACTGAGAGCTCTTCGTGAGGTTCGAACTGATTAAAATATGACCTATTTACTACACTATGCTACACTATGCTACGCTAAAATCTGCGTAACTTAGTGAAGACAATTATGTTTTATTTTAATGAGATTTTTGCGAGATCGAGGTCATTATTGCTTGGTTACTCTCGATAAGGCGGATGTCATTTATTTCACATAAAAGTATCAAATGAATGCTTACCTTTGCTTATCTATCATTATAAATATTTACCTTTGTCAATTATGTACTGATCAATCAATATTTGTGTACGTAGTTGTACATTACACACTCGCATTAGTTTTTAACTAACAGACAGTTATCGTTTAAAGACTGATTAAGCAACATACATTATCCTTCTAATGTTACAAAATGTTACGCGATAATCCCCTCTGATGAATAATTTATTTTGTAGATGTTTTCTGTAGGAGCTGGTCTTCAGACTCATGTAACTAAATAACCAGTTCAAGTACCCACAATTCAAAGTTCAAAGTAAAAATATAAATATATGGCCATTCTGATAATATATTTCATTTTGATTAAAATCAATATGGGTTTGTGCCTGACCTTCTTTCAAAATGCATTTTCAAATACGTTTCTACCCTTACACACATCATGATAAGATTTTGCCGAACAGTGTTGTATTGTATGCTTGCATGTATATAATTATTTATGTATAATATGTATGTATAGTATGTATATGTGTGTGTGTTTGCGTGTGTGTGGGTGTGTACGTATGTATATATTTCTATGTATGAATGAATGAATTTTTATAAGAAATATTTATGCATATATTTTTTATAAGTGGTGTGCATGAAGCGTTTATGTGTGTATGGGCGTATGAATTAATGCATGGTTCATATGTATAGCATATGCTTATACTTTTGAACAAGCATATCAGCGCTACTTTGTGAACAGGTACGTGTGTGTATATGTGTGTGAGATTGTGATTAAGGATGAGTGGGGGAACCGAGTACATGTCAGTGTGTGAGTGCAGGCGTGTGCCGTGTGATTGGCTTGTAAGTATTGCTGTTGAACCTGTGTAATTATTTGTTTTAATGTATTCTCTTATATTATTGTACTACTGTGATATTCAATGCTTTTAGTGTCTCATTGGCCATATGGCCGGGTGCTTTTTAATATTTCTTGTATGATATTTTCTGTATTGTTTTTTGTTGTAAAAGTGCGTGACACTTTAATAAACATTATCTCTCTCTCTGTATCACAGGCAAAAACAATTTTTTTCTACTCACGTCATCCAAACTTCAGGTCTGGGTACAAAGACGAATTTCATTCTTTACAAAAATACAATCAACAATTAACTTAACTTAACTTAGATTGAATGATTGGTTGACAGTATTGACGTAGTTCATTTAAAATTGGACAGAAAAATATAATATGAACTTCATCTTCATTCTTCAATCTTCTTCGTTATGAAAAGGGTTTACTGAGATACCTAAACTATCGTTTTTACAATGGACTGACATTTGTTATTTACTTACAATACAATTTCATTTATAATATAAACATGCTATGTGTGTGTAATAATTGAAACATGCACGGTGTAATCATTAATTTAGTTGCTGTATATAGGGCTACATAGACTCATTAACAGAACAACACCATTCATACTTAACTCTCAACATAGAAAAATAACTACATGTAGATAAGTAATTAGCATACAATATATACATGTACAAGGTTCTAACAATTTCAAATGTCTCGATCTTCACAAACATAATCCCATAACTTAACCCCTGTACTAACTTTCTATCAGGCTGAACCATATAACAGTCTCAACAATTGGTTAACAATAAAATTGTTATTCTAAAAAAGTAAAACTTAAAGTGAACTTACATTTTTATGGATAATCATCACCAATTCGCACTCTCATTTTTCATTCCCACACGCAAGGTAATCCAAACTCATCTATGTCAGCCTATTGTTGTCACTCTCAGCACGTGCAGCATGCAAACCATGATCCCTTAACTAGCTAACAGCTGATCTGCACACGAACCTAAATCTATGAACTAACGTAAAATAACATCTTCTCTTGATCTATCCTTTATAGTTGGCTCTCAAAATCATGATCATTCTTACTTTTCTCCGTCTTTTTGTTTTTGCTATTGTAAATACCACTTTTTGTTTTTCTTTATCTTTAAAAGTGAGTCAGTTTTCAAGATATAGATACAGAGGGTACAGTGATTCAAACTCTGTTATGACAATATATGTTGTAATTCAGTTAGGTTATGCATGTCTATCCAATTTGTCCCCCACTGCCTTTGTTCTCCATAAAAAGCATATAGATGACGGTTGATATAGCACAGTACAGACAGGCAGTAGGACAGTTTGCAGTCAAAGTGCCTAAGAGTAATTGAAGGGTCCGGATGACGGGGTATCTAAAACATCAATAAAATGCCACATTTTCCTTGAAAATGATTGAAATGAAGATATTCTCACAGCTAAAATGATTTACTATAAATCAACCATTTCCTTGAAGCCTTGAGTTTGGTTGCAGTATGTACAATCACAATGAAATCGAGTGGTTTTCGAGTTTGGTTGCAGTCCCTACAGGCAACTGCAACCAAATTATTTTCTAGCAATTATCCATCATTTTTCGTGTCTTGACAAACACTAATTTGGTTGCAGAGATTTTAGTTGCTTGTTAATTAGCAAAGAGGCAAGTTTGGTTGCAGGAGTTTTATAATTTACCTTATTTTACGTAAAAACAAACAAATCAGGATTTTCATTTTGACAGATTCCCTCTTGCACTGTGAGTGACGTAATGCCATGCGGTATGTAACGTGTCCTACAATTGGTTGATTCAATCTCAAACATTTCCAAAAAAATTTCAAATTTCCTAATTTTTGATTTATAATTGATTTTGTTCTGTTTTTGGATAGAAACCATTTGTTAAACTTACTCAATGATGTTTATTTTCTATCAAAATCATTTTGCAATTAAAGGGATTCCTGACAGCCAATGAGAATCGTTTTGAGATATGACAACAATTCGAATTCGCTATGGGAGCACGTTGAAACACAGAAATGAAATTTAGGGATCAATTTGGTCAAATAATGTCAAAAGTACCTACCATGACATGCTTTATGATAGAAACTGTTAAAATAATCAAGGTCAGTGAAATATTTCTATCCATAATGTCAGAAACGCTTTCAAAACATGATGTGACATGATCGAAAACCGGACTCGACAGCGATCGGTAAGTGGCTTATGTGTCATTGAAATGTAAATAAAAAGCCAGGTAAGTGATCAACAGTTGTCAAATCATCATATATTCCATCTGCAACCAAATTTCTTCAAGCCCAGGCTCTTCTGTTTGATAAAAACATGTATTTTCTTGGAAAAATAATTTGGTTGCAGGTGCCTATAGGGGACTGCAACCAAACTCGAAAATTATGTGATTTCTTTGTGAATAATCTTTCTGCAACCAAATTCAATGGTGTCATTCCATATATCATGGTATAGATAATTATCTCAGCTTTCAGAATATTCCAAATTGAGTCTTTTTCAAGAGCTAGGTTGCAGTTAACAGTCCTTTTTGACACCCCGTCACACGGACCCTTCAATTACTCTTAGGCCAAATCTTTGATCAAATTTACAGCTCTGATATACAACTCCAGGTTCCTTTGTTTATACAGTGCTTCTGTATGTATTATTATCTCAATCCTACTACTGTGCTGTGGCGATGTACATCCCCATCCGGGACCTGTGTTTCATACCGATCTTAAAATAATTCATTTGAATGTTAGAAGCTTAAAAGATAAAGTAGATATGATAGAAGCAGAGTTTAGCACATATGATGTAATCTGTCTAACCGAAACATGGTTACACAAAAACATAGATAATAAGGAAGTTGCTATTCCGGGTTTTCAAGCACCGTATCGCAAGGATAGAGAAAGCCGGGGTGGAGGTGTAGCAATATATGTAAAAGAAAATTTATGCGCAATGAAAATGGATAATTTGGATACAATTGGACTTGAAGCAATATGGATTATAGTTAAATGTAAAAAACAATCTTACCTAATTGGTACTTTTTACAGAGCAGATAAAAGCGAAGCATATTGGGATCTCATTGACAATAATATTGCAAATGCTGTGGATTTAAATATGAATACTATTGTTGTAGGGGACTTTAATTTGGACCTTTTCAAAGAAAATAAATCAAAAATACATTATTTAGAAGCTGCATACGGACTAAAGCAATTGATATCTGAACCAACACGAATCACCTCTCATTCTAGTACGTTAATTGATTTGATGCTTTTAACTTGTTTGAACAAAGTACGGAATTCGGGAGTGCTTGATCCGATATGTAGTGACCACTGTCCGGTGTATGTTAATATTAAATCAGACAGGCAGAAAGAAACGTGCTACGAGCGGAAAATTTATGACTACTCTCGTGCGAATACAGACAGTTTGAACCAATCAATAAAGGATATGGACATTAATGCAACCGAATCCGAAAGTATAGGTTTTATTACATCCAAATTAACCAGTGACTTAATCCAAATGTGCGATGCGAACATACCCAACAAAACTGTGCTAATTAGACCTAGAGACCCACTGTGGATGAATAACGAAATACGCTCACTTATCAGAAAACGAAATAGGCAAAATAAAATCGCAAAGAGAACAAACCGTCCGCTTGAAGGTTATATCATCCGTGCGAAGAGCTAAAAAACAACATAGTATTAGGATTGATGCTGCAATAAGTGAATCAATTGCCACAAAAACATGGTGGAAACTAGTTAAGAACTATTTGCAAAATAAATCAGCAAAAACTACTTGTCGCTCAATCATCGATGATGATGTCCTGTACGACGATCTGAACAATGTAGCAGAAATAATGAATAACTATTTTACCAGTCAGTCTCAAGTTATAGACCCTGATGACGACCCCACTCTTGTTGATCAACGTTGCGATAATACTCTAAGTGATATAGTACTGGAGATCGGGGAAGTAAAGGATATATTACTCTCTGTAGACACAACTAAAGCTATTGGCCCTGACAAAATTGGAAATAAAATACTGAAGTCCTGTGCTCATTCATTAGCTCCCATTCTGACTAAATTATTTAATCAATCTCTAAAGTTGGCTAAATTCCCTTCTTCTTGGAAAGAAGCAAATGTAATCCCCATTCATAAAAATGACAATATATACGATTGTTCAAATTATAGACCAGTAGCATTAACAAGTTGTATAGCTAAAGTATTTGAAAAATGTATCTTTAAATATGTAAATAATTTTTTAAGAGATAATAACCTTCTGTCAAATCTTCAATCGGGATTTACATCTGGCGACTCGACAACTAATCAATTGACTTACTTATATGATTTCATAGCCAAAGCACTAGACGATGGAAAAGAAGTACGAGCGGTATTTTGCGATGTAAGTAAAGCGTTTGATAAAGTTTGGCACCAAGGAATACTGCAGAAATTAAAATCATATGGAATTGATGGAAATGTATTGAAGTGGTTTGAAAGCTATCTAAACAATAGAACCCAGCGAGTAGTTATTAATGGACACGCCTCAAATCCTCAACAAGTTTTAGCAGGAGTCCCTCAAGGCTCTGTTTTGGGACCTTTATTATTCATAATATACATTAATGATATCGTAGATAATATTGACAGTAATATTAGAATATTCGCAGATGATACTTCTCTCTACGTTATAATTGACGATCCTATCACAGCTGCAAATTGTTTAAATAGTGACCTGTTATTGATTTCAAATTGGGCTAAAAATGGAAGGTTTCCTTTAATCCTAAAAAAACTAAATCAATACAGTTTAGTAGAAAAGTAAATAGGATTAACCAACCTAATCTTACAATGGATGGTGAAACAATTCAAGAAGTAGAACACCATAAGCACTTAGGATTAACCCTTCAAAGCAACTGTTATTGGGATATTTATATAGATTCTATGATTAAGAAAGTTAGTCCTCTGATTAACTGCTTAAGAAGCCTGAAATATCGTCTATCACGGAAAAGTCTGGAAATTATTTATAAATCCTTCATATTACCAATTTTTGATTACTGCGGTCATATTTGGGATAATTGCACTCAGGAACAATGCAACTTACTGGAAAAAATGAATCTAGACGCGCTGAGATCAATTTGTGGAGCAGTTCGTGGTACAAGCCACAACCTATTATATGCAGAAACTAACCAAAAACCACTATCTGAACGTAGATACATATCTAAACTAACAACTTTTTATAAAATGAAGAATAATCTAGCGCCTCAATATCTCTCTAACCTCCTTCCTACCACACCCAATACTAATAACTACAATCTAAGATATAATTCATCAGTGCGAACAGTAAAATGCAGAACGGCGACATATGCCAAGTCTTTTTTACCTGATACAATAAAACTGTGGAATTCATTAACTCCCGACATTCAAAATAGCGATTCGTTATCCGGCTTCAAAAATTCGGTTTGCGGATCTAAAAATAAAACTATTTCTTTCAATCTCAACCACGGTTCAAGAATCTGTCAGATTATCCACTCTCGCCTTAGTGCTTCGAAAGCAATGTATAATTTATTGATAGAATCGAGAAAGTTAAACTTTCCTTTGGACTGCCTATTATTAGCATTTGACTCAATGGTTACACCAATCTTAGCATATGGTGCAGAAATCTGGTGCTTTGAAAATCTTGACATTATTGAAAAAATACATTTGAAGTTTTTGAGACTAATTACTGGCTTAAGAAATTCAACTCCTCGTTTTATGTTGTACGGAGAATTAGGTAGATACCCCATTAGAATTGTATTATATACACGACTGATAAAATTTTGGCATAGGTTGACGTACCAAAATGGTCCTTTTAAGTTAACTAACTTAATTTATACATATTTGTCACGCGAAAGAACTACAACAACTGTCAACCCATGGCTTTCGCATGTACAATATGTCCTTAACAATACTGGACTTTCTTATATATTTGAACATCCGTCTATTTGTACAACCTAATGGCTCGTTTCGAAAGTTGAACTTACCCTCAAAAATCAATTTATCCAAAACTGGCACAGTAATATTTGTTCTAGCCCCAAGGGAAGTTATTATCAAGAATTAAAGATATTTCCCAACTTTGATGTATATCTCCTCCTACCAAAATATGTTTCCCTACCAATATTGAGATTTCGGACAAGTAACCACAATTTACCTATCGAAACGGGCCGCTGGTATAATATCCCAAGAGATGAAAGAACGTGTAAACTATGTAACTCCACAACAATCGCAGATGAATATCATTACATTTTTCATTGTAAAGCGCTAAACAATTTAAGGAATCAATATTTACCTAACTCTCTTACAAAATTTCCAAATTTATTAAACTTCAGAAAAATCATATCGACAAATAAATCTCAAGACTTAGTCAATTTATCAAAATTTAGGTATTAAGGGGATGTACATCGCTCACAAACAATGATCTAGACAAATTTTTGAAATCTATTCATCATTTCATAATAAAATCTGATCGATTTGACATTCCATAAGCACTTATATATTGACTGCCAAACAAACAATCTTATTCATGCATAATCACTATTTTTGAAGCTTATAAAATGTATGACATGCGTGACTGGTAATTATTCATTGTATATTTTTCAAATGTAATTATTTTGGAGCGGCCTTAATATAAGCACCTCTGTGCTTGTTGGCCAATCCATTCATGTCTTTTCATGAATAAAATATGTTTAAATCAAATCAATGACTTTACAGAGTGAGCATTTGGTTTGTGAATCGTCATTTACAGAGTCTTTTCTTAATAGCTGGACACCAAACTTATTAAAACCACTTCTTAACATTAGCAATGATTTTTTGTATGTATTATAAACGCGACGTTTTAAAAACTGAGAATTTATGTGACATGCTTCGCTGATCACCAGTTTCTGCTCTTCTGTCGGTGATTCGTAACAGTGGGGGTCTGTGTCCTAACAAATCCTCTAAAGCAGCAAGTCTAGATCTGCAGTGAAATTTCCAATCCTCCGAGGCTTGTTACGACGTAAGATGTAAGAAACGCGGTAAGATGTAATAACTGCGGTAAATTGTAATAGAAACGCGGTAAGATGTAATAAATACAGGTGCGGTAAAATGTAATAAGTGTGTGCGTAAGATGTTACTAAAAGGTGCGGTAAATTGTAATACAATATGCGGTAAAATGTAATAACCTTTCCACAATCTTTGATATCTTTTTTTCAACCCTAGTTGTCCAGTTAAGGTCTATGCTTGTAACTGTGATGATATATTGATTTGTTTTATGATTTAGGGTGACACAACCAAATATGTTTAACTTTGAATTACACTTGAATATTATGATTTTTCTTTCATGAATGATTGTATTTTATTATCATTATTGTTATAAAGATATATCACGTGAACAATTGTTCTATTTTTAAGGATGCTTTTGTGTGAAAATCAAACGGGTCATAATTGTAACATTTGGATGACATTTTCAAGAATAATTTAATACTAATTTATGTATATCTTGATATAAACAGTTTAATATTTATAGATTTGGGCGACTTATTATCATATTTCATGTTATATATTTATGAATGGTTAGATTGGATGACTAATAGTTTTATTTAGTTTGCTCAAGAACATCATTCCAGTTTCATGAATTTTTTGTTTGTTTTGAAAATCAAACTTTTTTTCTGTTCATGGATAATTATGATGGGTAACTATTAATTGTTATTTTAAGATACCAAATGAGCAGTCTTTAATTTTCAGGAATGGTTATATCTATTATGTTTACCAAGAAGGTTTGTGATAAATTTCAAAATGCATACTAATAATAGGTAATAATATAATTAATAAATAATAATTGTAAATATATGAAATTAATTTATGTTTGCCCGTGCAAAAATATGCTTCTAGTGCTACGTTACTTGGAATTATGTCCTACACCTAAAGTGAAAAGGACGTATTTCAATGTTCTATATGAAAAAAAATATACATTGTCACTATACTATATGAGGTTTGGTCAACAAGTTTAATTTTTCTGTAACATTTATTTGTTTACAAAGATGGTTGATGTTCAATGAAGATGTTCATTTGAAGTATGAAATGGTGGTAATGCAAGTCGCATGTTCTTTGTTATACAGTGTGAGGAAAATACCAATACCGTGTGTATTTAATTTTTTCTATGATAACCCACTACCTTATAGTCAGGAACAAATCACTCCACTGGCTGTAAACAACCTTACCCATCAAGCAACTGCGACTTCGACAAAAACGAGGTCCAATAAGGCAGTAAGCTGTTTGCTACCAGGAACGCCTCTTTGTGACAACCAAAGATAGTTGTTTGATTCTGATTGTTTCTTAGATCGAGTCCTCTAACGAATTTGTTTGATTTAATCATTTGTACTAGTACATATATCATAACCCCAAACAATTCTATGCCACATTTTTATCATGTTCTTTATAAGGAATATGATACACTGTTTTGAAGTATAAAATGGAAGATATCATTTAACAAGAAAAATGTTTACTTATAAATCACAAACGTTTTAATTTTTAAGTGTTTTAAACAGTATTCTGAAGCTTATTTTTCCCAAGATTGCCGATAATTTTTATTAGTCTTTTTTTATTTGAGATTCTAATTAGGTTATTGTTGTCCAACCCGATTTTTTCTTGTCAATAAGGCTATTAACGTATCTAGAAGAAATATGCCTTAACTTTATCTCTTTACTGCCGATAAAATAATAAAATAGAACCATTGGCTCTGCAGCTAATCAGGCTTTATATTTAACTGTGCTTTAGGGTGCGGCAAATTAGTTGGGCCAAAGGGGTATCAAATGTGCAATTTCGTTAACTTCCAATAATCTTATGAGTCTTTAGACAACATTTTATCATTCTATATCTTGTGCTTTTGGAGAAGAAGATGACAAAAAGGTTTTAGTAGGGGCCACAAGATCATCAATTCTAAAGTTTAGTATGTAGGTGACGTGATTTCTGATACTGGTGATTAATTCAGAAATCGAATTTGCTCAAACATTCAAGGAAATGTAAAAAGGTTAAACGGAGTGACCCTCAATTGAATAAAACTTAGAATAATAATAATAATAACACTTTATTATCCTCAGTACATGTACATATTGGAAATTCGATTTGTGCCCATGGCACCCGGCAGCCACGGTGCAGCGCAAAGCTAATGCGTTGTTCTGCCTTTACAATGCTGAGTGTCAAGCAAGACAGCAACAACTCCCAACTTTTAACGTCTTTTGGTATGACGCGACCGGGAATCGAACCCCGATCTTCCGGGTGACGAGCGGACACTCTACCACTGAGCTACGACCCCGGTAATAAGAAGGCTTACAAATCTATATTTAGGGTATAAGTTCCAAAGCTCAATCGACTCCTATTACAGGCCACAGAGTCTATATCAGTGGGACTAACTACAATCATGTCGATAAACATTAATAAACATAACAAAAATGAAAATTACAAATATATTACAGAGATCATGGCCTTTTTAGGGTACTCAGGGTCAACAAAGCTATACATTATAATCCTCATTAGTCAAGAAGTTTGTAGAGCAGGTTTCAGTCTCCTACGCTTCTTTTTTAAAGAATATGTCCAAAATGGACAAAGATTAACAAATGGACAGACAGACTGACGGATGGATGGATGGACAGACTGACGGATGGATGGATGGACAGACGCCGGACACCATACCAAGCCATAACCCCTTCGGCTATCGGTTAATAGGACATATATTACACAAGAAGTTGTATTAATTGAATTCAAACGTACTGCATACCTGACAAGCTTCGTAATGTATTTTTAAAATTCAATTCGTTTTAGTTTACAACGTGCGGTTTTATACCAGTTGTAAATGTTACATTTGGACAATGGACTAGCAGTAAAAGAGTGTAAATAGTTGCAGTGTACACAAAGTAACGAAATACGATTTATACCAAACGTCTTTATTCCTATTGCACAGTTTGTAAATTTTTGAGATTTAAATATATATCGAAAATACCAACTTCGCCTCTTCATCAGAAGTGTTTGTTTATCCACTGGACTGTCCGAGTAACTTAATAAATACTCTTGAAGTAAACCCACAGACACGTTGAGATAAATCATAAAACAATTGCTTTGTCGTTGTTCGTCTTAAAGACACTTTATTTGTAAAAATACCTCGGCCTTATGCCAGCTTAACTTGGCGTATTGCCAAGGTTAGGTCTGATTGTTTTGTCAAACAAGTACAATATTTTTCGTACAAAGAGGTACTCATAGGTATTCATTTATCGCTGTGAACAATTTTGAGCTTTAATAATATGTATGCAAGGGGAATATCAAACTGAATGAAATGCAAAAGTACTTTATTCTAATATGTTGAATAATAAGAAGTGCCGTATTTTCAATATGAGCACATATGCACAAATCACATTTGTCGAGCAGAAATTGTTGTAAAAAGGCAAAAGATTCGATAATAAAGCATATTATTGACCCCGGAAACGTATCACATGACTTTAACGAAAGTCAAATTTGTAAAAATTATCGCTAACGCTCGGGTCATACGAAAGTCTAACTCGTTTCCTTGTGTGTCACGTGATACTCTTTTCTCAGGTGATAATCTATATATACATGTACATGTATATGCAACATATGTGAATATAGGATTACTATATGATAGAGAATAGTACTTTATGAACTAAAGGAGTAGTTAATAGATTCTTAGGCACCAATTTGCAGTGACAACAGACGTGTATGCAATATTGTCGAACTAATCTGCATACCAAATGGAGAGTTTGCGAAAAGGTCATGAATGCAGGCTGGAATCCAAACCAAGGCAGTATGTACATACGTTGCAGGATTAAAAAACGCATATTCGTGCGAAACAAGAGGAGTATATGCAGTCAAAAGTAGATAGTAGTAAGAGAAGTATATGGAATTAGAAAATATTTAAGATAATGCGCATGTAAATATACATGAGAAATGATGATAACAAAATGAAAACGCATGAGCGTCGTTAGTACAGCGATATGCAATATCAAATCATATTTGATTGTTCATTAGTAAAACACTATTTTGGTAGTTTCGATTTTAGTTTATGCACCAAAAGTCAACCAAGAGACATTTCAAGCATGCACGATGTCTGTGTAAAGTTAAAAGATGGAAAGGCGTGTGCAAGAAGCAAACAAATGCTGTTGAACATAGATAATATATACATATGACCAGTGGGATTTTAGCAGTTGATATAATGCGGAATTTTATCTGTATTTTTTCATCATACCAACCTCTAAAATGTCACTGTAATAAACCCGTTTGCGTAGTTTAGAAAAAAATAAGTATGAAGATACATAACCTTTCAGCAACTTATTGTGGTCTCTTCTGTTGGAATTTGAATGGTCGCATCTTTTAAACCAAAACAAAAATGACACTTGTGTCATAGTGAGAACAAAACTCAAAAGAATATAAGTCCATTGAAAAAACTAGACCTCGCTAAATCGAAGAAGCACATGTACATATTAGTAACACTAAATCAAGCAAGGTAATTCGTGATTTGATTACTCACAGGAGGGTAATGAATAGTGACATATTTCAATATGAGCACATGTGCACATATATTTTTTGCCTGACAACGATGTTTTAGTGCGCCTCCCGTATTGTCAAGTCTGTGACGTTATAAAATATAGGGAGCGAGAGATTTGAATGGAAGAGAATAAACAGTATATAACTTATTACACTTAATCAATATCCAGATAAGTTTGGATTATAGGAAACATATTGGTTACAGAATTACACTCAAACAAAAGGATGGCGCACAGTAGAGTAGTGGTTAGCGTACTAGCCTCTAATCCCAAAGACCCGGTGGCGACACCAACAAATAGTGACATGGATCTCATTCTGTGTTGTGTCCCTGGGCAAGGCACTTTATCCACATTGCACTCAGTCAACCCTGAATAACGGGTGTATGTTCATTTCCTGCGCCTTCGGCAGCAACAATAGTACAATTACCATCAGGGTATTAATATGTAACGCTGTGTGCAACTGCGAAGCAGATGATAAATGCGCATTATAAGCGGACTACTATTATCATCATTATTTTATATAGACCTTAAAATAATGATTCTATCATGTTTGGCAAATTATACTCACAACTTATTTTCTATATTTATATGAACCAATGTTATTACAATTTACCGCACATCGTATTACAATTTACCGCACACTTAGTTTGAACATTTTACCGCACCCCTATTACAATTTACCGCACTTGTGTTTATTACATTTTACCGCATTTTTATAACAATTTACCGCAGTATTACATCTTACCGCGTTTTTATTACAATTTACCGCAGTTATTACATCTAACCGCGTTTATTTGTTACGACGTAAGATGTAATAAATGCGGTAAGATGTAATAACTGCGGTAAATTGTAATAAAAACGCGGTAAAATGTAATACTGCAGTAAAATGTGATAAAAATGCGGTAAAATGTAATAAACACAAGTGCGGTAAATTGTAATAGGGGGTGCGGTAAGATGTTCAGCATAAACGTGCGGTAAATTGTAATACGATATGCGGTATATTGTAATAACATTAGTTATATGGATGTACAATAAATCATAGAGACGATTATGAGTAGGATTCGCTTAAGATTTTATAATCATTATTTCGTTGATTTATATACAACATCCTCTGTGTAGTTTTCTGTTACCCATTTGTTTATACAATCCACACATATCTTGGTATTACTAATATATAAAGGGTGAAATGTCTTTACTGATGATTCAATTCCATTCAATTCCGTTAGTAATATCCAGAAAAGGCCTGCCTCCTTTTTCGAATGCCGGCTAAAGTGACGTCAGTGACAGGGCTTTTTATGGTGTCACAGAAATACGGGGATTTGCAATTATACAATCGTTGCTAGGTGATGGGAATTTGTGGGCATGTTTCATATATAAAATATGCCATTACCTATTACCCTCATATTATAATAAAATAAAATAGTGGCAATAAAACCATGAATTACTTGTCTTATTTCAGTGTTACTAAGTACGTTCATGTCCTTTAACGAGCTCAAGCCCAATCACTCTCTTAGACTCAAAGGGATGATTAAAGTTATTCAAAATAAGATGGTATTTGATATATTAATTAAATGAATGGAGAATAATCGTTAAAGGTTTAAATTGATTATTAAAGTAAGTATACAACACAAATATTATATCGTCACTCAAACTAAAACTATATTTAAGTTCTTTGATTTTAACCCATTATAACAACTACCTACAAATGTAAGTACAAAATTGTCTTGTGTGTTTAGGAATAAAATATAATACTAAAAGAAGAGACTACAACTTATTATTAACTTGGTTTCTTTTTGTCCGTGCTGATATTGTTTTCTTACACTATGCAAAATGTAATCTCTCTTTTATTCTAGGTGTATAAAGGTTTAGTGGCTATGCAATAATAAAATGGGTATTATCTTTCTAAACTAAATCGCTTATCGTGGCCATATGCACACCGAAAAAAAAGAGAGTTAAAATTGCTTTAAAAGTGCCTGATAAGATGAAATGTTTAACTAAGAAACAGTTTGATAAAGCAAAATTTATTCATATAACTTTTCACCTCTTTGGCTATTTACATAAATTTTTTAAAAAAACATTGGTTTCCTCGGTATGAACCTTAAAAATCTCTTATTTAGGATAAAAGAGAACCAAGTGAATACCCCACAGTAGTTATGACTCTAAATCAAAGAAACATGATATCAACGGATTGAACCCAAATAATTTAAAAAGCGCATGATCATGATGTTTTGTCACTATATTTCAACAATGTTAACTCGGTTGCTTATTAGGTATGATTAAAAGGTTAATCTGTGAACGTCAACTTGGCAACAACAATTTTGGTTTAAATCTCATAGACTATAACTTTATCACAGTTTAAATAAAGTTTTGATAATGAGCACTGGTAAATCAGTACCCTGACAACAAAATTTATGAAATTAGTCAAAGATTCAATGTTTTAACATGTTGAGAGGGATTGATTGTGCAACGCTCTTTTGTGTATAGTGCTTACAATATTGAGATGTAGTAATGCATATCTATGTACATGAATATATACATGAGTATCCTCTTGTATATTCATTATACCATTACAGAAAATATTCTCTCATTTTAAAAGTTATTTTTCAGTAAATTGTAATTTAGAAGTCAAAGATATTGCGAAACGTAGTTTTAGTCTTTGAAGTCATATACATGAACGAGATTTCTTAATGATTGGTTGCCATACTTTTCCGTTTACTTATATGAATAACTGACACGAATATGCAATGATATTGCCTCCTTGCATACGGGTATATATTTTGTTACTTTACACAGACGTTTGTGCATACTTGAAATGTCTTTTGGTGCAAAACAAATCGAATTTTCCAAAACAAGTTTTGTATACAGAACAATAAATAATCATATCATATTGCATAACACTATATTTCTACAACGACTATTGCTTATGCATTTTACTTTGTTTGTCTTCACCTCATATGTATATCCCTCGCCTGCTTAATCTTAAATATTTCGTTGCGTAATGCATATTCAAATTGGTCATTGTATTGTTCTTCAGAATCACACTTCAAGGAAATTATTCGAAGAATAATCGACCTACACGATAGCATATCATGATAGTGTATCCCCCATTTTTCATGCACTAAAATGAGATTAAATAATGTTGATCTATTATAAAATATACAAAAGAGCAACTTTTGTGCATACATGTAATATGTATGAAATGTATCTAAGGATAATGTATATGATCCTTTTAAAACCATATAATTTCCAAAATATTAATTACAATGCATCTACCCTAGAGCCATACTCATTCTCTTAGGTAGCAGATTATAACACAAATAAAAACATTTATAATAACGCATCCTTTCATATCACTTTGAATTATGTTCTCATTGTTTCGCTGAAGCTATATAAGCATTAAAACATACATGAATACCCGATTATTGTATGTTGATGAATACCCGCATGCTGTATAGCACTGATTCACTGATACTGATGTTACTTCATTTCATGTCTTTAATATACTGTACAAACATAGAAACGTTCTGAAGGATAATGATTTTTACTTGACAGCAATACAAAGAATTTTTTAATTTTTGGATATCTGAAATAACATGTGTTACAGTATTTCCCTAAAATGTGAGTAAACAGCACATAGATGTAAAATGGTATTCATCTTCTACTAAATCTAAGTGACAAAGATATCATGTGAGGAACGTCTGAAACGTGAAATGACTATTCGGATTATTTTAACAGTACTTTATGTTAAATAATCCTTCATGATTATTTCATACTTTTTAATTTTGCAATATAAGCACTTTTTTGTTAAGGTAATCGATGCTAAGTATCTTAAAAACACTGTGTTTATGTAGGTAACTTTAACTTTTATGACAAAACTACAATTGAAAAGCAATTCTCTTATACTTGTCGTTCAATGTCTCTTTCCATTGTTATCATAAACTATTATCTGTCATAATCAATTCTTGGTTATCTGTATGAGGGCAGTTCAAGTCTAAGCGAATATCAAACTACTTTAACCTTTGAATGTACAGAAAGTTGAAATCTTCCACATTCTCTATGTACCATCATATACCATCATTATTTTCACATCTAGATCTTTTCATTGACATCAAATTTGTGTTAACCTGATATCTCTGCCCCATGTATGATAGAATTGGGAGTATCTTCCGATCAACTGCTAGTCAATTCTTCATTTACGGCAATTCAAACTGTGATAAATCGAGCACCGGCTTATAAATGAATATATTTATTCAGAAGGAATGTGTTTAGAAGAAATAAGGTAACTTTATAGAAATGCAAGACAAATGATTTTATTTTTACAATTTCGTATTTAATATATGTCTTATTCATTTGATATGAGCAGAAAGGGTGTAAAGATAAGACGTGAGTTGTGATTGAATAAAACAACAAAATACTAGTCAATTAAGCCAACAACAGTTTTACTATGCCGTCACTATAAGGGCCCTAGTCGAGAATTTTTCGAATAAGCTTAACGAGTTAAAATCAACGTACTAGCTATAGAAAAGTCATTGAATGCCCCTACCATCATGTTTTTTTGCAATAATGTATAGCTTTATAGTTGACATCATAGCAAGAAACTGAGACCGCAAGTATATGTAAACTATGTTGTCTGAGAGGAATCATATGCATGACATTTAGACAGTGAACGAATATACCATTGTTATATTTGGGTGCATCCTCTTTGTGGTAGTAAAAATTCTTGTACTTGTTCCAACCCATCTCGCAACGTCAGCCAATATCATCAGCACTGACCTCACAAGCAGCTAACCCACTCGCCCATCTCGCCTCAACGCAAGGATGAATAGTACAGAGTACTGACGAGAAATATCTAAGTGAAGAGAGCAAGGAAACCAGTTATATACAATAAAACTATTTTCAATCTCCTTAACAATTTCAACATTTCCTTGTTTGTTAAATGTTTGTAAAAAAGGCAACATTTCATCAACATATTCAAGTGTACATAAACATTGTCATTGCAAAGCTCTGTAAGTGACAAGGAAACTGTTTTCTAATGAATGTCTCAGCTTGTGTTTTATTTAATTATATCATTTTTATAGTAATGACATTTGACTGTCAAATGTTAACTGCGAACAGAAAGCATCAAATAACCATACAATAAACATATCTCTCAGTTGTCATCCCAAGACTTATGTACAAAAACAAGTTTTGTTTAATATTGTTGGATTATACATTTTTAGCATAAATATTTACGCCCAGTTTTCCATTTATGTAAGGTTTTATTGATGTTAATGCAAAACATGCGCAGACATTCATCTTACATTGAGAACATGGCAAAATCACCTGACATAATCATATCATCTAGTTGGTATTCAATGTATATCTCATCTAAATCAGAAAGAGTTTCCCTTTAAAAAACACATTCAGACTGCAAAATATCTATCACTTTTGAGAAGAACTGATTTCTATCAAGGTTTGAGATCAAGACACCAGTTTCACAACTGAATACCTTCTAATGATGAAATTAAAACGGCACAAAAATTCAATCAGAAGTTAATACATAAACATCCATTATCAAAGGATATCTCTCAGATTTCTAATCCAACAATAGTCCTGTTCATGATTTCGCAATGTTGAAGATGAGTTCATTTTAATTGGTGAGTAACTTAATTGCCTCAGTATAACCATTCTTTCTCAGCATTTGAACCGGTGTTTCTCCTTTCTGGTTCTGCAAATTCACATCAGCTCCTCCCTTGAGGAGAGTCTTCAGAGTTACCGGAAGATATGTACGCATCAAGTCATGATCAAATATGGGGATGTCGGGGATGTCACACAGAGAGTGTAGAGGAGTGTTTCCTGCACCGTCAGGTTTGTTCACATCACTCCCGTTCCTGATCAGTGTATCCATCATAGCATGATAATGAGGCACCCTAATACACGTATCGTCTGTGTCAAAGATAGAAAAAACAAATAACTGTGTGTATCTTGTACACAATACATGAAGTGCTGTTTGACCTTTTTTATCAACAATGTTGACACCAGCTCCCATCCTGAATAAAAGCTGAACCGGTTCTACACTGATATTTTGATTTTGACACAGAGCATGTAATGGTGTAAATTCACCACATTGATTAATGTCTGCTCCACTGTTTAACAGTAACTGAAGAGCTTCAACACTCGCTTCTTTATGTTTACACAGATAATGGAGTGGGGTCCTTCCTTTACGGTCAATATGATTAACGTCTGCTCCACTGTTTAACAGTAACTGAAGAGCTTCAACACTCGCTTCTTTATGTTTACACAGATAATGGAGTGGGGTCCTTCCTTCACGGTCAATATGATTAACGTCTGCTCCACTGTTTAACAGTAACTGAAGAGCTTCAACACTCGCTTCTTTATGTTTACACAGATAATGGAGTGGGGTCCTTCCTTTACGGTCAATATGATTAACGTCTGCTTCACTGTTTAACAGTAAATGAAGAGCTTCAACACTCACTTCTTTATGTTTACACAGATAGTGGAGTGGGGTCCTTCCTTTACGGTCAATATGATTAACGTCTGCTTCACTGTTTAACAGTAAATGAAGAGCTTCAACACTCACTTCTTTATGTTTACACAGATAGTGGAGTGGGGTCCTTCCTTCACTGTCAATATGATTAACTTCTGCTCCACTGTTTAACAGTACTTGAAGAGCTTCAACACTCACTTCTTTATATTCACACAGATTATGTGAGTGATCAGTAAACTAAATATTTTCATGTTCACAATTGGTTGTCTACTTAATCCTCTATCACAAACAGTTTTAAGACACGTCCTGCCCCACCTATCACAGATATGAGGATCAGCACCGTGAGCCAGCAGAGCCCTCACTGCTGGACAGTTGAAGTTCTCAACAGCATAATGTAGCATAGTGTTCCCTCGCCAGTCTTGCTCATTGATGAGGTCGGAAGAACTTTGCTGAAAACAGAGGAAGGAACTTGACTAAAAGCTTTTAATAATGTTTTTTTAAATGAGAATAATCTGAACCATGAGTTTTCTAAACATATCCCAAAAAGGAACATATCAAATCAAGTACAAACAAAATTGGAGTTACATTTTTTTATTAGAATGTTTTCTAATTTCTTCAACTTGGTATTTTTCTTCAAATATTCTTTTTGGACTCCTTGTTTCATCTTAATCATGTTTGATTAATATATCTAAATAATCTATTTCCATTTAAAAAGTTCTGTTATTCACAACAAAATGTAAAAGACATTTATTCATTCATAATCAATGATTCTTTGCAATATTTACTCTAAGAATGAAGTAACATAGTTTTTGGAATTTAGAAACAAAATGAACTATCTAAAAATATGATTAGAAACATTTAGAATTAATTAATCATGATTACTTCATTTTAAGTTATTTACTCTATCAACATGTGTTCATATTCAGACAATCACAATAGCTATCTATAACAGTAGTTCAAACTTAAGATGGTTCAAGCTCTTCTTCCCTCACTACGCTGCTTTACATGTCTCAAACTCTTCTTCCCTCACTACGCTGCTTTACATGTCTCAAGCTCTTCTTCCCTCACTACGCTGCTTTACATGTCTCAAGCTCTTCTTCCCTCACTACGCTGCTTTACATGACTCAAGCTCTGCTTCCCTCACTAAGCTGCTTTACATGTCTCAAGCTCTTCTTCCCTCACTACGCTGCTTTACATGTCTCAAGCTCTTCTTCCCTCACTACGCTGCTTTACATGTCTCAAGCTCTGCTTCCCTCACTACGCTGCTTTACATGTCTCAAGCTCTGCTTCCCTAACTACGCTGCTTTACATGTCTCAAGCTCTTCTTCCCTCACTACGCTGCTTTACATGTCTCAAGCTCTGCTTCCCTCACTACGCTGCTTTACATGTCTCAAGCTCTGCTTCCCTAACTACGCTGCTTTACATGTCTCAAGCTCTGCTTCCCTCACTACGCTGCTTTACATGTCTCAAGCTCCGTTCCCTCACTACGCTGCTTTACATGTCTCAAGCTCTGCTTCCCTCACTACGCTGCTTTACATGTCTCAAGCTCTGCTTCCCTCACTACGCTGCTTTACATGTCTCAAGCTCTGCTTCCCTCACTACGCTGCTTTACATGTCTCAAGCTCTGCTTCCCTCACTACGCTGCTTTACATGTCTCAAGCACTGCTTCCCTCACTACGCTGCTTTACATGTCTCAAGCTCTTCTTCCCTCACTACGCTGCTTACATGTCTCAAGCTCTTCTTCCCTCACTACGCTGCTTACATGTCTCAAGCTCTTCTTCCCTCACTACGCTGCTTTACATGTCTCAAGCTCTGCTTCCCTCACTACGCTGCTTACATGTCTCAAGCTCTTCTTCCCTCACTACGCTGCTTTACATGTCTCAAGCTCTTCTTCCCTCACTACGCTGCTTTACATGTCTCAAGCTCTTCTTCCCTCACTACGCTGCTTTACATGTCTCAAGCTCTTCTTCCCTCACTACGCTGCTTTACATGTCTCAAGCTCTGCTTCCCTCACTTCGCTGCTTACATGTCTCAAGCTCTGCTTCCCTCACTACGCTGCTTTACATGTCTCAAGCTCTTCTTCCCTTACTACGCTGCTTACATGTCTCAAGCTCTTCTTCCCTCACTACGCTGCTTTACATGTCTCAAGCTCTGCTTCCCTGACTACGCTGCTTTACATGTCTCAAGCTCTGCTTCCCTCACTACGCTGCTTTACATGTCTCAAGAACTGCTTCCCTCACTACGCTGCTTTACATGTCTCAAGCTCTGCTTCCCTCACTACGCTGCTTTACATGTCTCAAGCTCTGCTTCCCTCACTACGCTGCTTTACATGTCTCAAGCTCTGCTTCCCTAACTACGCTGCTTTACATGTCTCAAGCTCTGCTTCCCTCACTACGCTGCTTTACATGTCTCAAGAACTGCTTCCCTCACTACGCTGCTTTACATGTCTCAAGCTCTGCTTCCCTCACTACGCTGCTTAACATGTCTCAAGCTCTGCTTCCCTCACTACGCTGCTTTACATGTCTCAAGCTCTGCTTCCCTAACTACGCTGCTTTACATGTCTCAAGCTCTGCTTCCCTAACTACGCTGCTTTACATGTCTCAAGCTCTTCTTCCCTCACTACGCTGCTTTACATGTCTCAAGCTCTGCTTCCCTCACTACGCTGCTTTACATGTCTCAAGCTCTGCTTCCCTAACTACGCTGCTTTACATGTCTCAAGCTCTGCTTCCCTCACTACGCTGCTTTACATGTCTCAAGCTCCGTTCCCTCACTACGCTGCTTTACATGTCTCAAGCTCTGCTTCCCTAACTACGCTGCTTTACATGTCTCAAGCTCTGCTTCCCTCACTACGCTGCTTTACATGTCTCAAGCTCTGCTTCCCTCACTACGCTGCTTTACATGTCTCAAGCTCTGCTTCCCTCACTACGCTGCTTTACATGTCTCAAGCACTGCTTCCCTCACTACGCTGCTTTACATGTCTCAAGCTCTTCTTCCCTCACTACGCTGCTTACATGTCTCAAGCTCTTCTTCCCTCACTACGCTGCTTACATGTCTCAAGCTCTTCTTCCCTCACTACGCTGCTTTACATGTCTCAAGCTCTGCTTCCCTCACTACGCTGCTTACATGTCTCAAGCTCTTCTTCCCTCACTACGCTGCTTTACATGTCTCAAGCTCTTCTTCCCTCACTACGCTGCTTTACATGTCTCAAGCTCTTCTTCCCTCACTACGCTGCTTTACATGTCTCAAGCTCTTCTTCCCTCACTACGCTGCTTTACATGTCTCAAGCTCTGCTTCCCTCACTTCGCTGCTTACATGTCTCAAGCTCTGCTTCCCTCACTACGCTGCTTTACATGTCTCAAGCTCTTCTTCCCTTACTACGCTGCTTACATGTCTCAAGCTCTTCTTCCCTCACTACGCTGCTTTACATGTCTCAAGCTCTGCTTCCCTGACTACGCTGCTTTACATGTCTCAAGCTCTGCTTCCCTCACTACGCTGCTTTACATGTCTCAAGAACTGCTTCCCTCACTACGCTGCTTTACATGTCTCAAGCTCTGCTTCCCTAACTACGCTGCTTTACATGTCTCAAGCTCTGCTTCCCTCACTACGCTGCTTTACATGTCTCAAGCTCTGCTTCCCTAACTACGCTGCTTTACATGTCTCAAGCTCTGCTTCCCTCACTACGCTGCTTTACATGTCTCAAGAACTGCTTCCCTCACTACGCTGCTTTACATGTCTCAAGCTCTGCTTCCCTCACTACGCTGCTTAACATGTCTCAAGCTCTGCTTCCCTCACTACGCTGCTTTACATGTCTCAAGCTCTGCTTCCCTAACTACGCTGCTTTACATGTCTCAAGCTCTGCTTCCCTCACTACGCTGCTTTACATGTCTCAAGCTCTGCTTCCCTCACTACGCTGCTTTACATGTCTCAAGCTCTGCTTCCCTCACTACGCTGCTTTACATGTCTCAAGCACTGCTTCCCTCACTACGCTGCTTTACATGTCTCAAGCTCTTCTAGTAAACAATCACTTTACTCCTTTGAAACAGAGGTAACTAAGGATCTCTGCAGTATTTCTAACAACAAAAGTTGAAAAGGTCGAAATTGTTCACAAATGGCCAAGTTTATCTTTCAAAACATGACAGTATTATATAAGAAGGATTCCTCAATTAAAAACAGTTCGATAACTTGACACATAAAAGAGAAACACTACATAGTAATAAAAGATCATATTAAACAGTAAGAACTAAATTCTTACCTCAAGTGATGAAAGTTTGTTGATGAGTCTCCCAATGAAATCCTCATTTCTACCGATGGTGAGCATGAAAATATAATAATCTCCCGCTCTCAGTTGTTCAAGGAATCTCTCAGCCAGAGCATCCAATACACGTGGCCTTGGATCCAGCAGAATAAAGCATGTTGGAGTCTCACTCCGAGATGTTCTGAACCTCACCTTCTGCATTATGACTGATATACTTGCATGCTTAACAAGGAGCAACGGATCTTTTTGAGCAACAACACTCAAAACACTCTCATAAATTGATGGATGACGGAAAACCCAAATTCCATCAAAGTTTGCTAGATAACTCCCCTCCTGGCGTGTTGCTTGTTTTTCAAGTTTCCATCTTTTCTCATCATCTTTAACACTATCACTATTGAATTCCCCATCATTTTTCACCAGATTGATGAACAAATCTCTGTAACCTGTTTCAAAGAGCAACTTTGTTGTTGTATCAAGAAACTTAAGAGGCGTTTTAAAGAAATCAACAATGTCTATGTCTTGTTCTTTTGAAACTAGTTCAGCATACATCTTACAGCAGTTAGGAAACCCGTGAGGTGTGTTCATCTTTGCCAATCTCTCTAAAACCCAGTCATCTTCTGTAATACCCTTCCTATCAAGATGATACTGGAGAATTTGAAGGCGTTCATTTTCAGCATTCATTTGACTAAGGTCAAACCAGTTTTCATTATCAGTAATCTGTTCCCCGTACTTTTCCAAATGAACTTTGACCTCCTGCAGTATATTTTGTCTACTGACAAATACAAAGTTTGTGACACCCTTTGGTCTATTCATCTGAATATCAAAAATATCTGCAACTACCATTCTCCACTTATTGACTGAAGAGGAGTCGAAAGTGAAAGCACCAAATATATCATTCAGCAAGACAACACGATCCTCTACAATCTGAGATATCTGACGATATTCTTCGGGTGATTCAATCACATACACGTTCATCTTGTCAGCAAAATGTTTCAATATAAAGTGTGCAAGAGTTGTCTTCCCATCTCCAGCATTGCCTGTGATGGTGATCCAGTTGTTGCCATGTTTAAGTTTCTCTATCATCAAGTCCGCAGCTGATACTCGGATCATCTCATTTGTCCTTATCAAGATCTTCTCCTTTGTAGAATCTGTTAAAAACATGAAATCACTTTATAATGTTAAGTTTTGGAAATAATTGGGTAGTTGAAAATTATAATAGTGTCAATAAAATTTATGTCCAGAATCTTTGCAGCGTTAAAAGTATGTTAAAAGTATGGGAGATGTTGCTTCCTTGCTTGACGACCAGCAATATAAGGATAGAACATCGCTTGAACTGGCGCTAAACAGTGACCATGGGCAAAGAATTTACAACATTACTCTGTTATTAAAGACAATAAAGAGTAATTATTATTTATCCTTCTCTCATTAGATATCTCTTATGGCATTTGACTTTGTCCTTTGACCATCAATCACATCATATCTTAAGCTCCTACTGATGTCTTTACTTCTGGTTTGATTTCAGTCATGTGTTAACAGGTGTGCATTGATAAAGATACCTTCACTTCCGCCTTCCTGTCTAATGCGAAAAGGAGGTACTTGACACACCATGGATTTAGCTTTTGTTGACTGTTGAAAGTTTATATGTAAAGACACAGGCCTAGGGTGATATTTTCCCTCGTTTTTATTACAAATAAGTTGAAGAATGTGTTTTAAAGTTATTATACATTTTAAACATACTCAGATATCACTATTTTTCAAAATCAAGTCAACACGTGATACAGATACGTGATATTATACAGAAACATTAAAGAATTTCTCTTTTCATATAGTAACCACATATAAATGTTCGCAGTGACAGTCACATCCCTTCCTTCTCATATTCAAGCTCAGAATAATGTGTTATCTTATAGAAACTAATAATATATATCTAAGACTTTCGTAGGGTATTGTTTTTTTTATTTTGAATCATAATTGAGGAAATATTTTGAATCCTTAAACACAAAGTAAGATCACTCCAGACCTTTTAGTTAACTGGCATTTGGTTTGATAAGTAGCATTTTCATTCCAATGAAAATCGGATGTCCAAATGTAAAAAGTGTATATGTAACTGAATATAAGGTTCCAAATCGTACCTGCACTATGGCTGGGATATGATTTTATATGTAACAATGCATTTTCCATGCTTGATGTTTTCTTTCAAAATACAGCATTACGTTAGCAGAACTTTTCCTTATGGAACTTTTGCAAGTACTAACTGTGACATCAGTACCAATCACAAACATACTCACCTAAAAGTTTTCTCTGGTAATCATGTTGACATTTCACTGCAAGATACAATAATTCCAGTAGAGTAAAACTTAATTAGTTCATAGCCAAAATATAAACATTAAGAAAATGTCAAACTTTAAAAGTACAGTGTTCATGTAGATATAAAACAAAGAAAGACAAAAATGTGAATAATAGTTTGAAGCGTTATATTTGTTTTCTATCATATTTGGACAAAAAACTATTCTACACGAGCATATATATATACATATGTAGACACACAATCTAATGAGGTTCAATTGCATCTGTTACTTTACAAGGCTGTAGCTTATCGATAATAAAGCTTATATTTCATGGAAGTGCACTTGGTCTCACAACTGTGATGTCAAATCAAATGAACAAACTCTGTTGAACTGGATAAATGAGGTAAGAATACCAATGACACGAAGGAAAAAACACAAAAAGGTTACCAAAATGAAAACAGAGATGAGGTGGTGAATTATGAAATTTTCCAGGGACAGAAATTCTTAACAAAAACGTGGATGCTTATACTCACTAGTTATCTCCCCTTTGCCGTCGTTCTGAACTGTCACTGGTAAACAAAGATAATTGAAAAAATTATCAATATCTAGAAAAACTGCTGCTGGTTTAAATTATTTGAAAGATTCCTGGCATTCTAACATATTTTGTAGCAATACAGAGGTTACCTATGTGACACAAAATGAATAATAGGGTTATGTCAATTTTAATGCAATTGATCTTTCCAAACCTGACTTATCTGTATACCTGATTTTATTAAATCTAATCAATTAAAAATTTTCGATGTCTTTAGGTATAGTATCATCATCATGGTTGCATATGATTGTTCACTTATTACAATTGTATGAATAAAATTCATTCTACTAAATTTTGTTTACATCTTAAACTCGACTAGCTCCTTTTATTAATAAAACCTATTTTTGTTATGAGACTAATATGTACCTGAATCAGCATATCCAATGACAGTGGAAGTTGTTACAGATGAATCCTTCGGGCCATTTGCAGTAACTAAAAAAAGAGGGACAGTCATATGAAAGAAAGTACTTTACCAAGATAAGCAATCAACAATACAGTCATGTTTTGATTTCTTGCAGTTGAATTCTTTCGTCCATTGACTAAAATCAGAGTAAAAATTAAACTTAAAGGATTTTTTTCACAGGATTGGAAATTGAGTGATCTTCAAATAAAAGTGTTGAAGAGTTTTTTTTCCATTGAATTCATAACATGTTACCATTAATGTTCCCAGGCAGGCTGTCTTTCAGAGTTTCATTAGAGCCTAGCGTTCGAAGTTTCTTAAGAGGTGGTTCGTCAGGGGTGTGTCCTTTCTCTGTTGTTCTTCCTGGTCCAGCAGATGTTGTTCCTACTGAAAATAGAGATGTCATAGAAATATAGCATTGGTCCTGGTGGTAAATATTGCATCCAGCTACATCAGCCTATATGTCTCCGCGTTATGCTCCAACCTATCCCCTGATATCCTTTGATCACATTCAGCCCTATTGCAATTGTTATTTTTCAGGATATGATAGTAATAACGTTTAGAAATGAACTTAGAATAAATGAAATTCATCCTAAGACCTGAAATAAGATCTGTAAATGCTATTTTCTTATCCAAATATTTGACATAGTATGTGTAAGAATAAATATTTTTGCATACACAGGACCAGAAACCTCAAAAATAATTAAAACACTTAGACTTTAACTTTACAAGAATGAATAAAAGAATTAACTTCAATAAACGATACAAATGTATATAGTTGTTAAATCAAATACAAAATTAACCTTACCACCACCTGAGGCCACTCCTACTACGTTTGAACTTCCTATAGTTGAGTATTGTGAACCGATCACATTCACTGCAAAAAAACACACAATATTTTAGCTGTAGAGACTTGTTTAAATGCTTGAGGTAGATTATTTTGTGGCTATTTTTGTAGATAATATTTCTCTAGTTAAATGAAGAAAGTACACAGCTAATGGGCCAGATTGCATTTAAGATCTTAGTCTCAATTATCTATGTCCGGTCTCCTTATCACTTTCTGATTATTATAGTATATGCCTGGTTAAACGAATAAGTTATACAACCAAGTTTAGATCTAGTCATATCTTCTTATCATATCCAGTAGTGCTTTGTAGTTTTCTTTCAAATAACACATTCTTTAATAATGCTTGATAGATTATTTTTGAAAATAACGTAATTTTATTGAATACGTCTAGTGAGAAGGAGAAAGTAAACAACTCAATTTAAAATGTAAGTTCTTCATCTTCTAGATGTATGTCACGTCTCCTTTTCATAATTAATAAAGCCTTGCGCTTGTGATCAATAAGGTATTTTTTATTACTTAAAATGTCTGGACTCCTCTCTTGTTCCTCAATTTCGCCATGATTCCTTTCTCTCTTAAGAGGTGGTTCGTCTGGGTTCTTTCCTCCCTCCGCCATTCTTCAATAAAGAGACAATATTGCTTCTGCTGTCACTTCATAGAAACTGAAAATCAACCATCAACATAGCCAAGTCAATACATACGAAGACATTAACTTCATTGAACTTAGTCTGAATTTTATACCTAGTTGTTTGAAAACTGTAGTGTATCATGTTTGTTTGAAAATAACTAAATGAAAAAACTTTGATCAATTAACTTGATTTGACTTCATAATTTTCCTTTTGTTGAAATCAGATTTCATTCAGGATTCTAAAATGACTGTCAGTGCAGGCTGTTCTTTACTGGTTCAAAAGCAAAAGTCGAGCTGAGAAAACCTTATATACATGCATACATAAATACACATTAAAGAGATAAAACATTATTTCAATGTGCATAGTGCAACATTGCATAGTGCATAAACATGGCAAGAGTTTGAAATGTTGTTTGTTTTTTACTTCTTACAGGAGTTATGGATGGGCACAGTAGTTTCGTTTAATACATTTATACCGTAGTGAATAACAACAAGGACTGATGAGAAGAAAATAATCTTCATCTTCGATTTCTTTTAAAACACAAAGTTTACATACTCTGTCTTCGTTATCATTTTTTTATATCAGCCGTTCGACATGCTGAGCATTCAAAATGTTTCCAAAGTCTTTAGAATCTAGGGAATATTTAACATTAGAAACCCAATTTCTTTGTCCATTTTTCTCGTACAATAACATCATATTATAACAATCTTTTTGGCATTCCATCAGAGGGCATATAAAACAATTTTAACCAGTACTTAATTACTGTCACACTTGTATCTGCCACATACACCATATACCATAATATTTGCTGTATTCACTTTAACACCAAGATATTTCTTACATGCATATTAATGTCTTCTTTCTATTTGATAAAAATCCGTTAATCCCCATATTTCTGTCAAAATTTGGTTTATTGACGTCAAATATCTTAAAATATATTGTGTAATTAATATCTAAAGGTCGGATAATTGTTTTTTGATTATTGATTAAACAATCATCTTTAAGAGAGGCACCTTTTTGTGTTTCAACTTCTTCATTAAAATTTGCTTGTTACATAAATCATCACGTGTAATCGTGTTGTTTTAAGTTTTGTTATGTTTTAGTTTGGATTTGTTTTCCTAATTTAATATCTTAAAGTTCTTATTTTGTTTTCTATTTAACCGCAACTTAAAATCATTAAGTGGGGTTTTTCCTACTTCTTCCTTCATTCATTTTGTTTGTTGTTTTCACACTGTTGCCTCCAAGCAGGAGAAAAGCCGTCTCTGTCAGCTTGTTTAGAAGTTGTTTACATAAGAACCGTCTCTGTCAGCTTGTTTAGATGTTGTTTACATAAGAACCGTCTCTGTCAGCTTGTTTAGATGTTGTTTACGTAAGAACCGTATATTTCTGAGGAAACAATGTCCTGATTTATTATGATAAGATTGTGAATTTATTGTCCTTCTTTTTGAAATAAATCAACAATATCAAATCGTGTTATTATTGTTTGAGAATCCAAAGAGAAGTAACTTGTGTATTCACGTTTACTGAACTGAACTGAACTTTATTTACACTCAGGCCGCAGGCAGTGGCATATACACATGATACATATTATTCAATAAATTAGTTCAAAAAGTAATGTATAGTCTTATGCACAGACCCTTGAGCATATAATTCACCCCATGGAAGCAAGTCTAGATCTGGTCTGAAATCTCCATTTGTCTTAGGCTCCTTTTAAAAATTTAATAAAATAAGATTTTTACTTAAAACAATTCAGAGACTAAATATAAGTCTAAGTAATGTACAATCAGGAATTTAAAGATTTATATGCAAGTGAAGATATTATACTCAAATATACAATACTAGTATGGATCCGTATGTATGTAAACATATATATATAACACAGAGGGGATATCTTATATCAAAATTCCTAGGTATACATTTCAAGGCATTTGAGATAACATTACAAAACAAAGCTAATTTTCTTAATGTACCTATCAACTTACTATTGAATAAAATCTTCATTTTATAGAAATTAGGTTTTCTATAAAAGTAAGGATTCAGATATTTTACTCTGCCATGTATAAAATGGGAACAGATGAATAAATATTGAAATTCATCGCCAATGTCATTGTGCCCCATCATGTGCCAGCTATATTTCAACCCAATAGTGGGTGAAAGGTTATAACATTGTTGACGTCACCAGTCGCACTTATAGAGGCTTAAACAAGGAAGTAATTCCTGTTTGGAAATTGGGTGTGTGTTATCTTTAACGGGGATTTATTCAGAAGATATAATATGTTTAAAGCTACAATACAGGTCAAAGCTCAGAATTGACATAAATCCCTCCCTCAAGTATGTTCATAAAATGACATATACCGCATATGAACGTCCTTGGTCCATGTGACATGTCTAGACTATTCAATTATACACTTGCTCTATTTGCCGCCTGAACAGTGACAGAGCTACCTCCCCTGAGTGATTGAAACACCACTGCTATTTCTGAATACAGCTCATCGCTGTACAATGTATTGTATAGATGTCTTAACTGTTACTAAGGAAGGGGGTAGAGAGATTGGCGACAGATTAAGGGGTGGAACAGAGAGAGAGGGGAGTCACAGAGAGGACGAGTGATCTACAGGCAGGCAGGGAGGGAGGGTACATGTAGGTGTGAAACAGAGATAGGGAGAGATTGGGCAGAGGTGGAGACAGAAAAATATAGTTAGAAGAAGTTATTGATACAGAGACGCAGAGAGTTGACACAGAGAGTTGAGATAGAAAATGGGGAAAACAGAGACAGACCTACAGAGAGACAGAAGTTATAGATACAGAGACGCAGAGAGTGGACATAGAGAGTTGAGATAGAAAATGGGGAAAACAGAGACAGACCTACAGAGAGACAGAAGTTATAGATACAGAGACGCAGAGAGTGGACACAGTGAGTTGAGATAGAAAATGAGGAGAACAGAGACGGAACTACAGAGAGACAGAAGTTATAGATACAGAGACGCAGAGAGTGGACACAGAGAGTTGAGATAGAAAATGAGGAGAACAGAGACGGAACAACAGAGAGACAGAAGTTATAGATACAGAGACGCAGAGAGTGGACACAGAGAGTTGAGATAGAAAATGAGGAGAACAGAGACAGACCTACAGAGAGACAGAAGTTATAGATACAGAGACGCAGAGAGTGGACACAGAGAGTTGAGATAGAAAATGAGGAGAACAGAGACGGAACAACAGAGAGACAGAAGTTATAGATACAGAGACGCAGAGAGTGGACACAGAGAGTTGAGATAGAAAATGAGGAGAACAGAGACGGAACAACAGAGAGACAGAAGTTATAGATACAGAGACGCAGAGAGTGGACACAGTGAGTTGAGATAGAAAATGAGGAGAACAGAGACGGAACAACAGAGAGACAGAAGTTATAGATACAGAGACGCAGAGAGTGGACACAGAGAGTTGAGATAGAAAATGAGGAGAACAGAGACGGAACAACAGAGAGACAGAAAGGAGACACGGATAACGATAGAAGGAAGGGAAAGCTAGAAATGGGATAGAAATATACAGAGAGGGAGGCATATTTAACCCTAGGGGCAAAGGGAAAATCAATTTGCGTATACATCATGGCATGGGTTGTAAGCAAATGGGTTATTTATCATTATTCTTATCTATCTGACCATAAACAGGTCAAAACATTTCTCGATGGTAAAGAGAAGAAACATTTTACTGATGTACAATTAAGAATGTCTTTACTCTATACCTCTTTATTCAAACAACATCCAAGTTCTCATGAGACATAACTTATTATAAAGCTTTTATCTAACAATTTATTATGTTTCCTTGAAAGAAGGTCTGAGTGAGTTGCAAACTGTGGTCTGTTACTCAAATTTAGTTAATGCATACGCAGTCTAGTATAAATGAAGCTCATATCATATATACAAATAGAATGCCAAGGATCAAGGACAAAAGTCATCTGAAGAAAACCCACCCATTTCTAAAAATATGAAAGGGACTATAATAAACTATGGCGTTTGGTTAATATACAATATAGCAATTTAAGGCTCATATTTTAATAAGATATAAACATAACAATATTTCATGAAGGCAACCACACATTATTTTATCAAGTTATTACCTGTATCAAACAAATAATTAATAATAATATAACTATAAATGATTGATCATATGTATATCATTTAAAGGATCATGTATATATTCTTGAAGTACTATCGTACAAAGGAAATGTGTATGTTTTATATCAAAACCTGCAAAACATAATTGATGTGTAAAGTAAGTGAGAGTGAAATAGATTCAATGATTAATCTTCTTACTCAATTATATTGCAAGCAAAGAAACAAACACGAACAACACAGCGCACTACTTTTTCAATATTCATAAAGCTTTTCTATTAAGACTGTAATAGTTTACACAGCGTACCCACTTTTCCGTGATAAACATGTATTTTTATTGATAACACATGTATTGAAAATTATACAATGTTAGACAACTTGTAAATGCCTCTTAAAGAAGTAAATGTAAAAGAATTTCAAACGATTTGTTTTCTTAGGCAAATATAAGAACATTATTAGTAAATGAATAATATGACTAAATTACATCTTATAACAACATAATAAAGTATTATCACATTATCATTCTTCCTGCTAGGTTTTTGGTTTGGAAAAATAACTTTTGTCTGTCAATAAGGGAACAAGGAAATTGAGAGAGAAAGAGAGAGAAATGGAAAAGTATGGTAGAAATGGCTAACACTACATTGTACTTGTATGACATTAAGCAGGTTTTGCAAGGTTTATGAAATAAACAAAAGAGATAAAAATAGAACCAACACATCGCGGCCATTTTGATAAAGTCTTATTGATCTAATGTCTTGTTTCAAGTTGATATCAAAGTAACAGAATGTCAGTTTTCTAATCATATATAACCGTACCTCAAAATGTTTTAGCTATATTTCAACTCCAAAGGTGTGTAAGTGTTACCACAATCTTTACACTAATAAAGGTATCAAACCAGGAAGTAACTACATATCATAGCAACGTATAGGCTAACAGGTATGTGTTACGTTTAACGCTGTTTTATTAAGTAGGTATTTTATGTTTATTAGATAACTAATACATTAAAAAAACATCAGAATTGACATAAAATCCCTACCTTAATATATGTTATGAAGGACCGTATATAACATATAGACGTCCTAGAATCATGATACTCTGCAGCAGATATTTTCTTCATACACCGTCTACTTCTCACCTCAACAGTGACAGAGTTACCTCCCTTCAATAATTGAACGACAACTGCTAACTCTGAAATACAGCTCATCGATGTATTGTGTAGATGCCGTAGCTGTCGGGGCACAGAGAGGCATACACACTAAGGGACAAAAGAGATAAAGTGGAAGGGAGTAAAGGGGGAAAAGACAGACACACAGGCGGGTTTGGGCAGGGGTGGGCCGGGGTTGCATATACTAGGACAGGGAGGGAACACATTCAATCTCTTTATTCAGGTGTATGTGGGCAACCGGCCTATACAATGAAATAACTCAGCCATCAAGAAAGCTGCTTTGCATACTGGTGTCTTCCTATTTCGCCTGTAGTCCCGTTCTACCTACAGGCATGTTACAGTTGAGTGATCAGAAAGTGAGGTTCATGAGCTGATAATACATTTTACTTCTACTGTTCAGGCCTCAACCAAGTGTTCAAGTGGTAACTCAAACAAGTTGTTGGATATAGAATATCTTAATTCTTGCGTTAGACAGCATGGTGTTTGGGGAGACAATAACTAAACCATTGTAAGCATTGATATAAATAAAATATGTAAACATAGTTTAAGAAAGGATTTAGGCATGATTAGGCATTGAGTGTAATTAACACTTCTCATGAATGTATTTACACACATTTTCACACATGACATAGACACAGAAAAGATTTATTTTGCAAACTAAGTAAGAGGTCCAATTGCAACTGTAGTGATGTGTTCCTGTCAGTACGGAACTCAATGGAGTCAATCATGTACAGTATCTTGCTCAATCTATTGAGCGATTATACAAAATTTACCCTTCCTTGTCTGATTTTAGATTTTGTGAAGGCTTTGTACTCTAGCTTTGTTAACAAAACGAGAAAGTATGGATTTGTTACATTCCGTAATAACGTGAAGGTGTTTGTAATATTTGGGGACTTGGCCATCCAGTTCAAATAAATGTTTCATTTTCGCATGTTTGAGCAATGTTTACATTTTTTATCGTCATATAATGTTCAACACACAAAAATCTTATAACATGATTTGCAAGTAGAAACGGGTAGATATATTGCTCTTAAAAAGAGCGTAGAATGTATCAAAAGGACCATTTGAATAACATTGAAGACCAACATCATCTAATGTGTCCTGTCCTGCTTACTTCATTTCGAGAAATACGAACATCGAGAAAAATGATTTACATATCATAATATTAGAAACCATCTGAAATACATAGCGTTTAAAGTTTTAGGACTGAAAGTGCAGTTTTCTATGAGTAACATTTTGAGAGATCATTAACTGTAATAAAATGAACATATTAGCAAAACAAGAATAACCTTTACCACTCCAGACAGTAATGACACAACGACCCGAGGCATATGCAAGAAAACTTAAAACGTTTTCATATTTTATCAGTAATATCTAAATCGTAGTCATAAAATGACATATATCATTTGTAATTCACTTTAACTTACCCCCTGCTCATATGTAAATAACATACAACATTAAGATTGGTTATCCAGATACACTACTCTTCATAACTTTCCTCAGTGGTAACACAACAGGTTGCTAACACTATTTGTTTCACATAAAGCAGGTTTTGCTTGTGAAGACGAAACAGATTTTATGAAACAAAGTACATAAAAATAGAACAAACTAATCGTAACCAATTATATTTTCTTATTTTCATAATTCTGTGTTTCCTTTGAGAGTAACTATCAATGTTTTACTCACAATTTACTCTATCTAAGTATTTAGCTGTATCTAATTTATATTTCAACCCCCAATTGGTAAGTAATAGTTACCGACTGAGACCGAGGTGTTCAAGTTAGATGAACCCTCGCGCACGTGAATCATGAACGCCGAGGCCGTTAGGCCGAGGTGTTCATGAATCACGTGCGCGAGGGTTCATCTAACTTGAACCCGAGGTCGAGGTCGGTAACTATTTTACACACTAGCTCAACACTATATTAATCCATTTTCAACATAACATCAGTTTTGATAATACTGAAATGCATAACTTTATTATATATAATGAGAAGGTGAAACATTGACTCTAATTGGAGAAACAATGTCTATTTCAAGTAGCTGACATTTGCATAAGCCTCTCGTGCTGCACGTGCAATCCGTGCGGGACCGTACAAGCTACCACAATAGATTAATATAAACACAAATAACACAAAACTTAATTTAATATGAACATAGATATTTGGTACCAATGAAATGAATTATCAAATATATAAACAATCATTCACGGTGATGTTTAATCTCAGGAGAAATTTGACATTTAATCATGAGGTCATGAAAAACGTCCTGTATTTTCAACCGGCCTCCGTGGTCTAATGGATAAGTCACTGGGCTTGAAATCAAGAGGTCACACGTTCGAACCTATGCTTGGAGTGCAAATTTGTAAATGTCTCGTATTGGTAAATTGCAATTTTAGTGAGTGTCTTTGATTTGCAAAGCAAACTTTGAATTTGAATAAATTTCGGAAATTAAATTATCATCGATTCACATCAGGTGTTCATGACAACACCGGGTATTCATCATGAACACCCGCTTTGTCTGATGAACACCTCGGCACATTCATTGCACAGACAACATCAGTAAGTATGAAAAATAAATACTCGAACAAAACAAAGGAGCTAGTGTGTAATGTTTCCACATCACTGACCCTGGTTTTTTAAACAAGGACGTAATTCCTTTCTACGTACATATACTATAACTATACACTTAAAAGATCAAAGTCGACAAAGAATACCTACCTTCAAGCATGTTTATATAAGTACGTAGATATCCCATATACGTCCTTGATCCTTGGTGCTCTCCTGAAGTATTCTTTCTCAACCACTTGGTCTACTTGTTTCCCGAACAGTGACAGAGTTATCTCCCCTGACGCAACAGTGCTATTTCTGAATAAAGCTCATCGTTGTATTGTTCGATTAGACATTTTTTTTTACAGCAAATCAAATTCATTTGCCAGGAATGTTAATTAACTATTTGTATTTCATTTAGATATAACGAGATTATCTTTGTTACAAAGAACAGATCTGAATCATTGTTTTTGAAGACTTGTTTTGGGGCTAATATAAATTATTCAGTAATGATACATTATTGTCTAAAGATTTTACAACTATATTATGCCATTGTCTGATGTACAATTATGTCCTATACATGTTGATTTGAAGAGTTACCAAGTTCCTTTCTAAATCTGCAAATCAGGCAAACCTTAAATCTTTCAAGCAGATAATTTTTAACGCAAAGAGCATATCAATGAACATCAAATCGATTTTAGTTAGGACAACGTTTAAAGTGCATGCATTTATCAGGCGTTATTCAATCATACTTTCAAAGTTTATATTTATTGAGCAAGTTCGGTTCATGATTATACCGTAGCTGTCTACCAAGGAGAATTGTTTGTACAAGATATATTTTGATATATATGAATCTACTTTGAACGAAAATATTACACTAAATTTAGTTTATGAAATTCGATATACTGACAATATATACAATGTTTGACCTGTTTTGATTTTGTAAACGTGTTTTAGGTGACGTTTATATGTTTTGAAGTGAATGTAGGCTAGAATTCAGAATACAGAAATTTGTGAATGAAAAGAATTTTGGACTTTTAATGGTTTTAAATTCAGATATTACAACAAAAAGTGTAAAAAATGCTCGAAAATTCTTATTACATATAAAGTTTTTATCAAGTCTAATACAGATAGATAATTGAGGAATGGGAAAGGCAGATAGATGTTTATTCCATAGCATAAACACCAAGGATAGATAATGGTGGTAATATGCTTAAACAACAATTTACAAAAAGTTTGCATGTAGTTAATATATGTCCCGACCAACCCTTCGGGATAAAAACCAATACAAACAAAACCTTTCTCTTGTACAACCTATTTCTGAAACAAATCTATTCTGTTCTGTTCTTATGCTCTTGAAATGCGTTTAGAACAGGATAGTGCCAATTTACATGTGATTTATTCAATTTGTTTAAATATTACATATTCTTATATTTAGTTTTATTGTGATTGCCGGGCAAATCTACATATGACAACATTAACCTACTGGTATGTGATTTTTGTAACTTGTCTACTGGTTTTGTCAGGTGGATGGTCAGTTTAACGTTTCTTCCGTCACATGGTTAACTAAATGTTTTTTTTTTCAAATTAAATAAGTAAACATTAGTTTTATGCAGTCACAATTGGTATATGAACTTTACTCACTTCTGACTTGTTTGCAATAGTTATCATTGACTAAAGAAACTAAATGATAACACCTCATCTATGTACATATATGTATTCATGCTAATTCATTTATATAAATGTCTAAACTATCCTTCTAGAACTGACAATATTAAATATCAAAATAAAGAATTTACTTCAAGTTTGTAAATGTGTACTTTATTAAAGATAGTAAAGTTAGTAAGTTTTTCAGCAAAGTTTGCTGTAAATGTTATGTAAAATGGCGGATTAGCTTGTTTTCGTTAAGCCTGCTGACTTCGGCCAATGTAAATAATCAATTAAGGTAGTATTGAGACAGCAAAACATATTAAAAAAATCATTTCAAAGCATTAGTTAAAAGTTCAGGTAATGAATATATTTTACCATAAAGACTGTATGCTTAACATAATAAAATAATATCATTATTGAATTGTGATCCTTACTTCATCATAAAATTACACGTTATAAATAAATTGATCTTTTTTTAAAAGGGAAGTTTTAAGTTAAGAAGTGAAAATGAAGATAACCTGACATGTTTTGGTCCTGCCTCATGACTTTTATGTTAAATAAGAACCTTTGATACAGTCTAGGTCCTATTTCTGCAAGTCTAGATTGACTAAATACACAAAGAAAATATGAAATGAAAAGTTTAAAGAAATAAAATAGTAAGATAAAATTACATTTGTTATTATGAATATTTTTAGACTTAATTTTAGTCCAGACATCTTTCTATATTGCCATAAAGTCTGTAGTACGCTCCATGGGACCAGCTCTGTGAGGAAGGAAGAGATGTAACAGGACACCTATTCCCATGTACCCCTGTCTCAGCCTCACTCCATCCACTGGTCAAGGAATGCCATCAGGTCATGGCTAATTGTTTGAGTGACAGATTTATTAAGTTGGAGATTGCTTCTGGATAGCAAGTTTCTGAACGTTTGTCCCTGGACTGAGCACGTTTAACCATACCGCTGACAGAGTTACCTCCCTTTGACCAGTGAAGTCTAAAAGTGAAGCAACATGAAACCTACCACAGTACGAATGCAGCCAATTGCTTATAAAGTACACATACACTTGGACCACGTTTCATCATGAGAGTATCCAAGTTACCTCCCTTGGACCATTGTAGTCTAAGAGTGAAGAAATGTAAAACCTACATAGGCAACTTACCTTTTATTGTGTAGTTTGTATGTATATGTTTGTATGAAATTATTCAAAATTACAACACCAATTGAGAAATTCCACCAAAACAAAAACGTTTATTTTAGCCCATGGTTTCAAATGTATGATTTTAAATAAATATGTAAGGAACAGCATTGCGTCCAACATCAGCAATGTACAATAATGTCTGATATGTAAAATATTAATATTTAGATTGTTTAATCAACAATAACATACTTATTTCGACGCTCAAAACACAGTACCCCTTGTAGAAAGGGCATAGCATTTAACGAACTCGCTTTCGGTGACGTAATCATTATGCTTGTAGGATTTACACCGTGTTTCAAATACCGTAATTGCGTTCGATGGGTATCAACTTTGACAGCAACGAATACCTAATTCGGAGAAAAAGAAAATAAAATCTAGTTGAGCGCGACAAAGATGGTTTTCAAGCGTACATTTAGAAACCGGAAGTTGTGAAATGGCCACACTTGATTCGCCCTTATGTCCACTGCTGTTTTGGTATTTTTTGGTAAATTATCTCCTATTTGATGAATTTGGTCCGATTTTCTCAAGGTTTGTTGCTAAATGTTTCTTACAATACAACGATTACATTAAAAATACTTATAAAATATTGCAAGTATGATCTTTAAGTATATTAATCTAATTATAAAGAATATATCTTGTTCTTTCATGATAGTAACAACTTTATTATAACTATAAAAACATATTTATTTCAGTTTTGAAGAAAATAGAAACAAACCATCACAACTCTCGACTTATCTTTATTTCTGTTATATTGACAGGAATGTAATGCTTTAATAGGACCATATAACTTAATGTATTCATGGTTACGTTTATGGTTGATCAACGTTATTGTAATGTTTTTAAAAGTTAATCAAATTATCTAATATTATTGATATTGTATTTTCACTTACTCATGTAAGATACTGCAGTATAATATTCATACAGCAACATTATAATATCGCTATACATATAATGTCAAAACAGTGTGAAGTAATAATATGTGTGTACCACCATGACAATGGTAGCGCAAGGATCGTAGTTTTACCACACTCTCCGGAATTGTGCTTGAGTAGGGAAACAATCAATATATAGAGAATCTCACCCAAGAGTCTTCTGATATCAAATATATCAACACAAGGAGATAAAAGTAACAAATACTCGAGGCTTGCCGAGGATATTTTACTTTTACCAACGAGTGTTGATATATTGGATATCAGAAGACGCCAGGGTGAGATTCTATCTATTATCCAAAATCGTTTTCATCTCATTAGCATGAAACATGTACATCTTTGAACACTGCATAGCCATCCAACTCCTATACCAGTTACGTCATAGCATTGTAATGTCATCGTGTTAATGACATCATAGCATTGTGACCCCGTGTGTTTATGACGTCATAACATTGTGACATCATTACTGATGATGTAAACCGTTTGTGATGTCATTTTCTGATTACAGGGCATTGTTAAAAATTAACTTTCAAAGCCATATCTCCTAGAAGATATCACTTGATCTTTCACAAGCGATATCTCCAGTGGAACACAGTTTTGGAGTAAATATACTTCCACTAAATACTGTTTGAATGATTTGACTCGTCTTATATTACAACTCGTTTCATAAATATAGTCCTAATCAAAAGTAAGTCTAGCCACCTCAGTTTTAACATGATATGATGATTATGGTATGTTTTCTGGGTGGGTATTTTTATTTTTGATAGTTCATTCGTTTTTGGATCAACTGTTGTGGCTATTAAACGTGTTAACACTTGTTGCCGTATCCACAATACCAACATTCTAATTGCTTTATGCTATCACTCGATATGGAAAGTATAAATGCAAAATGTATTCTTTAACACTTTTGTGAGTTTTTCGAAACGTTTTATTTTTTGCTGGTTCCAATAAAGCCATAATTTGTTCTTGTTGCTGTATTACGTTGTATAATGTGCAACCAAATGTCAGTTATAGATCGATCACAGCCGTTGTTTATTGTATTATATTTACATTATTTAAAAAAAGGATAGCATAGATGGCAAAACTTTAAGTAAGTAAAGTCTTGTTTCTAACTTATATAATTTTCCTCCTCAATTTAAACAAGTAGAAATATACAACAATCATCATAACTGATTTGTAATGAAGATTTGACTTGACTTGACAAGTATCGTAAGTAAGTAGAAAGGATAGAACTTTATCTCTTATCCATGGCTAAGTAATATCACTTTCTGCTGCATGCACCTAAGCTAATGGCTGTCTTTTATCATGCAAGGTACACGCGACAACGATTTATTTCTTGAAAAGAATAACATAGATATTGTTTGCTGTACAATATTCTTTATTCAAGGTTTAATTAATGAATTGATATACATGGTTTGATAACGAACAACATAGCTACTGTATAAGATCCAATCTTGAAGCTGTAAATATCAATACATGGACACATTGATGATGGATTACATAGGTGTTGTCATCTATACAAGATCCAATCTCCAAGGTGTAACAAATCAATACATGGACATATTGATAATGAATAACATAGGTATTGTCATCTATACAAGATCCAATCTCCAAGGTGTAACATATCAATACATGGACATATTGATAATGAATAACATAGGTGTTGATATACATGGTTTGATAACGAACAACATAGCTACTCTATAAGATCCAATCTTGAAGCTGTAAATATCAATACATGGACACATTGATGCTGGATTACATAGGTGTTGTCATCTATACAAGATCCAATCTCCAAGGTGTAACAAATCAATACATGGATATATATTTAACAAATAACATAGGTATTATCAGCCGTACAAGATCCAGTCTTCAAGATGTAACAAATAAAAAAATAGACCCATTGGCTCTGTAGCTCATCAGGCCAATGATACCCCCTTTGTAGAGGCCACAGGGGCACCAATCATAAAATTAAGTATACATAGGAGACAAGTTTCAGTTTTCTAGGCCTTATACTTCAGGAGAAGAGGATGAAAATAGATTTGAAGGACGTTCCTGTTGCCTTTATTAGGGGTCACAGGGCAACCAAAGCTACAATTTATAATCCTCACTAGCCAAGGAGTCTGTACCGAAGTTTCAGCTTTCTAGGCCCTATGGTTCTGGAGAAGACGATGAAAATAGGATTTTAGGGCGTGGCCACTGTGGCCCTTATTAGGGGTCACAGGGCCACCAAAGCTACAATTTATAATCTTAACTAGCCAAGGAGTCTGTACAAAAAGTTTCAGCTTTCTAGGCCTCATGGTTCTGGAGAAGAAGATGAAAATAGGTTTTTAGGGCGTGGCCCCTGTGGCCCTTATTAGGGGTCACAGGGCCACCAAAGCTACAATTTATAATCCTCACTCTTCAAAGAGGCTATGCACAAAGTTTCAGCTTTCTTGGCCTTATGGTTCTGGAGAAGAAAATGAAAATAGGTTTTTAGGGCGTGGCCCCTGTGGCCCTTATTAGGGATCACAGGGCTACCAAAGATACAATTCATAATCCTCTCTAGCCAAGGAGTCTGTACACAAAGTTTCAGCTTTCTTGGCCTTATGGTTCTGGAGAAGAAGATGAAAATAGGTTTTTAGGGCGTGGCCCCTGTGGCCCTTATAAGGGATCACAGGGCTACCAAAGCTACAATTTATAATCCTCACTAGCCAAGAAGTCTGTACACAAAGTTTCAGCTTTCTAGGCCTTATGGTTCTGGAGAAGAAGATGAAAATGGGTTTTTAGGGCGTGGCCCCTGTGGCCCTTATTAGGGATCACAGGGCTACCAAAGCTACAATTTATAATCCTCACTAGCCAAGGAGTCTGTACACAAAGTTTCAGCTTTCTAGGCCTTATGGTTCTGGAGAAGAAGATGAAAATAGGTTTTTAGGGCGTGGCCCCTGTGGCCCTTATTAGGGGTCACAGGGCTACCAAAGCTACAATTTATAATCCTCACTAGCCAAGGAGTCTGTACACAAGGTTTCAGCTTTCTAGGCCTTATGGTTCTGGAGAAGAAGATGAAAATAGGTTTTTAGGGTGTGGCCCCTGTGGCCCTTATTAGGGGTCACAGGGCCACCAAAGCTACAATTTATAATCCTCACTAGCTAAGGAGTCTGTACATAAAGTTTCAGCTTTCTAGGCCTTATGCTTCTGGAGAAGAAGATGAAAATATGTTTTTAGGGCGTGGCCCCTGTGGCCCTTATTAGGGATCACAGGGCCACCAAAGCTACAATTTATAATCCTCACTAGCCAAGGAGTCTGTACACAAAGTTTCAGCTTTCTAGGCCTTATGGTTCTGGAGAAGAAGATGAAAATAGGTTTTTAGGGCGTGGCCCCTGTGGCCCTTATAAGGGATCACAGGGCTACCAAAGCTACAATTTATTATCCTCATTAGCCAAGAAGTCTGTACACAAAGTTTCAGCTTTCTAGGCCTTATGGTTCTGGAGAAGAAGATGAAAATGGGTTTTTAGGGCGTGGCCCCTGTGGCCCTTATTAGGGATCACAGGGCTACCAAAGCTACAATTTATAATCCTCACTTGCCAAGGAGTCTGTACACAAAGTTTCAGCTTTCTAGGCCTTATGGTTCTGGAGAAGAAGATGAAAATAGGTTTTTAGGGCGTGGCCCCTGTGGCCCTTATTAGGGGTCACAGGGCTACCAAAGCTACAATTTATAATCCTCACTAGCCATGGAGTCTGTACACAAGGTTTCAGCTTTCTAGGCCTTATGGTTCTGGAGAAGAAGATGAAAATAGGTTTTTAGGGTGTGGCCCCTGTGGCCCTTATTAGGGGTCACAGGGCCACCAAAGCTACAATTTATAATCCTCACTAGCTAAGGAGTCTGTACATAAAGTTTCAGCTTTCTAGGCCTTATGCTTCTGGAGAAGAAGATGAAAATAGGTTTTTAGGGCGTGGCCCCTGTGGCCCTTATAAGGGATCACAGGGCCACCAAAGCTACAATTTATAATCCTCACTAGCCAAGGAGTCTGTACACAAAGTTTCAGCTTTCTAGGCCTTATGGTTCTGGAGAAGAAGATGAAAATAGGTTTTTAGGGTGTGGCCCCTGTGGCCCTTATTAGGGGTCACAGGGCCACCAAAGCTACAATTTATAATCCTCACTAGCTAAGGAGTCTGTACACAAAGTTTCAGCTTTCTAGGCCTTATGGTTCTGGAGAAAAGTCGAAATTCCACAAAGTTTACGGACGGATGGATGGACGGACGGACGGACGGACGGACAGACGGACGGACGGACGCCGGACACCATGCCATGCGATAAGCCCATCGGGCCTTACAGGCCAGATGAGCTAAAAATGGATATATTGATAATGAATAACATAAATATTGTCAGCTGTAGAAAATCTAATCGTCAAATTTTACAAATCAATACATGGATATATTGATGATGAATATCATAGGTATTGTTAGGTGTACAAATTGTCACAATTTAACCTTCAAAATGTAATTTTGCCAAATATATTTCAGTTTTGATAATAGTAGGGACATAAAATAGATTTAAAGAAGTTTTTGAAAGTGGTTCAGGGCTGTATTTAAAGGTAAATAGTTCATAAATATCGAAAAATATATTTTAAAAAGTATCAATTTTAAACAATAGCTTACATAATCATTAAAATGCAATAACTACATAATTCATATAAGGTTTTAAACTTAATCTACATTGGACAGCAAACAGTAACAAAAGCGTCCATTATATAATTTTTCAGCCACGAAAATTGGATCTGCTTTTGCAATACCTGCATAGAACTCATGTAAATTCTAATACTATCAGTTTTGAGGAAAGCTACAATTTAAAATCCTCACTAGTCAATGAGTCTGTACACAAAGTTTCAGCTTTCTAGGCCCTATGGTTCTAGAGAAGAAAATGAATATAAATTTTTAGGTTGTGGCCCCTGTGGCTCTTATTAGGGGTCACAGGGCCACCAAATCTACAATTTTTAATCCTAAATAGTCAAGGAGTCTGTACACAAAGTTTTTGGTTTCTAGGCCTCATGATTCTGGAGAAGAAGATGAAAATAGGTTTTTAGGACGTGGCCCCTGTGGCTCTTGTTAGGGGTCACAGGACCACCAAAGCTACAATTTATAATCCTTACTAGTCAAAGGAGTCTGTACACAAAGTTTTAGGTTTCTAGACCTTATGGTTCTAAAGAAGAAGTCGAAATTCAACAAAGTTTACGGACGGACGGATGGATGGACGGACGGACGGACGGACGGACTCCGGACACCATGCCATGCCATAAGCCCATCGGGCCTTACAGGCCAGATGAGCTAAAAATTCAAATCCTGAACTACTCAAGGTAAAAATATATATCAATGAAGGATCTCTTATTAATATGGAAAGTCAGGAAAGTCTACTTTTCACATTCAAAACATCAAATCCTGCACTAGTACAAGTAAACATATTTATAAATGAAGGATCTCTTATGAATTTGCATAGGGCAAATGTTATCTAAATGTTGGTTATGAGGTTGGTGTATAGTTTTGTGGACTGTTGCATTCGATGCTGCCTTTGAAACGACTCAGCAATAATACACTACAGTCAATAATTTTTTACTTTTGGATATGTGATGATCATTAATATTATGTTTGACTGAAACGGCTCACGATAATGATGAACTGAAAAGAATATACCAAGAACTATTGATGTCATACGATAATTATTGATTCAGGACTCCTACTTCTATCATATATCATTTCAGGTGCTGTATATCCTTCATATTTTTATTAAGCAATCCCCGATGTTTTGAGTAATTATAAGGACAAAGGTTTGAATATATTATAAATAATAGTCCAAAAGCCATAAAAAATAACCTGCTATATAATTCTCATTGTCAAAGAACATATAACAGAGGATAAATACCATAGTGATAAGATGTTGATATTCTCCGCAGAAAGCTATACAAAAACTACAAAAAAATAGCTATTGGCTCTGTAGCTAATTAGGCTTCATATGAATTTTGCTTTAGTGTATGACAAATGTGGTTCCCACTTAGTCAGGACCAGAGGGTCACCAAATGTACAACTTTGATTCCTCCTTATCTAACTTAGGAGTCATTAGGCATGGTTTCGAGTTTCTACGTCTTATCCATTTGGGAGAAGAAGATAAAAAATAGAGCCATTGGCTCTGTAGTTCATCAGGCTTTACATTTGATTTTGATTTAGGGCTTGGCCAATGTGGTTAATAATCCTCACTAGACAAGAAGTATGTACACAAAGTTTCAGCTTTCTGGCCTTTATGGTTCTGTCAAAGATGATGAAATTACTTTGAAGAGTGTGGCCCTAATTAGGGGCCACAGGGCCAGCAAAGCTACAATATTTAATCCTCACCGGGCAAGGGGTGTGTACAGCAAGTTTCAGCTTTCTAGGCCTTATACTTATGGAGAAGAAGTCGAAATTCCACAGTCCATATTTACATTATCATATGATGGTTTTGAAGAACAAACAATTTATAAGTGAATCTGGACTACATATGATAAACATAAGCTAGGGCATCTAGGCAGTCCATATTTACATTATGTCAAGATGGTTTTGAACAACAATCAATTTGTCAAAAAATCTTCATATGACAAACATAAGCTACGGCATCAAGCCAGTCCATATTTACATTATCATAAGAGGGTTTTGAACTGCAAACAATTTATCAAACAATCTACACATGATAAACATAAGCTAGAGCATCAAGCCAGTCCATATTTACATTATAATAAGATGGCTTTAAACAACAAACAATTTAGCAAAGGATCTACAGGATTGACATTATCTAGGCCATGTTGCCAGTCCATATTTACATATGACAACACAAGCTAGGGCATCAAGCCAGTTCATATTTACAGTTTTAGATAATCTTTTAGGAAACCAAGTGAGAGATGCATATCATTTGGCATCAAGCCAGTCCATATTTACATAATCAAAAGATGGTTTTGAACAACAAACAATATATCAAAGAATCTAGACTACATATGATAAACATAAGCTAGGATATCGAGCAAGTCAATATTTACACTTAAAAATAGAGCCATAGACTCTCTAGCTCACGGAATAGTGACATTTAGACAGTGAACGAATATATCATTGTTATATTTGGATGCACCCACTTTGTGGTAGTACAAATTCTTGTACTTGTTCCAACCCAACTCGCAAAGTCTGGTATTACCACCAGCACTGACCCCACAAGCAGCTAATCCACTCGCCCATCTCGCCTCATCACAAGGATGAATAATACAGAGTACTGACGAGAAATATCTAAGTGAAGAGAGCAAGGTAACCAGTCATATACAATAAACTATTTTCAATCTCCTTAAACATTTAAATAATAATAATAATAATGGATTGCATTTGTATAGCGCAAATCTCAGAGTGGACTCTTTGCGCTCTGCTCTCACAAAGTTTGACAGTTTAAGGGAAGGCTTGCTTAAATAAATAGGTTTTCAGCCCAGTTTTAAAAGCACATAAAGATGGGGAATCTCGTAGTTCATTCGGAAGAGAATTCCAAACTGAGGGTGCACTGCATTTAAATGACCGTTCTCCGGCTGACTTTAAATTGCATTTTGTAGTTGTCAGCAGTTTCTCACTAGAAGAGCGGAGGGTGCGTGTAGGCTGGTAGACGGAAAGCTCATTCGATAGGTATGGTGGTAGTGACCCATCAAAATGGCGGTAGACAAGTGTCGCAATCTTGTAAATGCATCTGTATGTTACAGGTAGCCAATGTAGATGTTTCAGCATTGGAGTCACATGATCAAACTTCCGTCTCTTCATCACAAGACGTGCTGCTCCATGCTGCACACGCTTTAGACGATTGATCTCTTCAGCAGGGAGACCATACAATACTGAGTTACAGTAGTCCATTCTTGAGGTGATTAAACATCTTATCAGACTGGCTGCTGCATCTTCTGTTAGAAAAGGTCTGATAGAGGCGATCCGACGGATTTCGAGATAGCACGTACGGGAGACATTGCTGATGTGGTTATGGAAAGTTAGTGATTGATCTAAGTACACACCAAGGTACTTTACAGATGACTGAAAGGGAATGTCACTCCCTCCAATGGTGGCTGATACGTCTGTGATGAGCTTAAGTCTGGAAGGTGCACCGACTGGCATGAGTTCTGTTTTGTCTGCATTCAATTTCAGTTTGTTACTGGACATCCATTCCAAAATATCACTAATGCACGATTGAATGCATTGTTTGGTAGTACTGAAATTCGAGGGAAGATCACTTTTTGACAATTCTGTGTCATCTGCATATTTCTCAAACTCACAGTTGTGAGAATGGATGATATCTGAGAGAGGTTGCACATATAATGTAAACAGTACTGGCCCCAAGACAGACCCTTGTGGAACACCGTATTGGAGGGAAGTGGATTCAGAATGTTTGGAATCAATGATAACTGACTGTGTCCGCCCACTGACGTAGGATGTAAACCAGGCCAAGACTGTATCTCGAATGCCATATGTAGTTTCCATCCGTGTCAGCAGAATCGAGTGGTCAAGCGTGTCAAAAGCTGCGCTGAGATCTAGCAGAGCCATCAAAGAGACATACCTTTCATCAGCCTTCAGCAGCAAGTTGTTCACCACACTGAGTACAGCAGTTTCTGTGCTGTGGTTCTGCCGATAGGCTGATTGGTGTATTTCCTGAAGACCTGCACTGTTGAGATGTCTAAGCAGTTGTTTCAGTACAACTTTCTCCAGTACTTTGGAAATGAAAGATAGATTTGACACCGGACGAAAATGTTTCATGTTGTTTGGATCAAGTCCTGCCTTCTTAAGATGGGGTATTACTATAGCTTCCTTGAATTTACTCGGAACACAACCACTAGAAAGAGATAAATTGACAATAGAGGTGATCACGGGCGCCAAGTCTGCAAGACACAGTTTTGTTATATCGGTGGGAATTGGGTCTAGACAACAACTTTTATTTGGTGATTTGAGAATAATTTCACGAACAGTGCTCTCAGAAACAGGTTTAAACTGCGAAAACACAGGCCCATCATACCTTAGAAACATTGGTGGTTTGACTGGACATGAGTCAAGGTCTTCACGTATCCGGCCTATCTTCTGCGAAAAGTAGTTACAAAATTGTTGAGGAAGATCAGATTTTGGAATGTTATTTGGAAGTGGTGTAGTCTTCTTTTTGCCTGTTTCAGTTTCAACATTTGCTTGTTTGTTAAATTTTTTAAAGAAAGACAGTATTTCATTAACATATTCAAGTGTACATAAACATTGTCATTGCAAAGCTCTGTAAGTGGCGAGAAAACTGCTTTCTAATGAATGTCTCAGCTTGTGTTTTTTAAATTATATCATTATGATGGTAATAACCTTTGATTGTCAAATATTAACTGCGAACAGAAAGCATTAAATAACCATCCAAAATAAGTATCTCTCAGTTGTCAACCCAACAGTTATGTACAATAACCATTTTGTTTAATATTGTTGGATTAGATATTTTCTAAGTGATATGTACGCCCAGTTTTCCATGTTTGTACAGTTTTTATGATGTTGATGCAAAACATGCGCAGACATTCATCTTACATTGAGAACATGGCATAATCATTTGACATAATCATATCATCAGTTGTATTCAATGTATATCTCATTTCAATCAGAAAGAATTTCGCTTTATAAAGCACTTTAAGATCGCAAAATATCTATCACTTTTGAGAAGAACTGATTTCTATCAAGGTTTGAGATCAAGACACCAGTTTCACAACTGAATACCTTCTAATGATGAAATTAAAACGGCACAAAAATTCAATCAGAAGTTAATACATAAACCTCCATTATCAAAGGATATCTCTCAGATTTCTAATCCAACAATAGTCCTGTTCATGATTTCGCAATGTTGAAGATGAGTTCATTTCAATTGGTGAGTAACTTAATTGCCTCAGTATTACCATTCTTTCTCAGCATTTGAACCGGTGTTTCTCCATTCTGGTTCTGCAAATTTACATCAGCTCCTCCCTTGATAAGAGCCTTCAGAGCTACCAGAAGAAATTCACGATGATAATTCAACGAGAAATGATATAATTTGGAGATTTTAGGGATGTCACAAACAGAGTGTAGAGGAGTGTTTCCTGCACCATCAGGTTTGTTCACATCACTCCCATTCCTGATCAGTGTATCCATCATAGCCTGATACTCTGAAAGTCTCTTATCAGAGCCAAAACCTTTAGTAACAGTAACAGTAAAATAGCCTGAACTAAAACAAAATATTTGTGGTATTTGACATTGTTTAGCAACAATCCATAATTGAAGAGCATCAGCGCTCATTCCCTCGCTTCCACACAGATAGTGGAGTGGGGTCCTTCCATAACTCTCAATATGATTAATGTCTGCTCCACTGTTTAACAGTAATTGAAGAGCTTCAACGTTCACTCCTTCGCTTCCACACAGATAGTGGAGTGGGGTCCTTCCATAACTCTCAATATGATTAATGTCTGCTCCACTGTTTAACAGTAATTGAAGAGCTTCAACGTTCACTCCTTCGCTTCCACACAGATAGTGGAGTGGGGTCCTTCCATAACTGTCAATATGATTAACGCCTGTTCCACTGTTTAACAGTAATTGAAGAGCTTCAACGCTCATTCCTTTGCTTGCACACAGATAGTGGAGTGGGGTTCTTCCACCACTGTCAATATGATTAACGCCTGTTCCACTGTTTAACAGTAATTGAAGAGCTTCAACGCTCATTCCTTTGCTTGCACACAGATAGTGGAGTGAGGTCCTTCCTCCACTGTCAATATGATTAAAGTTTGCTCCACTGTTTAACAGTAATTGAAGAGCTTCAACACTCAATTCTTCAAGTGCACACAGATAGTGGAGTGGGGTCCTTCCATAACTCTCAATATGATTAATGTCTGCTCCACTGTTTAACAGTAATTGAAGAGCTTCAGCGCTCATTCCTTTGCTTGCACACAGATAGTGGAGTGGAGTCCTTCCTTCACTGTCAATATGATTAATGTCTGCTCCACTGTTTAACAGTAATTGAAGAGCTTCAACGCTCATTCCTTTGCTTGCACACAGATAGTGGAGTGGAGTCCTTCCTTCAATGTCAATATGATTAATGTCTGCTCCACTGATTAACAGTAATTGAAGAGCTTCAACGCTCATTCCTTTGCTTGCACACAGATCGTGGAGTGGAGTCCTTCCATGACTCTCAATATGATTAATGTCTGCTCCACTGTTTAACAGTAACTGAAGAGCTTCAGCGCTCATTCCTTTGCTTGCACACAGATAGTGGAGTGGAGTCCTTCCTTCAATGTCAATATGATTAATGTCTGCTCCACTGATTAACAGTAATTGAAGAGCTTCAACGATCATTCCTTTGCTTGCACACAGATCGTGGAGTGGAGTCCTTCCATGACTCTCAATATGATTAATGTCTGCTCCACTGTTTAACAGTAACTGAAGAGCTTCAACACTCACTTCTTCATGTTCACACAGATAGTGGAGTGGGGTCATTTCACGATGGTCACTATGATGAACAATAGTGCCACTACCCGATCGTCCCTCACAACTATAATGAAAAAAGGACCTGCCCAACCTATCATAGATATTAGGATCAGCACCATGAGCCAGCAAAGCTCTCACTGCTGGACAGTTGGAGTCCTCAACAGCATAATGTAGCATAGTGTACCCCTGCCTGTCTCGCTTATTGATGAGGTCGGAAGAGCTTCGCTGAAATTAAAGGAAAGAACTTAATTAAAAAATGTTTATAATGTCATAAAATGAGAATATTTGAACATGAGTTTCATTATGCAAATATCATGACTATGACTGATAACAGAATCTTGTCGTTCAGTTAGGCCTAAACAGTCCTTTAAAACTGGATAAAAATAACCTAAAAAGGAACATATCATACGAGTACCAAAAAAAATTGAGTTTAATGTTTCTTTCGATTGGAACCATGGTACCTTCTTTAACTGCGTATTTGTCTTCAAAATATCTTGCTAGAATTCTTTTTCAACTCCCTGTTTCATAAAAATAAAATAATTTTGATTAAATATCTAGATACTCCATTAACATTGAAACGATTCTGTTATTCACAACAAAACGTAACAACATTTATTCATTCATAATCAATGATTCTTTGCAATATATACTCTAAGAATGAAGTAACATAGTTTTTGGAATTTATAAACAAAATGAATTATCTAAAAATATGATTAGAAACATTTAGAATTAATTAATCATGATTACTTCATTTTAAGTTATTTACTCTATCAACATGTGTTCATATTCAGACAATCACAATAGCTATCTATAACAGTAGTTCAAACTTAAGATGGTTCAAGCTCTGCTTCCCTCACTACGCTGCTTTACATGTCTCAAGCACTGCTCTGCTTTCAGAAGTGGAGCAGGAATAGAGAGTAGTAAACAATCACTTTACTCCTTTGAAACAGAGGTAACTAAGGATCTCTGCAGTATTTCTAACAACAAAAGTTGAAAAGGTCGAAATTGTTCACAAATGGCCAAGTTTATCTTTCAAAACATGACAGTATTATATAATAAGGATTCCTCAATTAAAAACAGTTTGATAACTTGACACATAAAAGAGAAACACTACATAGTAATAAAAGATCATATTAAACAGTAAGAACTTAATTCTTACCTCAAGTGATGAAAGTTTGTTTATGAGTCTCTCAATGAAATCCTCATTTCTACCGATGGTGAGCCGGAAAATCCAATAAACTCCCTCTCTCAGTTGTTCAAGGAATCTCTCAGCCAGAGCATCCAATACACGTGGCCTTGGATCCAGCAGAATAAAGCATGTTGGAGTCTCACTCCGAGATGTTCTGAACCTCACCTTCTGCCTTATGACTGATATACTTGCATGCTTAACAAGGAGCAACGGATCTTTTTGAGCAACAACACTCAAAACACTCTCATAAATTGATGGATGACGGAAAACCCAAATTCCATCAAAGTTTGCTAGATAACTTCCCTCCTGGCGTGTTGCTTGTTTTTCAAGTTTCCATCTTTTCTCATCATCTTCAACACTATCACTATTGAATTCCCCATCATTTTTCACCAGATTGATGAACAAATCTCTGTAACCTGTTTCAAAGAGCAACTTTGTTGTTGTATCAAGAAACTTAAGAGGCGTTTTAAAGAAATCAACAATGTCTATGTCTTGTTCTTTTGAAACTAGTTCAGCATACATCTTACAGCAGTTAGGAAACCCGTGAAGTGTGTTCATCTTTGCCAATCTCTCTATAACCCAGTCATATTCTGTAATACCCTTCCTATCAAGATGATACTGGAGAATCTGAAGGCGTTCATTTTCAGCATTCATTTGACTAAGGTCAAACCAGTTTTCATTATCAGTAATCTGTTCCCCGTACTTTTCCAAATGAACTTTGACCTCCTGCAGTATATTTTGTCTACTGACAAATACAAAGTTTGTGACACCCTTTGGTCTATTCATCTGAATATCAAAAATGTCTGCAACTACCATTCTCCACTTATTGACTGAAGAGGAGTCGAAAGTGAAAGCACCAAATATATCATTCAGCAAGACAACACGATCTTCTACAATCTGAGATATCTGACGATATTCTTCGGGTGATTCAATCGCATACACGTTCATCTTGTCAGCAAAATGTTTCAATATGAAGTGTGCAAGAGTTGTCTTCCCATCTCCAGCATTGCCTGTGATGGTGATCCATTTGTTCCCATGTTTAAGTTTCTCTATTATCAAGTCAACAGCTGATACTCGGATCATCTCATTTGTCCTTATCAAGATCTTCTCCTTTGTAGAATCTGTTCAACACAAGAAATCACTTGATAATGTTAAGTTTTGGAAATAATTGGGTAGTTGAAAATTACAATAGTGTCAATAAAATTTAAGTCCAGAATCTTTGCGGCGTTAAAAGTATGTTAAAAGTATGGGAGATGTTGCTTCCTTGCTTGACGACCAGCAATATAAGGATAGAACATCGCTTGAACTGGCGCTAAACAGTGACCATAGGCAAAGAATTTACAACATTACTCTGTTATTAAGACAATAAAGAGTAATTATTATTTATCCTTCTCTCATTAGATATCTCTTATGGCATTTGACTTTGTCCTTTGACCATCAATCACATCATATCTAAAGCTCCTACTGATGTCTTTACTTCTGGTTTGATTTCAGTCATGTGTTAACAGGTGTGCATTGATAAAGATACCTTCACTTCCGCCTTCCTGTCTAATGCGAAAAGGAGGTACTTGGCACACCATGGATTTAGCTTTTGTTGACTGTTGAAAGTTTATATGTAAAGACACAGGCCTAGGGTGATATTTTCCCTCGTTTTTATTACAAATAAGTTGAAGAATGTGTTTTAAAGTTATTATACATTTTAAACATACTCAGATATCACTATTTTTCAAAATCAAGTCAACACGTGATACAGATACGTGATATTATACAGAAACATTAAAGAATTTCTCTTTTCATAAAGTAACCACATATAAATGTTCGCAGTGATAGTCACATCCCTTCCTTCTCATATTCAAGCTCAGAATAATGTGTTATCTTATAGAAACTAATAATATATATCTAAGACTTTCGTAGGGTATTGTTTTTTTTATTTTGAATCATAATTGAGGAAATATTTTGAATCCTTTAAACACAAAGTAAGATCACTCCAGACCTTTTAGTTAACTGGCATTTGGTTTGATAAGTAGCATTTTCATTCCAATGAAAATCGGATGTCCAAATGTAAAAAATGTATATGTAACTGAAATAAGGTTCCAAATCGTACCTGTACTATGGCTGGGATATGATTTTATATGTAACAATGCATTTTCCATGCTTGATGTTTTCTTTCAAAATACAGCATTACGTTAGCAGAACTTTTCCTTATGGAACTTTTGCAAGTACTAACTGTGACATCAGTACCAATCACAAACATACTCACCTAAAAGTTTTCTCTGGTAATCATGTTGACATTTCACTGCAAGATACAATAATTCCAGTAGAGTAAAACTTAATTAGTTCATAGCCAAAATATAAACATTAAGAAAATGTCAAAAAGTACAGTGTTCATGTAGATATAAAACAAAGAAAGACAAAAATGTGAATAATAGTTTGAAGCATTATATTTGTTTTCTATCATATTTGGACAAAAAAACTATTCTACACGAGCATATATATATACATATGTAGACACACAATCTAATGAGGTTCAATTGCAACTGTTACTTTACAAGGCTGTAGCTTATCGATAATAAAGCTTATATTTCATGGAAGTGCACTTGGTCTCACAACTGTGATGTCAAATCAAATGAACAAACTCTGTTGAACTGGATAAATGAGGTAAGAATACCAATGACACGAAGGAAAAAGCACAAAAAGGTTACCAAAATGAAAACAGAGATTAGGTGGTGAATTATGAAATTTTCCAGCGACAGAAATTCTTAACAAAAACGTGGATGCTTATACTCACTAGTTATCTCCCCTTTGCCGTCGTTCTGAACTGTCACTGGTAAACAAAGATAATTGAAAAAATTAACAATATCTAGAAAAACTGCTGCTGGTTTAAATTATTTGAAAGATTCCTGGCATATTTTCTAACATATTTTGTAGCAATACAGAGGTTACCTATGTGACACAAAATGAATAATAGGGTTATGTCAATTTTAATGCAATTGATCTTTCCAAACCTGACTTATCTGTATACCTGATTTTATTAAATCCAATCAATTAAATTTTTTCGATGTCTTTAGGTATAATATCATCATCATGGTTGCATATGATTGTTCACTTATTACAATTGTATGAATAAAATTCATTCTACTAAATTTTGTTTACATCTTAAACTCGACTAGCTCCTTTTATTAATAAAACCTATTTTTGTTATGAGACTAATATGTACCTGAATCAGCATATCCAATGACAGTGGAAGTTGTTACAGATGAATCCTTCGGGCCATTTGCAGTAACTAAAAAAAGAGGGACAGTCATATGAAAGAAAGTACTTTACCAAGATAAGCAATCAACAATACAGTCATGTTTTGATTTCTTGCAGTTGAATTCTTTCGTCCATTGACTAAAATCAGAGTAAAAATTAAACTTAAAGGATTTTTTTCACAGGATTGGAAATTGAGTGATCTTCAAATAAAAGTGTTGAAGAGTTTTTTTTCCATTGAATTCATAACATGTTACCATTAATGTTCCCAGGCAGGCTGTCTTTCAGAGTTTCATTAGAGCCTAGCGTTCGAAGTTTCTTAAGAGGTGGTTCGTCAGGGGTGTGTCCTTTCTCTGTTGTTCTTCCTGGTCCAGCAGATGTTGTTCCTACTGAAAATAGAGATGTCATAGAAATATAGCATTGATCCTGGTGGTAAATATTGCATCCAGCTACATCAGCCTATATGTCTCCGCGTTATGCTCCAACCTATCCCCTGATATCCTTTGATCACATTCAGCCCTATTGCAATTGTTACTTTTCAGGATATGATAGTAATAACGTTTAGAAATGAACTTAGAATAAATGAAATCCATCCAAAGACCTGAAATAAGATCTGTAAATGCTATTTTCTTATCCAAATATTTGACATAGTATGTGTAAGAATAAATATTTTTGCATACACAGGACCAGAAACCTCAAAAATAATTAAAACACTTAGACTTTAACTTTACAAGAATGAATAAAAGAATAAACTTCAATAAACGATAGAAATGTATATAGTTGTTAAATCAAATACAAAATTAACCTTACCACCACCTGAGGCCACTCCTACTACGTTTGAACTTCCTATAGTTGAGTATTGTGAACCGATCACATTCACTGCAAAAAAACACACAATATTTTAGCTGTAGAAACTTGTTTAAATGCTTGAGGTAGATTATTTTGTGGCTATTTTTTTAGATAATATTTCTCTAGTTAAATGAAGAAAGTACACAGCTAATGGGCCAGATTGCATTTAAGATCTTAGTCTTAATTATCTTTGTCCGGTCTCCTTATCACTTTCTGATTATTATAGTATATGCCTGGTTAAACGAATAAGTTATACAACCAAGTTTAGATCTAGTCATATCTTCTTATCATATCCAGTAGTGCTTTGTAGTTTTCTTTCAAATAACACATTCTTTAATAATGCTTGACAGATTATTTTGAAAATAATGTAATTCAATTGTATGCATCTAGTGAGAAGGAGAAAGTAAACAACTAAATTAAAAATGTAAGTTCTTCATCTTCTAGATGTATGTCACGTCTCCTTTTCATAATCAATAAAACCTTGCGCCTGTGATCAATAAAGTATTTTTTATTACTTGATATGTCTGGACTCCTCTCTTGTTCCTCAATTTCGCCATGATCCATTTCTCTCTTAAGAGGTGGTTCGTCTGGGTTCTTTCCTCCCTCCGCCATTCTTCAATAAAGAGATAATATTGCTCCTGCTGTCACTTCATGGAAACTGAAAATCAACCATCAACATAGCCAAGTCAATACACACGAAGACATTAACTTCATTGAACATAGTTTGAATTTTATACCTAGTTGTTTGAAAACTGTAGTGTATCATGTTTGTTTGAAAATAACTAAATAAGAAAACTTTAATCAATTAACTTGATTTGATTTCATAATTTTAATTTTGTTAAAATCAGATTTCATTCGGCATTTTAAAATGACTGACAGTGCGGGCTGTTCTTTACTGGTTCAAAACAAAAAGTCGAGCTGAGAAAAACGTATATACATGTTACCATAAATACACATTACAGAGATAAAACATTATTTCTATGTGACATTACAAAGTGGATAATCATGGCAAGAGTTTGAAATGTTGTTTGATTTTTACTTCTTACAAGAGTTATGGATGGGCACAGTAGTATCTTTTATTATATTTATATTATAGTGAATAACAACAAGGACAGATGAGAAGAAAATAATCTTCATCTTTGATTTATTTTAAATCACATAGTTTACATACTCTATCTTCGTTATCAATTTTTATATCGGCCGCTCTCCATCATTAGATCAGGCGATGAACATCGAAAACATGCCTATGATAGTTTAAATCTATGTATTGTTACAGGCTTGTTTAGATGTTGTTTACATAAGAACCGTATATTTCTGAGGAAACATTGTCCTGATTTATTATGATAGGATTGTGAATTTATTGTCCTTCTTTTGGAAATAAAATCTACAAAATCAAATCGTGTTATTATTGTTTGAGAATCCAAAGAGAAGTAACTTGTGTATTCACGTTTACTGAACTGAACTGAACTTTATTTACACTCAGGCCGCAGGCAGTGGCATATGAGGATACACATGATACATATTATTCAATAAATTAGTTCAAAAGGTAATGTACAATCAGGAATTTAAAGATTTATATGCAAGTGAAGATATTATACTCAAATATACAATACTAGTATGGATCCGTATGTATGTAAACATATATATATACCACAGAGGGGATATCTTATATCAAAATTCCTAGGTATACATTTCAAGGCATTTGAGATAACATTACAAAACAAAGCTAATTTTCTTAATGTACCTATCAACTTACTATTGAATAAAATCTTCATTTTATAGAAATTAGGTTTTCTATAAAAGTAAGGATTCAGATATTTTACTCTGGCATGTATAAAATGGGAACAGATGAATAAATAATGAAATTCATCGCCAATGTCATTGTATCTGAATACTTCTGAAACAATATTGAACTCGTTTACAATTCCCATATCTAATTACAAAAGAGTTGATAATTAGGTAACGACGATGTCATATATCTAGGACATGACACTGCCATTGGACAAGGTGTTTTTATCATTGTTTAATATAAAGTTTATTAAGGGACTAGTTTTGTAACAACTTTTATACTAGTTGATAAAAGTTTTATGAAAACTGACAGAAATAGAACACATTGCAAGTAAAACATATTCAATATTTTTGCTTTTTTTTCATCGAAAGTTCTTATTAAGGTTACATAATGTCACATTGTTTCATACTTGCATTTCTGATTGAAAGGAAATCAATCACAATATTTATCGCTAACCCTGTCTCCAGAGTGCAAACTGTCAAGGTGTTAGCAAGAGTTATCTCTCTTTATGAGACAGTTAATCAATACTTTATTCTTGCTTTGCATGCTAGAACAATTTTGAAACACCTCAAATTGATTTCAAGTTTTTACCAAGAAGTTGCTTGTTTGTTGAAGAATTCAAATAAAGGCAAAATAGATAAAAAGAGAACCAACACATCGCAGCCATTTGTATATCTTCTTTCAGCTATATTTCAACTCCATAGTTGGTTAAATGTTATAACATTGGTGACCTCGCCAGTTGCACTTATAGAGGCTTAAACAAGGAAGTAATTCTTGTTTGGATTGGGTGTGTGTTATCTTTAACAGGGATTTATTCAGAAGATGTGATATGTTTTAAGCTACAATACAGGCCAAATAAAGCTCACAATTGACATAACTCCCTACCTCAAATATGTTTATAAAATGACATATACATATATAGGGGAGGTGTGAGATAGGGAGAGGTTGACAAAAACAATCGTAAGGGGAAGTTATAGATACAGAGATGCAAAGAGGGGACAGAGAGAGTTGAGATAGAAAAAGAGGGAGAACCAAGCAGAACTACAGATAGACAGAAGGGAGACACAGAGATAGATAAGGAGGAAGGGAAAGATGGAAATGGGATAGAAAAATTCACAGAGAGGGGCTTGTTTACCCCTGAGGGCAGATGTCAAATCAATTTGCGTTTACATGGGTTTTAAGCAAATTGGGTATTCCTTATAAATCTCATCCATCAGACCATGAACAGGTCAAAACATTTCTCGATGGTATACAGAAGAAATATAATGCAAGGTTACCCTTCTGGTCTTATGTTTCGTTTGATGCATAAACAGCGAGTTGTTGGTATAAGAAATATGTATTTACGGGGGGGGGGGGGGGGGGGGGGGGGGGGGAGTTAGAGTTAGAGCATGTTGTTGACTTCAAAACCCAGTCACTAGTCAGTGTTTGACAAGCCTCTCAGTACTGCATAGTTTGCCATCGATAGAGAGTGATGCATTTTACTGGTGTACAATTGATAAGGTCACTACTCTATCCCTCTTCATTTATAAACATCAAAGTTCTCATTAGACATAACTTATTTTTAAGCTTAAATTTATCAATTCATGAAGTTTTCTTGATAGAAGGTTTGAGTGTGTTATCTGTCAATCAAAATTAGTTAATGCATTCACAGTCTAATATAAATGAAGCTCATATCTGGCGTACGTATTCTTAGTAGAATGGGTCAAGGACCAAAGCCATCAGAGCAAAACCCACCCAGACAAAAGCAAACTAGGGGGAAAGCCACCCGTACAAAACCAACCCATTTCTTAAAACATGAAAGGGACTATAATGAAATAATGGCGTTTGGTTTATATACAATATAGCAATTCAAGGCAAATAATCATATCTTAATAAGATATAAACATTACGATATTTCAGCAAGGCAACGCTCATTATTTATCAGGTTGTTAAATGTACTTAAAGTACTTAATAAAATGAAAAACGAAAAGTATCCAGGTCCAGATGGCTTAACAACTGAATTTTATAAGTTTTTTTGGATTGATTTGAATAAATATTTTATAAAATCCCTAAACTATGCCTATGAACATGGTTCTCTATCTGTGACCCCAAAACAAGGGTTAATTACATGTTTACCAAAACCCCAAAAGCCTAAACATTTTCTTAAATCATGGCGACCCATAAGCTTGCTAAACACATCTTACAAAATTGCATCTGCAGTTATTGCAAATAGGATCAAACCCATTTTACCTTTAATCATTAATGAAAATCAAAAAGGCTTTGTACCAGGTAGATATATAGGTTAGGTTTCTAGACTTATTTATGATATCATGGACTACACCGAGACATTTCAAGTCCCTGGCTTATTATTATTGATTGACTTTGAGAAAGCCTTTGATTCCGTAGATAGAACCTTTATCAGAAATGTACTTAATTTCTTTAACTTTGGACCAAGTTTGCAAAAAATGGATTTCAGTTCTTCTGATATTGAATCATGTGTTCTTATAAATGGTTTTGGAAGTTCTTTCTTTAACATTACAAGAGGTTGTAGGCAAGGTGATCCGGTTTCACCTTATATATTTATTTTATGTGTAGAAATTTTGGCTCTTATGATTAGAAATGATAAAAAGATAAAGGGGATTAAAGTGGGAAATATTGAAAGTATTTTGGCGCAGTTTGCGGATGATACTTCTTTAAAACTAGATGGTACCGAAAAATGTCTATATGCAGTTCTCAATGTTTTATCCTTTTTTGCAAGGTTCTCTGGACTTAAAGTTAATATGGGAAAAAATAGATTGATATGGATAGGATAAAAAAATAGATCTAGATATAAGATTTGCAAGGATTATAAGCTTGATTGGACACAATCACAATTTACTTTACTGGGTATAAAGTTTGATGTAGATTTGGAAACAATGATCGATTTAAATTATTCAGACAAACTGGAAAAAATTGAGAGAGAGAGATGAAAAGCTGGGAGTTAAGATTATTAACACCCATGGGAAGAGATGTGGTTTTAAAGTCTTTATTACTTTCAAAATTAAATCATCTCTTTTCATCTATACCAAGCCCACCAGATGAGGTTATTCAATCATTTCAAAAGAGATATTTTGAATTTGTTTGGAAGGGTAAAAAAGATAAGATAAAAAGAAACATTATAACATCTATTATTAAAAACGGTGGAATTAATGTTCCAATATTAAGTAATATTATAAAACCTCAAAAAAATTTATGGATTAAAAAATTGCTAAAACACAACTCTATATGGAGTAAAAATGCTACAGTATACATCCCAAATTATCAGAGACTTTGGTTTGCTGATGGTGCTTATATTAGCAACTGTATGTTGCCTACTATATCAAATAGATTCTGACAGGATGTTATTAAAGCGTGGGCTGATTATTTAACGATATGTTATCAAAACGAGAAAAACCTTGATAGAGTTTTAAACCAATCAATTTGTTATAATAGTTATATCATGATTGGTGGTAATGTTATTTCTAACAAAAACTGGGGGGTGGGGGGGGGGGGGGGGGGGATGAAAAAATTTACTTGAGAAATATATTAGAAAAAGGAGGTAATGTTTCGTATTTTGAACAATTTAAGAATAAATATGATTAGGCTTAGATTTTCTTACATATGAAGGTATCAAGAGATCTGTACTTAAATATTTGAAAAAGATGAACTTCACATTCATTCAAAATGAAAAAATACACTCCTTCCCAATTCTACCATATAACATATCAAAATTGGACAATAGTAAACAATTCTATCAAATATTATCCAAGTTTTTGTTTGTTAAATCTTCTGGCCACTTGAAATGGGAGGATATTTTTTATAAGGAGTTTACACAAAATGAATGGGAAAACATCAACATGATGCCTAATAGATGTACACAAAGTATAAATTTGAAATGGTTTCAATACAAGATAACTCAAAATATTTTGACTACTAATAAATTTGTGTATAAGATTGGATATATAGATTCACCATTGTGTTCTCTTTGTAAACAGATGCCTGAGAGTATTATTCACTTATTATGTGATTGTATTCATGTTAGAAAAGTGTGGAAGGAGTTAGCAGAATGGTTCGGAAAGTTAGCTGAAGGAAATATTGAATTAATACCAATAAAAATCATCTTCGGTTTTAAGGGTAAAAATAATAACCCACTAAATACCATTTGTTTACTTATGAAACAAAAAACTATAGTATGAGTAGAAAAGGTAACAAACCCACCTTTGGATACATTCAAAAGGAATTATATAAACATTATTTGGCATGTACATATATTGCATTTACAAATAACAACCAGCCCAAATTCTTTTCATTCTGGTCCTTTTTTCACACTTTATTTGCTGAAATGGAGGTAGATCTAAGTCAAGAAATATAAATAACCTTGCATAATTTTATCTGTATTTTAGACATGATGTGATATTAACAATCGACTATCTGTATCTTTATGGAAAAAAAAGTTATTAATTGTATAAAACAAATTTAATAATAATCTAACTATAAATGATTGATCATATGTATGTCATTTAAAGGATCATGTACATATTTTTGTAGAACGATCTTTCAAGGGAAATGTATATGTTCTCTATCAAAACCTGCAGACATTCTTGAGGTGTATATAGGGTCCCCGTATATAGTCAGTAAGAGTGAAATAGAATAGATGATTAATCTTCTTACTCAATTGTAGTGCAAGCATAGAAACAAACAAGAACAACATAGCGCACTGCTTTTTCAATATTCATGAATCTTCTCTATTAAAACCAAGATAGTTTTCACAGCGTACCCACTTTTGTATGATATATATTTTTTATAGATAATACATGTATTGAAAGTTGTATACATAAAGAAATGCATAGGTGATTTTGATATTTTTGGACTTGTGTAAAAACGAATATGGTTGAAATAATGACCGCTGACTGAGTGAATATCTGTGATAACCATCGAGCGATCAGCGAGATGGTTATCACAGATATTCACGAGGTCAAGGTCATTATTTCACATACACCACATGGTTATTTTGAAACTGTTTTAAATTTTTAATGAAAGTATCAAAGTAAGCTGAATATAAGATTTTTGAAATGGTGTCTAGCGTGGTTAGTCGCCACTCCTGAGGAATGGATCAATTTCAGTTTAACACTGCACCCATTCCACGTGCAGTTGGATATTATACTGGCGAAATTGTCGGTAAGACAATTTAAGGCAATTACCAACTGTTTTCATTTTTCTCTCAAGCTATTATCCTTCAATTGCCACATTGAACTGAACTATGAATTAATTATTATGATACAACTTTTAAGCAGACGTCAACGAAATTTTGTTTGGTGGCAAATGTAAATATTCCGTCACTAGTCAAGATCTGTGTGGCTGCACGGACGTCGTCTATTTCATCTTGTGATGCACGGACTTCTTGTACGCCAAGCTGCTAAGTAGCTCCTGAACATTCACGTGCAGCATACAACCTAAACGACATGGTTTCAAGAAGGTTGGGACAATGGAGTGCTCTCCGCGGCCGTGTCCAACAGATATATTTGCCGGTGATTCGATTTTTTTTCCGGAGGCAATTAAGGTGAGATTGATCGCAAAGTATACTTTATTTGTTGTTTCATGTAATAGACTCGGGAATTTGTTTAAAGCTCGCCGCTAATGGCTGCAATACTGCCCAAGCGGCGCTAAACAATAACTCACTCACTCACTTGTTTAAAGCGTTTACAAGGAATCAAAAGAAACGTGTCCCATTTGCACGCAGTTTCTGCTTGATAAATGATTTTTGGTATCGTATTGTGTATATATAATGCAGAAATATTTGGGTATTAGATAGATATTCGAATTTCAGATCAGTTCGGTATGTTAATTGTTATTACCTTCAATAAATTCCATGTGTACGTGAAACAATCAATCGTCCATTAAACAATAAAAAGACTAAATTAATTCAAAAGTTGATGTTAGAAACGCAAGCACTTGAAGTTGATGCATGGACAGTGTTCATATGAGCAGTAGCCATGCCTCAAATGCTTGTGGTTTGAAATGACAGTTCAAAACTAGAGTTACTTTTTCGGGGAAACCGTGATGATATGAAAAATGCACGTACTTAAAAGGAAATGTCTTTTTTTCAGCGCTTGAAATAAACATGTTTGTATTCTTAATGTTAAACCTTTGATTGTTTCAGGAACTACGCAGGGATGATAGCAGGATAATTAATTGTTTGCTGATACTGAAGTCGGCGTTCTTGTGCATTATTTGAAAAGGACCATTCCATGCATTTAACCTCCCGACAACTGACTTCCTATAAAGGATTTCGAACATTGGTTGAAGAGAACACTAGCATAGATACTGAGGGCCATTTCCTGAATCATTTTAGTTTTATCGCGAACAACGGGATTGTGTGCGGGATCGTTTGAAAGAAAATTAATGTAAATGTTTGCATGTTCAAGGAAACCAAATGTCAAGAATTGAAAGCAGTATGAACATGTAATAAAGAGTGTTTATTCTGTCTTTTGTTTTCTTTTATTACCGTTCTTGTGGCCTTTGATATTCTTTAGAATGGCATATGAAACTAAAGACATAATATATCTGAATGCAGGTAAAAATCAAAATAAATTCTAAAGAATATCAAAAGTCACAATTAGAGGCGAAGGGTCATTTAGACCCGTATGCCGAGGGTAAATTTTTTTCGAGGTACGATACGGTGAAGATGCCGAGGCGTAGTCGAGACATGTTCACCGTATCGAGAGGTCGGTTATCAAGAGGTTGGTTATCAGATAACCAACCTCTCGGTTGATCTGAGGTCAGTTATCTAAAAAAACTACCTCTGATATTGACCCGATAACCACACCACGTGGTGTATAACAATTTATTATATGATTGTCGGTTAAATACCGAGACCTATTTATGACAGTAAACCATGTTATCAGTCACTAGTGACAATAACAATGGAACGTGTTATCAGTCACTAGTGACTGATAACAACAATGACCTGACGTCATCGAACAATGCTCTGACGCAATGACACACTCACGACGTCATATTGTTGCTTTGGCGACGGGCTCTCTGTGGAGCCGACTCAACGTAAATGCACTTCCATTTTGTTAGAAATGCAACGATTAAATCATAAAATAAATAGAAAATTTGTGTTTTCTTGACAAATACCATGTTTATCTCATCTCGTGAGGCAGAAAAGTTATATATTTTCACTCGTGGCTACGCCACTCGTGAAAATATAAACTTTCTTCCTCACTCGATGAGATAAACATGGTATTTGTCAAGAAAACACAAACATCCTCTAAACAACTGTCATATTCCTTCTCTGAATTTGATCCTTATATGATTATTTACAGCTTCTGTTAAAAAACAGAGACATTTTAGTGATTTCGTTCTTTTAAGAAGTAACAAGCAGCTGACATGGTCGAGCTATATCCCCCGCAAATTGCACAATATGTATAGGTTTTCCTTATCATATTGCTGATTAATTTTTGTCGCACAAAATAACACAATTTTCAAGGATATGAAAGAAACTATTCTAATAAAAAAACTAAATCATACCAACTTTATGTTCACTGTTGGGCATAATTCGAGTTAACTGACAAAATTAAAATCAAACGAATGAATTTATGTATTATGTATTTCGATCTCCAAGATCAATTTGATCATATTTAAACAAACATATTTTCAAAACTGTTCTTCATGACACACCAACATATGATAATGTATCTCCATAACAAATATGATTAAAATGTGATGATTAGTTTAGTTGTGAGATAAACAGGACTTGTAACAGTTTTCCAACAGAGTCCTCATTTTTTGCCAAAAAAAGGCAAAAGTTTATAAAAAATATTTTCAAAATTCTTCTTCATGACACACCTTCATATGATTATGTATCTCCATATCAAATTTGATCAATATGCGAAGATTAGTTTAGATGTTATGAGCCATACAGGACTTGTAACAGTTTTCCAACAGAGTCCTCATTTTTTTGCCAAAAAAGGCAAATTTTTATAAAAATATTTTCAAAATTGATATTCATGACGCATCTTCATATGATTATGTATCTCCATATCAAATTTGATCAATATGCGATGATTAGTTTAGAAGTTATGAGCCGGACAGGACTTGTAACAGTTTTCCAACAGAGTCCTCATTTTTTCCCAAAAAAGGCAAAATTTTATAAAAATATTTTCAAAATTGTTCTTCATGACACACCTTCATATGATTATGTATCTGCATATCAAATTTTATCAATATGCGATGATTAGTTTAGAAGTTGTGAGCCGGACGGGACTTGTAAAAAAATTTCTTACAAAATTTACCACTTTTTCTCCAAAATCCTAATATTTTATGTAGATTTTCAGAAAAACAATTCTCATGACACATTAGTACATGTTTTTTCATGTCCATGACGAATTTGAATTGAAATGGTTGATTAGTTAGAAAGTTATGAGCCGGACACAAAGTGTAACGGACGGACGGACGGATGGACGGACGGTACCCATTTTAATACCCCACGCAACTTCGTTGTTGCGGGGGATAATTAAAAAAAGCTTTTTAACTTGTGCTTAGGAAAATCTGAAAAGCGAACACAACATGTAGAAAGAGTTAAAGCAAGCGGAACTAATACCCTAGCAAAGGCAAATATTGTTTAATTTTTTTCATTTATTTAAATATGAAATGAGAAAATTATCCAATGCAAGAAAATGGCGAAAATAGAAAACATTGCAGTATGTCAGATTTAGACTTCTGTTTGGAATCTGTTCTGTCTGAAATTGGGATCATCATAAGAGTACCATATTTAGTCATATTAAGTCGTTTCCTCCAGAACCATTTTCGAAAACAAGATGTCAATATTTGTGCGAAAAAGGGTGCTATCAAAGCCAAAAATATATACATCCTTGTTAATTACTTGCGTCATCGTCTTGTCACAGCCATTCAGATTACATGTTTTGTGAAAAAATGTCGACAAAACTTTAGGGAGCCGTTTCCCTGAAGTGGATATTTGACTACGTGAGCTAGTTTTCGGCCCTGTTTTATGAAACTTCAAAATGTACAATCGCTGTCATTGGTGTTTCAAAAACGGAGGGTCAATCTTTTAATCTTTAGTAAAGTCTGGTTTGGTGGTCAACCTCACTTTCTTCCAAAATTGTAAAATTAAAACAGCGTTTCTCAGTATTGTTTACTTTCTGAAAATTAGACTTTGGTCCACAATTTGATTGAAAGGTCAACAGATTCGGCTGAGAGGGTGTGATAATGTATATTACAAAGCTGTTAAATTTCACTCTCTTACCATCGCAATCTAAATAAATTTAGATCAACAGATTTTTTATTTTGTCATACTGTTGATCTAAGATTAACCAGTGTGAGAGGTCGTCCCGGTGACCTTTTGTATGCAAATAAGGAATTCGCGATTTGATAAATCAAATTCGACGTCACAAACAGTTCATAGTCGCTATTTCAAGGTGTGAACGGAAGAAATATATGATGACGTATGGCCTGTTCTCAATAACAGTGTGCATTGTAAAAATAAATCTTGCCTTTGATACTGATGAGAAAAATATCAGTAGGTTGATTTTATTTTGGTTGTATGAAATATTTTTAGTTTTATGATTGACAAAAAAATCTCTTTTTTTAATTATTTTGATGGAAATGAAAGAAATTAGTACAAACGAGTTTGATAAAAAAAAGTAGTTACCTCCCCTTGCATGAGGATTTTCGTAAATATTGTCATTTATCAAGATCTAACTATGTGATTATTATTCGCCATGTTAGTATCTGTGCGATGTGCAATCATCATTTGTCATTGACAACTAGCAAATACGCTAATTCATTTTAAAATAAAAAAATCTATTAATACATCCAAGCAATCGGATTATTCATCGAAATGGTTGCTCTGCTCCGCTCCGAATGACAAAGCTCCGAACATCATCCATTTCAAAAGATATGCTGCTGAATTTTTTAAACTTCCAGCGAGCTAGTGCCTAACGGGCCAATCTTAGATCAACAGTATGACCAAATATAAAACCTGTTGATCTAAATTTATTTAGATTGTTACCATCGTAATTATGTGATAATTTTAAGAGTAAATATATTTTAAGAAAAATGGTTCATGCGTTTCTTTCTTTTTGAAGAGTAAAGATATGTTCAAACTATTGGTTTAATCATTTTCTTGTCAACAAGTTAAAGGAATCCCGGTAACAAACATGTTGAACCCTTTCAGAATAAATTGAACAGTTAAATCTTCTGTCTGTATTTAATACCTTAATAGAACGCCTGGTGGGGATATTGTATAGCCAAAGTCTGAATACAGCTTTCAGTCAAATGATCATGTGACTCATACGAGCCAACCAGATGTATGAAAAGCCAAGTAGTGTTGTGTCCCCCTCCTAAATATAGCGTTACTCAAATAGAATCCAAGCAGAAATCTACAACACTAAGTCCCTTTGTATTGTGTATTGCATTTCTGCCATAAATGTAATTCTATCGAGTTGCAGCATTCTTTCTCTCAAGTGACGGTTGTCAAGGCTAGTCAAACATGTTCCATTCACATATCGTGGAGTAAAGTTGACGGGTAGCCGAGTGTTTTGTTAGATTCGATTTAATAGACTATTGATACCAGTGACAGGCATGATTTCAAAGTGAAGTAATATTTATTTTGTTAGAGAAATTCTAAACTGAAAATATAGATTCCATATAAATATAGATCTGGAATCAGCTGTCTAGTATAGTATAGTATAGTATTTTTGACAATTTCCACAATTCGACTGTATTCTAACACTGTTTCATATCTGAGAAAATACCTTCCGAAGGTAACAATCCTGACTTTGTGACATGTGTAAATGCAAACTATTCAAAATATTAAAGGAGCGTAATCAGGAGATGGTAAATGTTGTTTTGAAAAGAACTGGAAACAACTAATGACAAAAACAACTTAAGACTTTTTATGATATACTTACCTTTGGAAGTGTTTTCCTACTAAAGCTTGCTAAAAGACAACAAAAATACAGTAGCATTATAAAACCAAACACCTATGAAGAGTTCCCCAGAGGACCCCTACTGTACAATAAACATATTCACGTAAATAGACAATCCTTCTTTAACAAAACATTTTATACAAATAAGTTACTCAATGTATTTAGCTTGCTGATGGCAACACTGATGGCAACTTTCTGACATTGTAACAATTTTGTATTAAGTATTTTGATACAAAATTCCTGGAATTTTAAGGAATTTAAAGATCAGTAAATAGATACCTGACACAATTTGGTATGAAAAAGGATTCAAAAATGGAAATAACAAATGATACAAATATTATATAAGTTATCTCTTTGCTTGCAAAAAGGCCCAAAGAAATACTTTTATGCCATAACTTAAAATGAGGATAATCTTAAAGCCATTGAAAAATGGGTAAAAGAACTCTTAATCACTTAAACTGGCCAAACCTAATTGTTAAAGCACATAAAACTACCCCAGACACTAAACTGATTTCAGCTCTACCTGTTAAGACATTCTTGACTTGGATGCACATTGTTGACAATAAGTTAAATACTTTTGCCAAGACAAGACTGGGCCAGACACTATCAAACATCTTTTTCGGGCTGTAGTGTGAGCAAAAAATTATGGAACAAATTTTCAGAACGGATTGAATCAAAGTGCAAACATACATTAACCTTACTCTAGACTTCATCCTTTTTGGGTATGCAAAATAGTCTACCACATATAAAACCTTTTTTAAAATGATTTGATATTCTACTATCAGATAGACACTTTTGCAAATAAATATAGCGATTTCTGTCAGAAATGGGCTATTATTAAAATCTTCTCTAATTTCGTTCTACCATAACTGTCTTCATAGCTTCTAGCCTGTGTTTGATTAACACTTGTGACGTCAGCCTAGTGCTCCCTAGCTCCATTATTTTTAGGTAATGGAGCGTTGTATTTTACATCAAGTTTTCACTTGAAATTTAATTTTTTTAAATATTCTAATTGACGTTTTTGAATATGCATTGCGTTGAGTGTAATTTAAGTCGACAATTTACCGCAGTTATAACATCTTACCGCGTTTATTACATCTTACGTCGTAACACCCTCGGCTCCATTATTTTTTAGGAATGGAGAGTTACTCGGACATAAACCTATTCGTAGTATGTGTATGAAAGTGTGTGAATGATGCAGATTTTTTGTTTTTTGTTTTTTACTCTCTCTCTCTCTTTTTGGATATCCTGGTATTGTGGTACTGTATCCTACCCATAGTTACCATTCAAATTTCCTGCTGTACTATTTTCCAGGAATAGAAAAGGAGCATAATCAGTTGGCTAAAAATACTTTTGTCATTTACATTCAAAGCTATCAAGAAACTAATGTCTGATCTCAGATTTTCATTAAAAATAATAAATTTGACCAAAACCTACTGTTAAGAATGCTTTATTTACCCATATAATTGAAACTATCCATGCTTGATGTAAAACAGGTAACAAGGACAGGCCTTCCCTTGCCTGTTTACGAAATCTTATTCTGTCTATTTCTTTTTTTCTCTATATCTATTATTATTATTTCCTGATGACCATCTACCTCCAGAGTGTCCCTCTTTATCTTTTCATCACATGGTTTAACACATTTTATTAATTTGGCTAGAAAATTCAAATCAGAATTCACAAATAGTACAGGTTGAGAAATACCTAATAAAAATGTTTAAACGAGGACACCAACTTAAACATGGGGAATAAATTCCAAAATAGAAGTGGGCTTTTCTTAAGAAAGTTGTTTCCTTATTGGCTTTTGTATTCCTGACACTTGAAAATTGGTAAAAAAAAATAAAAAATTCTTTTTACAATAATGTATAAATCAATAAAAAAAAATGGTTCTGTTTTCATGAAAATGCGTATGCCTGACGCATATAAATATACATATTATTATTATATTAATTGAAAACAAAAGATTAAAAATCTTTAAAAATATCACTGTTGTTTTAGAATTGGCAATATTTAGCAGTGAAAAATCTACCCATTGTGACAACACGATAAAATGATTTAATATTGTATTATATTTAACACGATTTTCAACTGTATTCATATATGACACAATCCTGTCTCAGGGTAAAACGTATACGCTGACGCTCCACTTTCATACCCTGGGTGAAGACCCCACTGAAAGCTGCGCGTTGTGACCTCTGACCTATGAACTATTTAATAATACTCAACCAATGACAGCGTCTGCAAGGCGAGTCGGTATAAGCAAAAATGCGTTGCTCAGACCGACTTTGTGCTTTGTCTTACTTTAAAACAAATGATCATTTATGACTCAAGACAACACTGAAGCTAATAGAAATGACATATCAACTCCGACAATTATTTTTACATTTTTTTGTCAACGAAATTAAAAGTTGTCAATAAAAACATCATTTGTTTGATTATAATATTTCACGTTTTAAGATCGTTCTTTATAATGTTCAATATAATGTTCAAAAACATACTGTACTTGTGGTGTTAACCAAGCAAAAGTTGTAAACGACATTTTAAAAAAAAAACATTTAAAAAACCCATCTCGGCTGCGGTAGCGCAGTTCAGAAGGGTTCTATCAAAACTAAAATTGTTAATATCAAATTATTTTTTCAAAAACAACATCCAGTGAATAGACACCTAATTCATATAAAACAAATTGTCTCGTATCAGCATGAATATTGCAAAAAAGAAATGAAAACAAATCGGTTCCTTCCTAAGATGTAAATGTAAGTATTAAGGTTTGTGATGCTTTTTAAACCACCCCTAAACAGTGAAATGTACATTGCACGTGAATCTCGCTTACCTGGCTGTTAGCTTCACTACATCCTTGCCACAAAGCGTAAACTATCTAAATAGAGATGGTTTCTTAAACAACATTATTTTGTATATTGTTGATAAATATAATATTCAATAATTGTCCTATTTAACATGTCTTTCTATCAACTTTTGTGTTGTTTTAATCTATTAACGATAATTTGCTTTTGGGTTAAACTATTTTTCATGGGGGTACATGTGTGATTCATTACGGAATTTCCAATAATAACCGCAAATATTTTAATAAAGTGTGAATATCATTTGAATCAGCTAGATCATATTGTTGCAAAGACTGTAAGTCAAATTTTGTTTAAAAGGCGGTATGTTATTGGCTGAAATTTTATCGCGAACAATCGCGATAAAACTATATCATTAGCTGGATCAGAGGTCACAGCGCGCAGGTTTCAGTGGGGTTTTCACCCAGGGTATGAAAGTGGAGCGTCAGCGTATACGTTTTACCCTGAAACAGGATGATATGACACTACTGATCTTCCTGCAATTGTTTACGAAACACAAAAGGACTGAATTAAGTCTTTATATCAACGACCTTTTCATTGTTCGTATCAATGGAATATGCTATGACTGAAATGTGAATGACATGACTATTTATTTATATAATTTGACGCATAGGTAATTGAGACTATATTCAACCAATCAAACCAATGTTGCTCAATCTTTCATGACCGCTTCACATTAAATATCTTCATTTGAGTTTTAATGGTTGACATGTTATCTGGTAAATGAGTAGGTAAAGTTTCATCAATAGATTTATGAAACTTGATCTAGCTATCTATTTATTTGTTACTTACACCATTTGGCCAAAACGCTTTCTCTGTTTGATGCAGAGAATATGGACCTTAGTGCACATGGTTTTTCCTACAAACAAATACTAACCAAATTACATAATCTTTTGTATTGGATTGTATTAAAATGTGATAAAATGATATAAATAAGTTTACTTTGGTTTAATGATACACAAAATTGAAGGGATGTTAAGTAATGTTGTGTATTGTCTTCCGTAACACTTTAGGTGCCTGATATCAAAGTCTATTGCACTGTTCCCTGTGTCACATGAAACATCTCTAACCGGATTAAATGAATTTGATGTTATCATTTTCACTGCAACATATCATAACTAATATATGGTTGAGTATTTTAACGGACACATACACGTTTATAGGACATACCTTTTCATTTATTTAAATTTCACTCTTATTAATGTTTTATATTTTCCAAACTAGCTTAAGCATCCTTCAACATGTCTTAATTGAATGTAAGAGCTTTTTCAAGGTCAGATTTGAAAACATTGCTCACAAAAACACCTACCCTGTCACATTTTTTTTATAATCGACCACAAAACATATCATCTGATAAAAGGACAGTCTTATCAAATATCAATCAATTTTACCTTTTTTCCTTACTTAAAACACATACAGGAGCTGGTAGTAACATTATTAATAATGAATAGGTGATCTGATAGACCAAAACTTTGTATTTAAATCAATTCACAGTCGTACCACCTTTAACATAAACTGAGAAACAAAAAAATGTCACTATGAAAGTACGATAATTTTGAATAATATGTAATAATTGCCACTGAGTTCCATTATGTGATCTAAAGTCACATTGATTAGATTTTAGATCAGTATTTGGTTTTGTTTCTGACAAAACTGCACTGTTGTTTTGGAAATGAGACAAGATTGGAGAGTCGAAACAAATATCTTTCCTAGAGGGATCTATATTAAAATGCCAACATGTTGCTGAAAAGGTTATTATTTTAGCACAGTATAAACGAACTTACCCCCAATCCTTTACGAAAAACACTCAACTGAAGATCATCACAAGTACGTGTGTTAGATGTGCGTATATGAGAAACTTAGAAGAACCTGACGAGACAGACTCTGAACTTACATTGAGAAGAGAGCTGAGAGATAAGTCGGTTGTTTGCAATATCACTGGTGTTTGGCCTCAAGCGACAAAACAGCTATTCACTAACAAGTTCGATACTTCTTCAAGAAGCCAACAAGACTGGCTGGAAACACAGCCGAGAGAAAGCCAAATCGCTGCTTTGAAAGGTGTCTGGAGTGACTTACAAAGATTTTCAATTAGAACTCCTGCGTCACACTTTCTTTAGAAACTGATACAACTTATGGTAAAGTCACACCTGGTTCTCAATAAAGGATTTGTATTCAGTTGCATACAGCATTTGAATGCATCATGCACACACCTTCGCACTTAAAGGGGCAGTAGCACGTTTTTAGGGGGAATATAAGGTGATGTCAGGAAAATGAAAATAATGGTTCCAATTGAAAGACAATGTATCTAAACTAAATGGAGCAGCAATAATTTAGATATGTAATGTAAAGTTTAGCCATGCGATTCCTTTTTCTTACAGAAAATGAATTAAAGGTGTTCACACAAAAATGGCCGCCTATAGATTTTATGTGAATCTTCATACTTTGTCCCCTGATTATGGTTGAATTGATTGTGTAATGAGATTTATGACCCTATCAAAATAATACATTTAGCATTAATGTACAAATATAAGCGAACATTTTAAAATATAAAATTATCAAAAAACGTGCTACTGCCCCTTTAAAGGGAAATGCTTATTGGCATGCTCTTCTCACCTCCCTTAATATTCTCCTTACCTTATTTTGAGATACAAGTATAAATGTTATGAACTTAGTATATGGTTTGTCAAACCGCAAAAAAATAGTATTGTAAATATTCCATTGATCTTTCAGTGTTGTCTTTCCGATTTATGCATTGGCAGTTTGAAGAACTCATCAAGTTGCTTTTAAGTTATGCATGTTGGAGGATGTTTGATAAAATACATCTCATAAGGTTAAAACATTAGGCTATATTTTATTGCTTATGGCATAAAGGATTCTTATTGTATTATGTTATGTTAAATATGAAATGTGTATGTTAGTGATATGATAAGAGGATATACCAAAATGTAAAAGTATGTAAGTATTATAAGTACTTTGAAGACCAAGTTTTTCCCTGACGCTCCATGGTGTTACGTAAACTTTTTCATTTCAAATCAGTTCCACCCTGCCATTTAATAAGTCAACTGTGGGGCAATTTATCAAGTCATTGGAGTAGCGTAAATGCTTCAATACTACCTGCAAACAATGTTTATCATTCTGCGTAAAATTATTGCTGGTTAATTCAGGCTTGTAAAAGACAACAGGTTATTTGTCATTCAGTTATATCATCTCGTCAGATATACAATCCTTTAAGATTGTTTCAAGAGTTTTACACTCTATACAGTCTATGAAGTAATCCTAGCTTAGTAAAACTCGATGTGTAACGATGCACCTAATGAGCATTTTGTCAATCATGTCAATTATGTCTGCTTGAACGCTATAAAGATCTACACCGAAACGTCGCATTTCTGTAAATAAAAGAGTTTGATGTTCATAAAATCTTGTACTTTGTGACTCTACAAATTCTAAAATGCCACTCAAGCAGAAAAATCTTATCCAGACCATGTGGAACTGCTCCAAAAGCTCAGTAGACGTTGAACATATGATGTTAAATGCAACAGACGATCCCCTTTTATATCAAAAACAATCTGAAATACGAACTTGAAAAAATAATTTAACGGACCTACCTTTCGGATGTTCGGTTCACAATAATTCACGATTATAGTCATTGCAGGACAGACATATTCAAACCAGAAATGATCATTGGCTGAAACTGTTAGTTTGTGTAAAGTTAAATGAATTTGGAGAACTTCAATAAAGACAACTAACCGTCGTTGTTGCAGTTAATCACTCATCCCTTTAAAGCAATTGTATTATTTAAACTTCTGATTTGCCTTCCTTTTGCCAGTTTGTTAAGTTTGTTAAGGTGCTTAGAAGACCATAAAATTAAATTTGGGAGAATATCTAACTTGCTTCTTTTGTTTTCTGTTTTATCTGAGCTCTTTTTCTCCTTTCTAACTGTGCGTCAATGATACAAAAAAAAGTGAATTTCAAAGCGATCTTAAATTGGAAAACAAATCACCTATATATGCCAATTTGCAAAGTTTTATGTTAAAGCAAAAAAAACCCATAAAAGTCACAAGTATAGTCATAACATTACATCATATTTTCGTGAATTGTTTACACATTGTACATGTTTTCTCTGGATGTCACCGACCATAACTGACAGCATAACTTCCTTTGTACCTAACAACTGTCTTTTTCTTACAGAGAATAGATTAATCACATCATAACCTTGACTTTCACTACCGTGAAAATTTTGACCACAAATGCATAGAAACAGCAGTGTCTATACTACATTTGTATTTTGTTGAGCTTTTGTTCAATTGATTTATCATTTTAAACTCAACCGCGTAAAAAAACGTAAACTCATTAAAGCATGGTACAATGTAGGTTAAGACACGTGGGGATGGGGTGCAACTAACACATATTTGCATGATATCTTGCATATTTCTTCCCCGCTTTTGTCAAAATGTCGCTTCAGGACTTTTTTAAAACCTCCTCAACCAGACGAAATAGGAGAGTAAAATAATCTTGTTTTTGTGTTTAAAGACGTTGTATCGCTATGATGCGTCAACAAATTAATGTTCAACAAGGCTCGTTATGCCAAAATCTTCTAGGAACTTAATATCATATTTCATGATATTTTAAAATAAATTCAACAGTTTCGTTGAATAAACTTGTTGAAACAACTTCACATCCCTAGTGTTTTTGAACAGATATCAAAATCAATCAGTCAAATAATATTTTAGGTTTATTCATTACATTCTTAGTTGACGTTACACTACAAAGGATTCTTAAATCAATTTGTTAACTGACATCATCTTTAAACATACTTTATATGATAAGAATTTTTCTATAATTATGGTAGGTTGGTTCTATGCAGTTCTAGTATTATTCGAATAGAATCTAGGAGTGATTTCTGTACGTAAATTGATATTATGTTTCTTAAATCAAGACATCTTAAAAAGACCTTTCTGACCTGGAATGAACTAGAGTTTAACACACATGTTTGTCTGATGACTTCATTCAAAGTATTTATTAAGGTATTATGTTGATATTTCAATCAAATAGATATTCAATTGTTTCCTATTTATTTTCTAGCATCAATTTGTATAAATATCCCACTTGTGATACAATGTGTTACAAAGGGAAACTAGAAAGCAAACAACTCAATAAATACAGTATATAACAAACTCATAATGATATCATGATAATCAGTTTGTATTAATTCCTGATAAGAAGAATTTACAAATATTTACAAACATTATCTTCTATTTTGCACATATGAAAGAACTCAATGATCATAATTAATATAGAACCCTGTGTTAAGTCTTAAATGTATACAAGAAGAGTAAGGTAACCATGTACACAATGGTTATCTCCCTTAACTAAACAAACAACTATCAAGAACTAGACTTTTATTAGAGTATTATTAGTACTATCGTTAGACCATTGCAGCCTAAAATTATGGATTTATGCAACCTACTATAGTATTAATGCAGTTAATCATCTATAAGGGCTAGTTATCATAATATGATATTGCGAAACTATATTAACCTAACCCCTCACGGGGGTATATTTTCCTTCCACTCCATTGAAATAATCAAAATATTTAAAAATATTAATTCAGCCATACCAAGTTCACAATCATATTTACATTTACAAATGAAATATTGCAATGTAAAGGGAGATAATTAAACTCTTTGAAAAATCTTCAAACTGGCCTTTGGTGATTTAATAATCATAAAACTAAACATTCAAAAGTGACATCATTTCTAAATTAGTGGTCAATTGAAAAAACAAACTTTCATATAATCGAGAACCTGCTGTTTATGACAAACAATTACCCTATTTCTAAATGGCTGCATGAATACAGGAAACTACGACTGATTTGGATATCGATCATCAGTAAGTAATACATCTAGCATGATAATCAACATTCATGTTCAATTTACCACGATTTGCTAAACCCACATTACTTGAAACTAACCAATCCCAAATTAATACAATTGATTAATTCAAATTTGATCTCATCTTAAGATGGGATAGCATCCATAGTTGGGATGCAACATTTACGTACTGGTTGTGGCATTACATCACACAGAGTGAGAGAGGTGACTTGTCAAAATGAAACTGCTTATTTGTTTGTTTCACGTCCAATAAGGTTACTTCAAAATTTCTGAAACGAAATTGGTCTTGTTTTGTTTTAATGATGGATAATTAGTTTGAAATGATTTGATTGAAGTTGCCTTTTGGGACTGCAATTAAACTTTAAAATAAGTTATTATTATAGTTAATAGTTATTTTTCACTCTTCAACCAAATTCAAGAACTCTGTGTAATTAATCATTTACAGGCAATTATTTCAGCAATCGTTTGAAAGGAAAAGTTCCACTTTATTGATGTTACACATGCACCATCATTCAAACAGATAAATAACTCTTGTATTTGTGTAAAGGAAATAAACTGATTATGAATTGACATATAGGTTGACCAGGAAATACCAACAAAAGTCATGAGCTGGTGTTTCTCCATTCTGGTTCCGAAAACTCACACAAGCACCTCCAATGATAAGGGATCTAAGATCACCAGTTACAAATTCACATCGCACATCATCAAACTCATCCACACTATCACAGGGCATGAAGAAACCGGTGAGAACACAAAGAGAGTGTAGAGGAGTGTTTCCTGCATCGTCATCTGCATCGACTTGTTCACATCGCTCCCGTTCCTGATCAGTGTATCCATCACAGCCTGAAAGGCTGACACCCTTTCAAGACACTTATCGTCTGTGTCAAAGATAGAAGAAAAATGTGTTTGTATCTTGTACACAATACATGAAGTGGTGTTTGATCTTGTTTATCAACATTGTTGATACCAGCTCCCATCCTGATTATTTGTATCTTATGCATATTGTAATTATAAAAAAAGACGACTCACAGAACGATTTTTATTTTTTTCACATCTTGAATCATAATTGGAAGAATATTTGCAATCCTGCTGTCACACAGTAAATGACCCTTTCATTCAAATCGAATAAGGTTGTCTAAATATTTTGTGGCGTGTATTCATAACTGCATGTTAGATTCTAAACAGTCCTTTGCTTGTGAATTATTTTCTCTTTCACAATATACTTTTCATTTCGGATTTAAGTTTCTGTCGGAACCTGGTTTGCAATTTTGTAAATGAACCTGTGTATCAACAAGATATGACATCAGTACTGTTATCCCACATACTCACCTAAACGTTGTTTCTGGTAATCATTGTGACATTTCACTGCAAGGAAAAAATAATCTTTAAATGTTTACAAACATAAATATATGGTTATACTTATCTAAAATTTTAAAATTCGTTAAAAAATTATTAACTTAAAATTTAATAACTGTAAATGTAAAGAGAAAATCTGTTTTCTATCAACTTTCGATATTCTACAGACAGACAGAAAAGTTTATTTCGTAACTAGATCATTGACTGAACGGGAATTACGAATTATGATATTACATATTACCAAACAGAGAACTGTCTTATAAGTAAGTGTATTGAAACATAATAGTTTAAGTGCATTGGGTTCTCACGACTAGGATGTCAAAGAAAATGAACATTTTGTGTTGGAATGTATAAAGTGACAAAAAAAGGACATGCACTGATAACCAAAACGGTCATCAAAGCCAGAAAGCAGTTTTGGTAGTGAATTATTAGATTAACCACTGACAGAAATTCAAAGTCTATCACAATGTTTTTGATTGGATAAAATGTTTTACAATACTCCCTAGTTATCTCCCCTTTACCGGCGTTCTGATCTGTCAATGTTAAACAAAGATGGTTGCAAAGATAAAAAAACTTGTGGTGTTCATTGGATTGGATTTATATCAATGTTCATGCAATGATCTTTTCAAACATGACTGCACATCTGCATCCTTAACATTTATTCAGAGAAGCAATTAAATTCAATAGATGCATATATGTGCATGTAAGATATTTTTCTTCACAATGTTTAAATGATTATGATTGTTTACGTTTAACAACTGAATACATGACATGAAAATTACTAACATTAACTAGAATCATGCTTATATTAACACTTTTCAAACGCTTTTCCTAATATTACCCCTCTTGTAATAAGACATATACGTACCACTATCAGCAAATCCAATCACAATGGAATCCTTCGGTCCATTTGCAGTTACTATTTAACAAGAGATGAAAAAAACAAGCCTAATCAATAAATACAGAGACTTTAAAGTTCAGCTTAACCTAAACCATAAGTACAAACACTAAACCGATCTTTAACGTTAACGATCCCTTATCAAGATCTACAGCTAAAGAGTGTATATTGTATACAAATCCTGAGAAAAACTAATAAATGCGAGACTGTCAGTACACATGCACTTGGACCCCGTTAACCATAAAACTAACAGAGTTAGCTCCCTTTAACCACTGTAGTCGAAACGTGTAGGATTGCCCACACTACCATTGTATGTAGGCAGCATATCAGTGAATTGTCAGTACACATAAACTTGGATAACGTTTTGTCATAAGAGTATCAGAGTTACCTCCCTTGGACCATTGTAGTCTAAAGTGTAGAAATATCCAACTAATCTTGTATTGAGAACAGTCTATAGGTACATGTATGTGTGAGTCTGATATGTATCCATTTGTGGATCCTCCCAATAGAGTTAAACATATATTTTCTGTTTCATGATTAAGAATATAGATATGACATGTACTTATGTCACCAACCCCCCCCCCCCCCCTAACAAAAACACAATCCGCAAATTGTAACAACTTTTTTTCCAAGCATTAGACTTTGTACAGAAACATGTGTGCAAGAGAATATGGGCTCGGTAATGACTGGCTTTTCAGTTTAAATGTGTCGCTAGCGTTAGGTATGTTGAGCTATTGGGTGGCATCCTAGAAGTTGATGGTATATTCTTCTATATTTGACAGTTAACAAGAGTAATTTTATGGATGGAAAAACTTCTTTTGTGACATGAGAATGGAAATAGATATAAACTTAGACCAAGTTACACCATAACATTGCAAGAGTTACCTCCCCTGGACCGTTGCAGTATAAAAGTGTAGAAACATCCAATCTTCTAATGCAACTTATGTTTGTATTGTGTACAGTGTGTATATATAGGTATGTATTGATTGATGTGTATCCATTGGTTCTTTATCCCAAGATTGTTCATGGTATAGTAAATATAGATTATTGTATATCTAGTATATGTCAAAAGAATACATCGCTCATGATATAGTAGATATTGAGTGTTGTATATCTAGTTCATGACAGAAGAATACAACGTTCATGATATAGTAGATATTGAGTGTTGTATATCTACTTCATGACAATAGAATACAACGTTCATGATATAGTAGATATTGAGTGTTGTATATCTAGTTCATGACAAAAGAATACAACGTTCATGATATAGTAGATATTGAGTGTTGTATATCTAGTTCATGACAAAAGAATACAGCGTCTATGATATAGTAGATATTGAGTGTTGTATATCTAGTTCATGACAAAAGAATACAACGTTCATGATATAGTAGATATTGAGTGTTGTATATCTACTTCATGACAAAAGAATACAGCGTCTATGATATAGTAGATATTGAGTGTTGTATATCTAGTTCATGACAAAAGAATACAGCGTCTATGATATAGTAGATATTGAGTGTTGTATATCTAGTTCATGACAAAAGAATGCAACGTTCATGATATAGTAGATATTGAGTGTTGTATATCTAGTTCATGACAAAAGAATACAACATTCATGATATAGTAGATATTGAGTGTTGTATATCTAGTTCATGACAAAAGAATACAGCGTCTATGATATAGTAGATATTGAGTGTTGTATATCTAGTTCATGACAAAAGAATACAACGTTCATGATATAGTAGATATTGAGTGTTGTATATCTAGTTCATGACAGAAGAATACAACGTTCATCATATAGTAGATATTGAGTGTTGTATATCTACTTCATGACAATAGAATACAACGTTCATGATATAGTAGATATTGAGTGTTGTATATCTAGTTCATGATAAAAGAATACAACGTCCATGATATAGTAGATATTGAGTGTTGTATATCTAGTTCATGACAAAAGAATACAGCGTCGATGATATAGTAGATATTGAGTGTTGTATATCTACTTCATGACAAAAGAATAAAACGTTTATGATATAGCAGATATTGAGTGTTGTATATCTAGTTCATGATAAAAGAATACAACGTCCATGATATAGTAGATATTGAGTGTTGTATATCTAGTTCATGACAAAAGAATACAGCGTCCATGATATAGTAGATATTGATTGTTGTTTATCTATTTCATGACAAAAGAATACAGCGTCCATGATATAGTAGATATTGAGTGTTGTATATCTAGTTCATGACAATAGAATACAACGTTCATGATATAGTAGATATTGAGTGTTGTATATTTAGTTCATGACAAAAGAATAAAACGTTTATGATATAGCAGATAATGAGTGTTGTATATCTAGTTCATGACAAAAGAATACAGCGTCGATGATATAGTAGATATTGAGTGTTGTATATCTAGTTCATGACAAAATAATACAGCGTCTATGATAAAGTAGATATTGAGTGTTGTATATCTAGTTCATGATAAAAGAATACAACGTCCATGATAAAGTAGATATTGAGTGTTGTATATCTAGTTCATGACAAAAGAATACAGCGTCTATGATATAGTAGATATTGATTGTTGTTTATCTAGTTCATGACAGAAGAATACAGCGTTCATGATATAGTAGATATTGAGTGTTGTATATCTATTTCATGACAAAAGAATACAGCGTCTATGATATAGTAGATATTGAGTGTTGTATATCTAGTTCATGATAAAAGAATACAGCGTCTATGATATAGTAGATATTGAGTGTTGTATATCTAGTTCATGACAAAAGAATACAGCGTCTATGATATAGTAGATATTGAGTGTTGTATATCTAGTTCATGACAAAAGAATACAACGTTCATGATATAGTAGATATTGAGTGTTGTATATCTAGTTCATGACAGAAGAATACAACGTTCATGATATAGTAGATATTGAGTGTTGTATATCTAGTTCATGAAAGAAGAATACAGCGTCGATGATATAGTAGATATTGAGTGTTGTATATCTAGTTCATGATAAAAGAATACAACGTCCATGATAAAGTAGATATTGAGTGTTGTATATCTAGTTCATGACAAAAGAATACATCGTCTATGATATAGTAGATATTGAGTGTTGTATATCTACTTCATGACAATAGAATACAGCGTCTATGATATAGTAGATATTGAGTGTTGTATATCTAGTTCATGACAAAAGAATACAGCGTCTATGATATAGTAGATATTGAGTGTTGTATATCTAGTTCATGACAAAAGAATACAGCGTCTATGATATAGTAGATATTGAGTGTTGTATATCTAGTTCATGGCAAAAGAATGCAACGTTCATGATATAGTAGATATTGAGTGTTGTATATCTAGTTCATGACAAAAGAATACAGCGTCTATGATATAGTAGATATTGAGTGTTGTATATCTAGTTCATGACAGAAGAATACAACGTTCTTGACATAGTAGATATTGAGTGTTGTATATCTAGTTCATGAAAGAAGAATACAGCGTCGATGATATAGTAGATATTGAGTGTTGTATATCTAGTTCATGATAAAAGAATACAACGTCCATGATAAAGTAGATATTGAGTGTTGTATATCTAGTTCATGACAAAAGAATACATCGTCTATGATATAGTAGATATTGAGTGTTGTATATCTACTTCATGACAATAGAATACAGCGTCTATGATATAGTAGATATTGAGTGTTGTATATCTAGTTCATGACAAAAGAATACAGCGTCTATGATATAGTAGATATTGAGTGTTGTATATCTAGTTCATGACAAAAGAATACAGCGTCTATGATATAGTAGATATTGAGTGTTGTATATCTAGTTCATGGCAAAAGAATGCAACGTTCATGATATAGTAGATATTGAGTGTTGTATATCTAGTTCATGACAGAAGAATACAACGTTCTTGACATAGTAGATATTGAGTGTTGTATATCTAGTTCATGACAGAAGAATACAACGTTCATGATATAGTATATATTGAGTGTTGTATATCTAGTTCATGAAAGAAGAATACAGCGTCGATGATATAGTAGATATTGAGTTTTGTATATCTAGTTCATGACAGAAGAATACAACGTCCATGATAAAGTAGATATTGAGTGTTGTATATCTAGTTCATGATAAAAGAATACAACGTCCATGATAAAGTAGATATTGAGTGTTGTATATCTAGTCCATTACAGAAAAATACAGCGTTCATGATATAGTAGATATTGAGTGTTGTATATCTAGTTCATGAAAGAAGAATACAGCGTCGATGATATAGTAGATATTGAGTGTTGTATATCTAGTTCATGACAAAAGAATACAACGTTCATGATATAGTAGATATTGATTGTTGTATATCTAGTTCATGATAGAAGAATACAGCGTCGATGATATAGTATATATTGATTGTTGTATATCTAGTTCATGACAGAAGAATACAGCGTCGATGATATAGTAGATATTGAGTGTTGTATATCTAGTTCATGAAAGAAGAATACAGCGTCGATGATATAGTAGATTTTGAGTGTTGTATATCTAGTTCATGACAGAAGAATACAACGTTCTTGACATAGTAGATATTGAGTGTTGTATATCTAGTTCATGACAGAAAAATACAGCGTTCATGATATAGTAGATATTGAGTGTTGTATATCTAGTTCATGATAGAAGAATACAGCGTCGATGATATAGTAGATATTGAGTGTTGTACATCTAGTTCATGACAGAAGAATACAGCGTCCATGATATAGTAGATATTGAGTGTTGTACATCTAGTTCATGACAAAAGAATACAACGTTCATGATATAGTAGATATTGAGTGTTGTATATCTAGTTCATGATAGAAGAATACAGCGTCGATGATATAGTAGATATTGAGTGTTGTACATCTAGTTCATGACAGAAGAATACAGCGTCCATGATATAGTAGATATTGAGTGTTGTACATCTAGTTCATGACAAAAGAATACAACGTTCATGATATAGTAGATATTGAGTGTTGTATATCTTGTTCATGAAAGAAGAATACAGCGTCGATGATATAGTAGATATTGAGTGTTGTATATCTAGTTCATGACAGAAGAATACAACGTTCTTGACATAGTAGATATTGAGTGTTGTATATCTAGTTCATGACAGAAGAATACAACGTTCTTGATATAGTAGATATTGAGTGTTGTATATCTAGTCCTTGACAGAAAAATACAGCGTCGATGATATAGTAGATATTGAGTGTTGTATATCTAGTTCATGAAAGAAGAATACAGCGTCGATGATATAGTAGATATTGAGTGTTGTATATCTAGTTCATGACAGAAGAATACAGCGTCGATGATATAGTAGAAATTGAGTGTTGTATATCTAGTTCATGAAAGAAGAATACAGCGTCGATGATATAGTAGATATTGAGTGTTGTATATCTAGTTCATGACAGAAGAATACAACCACTTTGTTGTACTAATGATACCCAAGGGGCGCTTCCTACCGAAACAGTAAGTTATCCACCATCTATTGTGTCAATTTACATAAATATGTAAGGAAAATTTAAAGGAATAACAGAGATATCGTTAGATGTAGCTTCATAATGTATCAAATCTAAATGAATGAATTTGTTACATGAAAGTAATATGGACCCTCAGAGTGAACCCTCCTCTTCTTCATCCTCTTATAACTTTACTGATGATTCTTATAAGAAACCCAAATGTAGTGCTTGAATTACATGTCTTAGTGGTAGACTTCTAGAACAGATATAAACATGTGTAACTATCATTTAACTGTGATTAATGTATTGTCGTGAAGATTAGATGTTTCATCTGAGACTATGTGACTATGAAAACCAGGTAAGTAGTTTTACGCCTTTTATCTGATAATATAGTTGAGCCATTCAGAAGAAATAAGGTCATGTTTTAACGCAACAAAATAACAAGCCATTCTTTGGTTCTCATGAAATATAATAATGTCAAGTGTTCAAGACTTTTATCAAACACACATTTCCCTTCATTTAAAATAAAATAATATAAGTTATAACATTGCATAGGGGGCGAAACGAGTTGCATAAAACCTTTCAAGGAATAATAAAATCTTATGTAACCCGCTATGCAATGTTATAACGAATTTATCTTACCGAATGTTTAAGCACAACGCATATATAAAAAGGTTTAAAATAGCTGAGGCACATGACAAAGGTCAGGGTCACAAACCGGAAGTGTTGTTTTGAAAACAACATCATCAATCGTGTCAGTGCTTCGCTTAGTCGGAGGAATTTATTTTTATGAACTCAGTTCTTGAAGATAAGTTCGATGTTAAACAACTTCCCTTGCAAGTCACACAAGGAGGAACAGTGAGTGAATACTGATATTCCGAATAAATGTGAACCGATTCTCATATGCAATGATCAAGAAAGCCGCGACACTATATTGACATTTTTTTCGACGAGAAACATTTAAAACACCAAATCTTAGATTAATAAGGTAATTATGGCAATATACATGTATGTTTTTTTGCAATTTATATAGCTTACAATTACTTTTACTTTAGTTTTTATAAAGGTACATATTATTTGAGCAAAGGTTATATAAATGTATTCAACGAATCATACTTTTCAAGGAGCTCAATCTGCACGCTTTTTTCATAGCGGGGTATGAATAAGTTCAATTTGCACGCTTTTTGCATGATTGGTTCATGGTGTGGACAGTCAATGTTGTATTCGATGCTGACCCGAAGGTTTTGGTTTTATCCCACAGCCGATTTATCAAGAATAATTACAAAAGTTTGCACTGTAGCTTGTAGTATGGTCCCAATGTTTGTTTGACTGTAACGAGGAAAGCAAAGTAATTTATTTTCGACCTCCGGCCCACATTGAAAAGTATATGTACAACCAAAAGACGTTATACAAAATATAAACTATTCCAATTGTCAATACCAAAATGGTGATATGTTTTAGTTATTAACACTATTTTTATATGTTCAAAGTTCATTTTTGTTCCATTGTTAAGGAGGAATTGAGAAGGTTTTCGGGTGTTTTTGGAACACATTGAGGAAATAAAGGCAACCAATCAATTCTGTATTTTATAGACAAAAGAGCACAAAGCCAGTTTACTTCTAATTATTTGGATTCATTGAAAGGAAAACACAACATTGACATTGATTTAATTTCATATATAGTCTTTGTAATTTTCGAAATTGAAGTTATTGACAATACAAAAATCAACATATCCTTTAAATATTTTTTTTATCAAATATAAAATCAAAACCATAGGAAACTAAATGAAACATGCCATCTGATATACCAAACTAAACGTTTTACATATTATACTGTTTTGAAGAAATGTCGATTGATAATACATAAGCGAAAGGGAAAGAGTTTGATCGCAAAATATTGAGTGGAAGAAAGGTTATAATTCTGGTCATAGAATCTATAATTTGTAGAGGGTCGGTGGCTGAGTGAAAAAGGTTGTGTGGAAAGTCATGATCACTGCTGCCTCGAGATTTCAGATTAAATGCAACAAACGACTCATCCAGAATATGTACAGATATTTGTATTGTTGCATTTAGTATGGTCCAAATGTTAGATTGGCATGGTACTATGAATAACGACCCGTTTCCATAATGTGATTCCTTCCGTATCCCAATTTAGGCAATTTTTTGTAATCAAAGTTTGTTCACTCTCTTTGAAAGTTTTTTTAAAAAGTGAGTTAAGGAACCTATACTTTCTTTTGCCAAGTAGTTTAGGAAAAAACCAAAAGTATCAAAATGATTAAATATAATTTTCACTCCAACCAAGTTTACACTTATGCCTACATAAACACCTCTGATATTGCAACATAAAGGGAGATAACTTAATCTGAGAAAGGTTATTCTCTGACCGAATTAACATTAAACTCAACCTTCAAATGAGAATTTACGTGTCTACAATGTAGTTCCAATAATGACCTGTTTGTTGCAATCAATAACCCCATTTCTGAACGCCATGAAGACATAAACGACATCTTAATTGCTCCAAACAAAGCAAAAACCAATAGGAACTTAACAAATAGTTTAACGTCAGATTAGGTTCACTTAAAACCTTCTACAACTCAATTGATTTTTACTAACAAGCAACTACATGCTTTGCAACAAAATTATTATCATCTAGTGCAAGAGGAAACTGTTCATTTGTTTGTATTATCAACCTGCTACATAATCCTAGTGCTTATCATATCAAAACTTAAACCGCAACAATTGGTTATATGGTTTCAATATTTCATTGTTACTTGTTGAATACAGTGAATATTTACATAAGTGACAAATTGAACTTATACACTCTCAGCGAATATGTATGACATATTTGAAAATATCAAATAACTTTTAAACCAAAATAATGGAACAGATGCAACTTCTCATACTGACATAATTATTCGTCTTTTCAGTTTTAAATAGAGAATATCTGCCCTTACAACATATTCACAAGGGTATCATGACAAAGAACATGAAGAGATTCAAAATGTTCAGTTGAGGAAGGGGAGCAAGATACCAATAATCTAAAGCATGGCAGCAGAGCTCAAGATTACATTTTAGTACTATTGAATAGTCCCTCTGATGGTTACCATCGAGTGAAATGGATTTTGATAGAAATTAAGAAACATTACACCTCAGATCTTTTTACAGCTGGGTATTTTTTTTATAAAAAGTGAGATTGTACATTGATGATTCCTCAAGATTCAATAATTTGTACACTCATTTTTTAATTTTTTAATCTCATCTAATTTTATTTTAAACTATAAGTTAGAAAAATAATAAAAACAATAAGTTAAAAATTGAAAATACAAAAAAATATTTTTAAGAACGCAATTGTTCATTCTATTGATTTTTAAAGAAACAGTTTGCGTATCTGTACGCCCATTTTTAATTCAATTACTTTTTCATTAAGCAATCTTTTGTTTCAGTAGAAAGTCCTTTGGTCTCCGTTCAAAATCATCATATAAGATAAGTGACAGAATTGCATTTCATTAATCAAATTTTTTCTGTAAAATTAAGTCATCTTTAACATAATTTGGAATAGATGATATCTATGGTAGGTTACTTTTTTAAGATTATGGATCACTATATCTTTATTAGTGTACACAGTATATTTTCAAAATATTTTACAGGTATATCATTATACACTGGAAATTTATAAAGAAAGTGAAATTAATCCTCTAAACAATTAGATGTACATATTTTGCAACAGGAAAATTAACGAGAAATACCCTCTCGTCTACCAGTATTTTAAAGTAATTCTACGTCTTATTTCTTTACATAAAACAGCAACAAGATAGATTTCAAGACCAAATACAGTTGAAATTCTAAATATGAATAAATGTAAATATAAAAGATATTTATAAATGTTGTTCATAATACTCATGGGCTTCAGCAATTGATGATTGAACATGACACTGATCAAACCTTGTTATAAAATTAAATAGAATAGCCTCCTTGAAGCCTTCTTTTCCCAAACAAAACCGGACCATAAGTATAAAGATAAGTCTTACAATCAACTTAATCCAGAATCTATTTACTCTCAATAAAGGATAAATATAAATATAATGCTCACCACATTTGCTAAATCTACAACATAAGAACACTTTTAACTAAACAGCCAATGTAAACATTGAAAAAATCTCTATCAGAAATAATTTAATCTATATGTAATAATTCCAATTTTAAAAAACGTGTATCAAATATCCTCTAATTTTGAAAAGGACTTATTCCTGTTGAGATTTACGATTAACCAATCATTTTGACCAGTTAATACATTCTTACAATGGTCATAATATGAAAAACTGTATTGAATGCAATCAGAACCATCCATGGAAATTTATCAGTTTTAAATCCAATTATGCTCCTATTTATTCTGTGTAAACACTTGTGAGATCATTCCGTCACTCAGTGAATAACTTAATTGACTCAGTAAACCAGGGATAGTTCTGTCTCAGCATTTGAACAGGTGTTTCTCCTTTCTTGTTCTTTAACTTCACATCAGCTCCTCCCCTGAGGAGAGCCTTCAGAGAACCCGGAAGATATCTACGTTTATGCATCCCCGAATTATGGCGATGGGTGTTTCCTGCACCATCAGGTTTGTTCACATCACTCTCGTTCCTGATCAGTGTATCCATCACAGCCTGATAGGCTGATACCTTTTCAAGACACGACTTGGTGTCATAGGCAAAATACGGAAGCATCCTAGTGCCACAGTGAGAATTTTTTTTATCTCCTAATTAGGAGATACTATCTCCTAATTAGGAGATACTAACTCCTAATTAGGACTTAGTTATCACCTAATTAGGACTTAGTTATCACCTAATTAGGACTTAGTTATCACCTAATTAGGAGATACTTACTCCTAATTACGAGAAACTAAGTCCTAATTACGAGATTCTAAGTCCTAATTAGGACTTAGCTATCACCTAATTAGTACTTAGCTTTCACCTAATTAGGACTTATTATCTACCTATTAGGTGATTGCTAGGTCCAACTTCTAATGACCGATAACGCCCATACTTTAAAAGTATATTATACATGATCTATGCTATAAAAGACTCACAAAAGCACTAAAGATCATGATATATTTTGTCTTTCATATAATAATAAAAGTTTAGGAGAAAGTTTATAGACTCGTGGAAAACATTATTGACCGAGGACGAAGTCCGAGGTCAATATTGTTTTCCTCAGATCAATAAAACATTCACCATTGCATAATTGTTTTATTATTCAGAGATACAAAAACGAAAAGACAACAAAAACTACGGCTAACTACGGGAATTTGGTTCGATTCTGATGACATCATTGTCCACTTGTCCCAAAGCAATTAAACCTTATTGCTGTAGATCACGTAGTCTTTTTCGTATTTTCCTTTTTGTATCGAAGCGTAATAAAATAACTGTGAACTGGTGAATTCGGTCCAGCCCTCTTTCTATGAACCCGAGGAAAACAATATTGACCTCTGACTTCGTCCTTGGTCAATATTGTTTCCTCAAATCCATTAACTTTGTCCTCGGTCAATATTGTTTTCCTAGGGTCCATAAAACAGGTATAGACCTCATCACCAGTCAATATTTATAATGTCATTTATTTAATTCAACTTATCAAACTACATTGTAAATATTTGTAAAAGGATAAAAATATATAGGTCTGCAGGTGGGCGTGTATATAAGTTAAAAAGGTTAACTTTTGAATGACCTCCATGCTGAATAAAGTTTTGATTGATTGAAGTCCGAATAAGGAGATACTTATGTCCTAATTAGGAGGTAATATCTCCTAATTAGGAGTTAGTATCTCCTAATTAGGTGATAACTAAGTCCTAATTACGTAATAGATAAGTCCTAATTAGGAGTTACTTATGTCCTTATTAGGAGTTAGTAAAAAGGTTAACTTTTGAATGACCTCCATGCTGAATAAAGTTTTGATTGATTGAAGTCCGAATAAGGAGATACTTATGTCCTAATTAGGAGGTAATATCTCCTAATTAGGAGTTAGTATCTCCTAATTAGGTGATAACTAAGTCCTAATTACGTAATAGATAAGTCCTAATTAGGAGTTACTTATGTCCTAATTAGGAGTTAGTATCTCCAAATTAGGTGATAGTATCTCCTAATTAGGAGATAAAAAAATTTCTCACTGTGGCACTAGGATGCTTCCGTAGCAAAATGATCAATAACTTGTTTGTATCTTTTACACAAAACATGAAGTGGTGTTCTTCCATGCTTATCAACACGGTTGACACCTGCTCCCATCCTGATTAAAAGCTGAACTGATTCTACACTGAAATTTTTATTTTGGCACAGAGCATATAATAGTGGAAAACCCGCCTTATCACATTGATTATTGTCTGCTACACTGTTTAACAGTAACTGAAGAGCTTCAACACTCACGTCTTCATGTTCACACAGATAGTGGATTGGGGTATTTCCTTTACTGTCAATATGATTCACGTCTGCTCCATTGTTCAACAGTAACTGAAGAGCTTCAACACTCACTTCGTCATGTTCACACAGATAGTGGAGTGGGGCCTTCCATAACTGTCAATATGATTCACGTTTGCTACTCTGTTTAACAGGAACTGAAGAGCTTCAACACTCACTTCTTTATGTTGACACAGACTGTGGAGTGGGGTCTTTTCTTCACTGTCAATATGATTAACGTCTGCTCCATTGTTCAACAGTAACTGAAGAGCTTCAACACTCACTTCTCTTTTTAAACACAGATAGTGGAGTGGGGTCTTACCTTTACTGTCCATACGATTAACATCTGCTCTACTGTTTATCAGTAACTGAAAAGCTTTTACACTCACTTCTTCATGTACAGACAGGTAGTGGAGTGGGGTCCTTCCTTTACTGTCAATATGATTAACGTCTGCTTCTCTGTTTAACAGTAACTGAAGAGCTTCAACACTCATTTCTTTAGTTAAACACAGGTAGTGGAGTGGGGTCCTTCCTCCACTGTCAATATGATTAATGTCTGCTCTATTGTTCAACAGTATCTGAAGGGCTTTAACACTCACTTTTTTTTGTTTAAACTGATAGTGGAGTGGGGTCTTACTTCTCTTGTCAAAATGATAAATGCCTGCTACCCTGTTAAGCCAAAACTGAAAATCTTAAACACTCACTTCACTACTTTCACACAGATAGTGAAGTGGGGTCTTTCCTTCACTGTCAATATGATTAACGTTTGCTCTACTGTTTAACAGTATCTGAAGAGCTTCAACACTCACTTCTCTACTTTCACAAAGATAGTGGAGTGGGGTCTTTCCATAACTGTCAATATGATAAATGTCTGCTCCACTGTTTAACAGTAACTGAAGAGCTTCAACACTCACTTCTCTACTTCCACACAGATAGTGGAGTGGGGTCTTTCCATTACTGTCAATGTGATTCACGTTTGCTCCACTGTTTAACAGTAACTGAAGTGCTTCAACACTCCCTCTTTTATGTTCACACAGATAGTGGAGTGGGGTCTTTCCTTCAATGTCAATATGATAAATGTCTGCTCCACTGTTTAACAGGAACTGAAGAGCTTCAACACTCACTTCTCTACTTCCACACAGATAGTGGAGTGGGGTCTTTCCTTTAGTGTCAATATGATTTTTTTCTTCAACACTGTTTAACAGTAATTTAAGAGCTTCAACACTCACTTTTTTATGTTCACACAGATAGTGGAGTGGGGTCTTTCCTTCACTGTCAATATGATTAACGTTTGCTCTACTGTTTAACAGTATCTGAAGAGCTTCAACACTCACTTCTCTACTTTCACATAGATAGTTGAGTGGGGTCTTTCCTTCACTGTCAATATGATGCACGTTTGCTCCACTGTTTGACAGTAACTGAAGAGCTTCAACACTCACTTCACTACTTTCACACAGATAGTGGAGTGGGGTCTTTCCTCCACTGTCAATATGATTAATGTCTGCTCTACTGTTTAACATTAACTGAAGAGCTTCAACACTCACTTCTCTACTTTCACACAGATAGTGGAGTGGGGTCTTTCCCTTTTTGTCAATATGATTAACAATAGCGCTGTGATTGATCAGTAACCTATGTATATCCATGTTAACACTTGATTGTCTACTAAATCGTCTATCACAAACAATTGTAAGACACGTCCTGCCAAACGGATCACATATATCAGGATCAGCACCATGAGCCAGAAGAGCTCTCACTGCTGGATAGTTGGAGTTCAAAACAGCATGATGTAGCATAATGTATCCGTTTATGTTTTGTTTATTGATGAAGTTAGAAGAGCTTTGCTGAAAACAGAGAAAATAAATTGATTCAAATTGTTGAAAGTGTTATAAAATGAGTTTCATAATGCAAAAATCGTGACTATGACTGATAACAAAATCTTGTTGTTCATTTAGGCTGAAACCGTCTATTAAAACTGGATAAAAAAAAGGAACATATCAAATCAGGTACAAACAAAACTTCTGTATAATATTTCTTTCGATAGGAACCATAGTACCTTCTTAAACTGCGTATTTGTCTTCAAAATATCTTGCAAGAATTCTTTTACAACTTCCTGTTTCATAGAAATAACATATTTTTGATTAAGATATCTAAATACTCCATTAAAACTGAAACGATTCTGTTATCCATAACAAAACGTTAAAGACAATTATCCATTCATAATCAATGATTCTTTGCAATATTTACTCTAAGAATGAAGTAACAGAATTTTTGGAATTTATTAAAAAAAGAACTATTTGAAAATATATTTAGAAACTTTTAGAATTAATTAAGCATACTTAATCTTAAGTTATTTACTTTATCAACATGTGTTCACAATCACACAAGGTATCTATAACAGTAGATCAGACTCAAGATGGCTCAAGCCTTGCATTTGCTTCCCTCACTATGGGGCTTTACATGACTCAAGCACTGCTTCAATCATAACGCAGTGATACATTTAGTACTTTAGCATTCAGACAGTGGAGTGGGAATAGAGAGAAGTAAACAATCCCTGTACTTCTTTGCACAGGTAACGAGTAACTAAAGATGTGTGCAGTATTTCTACCAACAATAGTTGAAAAAGTCGAAATTGTTCACAAAAGGTCAAGTTTACTCTTACATTTCAAATCATATATTATGTAATCATGTATTAGATAAAACCTCTCTTTTTTCACAGGAAGGATTCCTCAATTTAAAAACAGTTCGATAACTTGACACATAAAAGAGAAACACTACAATACTTACAAACGATGACATTAAATAGTAAGATCTAAGTTCTTACATCAAGTGATGAAAGTTTCTACCGATGGTGAGCTGGAAAATATCATAGTCTCCCACTTTCAGTTGTTCAAGGAATCTCTCAGCCAGAGCATCCAACACACGTGGCCTTGGATCCAGCAGAATAAAGCATGTTGGAGTCTCACTCCGAGATCTTCTGAACATTACCTTCTGCATTATGACTGACATACATGTACTAGCATTCTTAACAAGGAGCAAAGCATCTTTATCAGTCACAACACTCAAAACACTCTCATAAATTGATGGATGACGGAAGACCCAAATCCCATCAAAGTTTGCAAGATAACTTCCCTCCAGGCATTTTGCTTGTTCTTCAAGAGTCCATCTTTTCTCATCATCTTCAACACTATCAGTACTGAATTTACCATCATTTTTCATTAGATTTATGAACAAATCTCTGTAACCTGTTTCAAAGAGCAACTTTGTTGTTGTATCAAGAAACTTAAGAGGCGTTTTAAAGAAATCAACAATGTCTATGTCTTGTTCTTTTGAAACTAGTTCAGCATACATCTTACAGCAGTTAGGAAACCCGTGAAGTGTGTTCATCTTTGCCAATCTCTCTAAAACCCAGTCATCTTCTGTAATACCCTTCCTATCAAGATGATACTGGAGAATCTGAAGGCGTTCATTTTCAGCATTCATTTGACTAAGGTCAAACCAGTTTTCATTATCAGTAATCTGTTCCCCGTACTTTTCCAAATGAACTTTGACCTCCTGCAGTATATTTTGTCTACTGACAAATACAAAGTTTGTGACACCCTTTGGTCTATTCATCTGAATATCAAAAATATCTGCAACTACCATTCTCCACTTATTGACTGAAGAGGAGTCGAAAGTGAAAGCACCAAATATATCATTCAGCAAGACAACACGATCTTCTACAATCTGAGATATCTGACGATATTCTTCGGGTGATTCAATCACATACACGTTCATCTTGTCAGCAAAATGTTTCAATATAAAGTGTGCAAGAGTTGTCTTCCCATCTCCAGCATTGCCTGTGATGGTGATCCAGTTGTTGCCATGTTTAAGTTTCTCTATCATCAAGTCCGCAGCTGATACTCGGATCATCTCATTTGTCCTTATCAAGATCTTCTCCTTTGTAGAATCTGTTAAAAACATGAAATCACTTTATAATGTTAAGTTTTGGAAATAAATGGGAAGTTGAAAATTACAATAGTGTATATGTAAAGACACAGGCCTAGGGTGATATTTTCCCTCGTTTTTATTACTTGAAGAATGTGTTTTAAAGTTATTATACATTTTAAACATACTCAGATATCACTATTTTTCAAAACGAAAGTCAACACGTGATACAGATACGTGATATTATACAGAAACATTAAAGAATTTCTCTTTTCATAAAGTAACCACATATAAATGTTCGCAGTGATAGTCACATCCCTTCCTTCTCATATTCAAGCTCAGAATAATGTGTTATCTTATAGAAACTAATTATATATATCTAAGACTTTCGTAGGGTATTGTTTTTTTTATTTTGAATCATAATTGAGGAAATATTTTGAATCCTTTAAACACAAAGTAAGATCACTCCAGACCTTTTAGTTAACTGGCATTTGGTTTGATAAGTAGCATTTTCATTCCAATGAAAATCGGATGTCCAAATGTAAAAAGTGTATATGTAACTGAATATAAGGTTCCAAATCGTACCTGCACTATGGCTGGGATATGATTTTATATGTAACAATGCATTTTCCATGCTTGATGTTTTCTTGAAAAATACAGCATTACGTTAGCAGAACTTTTCCTTATGAAACTTTTGCAAGTACTAACTGTGACATCAGTGTCAATCACAAACATACTCACCTAAAAGTTTTCTCTGGTAATCATGTTGACATTTCACTGCAAGATACAATAATTCCAGTAGAGTAAAACTTAATTAGTTCATAGCCAAAATCTAAACATTAAGAAAATGTCAAACTTTAAAAGTACAGTGTTCATGTAGATATAAAACAAAGAAAGGCAAAAATGTGAATAATAGTTTGAAGCGTTATATTTGTTTTCTATCATATTTGGACAAAAAACTATTCTACACGAGCATATATATATACATATGTAGACACACAATCTAATGAGGTTCAATTGCATCTGTTACTTTACAAGGCTGTAGCTTATCGATAATAAAGCTTATATTTCATGGAAGTGCACTTGGTCTCACAACTGTGATGTCAAATCAAATGAACAAACTCTGTTGAACTGGATAAATGAGGTTAGAATACCAATAACACGAAGGAAAAAACACAAAAAGGTTACCAAAATGAAAACAGAGATTAGGTGGTGAATTATGAAATTTTCCAGGGACAGAAATTCTTAACAAAAACGTGGATGCTTATACTCACTAGTTATCTCCCCTTTGCCGTCGTTCTGAACTGTCACTGGTAAACAAAGATAATTGAAAAAATTAACAATATCTAGAAAAACTGCTGCTGGTTTAAATTATTTGAAAGATTCCTGGCATTCTAACATATTTTGTAGCAATACAGAGGTACCTATGTGACACAAAATGAATAATAGGGTTATGTCAAGTTTAATGCAATTGATCTTTCCAAACCTGACTTATCTGTATACCTGATTTTATTAAATCCAATCAATTAAATTTTTTCGACGTCTTTAGGTATAATATCATCATCATGGTTGCATATGATTGTTCACGTATTACAATTGTATGAATAAAATTCATTCTACTAAATTTTGTTTACATCTTAAACTCGACTAGCTCCTTTTATTAATAAACCTATTTTTGTTATGAGACTAATATGTACCTGAATCAGCATATCCAATGACAGTGGAAGTTGTTACAGATGAATCCTTCGGGCCATTTGCAGTAACTAAAAAAAGAGGGACAGTCATATGAAAGAAAGTACTTTACCAAGATAAGCAATCTGTAATAACTGTACTATTGAACAAGCAAATGTGCTGGAAAATCTTCACTTGGATGCATTGAGAACGATTTGTGGTGCAGTTCGAGGCACCAGTCATGACAAATTATACAGTGAAACTAATTATACCACATTGAAAAATCGAAGATATCGCTTTAAACTCATTAGTTTTTATAAAATGTACTACGGTATGGCTCCGGACTATTTAAACGAACTTGTACCAGGTACAGTATCGGAACTAAGTAACTATAACCTAAGAAACAGTGCTTCCATCCAATCAATCAACTGTAGGACGCATAGATATTCTCTTTCTTTTTTACCTAGCGTCATTGATTCATGGAACTCTTTACCCATCGCAGTTAAGAATGCCCGATCGGTAACCCAATTTAAAACGATGATCAGCCCAGCTGTATCTCCAAGTAACTTTGATTCAAATTTAGGAACTCGCTTTTGTCAAATAATTCATTGCCGCCTCAAGCTCGGATGTAGTGATCTGAATGCAGACAAATATAACCGACACATATCTGAAATATCCAGGTGTTCTTGTGGCCATTTTAATGAAGACGCCCTTCACTACCTGTTTGTTTGTCGCAACTACCATAACCTAAGATCAAATATGTATTTCTATACACAAGGATATAATTTGAACACAGTATTGTACGGAAATGAATCTTTAGATAACAGAACAAACAACAATATCCTCAGATCATTACATCAATTCATTAGTAAAAGTAATCGCTTTTTATGAGCTCTTATACTAATCTGTTCACTAGTAATATCTGTTACATATAAAATATCATCTTTACTGCAGCATATCATATCATCATATCATAGGCATCTCCAACAACATTATTCTTTAACATAAACTGATTCGACTATAAAGATGGTTTTATAAATTATATTTGTCTAATTGTATTGTATATAATGTCCAGCTTTCTCTGTTGTATTTAGGAGCGGTGTTCAAATAAGCCTTGTGGCTTGTTCACCAATCCATATTTCATTTTATGAAATAAAAATATGATTAAACCAGATAAGCAATCAACAATACAGTCATGTTTTGATTTCTTGCAGTTGAATTCTTTCGTCCATTGACTAAAATCAGAGTAAAAATTAAACTTAAATGGTTTTTTTCACAGGATTGGAAATTGAGTGATCTTCAAATAAAAGTGTTAAAGGGGTTTTTTTCCATTGAATTCATAACATGTTACCATTAATGTTCCCAGGCAGGCTGTCTTTCATAGTTTCATTACAGCCTAGCATTCGAAGTTTCTCAAGAGGTGGTTCGTCAGGGGTGTGTCCTTTCTCTGTTGTTCTTCCTGGTCCAGCAGATGTTGTTCCTACTGAAAATAGAGATGTCATAGAAATATAGCATTGGTCCTGGTGGTAAATATTGCATCCAGCTACATCAGCCTATATGTCTCCGCGTTATGCTCCAACCTATCCCCTGATATCCTTTGATCACATTCAGCCCTATTGCAATTGTTACTTTTCAGGATATGATAATAATAACGTTTAAAAATGAACTTAGAATAAATGAAATTCATCCTAAGACCTGAAATAAGATCTGTAAATGCTATTTTCTTATCCAAATATTTGACATAGTATGTGTAAGAATAAATATTTTTGCATACACAGGACCAGAAACCTCAAAAATAATTAAAACACTTAGACTTTAACTTTACAAGAATGAATAAAAGAATAAACTTCAATAAACGATAGAAAAGTATATAGTTGTTAAATCAAATACAAAATTAACCTTACCACCACCTGAGGCCACTCCTACTACGTTTGAACTTCCTATAGTTGAGTATTGTGAACCGATCACATTCACTGCAAAAAAACACACAATATTTTAGCTGTAGAAACTTGTGTAAATGCTTGAGGTAGATTATTTTGTGGCTATTTTTTTAGATAATATTTCTCTAGTTAAATGAAGAAAGTACACAGCTAATGGGCCAGATTGCATTTAAGATCTTAGTCTTAATTATCTTTGTCCGGTCTCCTTATCACTTTCTGATTATTATAGTATATGCCTGGTTAAACGAATAAGTTATACAACCAAGTTTAGATCTAGTCATATCTTCTTATCATATCAAGTAGTGCTTTGTAGTTTTCTTTCAAATAACACATTCTTTAATAATGCTTGACACATTATTTTGAAAATAATGTAATTCAATTGTATGCATCTAGTGAGAAGGAGAAAGTAAACAACTAAATTAAAAATGTAAGTTTTTCATCTTCAGGATTTATGTCAGGTCTCCTTTTCATAATTAATAAAGCCTTGCGCTTGTGATCAATAAGGTATTTTTTATTACATGATATGTCTGGACTCCTCTCTTGTTCCTCAATTTCGCCATGATCCATTTCTCTCTTAAGAGGTGGTTCGTCTGGGTTCTGTCCTCCCTCCGCCATTCTTCAATAAAGAGACAATATTGCTCCTGCTGTCACTTCATGGAAACTGTAAATCAACCATCAACATAGCCAAGTCAATACATACAGAGACATTTACTTCATTGAACATAGTTTGAATTTTATACCTAGTTGTTTGAAAACTGTAGTGTATCATGTTTGTTTGAAAATAACTAAATAAGAAAACTTTGATCAATTAACTTGATTTGACTTCATAATTTTCATTTTGTTGAAATCAGATTTCATCCGGGATTCTAAAATGACTGTCAGTGCGGGCTGTTCTTTGCTGGTTCAAAAGCAAAAGTCGAGCTGAGAAAACCTTATATACATGCATACATAAATACACATTAAAGAGATAAAACATTATTTCAATGTGACATTGCATAGTGCATAAACATGGCAAGAGTTTGAAATGTTGTTTGTTTTTTACTTCTTACAGGAGTTATGGATGGGCACAGTAGTTTCGTTTAATACATTTATACCGTAGTGAATAACAACAAGGACTGATGAGAAGAAAATAATCTTCATCTTCGATTTCTTTTAAAACACAAAGTTTACATACTCTATCTTCGTTATCATTTTTTTATATCAGCCGCTCGACATGCTGAGCATTCAAAATGTTTCCAAAGTCTTTAGAATCTAGGGAATATTTAACATTAGAAACCCAATTTCTTTGTCCATTTTTCTCGTACAATAACATCATATTATAACAATTTTTTGGGCATTCCATCAGAGGGCATATAAAACCAGTACTTAATTACTGTCACATTTGTATCTGCCACATACACCATATACCATAATATTTGCTGTATTCACTTTAACACCAAGATATTTCTTACATGCATATAAATGTCTTCTTTCTATTTGATAAAAATCCGTTAATCCCCATATTTCTGTCAAAATTTGGTTTATTGACGTCAAATATCTTAAAATATATTGTGTAATTAATATCTAAAGGTCGGATAATTGTTTTTTGATTATTGATTAAACAATCATCTTTAAGAGAGGCACCTTTTTGTGTTTCAACTTCTTCATTAAAATTTGCTTGTTACATAAATCATCACGTGTAATCGTGTTGTTTTAAGTTTTGTTTTGTTTTAGTTGGGATTTGTTTTCCTAATTTAATATCTTAAAGTTCTTATTTTGTTTTCTATTTAACCGCAACTTAAAATCATTAAGTGGGGTTTTTCCTACTTCTTCCTTCATTCATTTTGTTTGTTGTTTTCACACTGTTGCCTCCAAGCAGGAGAAAAGCCGTCTCTGTCTGCTTGTTTAGATGTTGTTTACATAGGAACCGTCTCTGTCAGCTTGTTTAGATGTTGTTTACATAAGAACCGTCTCTGTCAGCTTGTTTAGATGTTGTTTACATAAGAACCGTCTCTGTCTGCTTGTTTAGATGTTGTTTACATAGGAACCGTCTCTGTCAGCTTGTTTAGATGTTGTTTACATAAGAACCGTCTCTGTCTGCTTGTTTAGATGTTGTTTACATAGGAACCGTCTCGTCTCTGTCAGCTTGTTTAGATGTTGTTTACATAAGAACCGTCTCTGTCAGCTTGTTTAGATGTTGTTTACATAAGAACCGTCTCTGTCAGCTTGTTTAGATGTTGTTTACATAAGAACCGTCTCTGTCAGCTTGTTTAGATGTTGTTTACATAAGAACCGTATATTTCTGAGGAAACAATGTCCTGATTTATTATGATAAGATTGTGAATTTATTGTCCTTCTTTTTGAAATAAATCAACAAAATCAAATCGTGTTATTATTGTTTGAGAATCCAAAGAGAAGTAACTTGTGTATTCACGTTTACTGAACTGAACTGAACTTTATTTACACTCAGGCCGCAGGCAGTGGCATATGAGGATACACCTGATACATATTATTCAATAAATTAGTTCAAAAAGTAATGTATAGTCTTATGCACAGACCCTTGAGCATATAATTCACCCCATGGAAGCAAGTCTAGATCTGGTCTGAAATCTCCATTTGTCTGAGGCTCCTTTTAAAAATTTAATAAAATAAGATTTTTACTTAAAAAAATTCAGAGACTAAATATAAGTCTAAGTAATGTACAATCAGGAATTTAAAGATTTATATGCAAGTGAAGATATTATACTAAAATATACAATACTAGTATGGATCCGTATGTATGTAAACATATATATATAACACAGAGGGGAAATCTTATATCAAAATTCCTAGCTATACATTTCAAGGCATTTGAGATAACATTACAAAACAAAGCTAATTTTCTTAATGTACCTATCAACTTACTATTGAATAAAATCTTCATTTTATAGAAATTAGGTTTTCTATAAAAGTAAAGATTCAGATATTTTACTCTGCCATGTATAAAATGGGAACAGATGAATAAATAATGAAATTCATCGCCAATGTCATTGTATCTGAATACTTCTGAAACAATATTGAACTAGTTTACAATTCCCATATCTAATTACAAAAATGTTGATAATTAGGTAACGACGATGTCATATATCTAGGACATGACACTGCCATTGGACAAGGTGTTTTTATCATTGTTTAATAAAAAGCTTATTAAGGGATTAGTTTTGTAACAACTTTTTTTACTAGTTTATAAAAGTTTTATGAAAACTGACAGAAATAGAACACATTGCAATTAAAACATATTTAATATTTTTGCTTTTTTTTCATCGAAAGTACTTATTAATGTTACATAATGTCATATTGTTTCAAACTTGTATTTCTGATTTAAAGGAAATCAATCACAATGTTTATCGCTAACCCTGTCTCCAGAGTGCAAACTGTCAAGGTGTTAGCAAGAGTTATCTCTCTTTATGAGACAGTTTATCAATATTATTTTTCTTGCTTTGCATGCTAGAACAATATTAAAACACCTAAATTGATTTCAAGTTTTTACCAAGAAGTTGCTTGTTTGTTGAAGAATTCAAATAAAGGCAAAATAGATAAAAATAGAACCAACACATCGCAGGCATTTTTATATCTTCTTTCTTAATATAACAGAATTCTTTCATCGGAAGTTAATTTTAAGATTACAAAATATCAGTGTAAATTGAACCTCATCATGTGCCAGCTATATTTCAACCCAATAGTGGGTGAAAGGTTATAACATTGTTGACGTCACCAGTCGCACTTATAGAGGCTTAAACAAGGAAGTAATTCCTGTTTGGAAATTGGGTGTGTGTTATCTTTAACGGGGATTTATTCAGAAGATATAATATGTTTTAAGCTACAATACAGGTCAAAGCTCAGAATTGACATAACTCCCTCCCTCAAGTATGTTCATAAAATGACATATACCGCATATGAACGTCATGAGTGGAATAGAAACGGTGAGTAAATTGTAACATTTATCGTAAATGGTAAATAAATATGTTGTTTGTATCTTGTGAATTTTGATTTAGACCTTGTAACAGGCATGCCAATATTCACAGCTCCATAAATCGCTAAGGCAAAATATCCCTTATAATCCATATCATTTTATTTGAATATTAGCATAAGAATTCGATCTGCGACGATTCATGATTGTTCAAAACAGAAACATAAAAAATGGTTTTATATGTCATTTGTGTACTGCAAGTGAACATTTGACTACTATATTTGATCATACGATGTTAATGGACGATCAACAAAAACTTCTAGTTTCTTATATTACATGTTTTGACACCATGATTATATGCGCAATTGTCGTAAACATTGGATATCTAACGGCAAAAGCCACAGTTCAGATGACAAATACTTTGCTGAATACAAGCAAGCCAAACGTAAATTTCGAAAACATCATCGTACTGCAAAGCAGGGTTATAAACATGACCAATTTGATGAAATTTATCAAGCAGCTGAGGTAGACATTCATGAGTACTTTAAAGTTACCAAACGTTCAAAACGTAAAAGAGAGAAAACACACTCTCTTGTATATAAGGGTGACTCCTGTGACTCACAGAAAGATGTATGTAATCTTTTTGCCAGGTACTTTAGTGATTTATCTGTGTCCCAGGAGCAAGATTGTTTTGATACAGACTTTACTGAATATGTAGATAAGTTTGTTGAACATGCTGTTTGTAATCCTGTAAATGACGCTAGTGATTCTGTCATTGTCCCTCCATTTACTAAGGACGAAGTACTTGTTACTGTTAAACATCTTAAAAACAATAAATCTCCTGGACCAGATGGTATTTCAAATGAGCATTTAAAATATGCTGGACGGTCTGTTATTGACCATATTGTATCACTTTTCAATGCCATTGTACAATATGAATATATACCAAATGTTTTTATGTCGGTAATATTTTACCCATCCATAAAGGCAAAGGTAAAACCAAGCAGGATCCATGTAACTATAGAGGTATCACCCTCACCCCGGTTCTCTCAAAACTTTTTGAAAGATTACTCTTAAAAAGGATTGAAACGTGGACATTAGCTGAAAACGACTTTCCCCACCCACTTCAGTTTGGCTTTAGAAAGGGTGCGGGGGCAGAGACAGCAGCGCTTACTTTATCAGAAAGTATTGCCTATTATGTTGAAAGGAATTCCCCAGTCTATTGTGCTTTCCTTGATAATGAAAAAGCATTCGATAGAGTTTGGCTAAATGGACTTTTCTATAAACTTTATGGTTTCGGCATCTGTGGTAAACTGTGGCGTCTTATCTACATTATGTACACATCAATGAAATCATGTGTTAGTATCGGTGGCTATATTTCTAATGTTTTTGATGTGAAACAAGGCGTAGGCCAGGGACGTGTCTTATCAGCTTGGCTTTTTACACTCTATATCAATGATCTACTGCACTGTATTGTTGATTCTGGTCATGGTTTATGCCTACCATGGGGTAAAACACCTGGTATACTATTAGCTGACGACTTATCTTTGTTGAGTACATACCCTGGAGGACTCCAGAATTTGCTTGATGTTGTAAATAAGTATGCCTACACATGGCATTTACGTTTTAATGCTTCAAAGAGTTTGTTTCTCGTATTTGGAGATTCAAAAAGAACTGTCCATCCTACGATTTTTATTGGTGAGAAGGAGATACCTTCCAGTAACATTTGCCGGTCTACAAATGTATTCAACAGGTAGAACAGTAGAACGCACACAATCTATATGTGAACGGCTTAGAATTCTTTTTAATGCCAATAAGATTAATGGCCTGTCTTTTGGTGGCCTTAACCCAATAAGTTCTGTACGTATTTGGGAAAGAGTAATTCTACCATGTGCCTTATATTCATGTAATGTGTGGGGCTGTTTACCAGACAAGGAATATGATATGCTTGAAAAAGTTCAAAATCAATTCTGTAAAGGTATCCAGGGCTTTTCCACACGGGGATCATCTACAATAGCCAGAGACTCTCTCGGTTTGGTCACATTACGAAGATATATTCATCAAAAATCTCTAATATTTCTTGGCAAACTGTTCAATAGCGATGTTAATCTTGTCTTCAAGCAAATACTTGCCCACAGACTATGTCAGTATAGATACTCTACGTCCTTGGATAAAGAACGTTATAGCAAATCTTCGGCAATATTTCACATGTTTAATCTTGTATCAATGTATGACTTAGATATGCAAGTAAACAATTATGAGAAGAAATCCATTTTTTTGCCAAAGCACGAGTGGTCTGTACTGGTGAAAGAAAGAATACTAAAAGCTGAAGATGTTTATGTTTCTACTGTTATTTAATTAAGACTAAGCTTTGAGAGATATAGTATAATTAGATATCCTACAAAAGGTCATAGGTCATGGGCTGCCTGCCATAAAATGCCCGAATGTTTTTATGAAATTGCTTCTCTTCTACGTATTAGCACATTATGTATTCAATCTCATACTTGTGAATGCGGCATTGTTGCCTATGATATTGTAAAGCATATAATGCTTCACTGTTCACTTATGCAAAATAGTAGAAATATTTTGATTGAGTCACTAGTTGACATGCTAGATGTAAATACTTTTGTTAATTTATGGAACGATGAAGACCAATTTGTGTCATTTATGCTTGGTGGTCGTTCAAATATCTATGTCCAGCAGCTTGACCAGGAGACGTGGTTTAAATGCATCAAACTTATAGCGAAAAGTGTAAAATCCTGGCTTTCTCCCTTAAAATACCTGTGCTAATCTAAACATTGTGTAACTTGTACATAAATGTATATGTTTATGTCTACCTACAATTGTATCTTCGACTTCGGAGGAAATAAAGAATATCTATCTATCTATCATTTTATTTGAATATTAGCATAAGAATTCGATCTGCGACGATTCATGATTGTTCAAAACAGAAACATAAAAAATGGTTTTATATGTCATTTGTGTACTGCAAGTGAACATTTGACTACTATATTTGATCATACGATGTTAATGGACGATCAACAAAAACTTCTAGTTTCTTATATTACATGTTTTGAATAATCAAGTTTTAATTTTGAGGGGGGGGGTTGCTTTTTGGGTTTTTATTTTTTAATTTTTTTTTTAAATTTTCTGTTTTTGTTTTTGTTTTTGTTGTTAAATTTTGGATTTCAAAGTATGATTACTCTCCTACCGTTCTCTGCTGTGTTGTCATTAAGCGTTCAAGTGACATTATAAGTTCAATTCACTACTTATCATTACCAGCGAGTGTGTCAATCAGCGGATTTACTAAGTACATTTAAAGGCAATATAAGCCAAGGCTATAACTCACCTGACGATTTCTTCTGTCATCACATATATCACTGTAGGCGACTTTATACTTTATATGATTGTTTGAGTTTTGTTTATATCCATTTTGTTAAATTTGTCTTCCTAATATCGACAGGTATCCACAAGCCATGAGGCTATGATCACGTGACCCCATATACCGTGCTGCACGCACTTGTCATGTAACGCTCTAAGCATGTATCTAGTGAGTAGTGTGTTGTGTTCACACTTCGAGTCGATTTGTCTTCTCTCTTCACACTTATATTTTTATTTGTTTTATCTTTTTAGTGTAAAGTTCTGGCTGCTAATACACAAAAATTATTTTTTTGAATCGTTAATTTTTCATTCCAACTTTTTGGGCTGCTTATTTCATTCGTTTTCTTTTGTTTTTGGTTTTCTTCTGGTTTTTTTCTGTTTGTTTCTTTAAAATATTTCCTTTATTGCAATCGCACTCAAAAATCAAAATTTTCTACAAAATGATTATCACAAAATTTGCACTTCCACCATAGCATTTTCCCACCCACCATCTCATCGAAATGATGTCATGGATTTCTTTAGTTTTCTTTCTTATATATGTTTTCTCTTTTCTTCAAATTTGTAAATACATTTTCCTACGGGTATGTTCTGGTGAAGAATCGCATTTTTCCTATACTCAAATGCGTACTAAGGTAGACATATATGCCTTATTTTTGTTTGTTTCCATACAATATTTTATGCTTATTGCATTGTTAAGTTCTGATGATATACAATTCCTCTATGATGGTTGTGATATACATTTACCCACTGCATATATTGTAATATTCGAGGATATAGATGCCGGTTGATATAAGTCAGTACAGACTGGCAGTGGGGATATTTGCAGTCAGGCTTCATTCCCTCGCATCTTGTAAGCTAAAATTTTGTCAGCATCATTGCATCATTTCTGATACTATGTTGTGGAGATATACATCCCAACCCTGGCCCAGTAGTAAATACGTTAAAGCTAGTACATCTAAATGTTTGCAGCCTAAGAGAAAAACTTGACGTCTTAGAAGCTGAATTTAACTCATACGATATAATCTGTATTTCAGAAACGTGGTTGCATTCACACATCTCAAACAATGACATTCTAATACCAGGATTTCAACCTCCATTTCGCAAAGATCGCGGTAGCCGCGGGGGCGGAGTAGCTATTTATATTAAAGACAATTTGCTTGCCGAGAATATGCCTCAATTGGACATAGCTGGACTCGAAGCTGTGTGGGTTCGAGTTAGATGTAAATATCGTACCTACCTGATAGGTACTTTCTATAGAGCTGACCGTAGTGTTGCCTATTGGGATTTAATTGATCAGTCGATTGGAAACGCTGTCGATCTTAACTTATTCACTGTTGTTTCCGGTGATTTTAATGAAGATGTATCATATGAAAGAAAGCGTAAAATTGAACTGCTAGAATATTTTCATGGACTTACTCAAATAATAGATAAACCGACTCGAATCACCCCGCAATCAAGTACTCTAATTGATCTAATATTTGTATCCTCTACTCACAATGTACGCGATAGCGGGGTGTTAGATCCTATTTGCAGTGACCATTGTCCGACCTATGTTAATATCAAATTCAATAGACCAATATCTAATACCTTTAAACGTAAAATTTATGATTATCAACAAATGGACATTAATGGTTTAATTTTGGATATCGATAACATTGATACTAAAGTTATGTTTTCTAACGAGAACGTGGATGATATTGCAAATAAGTTAACGACCACAATAAAGAATGCGTGCAACAAGAATATTCCGAACAAAACTGTTACTATTCGACCATCAGACCCACTCTGGATGAACAACCAAATTCGATCACTGATACGCACACGTAATAGACATCATAGACAAGCTAAGTTGAAAAATTCAGATATCAGTTGGACTCGATTTCGAAAAAGTAGAAATTAAGTTATCTCAGCAGTCAGATCGGCAAAACGAGAATACGCGAATAAACTAGACGTAATGATTAATCAATCTTCTTCTGACAAAAATTGGTGGAAATTAGTTAATAACTACATGAAGAGAAATAAAATTACTTCTATGTTTCCTCCTTTAAAAATCGAAAATAATGTAGTCAGTGACGACTTACAAGATATAACTGAAACTTTAAATGATTATTTCACTAGGCAATCGCAAGTAGAAAATCCCGAGTCACAACACCCTCATATCAATCAAAAATCAGTTAACAATCTATCTGAAATAAGCCTTGATAACAGCGAAGTATACGACGTCTTAATGTGTGTTAACACTACAAAAGCTTCCGGTCCAGATGGAATTGGTAATAGAATTCTAAAACTAATTGCACGCAGTATTTCCCCCATTTTAACACGACTGTTTAATATTTCACTTCAAAAAATGACATTTCCGGCCTCGTGGAAAGAGGCAAGCGTTATACCAATTCATAAAAAGGGTAGTGTCAATGACTGTTCAAACTACCGACCAGTTGCTCTTACAAGCTGCGTAGCTAAAATATTTGAGCGATGTATCTTTAAACATGTTTTTAATTATCTGAGAGATAAAGATATCTTATCCAACTTACAATCTGGGTTTATACCTGGTGATTCTTGTGTTAATCAATTGACTTATTTATATAATTTCATTGCGAAGGCAATGGACGAAGGTAAGGAAATACGTGCTGTATTCTGCGATATCAGCAAAGCCTTTGATCGAGTGTGGCACAAAGGTCTCTTGCATAAATTAGATTCTTGCGGAATTAATGGCCCATTATTACAATGGTTTAAAAGTTATTTAGAAAATAGATCCCAGCGTGTAGTTATAAATGGCTATAGCTCGAATGTCAAGTCAGTAATGGCGGGCGTCCCGCAGGGCTCTGTTTTAGGACCACTTTTGTTTTTGGTTTACATAAATGATATTGTTGAAGGCATCGATAGCAACATAAGATTATTTGCCGATGATACTTCCATCTATGTAATAATTGATGATCCTGACGCAGCAGCATTTTGTCTTAATGACGACTTGATAAAAATAGCAAACTGGACAAAAACATGGAAAGTTGATTTTAACTCTACCAAAACGAAATCAATTTTATTTAGCAGAAAATCTAATCCAAATCCACATCCAGGCTTGTTCCTTAATGACGTTGGAATAGAGGAAACCTCAAGTCATAAACATTTAGGTATAACTCTTCAAAATAACTGCTCATGGGATAACCATATAGACGATATCGTTAAAAAGGTAAGCCCTATGATCAACTGTTTAAGAAGTTTTAAATATAGGTTAACTAGAAACACCTTACATCGTATGTATACGTCATTAATTCTTCCAATATTCGACTATTGCAGCCATATATATGACAATTGCTCAAAAATGCAGGCAAATATTTTAGAAAAACTGCAATTAGACGCTTTGCGGACGATATGCGGGGCTGTCCGCGGCACCAGTCATACTAAACTCTACAACGAAACCTCTACTGTCTCGCTTTCCGAAAGAAGAAGAATCGCAAAACTAGTTACTTTCTTTAAAATGTATTATAACAGGTTACCCGTTTATTTAAACGAACTCATCCCCCCTTCTGTCTCTCAAGCTAGCAGTTACCCATTAAGAAATGCATCACATTTGCAAAATATACAATGCCGTACGGTTTTATATAAAAACTCATTCTTACCAGACTCTGTAATTCTCTGGAATGCTTTACCCGAACATGTTAAATCCCTTACTGACGTCAATGCTTTCAAAACTGCATTAATTTCAAGAAATAAGAATATTCACTTTGATCTAAATTTAGGCTCAAGGCGTTGTCAAATCCTTCACTGTCGTCTACGATTGGGGTGTAGCGATCTCAATGCTGATAAATTTAACAGACACATATCTGACAAAGCAGATTGCTCTTGCGGCCATGCCACTGAGGACGCACTTCATTACTTTTTCGTCTGTTCAAGATTCGATTCAGTTAGATCCAGCAAATTCTATTATACAAATGGTTTTTCATTAGAAACAATTTTATATGGCCACCCATCTTTGAACACTGTTACCCAATCTGAAATTCTAAAATCAGTACATCTATTTATAATCGAAACTAAACGTTTTGACTGAACACGTATGATACTGACTGCGGATATCAAAAATGTATTCAGCCATCATCTCCAATCTATAATGAACTTATTTTCAGTTTTACTACCTGTATTATAATTCTTAGACACCATGTTTACTATATGTCGCTCTTGTCATGATCATGTTCATATATTTTGTTGTTGGTGCGGTCTTCACATAAGCTCACACGAGCTTGTTGACCAATCCAGTTCATGTATCTTTTCATGGAATAAATACGTTTAAACCATATGAACGTCCTTGGTCCATGTGACATGTCTAGACTATTCAATTATACACTTGCTCTATTTGCCGCCTGAACAGTGACAGAGCTACCTCCCCTGAGTGATTGAAACACCACTGCTATTTCTGAATACAGCTCAAGCTCATCGATGTACAATGTATTGTATAGATGTCCTAACTGTTACTAAGGAAGGGGGTAGAGAGATTGGCGACAGATTAAGGGATGGAACAGAGAGAGAGGGGAGTCACAGAGAGGACGAGTGATCTACAGGCAGGCAGGGAGGGAGGGTAGGTGTGAAACAGAGATAGGGAGAGATTGGGCAGAGGTGGAGACAGAAAAATATAGTAAGAAGAAGTTATTGATACAGAGACGCAGAGAGTTGACACAGAGAGTTGAGATAGAAAATGGGGAAAACAGAGACAGACCTACAGAGAGACAGAAGTTATAGAAACAGAGACGCAGAGAGTGGACACAGTGAGTTGAGATAGAAAATGGAGAGAACAGAGACGGAACTACAGAGAGACAGAAGTTATAGATACAGAGACGCAGAGAGTGGACACAGTGAGTTGAGATAGAAAATGAGGAGAACAGAGACGGAACAACAGAGAGACAGAAGTTATAGATACAGAGACGCAGAGAGTGGACACAGAGAGTTGAGATAGAAAATGGGGAGAACAGAGACGGAACTACAGAGAGACAGAAGTTATAGATACAGAGACGCAGAGAGTGGACACAGAGAGTTGAGATAGAAAATGAGGAGAACAGAGACGGAACAACAGAGAGACAGAAGTTATAGATACAGAGACGCAGAGAGTGGACACAGAGAGTTGAGATAGAAAATGAGGAGAACAGAGACGGAACAACAGAGAGACAGAAGTTATAGATACAGAGACGCAGAGAGTGGACACAGAGAGTTGAGATAGAAAATGAGGAGAACAGAGACGGAACAACAGAGAGACAGAAGTTATAGATACAGAGACGCAGAGAGTGGACACAGAGAGTTGAGATAGAAAATGAGGAGAACAGAGACGGAACAACAGAGAGACAGAAAGGAGACACGGATAACGATAGAAGGAAGGGAAAGCTAGAAATGGGATAGAAATATACAGAGAGGGAGGCATATTTAACCCTAGGGGCAAAGGGAAAATCAATTTGCGTATACATCATGGCATGGGTTGTAAGCAAATGGGTTAGTCATCATTATTCTTATCTATCTGACCATAAACAGGTCAAAACATTTCTCGATGGTAAAGAGAAGAAACATTTTACTGATGTACAATTAAGAATGTCTTTACTCTATACCTCTTTATTCAAACAACATCCAAGTTCTCATGAGACATAACTTATTATAAAGCTTTTATCTAACAATTTATTATGTTTCCTTGAAAGAAGGTCTGAGTGAGTTGCAAACTGTGGTCTGTTACTCAAATTTAGTTAATGCATACGCAGTCTAGTATAAATGAAGCTCATATCATATATACAAATAGAATGCCAAGGATCAAGGACAAAAGTCATCTGAAGAAAACCCACCCATTTCTAAAAATATGAAAGGGACTATAATAAACTATGGCGTTTGGTTAATATACAATATAGCAATTTAAGGCTCATATTTTAATAAGATATAAACATAACAATATTTCATGAAGGCAACCACACATTATTTTATCAAGTTATTACCTGTATCAAACAAATAATTAATAATAATATAACTATAAATGATTGATCATATGTATATCATTTAAAGGATCATGTATATATTCTTGAAGTACTATCGTACAAAGGAAATGTGTATGTTTTATATCAAAACCTGCAAAACATAATTGATGTGTAAAGTCAGTGAGAGTGAAATAGATTCAATGATTAATCTTCTTACTCAATTATATTGCAAGCAAAGAAACAAACACGAACAACACAGCGCACTACTTTTTCAATATTCATAAAGCTTTTCTATTAAGACCGTAATAGTTTACACAGCGTACCCACTTTTCCGTGATAAACATGTATTTTTATTGATAACACATGTATTGGAAATTATACAATGTTAGACAACTTGTAAATGCCTCTTAAAGAAGTAAATGTAAAAGAATTTCAAACGATTTGTTTTCTTAGGCAAATATAAGAAAATTATTAGTAAATGAATAATATGACTAAATTACATCTTATAACAACATAATAAAGTATTATCACATTATCATTCTTCCTGCTAGGTTTTTGGTTTGGAAAAATAACTTTTGTCTGTCAATAAGGGAACAAGGAAATTGAGAGAGAAAGGGAGAGAAATGGAAAAGTACGGTAGAAATGGCTAACACTACATTGTACTTGTATGACATTGAGCAGGTTTTGCAAGGTTTATGAAATAAACTAAAGAGATAAAAATAGAACCAACAAATCGCGGCCATTTTGATAAAGTCTTATTGATCTAATGTCTTGTTTCAAGTTGATATCAAAGTAACAGAGTGTCAGTTTTCTAATCATATATAACCGTACCTCAAAATGTTTTAGCTATATTTCAACTCCAAAGGTGTGTAAGTGTTACCACAATCTTTACACTAATAAAGGTATCAAACCAGGAAGTAACTACATATCATAGCAACGTATAGGCTAACAGGTATGTGTTACGTTTAACACTGTTTTATTAAGTAGGTATTTTATGTTTATTAGATAACTAATACATTAAAAAAACATCAGAATTGACATAAAATCCCTACCTTAATATATGTTATGAAGGACCGTATATAACATATAGACGTCCTAGAATCATGATACTCTGCAGCAGATATTTTCTTCATACACCGTCTACTTCTCACCTGAACAGTGACAGAGTTACCTCCCTTCAATAATTGAACGACAACTGCTAACTCTGAAATACAGCTCATCGATGTATTGTGTAGATGCCGTAGCTGTCGGGGCACAGAGAGGCATACACACTAAGGGACAAAAGAGATAAAGTTGAAGGGAGTAAAGGGGGAAAAGACAGACAGACAGGCGGGTTTGGGCAGGGGTGGGGTTGCATATACTAGGACAGGGAGGGAACACATTCAATCTCTTTATTCAGGTGTATGTGGGCAACCGGCCAATACAATGAAATAACTCAGCCATCAAGAAAGCTGCTTTGCAACTTACGTGTCGTCCCTTACTGGTGTCTTCCTATTTCGCCTGTAGTCCCGTTCTACCTACAGGCATGTTACAGTTGAGTGATCAGAAAGTGAGGTTCATGAGCTGATAATACATTTTACTTCTACTGTTCAGGCCTCAACCAAGTGTTCAAGGGGTAACTCAAACAAGTTGTTGGATATAGAATATCTTAATTCTTGCGTTAGACAGCATGGTGTTTGGGGAGATAATAACTAAACCATTGTAAGCATTGATATAAATAAAATATGTTAACATAGTTTAAGAAAGGATTTAGGCGTGATTAGGCATTGAGTGTAATTAACACTTCTCATGAATGTATTTACACACATTTTCACACATGACATAGACGCAGAAAAGATTTATTTTGCAAACTAAGTAAGAGGTCCAATGGCAACTGTAGTGATGTGTTCCTGTCAGTACGGAACTCAATGGAGTCAATCATGTACAGTATCTTGCTCAATCTATTGAGCGATTATACAAAATTTACCCTTCCTTGTCTGATTTTAGATTTTGTGAAAGCTTTGTACTCTAGCTTTGTTAACAAAACGAGAAAGTATGGATTTGTTACATTCCGTAATAACGTGAAGGTGTTTGTAATATTTGGGGACTTGGCCATCCAGTTCAAATAAATGTTTCATTTTCGCATGTTTGAGCAATGTTTACATTTTTTATCGTCATATAATGTTCAACACACAAAAATCTTATAACATGATTTGCAAGTAAAAACGGGTAGATATATTGCTCTTAAAAAGAGCGTAGAATGTATCAAAAGGACCATTTGAATAACATTGAAGACCAACATCATCTAATGTGTCCTGTCCTGCTTACTTCATTTCGAGAAATACGAACATCGAGAAAAATGATGTACATATCATAATATTAGGAACCATTTCTGAAATACATAGCGTTTAAAGTTTTAGGACTGAAAGTGCAGTTTTCTATGAGTAACATTTTGAGAGATCATTAACTGTAATAAAATGAACATATTAGCAAAACAAGAATAACCTTTACCACTCCAGACAGTAATGACACAACGACCCGAGGCATATGCAAGAAAACTTAAAACGTTTTCATATTTTATCAGTAATATCTAAATCGTAGTCATAAAATGACATATATCATTTATAATTCACTTTAACTTACCCCCTGCTCATATGTAAATAACATACAACATTAAGATTGTTTATCCAGATACAATACTCTTCATAACTTTCCTCAGTGGTAACACAACAGGTTGCTAACACTATTTGTTTCACATAAAGCAGGTTTTGCTTGTGAAGACGAAACAGATTTTATGAAAAGAACAAAGTACATAAAAATAGAACAAACTAATCGTAACCAATTATATTTTCTTATTTTCATAATTCTGTGTTTCCTTTGAGAGTAACTATCAATGTTTTACTCACAATTTACTCTAAGTATTTAGCTGTATCTAAGTTTTATTTCAACCCCCAATTGGTAATGTTACCACATCACTGACCCTGGTTTTTTAAACAAGGACGTAATTCCTTTCTACGTACATATACTATAACTATACATTTAAAAGATCAAAGTTGACAAAGAATACCTACCTTCAAGCATGTTAATATAAGTACGTAGATATCCCATATACGTCCTTGATCCTTGGTGCTCTCCTGAAGTATTCTTTCTCAACCACTTGGTCTACTTGTTTCCCGAACAGTGACAGAGTTATCTCCCCTGACGCAACAGTGCTATTTCTGAATAAAGCTCATCGTTGTATTGTTCGATTAGACATTTTTTTTTACAGCAAATCAAATTCATTTGCCAGGAATGTTAATTAACTATTTGTATTTCATTTAGATATAACGAGATTATCTTTGTTACAAAGAACAGATCTGAATCATTGTTTTTGAAGACTTGTTTTGGGGCTAATATAAATTATTCAGTAATGATACATTATTGTCTAAAGATTTTACAACTATATTATGCCATTGTCTGATGTACAATTATGTCCTATACATGTTGATTTGAAGAGTTACCAAGTTCCTTTCTAAATCTGCAAATCAGGCAAACCTTAAATCTTTCAAGCAGATAATTTTTAACGCAAAGAGCATATCAATGAACATCAAATCGATTTTAGTTAGGACAAAGTTTAAAGTGCATGCATTTATCAGGCGTTATTTAATCATACTTTCAAAGTTTACATTTATTGAGCAAGTTCGGTTCATGATTATACCGTAGCTGTCTACCAAGGAGAATTGTTTGTACATGATATATTTTGATATATATGAATCTACTTTGAACGAAAATATTACACTAAATTTAGTTTATGAAATTCGATATACTGACAATATATACAATGTTTGACCTGTTTTGATTTTGTAAACGTGTTTTAGGTGACGTTTATATGTTTTGAAGTGAATGTAGGCTAGAATTCAGAATACAGAAATTTGTGAATGAAAAGAATTTTGGACTTTTAAAGGTTTTAAATTCAGATATTACAACAAAAAGTGTAAAAAATGCTCGAAAATTCTTATTACATATAAAGTTTTTATCAAGTCTAATACAGATAGATAATTGAGGAATGGGAAATGCAGATAGATGTTTATTCCATAGCATAAACACCAAGGATAGATAATGATGGTAATATGCTTAAACAACAATTTACAAAAAGTTTGCATGTAGTTAATATATGTCCCGATCAACCCTTCGGGATAAAAACCAATACAAACAAAACCGTCCTCTTGTACAACTTATTTCTGAAACAAATCTATTCTGTTCTGTTCTTATGCTTTTGAAATGCTTTTAGAACAGGATAGTGCCAATTTACATGTGATTTATTTAATTTGTTTAAATATTACATATTCTTATATTTAGTTTTATTGTGATTGCCGGGCAAATCTACATATGACAACATTAACCTACTGGTATGTGATTTTTGTAACTTGTCTCCTGGTTTTATAGGAGAATAAAGTTTGTCAGGTGGATGGTCAGTTGAACGTTTCTTCCGTGACATGGTTAACTAAATGGGCCTATTTTTTCAAATTAAATAAGTAAACATTAGTTTTATGCAGTCACAATAATTTGTATATGAACTTTACTCACTTCTGACTTGTTTGCAATAGTTATCATTGACTAAAGAAACTAAATGATAACACCTCATCTATGTACATATATGTATTCATGCTAATTCATTTATATAAATGTCTAAACTATCCTTCTAGAACTGACAATATTAAATATCAAAATAAAGAATTTCCTTCAAGTTTGTAAATGTGTACTTTATTAAAGATAGTAAAGTTAGTAAGTTTTTCAGCAAAGTTTGCTGTAAATGTTATGTAAAATGGCGGATTAGCTTGTTTTCGTTAAGCCTGCTGACTTCGGTCAATGTAAATAATCAATTAAGATACTATTGAGACAGCAAAACATATTTAAAAAATCATTTCAAAGCATTAGTTAAAAGTTCAGGTAATGAATATATTTTACCATAAAGACTGTATGCTTAACATAATAAAATAATATCATTATTGAATTGTGATCCTTACTTCATCATAAAATTACACGTTATAAATAAATTGATCTTTTTTTAAAAGGGAAGTTTTAAGTTAAGAAGTGAAAATGAAGATAACCTGACATGTTTTGGTCCTGCCTCATGACTTTTATGTTAAATAAGAACCTTTGATACAGTCTAGGTCCTATTTCTGCAAGTCTAGATTGACTAAATACACAAAGAAAATATGAAATGAAAAGTTTAAAGAAATAAAATAGTAAGATAAAATTACATTTGTTATTATGAATATTTGTAGACTTAATTTTAGTCTAGACATCTTTCTTTATTGCCATAAAGTCTGTAGTTCCCTCGATGTGACCAGCTCTGTGAGGAAGGAAGAGATGTAACAGGACACCTATTCCCATGTACCCCTGTCTCAGCCTCACTCCATCCACTGGTCAAGGAATGCCATCAGGTCATGGCTAATTGTTTGAGTGACAGATTTATTAAGTTGGAGATTGCTTCTGGATAGCAAGTTTCTGAACGTTTGTCCCTGGACTGAGCACGTTTAACCATACTGCTGACAGAGTTACCTCCCTTTGACCACTGAAGTCTAAAAGTGAAGCAACATGAAACCTACCACAGTACGAATGCAGCCAATTGCTTATAAAGTACACATACACTTGGACCACGTTTCATCATGAGAGTATCCAAGTTACCTCCCTTGGACCATTGTAGTCTAAGAGTGAAGAAATGTAAAACCTACATAGGCAACTTACCTTTTATTGTGTAGTTTGTATGTATATGTTTGTATGAAATTATTCAAAATTACAACACCAATTGAGAAATTCCACCAAAACAAAAACGTTTATTTTAGCCCATGGTTTCAAATGTATGATTTTAAATAAATATGTAAGGAACAGCATTGCGTCCAACACCAGCAATGTACAATAATGTCTGATATGTAAAATATTTATATTTAGATTGTTTAATCAACAATAACATACTTATTTCGACGCTCAAAACACAGTACCCCTTGTAGAAAGGGCATAGCATTTAACGAACCCGCTTTCGGTGACGTAATCATTATGCTTGTAGGATTTACACCGTGTTTCAACTACCGTAATTGCGTTCGATGGGTATCAACTTTGACAGCAACGAATACCTAATTCGGAGAAAAAGAAAATAAAATCTAGTTGAGCGCGACAAAGATGCTTTTCAAGCGTACATTTAGAAACCGGAAGTTGTGAAATGGCCACACTTGATTCGCCCTTATGTCGACTGCTGTTTTGGTATTTTTTGGTAAATTATCTCCTATTTGATGAATTTGGTCCGATTTTCTCAAGGTTTGTTGCTAAATGTTTCTTACAATACAACGATTACATTAAAAATACTTATAAAATATTGCAAGAATGATCTTTAAGTATATTAATCTAATTATAAAGAATATATCTTGTTCTTTCATGATAGTAACAACTTTATTATAACTATAAAAACATATTTATTTCAGTATCGAAGAAAATAGAAACAAACCATCACAACTCTCGACTTATCTTTATTTCTGTTATATTGACAGGAATGTAGTGCTTTAATAGGACTATATAACTTAATGTATTCATGGTTACGTTTATGGTTGATCAACGTTATTGTAATGTTTTTAAAAGTTAATCAAATTATCTAATATTATTGATATTGTATTTTCACTTACTCATGTAAGATACTGCAGTATAATATTCATACAGCAACATTATAATATCGCTATACATATAATGTCAAAACAGTGTGAAGTAATAATATGTGTGTACCACCATGACAATGGTAGCGCAAGGATCGTAGTTTTAGCACACTCTCCGGAATTGTGCTTGAGTAGGGAAACAATCAATATATAGAGAATCTCACCCAAGAGTCTTCTGATATCAAATATATCAACACAAGGAGATAAAAGTAACAAATACTCGAGGCTTGCCGAGGATATTTTACTTTTACCAACGAGTGTTGATATATTGGATATCAGAAGACGCCAGGGTGAGATTCTATCTATTATCCAAAATCGTTTTCATCTCATTAGCATGAAACATGTACATCTTTGAACACTGCATAGCCATCCAACTCCTAAACCAGTTACGTCATAGCATTGTAATGTCATCGTGTTAATGACATCATAGCATTGTGACCCCGTGTGTTTATGACGTCATAACATTGTGACATCATTACTGATGATGTAAACCGTTTGTGATGTCATTTTCTGATTACAGGGCATTGTCAAAAATTAACTTTCAAAGCCATATCTCCAGTGGAACACAGTTTTGGAGTAAATATACTTCCACTAAATACTGTTTGAATGATTTGACTCGTCTTATATTACAACTCGTTTCATAAATATAGTCCTAATCAAAAGTAAGTCTAGCCACCTCAGTTTTAACATGATATGATGATTATGGTATGTTTTCTGGGTGGGTATTTTTATTTTTGATAGTTCATTCGTTTTTGGATCAAGTGTTGTGGCTATTAAACGTGTTAACACTTGTTGCCGTATCCACAATACCAACATTCTAATTGCTTTATGCTATCAATCGATATGGAAAGTATAAATGCAAAATGTATTCTTTAACACTTTTGTGAGTTTTTCGAAACGTTTTATTTTTTGCTGGTTCCAATAAAGCCATAATTTGTTCTTGTTGCTGTATTACGTTGTATAATGTGTAACCAAATGTCAGTTATAGATCGATCACAGCCGTTGTTTATTGTATTATATTTACATTATTTAAAAAAAGGATAGCAGAGATGGCAAAACTTTAAGTAAGTAAAGTCTTGTTTCTAACTTATATAATTTTCCTCCTCAATTTAAACAAGTAGAAATATACAACAATCATCATAACTGATTTGTAATGAAGATTTGACTTGACTTGACAAGTATCGTAAGTAAGTAGAAAGGATAGAACTTTATCTCTTATCCATGGCTAAGTAATATCACTTTCTGCTGCATGCACCTAAGCTAATGGCTGTCTTTTATCATGCAAGGTACACGCGACAACGATTTATTTCTTGAAAAGAATAACATAGATATTGTTTGCTGTACAATATTCTTTATTCAAGGTTTAATTAATGAATTGATATACATGGTTTGATAACGAACAACATAGCTACTCTATAAGATCCAATCTTGAAGCTGTAAATATCAATACATGGACACATTGATGATGGATTACATAGGTATTGTCATCTATACAAGATCCAATCTCCAAGGTGTAACAAATCAATACATGGACATATTGATAATGAATAACATAGGTATTGTCATCTATACAAGATCCAATCTCCAAGGTGTAACATATCAATACATGGACATATTGATAATGAATAACATAGGTGTTGATATACATGGTTTGATAACGAACAACATAGCTACTCTATAAGATCCAATCTTGAAGCTGTAAATATCAATACATGGACACATTGATGATGGATTACATAGGTGTTGTCATCTATACAAGATCCAATCTCCAAGGTGTAACAAATCAATACATGGATATATATTTAACAAATAACATAGGTATTATCAGCCGTACAAGATCCAGTCTTCAAGATGTAACAAATAAAAAAATAGACCCATTGGCTCTGTAGCTCATCAGGCCAATGATACCCCCTTTGTAGAGGCCACAGGGGCACCAATCATAAAATTAAGTATACATAGGCGACAAGTTTCAGTTTTCTAGGCCTTATACTTCAGGAGAAGAGGATGAAAATAGATTTGAAGGACGTTCCTGTTGCCTTTATTAGGGGTCACAGGGCAACCAAAGCTACAATTTATAATCCTCACTAGCCAAGGAGTCTGTACCGAAGTTTCAGCTTTCTAGGCCTTATGGTTCTGGAGAAGACGATGAAAATAGGATTTTAGGGCGTGGCCACTGTGGCCCTTATTAGGGGTCACAGGGCCACCAAAGCTACAATTTATAATCTTAACTAGCCAAGGAGTCTGTACAAAAAGTTTCAGCTTTCTAGGCCTCATGGTTCTGGAGAAGAAGATGAAAATAGGTTTTTAGGGCGTGGCCCCTGTGGCCCTTATTAGGGGTCACAGGGCCACCAAAGCTACAATTTATAATCCTCACTAGCCAAGGAGTCTGTACACAAAGTTTCAGCTTTCTAGGCCTTATAGTTCTGGAGAAGAAGATGAAAATAGGTTTTTAGGCTGTGGCCCCTGTGGCCCTTATTAGGGATCACAGGGCCACCAAAGCTACAATTTATAATCCTCACTAGCTAAGGAGTCTGTACACAAAGTTTCAGCTTTCTAGGCCTTATGGTTCTGGAGAAAAGTCGAAATTCCACAAAGTTTACGGACGGATGGACGGACGGACGGACGGACGGACGGACGGACGGACGGACAGACGGACGGACGGACGGACGCCGGACACCATGCCATGCAATAAGCCCATCGGGCCTTACAGGCCAGATGAGCTAAAAATGGATATATTGATAATGAATAACATAAATATTGTCAGCTGTAGAAAATCTAATCGTCAAATTTTACAAATCAATACATGGATATATTGATGATGAATATCATAGGTATTGTTAGGTGTACAAATTGTCACAATTTAACCTTCAAAATGTAATTTTGCCAAATATATTTCAGTTTTGATAATAGTAGGGACATTAAATAGATTTAAAGAAGTTTTTGAAAGTGGTTCAGGGCTGTATTTAAAGGTAAATAGTTCATAAATATCGAAAAATATATTTTAAAAAGTATCAATTTTAAACAATAGCTTACATAATCATTAAAATGCAATAACTACATAATTCATATAAGGTTTTAAACTTAATCTACATTGGACAGCAAACAGTAACAAAAGCGTCCATTATATAATTTTTCAGCCACGAAAATTGGATCTGCTTTTGCAATACCTGCATAGAACTCATGTAAATTCTAATACTATCAGTTTTGAGGAAAGTCTAATTTCGGCATTCAAAACATCAAATCCTGGTCAACTAAAAGTAAAATTATATATAAATGATGGGTCTCTTATGAATATGGAAAGTCAGGAAAGTATAATTTCGACATTAAAAAATAGAGCCATTGGCTCTGTAGCTCATCAGGCTTCATTATCAATTATGCTTTATATATATTAGGTGCAACAGGGTCACCAAAGCTACAATTCATAATCCTCATCAGTCAAGGAGTCTGTACACAAAGTTTCAGCTTTCTAGGCCTTATGGTTCTGGAGAAGAAGATGAAAATAGGTTTTTAGGGTGTGGCCCCTGTGTCCCTTATTAGGGGTCACAGGACCACCAAAGCTACAATTTATAATCCTCACTAGTCAATAAGTCTGTACACAAAGTTTCAGCTTTCTAGGCCTTATGGTTCTAGAGAAGAAAATGAAAAGAAGTTTTAGGGTAAGGCCCCTTTGACCCTTATTAGGGGTCACAGGACCACCAAAGCTACAATTTATAATCCTCACTAGTCAAGGGGTCTGTACACAAAGTTTCAGCTTTCTAGGCTCTATGGTTCTAGAGAAGAAAATGAAAATAGGTTTTTCGGGTAAGGGCCCTGTGACCCTAATTAGGGGTCACAGGACCACCAAAGCTACAATTTATAATCCTCACTAGTCAAGGAGTCTGTACACAAAGTTTCAGGTTTCTAGGCCTCATGGTTCTGGAGAAGAACATGAAAATAGGATTTTAGGACGTGATCCCCCTGTGGCCCTTATTAGGGGTCACAGGGCCACCAAAGCTACAATTTAAAATCCTCACTAGTCAATGAGTCTGTACACAAAGTTTCAGCTTTCTAGGCCCTATGGTTCTAGAGAAGAAAATGAATATAGATTTTTAGGTTGTGGCCCCTGTGGCTCTTATTAGGGGTCACAGGGCCACCAAAGCTACAATTTTTAATCCTAAATAGTCAAGGAGTCTGTACACAAAGTTTTTGGTTTCTAGGCCTCATGATTCTGGAGAAGAAGATGAAAATAGGTTTTTAGGACGTGGCCCCTGTGGCTCTTGTTAGGGGTCACAGGACCACCAAAGCTACAATTTATAATCCTCACTAGTCAAGGAGTCTGTACACGAAGTTTTTGGTTTCTAGGCCTCATGATTCTGGAGAAGAAGATGAAAATAGGTTTTTAGGACGTGGCTCCTGTGGCTCTTGTTAGGGGTCACAGGACCACCAAAGCTACAATTTATAATCCTTACTAGTCAAAGGAGTCTGTACACAAAGTTTTAGGTTTCTAGACCTTATGGTTCTAAAGAAGAAGTCGAAATTCAACAAAGTTTACGGACGGACGGATGGATGGACGGACGGACGGACGGACGGACGGACGGACTCCGGACACCATGCCATGCCATAAGCCCATCGGGCCTTACAGGCCAGATGAGCTAAAAATTCAAATCCTGAACTACTCAAGGTAAAAATATATATCAATGAAGGATCTCTTATTAATATGGAAAGTCAGGAAAGTCTACTTTTCACATTCAAAACATCAAATCCTGCACTAGTACAAGTAAACATATTTATAAATGAAGGATCTCTTATGAATTTGCATAGGGCAAATGTTATCTAAATGTTGGTTATGAGGTTGGTGTATAGTTTTGTGGACTGTTGCATTCGATGCTGCCTTTGAAACGACTCAGCAATAATACACTACAGTCAATAATTTTTTACTTTTGGATATGTGATGATCATTCATATTATGTTTGACTGAAACGGCTCACGATAATGATGAACTGAAAAGAATATACCAAGAACTATTGATGTCATACGATAATTATTGATTCAGGACTCCTACTTCTATCATATATCATTTCAGGTGCTGTATATCCTTCATATCTTTATTAAGCAATCCCCGATGTTTTGAGTAATTATAAGGACGAAGGTTTGAATATATTATAAATAATAGTCCAAAAGCCATAAAAAATAACCTGCTATATAATTCTCATTGTCAAAGAACATATAACAGAGGATAAATACCATAGTGATAAGATGTTGATATTCTCTGCAGAAAGCTATACAAAAACTACAAAAAAATAGCTATTGGCTCTGTAGCTAATTAGGCTTCATATGAATTTTGCTTTAGTGTATGACAAATGTGGTTCCCACTTAGTCAGGACCAGAGGGTCACCAAATGTACAACTTTGATTCCTCCTTATCTAACTTAGGAGTCATTAGGCATGGTTTCGAGTTTCTACGTCTTATCCATTTGGGAGAAGAAGATAAAAAATAGAGCCATTGGCTCTGTAGTTCATGAGGCTTTACATTTGATTTTGATTTAGGGCTTGGCCAATGTGGTTAATAATCCTCACTAGACAAGAAGTATGTACACAAAGTTTCAGCTTTCTGGCCTTTATGGTTCTGTCAAAGATGATGAAAATTACTTTGAAGAGTGTGGCCCTAATTAGGGGCCACAGGGCCAGCAAAGCTACAATATTTAATCCTCACCGGGCAAGGGGTGTGTACAGCAAGTTTCAGCTTTCTAGGCCTTATACTTATGGAGAAGAAGTCGAAATTCCACAGTCCATATTTACATTATCATATGATGGTTTTGAAGAACAAACAATTTATAAGTGAATCTGGACTACATATGATAAACATAAGCTAGGGCATCAAGCCAGTCCATAACTACATTATGTCAAGATGGTTTTGAAAACAATCAATTTGTCAAAAAATCTTCATATGACAAACATAAGCTAGGGCATCAAGCCATTCCATATTAACATTATGTCAAGATGGTTTTGAACAACAATCAATTTGTCAAAAAATCTTCATATGACAAACATAAGCTAGGGCATCAAGCCAGTCCATATTTACATTATCATAAGAGGGTTTTGAACAACAAACAATTTATCAAACAATCTACACATGATAAACATAAGCTAGAGCATCAAGCCAGTCCATATTTACATTATCATAAGAGGGTTTTGAACAACAAACAATTTATCAAACAATCTACACATGATAAACATAAGCTAGAGCATCAAGCCAGTCCATATTTACATTATAATAAGATGGCTTTAAACAACAAACAATTAATCAAAGGATCTACAGGATTGACATTATCTAGGCCATGTTGCCAGTCCATATTTACATATGACAACACAAGCTAGGGCATCAAGCCAGTTCATATTTACAGTTTTAGATAATCTTTTAGGAAACCAAGTGAGAGATGCATATCATTTGGCATCAAGCCAGTCCATATTTACATAATCAAAAGATGGTTTTGAACAACAAACAATATATCAAAGAATCTAGACTACATATGATAAACATAAGCTAGGATATCGAGCAAGTCAATATTTACACTTAAAATAGAGCCATAGACTCTCAAGCTCACGGAATAGTGACATTTAGACAGTGAACGAATATATCATTGTTATATTTGGATGCACCCACTGTGTGGTAGTACAAATTCTTGTACTTGTTCCAACCCAACTCGCAAAGTCTGGTATTACCACCAGCACTGACCCCACAAGCAGCTAACCCACTCGCCCATCTCGCCTCATCACAAGGATGAATAATACAGAGTACTGACGAGAAATATCTAAGTGAAGAGAGCAAGGTAACCAGTCATATACAATAAACTATTTTCAATCTCCTTAAACATTTCAGTTTCAACATTTCCTTGTTTGTTAAATTTTTTAAAGAAAGACAGTATTTCATTAACATATTCAAGTGTACATAAACATTGTCATTGCAAAGCTCTGTAAGTGGCGAGAAAACTGCTTTCTAATGAATGTCTCAGCTTGTGTTTTTTAAATTATATCATTATGATGGTAATAACCTTTGATTGTCAAATATTAACTGCGAACAGAAAGCATTAAATAACCATCCAATATAAGTATCTCTCAGTTGTCAACCCAACAGTTTTGTACAATAATCATTTTGTTTAATATTGTTGGATTAGATATTTTCTAAGTGATATGTACGCCCAGTTTTCCATGTTTGTACAGTTTTTATGATGTTGATGCAAAACATGCGCAGACATTCATCTTACATTGAGAACATGGCATAATCATTTGACATAATCATATCATCAGTTGTATTCAATGTATATCTCATCTCAATCAGAAAGAATTTCGCTTTATAAAGCACTTTAAGATCGCAAAATATCTATCACTTTTGAGAAGAACTGATTTCTATCAAGGTTTGAGATCAAGACACCAGTTTCACAACTGAATACCTTCTAATGATGAAATTAAAACGGCACAAAAATTCAATCAGAAGTTAATACATAAACATCCATTATCAAAGGATATCTCTCAGATTTCTAATCCAACAATGGTCCTGTTCATGATTTCGCAATGTTGAAGATGAGTTCATTTCAATTGGTGAGTAACTTAATTGCCTCAGTATAACCATTCTTTCTCAGCACTTGAACCGGTGTTTCTCCATTCTGGTTCTGCAAATTTACATCAGCCCCTCCCTTGATAAGAGCCTTCAGAGCTACCAGAAGAAATTCACGATGATACCAATACGAGAAATGATATAATTTGGAGATGTCGGGAATGTCACAAACAGAGTGTAGAGGAGTGTTTCCTGCACCATCAGGTTTGTTCACATCACTCCCATTCCTGATCAGTGTATCCATCATAGCCTGATACTCTGAAAGTATCTTATCAGAGCCAAAATCATTAACAACAGTAGAAAAGCCTGAACGAAAACAAATCATTTGTGGTATTTGACATTGTTTAGCAACATTCAGTAATTGAAGAGCATCAGCGCTCATTCTTTTGCTTGCACACAGATAGTGGAGTGGGGTCCTTCCATAACTGTCAATATGATTAACGCTTGATCCACTGTTTAACAGTAATTGAAGAGCTTCAACGTTCACTCCTTCGCTTCCACACAGATAGTGGAGTGGGGTCCTTCCATAACTCTCAATATGATTAACGCTTGATCCAGTGTTTAACAGTAATTGAAGAGCTTCAACGTTCACTCCTTCGCTTCCACACAGATAGTGGAGTGGGGTCCTTCCATAACTGTCAATATGATTAATGTCTGCTCCACTGTTTAACAGTAATTGAAGAGCTTCAACGCTCATTCTTTTGCTTGCGCACAGATAGTGGAGTGGAGTCCTTCCTTCAATGTCAATATGATTAATGTCTGCTCCACTGATTAACAGTAATTGAAGAGCTTCAACGCTCTTTCCTTTGCTTGTACACAGATAGTGGAGTGGGGTTCTTCCACCAATGTCAATATGATTAATGTCTGCTCCACTGATTAACAGTAATTGAAGAGCTTCAGCGCTCATTCCTTTGCTTGCACACAGATAGTGGAGTGGAGTCCTTCCTTCAAAGTCAATATGATTAACGCCTGTTCCACTGTTTAACAGTAATTGAAGAACTTCAACACTCACTTCTTCATGTTGACACAGACAGTGGAGTGGGGTCATTTCACGATGGTCAATATGATCAACAAAAGAGCAATAACAAAATCGTCCCTCACAACTAGTTGTATGAAACGTCTTTCTAAACCTTCCACAGATATTAGGATCAGCACCATGAGCCAGCAAAGCTCTCACTGCTGGACAGTTGGAGTTCTCAACAGCATCATGTAGCATAGTGTGCCCCCACATGTCTTGCTTATTGATGAGGTCGGAAGAGCTTCGCTGAAATTAAAGGAAAGAACTTAATTAAAAAATGTTTATAATGTCATAAAATGAGAATATTTGAAACATGAGTTTCATTATGCAAATATCATAACTATGACTGATAACAGAATCTTGTCTTTCAGTTAGGCCTAAACAGTCCTTTAAAACTGGATAAAAATAACCTAAAAAGTAACATATCATACGAGTACCAAAAAAAATTGAGTTTAATGTTTCTTTCGATTGGAACCATGGTACCTTTTTTAACTGCGTATTTGTCTTCAAAATATCTTGCTAGAATTCTTTTTCAACTCCCTGTTTCATAAAAATAAAATAATTTTTTATTAAGATATAAATTCTCCATTAACATTGAAACGATTCTGTTATTCACAACAAAACGTAACAACATTTATTCATTCATAATCAATGATTCTTTGCAATATTTACTCTAAGAATGAAGTAACATAGTTTTTGGAATTTAGAGACAAAATGAACTATCTAAAAATATGATTAGAAACATTTAGAATTAATTAATCATGATTACTTCATTTTGAGTTATTTACTCTATCAACATGTGTTCATATTCAGACAATCACAATAGCTATCTATAACAGTAGTTCAAACTTAAGATGGTTCAAGCTCTGCTTCCCTCACTATGCTGCTTTACATGTCTCAAGCTCTGCTTCCCTCACTACGCTGCTTTACATGACTCAAGCACTGCTCTGCTTTCAGAAGTGGAGCAGGAATAGAGAGTAGTAAACAATCACTTTACTCCTTTGAAACAGAGGTAACTAAGGATCTCTGCAGCATTTCTAACAACAAAAGTTGAAAAGGTCGAAATTGTTCACAAATGGCCAAGTTTATCTTTCAAAACATGACAGTATTATATAAGAAGGATTCCTCAATTAAAAACAGTTCGATAACTTGACACATAAAAGAGAAACACTACATAGTAATAAAAGATCATATTAAACAGTAAGAACTTAATTCTTACCTCCTCAAGTGATGAAAGTTTGTTGATGAGTCTCCCAATGAAATCCTCATGTCTACCGATGGTGAGGCGGAAAATATAATAATCTCCCTCTCTCAGTTGTTCAAGGAATCTCTCAGCCAGAGCATCCAACACACGTGGCCATGGATCCAGCAGAATAAAGCATGTTGGAGTCTCACTCCGAGATGTTCTGAACCTCACCTTCTGCCTTATGACTGATATACTTGCATGCTTAACAAGGAGCAACGGATCTTTTTGAGCAACAACACTCAAAACACTCTCATAAATTGATGGATGACGGAAAACCCAAATTCCATCAAAGTTTGCTAGATAACTTCCCTCCTGGCGTGTTGCTTGTTTTTCAAGTTTCCATCTTTTCTCATCATCTTCAACACTATCACTATTGAATTCCCCATCATTTTTCACCAGATTGATGAACAAATCTCTGTAACCTGTTTCAAAGAGCAACTTTGTTGTTGTATCAAGAAACTTAAGAGGCGTTTTAAAGAAATCAACAATGTCTATGTCTTGTTCTTTTGAAACTAGTTCAGCATACATCTTACAGCAGTTAGGAAACCCGTGAAGTGTGTTCATCTTTGCCAATCTCTCTTTAACCCAGTCTTCTTCTGTAATACCCTTCCTATCAAGATGATACTGGAGAATCTGAAGGCGTTCATTTTCAGCATTCATTTGACTAAGGTCAAACCAGTTTTCATTATCAGTAATCTGTTCCCCGTACTTTTCCAAATGAACTTTGACCTCCTGCAGTATATTTTGTCTACTGACAAATACAAAGTTTGTGACACCCTTTGGTCTATTCATCTGAATATCAAAAATGTCTGCAACTACCATTCTCCACTTATTGACTGAAGAGGAGTCAAAAGTGAAAGCACCAAATATATCATTCAGCAAGATGACACGATCTTCCACAATCTGAGATATCTGACGATATTCTTCGGGTGATTCAATCACATACACGTTCATCTTGTCAGCAAAGTCTTTCAATATAAAGTGTGCAAGAGTTGTCTTCCCATCTCCAGCATTGCCTGTGATGGTGATCCAGTTGTTGCCATGTTTAAGTTTCTCTATCATCAAGTCCACAGCTGAGACACGGATCATCTCATTTGTCCTTATCAAGATCTTCTCCTTTGTAGAATCTGTTAAAAACATTAAATCACTTTATAATGTTAAGTTTTGGAAATAATTGGGTAGTTGAAAATTACAATAGTGTCAATAAAATTTAAGTCCAGAATCTTTGCGGCGTTAAAAGTATGTTAAAAGTATGGGAGATGTTGCTTCCTTGCTTGACGACCAGCAATATAAGGATAGAACATCGCTTGAACTGGCGCTAAACAGTGACCATGGGCAAAGAATTTACAACATTACTCTGTTATTAAGACAATAAAGAGTAATTACTATTTATCCTTCTCTCATTAGATATCTCTTATGGCATTTGACTTTGTCCTTTGACCATCAATCACATCATATCTTAAGCTCCTACTGATGTCTTTACTTCTGGTTTGATTTCAGTCATGTGTTAACAGGTGTGCATTGATAAAGATACCTTCACTTCCGCCTTCCTGTCTAATGCGAAAAGGAGGTACTTGGCACACCATGGATTTTGCTTTTGTTGACTGTTGAAAGTTTATATGTAAAGACACAGGCCTAGGGTGATATTTTCCCTCGTTTTTATTACAAATAAGTTGAAGAATGTGTTTTAAAGTTATTTTACATTTTAAACATACTCAGATATCACTATTTTTCAAAATCAAGTCAACACGTGATACAGATACGTGATATTATACAGAAACATTAAAGAATTTCTCTTTTCATATAGTAACCACATATAAATGTTCGCAGTGATAGTCACATCCCTTCCTTCTCATATTCAAGCTCAGAATAATGTGTTATCTTATAGAAACTAATAATATATATCTAAGACGTTCGTAGGGTATTGTTTTTTATATTTTGAATCATAATTGAGGAAATATTTTGAATCCTTTAAACACAAAGTAAGATCACTCCAGACCTTTTAGTTAACTGGCATTTGGTTTGATAAGTAGCATTTTCATTCCAATGAAAATCGGATGTCCAAATGTAAAAAGTGTATATGTAACTGAATATAAGGTTCCAAATCGTACCTGCACTATGGCTGGGATATGATTTTATATGTAACAATGCATTTTCCATGCTTGATGTTTTCTTAAAAAATACAGCATTACGTTAGCAGAACTTTTCCTTATGGAACTTTTGCAAGTACTAACTGTGACATCAGTGCCAATCACAAACATACTCACCTAAAAGTTTTCTCTGGTAATCATGTTGACATTTCACTGCAAGATACAATAATTCCAGTAGAGTAAAACTTAATTAGTTCATAGCCAAAATATAAACATTAAGAAAATGTCAAACTTTAAAAGTACAGTGTTCATGTAGATATAAAACAAAGAAAGACAAAAATGTGAATAATAGTTTGAAGCGTTATATTTGTTTTCTATCATATTTGGACAAAAAACTATTCTACACGAGCATATATATATACATATGTAGACACACAATCTAATGAGGTTCAATTGCATCTGTTACTTTACAAGGCTGTAGCTTATCGATAATAAAGCTTTTATTTCATGGAAGTGCACTTGGTCTCACAACTGTGATGTCAAATCAAATGAACAAACTCTGTTGAACTGGATAAATGAGGTAAGAATACCAATGACACGAAGGAAAAAACACAAAAAGGTTACCAAAATGAAAACAGAGATTAGGTGGTGAATTATGAAATTTTCCAGGGACAGAAATTCTTAACAAAAACGTGGATGCTTATACTCACTAGTTATCTCCCCTTTGCCGTCGTTCTGAACTGTCACTGGTAAACAAAGATAATTGAAAAATTAACAATATCTAGAAAAACTGCTGCTGGTTTAAATTATTTGAAAGATTCCTGGCATTCTAACATATTTTGTAGCAATACAGAGGTTACCTATGTGACACAAAATGAATAATAGGGTTATGTCAATTTTAATGCAATTGATCTTTCCAAACCTGACTTATCTGTATACCTGATTTTATTAAATCCAATCAATTAAATTTTTTCGATGTCTTTAGGTATAATATCATCATCATGGTTGCATATGATTGTTCACTTATTACAATTGTATGAATAAAATTCATTCTACTAAATTTTGTTTACATCTTAAACTCGACTAGCTCCTTTTATTAATAAAACCTATTTTTGTTATGAGACTAATATGTACCTGAATCAGCATATCCAATGACAGTGGAAGTTGTTACAGATGAATCCTTCGGGCCATTTGCAGTAACTAAAAAAGAGGGACAGTCATATGAAAGAAAATATTTTACCAAGATAAGCAATCAACAATACAGTCATGTTTTGATTTCTTGCAGTTGAATTCTTTCGTCCATTGACTAAAATCAGAGTAAAAATTAAACTTAAAGGATTTTTTTCACAGGATTGGAAATTGAGTGATCTTCAAATAAAAGTGTTGAAGAGTTTTTTTTCCATTGAATTCATAACATGTTACCATTAATGTTCCCAGGCAGGCTGTCTTTCAGAGTTTCATTAGAGCCTAGCGTTCGAAGTTTCTTAAGAGGTGGTTCGTCAGGGGTGTGTCCTTTCTCTGTTGTTCTTCCTGGTCCAGCAGATGTTGTTCCTACTGAAAATAGAGATGTCATAGAAATATAGCATTGGTCCTGGTGGTAAATATTGCATCCAGCTACATCAGCCTATATGTCTCCGCGTTATGCTCCAACCTATCCCCTGATATCCTTTGATCACATTCAGCCCTATTGCAATTGTTACTTTTCAGGATATGATAGTAATAACGTTTAGAAATGAACTTAGAATAAATGAAATTCATCCTAAGACCTGAAATAAGATCTGTAAATGCTATTTTCTTATCCAAATATTTGACATAGTATGTGTAAGAATAAATATTTTTGCATACACAGGACCAGAAACCTCAAAAATAATTAAAACACTTAGACTTTAACTTTACAAGAATGAATAAAAGAATTAACTTCAATAAACGATACAAATGTATATAGTTGTTAAATCAAATACAAAATTAACCTTACCACCACCTGAGGCCACTCCTACTACGTTTGAACTTCCTATAGTTGAGTATTGTGAACCGATCACATTCACTGCAAAAAAACACACAATATTTTAGCTGTAGAGACTTGTTTAAATGCTTGAGGTAGATTATTTTGTGGCTATTTTTGTAGATAATATTTCTCTAGTTAAATGAAGAAAGTACACAGCTAATGGGCCAGATTGCATTTAAGATCTTAGTCTCAATTATCTATGTCCGGTCTCCTTATCACTTTCTGATTATTATAGTATATGCCTGGTTAAACGAATAAGTTATACAACCAAGTTTAGATCTAGTCATATCTTCTTATCATATCCAGTAGTGCTTTGTAGTTTTCTTTCAAATAACACATTCTTTAATAATGCTTGATAGATTATTTTTGAAAATAACGTAATTTTATTGAATACGTCTAGTGAGAAGGAGAAAGTAAACAACTCAATTTAAAATGTAAGTTCTTCATCTTCTAGATGTATGTCACGTCTCCTTTTCATAATTAATAAAGCCTTGCGCTTGTGATCAATAAGGTATTTTTTATTACTTAAAATGTCTGGACTCCTCTCTTGTTCCTCAATTTCGCCATGATTCCTTTCTCTCTTAAGAGGTGGTTCGTCTGGGTTCTTTCCTCCCTCCGCCATTCTTCAATAAAGAGACAATATTGCTTCTGCTGTCACTTCATGGAAACTGAAAATCAACCATCAACATAGCCAAGTCAATACATACAAGACATTAACTTCATTGAACTTAGTCTGAATTTTATACCTAGTTGTTTGAAAACTGTAGTGTATCATGTTTGTTTGAAAATAACTAAATGAAAAAACTTTGATCAATTAACTTGATTTGACTTCATAATTTTCCTTTTGTTGAAATCAGATTTCATTCAGGATTCTAAAATGACTGTCAGTGCAGGCTGTTCTTTACTGGTTCAAAAGCAAAAGTCGAGCTGAGAAAACCTTATATACATGCATACATAAATACACATTAAAGAGATAAAACATTATTTCAATGTGCATAGTGCAACATTGCATAGTGCATAAACATGGCAAGAGTTTGAAATGTTGTTTGTTTTTTACTTCTTACAGGAGTTATGGATGGGCACAGTAGTTTCGTTTAATACATTTATACCGTAGTGAATAACAACAAGGACTGATGAGAAGAAAATAATCTTCATCTTCGATTTCTTTTAAAACACAAAGTTTACATACTCTATCTTCGTTATCATTTTTTTATATCAGCCGTTCGACATGCTGAGCATTCAAAATGTTTCCAAAGTCTTTAGAATCTAGGGAATATTTAACATTAGAAACCCAATTTCTTTGTCCATTTTTCTCGTACAATAACATCATATTATAACAATCTTTTTGGCATTCCATCAGAGGGCATATAAAACAATTTTAACCAGTACTTAATTACTGTCACACTTGTATCTGCCACATACACCATATACCATAATATTTGCTGTATTCACTTTAACACCAAGATATTTCTTACATGCATATTAATGTCTTCTTTCTATTTGATAAAAATCCGTTAATCCCCATATTTCTGTCAAAATTTGGTTTATTGACGTCAAATATCTTAAAATATATTGTGTAATTAATATCTAAAGGTCGGATAATTGTTTTTTGATTATTGATTAAACAATCATCTTTAAGAGAGGCACCTTTTTGTGTTTCAACTTCTTCATTAAAATTTGCTTGTTACATAAATCATCACGTGTAATCGTGTTGTTTTAAGTTTTGTTATGTTTTAGTTTGGATTTGTTTTCCTAATTTAATATCTTAAAGTTCTTATTTTGTTTTCTATTTAACCGCAACTTAAAATCATTAAGTGGGGTTTTTCCTACTTCTTCCTTCATTCATTTTGTTTGTTGTTTTCACACTGTTGCCTCCAAGCAGGAGAAAAGCCGTCTCTGTCAGCTTGTTTAGAAGTTGTTTACATAAGAACCGTCTCTGTCAGCTTGTTTAGATGTTGTTTACATAAGAACCGTCTCTGTCAGCTTGTTTAGATGTTGTTTACGTAAGAACCGTATATTTCTGAGGAAACAATGTCCTGATTTATTATGATAAGATTGTGAATTTATTGTCCTTCTTTTTGAAATAAATCAACAATATCAAATCGTGTTATTATTGTTTGAGAATCCAAAGAGAAGTAACTTGTGTATTCACGTTTACTGAACTGAACTGAACTTTATTTACACTCAGGCCGCAGGCAGTGGCATATGAGGATACACATGATACATATTATTCAATAAATTAGTTCAAAAAGTAATGTATAGTCTTATGCACAGACCCTTGAGCATATAATTCACCCCATGGAAGCAAGTCTAGATCTGGTCTGAAATCTCCATTTGTCTTAGGCTCCTTTTAAAAATTTAATAAAATAAGATTTTTACTTAAAAAAATTCAGAGACTAAATATAAGTCTAAGTAATGTACAATCAGGAATTTAAAGATTTATATGCAAGTGAAGATATTATACTCAAATATACAATACTAGTATGGATCCGTATGTATGTAAACATATATATATAACACAGAGGGGATATCTTATATCAAAATTCCTAGGTATACATTTCAAGGCATTTGAGATAACATTACAAAACAAAGCTAATTTTCTTAATGTACCTATCAACTTACTATTGAATAAAATCTTCATTTTATAGAAATTAGGTTTTCTATAAAAGTAAGGATTCAGATATTTTACTCTGCCATGTATAAAATGGGAACAGATGAATAAATATTGAAATTCATCGCCAATGTCATTGTATCTGAATACTCCTGAAACAATATTGAACTAGTTTACAATTCCCATATCTAATTACAAAAATGTTGATAATTAGGTAACGACGATGTCATATATCTAGGACATGACACTGCCATTGGACAAGGTGTTTTTATAATTGTTTAATAAAAAGCTTATTAAGGGATTGAAAGGAAATCAATCGCACTGTTTATCGCTAACCCTGTCTCCAGAGTGCAAACTGTCAAGGTGTTAGCAAGAGTTATCTCTCTTTATGAGACAGTTTATCAATATTATATTTCTTGCTTTGCATGCTAGAACAATATTAAAACACCTAAATTGATTTCAAGTTTTTACCAAGAAGTTGCTTGTTTGTTGAAGAATTCAAATAAAGACAAAATAGATAAAAATAGAACCAACACATCGCAGCCATTTTTATATCTTCTTTCTTAATATAACAGAATTCTTTCATCGGAAGTTAATTTTAAGATTACAAAATATCAGTGTAAATTGAACCCCATCATGTGCCAGCTATATTTCAACCCAATAGTGGGTGAAAGGTTATAACATTGTTGACGTCACCAGTCGCACTTATAGAGGCTTAAACAAGGAAGTAATTCCTGTTTGGAAATTGGTTGTGTGTTATCTTTAACGGGGATTTATTCAGAAGATATAATATGTTTTAAGCTACAATACAGGTCAAAGCTCAGAATTGACATAACTCCCTACCTCAAGTATGTTCATCAAATAACATATACCGCATATGAACGTCCTTGGTCCATGTAACATGTCTAGACTATTCAATTATACACTTCCCCTATGTGTCGACTGAACAGTGACAGAGTTACCTCCCCTGAGTGATTGAAACACCACTGCTATTTTTGAATACAGCTCATCGATGTATCAAAGATGTCCTAACTGTTACTAAGGAAGGGGGTAGAGAGATTGGCGACAGATTAAGGGGTGGAACAGAGAAAGAGGGGAGTCACAGAGAGGACGAGTGATCTACAGGCAGGCAGGGAGGGAGGGTAGGTGTGAAACAGAGATAGGGAGAGATTGGGCAGAGGTGGAGACAGAAAAATATAGTTGACACAGAGAGTTGAGATAGAAAATGGGGAAAACAGAGACAGACCTACAGAGAGACAGAAGTTATAGATACAGAGACGCAGAGAGTGGACATAGAGAGTTGAGATAGAACATGGGGAGAACAGAGACGGAACTACAGAGAGACAGAAGTTATAGATACAGAGACGCAGAGAGTGGACACAGAGAGTTGAGATAGAAAATGAGGAGAACAGAGACGGAACATCAGAGAGACAGAAATGAGACACGGATAACGATAGAAGGAAGGGAAAGCTAGAAATAGGATAGAAATATACAGAGAGGGAGGCATATTTAACCCTAGGGGCAAAGGGAAAATCAATTTGCGTATACATCATGGCATGGGTTGTAAGCAAATGGGCTATTCATCATTATTCTTATCTATCTGACCATAAACAGGTCAAAACATTTCTCGATGGTAAAGAGAAGAAACATTTTACTGATGTACAATTAAGAATGTCTTTACTCTATACCCCTTTATTCAAACAACCTCCATGTTCTCATGAGACATAACTTATTATAAAGCTTTTATCTAACAATTTATTATGTTTCCTTGAAAGAAGGTCTGAGTGAGTTGCAAACTGTGGTCTGTTACTCAAAATTAGTTAATGCATACGCAGTCTAGTATAAATGAAGCTCATATCATATATACAAATAGAATGCCAAGGATCAAGGACAAAAGTCATCTGAAGAAAACCTGCAAAACATACTTGATATGTAAAGTCAGTGAGAGTGAAATAGATTCAATGATTAATCTTCTTACTCAATTATATTGCAAGCAAAGAAACAAACACGAACAACACAGCGCACTACTTTTTCAATATTCATAAAGCTTTTCTATTAAGACTGTAATAGTTTACACAGCGTACCCACTTTTCCGTGATAAACATGTATTTTTATTGATAACACATGTATTGAAAATTATACAATGTTAGACAACTTGTAAATGCCTCTTAAAGAAGTAAATGTAAAAGAATTTCAAACGATTTGTTTTCTTAGGCAAATATAAGAAAATTATTAGTAAATGAATAATATGACTAAATTACATCTTATAACAACATAATAAAGTATTATCACATTGTCATTCTTCCTGCTAGGTTTTTGGTTTGGAAAAATAACTTTTGTCTGTCAATAAGGGAACAAGGAAATTGAGAGAGAAAGAGAGAGAAATGGAAAAGTATGGTAGAAATGGCTAACACTACATTGTACTTGTATGACATTAAGCAGGTTTTGCAAGGTTTATGAAATAAACAAAAGAGATAAAAATAGAACCAACACATCGCGGCCATTTTGATAAAGTCTTATTGATCTAATGTCTTGTTTCAAGTTGATATCAAAGTAACAGAATGTCAGTTTTCTAATCATATATAACCGTACCTCAAAATGATTTAGCTATATTTCAACTCCAAAGGTGTGTAAGTGTTACCACAATCTTTACACTAATAAAGGTATCAAACCAGGAAGTAACTACATATTATAGCAACGTATAGGCTAACAGGTATGTGTTACGTTTAACACTGTTTTATTAAGTAGGTATTTTATGTTTATTAGATAACTAATACATTAAAAAAACATCAGAATTGACATAAAATCCCTACCTTAATATATGTTATGAAGGACCGTATATAACATATAGACGTCCTAGAATCATGATACTCTGCAGCAGATATTTTCTTCATACACCGTCTACTTCTCACCTGAACAGTGACAGAGTTACCTCCCTTCAATAATTGAACGACAACTGCTAACTCTGAAATACAGCTCATCGATGTATTGTGTAGATGCCGTAGCTGTCGGGGCACAGAGAGGCATACACACTAAGTAGACTAAAGAGATAAAGTGGAAGGGAGTAAAGGGGGAAAAGACAGACAGACAGGCGGGTTTGGGCAGGGGTGGGGTTGCATATACTAGGACAGGGAGGGAACACATTCAATCTCTTTATTCAGGTGTATGTGGGCAACCGGCCAATACAATGAAATAACTCAGCCATCAAGAAAGCTGCTTTGCAACTTACGTGTCGTCCCATACTGGTGTCTTCCTATTTCGCCTGTAGTCCCGTTCTACCTACAGGCATGTTACAGTTGAGTGATCAGAAAGTGAGGTTCATGAGCTGATAATACATTTTACTTCTACTGAAATGGCCTCAACCAAGTGTTCAAGGGGTAACTCAAACAAGTTGTTGGATATAGAATATCTTAATTCTTGCGTTAGACAGCATGGTGTTTTGGGAGACAATAACTAAACCATTGTAAGCATTGATATAAATAAAATATGTTAACATAGTTAAAGAAAGGATTTAGGCATGATTAGGCATTGAGTGTAATTAACACTTATCATGAATGTATTTACACACATTTTCACACATGACATAGACGCAGAAAAGATTTATTTTGCAAACTAAGTAAGAGGTCCAATGGCAACTGTAGTGATGTGTTCCTGTCAGTACGGAACTCAATGGAGTCAATCATGTACAGTATATTGCTCAATCTATTGAGCGATTATACAAAATTTACCCTTCCTTGTCTGATTTTAGATTTTGTGAAAGCTTTGTACTCTAGCTTTGTTAACAAAACGAGAAAGTATGGATTTGTTACATTCCGTAATAACGTGAAGGTGTTTGTAATATTTTGGGACTTGGCCATCCAGTTCAAATAAATGTTTAATTTTCGCATGTTTGAGCAATGTTTACATTTTTTATCGTCATATAATGTTCAACACACACAAATCTTATAACATGATTTGCAAGTAGAAACGGGTAGATATATTGCTCTTAAAAAGAGCGTAGAATGTATCAAAAGGACCATTTGAATAACATTGAAGACCAACATCATCTAATGTGTCCTGTCCTGCTTACTTCATTTCGAGAAATACGAACATCGAGAAAAATGATTTACATATCATAATATTAGGAACCATTTCTGAAATACATAGCGTTTAAAGTTTTAGGACTGAAAGTGCAGTTTTCTATGAGTAACATTTTGAGAGATCATTAACTGTAATAAAATGAACATATTACCAAAACAAGAATAACCTTTACCACTCCAGACAGTAATGACACAACGACCCGAGGCATATGCAAGAAAACTTAAAACGTTTTCATATTTTATCAGTAATATCTAAATCGTAGTCATAAAATGACATATATCATTTGTAATTCACTTTAACTTACCACCTGCTCATATGTAAATAACATACAACATTAAGATTGGTTATCCAGATACAATACTCTTCATAACTTTCCTCAGTGGTAACACAGCAGGTTGCTAACACTATTTGTTTCACATAAAGCAGGTTTTGCTTGTGAAGACGAAACAGATTTTATGAAAAGAACAAAGTACATAAAAATAGAACAAACTAATCGTAACCAATTATATTTTCTTATTTTCATAATTCTGTGTTTCCTTTGAGAGTAACTATCAATGTTTTACTCACAATTTACTCTATCTAAGTATTTAGCTGTATCTAAGTTATATTTCAACCCCCAATTGGTAATGTTACCACATCACTGACCCTGGTTTTTTAAACAAGGACGTAATTCCTTTCTACGTAATATACTATAACTATACACTTAAAAGATCAAAGTCGACAAAGAATACCTACCTTCAAGCATGTTAATATAAGTACGTAGATATCCCATATACGTCCTTGATCCTTGGTGCTCTCCTGAAGTATTCTTTTTCACACACTTGGTCTACTTGTTTCCTGAACAGTGACAGAGTTATCTCCCCTGACGCAACAGTGCTAATCGTTGTATTGTTCGATTAGACATTTTTTTTACAGCAAATCAAATTCATTTGCCAGGAATGTCAATTAACTATTTGTATTTCATTTAGATTTAACGAGATTATCTTTGTTACAAAGAACAGATCTGAATCATTGTTTTTAAAGACTTGTTTTGGGGCTAATATAAATTATTCAGTAATGATACATTATTGTCTAAAGATTTTACAACTATATTATGCCATTGTCTGATGTAAAATTATGTCCTATACATGTTGATTTGAAGAGTTACCAAGTTCCTTTCTAAATCTGCAAATCAGGCAAACCTTAAATCTTTCAAGCAGATAATTTTTAACGCAAAGAGCATATCAATGAACATCAAATCGATTTTAGTTAGGACAACGTTTAAAGTGCATGCATTTATCAGGCGTTATTCAATCATACTTTCAAAGTTTATATTTATTGAGCAAGTTCGGTTCACGATTATACCGTAGCTGTCTACCAAGGAGAATTGTTTGTACAAGATATATTTTGATATATATGAATCTACTTTGAACGAAAATATTACACTAAATTTAGTTTATTAAATTCGATATACTGACAATATATACAATGTTTGACCTGTTTTGATTTTGTAAACGTGTTTTAGGTGACGTTTATATGTTTTGAAGTGAATGTAGGCTAGAATTCAGAATACAGAAATTTGTGAATGAAAAGAATTTTGGACTTTTAATGGTTTTAAATTCAGATATTACAACAAAAAGTGTAAAAAATGCTCGAAAATTCTTATTACATATAAAGTTTTTATCAAGTCTAATACAGATAGATAATTGAGGAATGGGAAAGGCAGATAGATGTTTATTCCATAGCATAAACACCAAGGATAGATAATGGTGGTAATATGCTTAAACAACAATTTACAAAAAGTTTGCATGTAGTTAATATATGTCCCGACCAACCCTTCGGGATAAAAACCAATACAAACAAAACCTTTCTCTTGTACAACCTATTTCTGAAACAAATCTATTCTGTTCTGTTCTTATGCTCTTGAAATGCGTTTAGAACAGGATAGTGCCAATTTACATGTGATTTATTCAATTTGTTTAAATATTACATATTCTTATATTTAGTTTTATTGTGATTGCCGGGCAAATCTACATATGACAACATTAACCTACTGGTATGTGATTTTTGTAACTTGTCTACTGGTTTTGTCAGGTGGATGGTCAGTTTAACGTTTCTTCCGTCACATGGTTAACTAAATGGTTTTTTTTTTCAAATTAAATAAGTAAACATTAGTTTTATGCAGTCACAATTGGTATATGAACTTTACTCACTTCTGACTTGTTTGCAATAGTTATCATTGACTAAAGAAACTAAATGATAACACCTCATCTTTGTACATATATGTATTCATGCTAATTCATTTATATAAAATTTAATGTCTAAACTATCCTTCTAGAACTGACAATATTAAATATCAAAATAAAGAATTTACTTCAAGTTTGTAAATGTGTACTTTATTAAAGATAGTAAAGTTAGTAAGTTTTTCAGCAAAGTTTGCTGTAAATGTTATGTAAAATGGCGGATTAGCTTGTTTTCGTTAAGCCTGCTGACTTCGGCCAATGTAAATAATCAATTAAGGTAGTATTGAGACAGCAAAACATATTAAAAAAATCATTTCAAAGCATTAGTTAAAAGTTCAGGTAATGAATATATTTTACCATAAAGACTGTATGCTTCACATAATAAAATAATATCATTATTGAATTGTGATCCTTACTTCATCATAAAATTACACGTTATAAATAAATTGATCTTTTTTTAAAAGGGAAGTTTTAAGTTAGTAGTGAAAATGAAGATAACCTGACATGTTTTGGTCCTGCCTCATGACGTTTATGTTAAATAAGAACCTTTGATACAGTCTAGGTCCTATTTCTGCAAGTCTAAATTGACTAAATACACAAAGAAAATATGAAATGAAAAGTTTAAAGAAATAAAATAGTAAGATAAAATTACATTTGTTATTATGAATATTTGTAGACTTAATTTTAGTCTAGACATCTTTCTTTATTGCCATAAAGTCTGTAGTACGCTCCATAGGACCAGCTCTGTGAGGAAGGAAGAGATGTAACAGGACACCTATTCCCATGTACCCCTGTCTCAGCCTCACTCCATCCACTGGTCAAGGAATGCCATCAGGTCATGGCTAATTGTGGTAGTGACAGATTTATTAAGTTGGAGATTGCTTCTGGATAGCAAGTTTCTGAACGTTTGTCCCTGGACTGAGCACGTTTAACCATACCGCTGACAGAGTTACCTCCCTTTGACCAGTGAAGTCTAAAAGTGAAGCAACATGAAACCTACCACAGTACGAATGCAGCCAATTGCTTATAAAGTACACATACACTTGGACCACGTTTCATCATGAGAGTATCCAAGTTACCTCCCTTGGACCATTGTAGTCTAAGAGTGAAGAAATGTAAAACCTACATAGGCAACTTACCTTTTATTGTGTAGTTTGTATGTATATGTTTGTATGAAATTATTCAAAATTACAACACCAATTGAGAAATTCCACCAAAACAAAAACGTTTATTTTAGCCCATGGTTTCAAATGTATGATTTTAAATAAATATGTAAGGAACAGCATTGCGTCCAACATCAGCAATGTACAATAATGTCTGATATGTAAAATATTAATATTTAGATTGTTTAATCAACAATAACATACTTATTTCGACGCTCAAAACACAGTACCCCATGTAGAAAGGGCATAGCATTTAACGAACTCGCTTTCGGTGACGTAATCATTATGCTTGTAGGATTTACACCGTGTTTCAAATACCGTAATTGCGTTCGATGGGTATCAACTTTGACAGCAACGAATACCTAATTCGGAGAAAAAGAAAATAAAATCTAGTTGAGCGCGACAAAGATGGTTTTCAAGCGTACATTTAGAAACCGGAAGTTGTGAAATGGCCACACTTGATTCGCCCTTATGTCGACTGCTGTTTTGGTATTTTTTGGTAAATTATCTCCTATTTGATGAATTTGGTCCGATTTTCTCAAGGTTTGTTGCTAAATGTTTCTTACAATACAACGATTACATTAAAAATACTTATAAAATATTGCAAGTATGATCTTTAAGTATATTAATCTAATTATAAAGAATATATCTTGTTCTTTCATGATAGTAACAACTTTATTATAACTATAAAAACATATTTATTTCAGTATCGAAGAAAATAGAAACAAACCATCACAACTCTCGACTTATCTTTATTTCTGTTATATTGACAGGAATGTAATGCTTTAATAGGACTATATAACTTAATGTATTCATGGTTACGTTTATGGTTGATCAACGTTATTGTAATGTTTATAAAAGTTAATCAAATTATCTAATATTATTGATATTGTATTTTCACTTACTCATGTAAGATACTGCAGTATAATATTCATACAGCAACATTATAATATCGCTATACATATAATGTCAAAACAGTGTGAAGTAATAATATGTGTGTACCACCATGACAATGGTAGCGCAAGGATCGTAGTTTTAGCACACTCTCCGGAATTGTGCTTGAGTAGGGAAACAATCAATATATAGAGAATCTCACCCAAGAGTCTTCTGATATCAAATATATCATCACAAGGAGATAAAAGTAACAAATACTCGAGGCTTGCCGAGGATATTTTACTTTTACCAACGAGTGTTGATATATTGGATATCAGAAGACGCCAGGGTGAGATTCTATCTATTATCCAAAATCGTTTTCATCTCATTAGCATGAAACATGTACATCTTTGAACACTGCATAGCCATCCAACTCCTAAACCAGTTACGTCATAGCATTGTAATGTCATCGTGTTAATGACATCATAGCATTGTGACCCCGTGTGTTTATGACGTCATAACATTGTGACATCATTACTGATGATGTAAACCGTTTGTGATGTCATTTTCTGATTACAGGGCATTGTTAAAAATTAACTTTCAAAGCCATATCTCCTAGAAGATATCACTTGATCTTTCACAAGCGATATCTCCAGTGGAACACAGTTTTGGAGTAAATATACTTCCACTAAATACTGTTTGAATGATTTGACTCGTCTTATATTACAACTCGTTTCATAAATATAGTCCTAATCAAAAGTAAGTCTAGCCACCTCAGTTTTAACATGATATGATGATTATGGTATGTTTTCTGGGTGGGTATTTTTATTTTTGATAGTTCATTCGTTTTTGGATCAACTGTTGTGGCTATTAAACGTGTTAACACTTGTTGCCGTATCCACAATACCAACATTCTAATTGCTTTATGCTATCACTCGATATGGAAAGTATAAATGCAAAATGTATTCTTTAACACTTTTGTGAGTTTTTCGAAACGTTTTATTTTTTGCTGGTTCCAATAAAGCCATAATTTGTTCTTGTTGCTGTATTACGTTGTATAATGTGTAACCAAATGTCAGTTATAGATCGATCACAGCCGTTGTTTATTGTATTATATTTACATTATTTAAAAAAAGGATAGCAGAGATGGCAAAACTTTAAGTAAGTAAAGTCTTGTTTCTAACTTATATAATTTTCCTCCTCAATTTAAACAAGTAGAAATATACAACAATCATCATAACTGATTTGTAATGAAGATTTGACTTGACTTGACAAGTATCGTAAGTAAGTAGAAAGGATAGAACTTTATCTCTTATCCATGGCTAAGTAATATCACTTTCTGCTGCATGCACCTAAGCTAATGGCTGTCTTTTATCATGCAAGGTACACGCGACAACGATTTATTTCTTGAAAAGAATAACATAGATATTGTTTGCTGTACAATATTCTTTATTCAAGGTTTAATTAATGAATTGATATACATGGTTTGATAACGAACAACATAGCTACTGTATAAGATCCAATCTTGAAGCTGTAAATATCAATACATGGACATATTGATGATGGATTACATAGGTGTTGTCATCTATAGAAGATCCAATCTCCAAGGTGTAACATATCAATACATGGACATATTGATAATGAATAACATAGGTGTTGATATACATGGTTTGATAACGAACAACATAGCTACTCTATAAGATCCAGTCTTGAAGCTGTAAATATCAATACATGGACACATTGATGATGGATTACATAGGTGTTGTCATCTATACAAGATCCAATCTCCAAGGTGTAACAAATCAATACATGGATATATATTTAACAAATAACATAGGTATTATCAGCCGTACAAGATCCAGTCTTCAAGATGTAACAAATAAAAAAATAGACCCATTGGCTCTGTAGCTCATCAGGCCAATGATACCCCCTTTGTAGAGGCCACAGGGGCACCAATCATAAAATTAAGTATACATAGGAGACAAGTTTCCGTTTTCTAGGCCTTATACTTCAGGAGAAGAGGATGAAAATAGATTTGAAGGACGTTCCTGTTGCCTTTATTAGTGGTCACAGGGCAACCAAAGCTACAATTTATAATCCTCACTAGCCAAGGAGTCTGTACCGAAGTTTCAGCTTTCTAGGCCTTATGGTTCTGGAGAAGACGATGAAAATAGGATTTTAGGGCGTGGCCACTGTGGCCCTTATTAGGGGTCACAGGGCCACCAAAGCTACAATTTATAATCTTAACTAGCCAAGGAGTCTGTACAAAAAGTTTCAGCTTTCTAGGCCTCATGGTTCTGGAGAAGAAGATGAAAATAGGTTTTTAGGGCGTGGCCCCTGTGGCCCTTATTAGGGGTCACAGGGCCACCAAAGCTACACTTTATAATCCTCACTCTTCAAAGAGGCTATGCACAAAGTTTCAGCTTTCTTGGCCTTATGGTTCTGGAGAAGAAGATGAAAATAGGTTTTTAGGGCGTGGCCCCTGTGGCCCTTATAAGGGATCACAGGGCTACCAAAGCTACAATTTATAATCCTCACTAGCCAAGGAGTCTGTACACAAAGTTTCAGCTTTCTAGGCCTTATGGTTCTGGAGAAGAAGATGAAAATAGGTTTTTAGGGCGTGGCCCCTGTGGCCCTTATTAGGGATCACAGGGCCACCAAAGCTACAATTTATTATCCTCACTAGCCAAGGAGTCTGTACATAAAGTTTCAGCTTTCTAGGCCTTATGGTTCTGGAGAAGAAGATGAAAATAGGTTTTTAGGGCGTGGCCCCTGTGGCCCTTATAAGGGATCACAGGGCTACCAAAGCTACAATTTATTATCCTCATTAGCCAAGAAGTCTGTACACAAAGTTTCAGCTTTCTAGGCCTTATGGTTCTGGAGAAGAAGATGAAAATGGGTTTTTAGGGCGTGGCCCCTGTGGCCCTTATTAGGGATCACAGGGCTACCAAAGCTACAATTTATAATCCTCACTAGCCAAGGAGTCTGTACACAAAGTTTCAGCTTTCTAGGCCTTATGGTTCTGGAGAAGAAGATGAAAATAGGTTTTTAGGGCGTGGCCCCTGTGGCCCTTATTAGGGGTCACAAGGCTACCAAAGCTACAATTTATAATCCTCACTAGCCAAGGAGTCTGTACACAAGGTTTCAGCTTTCTAGGCCTTATGGTTCTGGAGAAGAAGATGAAAATAGGTTTTTAGGGTGTGGCCCCTGTGGCCCTTATTAGGGGTCACAGGGCCACCAAAGCTACAATTTATAATCCTCACTAGCTAAGGAGTCTGTACATAAAGTTTCAGCTTTCTAGGCCTTATGCTTCTGGAGAAGAAGATGAAAATAGGTTTTTAGGGCGTGGCCCCTGTGGCCCTTATAAGGGATCACAGGGCCACCAAAGCTACAATTTATAATCCTCACTAGCCAAGGAGTCTGTACACAAAGTTTCAGCTTTCTAGGCCTTATGGTTCTGGAGAAGAAGATGAAAATAGGTTTTTAGGGTGTGGCCCCTGTGGCCCTTATTAGGGGTCACAGGGCCACCAAAGCTACAATTTATAATCCTCACTAGCTAAGGAGTCTGTACACAAAGTTTCAGCTTTCTAGGCCTTATGGTTCTGGAGAAAAGTCGAAATTCCACAAAGTTTACGGACGGATGGATGGACGGACGGACGGACGGACAGACGGACGGACGGACGCCGGACACCATGCCATGCAATAAGCCCATCGGGCCTTACAGGCCAGATGAGCTAAAAATGGATATATTGATAATGAATAACATAAATATTGTCAGCTGTAGAAAATCTAATCGTCAAATTTTACAAATCAATACATGGATATATTGATGATGAATATCATAGGTATTGTTAGGTGTACAAATTGTCACAATTTAACCTTCAAAATGTAATTTTGCCAAATATATTTCAGTTTTGATAATAGTAGGGACATTAAATAGATTTAAAGAAGTTTTTGAAAGTGGTTCAGGGCTGTATTTAAAGGTAAATAGTTCATAAATATCGAAAAATATATTTTAAAAAGTATCAATTTTAAACAATAGCTTACATAATCATTAAAATGCAATAACTACATAATTCATATAAGGTTTTAAACTTAATCTACATTGGACAGCAAACAGTAACAAAAGCGTCCATTATATAATTTTTCAGCCACGAAAATTGGATCTGCTTTTGCAATACCTGCATAGAACTCATGTAAATTCTAATACTATCAGTTTTGAGGAAAGTCTAATTTCGGCATTCAAAACATCAAATCCTGGTCAACTAAAAGTAAAATTATATATAAATGATGGGTCTCTTATGAATATGGAAAGTCAGGAAAGTATAATTTCGACATTAAAAAATAGAGCCATTGGCTCTGTAGCTCATCAGGCTTCATTATCAATTATGCTTTATATATATTAGGTACAACAGGGTCACCAAAGCTACAATTCATAATCCTCATCAGTCAAGGAGTCTGTACACAAAGTTTCAGCTTTCAAGGCCTTATGGTTCTGGAGAAGAAAATGAAAATAGGTTTTTAGGGTGTGGCCCCTGTGTCCCTTATTAGGGGTCACAGGACCACCAAAGCTACAATTTATAATCCTCACTAGTCAATAAGTCTGTACACAAAGTTTCAGCTTTCTAGGCCTTATGGTTCTAGAGAAGAAAATGAAAAGAAGTTTTAGGGTAAGGCCCCTTTGACCCTTATTAGGGGTCACAGGACCACCAAAGCTACAATTTATAATCCTCACTAGTCAAGGGGTCTGTACACAAAGTTTCAGCTTTCTAGGCCCTATGGTTCTAGAGAAGAAAATGAAAATAGGTTTTTCGGGTAAGGGTCCTGTGACCCTAATTAGGGGTCACAGGACCACCAAAGCTACAATTTATAATCCTCACTAGTCAAGGAGTCTGTACACAAAGTTTCAGGTTTCTAGGCCTCATGGTTCTGGAGAAGAACATGAAAATAGGATTTTAGGACGTGGCCCTGTGGCCCTTATTAGGGGTCACAGGGCCACCAAAGCTACAATTTAAAATCCTCACTAGTCAATGAGTCTGTACACAAAGTTTCAGCTTTCTAGGCCCTATGGTTCTAGAGAAGAAAATGAATATAAATTTTTAGGTTGTGGCCCCTGTGGCTCTTATTAGGGGTCACAGGGCCACCAAATCTACAATTTTTAATCCTAAATAGTCAAGGAGTCTGTACACAAAGTTTTTGGTTTCTAGGCCTCATGATTCTGGAGAAGAAGATGAAAATAGGTTTTTAGGACGTGGCCCCTGTGGCTCTTGTTAGGGGTCACAGGACCACCAAAGCTACAATTTATAATCCTCACTAGTCAAGGAGTCTGTACACGAAGTTTTTGGTTTCTAGGCCTCATGATTCTGGAGAAGAAGATGAAAATAGGTTTTTAGGACGTGGCCCCTGTGGCTCTTGTTAGGGGTCACAGGACCACCAAAGCTACAATTTATAATCCTTACTAGTCAAAGGAGTCTGTACACAAAGTTTTAGGTTTCTAGACCTTATGGTTCTAAAGAAGAAGTCGAAATTCAACAAAGTTTACGGACGGACGGATGGATGGACGGACGGACGGACGGACGGACTCCGGACACCATGCCATGCCATAAGCCCATCGGGCCTTACAGGCCAGATGAGCTAAAAATTCAAATCCTGAACTACTCAAGGTAAAAATATATATCAATGAAGGATCTCTTATTAATATGGAAAGTCAGGAAAGTCTACTTTTCACATTCAAAACATCAAATCCTGCACTAGTACAAGTAAACATATTTATAAATGAAGGATCTCTTATGAATTTGCATAGGGCAAATGTTATCTAAATGTTGGTTATGAGGTTGGTGTATAGTTTTGTGGACTGTTGCATTCGATGCTGCCTTTGAAACGACTCAGCAATAATACACTACAGTCAATAATTTTTTACTTTTGGATATGTGATGATCATTAATATTATGTTTGACTGAAACGGCTCACGATAATGATGAACTGAAAAGAATATACCAAGAACTATTGATGTCATACGATAATTATTGATTCAGGACTCCTACTTCTATCATATATCATTTCAGGTGCTGTATATCCTTCATATTTTTATTAAGCAATCCCCGATGTTTTGAGTAATTATAATGACAAAGGTTTGAATATATTATAAATAATAGTCCAAAAGCCATAAAAAATAACCTGCTATATAATTCTCATTGTCAAAGAACATATAACAGAGGATAAATACCATAGTGATAAGATGTTGATATTCTCTGCAGAAAGCTATACAAAAACTACAAAAAAATAGCTATTGGCTCTGTAGCTAATTAGGCTTCATATGAATTTTGCTTTAGTGTATGACAAATGTGGTTCCCACTTAGTCAGGACCAGAGGGTCACCAAATGTACAACTTTGATTCCTCCTTATCTAACTTAGGAGTCATTAGGCATGGTTTCGAGTTTCTACGTCTTATCCATTTGGGAGAAGAAGATAAAAAATAGAGCCATTGGCTCTGTAGTTCATCAGGCTTTACATTTGATTTTGATTTAGGGCTTGGCCAATGTGGTTAATAATCCTCACTAGACAAGAAGTATGTACACAAAGTTTCAGCTTTCTGGCCTTTATGGTTCTGTCAAAGATGATGAAATTACTTTGAAGAGTGTGGCCCTAATTAGGGGCCACAGGGCCAGCAAAGCTACAATATTTAATCCTCACCGGGCAAGGGGTGTGTACAGCAAGTTTCAGCTTTCTAGGCCTTATACTTATGGAGAAGAAGTCGAAATTCCACAGTCCATATTTACATTATCATATGATGGTTTTGAAGAACAAACAATTTATAAGTGAATCTGGACTACATATGATAAACATAAGCTAGGGCATCTAGGCAGTCCATATTTACATTATGTCAAGATGGTTTTGAACAACAATCAATTTGTCAAAAAATCTTCATATGACAAACATAAGCTACGGCATCAAGCCAGTCCATATTTACATTATCATAAGAGGGTTTTGAACTGCAAACAATTTATCAAACAATCTACACATGATAAACATAAGCTTGGGCATCAAGCCAGTCCATATTTACATTATAATAAGATGGCTTTAAACAACAAACAATTTATCAAAGGATCTACAGGATTGACATTATCTAGGCCATGTTGCCAGTCCATATTTACATATGACAACACAAGCTAGGGCATCAAGCCAGTTCATATTTACAGTTTTAGATAATCTTTTAGGAAACCAAGTGAGAGATGCATATCATTTGGCATCAAGCCAGTCCATATTTACATAATCAAAAGATGGTTTTGAACAACAAACAATATATCAAAGAATCTAGACTACATATGATAAACATAAGCTAGGATATCGAGCAAGTCAATATTTACACTTAAAAATAGAGCCATAGACTCTCTAGCTCACGGAATAGTGACATTTAGACAGTGAACGAATATATCATTGTTATATTTGGATGCACCCACTTTGTGGTAGTACAAATTCTTGTACTTGTTCCAACCCAACTCGCAAAGTCTGGTATTACCACCAGCACTGACCCCACAAGCAGCTAATCCACTCGCCCATCTCGCCTCATCACAAGGATGAATAATACAGAGTACTGACGAGAAATATCTAAGTGAAGAGAGCAAGGTAACCAGTCATATACAATAAACTATTTTCAATCTCCTTAAACATTTAAATAATAATAATAATAATGGATTGCATTTGTATAGCGCAAATCTCCGAGTGGACTCTTTGCGCTCTGCTCTCACAAAGTTTGACAGTTTAAGGGAAGGCTTGCTTAAATAAATAGGTTTTCAGCCCAGTTTTAAAAGCACATAAAGATGGGGAATCTCGTAGTTCATTCGGAAGAGAATTCCAAACTGAGGGTGCACTGCATTTAAATGACCGTTCTCCGGCTGACTTTAAATTGCATTTTGTAGTTGTCAGCAGTTTCTCACTAGAAGAGCGGAGGGTGCGTGTAGGCTGGTAGACGGAAAGCTCATTCGATAGGTATGGTGGTAGTGACCCATCAAAATGGCGGTAGACAAGTGTCGCAATCTTGTAAATGCATCTGTATGTTACAGGTAGCCAATGTAGATGTTTCAGCATTGGAGTCACATGATCAAACTTCCGTCTCTTCATCACAAGACGTGCTGCTCCATGCTGCACACGCTTTAGACGATTGATCTCTTCAGCAGGGAGACCATACAATACTGAGTTACAGTAGTCCATTCTTGAGGTGATTAAACATCTTATCAGACTGGCTGCTGCATCTTCTGTTAGAAAAGGTCTGATAGAGGCGATCCGACGGATTTCGAGATAGCACGTACGGGAGACATTGCTGATGTGGTTATGGAAAGTTAGTGATTGATCTAAGTACACACCAAGGTACTTTACAGATGACTGAAAGGGAATGTCACTCCCTCCAATGGTGGCTGATTCGTCTGTGATGAGCTTAAGTCTGGAAGGTGCACCGACTGGCATGAGTTCTGTTTTGTCTGCATTCAATTTCAGTTTGTTACTGGACATCCATTCCAAAATATCACTAATGCACGATTGAATGCATTGTTTGGTAGTACTGAAATTCGAGGGAAGATCACTTTTTGACAATTCTGTGTCATCTGCATATTTCTCAAACTCACAGTTGTGAGAATGGATGATATCTGAGAGAGGTTGCACATATAATGTAAACAGTACTGGCCCCAAGACAGACCCTTGTGGAACACCGTATTGGAGGGAAGTGGATTCAGAATGTTTGGAATCAATGATAACTGACTGTGTCCGCCCACTGACGTAGGATGTAAACCAGGCCAAGACTGTATCTCGAATGCCATATGTAGTTTCCATCCGTGTCAGCAGAATCGAGTGGTCAAGCGTGTCAAAAGCTGCGCTGAGATCTAGCAGAGCCATCAAAGAGACATACCTTTCATCAGCCTTCAGCAGCAAGTTGTTCACCACACTGAGTACAGCAGTTTCTGTGCTGTGGTTCTGACGATAGGCTGATTGGTGTATTTCCTGAAGACCTGCACTGTTGAGATGTCTAAGCAGTTGTTTCAGTACAACTTTCTCCAGTACTTTGGAAATGAAAGATAGATTTGACACCGGACGAAAATGTTTCATGTTGTTTGGATCAAGTCCTGCCTTCTTAAGATGGGGTATTACTATAGCTTCCTTGAATTTACTCGGAACACAACCACTAGAAAGAGATAAATTGACAATAGAGGTGATCAAGGGCGCCAAGTCTGCAAGACACAGTTTTGTTATATCGGTGGGAATTGGGTCTAGACAACAACTTTTATTTGGTGATTTGAGAACAATTTCACGAACAGTGCTCTCAGAAACAGGTTTAAACTGCGAAAACACAGGCCCATCATACCTTAGAAACATTGGTGGTTTGACTGGACATGAGTCAAGGTCTTCACGTATCCGGCCTATCTTCTGCGAAAAGTAGTTACAAAATTGTTGAGGAAGATCAGATTTTGGAATGTTATTTGGAAGTGGTGTAGTCTTCTTTTTGCCTGTTTCAGTTTCAACATTTGCTTGTTTGTTAAATTTTTTAAAGAAAGACAGTATTTCATTAACATATTCAAGTGTACATAAACATTGTCATTGCAAAGCTCTGTAAGTGGCGAGAAAACTGCTTTCTAATGAATGTCTCAGCTTGTGTTTTTTAAATTATATCATTATGATGGTAATAACCTTTGATTGTCAAATATTAACTGCGAACAGAAAGCATTAAATAACCATCCAATATAAGTATCTCTCAGTTGTCAACCCAACAGTTATGTACAATAACCATTTTGTTTAATATTGTTGGATTAGATATTTTCTAAGTGATATGTACGCCCAGTTTTCCATGTTTGTACAGTTTTTATGATGTTGATGCAAAACATGCGCAGACATTCATCTTACATTGAGAACATGGCATAATCATTTGACATAATCATATCATCAGTTGTATTCAATGTATATCTCATTTCAATCAGAAAGAATTTCGCTTTATAAAGCACTTTAAGATCGCAAAATATCTATCACTTTTGAGAAGAACTGATTTCTATCAAGGTTTGAGATCAAGACACCAGTTTCACAACTGAATACCTTCTAATGATGAAATTAAAACGGCACAAAAATTCAATCAGAAGTTAATACATAAACCTCCATTATCAAAGGATATCTCTCAGATTTCTAATCCAACAATAGTCCTGTTCATGATTTCGCAATGTTGAAGATGAGTTCATTTCAATTGGTGAGTAACTTAATTGCCTCAGTATTACCATTCTTTCTCAGCATTTGAACCGGTGTTTCTCCATTCTGGTTCTGCAAATTTACATCAGCTCCTCCCTTGATAAGAGCCTTCAGAGCTACCAGAAGATATTCACGATGATTCCTCAACGAGAACTGATATAATTTGGAGATTTTAGGGAAGTCACAAACAGAGTGTAGAGGAGTGTTTCCTGCACCATCAGGTTTGTTCACATCACTCCCATTCCTGATCAGTGTATCAATCATAGCCTGATACTCTGAAAGTCTCTTATCAAAGCCAAAATCTTCATAAACAGTAGAATAGCTTGAACGAAACCAAATTATTTGTGGTATTTGACATTGTTTAGCAACATTCAGTAATTGAAGAGCATCAGCGCTCATTCCTTTGCTTGCACACAGATAGTGGAGTGGGGTCCTTCCTCCACTGTCAATATGATTAACGCTTGATCCACTGTTTAACAGTAATTGAAGAGCTTCAACGTTCACTCCTTCGCTTCCACACAGATAGTTGAGTGGGGTCCTTCCATAACTCTCAATATGATTAATGTCTGCTCCACTGTTTAACAGTAATTGAAGAGCTTCAACGTTCACTCCTTTGCTTCCACACAGATAGTGGAGTGGGGTCCTTCCTTCAAAGTCAATATGATTAATGTCTGCTCCACTGTTTAACAGTAATTGAAGAGCTTCAACACTCACTCCTTTGCTTCCACACAGATAGTGGAGTGGGGTCCTTCCTTCAAAGTCAATATGATTAATGTCTGCTCCACTGTTTAACAGTAATTGAAGAGCTTCAGCGCTCATTCCTTTGCTTGCACACAGATAGTGGAGTGGAGTCCTTCCTTCAAAGTCAATATGATTAACGCCTGTTCCACTGTTTAACAGTAATTGAAGAACTTCAACACTCACTTCTTCATGTTGACACAGACAGTGGAGTGGGGTCCTTTCACGATGGCCAATAGGATCAACAAAAGAGCAATAACTCAATCGTCTCTCACAACTAGTTGTATGAAACGCCTTTCTCAACCTTTTACGGATATTAGGATCAGCACCATGAGCCAGCAAAGCTCTCACTGCTGGACAGTTGGAGTAATCAACAGCATAATGCAGCATAGTGCACCCTCGCCAGTCTTCCTCATTGATGAGGTCGGAAGAGCTTCGCTGAAATTAAAGGAAAGAACTTAATTAAAAAATGTTTATAATGTCATAAAATGAGAATATTTGAAACATGAGTTTCATTATGCAAATATCATAACTATGACTGATAACAGAATCTTGTCGTTCAGTTAGGCCTAAACAGTCCTTTAAAACTGGATAAAAATAACCTAAAAAGGAACATATCATACGAGTACCAAAAAAAATTGAGTTTAATGTTTCTTTGGATTGGAACCATGATACCTTCTTTAACTGCGTATTTGTCTTCAAAATATCTTGCTAGAATTCTTTTTCAACTCCCTGTTTCATAAAAATAAAATAATTTTTTATTAAGATATAAATTCTCCATTAACATTGAAACGATTCTGTTATTCACAACAAAACAACAACAACATTTATTCATTCATAATCAATGATTCTTTGCAATATTTACTCTAAGAATGAAGTAACATAGTTTTTGGAATTTATAAACGAAATGAACTATCTAAAAATATGATTAGAAACATTTAGAATTAATTAATCATGATTACTTCATTTTAAGTTATTTACTCTATCAACATGTGTTCATATTCAGACAATCACAATAGCTATCTATAACAGTAGTTCAAACTTAAGATGGTTCAAGCTCTGCTTCCCTCACTACGCTGCTTTACATGTCTCAAGCTCTGCTTCCCTCACTACGCTGCTTTACATGACTCAAGCACTGCTCTGCTTTCAGAAGTGTAGCAGGAATAGAGAGTAGTAAACAATCACTTTACTCCTTTGAAACAGAGGTAACTAAGGATCTCTGCAGTATTTCTAACAACAAAAGTTGAAAAGGTCGAAATTGTTCACAAATGGCCAAGTTTATCTTTCAAAACATGACAGTATTATATAAGAAGGATTCCTCAATTAAAAACAGTTCGATAACTTGACACATAAAAGAGAAACACTACATAGTAATAAAAGATCATATTAAACAGTAAGAACTTAATTCTTACCTCAAGTGATGAAAGTTTGTTGATGAGTCTCCCAATGAAATCCTCATGTCTACCGATGGTAAGCTCGAAAATATAATAATCTCCCTCTCTCAGTTGTTCAAGGAATCTCTCAGCCAGAGCATCCAACACACGTGGCCTTGGATCCAGCAGAATAAAGCATGTTGGAGTCTCACTCCGAGATGTTCTGAACCTCACCTTCTGCCTTATGACTGATATACTTGCATGCTTAACAAGGAGCAACGGATCTTTTTGAGCAACAACACTCAAAACACTCTCATAAATTGATGGATGACGGAAAACCCAAATTCCATCAAAGTTTGCTAGATAACTTCCCTCCTGGCGTGTTGCTTGTTTTTCAAGTTTCCATCTTTTCTCATCATCTTCAACACTATCACTATTGAATTCCCCATCATTTTTCACCAGATTGATGAACAAATCTCTGTAACCTGTTTCAAAGAGCAACTTTGTTGTTGTATCAAGAAACATAAGAGGCGTTTTAAAGAAATCAACAATGTCTATGTCTTGTTCTTTTGAAACTAGTTCAGCATACATCTTACAGCAGTTAGGAAACCCGTGAAGTGTGTTCATATTTGCCAATCTCTCTAAAACCCAGTCATCTTCTGTAATACCCTTCCTATCAAGATGATACTGGAGAATCTGAAGGCGTTCATTTTCAGCATTCATTTGACTAAGGTCAAACCAGTTTTCATTATCAGTAATCTGTTTCCCGTACTTTTCCAAATGAACTTTGACCTCCTGCAGTATATTTTGTCTACTGACAAATACAAAGTTTGTGACACCCTTTGGTCTATTCATCTGAATATCAAAAATGTCTGCAACTACCATTCTCCACTTATTGACTGAAGAGGAGTCAAAAGTGAAAGCACCAAATATATCATTCAGCAAGATGACACGATCTTCCACAATCTGAGATATGTGATCATATTCCTCAGGTGTTTTGATCACATACACGTTCATCTTGTCAGCAAAATGTTTCAATATAAAGTGTGCAAGAGTTGTCTTCCCATCTCCAGCATTGCCTGTGATGGTGATCCATTTGTTTCCATCTTTCAGTTTCTCTATCATGGAGTCCACGGCTGATACTCGGATCATCTCATTTGTCCTTATCAAGATATTCTCCTTTGTAGAATCTGTTAAAAACATGAAATCACTTTATAATGTTAAGTTTTGGAAATAATTGGGTAGTTGAAAATTACAATAGTGTCAATAAAATTTAAGTCCAGAATCTTTGCGGCGTTAAAAGTATGTTAAAAGTATGAGAGATGTTGCTTCCTTGCTTGACGACCAGCAATATAAGGATAGAACATCGCTTGAACTGGCGCTAAACAGTGACCATGGGCAAAGAATTTACAACATTACTCTGTTATTAAGACAATAAAGAGTAATTATTATTTATCCTTCTCTCATTAGATATCTCTTATGGCATTTGACTTTGTCCTTTGACCATCAATCACATCATATCTTAAGCTCCTACTGATGTCTTTACTTCTGGTTTGATTTCAGTCATGTCTTAACAGGTGTGCATTGATAAAGATACCTTCACTTCCGCCTTCCTGTCTAATGCGAAAAGGAGGTACTTGGCACACCATGGATTTTGCTTTTGTTGACTGTTGAAAGTTTATATGTAAAGACACAGGCCTAGGGTGATATTTTCCCTCGTTTTTATTACAAATAAGTTGAAGAATGTGTTTTAAAGTTATTATACATTTTAAACATACTCAGATATCACTATTTTTCAAAATCAAGTCAACACGTGATACAGATACGTGATATTATACAGAAACATTAAAGAATTTCTCTTTTCATATAGTAACCACATATAAATGTTCGCAGTGATAGTCACATCCCTTCCTTCTCATATTCAAGCTCAGAATAATGTGTTATCTTAAAGAAACTAATAATATATATCTAAGACTTTCGTAGGGTATTGGTTTTTTTATTTTGAATCATAATTGAGGAAATATTTTGAATCCTTTAAACACAAAGTAAGATCACTCAAGACCTTTTAGTTAACTGGCATTTGGTTTGATAAGTAGTATTTTCATTCCAATGAAAATCGGATGTCCAAATGTAAAAAGTGTATATGTAACTGAATATAAGGTTCCAAATCGTACCTGCACTATGGCTGGGATATGATTTTATATGTAACAATGCATTTTCCATGCTTGATGTTTTCTTTCAACATACAGCATTACGTTAGCAGAACTTTTCCTTATGGAACTTTTGCAAGTACTAACTGTGACATCAGTACCAATCACAAACATACTCACCTAAAAGTTTTCTCTGGTAATCATGTTGACATTTCACTGCAAGATACAATAATTCCAGTAGAGTAAAACTTAATTAGTTCATAGCCAAAATATAAACATTAAGAAAATGTCAAACTTTAAAAGTACAGTGTTCATGTAGATATAAAACAAAGAAAGACAAAAATGTGAATAATAGTTTGAAGCGTTATATTTGTTTTCTATCATATTTGGACAAAAAACTATTCTACACGAGCATATATATATACATATGTAGACACACAATCTAATGAGGTTCAATTGCATCTGTTACTTTACAAGGCTGTAGCTTATCGATAATAAAGCTTATATTTCATGGAAGTGCACTTGGTCTCACAACTGTGATGTCAAATCAAATGAACAAACTCTGTTGAACTGGATAAATGAGGTAAGAATACCAATGACACGAAGGAAAAAGCACAAAAAGGTTACCAAAATGAAAACAGAGATTAGGTGGTGAATTATGAAATTTTCCAGGGACAGAAATTCTTAACAAAAACGTGGATGCTTATACTCACTAGTTATCTCCCCTTTGCCGTCGTTCTGAACTGTCACTGGTAAACAAAGATAATTGAAAAAATAGAGCCATTGGCTCTGTAGCTCATCAGGCATCATATCAAGTTTGCTTTATACAGGCAAGATTAGCTAAAAATGAAACTGATGTAACCTATTGCAAGAAAACCTATAAAAAAAAATACAAAACAAATGTATTATTATTCAACACTTTCTAGATCGCCAATATCAGACAGTGAAAAAAGTCCACACTAAAATATCCAAGGAGAAATAAATTTGCCATAGACTGTCATCTAATGGAGAAAAATAGGTTTTTAAGATTGTGACCCCTGTGACCCTATTTGGGGTCATGGGGTCACAAAACCTACAGTTTAGAATCCCAATTGGCCAAGGAGTCTACATGCAGTCTTTCAGCTCAATAGACCTTTAGGAGCTAAAGATGATGATGAAAATAAGTTTTTAAGGTTGTGACCCCTGTGACCCTATTTGGGGTCATGGGGTCACGAAATCTACAAATAGAATCCCCATTGGCCAAGGAGTCTGCACATATAATTTCAGCTCTCTAGACCTTTTGGAACTTGAGAAGAAGATGAAAATAGTCTTTTAAGGTTGTGACCCCTGTGACCCTATTTGGGGTCACAGGGTCAACAAAGTTACAAATTAGAATCCCCATTGTCCAAGGAGTCTGCACATATCCATATTAACTCTCTAGACCTTTTGGAACTGGAGAAGAAGATGAGAATTGGTTTTTAAGGTTGTGACCCCTGTGACCCTATTTGGGGTCATGGGGTCACGAAATCTACAATTAAGAATCCCGATTGGCCAAGGAGTCTGCACATATCATTTTCAACTCTATAGTCCTTTTAGTACTGGAGAAGAAGATGAAAATAGGTTTTTAAGGTTGTGACCCCTGTGACCCTATTTGGGGTCACAGGTTCACCAAAGTTACAAATTAGAATCCCCATTGTCCAAGGAGTCTGCACATATCACTTTCAACTCTCTAGTCCTTTTAGAACTGGAGAAGAAGATGAAAATAGGTTTTTAAGGTTGTGACCCCTGTGACCCTATTTGGGGTCATGGGGTCACGAAATCTACAATTTAGAATCCCCATTGGCCAAGGAGTCTGCACATATCGTTTTTAACTCTCTAGTCCTTTTAGAACTGGAGAAGAAGATAAAAATAGGTTTTTAAGGTTGTGACCCCTGTGACCCTGTTTGGGGTCACAGGGTCACCAAAGTTACAAATTAGAATCTCCATTGTCCAAGGAGTCTGCACATATAATTTTTAACTCTCTACTGCTTTTGAAACTTGAGAAGAAGATGAAAATAGGTATTTAAGGTTGTGACCCCTGTGACCCTATTTGGGATCACAGGGTCACCAAAGTTACAAATTAGAATCCCCATTGGCCAAGGAGTCTGCACATATCGTTTTTAACTCTTTAGTCCTTCTGGAACTGGAGAAGAAGATGAAAATAGGTTTTTAAAGTTGTGACCCCTGTGACCCTATTTGGGGTCACAGGGTCACCAAAGTTACAAATTAGAATCCCCATTGTCCAAGGAGTCTGCACATATCACTTTCAACTCTCTAGTCCTTTTAGAACCGGAGAAGAAGATGAAAATAGGTTTTTAAGGTTGTGACCCCTGTGACCCTATTTGGGGTCACAGGTTCACCAAAGTAACAAATTAGAATCTCCATTGTCCAAGGAGTCTGCACATATAATTTTTAACTCTCTACTCCTTTTGGAACTGGAGAAGAAGATGAAAATAGGTATTTAAGGTTGTGACCCCTGTGACCCTATTTGGGGTCACAGGGTCACCAAAGTTACAAATTAGAATCCCCATTGGCCAAGGAGTCTGCACATATCATTTTTAACTCTCTAGTCCTTCTGGAACTGGAGAAGAAGATGAAAATAGGTTTTTAAAGTTGTGACCCCTGTGACCCTATTTGGGGTCACAGGGTCACCAAAGTTACAAATTAGAATCTCCATATGCTAAGGTACTTGTACACAAAATTTCAGCTCTCTAATGTGTATGGTTCATGAGGAGAAGTCGAAAGTGTCAAAAGTTTACGGACGGACGGACGACGGACGACGGACGACGGACGACGGACGACGGACGACGGACGACGGACGACGGCCGGACGCCGGACGAGGGGCCATGCCATAAGCCCATCTGGACTTTCAGTCCTGATGAGCTAAAAATTAACAATATCTAGAAAAACTGCTGCTGGTTTAAATTATTTGAAAGATTCCTGGCATTCTAACATATTTTGTAGCAATACAGAGGTTACCTATGTGACACAAAATGAATAATAGGGTTATGTCAATTTTAATGCAATTGATCTTTCCAAACCTGACTTATCTGTATACCTGATTTTATTAAATCTAATCAATTAAATTTTTTCGATGTCTTTAGGTATAATATCATCATCATGGTTGCATATGATTCTTCACTTATTACAATTGTATGAATAAAATTCATTCTACTAAATTTTGTTTACATCTTAAACTCGACTAGCTCCTTTTATTAATAAAACCTATTTTTGTTATGAGACTAATATGTACCTGAATCAGCATATCCAATGACAGTGGAAGTTGTTACAGATGAATCCTTCGGGCCATTTGCAGCAACTAAAACAAGAGGGACAGTCATATGAAAGAAAGTACTTTACCAAGATAATCAATCAACAATCAAGTCATGTTTTGATTTCTTACAGTTGAAATCTTTCGTCCACTAACTAAAATCCGAATATAAATCAAACTTAAAGGAATTTTTTCACAGGATTGGAAATAATATGATATTCAAATAACAATGTTAAAAACTTTATTTCCATTGAATGCATAACACGTTACCATTAATGTTCCCAGGTAGGCTGTCTTTAATAGTTTCATCAAGGTCTAGCGTCCTAAGTTTCTCAAGAGGTAGTTCGTCAGGGGTGTGTCCTTTCTCTGTTGTTCTTCCTGATCCAGCAGATGTTGTTCCTACTGAAAATAAAGATGTCATAGAAATCAAGCATTGGCCCTGGTGGCAAATATTGCATCCAGCTATTTCAGGTATATGTCTCCGCGTTATGCTCAAACCTATCCCCTGATATCCTTTGATCACATTCAGCCGTATTGCAATTGTTACTTTACAGGATATGTTAGCAATAACGTGTAGAAATGAACTTAGAAGAAATGAAATTCGTTCTAAGACCTGAAATAAGATCTGTAAATGCTATTTTCTTATCAAAATATTTGAAACATGTGTATTAATCGTATTATGTCGTAAGTATAAATATTTTTGCATACACATAAGGACCAGAAACCCCTATAGCAGCACTTGCGTAGAAAACTATGATAACAAGCAAAAACGTGAGCGTGGCTCACTAATACCACCGACTGTGCATCCCTGACTAACTGAATTATTTTTTACTTTCAATGTAGTCATTTCTTGCACAGCATTTGACCCCAAAAGAGGAATTGAGAAAAATGACTAATCCAAAAAATGGAACTTTGTAAAACAAAAACACACAAAAAAAATTGTTTATCAATTTTAGTTTTGATTTGGCACTGCACCGCTCCTATTAGGGACGAAGACACATGCAAGATGTGAAAAGAATCAGATGAAAAGTTTTTTTCGTAAAAGGTTGGACAAATCTGATATTGGAAAATTACTATGTTCAAAATATGGAAATTTGTAAAAAAAATTGGAATATCAATTACATTTGTTGTCATTTCGCACCGCACCCCACCTAGTAGGGTAGAAGACATGTGCAAAAATTGAAATCAATCAGATGAATTGTTTTCCTGTAATAGGTCGGACAAATCTGATATTGGAAAGTGACTAAGTTCAAAACATGGAAATTTGTAAAAATTTCAAATATTAAAGAAATTTGTTGTAACTTCGCACTGCATCCCTCCTAGTAGGGTAGAAGACATGTGCAAAATTTGAAATAAATGGGATGAATAGTTTTCCCGTAATAGGTCGGACAAATCTGATATTGGAAAATGACTAAGTTCAAAACATGGAAATTTGTATACAAAAATCATAAAAAATTCAAACGTTTCCCGTAATAGGTCGGACAAAAAATGTCCTCGGACGGACACACGGACACACAGACACACAGACACACACACGGAATCATTGGTATTACTAGATACCCCCGACCAACGGTCGTATAACAACAACAGCGCGTGGGCATGCTTTGCACGTGCACTCCATGATGAAAACGACATTGGTTTTCGGGGAAGGCGACATTCGACATTGTCACTGTGTAGAGTGGAAGGTGAGGACGTAGGTAACATTTCTTTACAAACGTGGATGATGCGCCCAAATGACAAGTGATTCCTTTCCTCTCGATGAATTTAACATACAAATTTAGAATTTGGAAGTGTTTCTACCGAAAAGAGTGCAATCTTGAAGTAAATAAGATATATGATATGACAGAAGACTCCCATTACATATTTAGTTATACACGGTTAATCTAAATTCATTGAATTTTCCCGTCTCTTGAACAACCAATCAACGTGGACTGTATTTACATACTTTATATATTTTCATACGTATTCGCCGATGCAATTTATTTCTTTAAATTCTATTTACAGGCTGTTTATGTACAGAATGCGTTGCACACTAGGCACATTTGTCTTTTTGTGTTCATTATCACCGTTGTATTGACTAAAGCATTAAATAGAACTACAATTAGTTTGCAATGTTGACTCTTCATTGCCTATGTTTTCATGTCAAATACACTTGACGAAGAAGGCAGAAATTAATTTAATGAGATGTTTTTACCTATTCAGAAGTTATCTACGTTATGGATAACACATAATCCACGGGCACTATCAATAATAAAGGATGTTTGCCCGTGGGATTTGCCCACGTTTAATTGACCAAAAAATGTGTATTGTTAGCTGTTGTTTAGTCTTTCGACAGCAGTTACGCCCCGCCCCAACACTGGTTGACCTGTATCTGCATATTCAAATATGTGTGTCAGATGAGAAATGTGTAACATACCCGGATGGATGAAGGGGCCAGTCATTTCAAAGGGAAAATATTTTTTATAATATTTAACCACAAATCCTTTTAATCATAAAGATCAGAAGATAAGTAATAACTGAGTATGATTCCCACATTGTAACACTAAAATGAGCCATAAATGTCCTCTGTAGTTCAATGGTATGAAGTAAATTGGATCGTGGATACCAAATGCCTGAAGCAACAAAGTTTAATTTCTGCTACACTATGTTACAGATTATTTAGACCAGTCATACATATGAGCATTGTATATTTTCCTGCGGTCGGAGAAACGTATTTCTTAATTTTCTGACAATATTTATAGAAAATTCTTATAATGTTTCGATAATTCAAAGAACAAGTTTGATTAGTTTGCACATGTCCAATCCAACAGTTAACAATAATACGTTATAATATCTCCGCCTTTAACGAAAAGAAATATTTTATAATTTGCATAACAATTATGACAATAAGAGAAATATCATCTTCAATATTTTTTTAGAATTATTTTATTTCACCCTTAATGTGTTCTTGGTTTCAACATAGTTGTGATGAAAACAGTTTTCACAATTTCGAAGCGGATAAATAAATATAATAAATAAAAATAATGCAATTGTTTCTCATTGCTAAAATGAATGGTCCCTATCCCATAATATTCCTCCACAAAAGATTAGAACAAATATAAATGTTGTTACCGCGGTACTAGGTTTCGATGCTGCTCCTAATTTATACCATAAAAGTCAAATACTTCATTTTATGAAATAAATAACCCAATAGTTTGCCGTACTCTCTATCCACTGTGTCATGTAATATGGCTTGAACGCTTTGTTTACAAAAAACAGACACAATCGCCTTTCGGTACAAGAGTTTCCATAATCATTTAGATGTTTCAAAACATTAATGCACGTGTAGGAGAGTATTGCATATCATTAGGTGACGTCATCAGGATCAAATTTCCTATGACAATGGGAGATGCGCATTCGTACTCCGAACTACCTACCTTTCATTCACTGGTAACAAATGTAGACTTTACATCATTACATAAACATCCTTAAAAGAATCTTCATTAGCTAAATAGTCTACACACAATTTTTCAGCTCTCTATACCTTTTGGAACTGGAGGAGAAGATGAAAATAGGTTTTTAAGGTTTTGACCCTTGTGACCCCATTTGGGGTTAAGGAGTCACCAAACCTAAAATTTAAAGTCCCCATTGGCCAAGGAGTCTACACACAACTTTTCAGCTCTCTATACCTTATTGATCTGGAGAAGATAAAAAAGGGTTTTAAGTTTTGACCCCTGTGACTACATTTGGTGTCATGGGGTCACAAAATCTACAATTTAGAATCCCAACTGGCCAATGAGTCTACACACAACTTTGCAGCTCTCTAGACCATTTGGAACTTGAGAAAAAGAAAAAAAAGGTTTTTGATGTTTTGACCCCTGTGACCCCATTTGGGGTCATGACACGGGCAACAACACGCTCCAGCTCACACTGCTTGGCTTTGCATAGGATTGTGAAATCTTTGTTCTCCACTTTATAACTTTAATTTACTATATATTTGCTGGCTCTGTGAATACGGATTTGGCAGGTAGATATGCATTTGATTGGGCAGGTAGATATGCATTTGAAACACTTGATAGCTGGCTGTTCATGGTTATGTGAAAGCTCTCAAACCATAATTTTGGTATGATTGAGCACTCTAACATGGTACACTCATTTGCTACGGCCTCGCGCTAGCCCACTGTAGAAATACAGTTTGAACACTCTATGCAAATGAGTGGAACTTTCTTAAACTGCTTTGCTACGTTGAAAACGTTGCATTGCTGAGAGTTCAACCATGTTCCACACATACCATGCTGTCAAGGTCCGAAAGACCGAAACAGCTGGCTGTTTATGGTTATATATATATAATTATAAAAAGGTCGAAATGTTACGCATCCAGTCATATATACATATGTAAAAGTTATCAACCGGTTAAACATCATAGTAACAGGGTAACTTATACATTGTGTTGCTAATGGTATATCGTTAACAATAGCAAGGGACGTAATTCATGACCTCATATGCGTACCACTTCATAAATATAGATTGATTGCGACGTCAACAAGATTTCATATCAGTCACAGTTCAATTTAGAGGTATATCCTTCAATAAAGAATCGTTCTTTTATTTCCCTCAGCTCTTCGTTATCTGTGAGAATTTTGTATAAAGGACAGATTGTGAACATGGCATTATACAATAAAACACAATAAACTTCTTGCTCTAGTTGATTTAGTTTATAAACCGCCAGACAAAAGTAATGACATACCAAGGTTTGTTTAGATTATATTATATAAAGGAGACATTTGATTTAATAAATTATGGCACGTTAACTATAAGACATATATGAAACTGTTTGAATAGAAATGGTGTCTTGTTAATGTTTTGTTTTAATACCTTTTTTTAAATCTAGGCAAGACCTTAGTGTGAGAATTAGAATTTACACTATTGTGACTCATACCCAATCTCATTAAAATGATATCTTAATTGCTTCACTACGTTACGCAGGACTCATACCATGTTTAAAGTATTGTTAATATGTGGCACGATTATTGATTTCCAAATAGCATATTTCTTCTTTGTTAATGAACATATGGGTTTTATCAAACACAAATTGTAACAATTTATTATCACTTTCATTTTGTGAAAGATTGTAAAATATATATATGATTTGATTCTTGTTCTTATCATTTTTAGAGTGCTAAATAAACAAATCGAATTATTTTTGATCGAAATCTTACACATGTTAAAATTAACTGAATTTGAATATTAGTTTAAGTTCATTTTTGTCTTTGGCGTTAGAATAAACAGACAAAAGAGAATATGATGGATAGGATGTGCGGATGAGGTGGAAGATTATTTGATACTTTTGTATCTCACATGATAATTTCTTTGAAATGTGGGATAATCTTCTTATCCTCTCTTTTATCATTTTATTCCATTTTTATTGTAAGAAATATTTTTCAAAAAGGAGAAAAAGGAGGTATGTTAAATCTGGAATAGAAACAGTTTTCCATACCTTTTCAGTTTATCCCCGTTTCCTATATACAGAGTCTGTAAATTAGTGTCTCCTTTTGTCACGTTTGCTAAAAATAAACTTAAAGAGAATTAATTAAAAGTGATTAAAGGGTTGTTTTCATTGATTCGAATGTGCCATTCAAAGATGTGCTAAAGACTAAAGAAATAAAACATACCACCACCATATACCACACCTACTACTGTTGAAGTATCTATTGTTGAGTTTTTGGAACCCAGCACCTTCACTGCAAATATAAGAAAATAAGTATGAATAAAAATTAATTGATCTTGTTCTACAGCTGCTTAACAAAACATTTTTTATCATTTGTGCAAATAACATGTTCATAAACTCTCGTTATTTGTACTTATTCTAGACGTCAATCTGTAAACAGGTTGAGTATATGAAGAAACCATATTTATCTTTCACTCTTTTCAATTGATAATAGATAATACTACAAATATGGAAGCAAAAGAAAATAATAAGTTCAAATCTTGAAACCTTTACTTTTTTGTTATTGTGAGAATTGTCTATCCAATGTACTTTGCTTTACTTTTTGATCTAGAAGATCTCCTGGAAAGAGAAACAGACAGATTAAACTTTTACTAGAAATAAAGATATTGAAATAAATCAACCTATTCATTAATTCAATAAGAAACCTATGAAGCTTTATCTAAACTTTTTATGCCATGTTTCTTTATTTCATATAAACTACAGTTTTGCTTTATTTTTTGTGATTACTTAAGTAAAAGTTAAAGCATTTTTCTGTAGTCAAGAATGCATGAGGAGTGCTCATTTATTATTTTCAAGAATCCACTCCGCCTAATTTTCACCAATGTATTCTTCACGAGGCATTGAAATGTGAGTTTTTCATTTGAACTACATGTAAGCATTAATCTATCTTCTCCCTCAATTTACTGACAAATTAAAACAAATTTTCCAACTAAGTCACAAGGGAATTTGACAAAACCTTAGGCCACTGTACAAATGTGTTCATTGGGGTTTGTGTAATGCTATTCTTTCACGACGCCGATGTGATTGACTAACTAATCGGGATGCATTGCACATGCTGGGAATGTTCTCCATGTGCACTCTCCGCTTTTTCTCGTCAAATGAACAACGTGGGTTTCATTCAGAAAAAAATCTAACTTTCTTGTTCGGTGAGCCCTACACAGGCTTGTGGATAAAAGCGCTGATCTAGTTAGCATTTGGTGAGTTAAAAGTACGAATCTATAGCTATATTCATATATTTTCAAAGTTTTTTTGAAAAGGGGAGACATTTTAATTTTGTCAGTCTTATTAGTCGATATAACTTATGAATCTGAAACCCCGCCACGATAGTCAATGTGCAGTGGATTCTTGGAAATAATTTAAACAAAATAAAGTGACTTTGTCACCGTTGAATAGTTTTTCACCATTCGTGTCGGGACTTCTTTGTTCTCCAGTTTGTTTCCAGGGTGAATGGATAAATGCGAAGTACAGGAATGCTGTTATCATCAGTAGTAATATAATTAATTTGTCATGGTCCATTTTTCCAAGGTCGCTTAGGGTTGTTTCATCAGGATTGTGTCCTTCCTCCTCCATTCTTCATTCATGAGACGGTTTCGCTCCTGCAGTCAAGTAAAATTGAAATTGAAAGTCAACAACGAAAAAACAAAACAAAGCAATTTCAAAAATATAATAAGCTTCAATTGTCCTTAATTTGTATTTCCCTTTTACGTATTTTGCCTATTGTGGTTGACTACATTTGTATATATATTTTGAAATAATTTTCCTTAAGTAAGATTAAAATATGATAAATTATGTATGACTAAAGACAGCACATTTTAATACATGTATCTTTATGTTGGGAGTTTTTATCTAAAACAGGAATGTGTTTAAAAGATATGGTAAGTTTACTAGATGGAATATCAGAATACTACTTGACCTTATACTATTTAAAAGCAATTGTTTCATACTACAAATCTTTTCTTTAAAATATCAACGTTTCAGTCGATCTTAGTAAATTAGGATCTATTGCTTCACAACATTAGCTTCGAAATCTTACATGGCTCCGTTTACCGAGCTGTCGGATTGACCTGTGAGGTAGGTGTAAAGAGAGGTATACAGACGGTTCTCGGTTATATCCTCGATGGATGGGAAACACAGCGAGGGAAAGGTTTGACTGAAATGAAGACAGAGATAAAACTAGTTGGAAACGTGGTGGATACAGAGATAGAGAGAGGGGGCTACACAGAACGGAAGAGAGAGAATGCAGACAGAAAAATAGGGAAAAAGACAGAGAGTTGGAGGGAGGAATCTACAAACAGAGACCACAAACCTAGCTTCAGACAGCGATTATCCGCTCTGTGACGTCACTAATATAATCGCTGCCATCAGAAGCTTTCCGGGTGGAAAAGCTCCAACACCGCGTGCAACCAGCGAACGCTGTCGCGCTAAAAAGTGTGTGGCAGTGGCCTATTTCTCAGCGTACATATCTATAATTTATTCACAATTACTTGCGTGACTTGCTTGTTCTTACGATAGTATATATCCGTTTCTATCCTAGGTCGTTTGAGAGTTCGTTATCATGGGACGCCATGTTTTAGTGCCGATCAAGAGCTGTTTACTAGGAGCGCTCTGATTGGAGAGGTGTCAGCGATAGTTGGCCAATCGCTGCACGCCTTACTTATGATCCGGGTATCTGCTATCAGCTGGGTATAAAAGCGCTGTCGCGCAGTGTATCAGTTATGTTCGTCTGCCGACATGCCAGGACCTGGACAGGACAAAATACTCAGTCAGTCAGTGTATCAGTTAGTCTTACGACCAGCTTCTGGTTGAAAGGTGAGAAAGATCACACCGCCACGTTCTGTAAAGAACGAACACGTTCTGAATAAGAACGAACTCCCCCTTCCCCTTCATAATGTTAATTTAGCTTAGTGTAATAATAAAGGGTTAGGGTAATTAGTTTTAGGTAAGGTTAGACGGGGTGGGTAGATTCGATTACTGCTAGCGGTTTTGGTCTATTCACCTTGTAGTAATTTCTAGAAAGATTAGTGTTAGGAACAGCGTAGGTTGCTAGGGAGAATACTTAGGAATAGGGCATTAAGGGTAGATTGTTTAGGTTTTGGGGGTCATTTATAGAAAGTTTAACAAGTTTGCAGCTGCATTTATGTAGTGTTGGTTGCAATGTTGGAGACATTTACGTGGTAGATTTTATAATCTATTGCGAGGTTCTGTTAGGATAAGTCACTTGGTCTCTGTAATTATTTGACGTTTCATAGTGTTTTGAGAGGTCAGATCGTGATGTCATTCTGCCGAGTTTAGCTTCTTGGTGGCAGGCTTAGAAGAGTTTTTATTGTGTTGCAGTTACATTTTGTCATATGATGCTTTAGTACTTGTGGTAATTGCATAAGTGCTTGATTCGAATCCCGTTTGTCATATGATTCTTTAGTACTTGTGGTAATTGCATAAGTGCTTGATTCGAATCCCGTTTGTCATGTGACGTGTTGCACTTGCAGTTATAGTATAAGTGCCTATATTTGAATCTTGTTGACATCATGTATTTGTGTCTGTAAGTGCTATTTGATAAAACTCTGTATATTTATACATTCCGTTGTTCTTCATCAGGATTGGCTTATTGTTGAAATTCTGATTCTGACTTTATGAACAAGTGCCAGTTCCCGTCCTGGAAGTATTTACAATTTGTTATAATTTATATATTTTGTTGATTTGGTAATAAAAGCAACTCAGTGGTACTTCTTGTGTCTGTTTTACATCCCACTTCAAGCTTGAAAGAACCTGGGGAATAGGATAGGCTTGGCGGATGACAATTATCGTTCCACATTAAAACATTACACAACGCAAAGTCCGTAAATGTGTCAACCGCGAAACCCGTCCTATTACATTTTGGTGCCGTGACCCGGATTAAGTGTGTTGGTGGAAGGCATAGGCAGCATATTTTCTGTTGAAGTTAGTGATTAGTATAGGCAGTTCATACTAGGTTATATCAGCTTTCAGTTATTGTTGACTGGCATTAAAAGTTTACCATGTCTGAGTACGATCTGTTTACTCTTAGCCCGTCCCTACAGAACTACGAGACAGTATCTAGTAGTGAGGAGAGGTTAAGGTCGCTCTATTCATCGCCTCAAACGAGTTGGCTGAAACAAGAAGTAGAAACTACTTCTAATAAAAGACGTCCTAGTACCAATCTTTTTGATCCTAGTTATGATGATTGTGAATCCCAGGGGGAGTTGAATATAGGGTTTTATGAGCAGGAGCATAGGCCGTCCCTCGGTAGTGTTGGCAAGGATGGAGTAAGGCCCCAATATCGTGCTCCAACTCCTCATCCTAGTGGGAAGTCTGGCAGAGTTCGTTTTTCTCAGGAAAATTCATCTGGGGGTAGTCAGTACATGGAGTTGCCCTTTCGCCAGAGTTCTAGGCAATGGAGGACGAACATAGAGGTGTCTGATAGTGAAGGAGAACAAGCCGTCGATGACGTCATGAGGCGACGTCGAGGAGTAGTAACTACTCCCAAGGCGATTGATAGGCGTAGGGCAAGAGTGACTAGGAGGGAAAAGCAGCCTGACACTTTTGATGGCTAAACTACGGACTGGCAGGACTATATAGTTCATTTCGAGCAAGTTGCTTCCTGGAATGGTTGGTCTAGTTATGAGAAAGCTCAGCAGTTATCAATGAGTTTGAGGTGTACCGCTCAAAAGTTGTTAAGTAATCTTACGGTTGGCCAGCTGTCGGATTATCAGGTCATCAAATCTATGTTAGCTCAGAGATTCAACCCTAGGGAAAGGTCAGTGGCATATAGGTGTGAGTTCCGCAATAGACGGCAGGGTAAAGATGAGACAGCCGCAGATTATGGTTATAGCTTAAGGAGGTTAGCATTGTTAGCTTATCCAGATTTACCCTACATGGCTTTGGAAATGCAGGTTATAGATCAGTTTGTGAACGGTCTTTCCAGTTTCGAGATGAGAAAGAAAGTGACCTTTGGCCATCCTAGAACTTTGGAGGAAGCTATATCATCAGCAGTTGAATTTGAAGCTGTTGAAGGAGGTAGAACTAGCAACAGGAAACCCTATGACCCGTATTGTTCTCAGGTGAATTACGTTGGTGCTGGAGAGGTTCAGTTCGATAGCCAGGTTCTGAACCAACTCTGATTATGGAGGCAGGATTTTCAGCTGGACTTTCCTAGATCAAGATTCGGACGGGCTATTCGCCCAAGAGCTGTGTATTCTCCCTGGCAAGTTAAGTATAAGGAAGGGGGAAGAATTAGCTGGCCAGAGACTCAATTTGTAAATATGTTCTACCACTGAGTAATGTTGTTTTTATATTTTGGGGGGTCCTTTTTATTGTTTTTTTTAAAGAACTGGATAAGTTCTGTAAGAGCTGCAACAGCTCTATTGGTTTTCAGTTGATGGGAAGCTGTTGGACGGGATCTGGAAATCAGGAGGGAACAATGTCTGAGTGCTTGGTGACCTGAGGAGGCGAATGAAGAGGATGACAGGTGGATCGTCATTCAGACGAGCAGTCTGGATATCTGGAACACGAGTGAAGAGGTTTTACGGAAATTGACATTGATGGCTTTGGCAAAGTGTTGCCACGAGTTCGAGAAACTATGGACTTTTCTCATGTGCCAATGATTCAAGTGTTGTTGATGATTCTGAGGATGGTTTTTTTTCAGCATATTTACTTCGGTTTTGTTGGATAAAGTTAAGAATAACTTTAATCTTTAGGGGGGAGGTATGTGGCAGTGGCCTATTTCTCAGCGTACATATCTATAATTTATTCACAATTACTTGCGTGACTTGCTTGTTCTTACGATAGTATATATCCGTTTCTATCCTAGGTCGTTTGAGAGTTCGTTATCATGGGACGCCATGTTTTAGTGCCGATCAAGAGCTGTTTACTAGGAGCGCTCTGATTGGAGAGGTGTCAGCGATAGTTGGCCAATCGCTGCACGCCTTACTTATGATCCGGGTATCTGCTATCAGCTGGGTATAAAAGCGCTGTCGCGCAGTGTATCAGTTATGTTCGTCTGCCGACATGCCAGGACCTGGACAGGACAAAATACTCAGTCAGTCAGTGTATCAGTTAGTCTTACGACCAGCTTCTGGTTGAAAGGTGAGAAAGATCACACCGCCACGTTCTGTAAAGAACGAACACGTTCTGAATAAGAACGAACTCCCCCTTCCCCTTCATAATGTTAATTTAGCTTAGTGTAATAATAAAGGGTTAGGGTAATTAGTTTTAGGTAAGGTTAGACGGGGTGGGTAGATTCGATTACTGCTAGCGGTTTGGGTCTATTCACCTTGTAGTAATTTCTAGAAAGATTAGTGTTAGGAACAGCGTAGGTTGCTAGGGAGAATACTTAGGAATAGGGCATTAAGGGTAGATTGTTTAGGTTTTGGGGGTCATTTATAGAAAGTTTAACAAGTTTGCAGCTGCATTTATGTAGTGTTGGTTGCAATGTTGGAGACATTTACGTGGTAGATTTTATAATCTATTGCGAGGTTCTGTTAGGATAAGTCACTTGGTCTCTGTAATTATTTGACGTTTCATAGTGTTTTGAGAGGTCAGATCGTGATGTCATTCTGCCGAGTTTAGCTTCTTGGTGGCAGGCTTAGAAGAGTTTTTATTGTGTTGCAGTTACATTTTGTCATATGATGCTTTAGTACTTGTGGTAATTGCATAAGTGCTTGATTCGAATCCCGTTTGTCATATGATTCTTTAGTACTTGTGGTAATTGCATAAGTGCTTGATTCGAATCCCGTTTGTCATGTGACGTGTTGCACTTGCAGTTATAGTATAAGTGCCTATATTTGAATCTTGTTGACATCATGTTTTTGTGTCTGTAAGTGCTATTTGATAAAACTCTGTATATTTATACATTCCGTTGTTCTTCATCAGCATTTGGCTTATTGTTGAAATTCTGATTCTGACTTTATGAACAAGTGCCAGTTCCCGTCCTGGAAGTATTTACAATTTGTTATAATTTATATATTTTGTTGATTTGGTAATAAAAGCAACTCAGTGGTACTTCTTGTGTCTGTTTTCCATCCCACTTCAAGCTTGAAAGAACCTGGGGAATAGGATAGGCTTGGCGGATGACAATTATCGTTCCACATTAAAACATTACACAACGCAAAGTCCGTAAATGTGTCAACCGCGAAACCCGTCCTATTACAAGTGCAAGCTCCAACCTCGTAGGATTCACATTGCAACTCCGAACAACGACTCAAGAAAGAGTTTCGGCAGGCCAATTTTTTATTTATCTTCAAGTGTCCTTTGCATTATCAAACATATCCTATGTGTCAACCAATTACAAATATCATGAATTATCATGTTTCAAACCAATAAACTCAACTTTTATCATATTCATACGCCTAACGTTGAAAGAAAACCCTCAAACCGATTCTTTAGTATGCAAACTAAGCATTTGGTTCGAGGTTATCCATGACGTCATTTCGATTGATACACGAAATCCGTGTAACAATGCCCCTGCTACTGAAGGCAGGGCAACTACCGGAGAGACAATCGGAGGGAAGGCGCCCTGACTTGGAGGTTGACCACAAACATAAGGGGAGACAGAGAGGGAGAGAGGTAGGGGGGAAGGATGCTATAGAGAGGGGGAATGAAAACAGGGAGGAAGGGAGGCAGGAACGTAACAGAGGGGAAAGACAGGTGGAAGAAAATATAATCGAAGGGAGGGTAGGAAAGACTAAGGGGCGCGAGAGCGAAAGAAATAGTGCAGGGAGAGGCATAGGTCGACAGATTTGACAGTGACATAGAGCGATAGAGTCAGATCAGAGGGTGACAGTTGGAATGCATAAAAAATATATCAGGCACAAACCGCGGCCATTTTGATATCGTCTTATTGATGTAATGTCCTGTTTCAAGCTTTTATCAAACTAGCTGAATATCAGTGTTTTAACATACAAATGTATATAACTGTACTTGAACATGTTAAGTAATAGTTCATAGAAGGTGTATAAATGTTACCACATAAGAGTGTAATAGAACTTAAAGTAAGCATATGCCACTTAAGGTGGGTTTACATGCCGCACATTTACCCCCGGGGGTAAATTTGCCCCCAGGGGCAAAAGTCAAATATTGCATTGCGTTTATTAATATACTATACTATACACAATATACAATATACAATATATATACAATAATACTATATTGCAATACCTAGAGGCATAATTTTCTCTTCATATATATTGACTGTTATAAGGATATTCAGTTTTGCCCCCTGGGGTAACAAAGTAAAGTGTTTACATGACAGGTTTGCCCCCAGGGGTATTTATACCCCCGAGGGTATCTGATTTGCCCTACCTCCAGACATGGGGCACATATTTCGCACTTTGCCCCCGGGGGTAAGTATACCTCTCTTAAAAATTGCGTTTACAGGGGTAACCGTACATATAAACGGGGTTTTAGAAGATAAATAGTTGCGGTTGTAAAATTTACGGGATTCATTGTTATTCTTACAGTTAGGAGATAAACCTACTGTGTTTTTTAATTTTCGTGGTCTAACGTAGATTCGATACCTGTTGATTTCATTCGGAGCCGAACGCGTTAGCGTGAGGCTTCGAATGTAACATCAACGGTATCGAATCTACGTTAAACCACGAAAATTAAAAAACACAGAAGGTTTATCTCCATTCTACCATGACGAGTGTTTATAGCGTTTTATGTGTCATTTCTTTTCTACCGCGTAATGTCAGTTGTGCTTCGGTTCAACATTGTGACGTCATAATGTCTTGTGCTTATGACGTCAAAGGTTGACGTCACTGTTGACATCACTGAACCCAAATCGGTTGCGCTAGCTTCTTGATCCAAATTCAGCCTTTCGCTTAAAATTGCGCTATTTCCTGGACATAAATATGCATGATATTATGGGAACCAAACTCTAGTTATAGAAAAGTACGGGTAGTAAAATGATAAAAGACTTTTAGTTAGTATTCAGACGAAGCAACTCCCGAAGCGTACGGTGACTGTGTGCATGTCGATTCGTGTCATATGAAGTTCGTTTCTATGGCAATGTGTATCAAACCGCGGTGAAACTCCCGTCATTAAAATCGTGTTCGAACGTAGGTTCGACCATAGAAATAACCCAATGAAATTCGAGGATTTTGAAATGTCATGGTAGAATGTACATTTAATTGTAAATATACAAGTTAACTTCCTTAGAACAAAAATCGAAGTAATAAAAAGAAGTGGAACTAAAAAGTATTAACATGCGTTTCTAGATAAGCTAAAAGGGAATAAGCGAATCCTCGATGCCATTATACGAACTGTTAGTGCAGATTCATTTGGTGAAACGTGTCATAATCACTTTAAGACTATTCTAATGGACCTGAAGTTGAAATAGACGACAACAAAGTTTCAAACATGTTCGAGATGCATGATATTGAAAAACAGATATTAGAATCTCCATTTACTGAGGTCGAAATAAGAAAAGCTATTAATGGAATAAAAAATGATAAATATCCAAATATTATTATACCATTTCTTTTATCACTTTTAAATAAACTTTTAAGTGACGAATCATTTCCTGACTCGTGGACTAAGGCAATCATTATCCCTTTGCATGAAAAGGAAGTACAAAAAACACAACTTTCTTATCAAAAAATTTGTATACAAAACATGTGTATTAATCGTATTATGTTGTAAGTATAAATATTGTTCATACACATAAGGACCAGAAACCTCAAAAACAATTTAGACACTTAGACTTGAACTTTACAAGAATGAATCAAAGAATAAACTTCAATAAAGGATAGAAATGTATAAAGTTGTTAAATCAAATACAAATTAAACTTACCACGTGCACCATCTAAGGCCGCTCCTACTACATTTGAAGTTTCAATAGTTGAGTTTTGTGGACCGATCACATTCACTGCAAATGAAGACACAATATTTTAGCTGTAGAGACTTGATTTAATGCTTGAGGTACATTTTTTTGGTCTAATTTTGGAATAATATGTCCTTAGTGAAATGAAGACAGTACACAGTCAATGGGCCAGATTGCATTTAAGATCTTAATCTTAATTATCTCTGTCCAGTCTCCTAATCACGTTCTGATTCTTATAGTATATGCCTGGTTAAACGAACAAATCAACAACCATGTTTAAATCTAGTCATATCTTCTTATCACAACAAATGTGCTTTGTAGTTTTCTCTCAAATAACACATTCTTTAATAATGCTTGATAGATTATTTTGAAAATAACGTAATTTAATTGAATACGTCTAGTGAGAAGGAGAAAGTATACAACTAAATTAAAAATGTAAGTTTTTCATCTTCAGGATTTATGTCACGTCTCCTTTTCATAATCAATAAAGCCTTGCGCCTGTGATCAATAAGGTATTTTTTATTACTTAAAATGTCTGGACTCCTCTCTTGTTCCTCAATTTCGCCATGATCCCTTTCTCTCTTAAGAGGTGGTTCGTCTGGGTTCTTTCCTCCCTCCGCCATTCTTCAATAAGGAGATAATATTGCTCCTGCTGTCACTTCATGGAAACTGAAAATCAACAATCAACATAGTCAAGTCAATGGATACGAAGACATAAACTTCATTGAACATAGTTTGAATTTTATACCTAGTTGTTTGAAAACTGTAGTGTATCATGTTTGTTTGAAAATAACTAAATAAGAAAACTTTGATCAATTAACTTGATTTGACTTCATAATTTTAATTTTTTTTAAAATCAGATTTCATTCGGGATTCTAAAATGACTGTCAGTGCGGGCTGTTCTTTGCTGGTTCAAAAGCAAAAGTCGAGCTGAGAAAACCTTATATACATGCATACATAAATACACATTACAGAGATAAAACATTATTTCTATGGGACATTACAAAGTGGATAATCATGGCAAGAGTTTGAAATGTTGTTTGATTTTTACTTCTTACAAGAGTTATGGATGGGCACAGTAGTATCTTTTATTATATTTATATTATAGTGAATAACAACAAGGACAGTAGAGAAGAAAATAATCTTCATCTTTGATTTATTTTAAATCACATAGTTAACATACTCTATCTTCGTTATCAATTTTTTATATCGGCCGCTCTCCATCATTAGATCAGGCGATGAACATCGAAAACATGCCTATGATACATGTAGTTTAAATTTATGTATTGTTACACGCTTGTTTAGATGTTGTTTACATAAGAACCGTATATTTCTGAGGAAACATTGTCCTGATTTATTATGATAAGATTGTGAATTTATTGTCCTTCTTTTTGAAATAAATCAACAAAATCAAATCGTGTTATTATTGTTTGAGAATCCAAAGAGAAGTAACTTGTGTATTCACGTTTACTGAACTGAACTGAACTTTATTTACACTCATATGAGGATACACATGATACATATTATTCAATAAATTAGTTCTAAAAGTAATGTATAGTCTTATGCACAGACCCTTGAGCATATAATTCACCCCATGGAAGCAAGTCTAGATCTGGTCTGAAATCTCCATTTGTCTGAGGCTCCTTTTAAAAATTTAATAAAATAAGATTTTTACTAAAAAAAATTCAGAGACTAAATATAAGTCTAAGTAATGTACAATCAGGAATTTAAAGATTTATATGCAAGTGAAGATATTATACTAAAATATACAATACTAGTATGGATCCGTATGTATGTAAACATATATATATAACAAAGAGGGGATATCTTATATCAAAATTCCTAGGTATACATTTCAAGGCATTTGAGATAACATTACAAAACAAAGCTAATTTTCTTAATGTACCTATCAACTTACTATTGAATAAAATCTTCATTGTATAGAAATTAGGTTTTCTATAAAAGTAAGGATTCAGATATTTTACTCTGCCATGTATAAAATGGGAACAGATGAATAAGTAATGAAATTCATCGCCAATGTCATTGTATCTGAATACTTCTGAAACAATATTGAACTAGTTTACAATTCCCATATCTAATTACAAAAATTTTGATAATTAGGAAACGACGATGTCATATATCTAGGACATGACACTGCCATTAGACAAGGTGTTTTTATCATTGTTTAATAAAAAGCTTATTAAGGGATTAGTTTTGTAACAACTTTTATACTAGTTTATAAAAGTTTTATGAAAACTGACAGAAATAGAACACATTGCAATTAAAACATATTTAATATTTTTGCTTTTTTTCATCGAAAGTACTTATTAATGTTACATAATGTCATATTGTTTCATACTTGTATTTCTGATTCTACCATGAATGTGATGAATACTAGATTCTGATTGGTTCTCCTGAAAAATCAAGCGTGATCAATTTTGGATTGAACGTCCTCTGATTTTGAGGCCGCTTCACTGCGCATTGATACAGCCGACTGGCAATTTCAAAACTGGTATTCTGCTGTTTACTGAGATTAAAACTTTTAAAAAGTTATTTAACATGTTTTATTTACGTGTGTTTACGAGGGATGACCTAATAATTTGAAGTAGATAGAGTATTTTATTCAAAAGAAAAAGTTTCAGTGGTCAATCACGCCACACGCAGCGGGCTCCCTACGATCACAGCAACAATACAGTGACGTCATTTACGTCACAGTGGTTTTCTGTTAGAATCATCTATTTGATTGATAGGGATATCTCAGTCTATTCTGGCATCAAGTAATGGAAGCACATGTTTAAAACGGTACGATATTAATAGCTGCGTTGAACAAAGTCAGAAATCTATTTGATGGACACCCAATGATAGATTTACCTTTGCATTCGGCTTAAATTTATTTTAAATACCAAATAGCAAAACCCCCGGCACAGACGAGTTTAGTTTTGTTGCCGGAAGTGAGGACATTTTACAAAGTGCAATTCGCTTATACAAAGAGTTCACGATTAAAATCGTCATGGTAGAATGGAGATAAACCTAGTGTGTTTTAAAATCAGAGACATGTTATACTGGATTGATAGCGAGTAAATTTTAAATTGAAACCGAACGCGCAGAGCTCCTAATTTAAAGGAAATCAATCACCATGTTTATCGCTAACCCTGTCTCCAGAGTGCAAACTGTCAAGGTGTTAGCAAGAGTTATCTCTCTTTATGAGACAGTTTATCAATATTATTTTCTTGCTTTGCATGCTATAACAATTTTGAAACACCTCAATTGATTTCAAGTTTTTACCAAGAAGTTGCTTGTTTGTTGAAGAATTCAAATAAAGGCAAAATAGAACTACAGAGATACTGGGATAGATAAGGAGGTATTCCCTTGTTTTCACAAACCTCTCAGTACTGCATAATTTGCCATCGATAGTGATGCATTAGATGTACAATTAAGAAAGTCTTTACTCTATGCCTCTTCATTCAATCAACATCAAAATTCTCATGAGACATAATTTATTATGTTTCCTTGAAAGACGGTCTGAGTGTGTTGCAAACTGTGGTCTGTTAATCAAGATTAGTTAATGCATCCGCAGTCTATTATAAATGGAGCTCATATCTGGCCTGCGCAATGATTTTATAAATATAATGTTTAGGGTCAAGGACAAAAGCCATCTGAACAAAATCAACCCGGACAAAAGCCAACTGGAGCAAGAGCCACCCGGACAAAACCCACTCATTTCTAAAAATATGAAAGGGACTATAATAAAATAATGGCGTTTGGTTGATATACAATATAGCAATTTAAGGCTTATATTTTAATAAGATATAAACATAACGATATTTCAGGAAGGTAAACACACATTATTTTATGAAGTTATTAATCGTATTAAATAATTAAAAATAATTTATCTATAAATGATTGATCATATGTATGGCATTTAAGCGATCATGTACATATTCTTGTAGCACGATCTTACGAGGAAATGTGTATGTTTTAAATCAAAACCTGGAAAACATACTTGAGGTGTAAAGTCAGTGAGAGTGCAATAGATTCAATGATTAATGTTCTTGCTCAATTTTTTTGGCAAACAAAGAAACAAACACACAACACAGCGCACTGCTTTTTCAATTTCCATAAAGCTTTTCTATTAAAACCCAAATAATTTACACAGCGTACCCACTTTTCTATGACAGTACGTTTTCATAGGTAATTAAAAAAAACAAAGGAATCCAGCGAAAGCGAAAAGTCTTGTTACCAATTGCAAAACATTTTATTTAGACAAAAGTGCACTGAAAAAAATAAAGTTAACTGAATCCATTTATCTATCACATCTGATTAAAAGGACTTCCCACTAATATCACCTGATACGTAATCATTTCTGTACCGATACATACCCCTCGATTGAGGTATTGAAACTTTAAGAACTGAAATATAAGAAAAAAAACATTCTTCTCCCCATTAAAGCTTTGGTCGGATATTTTCTGTTACATGTTACATCATCACGTATTTAACCCTTTTCATATTCTAAAAAAATTATCAATTAATTTTAATGTGTATTTCGATGCGGTTGTTATCAAAGTTAGAAAGTGTTGAGTCTTAAATCTTTAAAACTACAGCATTATCGCGCTATAGGAAAGAAGGAAACACAATGAAAACTATCAAATAGTAAACGGAAGTATTATGTTCGTACATCATTTCGTTACGGTATCGATATCAAATTCACTATGTACCCTTTTTACCCTTTGGATACGCTTGTCATACGTTACTCATAAGGAAAAACTGGACAATGCATATTTTCATTGTTATCATTCGGTTTAAGAACATTCTTCATACGTGCTACATTTACATGCGTTTTGTGTACGTTATCAATGCGTTGGCTCGGGACAGGAACTTACACTGCGTATGAAGTGCATACTCATCACGATTACCTAATACCCCCATTTCACTGAGCTACGACTTTGAAAAGTGTTCAAGACTCTTCCCGATTATTCCCGACTTCTCCACTACGACTTTGTTGGCATGAGTCGGGAGCAAATAGAGGTACATATACCGCCCTCGGCCGATGTCAAACCGATGAGTTGCGTGTTTTGAGCATGTCCAAAACTATCAAGCGTATTAAGATAGATTGTTCCACTGTATTGTTTCCTTAACGACCTAATGTTCCACTGACCAGGATGTATACCTTGTATCTAGCAGTACGTTATTTAAGCCACTTGCTGTCATAACATGAAGCTTGTACAGACTTTTATAGTCTTACTCCATCCTTTTGATCAATGTTTTATATCATATTAATCTATATTTTGTTACTTCAGCCATCTGAACCAAGTTTTAAGCAATATCTGTTCACGCATTTCAAAATTTGTCGTTTTGAACTAGACACGTTAGGATGGTTTAGGAAGTTTTAATTCTTTGCTTGTTTTCTAGCTTCCGTCAGTAAATATACATACGCAAATGAATTTCCGGCAAAGTTATATGTATCGATAACATCTGACATGTATATTTTTTATAAGATTCATACGCCTCATATTTTTTTCATTCAAATTAAGCCCATTCTGGCAAAAAAATACTGAAAGGGTTGTTTAAGGGCCTCAAGTGTATTTGAACATTCATAAAAATGAAAGTAAAGTATCAGACTCTGATGAGTGAAATAGTGACTGCTTCATCGCAACTCATTTCCCTTTCGTAGACAGCCATTGTAATATTACGCCAACTATCTAATTCAATCTATCAAGATCTTGAACATTCCTTGACTTGTTCTATTCAATGTCTGATAGCATTCAACTGCAAACATTTTAAACCAAGGAAGACATACTGATTCATTACCTACACTTTGATATAAGAAAATTCCAAATCAAAGATAGAACAAAAACATTACGAACAGATTAAAAAGAGTTTTCAAATCCACAATTATGTTAATACACTATAATTATAATAATCCTTTCCAGGAAGTCTGTGCATCAACGTATTTTCAAGTTTTTATCAGTAATTAATACTACTTTATTGTTCATTTAGGGGAGACCAGGGCAAAGCGTGCCGTCGAACCAAAGTTATCAAGCGTTATTTCTTCTTAAATAAGCACATTATTTGGAAGTCTTATATTTTCAATTCTTTCACTGATAATTGCAAGTTAATGCTAAATGTATTATTTTGATAGCGCAAAAATCTCATTACACAAACCAATCATCCATAGTCAGAGAACAAATTATAAAGATTTACATAAAGTCCATTTGCGGCCATTTTTGTGTGAACAGCTTTAATTCTTTTTTTGAAAGAAAAGCAATCGTATGGCGTAACTTAACATTATAAGCTAAAGTTGTTAACGATACAGATAAAAACTGTGAGGACTCAAACGACTCTCAACAGTATTATGTATAGATGGAACGCTTCTCTGTCTGACATTTTCTTACACAATATATCGCAGTCATGTCAGTCACTTACAGAGTTGACGTTGCTTGTACAATCGGATCTAAATCTCGCTGAAATTTGCAGATATTGTTTTAATCTCTGCAGACTGTATGAGGAAAGTTTATATTAATGAAAGTGACAAAACTTATAGAACGTTCTATAACGGCAAGCGTGCACAATCTAAAAAGGCAGCTCATAAGAGTTTGAGAACCTAACTCATCTAAACAGACGGCAATATTGCAAGTTCAGAAATCAATTATAAAAATACTTGTAGAGCAAATATATTGAACTATCAATATCATACACAAAATAAGTTGAAATCAACTTTGTCTAACTCTAGTGTGTTTTGGAAAGTTCTCAAAGTAAAACAAATACTATAAGGGGAGAAGTATGCTTAAACCATTTTAGTAGCGTGTTTAATCTAGCTTGACAGAGAGTTATAAATTTAGTGATGGTGATGATGTAGCTATTGATGAGACTACTGTATCGGATGACATTAGGAATATTGTGTTGGAGTCAGCCATTACTGATAAGAAAATTCAAGCGGCTCTTTATCATTTAAAGAATGTAAATCGCCTGGTAATGATGCTATTATATGTTAAATGCTTTAATGTTGCGAAAAATAGATCGTGCATTGTTTAGTTTCGTTGTTTAATTAAGATTCCCTGAAAATTAGACAAAAGCCATTATCACCTTCCTCCACAAACAAGGAAACATAATCATTCCCGATAACTACAGCGGTATCCCTCTATTAAGTGTAATTAGTAAAGTATACACCAGTGTCCTCAATACAAGACTAACAAATCGGGCTAATTTAAAAGATATGATTTCAGAAACGCAAGCTGGTTTTAGACAGGGTTACTCTACTGTTGATCATACTAGTATTTTCACTCTTAAAGTCCTTATACGAATGCCTATCCAAGAAACGTAAGAATTAAATGTTGCCTTCGTCGATTTTAAAAAAGCCTTTGATTCTGTAAATCGTTTTAAGCTGTGATCATGTCTTAGAAATACAGGTCTTTGTGGTTAAATGTTAAAAGCTCCCCGGGGAATATGTAAATCAGTAAAAGCATGTGTTAGATTGAACAATATATCGCTGTACAAATTATTTTGACTGTCCTGATGGTTTGAAACAGGGATGTATATTAAGTCCTGTTCTATGTTCTTGTTTCATCAATGAATTGTCCAATGATATCGCTTTGAATGGAAAATATGGTGTTCAGTTATTTCATGAAATTATTGAATTGTTATAACTTATGTTTGCTGACGATGTTATTTTAGTATCCGATGGTTTCTCTGGATTGCAGAGACAGATAAATATTCTAGAACAGTATGCAGACACGTGGGGATTAAGTGTAAACTTAGATAAAACAAAAGTTGTTATGTTCAGAAGGGGTGGCCCTTTGACGAAATCGGAAAAGTGTTTTTTCAAAAATGAATTAATCACAACTGTGAATACATATAGATATCTTGGTGTTGTATTTTCCTTTACATCTAAAATGACTGTATGTGCAGCTGATCTAGCACTTCGGGGTAAACGTGCATTGGTGGAAATTCTACATAACTTAAATAAGTTGAATATTGTTCATCCCTCAGTATATTTTAAATTATTTGATTCCCAGGTTCAACCTATCCTATTAAACGGTTCCGAGGTGTAGGGTTTTAACAGATTTGATAAACATGAAAATGTACATATCATAACATTTAAAAGATTTTCTTAATGTTGGTAAACAAACGCCAAATGCTATAACTTACGGCGAATGCTAAATATTGGTTTGAATTAATTGAGATGCCCAATAATAGAATACCTAAAAAAGCATATGAAATGTTGGTTAATGTAGATAACTTTGGATATTCAAATTATGCATCATCGATACGTATAATGCTGTTCAGTCATGGATTTGGTTTTGTATGGATCAGCCAATCAGTTGGTAATAAGTTTTTATTTCTACAAAGATTGAAAGATGTTGCTATAAATATGTTTTACCAGTCTTGGAATAGCATTCTACGAAATAGCAGTATTAAAGTTTTTTTGTCAGCAGAAAAATACTTACCTTAATCACTGTTAGGAAATATCGTAATTTGTATATATAAGATTAAGATCTGGTTTATTACGGTTGAAAGCAAATGAGGGAAGGTGGTCCAATATTGATTATTGTTTAAGAATATGTCCTCTCTGTAGTTTAGACGTTGAAAACGAATACAAGTTTATACTTGTATGTGAATATTATAATGACTTGCGAAAACTATATCTTCCAAAATTTTATTGTATTTCTCCAAGTTGCTGAAGTTTAAATGCCTTATGAATAAGGAAAATGAAGCATTGATGCTTAATTTATGTATGTTATTAAAAAAATAATTAAAAAAATATGTTATTCATAGCCTTAACAGAAGACAATCGTTACTCTAGTTATAATCATTGTCAATATTGCACATGTTTTAAATGTACATGTATATGGGCTTAAGGCCTCCACACAAGAATAAACACACTTGACCTGACTATTTGATTTATTACCTCTTCATTAACACGGTGTACAATCTCATACGGTGCGAACCGGATATAGCTCGCTGTACGCTGGGGAACGGTTCATAGCTCTGTCACTTGGAACGATACCTTCGATCAAAATTGATAACTTACGATAAAAATAGAACCATTGGCTCTGTAGCTCATCAGGAATCATATCAAGTTTGCTTTATACAGGCCAGATGAGCTAAAAATGAAACTGATGTTACCTATTGCAAGAAAACTTATAACAAATTACAAAACAAATGTAACGATTTCAGAATAAATTTCCTTACCAAAATGATTTATTATTATTCAACACTTTCTAGATCGCCAATATCAGACAGTTAAAGAAGTCCACACTAAATATCCAAGGAGAAATAAATTTGCCATAGACTGTCATCTACTGGAGAAAAATAGGTTTTTAAGATTGTGACCCCTGTGACCCTATTTGGGGTCATGGGGTCACGAAACCTACAGTTTAGAATCCCAATTGGCCAAGGAGTCTACATGCAGTCTTTCAGCTCAAAAGACCTTTAGGAGCTAAATATGGTGATGAAAATAAGTTTTAAAGGTTGTGACCCCTGTGACCCTATTTGGGGTCATGGGCTCACGAAATCTACAATTTAGAATCCCCATTGGCCAAGGAGTCTGCACATATAATTTCAGCTCTCTAGACCTTTTGGAACTTGAGAAGAAGATGAAAATAGTTTTTTAAGGTTGTGACCCCTGTGACCCTATTTGGGGTCACAGAGTCACGAAAGTTACAAATTAGAATCCCCATTGGCCAAGGAGTCTGCACATATAATTTCAGCTCTCTGGACCTTTTGGAACTGGAGAAGAAGATGAAAATAGTTTTTTAAGGTTGTGACCCCTGTGACCCTATTTGAGGTCACAGGGTCAACAAAGTTACAAATTAGAATCCCCATTGTCCAAGGAGTCTGCACACATCAATATTAACTATCTACTCCTTTTGGAACTGGAGAAGAAGATGAGAATTGGTTTTTAAGGTGTGACCCCTGTGACCCTATTTGGGGTCATGGGGTCACGAAATCTACAATTAAGAATCCATATCGTTTTTTACTCTCTACTCCTTTTAGAACTGGAGAAAAAGATGAAAATAGGTTTTTAAGGTTGTGACCCCTGTGACCCTATTTGGGGTCATGGGGTCACGAAATCTACAATTAAGAATCCATATCGTTTTTAACTCTCTACTCCTTTTAGAACTGGAGAAGAAGATGAAAATAGGTTTTTAAGGTTTATTTGGGGTCACAGGGTCACCAAAGTTACAAATTAGAATCCCCATTGTCCACGGAGTCTGCACATATCATTTTTAACTCTCTAGTCCTTCTGGAACTGGAGAAGAAGATGAAAATAGGTTTTTAAGGTTGTTACATTAGCTCAAGGTGATATGAGTTGTGAAATTGTAATAGATTGGTCATGATATGTGTGAAATTTCATGTTTGCCTTTTTTGATGTTATCAATGTGTTCAGTAGCAACGATGCAGAATCACTGTACTCGTTTATAGCCGAAACGCCACTTGTTTTGTGTACAAATACTGGTAAAGACAAATACTGAAAACAATCATACCAAACAGCGACAATGAACCATTCAAACGTCGGTAAATGAGCAAAATATCAGTGTGAATTAATTGTGCAACTGCCTGTGTCGTGCACACTATTCTCTGATAGACTGCAAGATACTACTGAATACATACATACACAAAATTGGTTGGTTCATGTAATAGATATACCCACACTTCTTGAGGTCTATCGCTCAATACGCCTCCATTTTGAATCGTGGGTCTCCGAGGCGTAACGTAGCGAAGCCGTGGATCCACGATCCAAACAGGAGACTGGTCTATTGAGTAATACACCGAGGGATGTGGGTATACATGACTTATACCTCACTCCTGTCGAGTTATATTTGACGAAACAGAGCATTCCATCCTTCTCAATGTATATTATTTCTTGACCTAACTAGATCAAAGGAATATTAACAACGTTTTAGAAAGCATATACTGACTTCATTAATATTTGATACAAACTAGTACCTATACATGGGCTTATATAGGAAAAAATAACAATCTAGACATGACACAACAAAATGTACCGCAACTTGTACCAATCCTCAGTAGCTCAGTTGATAAAGGCGTTCCATCGCAAAATAAAGGCCCCGGTCGTTAACATTTCTAAAAAGAAATCAATTTCTGTTCTCTGTGGCTTGCCAAAGTTGAATATCTTTTAATTTTACTAAATGAGGGTGTGCAATAAAAAGTAGGTGTATAAGAAAAGTTGAGGTGTATCGGTCAATACGCCTACAGTTAGAACAAAAACCCAGTCTGATTAAAATCGACTGTGATTCGAGGAAAAACAGTGTAAAAATATTATCTCTAGGGGGTTCGAACCACACCAATACTGTTTATTTTTTATTCTTCGGAGCACGGTCGATTTTAATCAGACTGAACAAAAAACCCATAGCAACGAGACCGGAAGTATGGTAAAATTAGTAAAACAATTACAAAGAGTGTATAGGGGAGAGTGGGTCATGTCTATTTTACTTAAATCATCACAATTTTCTACTTGTGCATCAGGCCTCAAATATATTTATTTGGGTTTTTTTTTAGCTCACCTTTACAAAGTAAATGTGAGCTTATGTCTTGGCGCGTCGTCCGTCTGTCTGTCCGTCCGTCTGTCCGTAAACTTTCACGAAAAAGACTACTCCTCCTAAACGAATCCAGATATCATTCTGAAATTGTAGTATGTTATACCCATGGGGATTCCTCACAGAAAGGTAGACGTGTCAGTTTTGAGAATCCAAGATGGCCGCCATGGCAGCATATTGAATTTTCAATTAGATTTCATGAAAAAGACTACTCCTTCTAAACCAATCTAGATATCATTCTGAATTTGTAGTATGTTATACCTATGGTGATTCCGCACAGAAAGGTAGACGTTTCAGTTTTGAGAATCCAAGATGGCCGCGATAGCAGCCATATTGACTTTTCAGCTGCAGATGACACATCATTATTATTAAATTTTAAGCTTTCATCAAGTGATCACTCGCACCATATAAATTCTCTAATTTGAACTTACTTATCATAATATTATCTTGAATATGGAATATTTAAGATTGTCATGCAAGTTGTTCTATATTTTAAAGTGTTTCTAAAATAAATTAAGATGAAAGACAAACATAATTAATTAATTTGTTTAAAATCTTTTTGGCAACTAGCTGCAAAAACCCAAAGACATTAAACATCATGTTAAATTTTAAACAATGGTATCTCCCTTATATTCCTTTAAATACCACACATAAGGGGTCAACCAGAGTTCAGATATTCCTGTTGAGTCCACTATGCTTTTCTCATACACATCCCAATACAGGCTGCTAGCATCACAGTGTCAGCTGCTAGTCTGTTGCATAATCAACCTGACCCAATTGATATGGTAGAGCATTATGCTATATGGCCATGTGTATGCAATAAGATTTATGGAAATTAAACTTGTATTCTCATGACAGTGATATGTTCTTTCTAAGAATAACAACTTACACAAAACTTGTCTACATTAAGCTTTGTGTTTAGCAATGTACATGATAAGTTGATGTGGAAAGAGTTATTTTGCATCAGGTTCCAGTTCCTGTGTTTTACTCATATTTGTACCATTCCTTTATCTAACAGAAGTTCTTCTTGACACAAACTCAATTTAGGACATAAGCTAACTCTGTTTTGTGAAATTATATATATTTTTCACAACAATGCATGTTCTCTCCCGTCAAGTCTTTAAATATTACACATACGGGCTTAGCCAGAGTTCAGGTTTACATGCTCAGCACACTATGCTTCTCCAAATACACAAAGCCAAATACACAAATTGCTACACACTCCTTAAAAACATGATGGTAGCCATAATCAATTATCATATAAAAGATGGTTACACAATTAAACCATATGACCACATCATTCATTTTAAGGTGAGCGTCTGTACCCTCGGTACTTTTATTTATGATTAAATTAGCATTTTTTCTTTTAATTCAAGTTGCATTAGAGGTTCTATTATCTGTACCTAAAACGCGACCGATCAAATACATGGACCCTAAGTGTTACAATCGACCTCTTGGGCAGTTGGAACAGGTGAGTTGGGTGAGCAACCCCGCAGTCCCCTTCTGGAATTGCAATGGAAATCGTTTGAAAATAACTCATTCATTTTAAACTTGCTATTTCTGTCAACTTTCTTGTGCAGCCCAGCCTTCCTAAAGTTGTTTATTTGTTACTCCCCTTTATAAGGCTATGAGAATTGATCAACATTGAAAAGTCAATGCCAGGTGAACGAGTATTTTGTTACACTAGCTTAGGATTTACATGTAATTATGTATACGTCGTGAGCGAGAGAGCCACTTGTAACGTTTGCCCCGCAAGAGGATAGTACTGTTTCGTGCCACTCTACATTTCTATCAATTTTTTAGCTCATCTGGCCTGTTAGGTCCAATGGGCTTATGGCATGGCATGGTGTCTGGTGTCCGTTCGTCCGTAAACTTTGTGCATTTTCGACTTCTTCTCCATAATCATAAGGCCACGCCCTAAAAACCTATTTTCATCTTCTTCTCCAGAAGCATAAGGTCTAGAAAGCTGAAACTTTGTGTACAGACTCCTTGGCGAGTGAGGATGAAACATTGAAGCTTTGGTGGGCCGCATACATGTATAACCGCATTAAATACACATTTAACAACACAATAAACTTAAAAACGATTTGTTACGTTTTGTGAAAAAATGCATCAAATGCAAAAATCGAATGTCTCTCCTAATCTGGTTTTCTATTTGGAATGACTTAATCAACGTTCAAATGCTCAACGGCAGAAGTTCAAGGGGAATAATTATTTATTAGTGACACTGTGCTTAACGTAAATCGAGTAATCACCCTCGCTGTTACAATGGCCCCTAGTGATAATTGACCCCGCTCTACCCTATACATTTAGATATGATATTTATGAAATTTGAATATGAATTATTTGGGTGATAAAATATTTATATACAAATTTTCATACGATACGTTGGAATGACGTAGAATGATCGTATCACCCTGCCTGACTTTTCAAATATCATTACCCGGTAGACTAGCTCGTCGTTAAGTTGTAATTAGTTTGTTGAATATTTTTTTTCCAAACGTAGTAAGTTTTCTTTGAGTGAATGTTAACTTGTTCCATAAATAAACTCAATAAAAGAGGAGACCAATTTCATGCTTAGAGGTTTCACATACTTGCATACTATTTCAATGACAAAGTGCCCTTATCTCACTTCACACTCCCGAATTCTTATACACCCGAATAATGAAATACTGATCGTGATATCTTCGTTATATTCTTTGATAATTAGTTTAATTTTTATGTCGTTAGCTAAAGGTTTCAGGCTTTGTTAACATCAATAATTTTGAAAGCTCATAAATGCTATAAGTCCTTGGTTTACCTGAATAGTGAAAAAAATATTTGAGTACTTATGATTTTTTTCATAAACACATTTGGTGGTAACAGAGCAATTGCTACATTACATATTGTACATATATTCACTTATAAGATCAAATCCAAAGCAACTTTCTGACAACAGAAGACTAAAATTATTCTGTATGGACAAGAGCGAAAAGATACTATTTTATTAGACATTGTAGTTTGAAAAATTCAATTTGAATTGCAATGCCTTTGTCGAATCTTACAAGGAAAGGTTTGCACCTATACATCCGATTTATGTCAGAAATTAATATCATACAATTGTATATATTTTGTAAACGCAGATCTCACGGATGCGGAGTTTTAATGTTTCTTAATTGTTACATGTATTTCTATTTTGTAACTTTAATGATCAAGCTGTTGAATCAATTGGTTTTTTTTTGTGTTTGTAGAAACGAATTTTTCTATGATAAATCTTGGAAGTTGGTTTTGGGGTTTATTGGAAGGAGTGTCCGATAAAACAATGGAATGAAGTGAAATAATATTGTCAAAAGGTCACAAGTGGCCTTTTAACTGCCATAGGTGATTTCATTGTCTGCCTGTATTTCAATTCATCACGTAACATAATAAAAACCAACAAAACATATGAATAAAACCCATTTTATTTGATATATGAAAATGTGAATTTACTATAAACCATAAAGTGATTTCGTCCAAAAGCACTATAAACCAACTATATTGGCGGCTATCAAACTGTATGGTACAAATGCATAGGGGTGTGATGTTTACGGTTCGCATCGAAAAACTAATGCTCTATATGTGAAGTACTATACACACACAGATAGCTTAGATAACACAGTTTTCAGATAATGTCAGATTTGAACAAAATGTTGCACGATATGAGGACATTGTAACGTTAAAGTTGGTGCGCATCACGAAGAAACAAAATCGACGATGCGTTTTTGATTTAGAGAATCGCGTAGAAAATGTTTCTTATACGTTTCGGTGAATTCCCATGGACAAACTTACGAGGATTATTATGCGTATTTATTTACTATCATTTGACGCACTCAAAACAGAGAAAAGAGAACAAGGTATCCCGTGACAACATAACTATGAACCAATGGACGAGGGTACAGCGAGCTATATCCGGTTCGCACTGTATGAGATTGTACACCGTGATTTAGTTTTAAAACATTATTTTTCACTTGGAACCACCCCCCCCCCCCCCCCCCCCCCCTGACATCACCTTATATTCGCCCTACAAATGTGCTTTTCCCCTTTAATGGTCGGCAACTAGCGTAATTTCACCAACCAATTAAAACAAAACGGTATGAAGCGTTGTTATTCTTGCTTGAATCGTTTCACGGCGTGAGTTAGGGACTTAGGGTTTCAAATATTCTTTAAACAATTATTTTGCTGTAAGGAATGGGTAGTCTAAATTCAAATATTTTATAAAAACACAAAACGGAACATCGAACTCTCGTGTACCCATGATACATAAGTATCACAGGTACACGAGAGTTACATATTGGTGTATAAATTCATTGAATAATGAAATTTGTAATTACTTGCATTGATAATTTCCTGTGATCACTTACCGAATGTTACCATCAATGGGGCCAAATGAGCGCTTTGGCCCGTGTGATCTAATAGTTGTGTGTTTTTTTGTATTTCGTAAGCATATAACTTGAAAGAGATCTTTTATATTCAAATTATCCTTCTCTTGAAGTTTATATACACGACATGTACCCTTTTACCTAAGGTTTTTGTTTTGTTTCAGAATGACAAAATATTTTTCACTTTATTAATTCAAATATAAGTTTTATATTCATTGTATAATATCTTTCAACCCTAAACGACAAATACCATATACCATTTGGGCAAGCCCGACACACTTAAGATGTTGCTAAATTTTAATTTCCTCTTTTTAACCAATTTGTTATGAACCAAGCATAATGATATTGGACCGAACCAGGTTTATGACATCTTAAGGAACATTTGATAAGCCTTGCATATATTGCATTATCAAAATGATTGCTTTTGATTAGTATTGGCTGATTATACGTGTGAAATAGCTATCGTGTTATGTATTATTTTATCTTTTGACATGGGACAAAGCGCCCATCACTTTGCTTAAAACTACAGGGCAAAGCGCACCCCTTAATAAAAATACATTTACGTGAATATATCCGTATGCAAAAAATGTAGGCTTAAATGGCATGTGCCATTCGACAGTCAATCTGATAAGTATAAGAGATATGGTGCAAGTTGCATTCGGTTCAGGTGTTGATGCACAGGAACTCGATATCGTAAATAAAATGTAGGTAAAACGTGGGTAAGAAAGATCCGTTCCTATATGTATATAGAGTATAGGAACGGATCTTTCTTACCCACGTTTTACCTACATTTTATTTACGATATCGGGTTCCTGTGTGTTGATGCCCCTGAGACGATTTGATATGTAAGGGGGCGTGCTTTGCCGTGGTGTCCCCTACGTATTGTGAGAATCGTTCTAAAATATGTTTCTTAATTTACAAGATGAATAAACGGTATAACTCTAATATCAAAGGTCGCTCCCTTCTTTAAAACCATTTCTTTCTTTTCTGGATAAAGGTCCTCTTTAAAATAACGTTTTTTTTCTCCAGATTCACTGACAGTGTTCATCCCCGTTTGTTAGTCGACGTTTCTAAGATTGATAGCTGAAGACAGATATACAACCAGAGACTTAATCTTATCAGCAAGTTGTACGAATATATTGAGCGAAATAACTAAACACTGAACATTCCATGTTCTTCTGTTTCAATTGAATATCAGGGGGCTCAATTAGTCTGTCATCCAGACCCTAAAGCAAAAATATTGAATTGACGACCAACCAAGTCTGCTAAAGTATAGCAAGTCAAGATCACCTATGGGTTTCAATTTGTTATAATACATGAATTGTTTTAAAATAATGTCAAAATATTGAATAGAAAATTCTTCTGAGACTAAATGTTAGTCTAAGGGCTCAATATGCAGCCCTGACATAAAGACCTTCAGTTAACACATATTACATAGATTAACCTATAAAATACATCACCAAATAGACTAAACAAAGGCTTTAATCTGTTTTGAATATTTTGTTGAAATGTTTTATTTTAATTTCTCCGATACATTTCCCAGTTTATAAACTGTAATGCATATACAAAAAAATCACTTCAGGTGTAATACAAAAAGAAAAGTCAAGAAAAGTATAGCAAGTCTAGATCGCTCAGCTCTGAAGTTAGGCATCTCCTGGGCTGCAGCTTTTTATAATACATGAATTGTTTAAAAATATTATCAAAATTGAAAAAGATACTTCTGAGACTAAATGTTAGTCTAAGATTTTACATGTTTTGCATGTGAAAGAGAGAACACAAATCATAAAAGAGCAAGATGTAATAGGAGAGACAAAAATGAAAATTTGAAGAGGCATGTAAACCAGAGGGGAAAGATTAGTGACATTGACCGGTATTTATACTTGAAATTGAAATAATAAATAAAGGAAGAAAGATCGAAAAGGCGAAGAAAATTATTAGCGAAGATTAGTGTACAAAATAGGCAAATTTGCGAGATTGGGGAGACACCTAAATTTTGCTATTTCTAAATAAAATTGACGAAAACTAAAGCTATTGAAATGACAGATAACAGAAATGTGACAAAGAATGGGTTGCAAAACTGGAGAGGTTATAGAATGGGCGATTAAATCAAACCGGGGTAAGAATATTAAAAATACTTCGCTTTTCAAAAAGTTTTAACTCTCCAAATAAAAAATAAACATAACAGTCAGGAAAACACTCCATGAATAATTCTAACTCACTGTTTCATAAACTGTCCTAGGTGTTTAAAACAACACTTTAAGAACGTGATTTCAATGATTAACAAACTTTGTGAAATCACAAAAAAAATTCGTTAAACATGAAATTCTCCTAAATAACAATAAACATTGATCAAATTGTATTCCTGCACGTGAATTGTCTGCATTGTGACGTCACGCCGAGCTAAGGAGCAGAGTCCGTGCATGTAAGTGGAAGCCACACTGAAGTTGCCTACGCGTGCCTTTCACCATGTCGCGTGCGTTTGCATGTGCGTTGATTACTTTAGGTCTTTTTCAAATCACAGATTCCTTCTTTTGGAACAGTTTTTCAGGTAAGTGTTTTTCCGTCAATATTTTAATGTTGCAACGTGATTTTCTATTGTTTTATAACAAGACTATCTCTATTAAGTTATCGTAAAATTTGAAGGAGTTATTTCTTAGATAGTGTTTGTTTAGGCATGTCTATTGTTTAGAGTCGAAATGACCCTCAAGTTTGTAGCAGATAAGTGATGGTGGAGTTTTTCTGTAAGAACATTGAATTGATTTTAAGTTTTATTCGATGAAGCAACATTAATCAACAGTCAATGATTAGATGTTGAGCATAAAGATTTTACATTGTTATATCTAAGAATGTATCGTGTTCCGTAATTGAACTTAAAACTTAAAACTGTTCCAAATACATTATTCTTTATTTTCTCTTTGATCTTTGAACCTGTATTTAACCGATAATGTATTAAGAAAAAGAAATGGGTTTATATGCAAATGTTTAATGAGACTCGTGATTATATATGTGATTATTTTCCCCATCGTTTAACATATATCAAGTTTGGAAATATAAGTTCGCACCAAGGGGGCGGGATGTCGCAGTGGTTATCGTGTTAGGTCCCGAATCAAGAGGACCAAGGGTTCGAATCCCGCCAGGGGTCGGCAAGTTTGTTTGCAGTACCAGAGAACTGATCTACACGCAGTAAGGTTGGGGTACAAAGCTACACGGATTTTCAACGCAGTTCCACCCATGGTTCGCTAGTTCCAGCCGATGCTCGTAGGTTTCACCCCAATGCATACCCATGATAACGTTGCGGGCTTTCCCCCTGCATTAATACTAGCAGCTGTGATACGAGTGAAATACTCTTGGAAGCGGCGTTAAACCCCAAATCGAATCCCCTCACCTCGTACCAAGGGGGTGGGATAGCACAGTGGTAAGCTTGTTCGGTTTCTGATCAAGAGGTCAGGGGTTCGAATCCTGTCAGGGGATGTGTGTGCAGTAGAGAAGTGGAAAGATTTGGGCCCAATTCGACCCTGCATTTTAGTGCAGTACCGTAGGACTAGGAGATATAACATTTCAAACGCTCCAACATGCTATTATGTCTCTCTTCAGATACGTCTCTTGAATGACCTAAAATAACATTGAAGTGACATTTTTCATATCAGCAGGTACTTTTTGATGATTCAATTAAATGTCGAATTCAAGGTGACGTCACCGCCACCGCCCATTCAGCATACCCCCGACCACTTTAAGTAGGATACCCCCTCCCCTTTTCAAAAGGGTACTCCCCCCCCCCCCCGTCCCGTTTCAATAATGTTACCCCACCCGCCCTTTTCAATCAGTGATCCCTACAATCCCTTTCAAAATTCATGATCCGCCACTTATATCCTAAATTTTTATTTAAAGCCTTTCACTGGTAGTTATAAGTTCGATAATACTGTTTCCATTCATCATTATTTCATCGAAATCGAATCCAGTTATGTTTATAGAAGATAAGCATAACTACACCCGTATCGCCGCTTTGAAATTTCGCATCTAAATGTTTGATTTTTGAAACGAGGCCACAAAGATGGTTTTTGAAGAATTGAATTGAATTGAATTGAAGAAACTGTATTAATATTGACCTTCACATTTTTTGAATATGTTTGTTTTGTGTATTATACTATGCTCTTGTACCACCAGTGGTGGTGTATAGAGAATAAAGAATTTGAATTTGACAAGAGATATAATTATCCATATGTTGCCTTTATCAAGGTCAAGATGACCCGATTTATGATATAATATCAACACTTATCAGGAGGGCACTCCTTGAATGCTGTACTTTATTGTCCTCCTGTTTTCGAGGGGTTTGATATTTTTATTAATAAGCTAACGTCTTGCCTGTTTATACGAATATGATGCAAGTCTCGCCACTGGGCGCACACTCTCGGAGTGACAGGCAACTGTGACGCTGTATAACTTGTGCGTACTGTTGTCATAATTACTGACCGAGTCACTATAATGTCCGCTGAATGGCGAGGCCGTTAAGACCGCCAATTCAGGTACACATGCGTACTTCACTCATCAAATTTAAGATTGACGAGTTAAATAGCACATGAAAAAACGTGAGGAGTATTTCACTCATGAAATTTAAATTAAAGTGACACAGAGTATCTTTCTTAAAATTGTATTTTGGTTTTGATAAGCTACAAAATATCTAATATGCTGATTGAAGTTCATATCTCATCACTGGACTTGCAAATATATCCATTTATGCATAATATCTCTAAAATGCTTGATTTTATGGAAAAATCAAGAAAACATCTCAAATACGTTTAGTATTCGAAATTATGCATCCAATAAATCTACCTATTAGTTACAATACCTAATAAACACTATCGAATAGAACATATATTCCTGTCAGCTTATGACAAGGTTTCAAAATTACGTTTGGCGAATTTGCGCGCCCCACCCGAGCCACATTGTCCGGTTTTCGATCAAAATCCCGACTTTGAATGGCCGTATTTTCGCTCTAATGTACCGATTGACCTTTAACTTGTTATTTCCAGTAACAGTTAGTGGTTCCCGATGTAATAACATCGATTTCAAAATGTGACATATGTGATCCTATCAACATACTCTGTGTCTCTTTAAAATATAAAAGCACACGAAAATGTGCTTAAAATTACTGCCGATTTAGGATCATAACGTAATGCACTTGTACCCTGAACCTGCTTTACTGATGACAGGAATAATATAGTCTAGACTTGTTTGATAGTACCGTTTAGTCGGGGCTTGCTGTAATAAAAAGTGTTCCCAGAACAGGGATGGCAGCAGGCTCATTCAGAAAATTTGAAAATCTCTTCGTGAAAACTGGACATTCTATTCGAGATGTAACAAATCGTATATGTTGAACCAAAACAATATTTGACAATTACCTTTACGCACGCATTTAACCTGACTCGTATTCTCAGAAAGTAATGCGTATCTGTCACTCATTGATTTCATAATTTATGCGTAAATCTAAATTGTCTATGCGTATTTTACGCAGATACGCATTTTATCTGGGGCCCTGCTGAATTGTGGTCTTACGATTAAACTTTGTTAAAATCGTGAAGAATTATCTATTTTGAGTTTGAGATTTTCTACTGAGTATTTTCTTGGTTTGAAATATTTTACTATCGGGTATTGGGGCGTGGTTTCACAGTGAATGCCGCATTTTTCCAGATAGAATTGTCATTTATTCGGCAACTGATGTGTCCACGGGGTGAGATTTATAGGTGAAACTTTGTCCAGTAAGGACCGTGTTTCGCTTCCTTCAGTCGATGCCATAAACATTCTCGGTGTAATTTAAAAACATGCATTTGTATGTTTAGATTCATATTCATAAACTATTTGGTGTATTGAGGGCACTTACATCAACTTTATTGATGTTATGTCCAGTAAAGATATTCGTTGAAAAATATTTCCTTTTTAGGAATATGATAGTTTAAGAGAACATGTTCATCTGGGTAATGTCATAGTAGAACGCCGTTTTCGATCAATTTTATTTTCCTTTAATTGAAAATAAACTATGTAACGTTTATCAATACAATGTAATTAACAAATGATTTATAATAAGACTTGACAACAATGTCTCGTTATGCCGGAGCAAGGCTTTTCACAATCTTATAGGCTTGATTGGCTTATTTTCCTTTTGATATTTTAACGAGTGTGCATTCCTTTTCATCATTGTCAAATATAAATAAACAAAATTGTTACCCTGGCTAACATTTCAAATCGGTTTTGTTATAATCATTTACTTATCATGACAACTGGTCGATAAGACCTTAAATATAGGGGTACCCTCCATATCCAAATGTGTACCCTCTATATCCAAATGTGTACCCTCCATATCCAACTGCGTCCCCTCTATATCCAAATGTGTCCCCGCCATATTCAAATGTGTCCCCTCCATATCCAAATGTGTACCCTCCATATCCAAATGTTTACCCTCCATATCCAAATGTGTACCCTCCATATCCAAATGTGTCCCCTCTATATCCAAATGTGTACCCTCCATATCCAAATGTGTACCCTCTATATCCAAATGTGTACCCTCCATATCCAACTGCGTCCCCTCTATATCCAAATGTGTCCCCGCCATATTCAAATGTGTCCCCTCCATATCCAAATGTGTCCCCTCCATATCCAAAAGTGTTCCCTCCATATCTAAATGTGTCCCCTCCATATCCAAATGTGTCCCCTCCATATCCAAATGTGTCCCCTCCATATCCAAATGTGTACCCTCCATATCCAAATGTGTACCCTCCATATCCAAATGTGTACCCTCCATATCCAAATGTGTACCCTCCATATCCAAATGTGTACCCTCCATATCCAACTGCGTCCCCTCTATATCCAAATGTGTCCCCTCCATATCCAAATGTGTCCCCTCCATATCCAAATGTGTCCCCTCCATATCCAAATGTGTCCCCTCCATATCCAACTGCGTCCCCTCTATATCCAAATGTGTACCCTCTATATCCAAATGTGTTCCCTCCATATCCAAATGTGTTCCCTCCATATCCAAATGTGTTCCCTCCATATCTAAATGTGTCCCCTCCATATCCAAATGCGTCCCCTCCATATCCAAATGTGTCCCCTCCATATCCAAATGTGTACCCTCTATATCCAAATGGTCACCCTCCATATCCAAATGGGTCCCCTCCATATCCAAATGTGTCCCCTCCATATCCAAATGTGTCCCCTCCATATCCAAATGCGTCCCCTCCATATCCAAATGTGTCCCCTCCATATCCAAATGTGTCCCCTCCATATCCAAATGTGTCCCCTCTATATCCAAATGTGTACCCCTCCATATCCAAATGTGTTCCCTCCATATCCAAATGTGTTCCCTCCATATCTAAATGTGTCCCCTCCATATCCAAATGCGTCCCCTCCATATCCAAATGTGTCCCCTCCATATCCAAATGTGTACCCTCTATATCCAAATGTGTACCCTCTATATCCAAATGTGTCCCCTCCATATCCAAATGTGTCCCCTCCATATCCAAATGCGTCCCCTCTATATCCAAATGTGTACCCTCTATATCCAAATGTGTTCCCTCCATATCCAAATGTGTTCCCTCCATATCCAAATGTGTTCCCTCCATATCTAAATGTGTCCCCTCCATATCCAAATGCGTCCCCTCAATATCCAAATGTGTCCCCTCCATATCCAAATGTGTCCCCTCTATATCCAAATGTGTCCCCTCCATATCCAAATGTGTACCCTCTATATCCAAATGGTCACCCTCCATATCCAAATGTGTCCCCTCCATATCCAAATGTGTCCCCTCCATATCCAAATGTGTCCCCTCCATATCCAAATGCGTCCCCTCCATATCCAAATGTGTCCCCTCCATATCCAAATGTGTCCCCTCCATATCCAAATGTGTCCCCTCCATATCCAAATGTGTTCCCTCCATATCTAAATGTGTTCCCTCCATATCCAAATGTGTTCCCTCCATATCCAAATGTGTACCCTCTATATCCAAATGGTCACCCTCCATATCCAAATGTGTCCCCTCCATATCCAAATGTGTCCCCTCCATATCCAAATGTGTCCCCTCCATATCCAAATGCGTCCCCTCCATATCCATCCATATCCAAATGCGTCCCCTCCATATCCAAATGTGTCCCCTCCATATCCAAATGTGTACCCCTCCATATCCAAATGTGTCCCCTCTATATCCAAATGGTCACCCTCCATATCCAAATGTGTCCCCTCCATATCCAACTGCGTCCCCTCTATATCCAAATGTGTACCCCTCCATATCCAAATGTGTCCCCTCTATATCCAAATGGTCACCCTCCATATCCAAATGTGTCCCCTCTATATCCAAAATGTGTCCCCTCCATATCCAAAATGTGTCCCCTCCATATCCAAATGTGTCCCCTCCATATCCAAATGTGTCCCCTCCATATCCAACTGCGTCCCTTACCTACCCTACCTACCCGCTGCATTGTTGATTTGTCATTTTGTCGATAACTTCGAAATTCCTGAACCAAATCAATTCAAGTTTCACAGAAATCTTATCATAACCAAACTCATTAAGGGCATAAATCAAGACATGTAAAAGTCTCCTCCTCGCTTCGAAAGAAAAAGTGAGATAAACGTCAACTTGACATCTCAAAAACGCAAATTTCTTGCAGTTTGTGCACCAAAACTCAAAAGGAATGTATTCAAGATTCTATTTATGATTACCACAGTTAAAGGTGACCATCTAAACCTCAGCGATTAGGAGAAGGGAGCACTGAAAGCAGACACCTACCTCTGTTGACTTGTTCCGTCCGCCATCTTTTAAGTACCCTCCTTACCGGGTACACGACAGTGCTTACACTGTATTCAGTATCGGATAAGTCCTGAAAGGGGCACAAAAGCAGCAAGGAAAAGTAAAGGGTCTGCAGCAAGGCAAAAAATGACAATTTTGAAACTTACGTTTTAGGCTTTGCGTAGGAGGATGAGGGGTGACATGATCTGATACTTTGCAAGGAGAAATAGCTCTGGCAACGCTGTTTTTACCTTTTTACAGTCTATGGATAAGACATTGAGGCACAGTAATCATATACTTGTGACATAACTGGAATGTCTCCTTTGATTTCGTTCCCACAAGGATTATCCTACATCATGTAAGAATCTCGATCTCTGATTGGTCCATGTGACCCTAATAAATACTGATATCACCCTCTTGAGCGGGGTAATAAATCATGTATACCCCTGCACATAAAAAGCATGGACAAATCGTGCAGATTGAGCGTCTTGAAATGTACAATGTATTTTACCTCGAACACATGATCAAGCTGGTTTCTTTTGATCAACCGATATGTAGCTTTGAACAAACTATAGTAAAATGACGTACGCAGTTCTTACTCTTTATCTTCATATTATATGCGTTTTGTTTAAACATTCGGTAAGATATATTCGTTATACCACTCAGAGTATAACACCAAGCTCGAGGCGGATATGTACCCCGCCTCCGAGTGGTATAACTTATATTATTCCTTACGTACGGAGGCGAAGTTATCTGAAACTTTTCGTAGTTCTCGTTGTTGTTTTTGACAGATTTGTATTTGTCAAATCATTTCCATTGACCAAAGAATACTGAATTGATTCATTAGGCATGTGTCAACAATTTTTTTAATTTTTATTTATCTAAGTTTTACTGATGTAATAGATGACCAGCGACATTTACTGAAAACCATCTGTTCACTTGCACATCAACATAACTCGCGTAAATAGCCAGTTCTGACCTTCTGCACTTATCAAAGTTGTTCTTAAGTAGCAAAATATATCTAGAGCTGCTCCGTTATTTTCATCATACATTTTATTCCTTTGATTCGAATGTAAATGTCTTACATCATTATTTAATTTAAAATATCTTACTAATTTATCTTAATGGCACGATATATGGCAAAATATTAAATAAAAACTAATTTTCAATTAAATCTATTAAAAAAAAGGTAATATTATAGCAGAATGCAGATTCACACTTCAAACTTACATTGTTTACAAGTTATATAAATCAAACAATAACTCGTCACTGTCATTCTGAATTCATGCTTTTTTCTATGTTTCAAAATTACGTTTTACTGATTGACGCGTGTCATTTTCCGGTTTTATCGCGATGTCAAACCTTCCTATGGTATCGGTACAGCGTCGATACTCTCTTGCTACATTCGATACTTCTCGATGTAATGACACGTTCAATAAAGTTGGTCACATGTGACCCCAACAACTCATCTAGTGATTTTTTAAAGCAAATCTCTTGAAGGCGCAACATTAAATTTAAGGTTAACATCCTCCTCTGAAACTTTTTGAGCGATGCAATACTTTTCCAAATTTGCATATAGATACAGATTTGGTTATATATGTAATTTACTGGGAAAATAGTTAAGAATATATGACAAACGAATGTAGTACCTATGACGTACTCAGCGGGGGCTATGCTGCACGTGTATGACTTGACTTTCGCACAACTCTTCCTTTTAAGAAATTATTTTTTAGGTTAAAAAATTCCTTTAGATTTTGAAATCAGAAATCATAAGACATTATAACCTGTTTAAAACTCGGGCAAGCTTCGCCAGTTATACAGGTTTAATTTTCGAGTTTGAAACCGGTTATAAACGTGCAGACAAACACGTTATGAAAATAATTTCTTATGCATTCCGACTTTAAAAGTTAAGGGAAGTTTCAATCGTAAACAAGACTAAGAATTGAAATTAAACGCAATACCTTTTGAACGTACTAAGAAACTACCGAAAAGAATAAGGAAGTAATAACTTTACCCCTATTAAAGTTTGGATGGACTTACAGCAGCGTTGCAGCTGAACGCATTGTTAATTCACGATAAAAGTACATATACACATAATGCATCAACCTACGATTCACGTGAACAGAATTACTTTTCTTTGTCCATCTATGGGAGAACTTGAATCACTAATGCAATCGAGGAAACACATGCTCAAAGCAGGTGTGGGTGTTATCGTAGACAGACATGATATCGGTGGGTTCGTAGACACTCGAAAAATGGACCAAAATAATTTTAGTTTTAATAATTACATGTAATTGCCGATACGCACGTAATGAATGTATTGCTTCTAACGCATGACATTTCCGTGAAGATTGTGTCTTCCTCGTGTCCTTGTGAATCATTCTCTTATCAATGTAAGTGACAATGTCAACACAGTCACAAATTGTTCAGTCTCCTGTATGACATTGCAACATTCAAAATCCACAGAGTAAGCTTGTCCGAAACACTTCAGATTAACAAAGCTGTCACGCAACAACGTAACATCAAGTACATGGTCTGTTCTTATTCAAGAACCAAATCCCTTTGAACACTTGTAGAATGATGTTTCAAAACATTTAAACATGGCGAATTCGAGGCCAAAGTTTGAGTTTGTCACAACCAACAGTCTTTTTCAATCCCTCAAAGGCCGCCTGTCACGATTGTGACCTGGATAATTATTGAGCTTTGCCAACAATTCAGCAGTTGACTTAAACGTTGTCATGTGGGGTTGTGTTGGTGGATACAGAAGAGGACAGTCCCTTTTTGTGCAAAAAGTCTGTTTTTCCATAATAACTTAACTATTTACGTTTCTTTTCGTGTTCAGTATATACTTTACCCAGTCCCTGAATGTTGCAGCCCCCGCCAACTGTACGGAGAGCGAGAGACCTTGTGACGACAAGCAGTGTGTGAATGTGACGCGCTGGTGTGACGGCAGCAGTGACTGTAGTGACGGCACAGACGAGGCATCCTGCGACCAGAAAGGTTTGTAAACTCTGGACGTTCTTGAGATCCAACGTCCTCGGTAATGACTATTCATGGAAATGTTCTGATAATTCTCTATTTTCTTCGAAATTCACTTCTAACTCGACAAATCTTTGAATTTTGCACACAGACTGAAAACCCCAAACTGCAGTTATTTTTCATGAAACAGCAGTGCAGTTCCACAAGCACTTGATACATGGGCGGTGCTCATATACTGTATATATAGTATATGAGCAATATCCATGCCCCAAGTGCTTGTGTGCAGTTCCGTGTAAAAGATGTAACTGAAATTGAATTGTATTAATAGAAACAATTGTAAGGGCAAATGTAGTTCATCTAATATAAACTCGTATTCCGGCTACTGCCCTCGTTCATCTAATTTAAACTCGTATTCCGGCTACTGCCTTCTATGAAGGCAGTAGCCGGAATACGAGTTTATATTAGATGAACTAGGGCAAATGTCGTCATATGTCCTAAAAGAACCAATTTTAGCGTGACAATGCGTGTTTATATAGTGCCTTACGTTCCTTATCTACCCCGCCATTTGTTACAGTGGCAATAGAATGTCGGGACACCGCCGTCTGGTTCCTGTGTGAAAACGATCGCTGTGTTTCTAAAGAGCTCTGGTGTAATGGTCTCGATGATTGTGAAGACGGTTCGGACGAAACTAACTGCACAGCAAACGGTTTGTTTCATCAATTCAAATTTCATTTATTCACGGCACATACCCTTTATAAAAAATATTTTTAAAAAACAAGATTGCACTCAGTCGCCAAAAAAAGTCTTTCATATGTATGCTAAGCATAAATAATTAGGGATTTTTATATTGTTGAAATGAACGTTAATACATTTCATTCACAACCTGATAACTAATCCAAATCAAATATCCCCGTTTATTTTGATTAAGTAGGTAAACGTTTATCTTAAGCTGATGTTTCTATGTGATCATTGCCATTATTGTTAGTGATTTTACGAGCTCTTCAGTAAACGTTTTCCCTCAATGGTTATTTTATGAACGCTTTTAGACCATTGTTGCCACAGTCAATAATTTTGCATGACTTGAATAAGCTAACAATAGTCGTTTTTGTCAATCTTCTTTAGAGCATATGGCCACAGACCACAATTATTTTACAGTAGTTTTATCATCATTGTCTTTCTAATACAGCCATTTCCCTATATTTGGTTGGGCGTTCAGCTTTTGCACATTGACTCACCTGCCATAGACGACTTTTCAGTCAAAAAATGAGCACACCTTTTGCGGCATCGAAGGCCGGTAGAGAGTGTCAACAAATATGACCCCTTCGTCAAGGCCGTTCAGCATGACATGGCCTTCAACTTGGGGTCACTTTGCCTGCTCACACCAACATTTTAACAGTAATTCCAAGACCCAGAAAAATTTACACACAAACTAGAGAGTCAGACCTTTCATTTGCACCATCACATGTCACAATAAAGTGTCTGGAAGTATTTTTTAAAAATCATCCACTAGGGACTACTTTGTCTCTGAATTGCTTCCGGGTTGAGGTAAAAGTTAGTCGGTGTAATTGTGGGCTGTGTCCTATCAGGGCAACTATTTTAGTCGAAATTCAATAAAACTTCACAGGTAGTAAGTACATCCAATTACCAATAAATGCACAAAAGCTCAGGTCTCAGGTGCAAACACAAGTATCCTGACAGGGGACTTGCATCAGGCCCTGTTATCTGATTTGAAAGGCCAGTAGATCTTGTAAACTTGTCGTCTGCAGGGTAGCGGAATGCTCATAATTCTGAAACCATACAAGATATCATCAAAAAGTAACTTTTTCCTGCAAATGTTAATCAAATACTTTAAAACAAACAATATTTGAAAAAGTTTGGACAAATATAAATATTTTTAACAATTTTTTTAAATTTTCACCAATTTTAGTCACTTTTTTGGACAATTTTCATCAAATTTCACTATGAAAATAAAAATTGAAACTGCTAAATTTGGTACTGCTTGAAAGACATTTTCTTCCTTGTAAAAATGAGTCCACACTCAATTAACTGCTAATTGCCTAATGATTGGTAGGTGCTCTTGAGTATTACCCATCACACATTGCAGTTAGCCAATACTCCTATAGGCGTCATATAGGTAATCTCTTCTACAAGCCAATAAACATCTGCCTGGAGATAACTATCAGTTCCAGATGGCAGTGTATACAATACATTGTCAGTGCAGAGACAAATTACAGGTATGGTGTAATAAATAAGCACTTGCCAGGAGTGCTGCATCAATTCAACTTTGCTATCGGACATGAGGATACGAGAAGCGGCACATCTCAAGGCTTCCAGAAAGTTAACATTCAATGGAAAAAAGGGCTAACTTTTGATTCTGATGAAGGATCAGACCCCCCATAACAAAGAAAACTGAAGCCTGTCACCAGGATGAGTGCTGACCACTTAAACTTGTTGCCAAGTCCAGGTCTGGAACCTCCCTTATTTAGACGCCAGACTGTGAGGGTATCTCCAGCTCAGTATATCTGCTTCGCCCTTTGCCAGCTGAGAGGCCCAAGCAACAAGAAGGCAGTTTTCCTGTCTCTTAGGGCTATGAGACTGTTTGACGGTTCATAAATGGCCAATTGCTGGAATCTGATTAACTGCCTTCGACGTTTTGACGTCTACCGAGTGGGCAATAAACAACATTGTGATATACATGTTTACAGGCACCACCCATGAGCAGAGGAGACAGCAACAGTGATTTTTTAGTCAGGATGTGAAGACCCAGCTCAGTTTCAATAGTAAAGAAGTGTCAAAAACTCATTCTGGCTACACAAATGTACTGCAAAGTATCTTACCTAATGTCACTGAGGAGACACTTCTGTGTTATTATTGGGACCGTTCTCTATGTTCCCGTCACTCAGTGTTTTGCAGTGGCGATGCTTCTCGTAGCTGGTGAATTAGGTCTTTTCTACTCTGCAAGTGGAAGATGACAAATTTCAACATGAAAAACAGTGTTAAACATCAGCTACATGAAATATTGAAGATGAATCTAAGTGTTGAGCACTTAAAAGTTTATACTGACATTGAAAATGTGAGGCAGGAAACCCAAGTCTGAGTGTATCTCTACCAAAAAATGTCAATTTCTCTAGAAATAACATTTGTCGGATATCGTCAACCATAAATGGGTTCAATAATGGACCAAGGACCTGTGCAATTGAGAAAAATAATGTGTCTAGGTGTACAGCTCTCTCTTAGATCAGTTCCGTCTTTGCGTAAAATTGATAAGGAAGCAGACTATCAAAAAAATGCAATAAGGACATTGTTGCTATTAAAAGAGTATTATTATACCAAGGACAGCAGCTTACTCATTTCATTAAGACCAAAAACATCCATGAAGGACAAATGTGATTACAGAAAGGGTCAGATTGATGCTAACCATCTACCAGTTAGAACTGGGATCATTCTTTTTCAGAGTGACCATATGCATGAACAATGTTAGATTGTGAATTGAGGACTTGGAATACTTATGCAAAGTCTCTTGATTGCATTGCCATGCCAGCCAATTGACTTAAATTCATGATTTTTACAATTCAATGCTAGCTTTATGAGTAATTTATATCCATACGGGCAACGTGAAATTGTGTGTTTTGACAGTATTATTAAAATATTATCAATGAATGATTTTAACAAATAGTTTACATTTATGCAATAAAAACAAAGGTAACATGATATATTTGCCAGTTATTCTTTATGAAAACAGTCCTAATATGGAACATGAACAGTACAAGTATGTCGGTCTAAGCAATTGCACCTATCTGCATTGACACTGACTGGATCTGCCGCTGTGCGCAATACCAACACTCATCTCTGATTGAGACATAAATAGCTGATATTGAGGTGATTCTCAATGAATTTTCCTTTAAAAACAATAAACCTTAGCCTATGAGCATTTACAGTATGACACTATTATTTGTAACAGGAGATGAGTATTTTTATGGCACATCAAGAGGGGATTAGAGCTCTCTACCAAATTTTACACTTATCTTATTTTCTGATATTTTTAATAAACTTGACCTGATATTTCATTAAAAAAAGCCCCAAATCTCTCTGACATAACCATTCTTGTTGTTTTAATACACAAATGTTCCATATTTAAAAGTAATATGAACTTTTTGGCTTGCTAAGAAAATCATCTGTTTTTTTCGGCATAAAAAATAACAATATCTAAAAGAACATCTAAAAAAATTAAAAAATTTACATTCTACTGGAATATGCATAAAATGCCTTATACAAACATCATTAATGAATAAGTGTACCAAATTTCAAGCAAAAATATTGAAAACTGACAAAGTTATTAGCCATCAAACACATCATAACCCCCATTTAGTGCTTCCCATATCAGGCCACAGACCACAATTATTTTACAGTAGTTTTATCATCATTGTCTTTCTAATACAGCCATTTCCCTATATTTGGTTGGGCGTTCAGCTTTTGCACATTGACTCACCTGCCATAGACGACTTTTCAAAAAATGAGCACACCTTTTGCGGCATCGAAGGCCGGTAGAGAGTGTCAACAAATATGACCCCTTCGTCAAGGCCGTTCAGCATGACATGGCCTTCAACTTGGGGTCACTTTGCCTGCTCACACCAACATTTTAACAGTAATTCCAAGACCCAGAAAAATTTACACACAAACTAGAGAGTCAGACCTTTCATTTGCACCATCACATGTCACAATAAAGTGTCTGGAAGTATTTTTTAAAAATCATCCACTAGGGACTACTTTGTCTCTGAATTGCTTCCGGGTTGAGGTAAAAGTTAGTCGGTGTAATTGTGGGCTGTGTCCATATGAAATGTAAAAGCACTACAGGTTTTGACAATTAGAATGTTGTGTTTAAAGAAAAAGTGAAATCACTACTCATTCACTCATTTAAATTTGTGCAGATTTTATGAGCGCTTTAAGTAGTTTGCATAACCATTATGTTTTTATTAATTTTCCCTGCAGGCCAGGAAAATTATTTTTGGTGTCACAAAAAGTGAAATTCACTCATTCAAATTTGTGCACATTTTATGAGCGCTTTAAGTAGTTTGCATAACCATTATGTTTAAATTAATTTTCCCTGCAGGCCAAGAAAATTATTTTTGGTGTTCATTCATTCATTTCATTCAACATTTTATGGCCACTTCAAGTGGTATTCATATCCATTTAAAAGATTTATAGTTTTTCCCTGCAGGCCAAGAAGACAGTTACAGTGACTGTGATTCCGATGATTTCAAATGTGACGAGGGTACCACGTGTGTACCACGTGACTGGCTCTGTGACGGCGATCCTAATTGTCTGGACTTTACTGACGAAAAGAATTGTAAGAGTCTTAAAACATGGTATAAAAAACTAGCGAATATTGTTGGCGTGAACTTTTTCAGTAAATGATATATTTGTTATATAAACAGGAAGACAAAAGTTAAGAATATTAAAATATTAATATTCAAAGTTTGTAGAAAATTATATTTAATTATTTCAAAACTAAATGTCTTGAATTATTATACCCCCGCTACGAAGTAAGGGGTATATAGCTGTCCTTTGGATGTCCTTTCGTCCATGCTTCCGTACGGTTAATTATCTCAAAAACCATTAGGTCTAGATCAACCAAACATTGCACACTTGTTAACTATAACCATGTCTAGACTACAGTTTGGACCATTTTTTTAATATTCTGGAATTTTTTGTTTTTTGTTCCATGGAAACATAATTTTTTGGACTTAGTTGTAAGGTGTACAGATTTTCTCAGAAAGAAGAGTGAAATTGGGTTATGGGTACAGCTGATGATACTCTTAATAAAGATCGAAATCAATTTCCGAAATATTATGGCCCTTGATTCTGAAATTGAACTTGTGGCGATGTCTTATAGTCTAAGGGACATGTATTTTTTACACACCTAAACCATTAAACACCTAGAGTAATGAAATTTCTTTCACTGACCTTTGACCTAAAGAGTATACAGCAGATTGCGAGGGTATGTGAGCCATGCTCACTTTTTCTTGTATCATGATGTACTCACAACTGTTAACTTAGTCATATATGCAATAACAATTACTCGTTCAAAAAGCATGTCCAAAATTGCTATAAGTTAATTTCGCTGTACTAAACATTTGTCAAAAATGGCAAAAATTAAGTCAAATTAATTATTTTATGGAAAGTTGTTTAAAAACAAACTCCTCTCTTCCTGTAAGACATTTTTTCATTTTGTAATAAGCCATCTTTCCTCTTTGAAAACATTGTCAAGAATATCTTCATAGTTGAAAAACCTAACATGTAAAACAATACTTAGTCATCGTTCCATGCTAAATTGAAAGCTCTAATATCAATAATACAATGTTGACCAATGCCTGTATTTTACGATGGCTTTACCTTGTTATTTGTAGTATTGCTCTGATGGCCCATCGATTTTCCCAAAAGGCATTACTCAGTTTTTATAATGTTTTTGCCTCTGTTTGTCGGTCTGTTCGTACCAAACAACAGCCTTGGTTCTAATTTTCACTACCTCCTTTTGCTAATTATACCAGGAAAGCTGAGCATATACTGCAGCACCTTGGGTATTGTTTTGTTTCAAACATAAGAAGAAATTTGAAAGTTTTTATGACCCTAAATCGGAGATTCCGGGATTGTATAGTTTTTGTCCTGTCTGTCTATCTGTACCAAAAAACTTTAACCCTTCTCATAACTTTTTATTACTTGTGGGTAGACCATGGGGATTGTGATTGGTTACAGATAGACCTTTGATATTTCACATGTGCATCTTTCAGATGGTCATAATTTATGACCTTGACCTTGGTTCAGCAAGTATTTTTCGAAAACCTTAACCTTAGCCATTACTTGCAATTTGATTGAGAAAGACCTTTGATATTTCACATGTGCATCTTTCATTATAAGGGGTGGGAGGGGGGGTTGTCGCATCAGTGTTTCACAAACACAGCACAGAAAATTTGTGAATGCTGTCGAGCGAATATTAGCAAGTGATTATGCTTCTGGGTGGAGCAGGTAAACTTATTATCACATGAAATCATTACCGGACACCACTGTCCTTTTGCCCATGGTCGGTCCTAGGTAGAATTTTAATTATACGAAACAAATTTCCCTTTTGGGAAAAAAAAAGATTATCTTATCTTATCTTACAGTAGTCTTTCTTGCTTATGACTGGTCAACCTCCTGCAATAACATTTAAAACTCCTCCTTATTTATCTAACAACTTCTACAAGCCTTTTAAGGAAGTAAAGACAGGCGTCCATCTTTGTATCTCTCAACATATGTCTTTGTGATGATCGATCTTCTATCCCAATTATATTTCCTGTTTCGTCTGATGTTGGCCTACATCATGCCAACATACCAAGAACCAATACCTTTGATACTTGTGTCGCAATTTTTTTCTCAGCGACCGAGAGTGATGCCAGCTTGAGCTTTGATGCTCCTGATAGGATCATCAAGCAGAACAGGGCCTTCTTTCACAAAGCAACCTTTACTGAGGTTGACCTTAACTCCCATTATTTAACATTGCACTAAGGCTACCTTAAAAGGGCAGTAGCACGTTTTTTGATAATTTTATATTTCAATTTTTTCACTGATAATTGTAAGTTGATGCTAAATGTATTATTTTGACAGTGTCAAAAATCTCATTACACAAGCCAATCAACCATAGTCAGGGGACAAAGTATGAAGATTCACATAAAATCCATTGGCGGCCATTTTTTGTGAACACCTTAAATTCATTTTGTGTAAGAAAAAGGAATCGCATGGCTAAACTTTACATTATATATTTGAATTATTACTGTTCCATTTAGTTTAAATACATTGTCTTTCAATTGGAACCATTAATTTTCATTTTCCTGACATCACCTTATATTTCCCCTAAAAACGTGCTACTGCCCCTTTAAGGACTTAAGTTCACCTTAGGGCTTTGTGAAAGGGGCCCAGGTCAACTAGTGCCAGACCAAATTTGAGTTGTTCTAAAACCCCTGTATTTTCTTACTACATGTATGTCTGTCTTCCGTCTGTTATTCTTCTTTCTTGGATGTGTCTACTCTTATAGATCGCCACCTCCATGCGTTTTACAGTTGAAATATTGCTGACAACATGTTCAACCACAACTAACTGACTTAAAGCTTAAGCTTTCTCAAAGGAACATGTCACCCAAGTAAAGGATGGAAGCCAGACAAATTTTAAGTTGTCTGCCGTCCTTCTTTCACTCTGCTTTCCAGTTTGTTCCCTCACCTTTTAATCCCCGATCTGGTTCTCTTTTTGATGGCAACAACCTCCTTATTAATACAAGTTAAATCCCATGTCACTCAAAATGCACTATATCCTTATAAATTGACCTTTTTACCAAAATAACAACAAAATGCTAAGAATATGTAAATAAAATCCCTTTCATTGAAGGCACATGCCCCCCAGAGAAGTACCAGTGCCCCGAGACCACAGCACTGGAGTGTATATCCTCGGCTTATCTCTGTGACGGTAAGCGAGACTGCAGCAATGGAGTGGATGAGTCCAACACTTTGTGTGGTGAGTCTACTGGTCTATGAGTTATCTTGCTTTTAGCTCATCTGGCCTGTTAGACCAGATGGGCTTATGGCATGGCAATATGTCCGGCATCCAGCCTTCGGCGTCCGTTTGTCCGTCCACCATTCCGTAAACTTTGTGCATTTTTGACATCTTCTCCTGAACAAAGGGGCCTAGAAGGCTAAAACTTTTTGTACAAATGCCTTGATTAGTGAGGATTTCTTTGTTCTAAACAGGTATACAACCTCCGCTCTACAATCAACAAGTAATTATTTGTCATTTGAGTTGAAATTGCAAGTCGAGTGAAAAGATTTGATCTTATACAGCACTGTACAAATTCAAACTTACACGTCGAACCTATATCATACTTACTGGTTTAATGATCAGTGTAAAGACCGTGGAGAGTGTAGTAATAAGATACTTTACGAATGTAACTCATTTACATTTCAAAGGCAAGCTCTGTGATTGCGCGACCATGAAGTATTGTGTAGTAACAGTTGCTATAAACACTGCATGTATATAAGTCTTAATAAATTTGTACCAATACATTGTTATTTGGACTCATTTACATAAAGTCAAACTGGTTGTTTGCAGCCCAAATGAGGTATTGTGTGGCATAAGACATAATTTAGAAACAAATTACATTACTGATTAAATAACTCATTTTCATTAAAAAATGTCTAACCTGATAATGTGAAGAGACATTAAAGCACTGTATATAAGTCTTTATCAATTTGTAGTGATACTCCACCGTTTAATAACTTATTTATATTTCAAAGGCAAGTTGGACGAATGTGCTGACCATGAGGTACTGTGTAGAGACCGGAAGCAGTGTATAGATCCGGGGCGCACCTGTGATGGAAGGGTGGATTGTTTAGACAAATCAGATGAATTCAACTGCTGTAAGTTACTTACTTTACTTTGATGATTTTATGATCGAGCGCTTAAATTGTAGCTGATCTTCTTAATAGCTAGATCATTTTAACACTTTCACTCATGAAAAAGTATGCAATTGTTAATTGTATTATTTCATTCACACTAAATTTGATTGATCTTGAACAAACTGTGTAAATTGGACAGCTTACTGCGATGAGATGATTTCGGTATATAGTTCCTCTTGATCAAAGATTATGTAAATTTTGTAACAGTAATAGTATAGAAGATGAAATTCACTTTCTCACTGTTTGTAGTTATAACTCATGTATGAACTTTGGAAATCTGTTTCTTCTGCTGATCCTTCTTTTTTACACCTCAATCCGACTGACCAGGCTGTATATCTTTTATCTAACAGTACTTTATGTAAGCCACTTGCTGCCCTAACATATCTTATCATTATGTACAGACGGAGGCTGCGCCTCATTTAACTATCTACAGTTTTACTCCATCCTTAATATTTCATGTTTTATATTATTATCTATAATTAAAATATAATGATTGATATTGAAAGTATTATGGTGTCTCATAGGCCTTGTAGGCCGTGTGCTATCTTTTAATCTGTAAGGTTTTTTATCATGTGATATATTGTTTTATCCTGCCATATGTGAAATGTATACTTGTAAGCACGTGACACCAAAATAAAATACTTTTCTTCTTCTTTTTCTATATCTGATTTTAATTGTAACTAAAGTAACACATTTAACAAACTAAGATTTTATTTATCAAACTCAGTTATTTTAATTTGAAAAGGATATGGTTCAATCCAAAAAAAAACTGTTTTCAATGATGCTTTCATTTCATTTTTCAATAACATTTTGATTGTACAAACAGATTAAACTTAATTAATTGATATGTCTATTTGGAATCAAATTTGAAAATTGCCGTATCCTGAAAAAATAGTTTAAAATCTTTTACATTTATACTGAAGTTTGAGTTTGAACACCAAGACAATTAAAGAATGTAGTAATAGATGAGTTATTTTTAACGTCGCTTGGGCAATATATTTTAGCAATTGGTGGCATTAATGTAATAAACAAGTTTGAAATATACTTGATGGTGTGACCCTAAACTTGTACTACATTGTTACATATTGATGTCATCATCTTATGTTATTACAAATGAATGTCAAATGGGCCTGTGGTCGTCTGACTTATAGAACAAGCCTTATTATTGACATCATCTAACCCACTTTCATAACTCTACAACCCAATATTCCCAGCTGCTGTATGTAAAGACCTTTCCTGCACTCAAGGGTGCGTTTCCTCGGCTCCAAGTGCACACTGCCTTTGTCGCCATGGATACATGCTTGACAGTGACAAGATATGTAATGGTAAGATTATAGATATGATTTTACTTATCTTCCCACTTTGGAATGTCACCGGTAGTCATCGACCTGTTTGTCAGCCTGTATTTATTTCATTTCCCAAGCAGAATTCAAAAACTGTAAGATGTGACCTAATGAACTCAGTGAACGGATCCATATAGTAGACATGTCTTATGGGGTTTTAAACATCTTGACTTTTCCTCTTTTCTAGAGTTTTTAACAAAAATATCTTTATCAAGCTATGCCCTACTTCGAAAAATCTCAGCTAAGGTCAACCAAAACAAGACCTGAACCATCTCACATTTTTATTTCCGACTCCAGCATTATTTCTCGAACCAAAGCTCAATACTGAGGCTGAAATACTTCAGTATATGATCAATTTACATAAATTTAGATCAACAGATTTTTTATTTTGTCATACTGTTGATCTAAGATTGACCAGTGTGAGAGGTCGTCCTGGTGACCTTTCGTATGCAAATAAGGAATTCGAACGTTACGCTAACTCCACTAATCTGTACCCTGGGCTCAGAAGCGAGATTTTGCTCGTTCGGACCGTCACTTGGGATATAGCAAATCAAATCATTTTCTCGTTCAAATTATATCGAGAAGGTGGCGAGAAAATGATTTGATTGGCTACATCCCAAGTCGGGCCTTGCGAGCGAATCTAGCTTCTGAGCCCAGGGTACATATTAGTGGAGTTAGACTTCGTTCCCTGAGACAGGATGGTGGCCAGAATAGACACTCAGCTTATTTTACCCTCCAGATATAGACGAATGTATGCTGGATAGGCCTGCAACAATTCGGTTCAATGCACCAAGAATCGAACCGAATCAATTGAATCGAATCGAAGTTTGTTGATCGAAAATCGAACCGAGATGGCAAATATCATTTTCATGGCAGAATTTGTATTAAAACTTTCTGATTTACCACACACAAACTGAAAAAAACCTGCGTCCAAAAGCCGTCCATTAACACAACGGAACCAATTCAACAGAATTCAATAGAATAACATCTTCTTGTAACAATTTTTTCATTTTAATACCTAAATAATTGTATTTTATCAGATCTGTTAATCGAATCGAAAATAATCGAATCGAGTGACTGGAATCGAAAATCAAACCGAATCGAAGGACAAGTGAATCGTTACAGCCCTAATGCTGAAGGCCGGTAGAGCCCTCGTCTGTAGCCAGAGTTGTATTTTACCCTCTAGATATAGACGAGTGTAAGCTGAGTAATGTTCGTTCCCTGAGACAGGATGGTGACCAGAATAGACACTCAGCTTATTTTACCCTCCAGATATAGACGAGTGTAAGCTGGAGGCCAGTAGAGCCCCCGTCTGTAGCCAGAGTTGTATTTTACCCTCCAGATATAGACGAGTGTAAGCTGGAGGCCGGTAGAGCCCCCGTCTGTAGCCAGAGTTGTATTTTACCCTCCAGATATAGACGAGTGTAAGCTGGAGGCTGGTAGAGCCCCCGTCTGTAGCCAGAGTTGTATTTTACCCTCCAGATATAGACGAGTGTCTGCTGGAGGCTGGTAGAGCCCCCGTCTGTAGCCAGAGTTGTATTTTACCCTCCAGATATAGACGAGTGTATGCTGGAGGCTGGTAGAGCCCCCGTCTGTAGCCAGAGTTGTATTTTACCCTCCAGATATAGACGAGTGTCTGCTGGAGGCCGGTAGAGCCCCCGTCTGTAGCCAGAGTTGTATTTTACCCTCCAGATATAGACGAGTGTAAGCTGAGTAACGTTCGTTCCCTGAGACAGGATGGTGACCAGAATAGACACTCAGCTTATTTTACCCTCCAGATATAGACGAGTGTCTGCTGGAGGCTGGTAGAGCCCCCGTCTGTAGCCAGAGTTGTATTTTACCCTCCAGATATAGACGAGTGTAAGCTGAGTAACGTTCGTTCCCTGAGACAGGATGGTGACCAGAATAGACACTCAGCTTATTTTACCCTCCAGATATAGACGAGTGTAAGCTGGAGGCTGGTAGAGCCCCCGTCTGTAGCCAGAGTTGTATTTTACCCTCCAGATATAGACGAGTGTATGCTGGAGGCTGGTAGAGCCCCCGTCTGTAGCCAGAGTTGTATTTTACCCTCCAGATATAGACGAGTGTAAGCTGGAGGCTGGTAGAGCCCCGTCTGTAGCCAGAGTTGTATTTTACCCTCCAGATATAGACGAGTGTAAGCTGGAGGCTGGTAGAGTGCCCGTCTGTAGCCAGAGTTGTATTTTACCCTCCAGATATAGACGAGTGTCTGCTGGAGGCTGGTAGAGCCCCCATCTGTAGCCAGAGTTGTATTTTACCCTCCAGATATAGACGAGTGTAAGCTGGAGGCTGGTAGAGCCCCCGTCTGTAGCCAGAGTTGTATTTTACCCTCCAGATATAGACGAGTGTAAGCTGGAGGCTGGTAGAGCCCCCGTCTGTAGCCAGAGTTGTATTTTACCCTCCAGATATAGACGAGTGTCTGCTGGAGGCTGGTAGAGCCCCCGTCTGCAGCCAGAGTTGTGAGAACACGGCAGGAAGTTACCGATGTCGCTGCATGGAGGGGTACCGACTGGACAAGGACAACCATTGGTGCAAGGCAGACGGTCAGTTATTTACAGTTGCAATTGGATTTTTGAAAGAATTGTTTTGTGAATGGTTTTGAAGAATAAGAGATCATTACCCAAGGAAATGTGTTATGATTTGCGTTTGAAATTTTGTATTACCCGAGCAAGGGCCAGGGTTAAACACAAAATTGCACCGGTTTTGTAAAAGTCGTATGGCACATTTCCTTGGGTGTAATTTCCTTATTATAGCAAATATATGGGAAGTTGCCCTACAACAATGTTGGTAAGGAAAAGTGATATGTGCACATGTGCTCATATTGAACATTTGTCAGTACTTTTTTTCCACCATATGGGTAGCAAAGGAGAATATGAACAGATATAGGTTCATACATATGGTTGATCTGATGAACAAGATGGGAGTTTTGTTCAGCCCAGCTTTGCAGTATGGCAGCCATTAGAGAGGCATGGGACATATCTTTGTACCTATTGTATAATTTCATTTTGCTAATAAAATATTTATCACTATAAATTGATTTTTCTGGAGATAAACTTCTCCAAAGAAAGTACTAAACCGCCTTGAAAATTTTCTTTTACAGGAAATGAGGCCACGCTGTTCCTAGCAAGTTCCACAGAGATCCGATCCTTCACCCTGCACACTAAACTGTACAGCGTCTTGGAAGAGGGGTATCGGGATGTCAAGGACTTGGGTCAGTATATATAGATAGTATATGAGTGTGCATGATAAACTATGTAAAAGTATGTTTATTTGTATGTCACGAGGGATAGACTGATACTTAGACACTGGTATAGGTTAGTATGCTAACCTCACCAGCAGCCAGAGTTTGAATCCTAGTGGAGACACCCAAATGTTTTGACCTGGGCCATATGCTGTATTGTGTCCTTGGGCAAGACACTTCATTCACATTGCACTCAGTTCACACAGCTGTACAAATGGGTACCTGAACAAGGGGAAGTACAAACTTTGCAGGTCAAGCAAGCACTTGTTAATTGGCGGCACTGAACATACTATCCCTCCAGGGTAATATTACTAATGGCACTTTAAGCATGCTTTGTTATGGATATATGCTCGGTATAAGAAAGCTATTATTTATTATTAGGATTCATGATGATTGGAATTGTTGGATTATGGGAAGTGATCCAAAGTATCATAATTTGTTCATCTAAATTTAGTTCATTGTAAGGGTTTCACCTGATCTAAAACTCCTGAAATTACTAAAATATGAAATGAAATGAAAGGTCAGCATGCTAACCAATACCTCAGTTCTGACTTTATGATAGTAGGTTTTTATTTCTGCAGTGGTGGACAGTCACGATCGGATGGTTTTCTGGACAGATGGTCACGCTAAAGTGGTGCGAGGTGTTGGAGTGCATGGAACTAGACGATTAGATGTCATCAAACATGGTAAGTGTCACCAATAGTATTTTATACTTTAGGGAAAACCTTCAGGACCTTAAGAGCATATAGATCCAGCTTGAACTGTATCATACACCTCTGTAAGAGTGGAGCACCTCATTAGGCCAAAATAACAATATGTTGTGTTGCAGTTAACACTACTGACCATGAATTTTTATGCTACTTATAGATTTTTTTTCCAGGCAACTAATTTCAGTAAACAAATCTGAACAGAGGCTAGATTAGAGTAATATGACTGTGATGTCTCTTTTGAGAGAGAATGGGCAGTGTTTTCGGTAATATTGAAAACACATTAAGATCTGTAGGCTGTGATACGATGAGACATTAATATTGAATTTTGCTTCCCTCACTTTTGAAATTTGTGCTCTCGATCTAGTTGGACTTGTTTCCCCTCCATAACACCATAGATACAAAATATCCAAAACTGTTTCTACTTGTTAGGTTTGATCTCGCCGAGTGGAATCGCCTACGATTGGCTGAATGCATTGCTGTATATTGTTGACACGGGACGAAGATCCATCTTGGCGTGTCTGGCTGACGGAGAACATTGCACAGTTATCATAGATAACCAGGGCAACCCAGACGACATTGTCGTCAATCCAATGGAAAGGTGACATTTAACGATTTAGCAAATGGGTGGGATTTGGGACTAGGTTTTTATATAGAGGGGTTTGCTTATTTTTTTCCTAACATATTGGCAGATTCAACAGGGTCTGACGTATTCAATTACTGTATTCAACCTATTAGGTACCCTTGGAGGTTGAAAAATTGGAAAAAGGCAGCTCTTATTAAAATGTCTCAGTCGAATGATAAAAATTGTACAAATCCAATGACCGATCAAAGAGAAGGACTGAAATCAAGTCGCCCTTGTGGAACTTCGGAATATTCATTTCCTTCCTTACCATATCTGGCAAGACTCAATATCGGGAGAATTGCGAGTGATATTGAGATTAGGTTTACTTAGACTGATGTAAGAACAACTCCTAAATGAAACCCAAACACCCTTCATTCCAGTACAAGTCCTGATTCAGCCCTATCTCCAAGTATGAAACAATCACAATTATTGTTAGTAATTATAAGAACAATTACCTCTAAACCAACATTGACTTATTTCTCTCTTTCGGAGAGATCGTACAGAGTGTGAATAAAAATAAAAAATTTAGTGGTCTGCGTGTTGTTATTTGAGTTACCTCCCTTTGAATTATCTCCCTTGGATTTTCAAACTCAGCTGTCATTCTTTTCGATGTGCAGAGAGATGGAAAACAGGGAGGAGGGAGGGAGTAATTGTTGGTTTAGAGGTAAGTTTTCTTATAATTACTAACAATAATTGTGATTGTTTCATAATTATTGCGAAAGCGGTTACCTCTAAACCAACATTGACCGAATACAACGTAAGGAGGAGGGTATCCAGACCCGTTAAGGGTATTTAAAATTGATAATTTATCCCAAAATAAGCGTAAAATAATGCTAAAATTCCCAATCAGGGAGATAATTATTGAGAATAACGGTAAATTTAGTTAAAACCGTCCTAAAATTATCCAAAATAACAGTAAATTTGCCGATATTTAAAACTGAAACCAGAATAAAGGAGGACCCAGTTACGTAACTAGAGTTAAGATATCGTTTTTCTTCAATAGAATGAAGAAGATTACCAACCAGAGTGATTAGGTCTTAACTAGAGATTAAGGAGATCCCTTAAATCAATTGACTAAGGCAAATACGTAATTCTGGATAATTTCAGGAGAATTCAAGACTCTTGAACGGAATTTCACCCAGAAAAATAACAATCTACAGACCCTGTACTGTTGTCTGTTAGTCATGTTACGGGAAGGGAAGGTGCTGAGGAGGATTAATGTCAAGAACGAACGATAAGTCCCAAAGAGTGATTATACCACGTCACTCACCACCTCAACCAAAAACGTAATCAAGTATTAGGACTTCTCAGCCTTTAGTAGAGTGCAATATCAGAGTCATGGAATTATGCCAACCTTGAGAAGTGATTGAAGTCCACCATCCCCATTGATAGGTCGAGACTGGAACCACACACCCCAGATACATCCCCCCCCCCCCCCCCACCCTTTTCCCAAAGGGAGGGTCAGGCAGAGAGGTGCTGAGCCGCCACCAATGGACCCAGCGATGACAGATCTCCCAGCAAGGAGGACAGATCTCTGAGGTAGGCCCTGGTGAAGGAACTAGACGACTTTCATTGGCAGGAGGCAACAATTTGGTCAATAGAAACGGACTTCCAAGCTGCTAGCGAGGTAGATAAAGCCCGAATTTCATGTGGGGAGAACTTGGAATCCATCCTGGTCTGCTGTGGAGTAGGCCAAGGCAATGGTCTTTCTTAGCCAAGAAGCGATCGTATTTTTGGTAATCTCTGATGAAAGAGCCTGTTTGCAAGGAAGGAAGAGGCGTCTCCTATCCTTCCTGAAGGGATGTGTTCTCACCAAGTACCAACGGAGGACTCTAATAGGGCAGGGCAGGCACGTCTTGTCCTTAGCATCAGCGGGAACAGGCAGAGCCGGAATTGAATAAACTCTTGTCCCTAGCGGTCCTGAGGCAGTCGACTGATTCTTGGCAAGAAACTCTGGTAAGGCTCTAAAGGAGACCGAGGAGTACTTGTGGGCAAAGTCATTCGAAGATACGTCTATGACATGAAGCTCCTAGCAGCGGAGGCAAAGGCAATGAGAAAGGCAGTTTTCCAGGCTAAGAACTTGAGCGATGTAGCATTTAAGGGTTCATAAGGCGCTCGATGTAAGGACTGTAGCACTAAGAGGAGATCCCATTTGGGAAAAATGTTAGGAGATCTTATGTCCTGGAGCTTAAAAGATTTCAACAATCTCGTGAGGAATATGTCTGATCCAATAGAGAGCCCTTTCAGATCTGTGACAGAAGCAATGGCCGATCTGTAGCCTTCAATGGTGCCGGCTTTCAACTTGCGATCCCGGCGTAAGTGGTTGAGAAAGTCGGCGATCATAGGAATGGACAAGGGAAGATCAGCTAATCCTCTGTTTCCTCTCCACTGCTGGAATTTGAGCCATTTGTGATCATATAGGGCAGAAATACTTGGTCTGATAGATCTGGAAATGGCCTGAGACATGTCTTGTGCATAGCCTCGTTCTTGCAGCGCTCTCTGGATATTCTCAAAACGTGCAGCTTGAAGGACTGGAGGTTGATGTTCGGAGGCTGCCACCTCGGCTGTTGGAGCAGGTTCCACCATAACGGAAGTTGAAGCGGCGGCTACCTGCCTATCCCGAGTCCCAAGCGAAGCCTGTGTGCCGCTAGGCACCTTAGCATTCGGATGTGGGTCACGGGCAGTCGAACTGCCGGGCTCATGCTTGCTTCGTGAGACAGCCCGTGCCTCCTTGGCTAAGCAGAGGAGTAGAGTCGACCGCCTGCTCCCGTGACTCTCGGGTCAGGGAGACAGGCCGCGTGCGGCTCGATGATTGACTGGCTTCCAGAGCCGAGAATCGTTCAGCTGACTCTTGTTTCAAGGTGGCCATATTGGAAGAATGGAAGCTAACATGAGCTTTATATGTTCTAACTCCGAGGGCTTGGATTCAGGGGTAGAGACAGAAGCAGATTTAGATCTTTTAGACTCCTGGTCTTAGCCGAAGCCTTTCGCTTAGGGGTCTTGGGCTTGGTGCGATTATTGTTCATAACTTCCCAGTCATCAAGAGAAAAATGGTTGCACATGAGACATCGGGCGGTAAGAGTACAAGAAGTTTTATCAGAACACGAATAGCAAAGGGAATGAGGGTCACCCTTACACAAATATCGTTGGCATTCAACACATTTTTTCTGAACAGAAGACATCTTGAAAATTACAACACGCAAGGAATTTTCTCACCCAAATAAACCGGAGAACACAGGTAATCCTTAGGAAACACAATTAATCCAAAGGGAATCACAGAATCCAAAGGAAAAACACAGAAATCCGGAAGTAAACCAATGAGTGAAAAAACACGAGATTCACACTGAGCACGACCGTACTCGCAGCATACAGAGAAAAGAATGACAGCTGAGTTTGAAAATCCAAGGGAGATAATTCAAAGGGAGGTAACTCAAATAACAACACGCAGACCACTATAAAAATTATTTTTATTCAAACTCTGTACGATCTCTCCGAAAGAGAGAAATAAGTCAATGTTGGTTTAGAGGTAACCGTTTTCGCAATAATTATCGAAAAAAGGGCATGGTTACGTAGAAAATCTCACAAATAAACCCAAATACCTTTTCATTGCAGAACAATCTTCTGGACAGACCTGTCGTCCCCCGCTAGCATCAAGAGAAGTGACGGTGACGGCAGTAACACAGAGACAGTGGTTGGATCCCTGCAGGGTAGTCCAGCGGGTCTGGTGATAGACTACACCACCAACTGCATGTACTGGATTGACTCCCAGCTTCACCAGAAGAGGATCGACTCCTTCTGTGATCACAGGGACAAACAACATCAGGTACTTTGAGATCAGAGACAGTGTAGATAAGTCCTATTTTGTCAACAATATCTTTCACTAGCATCTTAGAATGTGCATTTGAAAAGGAACATATTGTTGATAGAAACTTTATCAAAAGATTATGACATTTCAGATTCTTGTTGACACCTGGGCAATGCGGATTATTAATTGTTGATTTGTTGAATATCTGACACTAAATGACAACACGGGAAATGAATCCCCTCAAAATCTTGCGTACAGGAACCTGATAAAATTGGGATTATAAATTGTTCATTTTCTGACTTTCTGCTCCATATTAGGGCATTTTCCTTAATGGGGGAGTCACACTTACGTTCATTTACCTAGTTAAACGTAGTTCATTGAACGTAGCCACAAAACCGCTAACGTGCCGAAAATGAGTGCATTTTAGTAACTACGTAAAACAACGTTTCATTATAGGTTCGTTCACTACGTGTAAGTACGATTAAGTACATATAAGAACGTTTTACTAGGTCTAACAACGGATAACTACGTTCATTGAACAACTGACTAGCTACGTTTGTCTACGTTTAACCACGTTGATCTACATTTAAGAACGTTTATTAGAACAACTAAGTAGGTTGAACTACGTTGAGACACGTTTGGGTACGTCAAAGTACGCTAAAGTAGGGTAAATCACGGCACTACAGTGGTAGGGTATATAAAGACACACATTTATGTATTTTATTCTAACTCCAATTCGGACATACGTGTATGATATTGACCGTGTAATGGCCTACGAAGGAGCAAGTCACGGACCCACCATCTTCATTGTTTTTGTCCCCCACCGCACGAAGTGCGAAGCGGGGAATATAGTATTCAGCTCCGTACGTCCGTCCGTACGTCCGTCCGTCCATCCGTCCGTCTCGCTTTTTGTTAGCGCGTTATCTCAGTTTTGGTGACCGTGACCTAATCCTCAAGGTCAGGATGGGACTTTGACCAGTGTGTAAAGCCTTGTATGCGCAACATCTCACAAACCCTTTACCTAGAGCCTTCAAACTTAGTATGTGTCTTCATTGGGTGAATACGCAGAAAACAGTCAGTTTGGTGACATTGACCTAATTTTCAAGGTCACGACAGGACTTGACCAGTGCGTAAAGCCAAGGTAGCGCAATAACCTTGACATCGTTTTAAGAGTAACTTTGAGACACCAACCGGCAATCCCTTTTAGTTAATTTAGTTAATATAGAGAGCAAAACATATCATTTCTTTGTTGATAGAAGCAATTGCTGTATCATTTTCACCTTCCTTTCACTCATCCTCTCTCAGTTGTGAAATAATAGTGTTAAAACGCATACTAGGTGTCTCAGTCAATTGTGACCAAAGGTACAAATAAATAAATCTACCTAGTTAGGCGTAGTTTATCGTAGATCAACGTAGTTCTGCTTACTTAAGTGTAGTTAGATGTAGGGAAACGTACTTAAACGTCAAAATCTAAATACGAAACGTACCAAAACGTAGTTACACGTAATTGATACCGTAGTTAACCGTACTAATACCTAGTTTTATGTACTTAAACGTTCTTCAACTCAGATGAAACTAGAGTAGTTTATCGTAGTTTAACGTAGTCAGACGTAGTACAACGTTCTAGAATGTACTTAAACGTACGAAAACGTACTCGATACCTAGTAAAGTGTAGTAAATCGTGAACAAGTTGTACTACGTTTAAGAACGTTCTTAACTAGGTTCAACTACGATGAACTAAGTTCACATTTTCAATTAACTACGTCCAACTACATTGAACTACGTTTCTGGAAACGTAGTTCGGAAATGCTAAACTTTGAACATGTCCAAAAGTTAAATCACAAACTACGTTTGTCTCACGTCTATGTCTACGTTTTGAGCACGGATAACTAAGTATAACTACGTATAACTAGGCTTAAGTACAGTTTACTGCGTTAAAGTACGTTCTGCATCACTACGTTCATAAACGTAAGTGTGACTGGGGCATAAAACCTAATTTCATCATCTTGAGAACAATAATTCCTAGAAGGCTGAAATCTAAGTATGAGAGGTATTTTGTCCACTTGGGATTTGAATTTTGAATTCAATAGGTGCATTTGGTAGCTATGCTTATGTTTGTCACATCTATGATTAATATTTATACTCTATGCCTGATGAACTGCAGAAATTATTGTTTTCTTTACATTTAATATGTACTGTGTCCAGATGGTGAAGATCTACAATGTCCACAACCCAAGCTCGCTCGCTATTTTTGAGGATTTCCTGTACTGGTCAAACCACGGCCGAGTTGTCCGCACCAACAAGTTCACTGGTCAAGGCATGGAGGAAGTGGTCAAGGACATGGTGGGCGTGGCACATCTGGACATCATGCATCTCTCCCTTCAGCCACGCCCTCATGGTCAGTCCATTCAATCTGGTTATCATTTTGTCATTCAATTGAAATTTTAACATTAACTTGAAGACTACAGGATGAGTGTTATGTACTACTGAGCGGCTTGTTAATTTCTACCAAAAATTTGAATTGGTGAGGTCAACATAAATCTTACTTGCTGAGGTTATAACATGACTGACAGACTCAACAAGAAGGGGTTCATTGTTGTAACAGGCCAAAATTTCCCCTGCAAAATCTTTCCTCATCTTGATTCAATCTTCTGTGGAAAGTCTATCCTAGCCCAAACTTTCCCCTCATTGGTTCAATCTTCTGTTCAAAGTCTATCCCAGCCCAAACTTTCCCCTCCTCGGTTCAATCTTCTGTGGAAAGTCTATCCTAGCCAAAACTTTCCCCTCATTGGTTCAATCTTCTGTGGAAAGTCTATCCTAGCCAAAACTTCCCCTCCTTGATTCAATCTTCTGTTGAAAGTCTACCCCAGCCCAAACTTTCCCCTCCTTGATTCAATCTTCTGTTGAAAATCTATCCTAACCCAAACTTCCCTCATCTTGGTTCAATCTTCTGTGCAAAGTGTATCCTAGCCCAAACTTTCCCCTTCTCGGTTCAATCTTATATGGAAAGTCTATCCTAGCCAAAACTTTCCCCTCATTGGTTCAACCTTCTGTGGAAAGACTATCCTAGCCCAAACTTTCCTCTCCTCGGTTCAATCTTCTGTGCAAAGTCTATCCTAGCCCAAACTTCCCCCACCTTGGTTCAATCTTTCAAAAAAGATTGTCTTAGGCCAAACTTTTCCCGGCACTTGTTTCTACCTAGCCTGTCATGTTATCTACATAGTAGGAATCATAACCAAACTAAGCTTTTTCCATAAGTAAAAGCAGCATTGAAGTTAGACACATTGTGAGGAACAATTGTGGAAAACTGACAGGAAAGTCAATATGTACAATTTATAGAGGATATTATATGAGTGTCCATGACATACTATGTTAACGACACGAGTGGTTAATATTAGTGTTTCACCTTTAACAGATAACAGATTTCCTTTCATTGGGTCTTACATACTTAACTGAAACTTCTTCATTAAACCCTGAAATTTCTAAACAATCTGTATTAAGTTAAGGTTAAGTTAAACATGTCATGATTTAATTCATATTCCTGAAATTAATTTTACATAATTCACATAGCAATTATAAGCGATGTCATGATACACGGATGCATTTATGGTAACCAATTCATTATACGATACATTTAACTTCTTTATGATCCAATTTTAGTGAATATTGAGTCTAGAAATCGATAGTGAAATTCCTGCAAAACAAAATGTGCTAATAAGAGATTTTCATAAAGAATTTTACTTTTTGTTGTCGAACAGTTACTGTTGGTTACTCAACTTACTCAAGCTCTTGTTACAAATATTGAAAGAAGATCTCTCACAATGTTTTGTTTACTGTATCATGATATGTATTGTATCTTTACCTAAGTATCGCAATACGTATCATAATTATCATGAGGCACCTGTATCCTGTCGTCCCTAGCAACAATACCCTCTAATTCCAGACAACCGTCCCTCCTGTAACGGCCAGTGCAGCCATATCTGTCTCCCTAGCAACCAGAAAGGTTACGTCTGTGCCTGCCCACAAGATCTGACGCTGGACGAATCGGGTCTGTCATGCATCGGTGAGGAAACAATTGAGACCGGATGATATGTATTTAACTAATGGTATTAAATTTATAAGGTGATGTCAGGAAAATGAAAATTAATGGTTCCAATCTTTAGACAATGTATGAAAACTAAATGAAGCAGTAATAAATCAAATATATAATATAAAGTTAAGCAATGCAAATCCTTTTCTTACACAAAAGGTGCTCACACTAAAATGGCTGCCAATGGATTTTATGTGAATTTTTATTATTTGTTCTTTGACTATGGATGATTGGTTTGTGTTATGAGATTTATGATACTATCAAAGTAATACATTAGCATAAACTTATAATTATCAGTGAAAAATTGAAAATATAAAATTGTCAAAAAACAAGCTACTGCCCCTTTAAATCTTGTCTTTCTTGCATCAGTGAGGAAGCAATTCATGGTTCCGACCGATCGGCCGTCAACCAATCAGAACGCGTCTTTTCTTCACCGCGGGATAGTCTGTTGCTACGGCGCCATAAGGTCCCCCAAGCTTTCCGTTGTTAAGACGATTGACCTTGAAAAGCCTGCTAATTTTTTTATTATTATGGGGAAACGTTGTGCTTGGGGGACTTGCAATTCGGATGAGAGGTACCCTGATAGGCTCGGGAACGCTTATTTCATCCCTTTCCCGAAACCAAAGTCCCGTTTAGAAACTTGTCTTCGATGGATCCGGGCTTGTGGGCGACCTCATCACCAGTTGAATGTGAACAACATCAACAAACATAAATATGTGTGTTCCAAGGTACATGTATACTTATTTATTAACACGTTCATATTTCTGAAAATAGACAGAATTCAGTTATTATTTCTGTTCTAGATTTAAAAAATAATCAATATCGGGTTGGGTAGGCTAGTAGGCTAGATTTTAATCTATAGACTAATGAAATCGTTCATGAAAGAAATTATTAGAATTTAATTATTTATTCATGGGTACTGCAGTAGTGAACAGCAATTTGGGTTATAAAGTAGATTTCGTAATATTTTTGTTAATCACCGTTGATGACTCAACTATGTTACTGACAGGTCGATTTTCTTGGAAAACCTTGGTTTACATAAAAATGTTTCTTATAGATTACTGCCTAAGAGGTATATTAACTTGAAACTAAAAAAACCAAACAGATCAATACAAAACTGTTCGTTGATCAGATATGTTGTTTTCTAATGTCAGATAAAGTGTACACATTATGAAATAAATTGTTTAACACATACTGCAATCATATTCTTATTTTTAGAGTTTTAGTAATTTTCAGAACCAATATATTTTCATTTGCAGCATTTCAAGAACCTGAGCGGCCCAACTGCAGACTTCCCAGATCCCCTGCCTGCTGTTGGGGGTGATGTATCACAGACCCGGGCACCACCAAGAAAGAGGATCTGTCTGGATACCAGTGATCTATCTCTGAGGTATATTTGGGTTTAGGAAGAAATGTAACAATTACAAAGAAAGAGTTACTTTGATTATTTAAAGCTCCTTTAATTGGAAAAACAAACTTAATTGTAATCATTTCAAGTCACAAAACCATTTCCAAATAATTTTCATTGTGTAAAAACCAACCATAAAAAAACACAAACAAGAAAGGTATAGTAAATAATCTATTTTTATTTTGGCATAACATGTCAGTTAGGAATAAATCCATGTAATCACAAATTTTACAATGAAGAAGAAAAAGTAGATTGTTTGATTTTGAAATAGAAACTATGATCACATGTTCGATAATAACAAAATATTTATTTAACAATAAATAAAACAAGAAAATAACAAAACCATATAAAATTTGAATGCGGCTTATTTAATGTTAACCTGAAATGGTTGAGAAAATGAGTTTTGATATTAAGCATTAAATGTATATATTCAATCACATAAATAAAATATCTGTAACAAATCATACAAAAACAAGGATGATAACAAAATGTAAATGTAAACACAACAAAACAAGCATTGTATTAAAATAGTAAATCAAGTTACCATTGTGTAGTGTAAATAATCTGTAAAACATATAAATGAGATTTATCCATATATATAAATAAAAAAAGATAAGCCCTATGTGGTAATAATCACAATTCATTTTCATATCAATTGAATAATAAACTAAAGATGAAAATCTGAAAATGTTATACAGTTAAGTCGTCAATTATTTATTAAGAGTTTCATTGATCACCCCCATGCATTGCATGTTTATTTTAGTTACAGTTTTAATGGCGACACTTACAACTAACAGATCATAACAGGAAACTACCTGTTTCATAAATATTCTATTTACATTTTGATGTTTCAGAGAATTGATTGAATCAGAGAGAGAAAACGTCCCCGAGGAGGTGCCTGTGCAACAGAATCAAGGCACACAGACTGATGAACCATGTAAGTATAGTGAGCAGTTGGCATTCAATTAAAGGGACAGTTCTATCAGGGTACTGAAACAAAATTCATGAAGACTTTCTTTTAAAAATATATATGATTTTTACATGATTATTTCACACTTAATTTCACATATGTTAGGAGGTTAACATTTCAGTTGTTCAGGATTTAACAATTTGACAAAGGAATAAGTTTATCACCCAAAAATATCATGAAATGAAGCCATATCTGAGATATGAACGGGAATGTTTGTCGTAACTGATAACTTTTTGTGTGAATTATTTGTAAATATTCTCCTCTTCTATCAATCAATAAGTCATTTGTTAATTTTGTTATTGACTAGCATAATACAGCACATTTGTTTTCTCGTAACGCAAAATGGCGGATGAAAGCTGATCGATTGGTACCGTTAAGCTCATGTTGGTAAAAGTAATACTATAATAATAATCAGTCTCAAATTTGACCATGGGGCTTTAATTACCGGTATAATCATTAGCATATCAACCTATTGTCTATTATAAAACAATTGTGAGTTACAATGTCAATAATGAATTATTGAACAATTTGTGAGTCAAGATAAGGCTTTGCATGATCTCTGAAGAATGTACATAGCTTTTCTAGCATACATGTCATGTATTCTATGTCGGGGAAAATACGCTCGATGTACAGATCCTTCTTAGTGTACACAACAAATTCACAGAACTGGGCTCCAGTAATCATTAACTGTCCCTGAACTTGGGCATAGTGAGCATGTCTTTTGGAAAGTTTAAGGTTTTCATTTTCTTCCTTCTGCAAAAAGAAACTTGGTATCTTTTCCCAGGATTCTTCTAGGGTAAAGTTCCTTGCTGTGTATGGACACTTGATTTCCAGAATGCCATTCTGCTGTTCAGGACAACACACCTTTCCATCGGGAGTGGCTCCAAGGAAGCTGAAATCGTTATTTATCACTAGTCCATTCTCATGTAGATGGGTTGATACATTATGCTCCAGATATCGCTTCTTGGCATGAACTTCATTGTTCTTCCCATAGGAAAGAGGAACAGAATGAATGGAGGTCTTTGGAAATAGACTGTTAAGAAAAGATGGTGTAGGCTTCTTACGTCTAGTCATAACCTTTCCAAAGTTTGATGCTGTCAGACGATAGGAACGCATCTGCTTCCAAAGACTACTGTCAGCTTGTCCCCTTGTCTCTTCCTCCACTTTCCCAGGATCCTCAACCTGATACAGAGCATTGAGATCTTCATACTCCATGGGGAGTCGCACAGGTGACACTGTTGGAAACATGATGGGGGCACAAGTGGTTGAGGCTGCCGGCAATCTTCTTTTGATATTCTTAGTCTGAAAGGTGATATGAAGTTAGATAACTGATAATCATGATAAATTACATAATTAAGAAGGTACCGGTAATAATCTTTAATTACTAAGCTGTCTGTTAATTTTCAGGGTATACTGCACATGATCAACATCAGGCAACGACTATTTGGAATCTTCAGTCTCAGTTGGAAGAGAAGAGCCAACACATCAAAAGCCTTAATACAACATTGAAGGAAAAGAATAAAGAAATTGCAGATATCAAGGAGGAGCTCAGGAAATGTCAGCGGTTCAGTGTGGACAGCGTCATCGAACGATCAGGAAAACTTAAGGACCTTTTTAAATATTACACTGGAATAACATATATCAGATTTATTGCCCTTTTATCTTTTCTTGTACCAGGTGATGATGCGTCTTGTTTGCACTACGAGAAAGGTCGTCGTGATATTGCTTTTTTATCTACACAAGATTGTTTGTTTCTAACTTTGTGTCGATTGCGACACAGTTTTGGACTTAAAGATTTAGCAATGCGTTTCGGACTGTCCACGCAATCAAGTGGTGTTATATTCAATACTTGGATAGAACATATATGTATTTGAAAATGGGTCAGTTAAGTATATGGCCACATAGAAATATCATCATACAAAATATGCCTACAGAATTTAGAAAGGAATATCCTTCAACCATGATCATCATTGATGGAACTGAACTTAAGACTGAAGTACCTTGTGCTTTAGGGCTACAATCTCAGCTTTACAGTGACTATAAATCAAGTACTACCTTAAAATGTCTTGTTGGTTGTGACCCATGTGGTTCATTAACATTTATTTCTGAATTGTTTACTGGTTCAATTTCAGATAAAGCTTTAACAGATCAATCAGGATTTTATGACACTCTACGAGGCTTGATAACCAATGGCTATATTGTAGAAGGAGATTCAGTTATGGCTGACAAAGGCTTTACAATAAGAAAAGAATTACAGGAAATAGGTTTGAATTTGAATATTCCACCTTTTGCTTCATCAACCAAACAAATGTCCCAAGCAGAAACCATAGAGACCCAGAGAATCGCAGCTCATCGTGTACACATCGAACGTTTAATTGCAAAGATCAAGCAATTTAAGATTGTCTCATATAGAGTTCCTACTTCTCTATTCAAGAAAATCAATCAAATTTGGACTGTTTGTTCCTATTTAACTCTTTTCCAAAATGTGTTTGTAACTGACAAAAATTAGTTGAGGACAATTTTTATTACACTATCTACAATTTTGGAGGTATTTTGAGATCAGCTTGTCTGTCTGTCCATCCGTCTATAAGTATTAGGCATTATATCTCCCAATTTTTCGGAACATCTAAATATACATTATCTGTCTTCACAGGATTTTTGAGGAAAATTTATCAATTTGAGTTCTTCCCCAAATTTAATGTATAAATTGTTTTCAAATGATGAATGCAATTATCCATTTGGAAGTCAATCCATGACCATATTTAGATAAACCATATTTAAAAAAATTATCTATATATAATCATTAATGTTATTAAATTCTAAAGCTGTTACAGAAATACAGATACACTAGTTGTCCTTAACAATTTACAATCATACATATATATGATTCTAGAAACAAACCCTAAATAATTCTAGAGGGAACATAGAAATATATCAAACTGAGAAAGAAAGATATAATCTGATATTTCTGATTAGTCATGGTTTAATTACTTCAAATCCCTGTATTACAGAATTGTTTTTTCTGTAAATATAAGATACTTTGATTGCATGTGCTTCTCTTGTATGTCTTGAATCAAGTTTAATTGAGAGAAAAATATTAAAATTATCAAATTGATACATCGCCTGGGATAGATAATATTTTAGCAGATATTTATCATAAAAACTTAATTTATATGTTAAACTGTTTAATATGGGCCTGGTGACCTTCATACTGAATACAATATTGATTGATCTGAATTGGTGAATGGTGTTTTTTTTTATAGAAAAACAAGAAATATTAAAGTAAGTTTATATTCAATGATGTCATTATGAATCTGATCACTATTTCTATGAAATAAAATTGTATACATTGAATGAGTTGTTGATTATTATTCATTTCTGTATTGATCAAGGCGGCCAGTATTACCTGATATGACAAGACTGATCCGAGCTGGACATCTCCGAGGGATGTGGGGACTGTGGGTGCGTCTGTCTGTAGCATGTACTGCAGTGGGGTACCCTCAAGCTCTTGTAGCACTCGGATGTCATCCTCCCTCAAATTTGGTAGTCTGCAAATTGAATTGTAATATTTTGACATCCTTGTACAGAATCTATACAATTTTACCTAAAAGATCATAAAATTAATAAGACAATTAATGACATTTCTTTTTTTTCATGATTTTTTTCAATGAAGAGCCAAATATTTTCTAACTTTTTACAATGAACATGGCAATTTGTGCCTTGTAAATTTAAATTCATTCATTTGACCAAACACAGTCTTATAATTAAACTCAATTTGCCAAAGCTTTTTTCACAATGAAATCTATCATGTTGTATTAAAAGACAAGTTATAACAATTTTAAGTGCAACTTTTAATTCAGAGGAAAATATTTTCTACAATTGACAATTTAACATTTTTAATTTTGAAAAAAATATTTAATGAATATAAACTAAGACAATTTTGAAAAAAAAACCATACCTTGTATCACAATCAATTTGACAAAGGATTGGTTTCCTTTTCCGGGACAGAGTCTGTGGTCTAGCCACAACTACTTGATTGATCGGTATGGCACTAATCTTGTTACCCCTGGGAATCTGCCACTGTTGTGGTAAGCTGGTACAACTTTGTTGCTCAGGGACATGTGAGAAGTTGTGCAGCTTTAGGCCCTGGAGTGTCTTCACAAGACCAATGATGTGGGAGCATCTTCCACCAAGTCTATATAAAATTAAATTCATGCAAGAATTCATTAAAGACAATTAACCTGATGAAATTTTCAATGAAAATATTCAATCTACTGTCATGTTATTTATGTCTCTTATGACACAAATGAGTAGAAATGAACCAGAAATATGATAATGAAAGTGGTGCATTGCGTTCTAAGTGTGATGTCTTGTGAATTAATTTAGCTCTATAACTGCATAACACATGACTACGTGCACCTGCTACGTGTAATCATTGCTGATATTACATATACTAGGCCTATATCATTGATTTGATGCTGATCGAAAACTGAACAACTCCATGTAGTATGGTTCTTTATGGAAATATTTTCCGTTTCATTTATATATAGTAAGTAGAATTGTTAAACTTAAATACAAATGTTTAAGCAAGTGTAATAATCCTTGGAACTAATACGGTTTAGAAATATATATCTAGTGTTGACTAGACCTACATTACTATCAACGGTGAAACGAAGGTCGTTGCATTATCAATGTATATTGAAAGGAAAAATTCTTAAAAATTAGTCTGTGAATTCAATGAGAAATTGTCATTATTTTACCGAAATACCTACCCAGCTTTACAGGAACAATAGCTGTCCACGATCTTCTCAGCGCTTATGTCGATAGTGAAATGGAGTGTGTGTGGGCTCTGATTCTTCGACATGGACCGCCAGCACTTGGCATCAATGTCAGAAAGGTTATCCCGGCTGTGAACTTTTATAGCGTGGATATAACCCTGCGAGAAGTAGTTAAGGCCTTTCTCCTGTGATTTCTTTGTCAAAGTGGCGTTATCGGGCAAAAAAGCAACTGATATTGAGTCTGGAACTGTCAACAGGCAATCGGTGCCTGACAGTGTATCCGCCATTTTGACAGCTCGGCATCCCAAAGCTTGGGGGACGTAGCAACAGTAACCAAGGTGGGCGGAGCTTAGCGCGAAAGTCGGATCCATGAATTTAGACAGAATAACGTGTATTAAACTATTCAATCTTGGCAATCTCACATTGATGAGGAAACTTTTGAGACTGAATATAAGTATCTCACTATTAAAATTAATCTAGTCTTTCTTGCATCGTGGAGGACACTTTTGAGACTGGATAATATATATTAAAATATTTAATATCGCTTGCTTGCATTGGTTAAGAGAAATTTGAAAATAAAGTTATTAATACATATTTTCCAATCTTGTCTGACTTGCATTGGGGAGGAGAATTTTTGAAATTAGCAAGTTTTTACCTTTTATTAATGTATCGTTGTAAGCAAATTTGTTCATTGTGTTGTTTATACTATAATTACATTCGCATAAATATATGAAAGTTGAGTCCAGGAAATTAATGATTTTGATTTATTAATCATAAATTAAATATGATGATTAAACTTAAGATCAAACAATTTTCAAATGTTTCATTTGCTAAAGAGTTATTATAAAATACACCTAAATAAATTTAATTTCAGACAAGGGGACCTCATCATACCTTTTGATTGGTAGACAAGACACCATTTTTAAATTCACCGTGGATCACATTGGGAACAGAGCTTTCTCCACCATCGACGTCAACTACATCCACAGCTTGTATCTCCTTGACTACGACCCCATTGATAGGTCAGTCATATTCGTGGACAAGGACGGCAGACAGCGGCCTGTCATCTGTAGCGCTCAGATGAAAGACAGTGGTCAAATGAGGTACAACAGGAAGCAACATATGTATTTGTAGATTATATGTATCATGGAAACAAATTCATATGGAAATCAAGTGTCAGAAACAAGCTGGAAAATGATTGTCCAAAATGCAAGTTAATGGTATAACTGAAGAAAAACCTTAGAAAATTACCAGCCCAAACAAAAAATAACCAGGTACCTGGCTAGTGGACAGGCCTTATCAGTTTTTGTGAAGTTTCCATCGCCGCCGCCGCCGCCGCCGCCGCCGCACTCGTACTACTAGCTATAACTTTTTTCCCCTAAGCTTTCCAGAACTCTTATTCATACCTTACTCCTCATACCTCGGGGGAACGATTTTGACACGTTCACTTTCAAGGTCAAAGGTCAAGGTCACGAGCTATGTATTCACTCTAAGAATTCCTTGTAAACGCGATAACTTGAAAAGTTTTTGTGCTATGAAGCTCTAACTTGGTATATATCATCCTTGGAAAAGTAAAAAAATTTGAAAAGGTTTTGGCTACAATCCGTCAAAGGTCAAGGTCACAGCAAGGTCATGACGTAAGCATGTTTTAGCGAAAATGCTTTATTTTAACTATGAACACTTTTAATCAATACATGATTGTTATACTCAAAAAAAAGTGTTCAGTGATTGTGTGACCTTGAAGGTCAAAGGTCAAGGTCACGAGATATGAGTTATTACAAAATGCACTAAATTGGGGTATAACTTTATCCCATTTAGCTTTTCAGAACTCATGAACATGTCTAAATGTTAATACTTCCAGGGAATCATTATGACATGTTCACTTTCAAGTTCAAAGGTCAAGGTCACGAGTTATAAAATCACCACAAAATTCTTTGTAAACACGGTAACTTGAAAAGTTTTTGTGCTATGAAGCTCTAACTTGGTATATATCATCCTTGGAAAAGTAAAAAAATTTGAAAAGGTTTCGGCTACAATCTGTCGAAGGTCAAGGTCACAGCAAGGTCATGACTTAAGCATGGTTTAGCGAAAATGCTTAATTTTAACTATGATCACTTTTAATCAATACATGATTGTTATACTCAATAAAAAGTGTTCAATTATTGTGTGACCTTGAAGGTCAAAGGTCAAGGTCATGAGATATGAGTTATTGCAATTCCTTGTAAACACAATAACTTGAAAAGTTTTTGTGCTATGAAGTTTAGATTTTGTATATATTATCTCTTGAGAAGTACAACATTTTCAAAAAGTTTTGGGTACTAACTGTCGAAGGTCAAGGTCACAGCAAGGTCAACATATATGGAGAAAATGGATTAATTGTATTTTTAACACTTTATTTCATTACAATAATGTTATACTCAATGAAATGTGTTCATTGATTGTGTGACCTTGAGTGTCAAAGGTCAAGGTCACGAGAAAATTCCCAATTTGGTGAGGCCTGTAAAAGGCGGAACAGGGTAAGGCGAAACCCAAAGTTCCGGGGCTGCTCTGCTTTTGCGGTATCCCGCAAACGCTAATCTAGTTTATAAACTGGATTATGAGTAGTGACTTATTTTCAATATGTGCACATGTGCATGTGTCACTTTTTACCTAGGAACGATTGTTTAAGCATGACTTCCATTGTGAAATCAACTTGTTTTAACAGGAAGACGGTCATAGTTGGAGATGACATTTCCAGCATTGAGGGACTGGCAGTTGACTGGGTGGGCCGAAACGTGTTGTGGCTTGACTACATCAAGGTATGCATGCACTGGGTTGAGTGTGGCTTGACTACATCAAGGTATGCATGCACTGGGAGGGTCAAAACGTGTTGTGGCTTGACTAGATCAGGGTATGCATGCACTGGGTGGGCCAAAACATGTTGTTGCTTGACTACATCAAGGTATGCATGCACTGGGAGGGTCGAAACATGATGTGGCTTGACTACATCAAGGTATGCATGCACTGGGAGGGTCGAAAGATGATGTGGCTTGACTACATCAAGGTATGCATGCACTGGGAGGGTCGAAACATGATGTGGCTTGACTACATCAAGGTATGCATGCACTGGGAGGGTTGCAACGTGTTGTAGCTTGACTACATCAACTACATCAAGGTATGCATGCACCCTGTGGCCCCTACTAAGTGGGGAATCCACATTGGCCACACCCTTAAGCAAAATCAAATGTAAAGCCTGATGAGCCAATGTCTCTACTTTTAAGATTCCATTAATTTGTTATCTGAAATACTGAACAAGAGGTGTGTATATAAAAGAATAAATTGGATTTGAAACATTAAGTGTTCATTTCAAGTTTGAAATATCTGTTGGGAAATTTGCTCTGCTAAAGAAATGTCCTAAGTTTGATTCATCAAAATTAGTTCTTTCTGAAATTTCAGAAAACCATTGAAGTATCTCGATTGGACGGATCCTCACGTGCGATTGTGACCGACCAATCACTGCTGGAGCCTCACAGTCTAGCAGTTTACCCAGACTACGGGTGAGACGAAGATCTGGATATAACAAATATTTATCAATGCGTTGTAGTTCTAAACTTAATGTAGTAGGATATTATTCATTAATTTGAAACATCAAAAGTAGACTAACGTTTAGTCTCAGAAGTTTAGTTAAAAACTTTTGACAATATTGAGAGAAAAAAAACATTCGTATATTATAAAAATGGAGCCAAGAAGATAAGCTGAGTGATCTAGACTTGCTATACTTTAGTAGACTTGGTTGATTGTCAAATTGATATTTTTGCTTAAGGGTCTGGATGAGAGACTATATCAAACATTGATGATTATACTATCAAAGTGTGTTGGTAAGACATCCAAGTTAGAAAAGAAAATCTAAGTTATTGACTTGTATGTACTTTGCTGTACGAACTTTGTAAACATCCCATGCTTGGGTACAATCTGGATTTCCCTGGACTAAAAATCATACAATATTTTATTTTGCCAGTACCTCAGGGTTTCTGATTATCGTCTTCTGTTTTTAAAACCCCAAAGATATGCTATATTTATGAAGAAATAGTGTAGCCCTAACCATCAATAAAGTATAGTTTTGCCCTGAACTATTAAAGTTAAAGCACAGGGTTGAAGTCAAGGGCTACTCTTTTACTTTCTATTATTTCAATTAAACTTGTTTAAGTTATTTCTATTCCAAAATAGCATATTTTTTAAATCATATCAACCGCGAATTTATAATCCTTGATCAGGGCCATGGCTAGTGACGTCATAGCCAATTCTTAATGGCGTCATGGGCAATTGTTTTGTGATGTCACCTAAAAACTTTACTTTATTGCGGAATTAAGGGTGGGCGACGCCTTTGATCTTTACGGGAACAATACTAGAGAGATCGGGAAAAGGTTATCTGGGTAACTGAAAAAGTATTGCCATATCCTCGCTGGTATAAGACCAGGGGGCCCGGCAAAGAAATATCTTAAAAATAGGGGGATGGGCTTTAAACCGCAAGAGACCCAAACCAAGAAAATCATTGAATGCATTGAAAATTGACATCGATCATTGACTGTTGTTCAGGTCTTCTTTAATATCAAATGACACTTTTTTCCAGACGTATATTATAAAAAGGAATCCTAAAAGAAATTGCAAGTGCATGGATAAACACTTCCAGACTTTGGTTTGGAACCTCACCTTAATATTAATTTGAAAGAAAGAAATGCAAAGTAGAAATATATAAAAAAAATCATATTTTTTAGAAAAGCCCTCAGAGGAAAAAATTAGTTTTTCATAGTAGAGATAACCCTTTGGGTTGGTGTACATGAAAGTGAACAAAGTAGGATGTTCTGAATACAATGTTGTTTCTTCAAAATTTATTTACTTTCTATCTCTCCTCAGCCTATTTTCTGTCATCAAGAACAACTTGCGTGATCTTTTGATTTTTTTAGTAGTATATCTAATATTATGCATTTCTCCCAGCCTGTTTTCTGTTATTAAGATCAACTTGAATGATCCTTAAATTCATTGAGTATCATGTCTCATGCCATGTATATCTCCCAGACAACTTTCGTGTTCCTTAAATTCATTGAGTAGTATATCTTATGTCATGTATTTCTCCCAGCCTGTTTTCTGTTATCAAGAACAACTGGTGTGTTCCTTGAATTCTTTGAATAGTATATCTCGTGCCATGTATTTCTCCCAGCCTGTTTTCTGTTATCAAGAACAACTGGCGTGTTCCTTGAACTCTTTGAGTAGTATATCTACTGTCATGTATTTCTCCCAGCCTGCTGTTCTACGCTGACTGGGGCGAGGGTGCTCACATACAGAGATGCAACATGGACGCCACCAACTGCTTCCTTGTAGTGCATGAGCGACTACGTCAACCAAACTGTCTGACGGTGGATCGGGACGAAGAGAGACTGTACTGGAGTGACATGAAACTGGGGGAAATATTCTCTGTACATATAGACGGCACGGAGAGGAGTTCACCAATGTAGGACATGTTTGAATCAATTCATGCACTTGCAGTGATGAAATGAAATTAGTTTCAATGGATTTACTATTAGTTATACTGTTTCCAGGTGCCTAACTTTCTTATTCCGCTGCAAGCATTTTGGAATAAGGGATCTGTTTATGAAAATATAATAATAAAGTCTTTATCTTTCATAAAAATATATTTTTGGAATACAGGACATATGTTTAGGGATATGTATATGAATGAAATTCAGGGACGGTCTTCATAGATATAGACTGCTCTGAGATAGGTTCAACAATACATGCTTACCGTATTCGTCCTATTAAGCGCCCCGGGCGCTTAGCTTTAAAAAATCCAAAGGGGGCGCTTATTAGGATACCCCAGAAAGAAGGGCGCTTATTAGGAATACGTTATAGACAAGTTAAACTTGTCGGGATTCTGAACGAGAATGAAAGTATGGCGATCGTTGAAATTCAGTGCAACTACACATTCACAGGCCCGGATAAATAAAAACTATTTGAAAAGCAGTAGAGTTAGGCCATTTTACGTATGAAGGGGAGGGGGGCGCTCTGTTATATCGAAATTTGTAATAGGGGGCGCTTATTAGGGAGGGGGCGCTTAATAGCACGAATACGGTAATCTTCTAGTATAGTGGACAACAAAGAAGTCAGTGGCTCTGTCTTTACATGAAGTATTATCAAAGGCAGACTGGCATTTCAATTATAATAAAAGTACCGAGGGTACAGAAGCTCACCTTAAAATGAATGATGTGGTAATATGGTTTAATTGCGTAACCATCTTTTATATGATAATTGATTATGGCTGCCATCATGATTTTTTTATCTTTTAAAATGCTATTCTTCTGTTGGAAACCACTAGAGCTTGAACAAACATTAATACAAGAATGATATAATCATGATAAGATAACAAGCAGTAGGTTTTTGTATAATTTTTTGTGTATATCTATGGCTGAATTGGTGACCATCTTGGACTTTTTAATCTTCAAAATGCTACTTTTATGTGGGCATCTGTATTAATTTCATTATGATATCTTGATTGGTTTAGGAGTATTCATTTAGTCACACTCTCAACTTCCAAAGAACTAAAAAGATGATGCACATAAACATTTGGAATATATCCCTCTGACACAAATCACAAATTCAGCTAGTGATAGGTCCAATTGCCAAAGTAAACTGTCCAGGTCAATGTCTCATGTAATTCTAACTGAAGATTTCTGAATATCTTAAATCTTGACATATGTTAGTGCAATCTGATTGGTCAGAATAGGCTAGCAACATGGGGGTTTATACTAATTACTAGATATGATGACCTATGATGACCTCTTGCACCTGCATGTAGCTTATGTTACTTATCCATTTATGTAAGTTACTGTTATTCCATATAGTGAGTGTCCTCCCCTCATAGGGATAGGGGGGATGGGGGGGATAGAAGGAATGTGGGATAGAAGAGAGGTTTGCAATGGAAGGACAGGAGAAAAAGGGGGGATAGAAGGGGTGGGGGTAGAAAAGAGGTTTGCAATGGAAATAATCTGGAGGTCAACTCAGTAATATGTTTATTGAAGTATCTTAACTAACAGAGAGAATTGGTGAGAAAGACTTTGTAAAAAAAGAATTGTTCAGACAGCTGTTCAATTAGTTTTGAAGATGAATATTAAATGATATCTTTTATTAGCATGACAAACAAAATAAAAGATAATTTGTTATTCATTAACCAAAATTTTCAATTTGGAATAAATTAATTGCATGGGAACAAAGGAGTAAAAAACCTAACAGTTAGTGTTGGGAGTGAACAAATTTAATCATTTTAAATGCTTTTGAAAAGGATTTGTTTGAATTGAATGATCAATATAGTTATCTAGATAATCATTGTTCAGACCGTAATCAGATATAGATGATTATAAAATGTATATTTATTCCTTTACTGGCTATGTTATTTACCATTTATGAAGTGTCAGGAATTATGTAAAACGGAAAGGATTTATTAAAACAGTCATGCTTCAGGCTGTTCGCAGATAAAGATGATTCATACAGTTTTTTGTAACTGTATTTATAGTGTTGATAAATATTACAACAAGCGTATCAATACAAATATAATGACATTGATTTGATTGATTAGGAAATGTATTCTTTTCAATGAATTTCATGAAATCTAATTGAAAATTCAATATAATTGACATATTGACCATCTTGGATTCTTGATAATAAAATAAATGCGTCTTTGTCAGGAATCACTATATAAAAAAATATTCACTTTTCAGAATGATATCTTAATTGATTTAGTAGGAGTAGTACTTGGCCTGAAATCTAATTGAAAAATAATGACTTCTATGATGACATGTTGTTCCCAGAACCCCTTCAGCATGATACAATTATCATTTATTTTTACAGGTATTTATAAAACACATGGTATTGGAACTGGAACCTGATACAAAATACCTCTATTATTAACTTATCATGTAGATTACTGAACATAAAAGCAGATTCTTGACTTGTTAATATTAACTCATCATGCAGATTGTTGTACACAAAAGTTGATTCTTGACTTGTTTAAATTGTTATTTGTAAAAAGTATTACTATTAATCGAATACAAGTATACTTTTCATAAAGACAATTTATATACTTTCCATAAAGTCCATTATGTTCTATTTATCAATTAGGTCAGGATTACTATGCAATATACAAGAAGGCAGGGCTGCTAGCCCCAGATCCTTAAGGAGAGTGTACCAATTTGTGTATTTGGCTTTGTGTACATATATTTGGAGAAGCATCCTCGTGTGCTGAGCATGTAAACCTGAACTCTGGCTAAGCCCTTATGTGTGGTATTAAAAGACTTGACGGGAGAGAACATGAATTGTTGTGAAAAATATATATAATTTCACAAAATATAGTTAGCTTATGTCCTAAATTGATTTTGTGTCAAGAACTTCTGTTTGATATAGAAATGGTACAAATATGAGTAAAACACAGGAACTGGAACCTGTTGCAAAATAACTCTTTCCACATCAACTTATCATGTAGATTGCTAAACACAAAACAAGTGACAAGTTTTGTGTAAGTTGTTATTCTTAGAAAGAACATATCACTGTCATGAGAATACAAGTCTAATTTCCATAACTCTTATTGCATACACATGGCCATATACCCGGTAGCGAGTCGATATTGTTTATTTGCATAAAGTATGTAGGCCATAGGCCCATGATACAGATGAATATAATGCATGTATGTGTTACAGAGAATTTTTTCTTAATTGCATTGCTCTAACAATAAAAGTGGCTAACAGCTGAATTGTATGTGGGTTACATGAAGACAGGAGAGCATAAAACTTTTGTCTGCTTGGGAATTGCCAATATCTTTTTGGAATTAATTCATTCCTTAAATTATCATAATAAGTGCATATTAAAATAAAGTGATATTCATCTTCTATATAATTACACTTACATACATTACATGTTCTTTCATTCCTAGGTTCCTTAATATATCTACCAGTTTCAATTCTAAGTTGACTAGAACAACAGCGTAGGCGAGCTAATGCATATCTAAATTTATCACATGTTAAAATGGTAATATATAATTCTGTTGAAAATTTTTGTTTATACATACAATATAGATAAGCCTTAGGACTATCATGAACAGCAGAATGCCACTCTTGCTCATAACATACTTTTAATCTATTGGTGAATTCATTAACAAACATTGATATACTATTAATACACTGGTGTTCCCAAACATAACCAAAACCACTTGAACATAAAATATCTCTTACATTAGAGGCCCAATTGACTTTACCATTATTAAGAGCTTGCAGCTGCATATTGTAACATTTCCGAACATATCTGTAATTAGGCATAGCTAAGATTTTACACCAATATGATATCACTCTTTTATAAGCAAAAATATACATAGGGTAGCGACCACATTCGCCTCTAACAATGTGATTAGACGTTGAAGACTTGACACCAAGAAACCGTTTACACGCATGCATATGTAATACTTCTATTTCTGAACAGATGTCTTTACTCAATCCCCAAACTTCTGACCCATACAACAATAGAGGAGTTACTTGAGAATCAAAAATTTTAAAGAAAAGTTTAAACGAGAGAGGCCTTAATTTATGTAAAGAGGCAAAAATGCCATATAAAACTTTCTTTGCTTGCAGGACTGCATTATGTACATGTTTTTGCCATGAAAGTGACCTTGTAAACAATAAGCCAAGATATTTATACGAACTTTCAGATTCCAATTTAATACCATCAAAATACCACTTTTCATTAAGAGACAATATCCCGCCATTTTTAAAAACGACAACCTTCGTTTTACTTAAATTAACAGACAATTTGTATTCCTCACAAAAAGATTGTAAAATATTTATCAGTTTTTGTAGTCCAAAAATAGTATCTGAAATGAGAATGACATCATCAGCAAATAACAATAAAAATAATTCCACTAGTTCCGGATGTAATTGAATACCATACGAACAATTAAACTCGGTAGCATAATGCTCTACCATATCAATTGGGTCAGGTTGATTATGCAACAGACTAGCAGCTGACACTATGATGCTAGCAGCCTGTATTGGGATGTGTATTAGACAGCATAGTGGACTCAACAGAAATATCTGAACTCTGGTTGACCCCTTATGTGTGGTATTTAAAGGAATATAAGGGAGATACCATTGTTCAAAATCTAACATGATGTTTAATGTCATTGGGTTTTTGCAGCTAGTTGCCATAAATATTTTAAACAAATTAATTAATTATGTTTGTCTTTCATCTTAATGTTTTAGAAACACTTAAAAATATAGAACAACTTGCATGACAATCTTAAATATTCCATATTTAAGATAATATTATGATTAGTAAGTCCAATTAGAGAATTTATATAGTGCGAGTGATCACTTGATGAAAGCCTAAAATTTAGTAATAATGATGTGTCCTCTGCAGCTGAAAAGTCAATATGGCTGCCATGGCGGCCATCTTGGATTCTCAAAACTGAAACGTCTACCTTTCTGTGAGGAATCACCATGGGTATAACATACTACAATTTCAGAATGATATCTGGATTCGTTTAGGAGGAGTAGTCTTTTTCCTGAAATCTAATTGAAAATTCAATATGGCTGCTATCACGGCCATCTTGGATTCTCAAAACTGAAACGTCTACCTTTCTGTGCGGAATCACCATAGTTATAACATACTACAATATGAAAATGATATCTAGATTGGTTTAGAAAGAGTAGTCTTTTCATGAAATCTAATTGAAAATTCAATATGGCTGCCATAGCAGCCATCTTGGATTCTCAAAACTGAAACGTCTACCTTTCTGTGAGGAATCCCCATGGGTATAACATACTACAATTTCAGAATGATATCTGCATTCGTTTAGGAGGAGTAATCTTTTTCCTGAAATCTAATTGAAAATTCAATATGGCTGCCATGGCGGCCATCTTGGATTCTCAAAACTGAAAAGTCTACCTTTCTGTGAGGAATCCCCATGGGTATAACATACTACAATTTCAGAATGATATCTGCATTCGTTTAGGAGGAGTAGTCTTTTTCCTGAAATCTAATTGAAAATTCAATATGGCTGCCATGGCGGCCATCTTGGATTCTCAAAACTGAAACGTCTACCTTTCTGTGAGGAATCACCATGGGTATAACATACTACAATTTCAGAATGATATCTGCATTCGTTTAGGAGGAGTAGTCTTTTTCCTGAAATCTAATTGAAAATTCAATATGGCTGCCATGGCGGCCATCTTGGATTCTCAAAACTGAAACGTCTACCTTTCTGTGAGGAATCACCATGGGTGTAACATACTACAATTTCAGAATGATATCTGCATTCGTTTAGGAGGAGTAGTCTTTTTCCTGAATTCTAATTGAAAATTCAATATGGCTGCCATGGCGGCCATCTTGGATTCTCAAAACTGAAACGTCTACCTTTCTGTGAGGAATCACCATGGGTATAACATACTACAATTTCAGAATGATATCTGGATTCGTTTAGGAGGAGTAGTCTTTTTCCTGAAAGTTTATGGACGGACGGACGGACGGACGACGGACGAAGCGCCATGACATAAAAAAGCTAAAAAAGTATCATTTGAACGTTATAAAAGAATAATGAGGTAATTTGGTCCAAAATGTCATAATGGTCCTCTTAAAAGGGTCTCTCCCTTGCTTTGCCATGATCATGCTTAATGTCTCAGTAATACTTTCTTGCACCCAAAATATATTTGTCGGAAAACTTTTCAAAAATAACACTAGCTGCCTTGGTTGTGGTGTTCAATGGAGTGGTAACAATTTGTCAACCATAGCGCTTTACCCTCCAGGTTTCTTTAAGCTAGACAAAATTCAAGTAATTGGTTAATGAATGTCTTGAAGGCAGCAGCCTAAATAACCCAGAAGCAAAAAATCTCTAGTGTAGGCACAACAAAATCTGAATTCATTTCAGGTCTGCAAAAAAGGTTCAACCATTTGAAAAAAATATGAAATCTTTTCTTTTGCTTGGGATAATATTCGGTAACAGTTTTATTCTATTTCTCAGCTTTGCAAGCCACGTGAAGTCTATCTCTGTGGAAGGGAGTCTGCTCTATTGGAGTGATGGTTCTGACACTATCCACGTCATCGACAGTGACGTCCATAACGCAGACGAGCGGCGGTATGAGAGTGGACACCAGGGTCTGACCGGTATGACGCTAGTGGACGCCATGAAGTCAGAGCCAGGTATGTACTTCGTTACTCTGGTCAGTTATTTCCTTGACATATAATAATAATAATAATAATAATAATAATAATGCATTTATATAAGCGCCTAATGTCCAACCAATGCTGCCCAGTGGCGCTGTCCAGGGAAATGTTTCTAAGGTTGGAACTGATCTCAGTTCTTCTGTAAGGGAGTTCCATAGAGCAGGTGCAGCTGCACTGAAAGCTCTGTCTCCCATGGAGGTTCTTGTGGCTGGCATTTTCAGATTGCATCTTTTGTCAGACCTCAGGACACGATTTGGGTGGTAAATTTCAATGAGATCTTTGAGATATACAGGGGCGTTGCTGTTGTAGAGGGTTGACTAGGTGATGCAGAGTATTTTGAACTGGATTCTCCTCTTGATTGGAAGCCAGTGTAGCGACCTCAGCACGGGAGTGATGTGTTCCTTTCTTTTTGTTGTTGTAATAATTCTGGCTGCTCGGTTCTGGACAAGCTGGAGATGTTGAATGGCTGCTGCTCCGGACACAAGGGAGTTACAGTAGTCTAGTCGTGAGCTGACATATGACTGAACTAACAGTTTGGTTGTGTCAATGTCCAAGTAGCGGCGGATTTTGCCTATTCTTCGGAGATGAAATGTTGCTGATCTTGCTGCTGTTATAGCTTGACTTTCCGGTGACATTGACGAGTTGAACACGACGCCAAGATTCTTCACCTGGGGTACAGGGTAGATGCGCTGATCACCAACATTAAGATTACAGTCGCTTATTTTGCAGAGTTGCTGCCTTGTACCAATGATCATGAACTCTGATTTGTCAATTCGTTGAGCTGAAGAAAGTTGTTGGTCATCCATAGTTTTATATCTGCAATACATCTCTCCATGATATCTTTTGCTTGGCCAACAAAAATATATAAATTGGCATTTACAGTCCATGTTGCCCAAGCAGTGCATACGTCAGAACCTGGTCAGTGTACTTGTTTTCCGTTTCTTCACAAAGACAAGAAAGAAACATGATTTAGTAACTGTATATGGGCTTGGGCTGAGGGGCTTAGTCATTTATATGTCTGTTTGTTATGTCTTTTCTCAAATAATGTATGGCAAAGCTCAACAAAACTTTGTATTTGAATTCGACATATGTAAATTTAACTTTTGAGTGTTCTATTTTGTCACAAATGTGACTTAGGATATCATTCAGTATTTAAAAATGGTCAGACCTACCTCAAGGCAATTTGATATTTTGATCTATCATCGTGTCTAGATGTGCCTTTGATTTTGGACTCCTTGTGATCCTTATTTATAGCAGTTTTAGTCAAATTAGGTTTTCTTTGACTGCTAAATGTCATTTTCTGCTGACCCTAACTAAAGGATTGTCTTCACTTCAGAAAGGATGCCTTCAACACAATGACAAAAGCTAACCAATCTAAATTTGAATTATTTGAGATCTAAAAATTTAAGTTGACCAGATTTTTTTTCTTTACTGGGGGAAATACTATTTGTTTTCAGTTGAAAATAGATGCAGTGAAAACTATGGCTAAAATCACATCTCTGGCTTTGGTGCCAATAAAGTTATGAAGAAAATCTTGCTTTTTCTTCCTTGAAGAATCGCCATTCCTGTGTGTAAATTTAAAAAAATGGACATCACATGTATGTGGCACAAGTCCAGAAATCTTGCTTTTTAAACTTCCGTATTAAATTGAAGGTGGATGCAGTGAGAGCAATAGCTGGGCTGCATGTTCTTTAAAAATGTTTTTGACTTTCGACTCAGGAGGAATTACCATTTCTGTATTCAGTTGAAAATGGATGCTTAATGGCAAAAATCATATCTGACTGCCTTATGGAAATATTCTTTTACAGAAAATCATTGTTTTTGGACTTTACGAATTGCGATTTCTGTTTTCAGTTGAAATTGGAGGAAAGCTATTGCAAAAATCACATCTGTCCTGTCTGTTCCCAAAAACATTTTATCAAGAAAATTGTGTTTTTATTACTTGAGTAATTTCCATTTTGTGATTGTATTTTCAGTTGAGAATGGATGCAGTGAGAACAATGGAGAATGCTCCCACATCTGCCTGGCCACGGAACAAGGCTCGTCCTGTCTCTGTCCTCCAAATCTCACACTGAGCGGGGACGGCCTCAAGTGCTACAGTAAGAATTCTTTCTAATCGCATTGAGTTGGGACACTGTTTTGGGAATTGAAAGTATTATGGTATTTATTTAAACTCTTAGGACAAATTTACTCTATGCTGTCATTGTAAAATGCACATAATTCCTTTCTATAATGATATAGGACATTTATAACTGGCTTGTCACCACGGCACTTTGCCATGCAGTGACGTGAGACTTTAAAAGTTGAGTAGGAGCAGAATTAATGTCAGTAGGGAAATTGTTCCACAGAAATACTTCTAATGTTGGAAAGATCTATGACCGAAGATTTTTAATATTTATGGAGGCAACACAAGAAGCAGACCTCGGATTACTCTGAGTAGGGCTTCCATGGCTAAAAAAAATTGGAATCGGGTCCTCAAGGGGTCAGTCTCAATAATAAGGACCACAGGGGCCACACCCTAAAAACCTATTTTCAACTTCTTTTCCAAAAGCAAAAGGACTAGAAAGCTGAAACTTTGTGTACAGACTCCTTAAATAGTGAGGATGATGAATTGTAGCTTTGGTGGCCCTGTGACCCCTAATAAGGGCCACAGGGGCCACGCCCTAAAAACCTATTTTCATCTTCTTTTCCAAAAGCATAAGGCCTAGAAAGCTGAAACCTTGTGTACAGATTCCTGGACTAGTGAGGATTATAAATTGTAGCTTTGGTTGCCCTGTGGTCCCTAATAATGTCATACTTTTCACTCAGTTTACTTTCCTCAGGTTTTGAGATCCAAAAGATAACCTCACTCTCGTTTTAACAATATCCACATAATTGTTTGGTAACATTGCCAAGGCAGAAAATTTAACATAACCCAGGCAGCAAAGCATTATTGAATATATGGAAAAAATCTCAAAAAGCTCATCTGTTCATTTTTTATGTTGCTTATTTTATATTTGAACAACTAGACAAGGAGTGCAAGCAAGATGAGATTGTGTGTGTGGCCCAGGGTGTCTGCCTCAGCAACACCACTATCTGTGACGGGAACTTCGACTGTTCCGACGGGTCGGATGAGAAAGGGTGCCCAGGTGAATTTATCTCCAAGGTTGAGAAGACGAGGAGTTAAATGGATGAGAGACTTCTTTATTGTAGATCGTAGCAACGTTTTGTCTACAATAAAGAAGTTGATCATCCTTAAAGCTTCCCGCCTTCTTGATTTTTCATCTTCTAAAATGCCTCTGTTACAACTCATCAAGGTCAGTTTGAAAGGTTTGAATCATTCTCTCCCCACAGAGGCAGCTCAGTCATACCCAAATTAGCCTCTGTTCTATTACGCCAAAATCAAGAGGTTCCGGCAGATTGCCCTAGCGGCAAAAAGTTGTAACTTGAGTTATCTCCCTTATTTGCAGCCAATGAAAACACCTTTTTGATATCAACGATTTGGGGAATTCTCAACGGTCGTAGAGTGACTTGCAAAAGCATCATGCCTTTAAGTTTTAATTTTCATTAACAGTGTGAGAGAGAAAATATTTGAAAATCAGATATGGATAGGGCTTTCATTAAAAACATACTGTTTTGTAATTGTGTAAATTGTTATTTGTTTTATGATAAATTTTATTTTAATAATTTACCAAATAAAAACTAATGAAGGTAAAAAGTGATGTTTTGTAGAAGGAAGAGTTATCTCCCCTGAATGTTAAATTTCAATGATGGCTTTGCGAATGACTACTTTTGAAATGGCGTCGCTGATTGCGCAACTAACTTCAATTGCCTCCAATCAGATTCTACTTTTCTATCCTATGTATTAGCCGTAATAGAACAGAGGCTAACTCAGGTATGACTGAGCTGCCTCTGTGGGGAGAGAATGCACTTGAATAGGTTCACCAACAAAATTACTTTATGAAAACTTATGTCTCCCCTGCAAAGCTTTGCTCGAGACATGTTTTCGGCTCCCTCCATGGTTCTGCGATTCTAAAATGCTTTGGTTTCCTGGCCATATTCAAAACGCTTTAAGGATATCATAATTTTATTAATAATATTTCATCTAGTGGTCAAGTAGACCAAGTTAAATTGAATTAATTAAAAATCTTGCTATTTCCTTTGATTTTGACATGATCTAGGACTTTGACGTTTACTAAGGTTAGCTATACCAAGTGGAAGTTTGCCATTACAATGATCAAATCTTTATATTTTTTTAATTTTATACTGTAACTGGCCAGAGGCCTAGTAGTTCAAAATACACCTTATTGGTGCTGACAGAAAGATGTACAATCAGACGCATAAAATCTAAATGACAAGAGTTTATTTCATTTATCAAATGCATAAAAAAGATATTTTGTAGTATTCAGAGATAGTTGTTGATTTAATATGACAAAACATTAAATTTTGATAAACCTGGAAACAGATAGAAATGAGCATTTGTATTTGTATGCATTTGTAATTGTATGTATTTGTAGTTGTATGCATTTGTAATTGTATGCATTTGTTATTGTATGCATTTGTGATTGTATGCATTTGTAGTTGTATGCATTTGTGATTATATGCATTTGTAATTGTATGCATTTGTTATTGTATGCATTTGTAGTTGTATGCATTTGTAGTTGTATGCATTTGTGATTATATGCATTTGTTATTGTATACATTTGTAGTTGTATGCATTTGTAGTTGTATGCATTTGTGATTGTATGCATTTGTGATTGTATGCATTTGTAGTTGTATGCATTTGTGATTGTATGCATTTGTAGTTGTATGCATTTGTAGTTGTATGCATTTGTAGTTGTATGCATTTGTATTTGTATGCATTTGTAGTTGTAAGCATTTGTGATTATATGCATTTGTAATTGTATGCATTTGTTATTGTATACATTTGTAGTTGTATGCATTTGTAGTTGTATGCATTTGTGATTGTATGCATTTGTGATTGTATGCATTTGTAGTTGTATGCATTTGTGATTGTATGCATTTGTGTTTGTGATTGTATGCATTTGTGATTGTATGCATTTGTGATTGTATGCATTTGTGATTTTATGCATTTGCAATTGTATGCATTTGTAATTTGTCAATGTAAGCTGGACCTATATTTACATTACAATGTTTCTTGATACAGGAACTTGCGGAGAGGGAGATTTCCAGTGTAACGATGGTGCGTGTATACAGATTGATTGGCGCTGTGACCTTGACCCTGACTGTCCTGGGGGTGAAGACGAATTGGATTGTCCAGGTCGGTACCGGTTTAAGAAATTACAAAATTTAGTAACAAAATTGTAACTTTCCTTTTGACAAAAGTATAACCCTTTTGGAAAAAATTTTCCAACATCAATGTTATAATAGAATAAAAAAATCATTATGAGTATTAACTAAGTGAGAATATTTTGTCATGGTCCATATGATTGTTGACAAATTGATAATTTCAAATTTACATATATCCCTACCGTTTTTCAGTTTAGGTCTATTTTAATAAGTTCTTTGTAAAGATGACTAAGATATAATTCTTTTGAATAAACGGGTTCCAAAAACAATCATTTCATGTTAGAATAGAATGCAAATAATAAAAAAAATTCTTTTTACAAATGTACATTGTCAAGATGATGACTAAGATATAATTCTTTTGAATAAACGGGTTCCAAAAACAATCATTTCATGTAATAATAGAATGCAAATAATAAAAAAATATTATCTTTTTACAAATGTACATTGTCAAGATGATGAAATGAATTGATAGAATAAAATGCACGTTCTTGATGTCACGACAGAATAAATAAACTTATATGCAAATCTCTTTACAGAAGTACGTTGCCAAGACGATGAAATAAAGTGTGACAGAATCAAGTGCGTGCCAACATCAAGTGTCTGCGACCACCACCATGACTGTACGGACGGTACCGATGAGTTCAACTGCACTGACTGTAAGAATCGTCACATGTGTGCCGACGGAGACTGCATAGATAAACAGTGGGTGTGTGATAACGAGACTGATTGTACTGATGGCAGCGATGAGATTGGTTGTGGTACGATTGATTTTTTTAGATTTCTTTTTATGAATGTGCACAGTACCTTTGCTGTGGTCATATTTCAATATCTTGTTTCACAGTAGATTCTTTCAGGAGATTGTAAAATATATACAAAATATGTAGAAAATGTGTATCTCGTCTGCTGTTAAGCTCATCTGGTCTGTCAGGCCAAATGGGTTTATGGCATGGCATGGTGTCAGTCCGTCCCTTTACTTTGCACAATTTCAACTTCTTCTCCAGAAACATAAGGCCTACAACGCTGAAACTTTGTGTACAGACTCTTTGACTAGTGAAGGTTATAATTTATAGGTTTATTGGCCCCTAATAAGGGTTACAGGGGCCATGCCCTTTCATCTTCTTCTCCAGAAGCATAAGGCCTAGAAAGCTGAAACCTGTGTTCAGACTCCTTGACTAGTGAGAATTATAATTTATAACTTTTGTGGCCCCTAATAAGGTCGCTGGGGTCATGCCCTTAAAACCTATTTTCATTTTCTTCTCCACAAACAAAAGTCCTAGAAAGCTGAAATATTGTGTACAGACTTTCTCTATTGAGGATTATTATTTACAGTTTTTATGACCCTGTGGCCCATAAAAAGTGCTTGGTGTACCTTTGGATCCTTACCATAAATTCTACTCAATCAGTCACGTGATTCAGAGGTCCCATGAGATTGCAGATTGCGCATGCGTATCAGTGCATGATGAGCGCGTGCAGAGATCACACGTGTTGTGAGCTCTCGGAAACTTTATTACAGCAAGTTACGGTATTTACTATTTACAGTGTTTTAATTGAACATTGGTCAACCTGCGGTGTTGCTATTTACATTTACTGTTCTTTGCTTTGCTACATCTGCCTAAATTATGGCTGACGAACAACTTGTCCCTGAGGTGGACATAGCGAGGAAACGTAAAACTTCTAAATCTAGCACGAAGTCTGGTAGCGCTAATTCTTCGACTTCGAGTGACAATAGTTCTGACATGTCTGTTATGATTAACGAACTCAAGAAAATGAACGATGGAATTACCCAAGGTTTTGCAAATGTCACCTCATCGTTTGGCAAACTTGAATCTAAACTTGTGACTTTCCCCGAGGAGGAAAATGGCGACAGCGATTTTGACTTTCCGTCAGGACAAGGCAATATCTTGTCCACTGTCAACCATTTTAATGATGTCGAAGACGGGAATAGGCCTAACGAGAGTAATGTGAACCTCGAAGACGATGAATTTGATAACTTCAGAGAAAGTCTGGGTATGTCAGCGGGACATGGCGACCCCTTTGACGACAAGTTAGCTGGAATTCTTAACAACATTTTTGGTCTGAAACTGTCACGTGATTCTGACAGACATTTTGAAGAGCGAGTCAAACAGTACAAGAAACCACAGAACTGTTCGACTTTGAATGTCCCGGAACTGAATAAAGTAATGTGGGATAACATTTCGGGGAGAGCACGAAATATTGACAAATCTTTACAGCGAATTGAAACTGGAATTATCAAGAGTTCTGTGGCCTTCGGACGTGCTTTGAACTTTCTCTTTCGAAAAGATAAGGACGAGATCCCTACTCAGGAAGTGAAAAAATTACTTGGAGATGCTTTGTCAATGTTGGGGCATGCTAACATGGACATTGTCACTAGACGAAAAGACGCTTTGAGAAGCGAGATGAAGCACTCTGTTCGGCCTCGTCTAACTCGACTCCTGAATTCTTGTTTGGAGAGGACGTTGTCAAAAACATGAAAGAAATCGGGGCAGTGAACCGAATGGGAACACGTGTGTCACGTGGAGGATATTTCCAGGCACAGTACGGAAACCGCTATCACCCTTACAGCACGTTTCGTGGAGGGAGATCCCGTGGACCGAGAGGTTTTTTAGGGAGACCATGGAACCGACAGAGACGAGTCCACTTCGAACAGAAGCCAGGCCGAGGCCGGGTCAAACAGTAAACCCGGTGGGTGAGTTGTTGACACCTGGGAGAAGACTGGCATTTCAGCGGAAGCTGCCAAGATTCTCTGGGCTTCCTTTAAGCCTAGTACGAGGAAACCGTACCAGTGCTATTGGGACAGACTGATCCACTTTTATGTATGATGGGTTTGTACTCCTACTCCTATATGTATGATGTGGGATGGTTATCATCCCTGAGATGTAGCTTCAGTTGCTCATGTAAGCAGGGATTTTGCACTTAGTATTTAAGTGCTTATTGAAGTTTTCAATGTTTTTTCTGCTGATTTTCTGATTTTATACTCGTTTTGAGTCTATTTTTATTTTGAGTTTTGATTAAAATCATATTGATTTTGAATATTTTTTGTTGATTTTACTGATGTTCTCTTGCCGAACTTGCAGTTTCCTGGTTTTAGATATGAGTTATGCTTGGCAGATACGGCTTTGAAATCTCATGGGACCTCTGAAACACGTGACTGATTGAGTAGAATTTAACAGTTAAACGAGACTTACCTTGTAAGGTGAAGTTGGACTGTAATTCTACCAATCAGTCTTTAGTGATGAGGAGGTAACATGCCCTCCCTTGAACCCTCCCTTCTTAGCTGGGTATCTGCCTCGCATACTTTAAAGACTGATACGCATGCGCAATCTGCAATCTCATGTTACCTCCTCATCACTAAAGACTGATTGGTAGAATTCCAGTCCAACTTCACCTTTCAAGGTAAGTCTCGTTTAACTGTTAAATTATCATTGAGTATTTGAGCAATTTCCATTTCTGAATTGATTACAGGTATCTGAAATCACATTGCCTATACAATTAATTCTAGGATTTGTGACCCTGTGGCCCTTCAAAGGGGGAAACCACATTGGCCACATCCTACAGCAAAATTATATATGAAGCCTGATGAGTGACAGAGGGAATGACTATTTTTATCCCATCGGTATGTAAAACTGTGGGTTAGTCAACACAATGTTTTAAACAAAATTTTATCAATTGATTTGCTGAATTGTTGGGACAAATTTGCTCCAGTGTAAAATCATTCAAAACAATGATTTGCCTATTTTTCCGATTATTTAAAATCACGATTAGAGAATCAATAAATAATCAAAAATCAATAATAAATATACATTTTCATGTTTAGTTGTGACCTGTTCCCCGAAGCAGTTCCGGTGCCGTGATGGCCAGTGTGTGGAGAGAGATCATCTGTGTGACGGCACCTTCCACTGTCAGGACCAATCAGACGAGGCCGCTAACTGCACTTCAGGTGAAGCTCTCATAAAATATAACTGTCGGGTTTAGAGTGCAGTAACACATAGGTGTCGAGTTTGAGACTCTCTGTAGCCAGAGACATTGGCATAATTATTATATTTGACTTTGGAGGTATTTTTCGAAAGTGTTATTTCATTCACTATCTTTCATCAAGTTAACATCTCAACATATTAATATTGATATTTGAACAAGGTCATGGGATACTAAGGCTTTGTAAGCCTGGATAATTACTGGCTGGAGGGGGCTTTGTAATCCTGGATAATTACTGGCTGTGAGCGCTTTGTAAGCTTGGATAATTACTGGCTGGGAGGGCTTTGTAAGCCTGGATAATTACTGGCTGGGAGGCTTTGTAAGCTTGGATAAATACTGGATGGGAGGGCTTTGTAAGCCTGGATAATTACTGGCTGGGAGGGCTTTGTAAGCCTGGATAATTACTGGCTGGGAGGCTTTGTAAGCTTGGATAAATACTGGATGGGAGGGCTTTGTAAGCCTGAATAATTACTGGCTGGGAGGGCTTTGTAAGCCTGGATAATTACTGGCTGGGAGGCTTTGTAAGCTTGGATAATTACTGGATGGGAGGGCTTTGTAAGCCTGGATAATTACTGGCTGGGAGGGCTTTGTAAGCCTGGATAATTACTGGCTGGGAGGCTTTGTAAGCTTGGATAAATACTGGATGGGAGGGCTTTGTAAGCCTGAATAATTACTGGCTGGGAGGGCTTTGTAAGCCTGGATAATTACTGGCTGGGAGGCTTTGTAAGCTTGGATAATTACTGGATGGGAGGGCTTTGTAAGCCTGGATAATTACTGGCTGGGAGGGCTTTGTAAGCTTTGATAATAACTGGCTGGGAGGGCTTTGTAAACTTGGATAATTACTGGCTGGGAGGGCTTTGTAAGCTTTGTAAGCTGAGAGGGCTTTGTAAGCCTGGATAATTACTGGCTGGGATTATTCCTGTTATTTATAATCTCAGATGATTGTGTGACAGATATTTATTGGGGACTGTTTGCATATGTCCTCTTCCGACGACTCTTGTTTAGTTTGTGTAAATCTGAACGTTGACAGAGTGTCCAAAAGAAAACTACCGATGTATGGCCGAGAACTCTACTCTAAGTTGTCTCCCCTTACGATTGCTCTGCGATGGTCGAGAGGACTGTCAGTTTGGTGACGACGAACAAGACTGCCCAGGTAGGGAGTTGAAACTAATTTGGGGAGATTGGAAAGAATATTATCCTATTTGCTAAAATCTTATCAAATTTTAAATATATTTATGACTTAAATTGTTCAGATGTTAGATTTTGTTCATTACACTTTCAATAAAGTAGGTTTTGATGCTTTGTTTGTATTGAGATAATAATGTTAACTTATTCTCAATATTCACATCAAGAAAGGTATAAATGATAAAATCTGATTTTAATGATTGCAATCCAAACTTATAACTCAGAGTTTGCCATTTAACTTGTTGATAATAATGATTCTTGATTTGTGTAAATGATCAATCTGAAATAAGATTTCAATCTTAAACACAGACAGAAAAGTCTTCAAGTGATATTTTCAATCAGATTTTAATGAAATGATCATATTAATTTATACATAAATTTGAAAAAAACAGTGACATATTCAATCTTATTTTGATAAAATTAACATCTCATTTATACATATATCAAATAATCTAACATTGATATGTTTGATCAAATTTCAATTAAAAGTTCATCTTAATTTATACATAGATAAACAAATCGAACAGTGATATGTTTGATCAAATTTCAATTATAAGTTCATCTTAATGTATACATAAATCAACGAATCGAACAGTGATATGTTAGATCAGTGATTTTAATGAGATTTCTCTACCCACCTACAGTTCTGTGTGGGGAGGATGAGTTCATGTGTGGATCTAAGGACCTGTGTATCCCAGACTCCCAGGTGTGCGACTCACATGATGATTGTCCCGACCAATCAGACGAAGGCCGAGACCTCTGCAACACCGGTACGTGTAATATACTCAGCAACAGATTTTAAGGGCCACCTCAATATTATAATTTTCAAGGAATTTAAGAAATTTAAAAACAATGTTGGTTACTAGATTTAATCATTGACTCCCACAAAGAATAAGGTCAGATGATTTGTTAATATTTTTTTCTAAATGAAAATATATCGAAACTTATCGAAAAAAATTAATATTTCAAACTAATTTTGAACATCAGGGATGTAGATTCAAAATTTTGCCAATCGGACATTTCACCAAAACAGTGAATTGACACAAGTACCATGATTTGCCTTACACTTTTGAGTGTTTGAAAATAGGTTTCAGTTGGCTTCGTTTTTATTCAACAGGTCAATTGTCTTTTCAAATGTCAGGCAGGTCAATTTTCTAATTGCTCAAACTGGATTCCCAATCAGACATGTCCGGCAAATAGACTGATTGCTGCATCCCTGGTCAACACGATCAACATACCATTCTTGTGCAATTTTCAGGAAAACAACTGCAGATAGCTCTGTAATGAAAGGATGTTGAAAATCTTAAAATTAATAAAATTAATTGTGATTTTGGCTGTTCTCATCCCCATTGATAACTATAAATTGTTATGAATTTGGCATTCAGGACAAATCTGAAACAGAAGATAAGATGTTAACTGTACATATTTTCAAGCATCCAATCAGGGCATTTTTTGTGGAAACAAATTTTGTTAAGAATTATGCATTCTAGTCATTGTCAAAATATTAAACCAAGCACAACTTAAATGTATCACTCCCTAACATATTTGAAAATAAGTGAAATAATCATGTAAACATCGAAAGTATAACAGAAGTTCTCATGAATTTTGTTTCCACAAAATAGCTCAATAAGACTGTCTTTAAAGGGGCAGTAGCACGTTTTTAGGGGGAATATAAGGTGATGTCAGGAAAATGAAAATAAATGGTTCCAGTTGAAAGACAATGATGTATTAAAACTAAATGAAGCAGGAATAAATTAAAAATATAAAGCAAAGTTCAGGTATGCAATTCCATTTTCTTACACAAAATGAATTTAAGGTGTTCACATAAAAATGGCAGTCAATGGATTTTATGTGAAGCCTCATAATTTAATTCTCTGACTATGAATGATTGGTGTGTGTAATGAGAATTGTGACACTTTCAAAATAATACCATTAGCATTAACGTACAATTATCAGTGGACATATTAAAATGTTAAGTTTTAAAAAAAAATGTGCCACTGCCCCATTAAGGCTAGATGCAATTAAACGTTTATAAAATTGCTTTTGCTGGTGGATATGTTAATGTGTTGCATAACTTATGAGTGTGAGTATACAGCTGGTTGCGGAGAGGGCTTGTTCCAGTGTCTCAGTGGGGAGTGTATTCGAGAAGAACTTCAGTGTAACCGCGCTCCGGACTGTTCAGATGGATCGGATGAAACAGAGCTTTGTGGTAAGTAGATTAATTTTGATTTAAACATATTTTATTCACATAAATGAACGGATTGGGCACAAGATGTCCAACTTATTAAGCCCTCTCCATAATACTTAGTTCACATTGACATTGTGTATATTCGCCGCTAATGGCTGAAATATTGCCCAAGCGATGTAAAGCAATAACTCATTCATTACATTGTAAATAGCCAGAATGAGACGATATGATATAGTAGATACATAGATGTGAGAAGGATAAAGGAATGGTAGTTAAAAGGCACGCTTAAATATTTTGTTGCTAGATGTACATGTTTGAATATGACTTCGGTTTCATAATTTAATAGATCTGGATTAAGATGAATTATGTTATCTTGGTGTAACATGAATAACGTTCTCATTTCTGTAGTTGCGTTCTTCTTTGGTTCCCTAATGCTTTTGTTATCAGGCCATATCTCAATAAATGGTTTTCTTTTGTTATTCCGAATCTTTGTACAACAAAAACTTTGCATTGTAGATCCTTTCTCATTTTGATGATTATTTGATGCAGGACTTTGGTTGAATTGATTTTAGGTGAAGAAAGGAGTTTATTTTACTTGAATTCTTTTTAAGATACTCATTTGGGTAAAGTCTGACATGATATTCCACACTTCCAGGCAAGTCATGTATGTTGGAAAACCTGGGATGTAGCCACAACTGTACCCTGACCAACACAGGGGTCAAGTGTGTGTGTCCAGCTGGGTTTGACCTTGCGGAGGATGACCACACCTGCATAGGTGAAAAATTCTCTTTATGCTTTTTTCATCCTTATGTGTCTTTAACCTTGTGTATCTCTACCCTTGTGTATCTCTGCCCTTGTGTATCTGTACCCTCGTGTATCTCTACCCTCGTGTATCTCTACCCTCGTGTATCTCTACCCTCGTGTATCTGTACCCTCGTGTATCTCTACCCTCGTGTATCTCTACCCTCGTGTATCTCTACCCTCGTGTATCTCTACCCTCGTGTATCTCTACCCTTGTGTATCTCTACCCTCGTGTATCTGTACCCTCGTGTATCTGTACCCTCGTGTATCTCTACCCTCGTGTATCTCTACCCTCGTGTATTTTTATATCCCCACCTACGAAGTAGTGGGGGTATATAGCGCTCAGCCTGTCCGTCCGTCTGTCCGTCCGGACGGGCATGTCCGTCCGTGCATTTTTCAATATAAACAATAGAATTCTACCACTTGTTTAACTGATGGTTTTATTTGGTATTGATATTTATTGATAAACTTTATTATTTTCTAATCTATACAACATTGAGGGTATATGACACTCTGCCTGTCCCTCCATGTGTAGGTCTGAGCATTAGTCAAGATAACCTGTAGAAGTCTTCCACATTTTATATATGGATGAATTTTATTTCATTTGCACACAGAATTTATCAGTAATTAACTGGAATTTCAAACAATGGCATCCATCTAGAACTTTTCGTTTTACCTCTGATGAAACTATTTATGACCTTATTTGGATTTAGGTTCATACTGTGCATTATTTCATGTTTTGTGGGACTCAAGTTTACTTCAAGTTTATTGAAATTGTTCTGCCTTCTTAAAAATTCTTGAAATATTTTTTGGCATTGTGTATGAGATTATGTAGAGCATTTTACATTACCAACATGTTTGTAAGTGACAGACTTTTGAAAATCTTTGATAACATTTTGTGTTAATATTGTATATTTCATAACGCCTTTGCTAGACATATCTTGGCTACATACCTACCTTCAAAGTGCTCCATCTACCTGTCTGTTTGGAAATCAAATTCTAAAGACTAAGACATATTTTCTTTAATTATTGATATGTGTCTATCTTTCAGATTTAGAATGCATAGGACGGAGACAAGAATACCCGACTGTTTTTGCACAATAAGACAATTTAAAATAAGTTGATTCTATGAATTTAAAAAAGACAAATGTAATTATCTCTTTAGATGTTTTGCAGCTACTCAATGCCTTCAAGAGATTGTCCCTTATATTTACCCAAATGTATAAGAAAAGAGGTCTGTGGTTAATGTTGTGAGAAAGGTTTTGGGCATATTTTTCAGGGGTTTTTTGTGTATGGTTATGAGTAATGTATCTTATGTCTTGTCCTCAGTATTTTAACTTGTCCAATGCAATTTTCTGTGTATTGCTCATTTTACAGCTAACCTTATCTCAAGAAATTATGCATTATGCATGGTTGTTGTAGCAAGAACAGACACATGTTACCACAATTTTTATAGTTTATTCATCTGAACCTATTATGAAGACTTTATTTCCATTGACAGTTTTTCTCTCAGAGGTGACAATATGTGCACCGATAGTCTGGCAATAAGGGTTTGACAATATTATTTACAGGGGACATCATGGCAATTAAAAAGGGCCCGAGAATTTATTCAGTTTCCATTATGTTCCTTGTTTTAAGTTTGAATTCTTTAGCCAAGTGACCAATTTGTTGTTAAATAGTGGCGTTGAAAAACTACAAAAGAAACAGAAAAAAGATTAAGATACATTTTACAATACAACTTCATTGACAATAAAATACAAGATATTGTCTCAAGTAGTAAATGAATATAACCAACATACAAATACAATTAAATATGAATATTTTATCAATAAGCAAATGATATAAAGCTTACCTTGACACAATAACTGAAGGTAAAAGATTACTTGAAAATTACTGAAAATATCTGCAAGTAATTGATTATTGATAATGAAAATAAATATGAATATGCTTATAGATGTAATAGGCAGGTCAAGATGTTATTAGACTGCTTTGCCCAATGACAGTGAAGTTGGCAACTTTATTTTATTATAAAAGGACTTTGCTTTGTGTTTTGATGTTATGTTACTTGAATTTACATGTAGCCAACTTCATTTAGGTTCAATGGCATCAGGCCCCATTGCTGGCATAATAAATTAATACTGACAACTAATAGCAAGTTTATAACAATTTATTCACATGAAAATCAACAAAAATTCAACCAGAGTAAAAAGATGGAAAAAAAAATCAATCAACGACAACTGTACAGAACAAACAGCAAACACTCACTCATTCACACCCTCTCAATCATTTTAATTTATTAGTTACACATTTTATCTTGCTATCTACTCTAATGACCTTATTTTCCCTAATTAATTACCCTAATTACCCAATTCCCTAACAACTTAACCTTAAAAAGTCATACTTCCCTAACTCCATAACAAGCCCTACAGACTGTGTGACAACAGTACAAAAATAAAATTTCCTAGTGAGGAGCCCACTATCCAGTAGAACTAAAAGAATCCCCCTTCCCAAAACCTAAGTAGCTGAAATCAGAAACCTGTTCTCAGCACCCAAAGATCAACCTACCTCAAGAATACTTGTTGTCAAAGTGAGAAAGAGACCTAGGCCCCACTACCACTTCATGAAATGCATGTGCAGAGCACAGTCTTCAGTCCTGGTTGTGTTCTGGCTATGCACTTCATAGCCGGGAACACTGACTTGTAACTTTTAAAATATTTTTTTTTTTTTAATAAGCATTTTTAAATGAAAATATCATATATATAAATATGCTATTAAGTGTATTTAATTATTTTTGTTTATAAAAAAATGAAAAAAAAAAATATTTTAGCCTTTTCACTGCTGTGCTTAGGATTATCAGATATAGTTTTTGGCTCTCTGTCAGTGATCATTGTTTGTAGAGTATATCGACTGATCAACACATGCAAGTGTACCTTTTTTGGTTTTCAACTTTCAAAGATTTTGCAAATTACTCTGGAAGCACTACTTAGAAATTTATTTCACAAAACATATCTCCATGAAACTTGGTATTTATCATCACAAGAAGTTGTGCTTTTCAGGGTTTTTATGCTTTCTCGACTATCATTTTTCAATATGATCAACTTTCAAATTAATTCCTTCCATGACTTAACACAACCAGTTTTCCTGACTAATCATTACAAGAAGTCTATACAGTAATCTTGTTTATTTGGAAATTCAGGTTTTCTTGAAAATTTTAAATTTCATAAGGTACTTGTAAAAGGGGTGGATAGATAAGGCATCTTCTAATAATATTTTTTGTATCCCATCGGTTTAATTTGGTCACAGCCTTCATTGGGGGAACGAACTATGCAGACACCAGTCACTTTGGCTGACCATGACCTTATTTTCAAGGTCACCACATCCCTTTGATCACTTTTGAATTTATTGTCAAAGTGATATCTCATGAACCATTTTAATCCTTCTCTTCATATTTGGTCACAGCATACATTAGGGGATTATGCAAGCACCTGTCACATTGGGTAATCGTGGCCTTATTTTCAAGGTAATCAGAGCACATTGACCACTTTTGAAATTTGTTTATGCCGTATCTGTTAGCTTAGCATGAGCCTGGTGCATAAGCCTTATGGCTTTTAAAACATGTCTCAAATGATTACTTATGTTGGCTTCTATCCTTCTGTGAATGACAAGCTCATAGTGGGGGTATGTGAGCTTTGCTCACTTTTTTCTTGTTACCCTTGTGTATCTCTACCCTCGTGTATCTCTACCCTCGTGTATCTGTACCCTCGTGTATCTCTACCCTCGTGTATCTCTACCCTCGTGTATCTCTACCCTTGTGTATCTCTACCCTCGTGTATCTCTACCCTCGTGTATCTCTACCCTCGTGTATCTCTACCCTCGTGTATCTCTACCCTCGTGTATCTCTACCCTCGTGTATCTCTACCCTCGTGTATCTCTACCCTCGTGTATCTCTACCCTCGTGTATCTCTACCCTCGTGTATCTCTACCCTCGTGTATCTCTACCCTCGTGTATCTCTACCCTCGTGTATCTCTACCCTCGTGTATCTCTACCCTCGTGTATCTTTACCCTTGTGTATCTCTACCCTTGTGTATCTCTACCCTTGTGTATCTCTACCCTTGGAGGGTATCCCGACTGGATTAAGTTAAAAACCATTATTTTTACAATGTAATTTCTCGGTGCACGGTTGATTTTAATCAGACGGTTTCTTATGGCCAAAGCCTGTAATGTCAGTCAGATTTTGAATGGAATATTCTTCAGATAAGGACGAGTGTCTCTACATGAATGGTGTGTGTGGACAGACATGTCGGAACACAAAGGGAGGTTACTCCTGCAACTGTGTGGATGGTTACGAGCTGGCCCTGGACAAGCATACATGCAAAGCTACAGGTGGGTGTTGATTACAGGTATATTTACCTGTCATTAATAATATAGTGTAATTACATGTTTATTCATATAACTGATTCATCTGTGATAAAGACTATGGTGTAATTGCAGGTACCTTTTTGTAACCAGCTATCAAGAATCAAAACAGTTATCACCTTCTAACTCTACAACTGCTACAGTTCATTCCAGGTGCAAAAATATGTTCTGGTTCCTTAATTGATAACATTTTATAATAAAATGAATACAATTTAATTAATTTACTGAAATATCTTTATTTTTTATGCCCCCGAATCGGAGATTCCGGGGGTATATTGTTTTTCACCTGTTCGTCTGTCCGTCCGTCCGTCCGTCTATCCGTTCGTCCACAAAAACTTTAACCTTGGTCATAACTTTTGATTGGTCAGAGCTAGGTCTTTGATACTTGACATATGGATCCCTTGTGATGAGACCTTTCAGATGACACCATGACATTTGACCTTGACCTTGACACAGCGAGCAGGATGCATCCGGGGGCATTCGTGTTTCACAAACACATCTTGTTCCTTATGTACTAAAAATCAAAATCATAAAACTGTCTGTTTTTTTTTAATTATTCATCAATTAGAATAATTAATCCTGTTCCAGGCCACTAAAGACATAAATGTTCTTTATATCACTTCAAACAATTAGCCATTGTACATTACATAATTTTGGCATTTATCTATCCACACTGAATACATCCTCAAGGTACTCTTTCCATTATTCTGACGCTTACAGGCCAGCTCGAAAAAGCCTTTACCGGATACCCAATTAGTAGCTGGTGAACAGAAGCACAGTTTGAATATGGTCTCTTGCCTAAAGAGACACAAGAGTTTCTCATCTAATGTCTGTGTGGGGGAGGGAATCACCCTTAAACTCTCAGTTTATAGAGCCATGGATTGGGTAACCCACCCACCCTGCGAGCTGTGCCCAATGTTGCTGAACTTCACTGATAGCAGCAGTTAACTGCTCTTTAAACAGAAGCATGTGCCACAATAAATATACTATGATTTTGAAACAATGATAATAAAAAAAAACACCTGAAATTTATGAATACAGCAGAAATTCTGCTTACGTGCTGTTATTCTTACTTATCAATCTATTAACATAGTTAGGGTACCAATCCGATACTAAAATAGTATAAGTGCTGTAACCATGGTAAATTCTTTTCAGGAGAACGGCCATTCCTTCTGGTTGCTGATAGAAACGGAATAAGCAGGGTCACTTTGAAGCACAAGTCGAGCGACACGTACGTTGCCACAAAAACTCCCCCTATCTTCATCGATAGTCTACATCGGGCGGACAGGAAACTTGTTGTGTGGACAACACAGGAGGTGGGTCATTGTATGGTCATCTTGCCAAATAGGTTGTTGTTACACAAGGGTAGGTGATATGGGGTTCAACGCTTTACTTATATCACGGCTGCTAGTATTATTGCAGGTAGAAAGCCTGCAACACTAGTGTGGCTATGCATTGCGGTGAACCCTGCAATTCTGCCAGAAATAGTGAACCATGGATGTTACTGTGCAGAAATTCAGTGTACACATGGGTACAGGGCAAAAATCCATTCATTTGATGCCGCTAATGCCTGAAATATTGCCAAAGCCTTGTAAAACTCCAAGTTGCTAACTCAATTATCCATTCACTTACTCTGTAAATGTCAGAAACATTGCCCAAGCTGTGCTGAACGTTACCTTCCTCACTCACTCCATTGAAGACAAAAAAGTGGTCATTGTATAATGCTTTTGCTGATACTGACTTTTAATAAGATTATTCCATTTAGTCTCATTGTGTGCTCTTGGTCCTAGAATAAGTTTTTGTTCATTTGAAATTATTTGCAATATATCAGCAAGACTGGAATCTTGTGTGAATGATCAAGTTATCGTATAATCATCAAATGGATTATTGTCCTTTCACAAGGGTACATTCATTATGCCTGAAATATTATACATAAATATTCTTCACCAGACCCAAGGCGATCACAACATGTCCATCATCAAAATGTATCGAGCCGTTGCCCCTGAAACCATCCTTCTGACACCTGGCAAGATCACAGGACTGGCTGTTGATTGGTTGGCCCTGAACCTGTATTACACACAGAACCTGCAAGGAACAGGCTTCATCTCGGCGTGTTCTTTCAAGAACAAGGACACGTGCAAGACTCTCCTGGACAAGATGAATTGGAAGCCATCTTATTTGGTTCTGCATCCAGCCAAGGGGTAAGTGCGTAAGAGTTAAATGTTTAATGTACAGGTGAAACGGAACTCTGAGTTGCTGGTTTGATACATACATTGCAATACAGATGCCTCAGTTTCGAAGAGAACCGTGAATTTACCATACTAAACTGAGAAAAAACATATTTCCTTGGATATTATTTGAAAACATAAATTTGAAATAATTATGCTAATGACGTAAGATAGGGTGTACGGTATATTACTCTTTAACACTTTAAGGTGCACAACAGGAGACACAAGGCAGTTCAGTTTTTAACCATTTAACCTTGATTCTATAGAGGATATCTGTCTTTTCTTGACTTATACCATGTTTATCTCATCGAGTGAGGTAGAAAGTTTATATTTTCACGAGTGGCCATGAGTTAAAATATTTAACTCTTCTACCTCATGAGATGAGATAAACATGGTATTTGTCAAGAATTGACAGATATGCTATTTATAATATGATGAAATCCTTCTAACTATGCCCCAAAAGGCCCGAGGTAACACTGTGACGAATTCATGACTTCAGACCATTGTTACGTGACGTCAAACTCTTGGACTTCACGTCACTCGAGTGGTGATAAAGTATCACCACTCAATAGAGTGACGAAAAAGCTTATTGCCACTGTAGCCAGATAGAGGGTTTATTTCACTGATAGAACAGAGTATCTCACCCTCAATCATGCAATAAAATATGTGATGACATGTTTGTGTCCATTATAATATCATCAGTCCTCTTTGCTATCATCTTCTGTTCTATTGCCTGTCATCTTTCTTCCATTGGCTGTCATCTATTCACTGTCCCCCCATTTTGCTTTGAAACGTTTCTGCCTTCTCCGCTTGCCATGTTGTCCTTTGAGGTTCAATGGTGTGAATAATGAAGTTCTGTTAGAATTGGAGGCGGATCAGTTATGATAACTAAGGAATTTTCCAAAATGAAATTCGGCTGAAATCGCGTTTGGGGGAGACACAAGTACGAGTAAAAACACTTTCTAGTTGTTAGTTGAGGTTAAACAGGACTTCCAGGGTGGCATGATCTTTGTCCAGAAGTATATGAAGCAAGGTGTGAGTAATAAGTTTGATCCAATTTAGTGAGATTGTATATCTTTTTCAGCCTGATGTTCTGGCTGCAGACAGATCAAGATGGTATGAAGATCGGCAAGAGTTGGATGGATGGAAGTTATGTTGATTTTGTGGTCTCATTCCCGACCTCTCGCCACGTCGGGTTGACCCTTGACCCAATCACAGACTGTCTCTACTGGGCAGATATCGGACACGACTCCATCAGAACTGCAACTATTGATGGAGAGGAAAAGTAAGACTGAGATCCTCAATATTCTTAGATGTAAAGATAAAAAGATGTTCGTAGAATTGTAGAAATATGTTGGTAGTAATGTAGAATTGTGACCAATGAGATCAATCAATACGTATCACTTTATTAAAGGATACAATTTGAAAGGATACATGTCATGAAACCCTTTTTTTTCAGAGTATTTAATAAAGAAAAAAATTAACTTTTAACACCTTTATTTGTAGCTGTTTGAGTGGCATTCTTTAAGTTGATGGTATAAGAAAGACAAGAATAATTCTATGGATGAGCAACTTCTTCTTTTTTTGACAGTTATGACGTTTCAGTATAGTTCCTTACCGGTATATCGTTTTCAAGCATGCTTCATCCATAGAATCACTCTTGTCTACCTTAATTTGTAGGCAAAATAAGTGTATCACAAAACATGACACAGAAAACTTATCAAGATACATAGAAATTGCCCAAGCGGCGCTAAACTATAACTCACTCACTCAAGATACATAGAACGTATCATGATACATAAATCAGATTAAGTATCATGATTCCTGATAGTAAGATACATTTTCACAACTCTTATGTTCTTTAGCACAAGTGGAAAATTGATGATGATTTCATTTGAAAAAAAGTTTTCATATGTATTTTACAGCATTGTGATCATCCGAAGGAAGATGTATGAACCCTTCACCCTGGACTTCTTCGAGAACAGCTTGTTCCTCTCGCAGCAGATGTCCGTCATCCAGTTCTCCAGATTCAAAGAAAATAAACACAAACAGCCAATCACAGTCCAGAAGATGTTTCAGCCAATGGGCTTGAAGATTGTTCAACAAGGGCGCCAGACACTTTCAAGAGGTTGTGATGCTGTTATTCTTTTTTCTTTTTATGCTTTGACAACAATCGTTTGTCTCAAACTAAGTACAAGTATATACAACAGAAAACTGTGATAAAGCTGTAATTTTGGGGGCTAGTTGTACTGAGCACTATGCTTGAAAGCAACAAGTCTTACTTAATGTACTCAGTACTTAAAAGCAGTCTCATAAAGTGTGATTAATTTCCTTAAAATAACTTTCCAAATATCAGCTATTGAGAATTGAATGTGTTCCTTCGGAACCAAAAAGAACTAAGTCCAACATCAGTCCTTTAGGCATATGTTCAGACGTAGGCTCGACTTAGGAATCTCAAGTTTGGGAAAACTTAGTTGCTATCAGTCTACAATGTGATGAAGGTTATATTGAGGATGAGTACCATTTCCTCCTTATATTGTCTTCCAAATTCCACCAACTCCACTCTAAATGTGTACCTCAAATCTATTTCAATCTTTCAAGTGTAAAACATCCATGATATTTTTGGTCGATTCCTTAAAGAGGAAATGGGCTCCAAAATATAAGTACCAGTACTCTGAATCCCCCGATTGACTATGTAGAACCGAGTTATGGTTTGGTTGATGCAGGAGAGAGGAACCCCTGCTCCCAGCTAGACTGTGACCACTTGTGTCTGATCTTGCCAGACCAACGAGCTACCTGCGCGTGTAGGGACGGCTCCACCAGGAAGGGATCGGACAAGTGTGTAGGTGAGGCTCTTTAACTAAAAAATGTATGTACCTTAATTTCTCCATTAATTCAACATCTCCAATAACTCGACCACAAATTTTGCTGAGGTCACAAATTGAAATCTCTTTAAAGTTGATGCTCCTTTGATTCAATCAATGCTAAAAATCCTTTTTTTTTGTACAAAAATATTTAAAGAATAATTATCACAACCGCATTAATTAATGTGAAATCATCTAAAATTACAACCACAGTGCCAAACGAGGGATCAAATGAAAAAGGAGGAATTTATAGAGAAATTATGGTATATCAAGAATTTTCTTATCAAAAGATGAAATAATTGTTTGAAATTAACCCCTCCTTTATTCCAACACTCCATACCTAAGATTTGTTTGTCAAATATTAAATTTAACAAACAGACTTTTGCGAAAATGCTACTGCTTTCACTTAAGACAATTTTGAACTTTGTTTCCAGCCATTAAGAAGAATTTAATAGTGAAAGAAAACAAGAAGCCAACTCTTGAACTCGTATGTCTGAATGGAGGAACAGCCGCAAAAAATTCTTCCCATGGAGTATTCTGCAGGTAAATGTTAAAACCAGGAATTAATGATGGGACAAAATAATATTACAATATAACAAATATCTTGATAGTTATTGCTAATTATACCTAAGTGAATTTTGAAATAATAAAAATTAAAAATATAAATTATATATTGATATTGTTAATTTCTCTCCTGTATTAATAAAGTATGATGGGTCTGTCAATTGTAGTGTTATGTGAGAGTATCTAGTCCAAATGAGAATTCTTTAATATTTTGATCACCGTAAAAAGTTAAGGAGAGTTAAATAACAAAATATACATTCAATTTTGTCATAAATTCTGAAAAAGATAAAGGCACAATTTTTCTTTAAAGTTGTCCCCCGAAATACACTGGATTCCAATGTGAGGTTGTCATGACAACGGTTGCCGAGGTTGAAGAGGAAGACAGCAAAGCATGGGTTGCTGGCGTTGTGTTGACCATTCTTCTTGTAGCATTTGCTGCCACTGCCGTTTGGTTCGTTCGGTCAAAGAGGTAACTTGCATACCGTATTCGTCCTAATAACCGCCCCGGGCGCTTAGCTTGCAAAAATCCAAAGGGGGCGCTTATTAGGATACCCCAGAAAGGGGGGGGGCGCTTATTAGGAATACGTTTTAGACAAGCGAAACTAGCACTTGTCAGGATTCTGAACGAGAATGAAAGTAGGTCGATCGTGGAAATTTAGTGCAACTACACATTCACAGGCCCGGATAAACTAAAAACTATTGGAAAAGCAGTAGAGGAAGGCCATTTTACGTATGAAGGGGGGGGGGGGGGGGGTGCGCTCTGTTATATGGAAATTTGTAATAGGGGGCGCTTATTAGGGAGGGGGCGCTTATTAGGATGAATACGGTATGTTGTACTGAGATTCCTTATATTCTTTGATTTGGTTCCCTTGATCTGAAAGGTTTGCTCTTATGTTTATAGCAAGGGAAGGACAATTCTGATTTTGTAAAGATGATACAAAGTCAGTATTTTCATTCTTGTCATATGATTTAAATCATTATGGTTGAATAATACAAATGTCTTGACTAAGAAATGTGGTTTTGACAATATTGCTAAGATATTATAAATCTTAAACGTTTTGGAACTAGCAAGGCAAAAACTGTATTAAAGCTTTAGCAGAACATTCTTTAAAAAGGACTTGCGTTCTGTTTTAATCCATCCAACCATATTTTTTAAGTGTGATGAACTATGCATTTATTCATGGAACAATTCAATGGAAATTACCATGGAATAAAAATGAATCAATTTCTTCAATTTTTGTTTACAGAAAAAGCATAGACCTAGTGAGTATAATCAAGTTCCGTAACCCAGCCTTCAAATCTCCAAAAGATGATGATGCAGAAGAACTAGTTACAGAAATTGCCTTCGGGAATCCGGGATTTCAGGATTTTGACGAGGTACCGTAATTAGAATTATCAGTATTTAGGTCTGCTTTTTGTTAGACTTACCGGTAACAATATTGCTTGATATATATGGCTGAACAAAATTGTGCAGAAGGGGGACAGTCGGTCTGATTTAAATCTGAGGTATAAAAGTTTGAATATATTAATGTCATCAAGAATCAATTTATTCCTTAGGGTTTTCCTCTTCACCAAATCCAATTGCATCCTGCAGGGCACATGTTCTGATGTAAACTAATCCAACCAATCATAAGTAGCCCTTCGGTATCGGTAGATAGGGGCAAATAACTCCTGAGAACCATGCTTTCAACAAGATCAGCACAAGCAGTTTTATAAGCGTTATGTGATTGGTCTGCTCACACCTGCACTGGTTAAACTAAGGTGCAATAGTTCGACCAAATGTAGAGAATTTTGTATCTTGATAAAGTTAATATTTTGAAATTCATATTCCCCAGAACAGGGTTGATTTTAATTGACTAGGGACCTAACAGTCCACCATCCCACAATAACCCTGCCCCTCATGTTTTGGATAAAGTGGTTATGGCATGTTCACCTTAGGAAAGAAGATATCAAAATATCAAAAGTGTGATCTATTGTAGAGAAGTGTTCTACTGAAATAAAAGCAGACGTCAAGCCCTTTGATTGATTTGAACTAAACATTCTGAAGAATGAATAGTTGCTCAATGGATATTATAAACTTCCTGTGTCAAACAGACCAGTGGATGAAAAAACCTGTAAAAGTAATCGGCCAAGAAGTAGTACTTTTTTATTTTAAGGTCACCTTAAATATTTACAAGTCCAGGTGCTGGGCTGGCGAACGGTCTCTATTTCATACGCTGGTTTTACTGCAATGAATAGCCACAATGGTGTACCTTCTCTTCAGATTGTAATGATATAATCCCCACATCACCTTTCTAAACTTCAAATCTTTTTCAGATTCCTGAACAGGACTGGCTAACGAAGCTAGTTGCATCAACATCCCAGGTTTCCGTAGATTCAGCCTTCGCCAGTAGACAGGGAAGCTTTGTGCACCCAGACCCTAATGAACTCTGATTGAGAGTACTGAAGACAATACTAATGTTACAAAAACTTCATTGATGCAGTTTTTGTTTTAACTTGAAAAGTGGTTGAGAAATGTTGTGACAAATTTGATCTGTGCTTGAAAAGTTGGTTCAACAATAGAAATGGTACAGTAATATAGTGCTAAAAGGAACACTACCCAAATGGAAAAAGGGCCAAACTTGCTGTGAATATTTTCATAATGGCCTGAAGTTATAATCTGGCCTTCACCTAGTAATATAAATGTTAAACATTTTAAAATCATTGACTCCATCTCAGAACTTTGCTGCAAATCAGCTTTAGTTAACAAACAATTTCACAGAAACTTGATTTAATGGAGTGAAAGCTTGTTCATCTTCATCCATTAACTCGAAATTTACAAAATTTACCCTATAGCTGCTTCTAGATCCCTAACTTGTCATGGGTCATTGAGACAGATCTGATATTCACATTTATCATAACCCACACATTTCACATTGACGGGTTGAATATATGTTGTTTCTTTGTTTGATTGACATGTCCATTGTTTTGTCTTGTTTTCATCAAAATATATAATCCGTCAAATATTTATTTGTTAATTATGCTATATCTTGTTATAACTCATTGTTTTTGAAGCAGTCCTTGACAGTTGTGATCATTCATCCAAAACATTCTGCAATAAAATATCAATTCATTATTGGTGGGCTTTTCAAGACATTTTGTTTACTCAATTTGCAAGACAGCCATTTCGCGGTGCACAGCAAAATTTTTTGTTTACCACCCAAGAACTCTTAACAGTGCCTCAATAATGAAATTGATTTACAAAGTTAAATACCATTATTTCTCCATGAATTCAACTCTCAAATTATTTTTAAAAATAGAACCAGTGGCTCTGTAGCCAATCAGGCTTATCAATTTTGCTTTAGGGTGTGGCAAATGTGGTTCCTCCATTACTTTGGACCACATGGTTACCAAATGTAAAATTTGGATTCCTCCTTATCTAACTTAGGAGTTTGCACACAAAGTTTTAGCTTTCTAGGCCTGATGTTTCTTGAGAAAAAGGTGAAATTAGGTTTTAAGGGCGTGGTCCCTCTGGCCCTTATTAGGGGTCAAAGGGCCACCAAAGCTACAATTTATATTCCTCACTATTCAAGGAGTCTGTACACAAAGTGTCAGCTTTCTAGGCCTATCCTCTTAAAGATTACATCTTAAAATGTTATCTTCAGTTTAAATAATTATGCTTTCCAATTATATTTTCAGGAAATTAACAATTATTTTAAGAAATAAATGAATCATAGGAGCATCAAGCAACTTCAAACATGAAAGGGGCAGTAGCATGTTTTTTGATAATTTTCTAATTTTGAAACCATTAATTTTCATTTTCCTGGCATCACCTTTTATTCCCCCTAAAAACGTGCTACTGCCCCTTTAAAGGGGCAGTAGCACGTTTTTAGGGGGAATATTAGGTGATGTCAGGAAAATGAAAATAAATGGTTCCAATTGAAAGACAATGTATTTAAACTAAATGAAGCAGTTATGATTTATATATCTAACTTAAAGTTCAGCCATGCGATTCCTTTTTCTTACAAAAATGAATTAAAGGTGTTCACAAAAAAATGGCCGCCAATGGATTTTATGTGAATCCTCATACTTTGTCCTCTGACTATGGGTGATTGGCTTGTGTAACGAGATTGTTGACACTGTCAATATAATACATTAAACATTTTCTTACAATTATAAGTGAAAGATTTAAAATATAAAAATATCAAAAAACGTGCTACTGCCCCTTTAAGCACTTTATTGAAGTTTAGAAGTGATTTGAATTTATGACCTCATCTAAACAAAGTGGTCAAATTTATTGGAAAAATGTAATGAAGAAATTATGGTATACTAAACTGAGCATTTTTAACATCCTAATCAAAACACATTGGAGTAAGCACACCATGATATATCACTTTAGAGAGTCTTAAATACATCAGAATCACATGTAGAAAGCTGCTGAGGTTAGTATTTAGATGTCATCACAACAGATTTGTCCCCCTCTTCGTTATAACTACTGTCGGCACTGTCACTGCACTCTAAGTTGATCCTCATACTGTTGTCCCTAAATCTAAATAACTAAGATCTATGTTGTTTCACTACGTTAGCGTATAGATTTCAGGCTTCCTTAATCTAACCGTCTGACTGACCAATGACATCATTCATATCCAGCAAATCCCCGAGTTGCCCATAAGCTTGGGTTGCTGACGTACTTAGGCAATATAGATCATAATTTGCTAAGGTTGATCCCAACAAGGCCTTCAAGGACTTCATCATTCGTAGTTAGCATTGAATGACCGATCAATGTAGTCACAAGGTATGCAAGTGTATTTTTGAAGGGCAATCATTATGTTTATATTGTCAGTTTAACTCCAACATTCTCTTCCCAAGGTGCCTAAAACTTAAAATTTTGAGCAGTGAAAAGTTTTACAATCGAAACTCTTCTTCTACTGACACATCACCAAAAGGAGAACAAATATCCCCAAACATTATACAATTATAGACTGGTGATGAGGTCAATACCTGTTTTTATAGACCTGAGGAAACAATATTGACCGAGATAGATATTTTTTCCCTCGAGTCTATAAAAACAGGTATTGACCAAATTCACCAGTCCATGATTGTTATCCCACCGGTATGTAATACCGTGGGATATAGTCATCGCCCTGTCCGTCTGTATGTCCGTCCGTCCGTAATCATTTAGTTTCCGGAGCAGAACTCAAAAACCGGTCGATATATCTTTCTGAAACTTTACATGTGTATTGCCCACCTACTGAAGTGGTGTCTTTTGATATTTTCACATTTCTGAAAATTTTATTTTTTATTATTTCCATGGAAACGGCTCTTATTTGGACTCTGTTCATGAAAGTTTTGTTTCGTTAGATTATACTATTATGAACCTTGCTTGAAAAATTTACAATTATCTTTCAAAGGTTTACATCTTACAATCTTGTGGAACCGGTGGGATATGTCATCTTCTGATGACTCTTGTTTCATTATGTCTGGGTTAAAAAACGCAGCATTATGGCTCGAATGTTGGCAAGGGTGGGTCAATGACGTCATGAAACAACGGTTTGACGTCATCAGCTCTATTTTTAGTAACTCAAGTAAATATTGACTTGGACCCCCTTGACCAAAAGTGATATCACTTTCTGTCAACTATCATGTGTCCGATTCTCGACCAATTGGATTGCTGGAACATGCTCACATAATAATTTGTCTTATACACAACAATAAGAATTCCTTCATATGGTTACATAAGAGCATTTTATATTTTTTCATTAGGACAGATTTCATTAGCAAAATGAAGAAGCCTGGTAATAACCCCTTCAAAGAAAACTGAAAATCTTGTTTCATTGATATTTATTTACATTGGACGGAATATATTACATGTACAAAATTCATCATTTTGAAAACTTATACCACTAGATGACATTATTTTGACACATTCAGGGGAAAAGTACCGGTAAATGTTTTCAAAAGTGAGTTACTTATTTAAAGGATACTTTCATATTTTACACTTACCATCAACAATAAGCCCTTTCCACCCATCCCTACTCTTTTACCGAGTTTCATTGGCAATTTCAACAGAAAATGACGATATCTTTAATAAACATACATGTTTTTCTAAGTAATCATTTGTATCACTGCATAGGACAGTTAGCCTAATCATCTGTAAGTAACACGGCTGAACAGATCAAAGCTAGGACATCAGAAGATATGTTGGAGCAAAACGCGGAGACATATACTAATGTAGCAGGATGCTGTAAGTAACACAATACATGAAGTTCAAAAGCCTGTTTTCTTTAAAAGTTCATTTGAATATTTAAGCAGAGTATAGAACTGTAAATTTTGGTAACAAAGGCAGACTTTGATCAGTGTTGCTCCTTGATTACAGCTGCTGTCAGACTTCAGGTGTTTGCTATGTATTACAGTGACGTTTTATAGTTCCTATACTCTTTACTATCAATCTTGTTAATTCCCATCGCTGATCAATCTTTCAGAGAGATACCAGCACAAACAGGTTTTGCCTTCCAGTGAACTTGTAGAGTATAGGAACTATTTCTTGGTGACCAAATATTCCTCTAAATGTTCCTCCTCCATTTCATCCAACTCGTCCTACCCAGTCATACTTCAGGTCCTTCATGAGGCATACAGCATAAACAGGTGCTTGCTAGGTATTCCAGTCAAGTTCTACAGTTCCTATACCCTTTTTTACTGTAAATTTGGCCATTTCTATGCTGCTGCTCCTCTTCTGCCCCAGCTTCTGTCAGATGTCGGGTCCTTTTCTTGAGAGATACATTGTGAACAGGTGCTTGCCAGATACCATGAAGTTCTATAGTTCTGATATCTTTTTCTACGGTAAATTTGGCGATTCCAATGCTCTTTCTTAGGAGAGCATAGGAACTTTGATCAGAAAGATTCATTGCTCCTCCTCCCCAGATGTCAGGTCCTTCTCTTCAGAGGTACATTATGAACAGGTGCTTGTTTGGTTTTCCAGTGAAGTTCTACAGTTCCAATACCTTTTTCTACGGTTAATTTGGCAATTCCAATGCTCTTTCTTAGGAGAGCATAGGAACTGTGATGAGAAGTCTATTTGATCAGAAAGATTCATTGCTCCTCCTCCCCAGACTTCTCCCCCTCCCCAGCTGCTTTCAGGTTCTTCACTGAGAGATACATAATGAACAGGTGTGTGCTAGGAACAGTTCCTATACTCACTCTACTGTAAATCTCTGTAACCAAATATTCGCCTCATCAGTCTTCCTCCCACACTGCTGCTTTCAGATTGCAGGTCCTTATCTGAGAGATGCATAATGAACAGGTGCTTGCCAGGTATTCCAGTGAAGTTTCACAGTTTCTGTACTATCTCTGACCAAATATTGCCCTCATCAGTGTTCTTCCTCCTCTTCATCCGACTCTTCCTCCTCTTCATCCAACACTGCTGCTGTCAGAGACTTCAGGTCCTTCAGTACCGCCGATATCGGCTCCGCTAAATAAGAGATGAGAATCAGTTAATGGATGTTCCTTCAAAACCTTGATTTCAATAGAGTAATATAATAGATATAGATACTAGTGTCCCTTGATTTGAAATTTTATCGCATTGCAACACACTATAAGAATAACGGACAGGTAAGAATTAAAATTTACCCAACAGGACCTATGTCACCATAATGATTCCCTTTAAAGGGGCAGTAGCACGTTTTTATGGGGAATAATTAGTGATGTCAGGAAAATGAAAATAAATGGTTCCAATTGAAGGACAATGTATTTAAACTAAATGGAGCAGTAATAATTCAATTATATAATGCAAAGTTTAGCCATGCCATTCCTTTTTCTTACACAAAATGAATTAAAGGTGTTCACACAAAAATGACCGCCAATGGATTTTATGTGAATCTTCATACTTTGTCCTCTGACTATGGCTGATTGGCTTGTGTAATGAGATTTATGAGACTATCAACATAATACATTTAGCATTAACATACAATAATCAGTGAAAATTTTAAAATATAAGATTATCAAAAAACGTGCTACTGCCCCTTTAAGGTGATTTAACCTGAGTCTAAACAAGAAAATTTTGATCACGAAGAATGTTAACTGATGTGAAACTTACCTGACTCTCTAGGCTGTGAAGGTAGGGATGGTGCTTCTACCTCCTCTGACTGAAGAGATACCGGTTCGCCCCTCTCTGATCTCACTTTACTCATCAGACCCTCCTGTCTTAGTGTGGCCTGCAACATGGAACAACAGGCTTGGTAATACCAATACAAAGCAAGAAGCTTGTCCCTGCTGTAGGCCGCAAATGGAGCCCGCACTTAAATTACTAATTGACACATCATTGAAACTTTATCCTTTGACATACAAATGACAAACGTGTGTGACGAAGTTCCACAAATATTGACAGTTTTCCCAAATCTCAAATCAACAGGCTTTCTCGTGACATGAAAATTATCAGAATAAAGATTTTCATTATCAAGAGGTGACGATTTAAGTCATTGTTAAAATTTGACACTACTGAAACGCCAAGCAAAACAATCTAGCAGGCTAAAGGTTAACTATAGCAAAAAAAATTATAGCTCTAAATATTTCCCTAAATCGGAGAAAAATAGAGCCATGGGCTCTGTAGCTCATCAGACTTTTGATGGAAAAAGGTTTTGACCCCTGTGACCCCATTTACAAGTTTGAATCCCCATTGGCCAAGGAGTCTACACACAACTTTTTAGCTCTCTAGACCTTTTGGAACTGGAGGAGAAGATGAAAATAGGTTTTGAAGGTTGTGACCCCTGTGACCCCAATTGGGGTCAAAGGGGTAACCAAACCTAAAATTTAGAATCCTCATTGGCCAAGGAGTCTACACACAACTTTTTAGCTCTCTAGAACTTTTGGAACTGGAGAAGATGGAGTAAAATAGGTTTTTAAGGTTTTGACCCCTGTGACCCCAATTGGGGTCAAAGGGGTAACCAAACCTAAAATTTAGAATCCTCATTGGCCAAGGAGTCTACACACAACTTTTTAGCTCTCTAGAACTTTTGGAACTGGAGAAGATGGAGTAAAATAGGTTTTTAAGGTTTTGACCCCTGTGACCCCAATTGGGGTCAAAGGGTAACCAAACCTAAAATTTAGAATCCTCATTGGCCAAGGAGTCTACATACAATTTTTTAGCTCTCTCGACCTTTTGGATCTGGAGAAGAAGATGAAAATAGTTTTTTAAGGTTTTGACCCCTGTGACCCCAATTGGGGTCATGAGGTCATGAAATCTACAATTTAGAATCCCCACTGGCCAAGGAGTCTACACACAACTGTTTAGCTCTCTAGACCTTTTGGAACTGGAGAAGAAGATGAAAATAGGTTTTTAAGGTTTTGACCCCTGTGACCCCAATTGGGGTCATGAGGTCATGAAATCTACAATTTAGAATCCTCATTGGCCAAGGAGTCTACATACAATTTTTTAGCTCTCTCGACCTTTTGGATCTGGAGAAGAAGATGAAAATAGTTTAAGGTTTTGACCCCTGTGACCCCAATTGGGGTCATGAGGTCATGAAATCTACAATTTAGAATCCCCACTGGCCAAGGAGTCTACACACAACTTTTTAGCTCTCCAGACCTTTTGGAACTGGAGAAGAAGATGAAAATAGGTTTTTAAGGTTTTGACCCCTGTGACCCCAATTGGGGTCATGAGGTCATGAAATCTACAATTTAGAATCCTCATTGGCCAAGGAGTCTACACACAACTTTTTAGCTCTCTAGAACTTTTGGAACTGGAGAAGATGGAGTAAAATAGGTTTTTAAGGTTTTGAACCCTGTGACCCCAATTGGGGTCAAAGGGTAACCAAACCTAAAATTTAGAATCCTCATTGGCCAAGGAGTCTACATACAATTTTTTAGCTCTCTCGACCTTTTGGATCTGGAGAAGAAGATGAAAATAGTTTTTTAAGGTTTTGACCCCTGTGACCCCAATTTGGGTCATGAGGTCATGAAATCTACAATTTAGAATCCTCATTGGCCAAGGAGTCCACACACAACTTTTCAGCTCTCTAGACCTTTTGGAACTGGAGAAGGGTCATTCCACAATTAGAGGCCCAAACAACTTTCAGCAAAGTTAAAAAATACACAATAATGTTTTACATTATTTTGGTGGTGTATCTATTTATGAGTGTTTGAACTATTTAGAACAATAAGTGATCGTAAACTTGACACACATTTATGGTCTGTATTTTCAGGAAAAAATTCATGTTTTTTCCCCGTTGTTTTTTATGTCATTACCGTCACACACTCATTTTGTCCAAAAACAAGAAAAAAACTTCAGTGAAATACAATTATTTTTATTCCAGTTATATGTCTCCAACTTCAAATGTATATCAACAAAATAATAAATCACAAACTTCTTATTTAACATGTCAAATTTCATTATGTTCTCTGCTGACATTGCCCAATGTCAAAATGTAATATTCACTACTATTGAAATAAACAACACCGTGATTATAAGAGTATGTGTTTGACAGGTAATTGTGCTAACTAATAAATCTGAAACCCTTCTTTCTGTAACCTTAAGATACATTTAACAGTATTTATCAATATATTATATTTTAACAATATATTGGTATGTTACGGTAATGACAGGCCGTTACGGTAATGACAATTTGTTATGGCAATCCTATTAATCCAGTCAAGTAATACACTTTCATGATGTTTTAAACAAACTATGAACCCTTGTCAGCAATATCAATACAATATTTCAAAATGTATAAACTGAAACCCTGCAACACTTTAACAAACAAATACAATGTGCAAAAACTGCAAATATCAACTGAACACTGAACAAAAAAACAATGATTTAGAGCCACAAAAACTTATGCAGGGTTTATTCCTTTGATATGTTACTGCGACTTTTAAAGAAATAAAAAGACAAGATATTGGTAATCGACCAATTTACATTTAATGAAATATGAAACTATCCATTGGATGTGAATTTTATAACTTCCCTACAATAAAATGTCACTACCGTCACACTGTGTCATTACCGTCACACTCTTTGTGACAGTAATGACCTGTGACGGTAGTGACATATCAAAACCTAAAATGAAGCTGCAGTAAAATATATATGCACAATTGGTATCTCTCCCTAGTACATGGGGAGTGAACAAGTGATTTTACTGTCCCCTACTGATATTTGTGTAAAAGGGTTTATACTTTTGTCAACAGAAGGCGTTCGGTAATGACGGGGAATAAAAATACCCGACTTATATTGGAACTACATTTCAAATTTATTGTTATTTTGAGAAAAACCTCAACCATCTAAACATGTCTTGTCATGATGGCAGCCATGTTGGTTCACAAAAGGATGAGAAAGCAAGTGAGAGTGACCTCCCCTTTCTCAATATCTTCTATAATAAGATGCTGTGACGGTAATGACGGCGTTTCTTTGGACATGCGTTATTTTAATTATTATTTTTGAAATAGATAATCTGATTTGTTCCTTTTCTTTTAAATCCATTTCAGTGCTTATATAATCTATTAAGCAATACAAATAAATATTTTTAAAACAATATAAACCTTATTTTATCTTTTGTATTGGCTTGTAAAAGTCCAGAACCTGTGTGTGGGACATTTGAAATAATAGTAACTTAAAACAATAAATTAAAAATATATCACTTATAATCCTTATCTGAAATTTTTTTTGTCTTAAATGTTATAAAGGATATGTTAACATATCTCACCATGCCAATTATGATTTTTTAGTACTATTTAATATTTTTTTATATAATGTAAAACACCATGGACGGTGTTTGGGCCTCTATTTGTGGAATGACCCAGAAGAAGATGAAAATAGTTTTTTAAGGTTTTGACCCCTGTGACCCCAATTGGGGTCATGAGGTCATGAAATCTACAATTTAGAATCCCCACTGGCCAAGGAGTCTACACACAACTGTTTAGCTCTCTAGACCTTTTGGAACTGGAGAAGAAGATGAAAATAGGTTTTTAAGGTTTTGACCCCTGTGACCCCAATTGGGGTCATGAGGTCATGAAATCTACAATTTAGAATCCTCATTGGCCAAGGAGTCTACATACAATTTTTTAGCTCTCTCGACCTTTTGGATCTGGAGAAGAAGATGAAAATAGTTTAAGGTTTTGACCCCTGTGACCCCAATTGGGGTCATGAGGTCATGAAATCTACAATTTAGAATCCCCACTGGCCAAGGAGTCTACACACAACTTTTTAGCTCTCCAGACCTTTTGGAACTGGAGAAGAAGATGAAAATAGGTTTTTAAGGTTTTGACCCCTGTGACCCCAATTGGGGTCATGAGGTCATGAAATCTACAATTTAGAATCCCCAATTGCCAAGGAGTCTCCACATCAAATTTGAGCTCTCTAGAGTCATTGGTTCTGGAGGAGAAGTCGAAAATGTAAAAAGTTTACGGATGGACGGACGGACGGATGGACGGACGCCGGACGCCATGCCATGCCATAAGCCCATCGGGTCTTTCAGACCTGATGAGCTAACAAAATCAGAACAAGGGCCATAACTCCGTAAAAATGATTGAACTCTTCTGAAGTTTAAACTCCATTGGGGTATTCATAACCTGAAGTCAAACAGCAAATATGATAGTTTTTCTCAGAAACAGATAAAATAGTCGCCTGGGATGGATTATTGGCCCAATCCCTTATCCCCTTAAATTTACTTCCTGGCGGGGAAACAATGAGTAGAATCTTGATGAAACATTTTACTTGATTGCTGTCTGGTTCACAAATTTCAAATCAAACAAAAAGATCTGTGATAGTTTATATTTTTTCGAACATACATTCGAATACAACAGTTAAATTTGATTTCTTTACCAGTCCAACGCAGCTAATGGCTGAAACATTTCCCAAGCGATGTAAAACAATTACTCACTCACTCACTCACTCATTATTACAAAAGGACCTAGGGTAAGTAACCAACATAACATGATGAAGATTTAACATAATATTCCTGTCGGTCTAGGGTGAACCTTCCATTGTGTTCTCAAATTAACTGCTCTTTAGTCTTGTTATGAAAAGATACTGATGAAAAATAATCATAACAAGTATTTGTCACAAAGGTGACAAGATCCCCCGCCGCAAATTGATGTGAACAAAATGCATACTGTATACATAGAAACACTTGTCTACACTTGTCATGCTACTAGATGTCATTTTGACAACAACAAATCAACTGGTCCCTGGGTCTTCCATATATTTATACCCCACTTCTGGTCTCGTTGCTATGGTTTCCTTTGTTCTAACCGTAGGTATATTGACCGATACACCACATTTTTTTCTAATACACCTATTCTTTTTTGCACACCCAAATAAAGTCAAGTGAAGAGATCTACAACTTAGGCAAATTCACCAAGTTTTAAAATTTAGAATTTTTGAGAAATGTTAATGACCAAAGTGGGAATCGAACCAGGGGCCTTAATGTTGCGACGCAATGCCTCTATCGACTGTCGGAGCTACCAAGGCTCGATACAGGTGGTGGTAATTTTTGTTGTGCCATGTCTGGATTGTTGTATTTTCCTATATAAGTCATGTATAGGTACTAATTTGTACCAAATTTTAATGTAATGAAGTCAGATTATGTTTTTAAAAGCGTTAAAAAAAAGAGTATTGTTAATATTTTGTTGATCTAGTTAGGTCAAGAAAAATATACCTTGAGAATGGTGGTCAAATATAACTCTTCCAGAGTGGGGTATAAGTCAGATATACCCACCCTTCCCTCGGTGCATCGCTCAATATACCTCCTGTTTGAATCGTGATCCTCGGCTCCGCTACGCTACGCCTCGGAGACCCACGATTTAAACAGGAGGTATATTGAGCGATACACCTCGGGAAGTGTGGGTATATCTATTACAAGCCTCACTGTGACCTTGAAAATAATGTGAAGGTCACCAAAATCGACTGGGCCCGGCGCCTTCCCAATAAGATGCATTGTGTAAGTTATGAAGAGAATTCAGTGAATGGTTCTTGAGATATCCCGCTGACAAGCCTAAAATGCAGGTTTCAATGCTGAAATTTTCAAAGTCTCGCTGTGACCTTGAAAATAATGTGAAGGTCACCAAAAATCGACTGGGCCCGGCGCCTTCCCAATAAGATGCATTGTGTAAGTTATGAAGAGAATCCAGTGAATGGTTCTTGAGATATCCCGCTGACAAGGGTAAAATGTCAAAGTCTCGTAATGACCTTGAAATGAAGGTCAAGGTCATGAACCTCTAGAGGTACCTTGCTCTCATGGTGATGAAGCTATATACAAACAAGATGTGTTTGTGAAACACGAATGCCCCCGGATGCATCCTGCTCGCTGTGTCAAGGTCAAGGTCACAAGGTCAAATGTCATGGTGTCATCTGAAAGGTCTCATCACAAGGGATCCATATGTCAAGTATCAAAGAGCTAGCTCTGACCAATCAAAAGTTATGACCAAGGTTAAAGTTTTTGTGGACAAACGGACAGACGGACGGAAAAGGTCAAATATCATGGTGTCATCTGAAAGGTCTCATCACAAGGGATACACATGTCAAGTATCATAGATCTAGCACTGACAGTATAGAAACTATAGCCAAGGTTAAAGTTTTCGGAAAAGGCTCGCTGTGTCAAGGTCAAGGTCACAAGGTCAAATGTCATGGTGTCATCTGAAAGGTCTCATCACAAGGGATCCATATGTCAAGTATCAAAGAGCTAGCTCTGACCAATCAAAAGTTATGACCAAGGTTAAAGTTTAAAATGCTCGCTGTGTCAAGGTCAAGGTCACAAGGTCAAATGTCATGGTGTCATCTGAAAGGTCTCATCACAAGGGATCAATATGTCAAGTATCAAAGAGCTAGCTCTGACCAATCAAAAGTTATGACCAAGGTTAAAGTTTTTGTGGACAAACGGACAGACGGACGGACGGACGGACAGGTGAAAAACAATATACCCCCGGAATCTCCGATTCGGGGGCATAAAAATGAAAAGAATCAGGTCAATAGTTTTTGAGTTATTCAATTTCATCCGTCGGGACGTACTTACGGACAGACGGACGCTGCTCAATACTATATCCCCCGCTTCGCGCTTAACGCGCGGCGGGGGATAAAAAGATACTGATGTAAAGTCCTGGCATGAATGAAGATGGTTAAAGCCACAAAAAGCCCTACTTGACCAAGAGGACCAAAAACCTACCATCATGATATTGCGTTCCTTCTCCACTGCAGTAAGCTGTTCCTGTAGCCCAGCAATCTGTCTCCGGTAGTGTTCCTCCGCTAGAGTGGTTTCTTCTCTCACTCGCTCCTTCTCCCTTCCGCTCTGTCTCTCCAACTGACGCAGGGACACCACTACAGGAGACAGAAGTGGAGGAAGTTAGACATTAGGAGGGGTATCGTTCCTCATTTCTGTATTGCAATTTATTGTGAAAGAAGAGTGTAATGGGATATATATGCAATATATTGGTACTTTTTAATTTCATAAACTTTGAATAAATAACAGCGATAAGAGAAGCAATCCTTGCTCAGTTGTCCGCCATTTTCAAACTTTCTGTGAACATGATGGTTGGGGCTACTCTATTTCTTAAATACCAATATACCAATAAAACTGGGCATCCTCATTGGACATCATTGAAACTGATGTTGCATTGAGGAACATTGAGAGGGTAGCTTGTCTTCACCGACACAAGACAAGACTGATCGTGCCATCATGATTGTTGAATATTTGACATGTTATATAAATAATTGGAAATAAAAAGATTATACACATCCCACAGAAACATTACACTGAAGAAAGTGCCTTTGATATGAGAACATGGCATCTTCTCATGTTGGGTTTTAGTAAGTAACATCCCACAGGTATTGATCAAATGTGTTACCAATAAAGCAATGCACCTTTAATTTCAACTTGACCTTAAAATACATATCTTGACATCACTTATCATTTTAAATTTAGTCGGGGAAACAAACTGCAAAGTGGTTTAAATTCTGAAACTTATGGAATGATCATAATAGCTCAACAATGTGTTCAGTAAAATATTATAATCATGTGAATAACCTAACTGAAAGCTCATTGTACCGATGCAACAACTGCGGAGTTGTTCCTATGCCCTCACACTGCATAAAAGTTTAAGGTTTGAACTGGTTTTAATGAGATTGCTGACATCACTGACCAGCCTTGGTGTGTTCCCTCCTGGCTTCGTTGAGCTTGCGGTCCATGTCGGCCAGTTGCTGTGAGAACTCCTCTCTGTCCACCCTCCTCTGATCCTCCATAGCTGTGGAGTGGGACATTTGGCTCAATTTGGGGAGAAAGACTTTGACAAGAACGTACAAGTGGCGGGGAATGCAAGATATCTTTGCCAAGTTACATCAATTTCCTAATTCTCGAGCCTTGGTAAAAGAATTACACAAAAATAGAGCAATTGGCTCTGTAGCCATCAGCCATCTTATTTTGCTTTCGGTTGTGGTCAATGTGGCTCCCCCCTTCGTTGGGGCCGCAGGGCCACCAAAGCTACAAATTATAATTGTCACTAGACAAGAAGTCTGTACACAAGTATCAGCTTCCTGGGCTTTATGCATTGCTGCCGACCCTTGAGTTTTCTCTGCTGATATCAGCGCCCCTTCAGTTACTTTCTGATTGTACTATTGCTTTCTCTCATAGTAAGTTAGGGAGCAAGCACAGAAAACTCCAGGGTATGCAGCAAGGCATAAAACTGACAGTTTGGAAACTGGCGTTTTTAGGAAGATGGGCCTTATGCTTAGGGAGAAGAAGATGAAAATGCATGAAGTTTATGCACACCATCCCATAAGCCTTTCAGGCCTGATGAGTTAATCATTATAGCGAGGGAAAGACGTTGCTGTTTGCACTGTGATGTCATTTCAATCAAATGAAACCTGTCGTATTCTACGCAAATGAAAGCTTTGAATAATGACATAGTTATTTGTAAATTGACGATTTTTGTACTTTGGGACAATTAAACTGACTCATTAAACTTTTTTATTGGCACATGTAAGAATTGGCAAATAGCAACCACACAGATATATTTTATTCTCATAGGGTGAAACATTACTAGTGACCTAGCAACATTTGTTGTAGCATGACTGACAGTATATATTTTTTGGTGACATTTGTTGTACCCTAACCACAAGGGACGTAAAACATGGCAGTTAAAGGTACCTGACTGGGTTGCAAACTCCTGTTTGGAGAGCTCTGTCCTCAACATGTCTGTCCTCTGTGACACGTCCTCTAGCTCCGCTTGTGTCTGATCTAGTTTCTCACTCAGACTCACACATGTCTGCAAACAATGAAGTTTTAACAACAGCTCTACAGCTACCAGTGTTGTTCCAGGGTGATCAACCGAGGGGGTCATTTTGGAATATGGGACCTTATTCAATGGTAGAGGTACCCTTCTTCTCCAAATGATAAGAGCCATCAAGCCAATACGATGGGCAAAACACCCCAGGACCCACTCAAGAAACAACACTGGCTACATAATTGACATTTTTGTATAAACAGAAATATTCAAAATTTTGTTTACACACAAAAACATGCCCTGACAGAACTGTCTCTTTGACTTTGAAGGGCTTTCTGGTGTTTTTCCTTTTTTTTAAATTGATCACAACCAAAACTTAACCTACAGTGATATGTATCAAGAAGATTGTGTTATAGTATTTATAAATGATAATTACTGATGAAACTTAATTTTCCTCCATATTGTGAACAACTGAAATGTTCATCTCAAAAACATATTTGAAATTATTTGGAAAATAATCATGTTCCAATAACATAATAAGTAAAGACAATAATGTCTAATTTTCATTAACACAAAATATAGCCCGATAAGACTGTCCCTTTAAGAAGAGAACAAACCTGAGTCTTCTCCTGGACTAGGAGCTCCAGATCTTCGACCGTCTGCTTCAGGCTTGTTATCTCGCCCTCGTCTGTGGGGAGAAGGTTGTGTGTAACAGGGAGAAAGCAAATAGTTTTGGGAGACCGTCAGTACCTCTCACTGATCACTTAAAAAGCAGAATCAATACCATTAGCTCTATGTTGGTGCAATTAGTAAAAGTTGTATATAGCAGTTTGAGATCAATTTGTTTTGGGGAAAATTATCTTATTTTCAGAGGGTGCATTTAGAAAATAACCTAGTACTAGAGAGGGTTCATAACAATAAGCTGTGTGTTGGTGGGGGAAAGTTGAATGTTAGTGTGAAATCAATTGCTTTTAGGGCAAAGGGTAAGATGGCATTAAGATAACTTGAAGTAATTTGTTGCTCAGTGAAAGTTTTGTCAGTCAGAAGACCTGACAAATAAATCAATTACTTGCTTTCAGGAGAATTCAAGAATTGTTACATATGTGTTTACTGGCAGCACTTCTCTTTTCTAGCTGTTGTAACAAATGAAATTGTTTTGCAAGTACTGTTATTATTTCCCAATTGATGATAAAATCTGAATAGAACCTAGTACTTGGGAACAGGAATGACCTCTTGATCCAAAGCTGAACGTGCTATCCACTGCCCTATCCCATTCTGCCTCAAATAGAACCCAGAGAGTAAGGGCTACTAAATGAAATTGAACCCCGCAGTTTGAGGAAAGACACCAGTTCCTTACACTGAGCCTTGTTCTGATGCAGCTTGTTAGCAAGGAGACCAGCGTCCTGTTGTATCTGGGCAGCCAGTAGATCTCTCTCCGCCATCACCTTCTCTAGCTCCTCACCCAGGCGGTCTGTGTCGGCACTGCAGCGAGTTTGTGGATAGTTGAGTTGATGTTTTCTTTTGCATGATTGCATAAAACTGGCTTCAAAGGAGTGACACTTGTAATAGTTTTGCCATGTGTTGATATAATTTTATTTGACATTTCACAATTATTTATTATTTATTTATTCATCTATACAATTGGTGAAAATTATTATCAAACTTCATGACAGGCTAATAAAGTGTCAAGGATACAAGATTCCAATTTCCTTCAATCATTTTATTAACCACTTGGACTCAAAACACAATCACCTACCCTTTGACTGATTCATGTTCCTCCACATTATCTGTTTCTTGCTCACCAGCCTGTAGACGCAACAGGGCTTCCTTTCTTGCAAACTGACCTGAGCATTTATAAAATTGTTCATACAAATGGGTTTTTTTTAAATGTAAACATCTTATGTGTTGCTTCCATGACTCAAACAGACAAGACCCAATTTAATTATTTATATGCTGAAAAAAATATCCAATGTGAACAATGTCTTGAATAAAATATGAATTATGATTGTTACAAATAAATTTCCTACACTTGGGTAATTCATCATGAAGCATATTATTCAACTATAAATGCTGTGACGGTCACCTTGCAGGTATGAAATCAGACCTTTTCGCAAGTCCGGTACCTGGTTACTTATGAAGATTTTCTCCAATTAAACCATCAAAATTTACAAAATACCAAATACCATTATTTCACATGTGTCAATCAAAGCAGCAACAACTCCAATTTGCTAACGCCGTTAGGAATGACCCCAGTTCTTGTGGGCGATGAGCGGGACACCCTATAGAGAAAGCTAAGCCCGGTGAAGAGGCAATCTTACCTTGCAGCATATCGACCCGACTGCTGGCGAAGCTGATCCTCTGTCCGTACGTCTTGAGGGTGCTCATAACAGTGTGTAGGATCTTCATATTCTCCTCAAACTGTCCACCCACACTGGAACAGGGACAGACGCTCAATGTGAATTGGAAATATCAAAGACATCATAGAAATGAAATCCCTCAATCATGTTTTATAGACAACTCTGCGACAATAGAATTCATTATCAAAACTGATACAAGTACACAGACAACAACACTGAGTAAGAACTGAAGCTGTGAAAGACATCATGAAATGAAATCCCTCAATCAAGATTTATAGGCAGCTGTAGCATTGAGAACTCTGCAACCATAGAATCTAATTATCAAAAATAACTTTAGATCATTGCATAACTTCATACTCTCCTAAAACTGTCCCCTCCCCCAAACTTGAACAAGTACAAAGACAACAACACTAAGTATGAATTAAATCTATCCCTGACATCCTTAAAGGGGCAGTAGCACGTTTTTAGGGGGAATATAAGGTGATGTCAGGAAAATTAAAATAAATGGTTCCAAATGAAAGACAATGTATTTAAACTAAATGGAGCAGTCATAATTCAAATATATAACGTAAGGTTCAGCCATGCGATTCCTTTTTCTTACAAAAATGAATTAAAGGTGTTCACACAAAAATGGCCGCCAATGGAATTTATGTAAATCCTCATACTTTGTCCTCTGACTATGGGTGATTGGCTTGTGTAATGTGATTGTTGACACTGTCAATATAATACATAAGGCATTTACTTACAATTATAAGTGCAATTTTTAAAATAAAAAATTATCAAAAAACGTGCTACTGCCCCTTTAAGACCCCCTTATTAAATATCTCAACCATCTCAACTCTGGAATTGATGAAATCATTCAATACAAATATAACAAAATTACTTGGAAACTCCATCATAGCTCAGTAAATAAATTAATGTTGCAACAGGTTACAAGTCATAGGACAAAACCCATTATACAAGATCAATAATGTTCAAATCAAAACTTTATACCTCCCTGTTATCATATCGCTGCACAATCACACTGTAATTTTAGAGAGTCAACTAAAACGTCATGATAACAATGATAAGGTTGAAACACCGCATTAACATCTATGTATGGTATAGTCAGGATATCTTGGAATACCTTCCACCTTCCACTGATGGTGAGCCTACCTTTCAGCAAACTGACCAAGACATTCCGCGGATGATCTGTTCTGTACGAGTTGATCATCGAGACACAGCGCCACCTGCTGGGCCTGAGTTATCTCTTCTTGATACCTCTAGATGAACAGCAAATATCATTGGCTTTATGAATGCCCTCTTCTCTGTTCAACATCTCTTGTTTTCTTATTGAATAACTCCCAAAGGCCGATCTGGTTCATCTATAGGGTTCACTCGAAAAGCCTTCTACAGGGGTTTTTTTAAAGAAAAAAATGCATATTGAAGGGGGTGGGGGGTCGGGGAGGTAAGGAGGATTTAGGCAGGGTTTTTGTAGGTGAGGTGAGGTTATCAAAAGTATATCAATTACATCGCTACTGCTAGTATTATTGAAGGGAGAAAGCCCTCAACACCATTGTGGTTATGAATTGCGGTGAAACTGCAAGCACAGCTTTAACTGGTGAACCATGGGTAGTACTGCACTGAAATTCAGTGTAGCATTGCATCCAAACCTAACAGCGTGTAGAACAGTTCTCTACTGCAGAAAAAGTTGACGAGCCCCTGACGGGTTTTTCGAACCACGGACCTCTTGATCCGAAGCCTAATGGGCTAACCAATGCGCTATCTCGCCCCCTTTTGTTTGGCTCTAGATATGCCACTGACCCCTCTGCATTCCCTAAATCATTAAATGCTAAGAAAAGCCTTGCAAACTGGAGAGGTTGGTTACATGGCATGTAATGACTCCAATAACAGAAATGTTTCGAAAACACCCTTCGAAAAAATGTTGAATAATGATTTATTTTAAACAACTTCTTCAGCTCTTAAGTGAGAATATTAACTTTGTTGTAGCTTTTGTAAGACAAACAAATGAATTCATTACTTTGAGTGACCTTCAAACATAGGACTGACCTTGGCGTTGTTCTGTTCCATCTGAAGCTGAGCTGACTTCTCTGCTAGCGAGTGAGACAGAACCTCTCTTTCACTCTCACTGCTTCGGAGTTTGTCCTCCAAGTTTCGAACCTGAAAATATATCAATTCATTAATTTCCCTGAAATAGACTCAGGGGTGGATACAGGATATTGTGTTAGCTTGATTGCATCCTTAGGAGTATCAAAGCTACAATTATACAATTGAATCAAAGAATATATGTATAAATGTTTATGGAATTGAAGTTCCCTGCCTTACACTACTCTCAACACTTACTATATTTGAAACAATGTCAAAACTCTCAGGGAGAAGGCAGTTTGATTAAAAGAAACCCTTGCTCCAAGAAATACAATTTTCTCATTTTTAAAATATTGTCTCTATCAGGGTTTGAATTCAATCCAGTTTGGATTTCCTCTTTATCATGGTCTAAGCACACCAACCTTTCTAATGTGATCTGACATAAGCTCATCTAGCCAAAGGCAAAGACTCGGCTAAATGCCTTTGGTATCATGCTAGGGGCAGGTTACTCCAGCGTACCATTCATTACAAATGATAGCTGCTAAACGCTATTTAAACATGACATTGTTATTTGATTGCTGATGACTAGATTTTATCTGGTTAACTGGTTACAGCAACATGCTGGTACGTGGGCTTCATTCAGACTTGTAGAGGGGAAACGTTCTGATAAAACACATTCAATTCCCAGTTCTGTCATTATTTTGAAACTTTAATTCTCAGGAACATGGTCCATTTTTATCGGCTGGAAAAATTGGTAAGTAAATGAGGTTTTATTTAAGGGTAGTTTATGAGACGGATTTAAAGCTTGGAAATTTTTTATAGTCATCAGATTATAAAATTCCTTATTTGGATCATCAACATCTTTTTCCATCCCCTAAGTAAAATTCAAGCATTTGGAATGGCTCTTCACTTAACATCATAAGAAAAAAGCACTAGACTTAAACAAGCTTTAAGATTTGTGACTGACATTTCTGCCTAACAAATGGACTTCCCGAAACGTTAAATTAAAATGTGGAACTTTATTCGAGTGTCATTACTGTGTTTTGATGGTACTCCCCCCTTTACTTTTTTTCTAAAATCTGGGAGAATTGCTGAAATATAACAAACTAACCTTCTCCTTCCAGTTTTGTTCATCTTTCCTCTGTACGATACCAGTTGATTGTTGTTGGACCAACAGGGAAAACACCTTGTCTCTCCATCTGGGTACACAAACAGTTGCAAACATTTCATAACTCCAGATGCATAGAACTTTTGGTCTGCCATGGCAAAATGGCTAATGCATTTATATAAATTTGAAACAGTTCTCTTGTATAATGGAGCGTAGATGTGAATCATAGTTTTTGATCAGAATCAAACCAAGATTTTAAAAAGGAATCACACATTTTACTTAGACTTAAAATTTCACATATATATAAATCCCCTATCTGTCCTTTTTACTGAAGATAAATTTGCCATATTTTCTTCTTCATGACTGCAATCATCTAGGAACTATCTTCTAATAATTTGTTTATAATACCGGTAAATATAACGTTTTCTTTTTAGACTTGCATCAAAAATTACTGAACAAGGAAAATAACATGTAATGAAATGAAAATCAAAAAGAATTGATATGAAATGAAGATATTTTTATTATTTATAAACTCACCTGCTTAGTAATAGTCCCTCCTGTTTGTTGTTCGACAAGCTCTCTGTTTTTCCCTGAATATTAAACAAACAGTGTTAGAGTGACAGTTGGATTCCAGTCATGGCATTAGCTTGCAATAAAATATATCAATTCAATATACATTGTGTAACAAAATCCAAACTGACTGAATGGCATGGCGTCATAATAGTTAATGTGATGTCAAAATGTCAGCAGGCTAGCAATGATAGCATTGTCGGGAAATTTCTTTGTTTTACGATGAAATTTAAGCCAGTAATTAACAAATACAAAACTTAGTCTCGTTTATCAACATTTTTATGAAACTCGCTTTCGCTCGTTAAATACCAAACCATTCACTTGTTTTATAAAAGGTTATTAAACGGGACTTAAGTATATTTAACATTCATCCATACAAAAAGTACTCACTTTGGCTATCTCTGTCTCTTGTACTGAGAGAATCTCCGAGATTGACTTGAGTCGGATATTCAGCAGCTCCATGTTGGATTGGAGGTTCTCCTTTTCTGCCTCACAAACCTGAAGAGTTCCAAAAGTTTTATTGGTTGTAATTTACTTTAGAGAAGATGGTTGATTTGACTCATGCATGACATTGCAAATACAACTTGAGTGTTGACCAAACTATTATTAGCTACATAAAAATTTGTATCAACTATTCTGTAGTAGTTAGTAGGACTTAGTGTCTAAAGAATCCTTTCCCTTTCCTCAATAACCCCCATCCTCTCTTCACATTGAATTAAAACAAATATCCAGTGGCTTGAGTTTATTGTTGAAAGTCTCCTTCTCCCTGTTTCACACATTGACACATCCTCTTCCCCCCTCCCCATGCCAAAATATTACTGATTTCCTGTGTTTTGAGATCACCTACCCGCACCCCCATCAACATCTCCTTCTCTGTCCTCCACACCTGGGGAGGTTGGTAGTTCTTCTCACTCCCAACACCTCTCCCCCCCCCCCACCCCCCTTCCCCCCTCTCCATGACTAATCTCCAGTACCTTGAGTCTGTTGTTGAGAGTCTCCTTCTCTGTCCTCCACACCTGGGGAGGTTGGTAGTTCTTCTTACACTTCCTCCCCCCCTCCCTTCCCAATGACTAAACTCCAGTACCTTGAGTCTGTTGTTGAGAGTCTCCTTCTCTGTCCTCCACACCTGGGGAGGTTGGTAGTTCTTCTTACACTTCCTCCCCCTCCCTTCCCCCTTCCCTTCCCCCCTCTCCATGACTAATCTCAAGTACCTTGAGTCTGTTGTTGAGAGTCTCCTTCTCTGTCCTCCACACCTGGGGAGGTTGGTAGTTCTTCTTACACTTCCTCCCCCCCTCCCTTCCCAATGACTAAACTCCAGTACCTTGAGTCTGTTGTTGAGAGTCTCCTTCTCTGTCCTCCACACCTTGGGAGGTTGGTAGTTCTTCTTACACCTCCTCCCCCTCCCTTCCCAATGACTAAACTCCAGTACCTTGAGTCTGTTGTTGAGAGTCTCCTTCTCTGTCCTCCACACCTGGGGAGGTTGGTAGTTCTTCTTACACTTCCTCCCCCCCTCCCTTCCCAATGACTAAACTCCAGTACCTTGAGTCTGTTGTTGAGAGTCTCCTTCTCTGTCCTCCACACCTTGGGAGGTTGGTAGTTCTTCTTACACCTCCTCCCCCTCCCTTCCCCCTTCCCTTCCCCCCTCTCCATGACTAATCTCCAGTACCTTGAGTCTGTTGTTGAGAGTCTCCTTCTCTGTCCTCCACACCTTGGGAGGTTGGTAGTTCTTCTTACACCTCCTCCCCCTCCCTTCCCCCTTCCCTTCCCCCCTCTCCATGACTAATCTCAAGTACCTTGAGTCTGTTGTTGAGAGTCTCCTTCTCTGTCCTCCACACCTGGGGAGGTTGGTAGTTCTTCTTACACTTCCTCCCCCCTCCCTTCCCCCTTCCCTTCCCCCCTCTCCATGACTAATCTCAAGTACCTTGAGTCTGTTGTTGAGAGTCTCCTTCTCTGTCCTCCACACCTGGGGAGGTTGGTAGTTCTTCTCACTCTCCCCGATGTAAGTCTTCAGCTGACTGATCTGCTGAGCCTGGTTCTCTACCTGAAGGCTCTTGGATCTGTTCATATACAAAGAGGTCATGTTAGGAGGACATAATACCGGTAGTTATATTGGAGAATATTTATCTTTTCCTGACAAAAACAATGTTCGTTGGGTAAGGTAGAACGTTTATATTTTCACAAGTGGTGCAGCCAGGATTGATAATATATAACTTTTCTCTCTCAGGAGATGAGATGATTTTGGTATTTATTTCAAAATATTTGATGATAAAATTCAGCAAACGATTATTAGAAAATACTTCTCAATAAACAGTTATACAATATTATGAAACTCAAGAATGTTGTCAGAATATAACTAACTTTGGTTATCAAATACCAAACTACTATAACATAACAAAATCGTCTTTCCACATAAAAACATGTGAAGTAAAAGCACTCTCAACCTCACCTGATCTCCCCCTCCAGCTGTGTGATGGTTGCTGCGCTGTCAGATCTCAGAGACTCGATCTCAGTCTCCAGACCTCGCAGTCTCGCCACGTACTCAGACTTGGTCTGTGAGAGTTCCCGTGTTGTGTTGTCCAGTGCTAGGTTTACGTCATCAAGCTCTTTCTGGTGTTGATGACTCAGACGATCAACCTGTGTGGGGCAGTCATAAATACCAACTCTACAGTTTTCTTGTGTGTAAGTGTATCATTAGTCTTTCATAGCCATGAATGACATGAAATCTTGACTAGGTTCATGTTATCAAGCTCTTTCTGGTGTTGATGACTACTGTGTGGGACAGAGAGAGTTAACAATGGCCCAAGGCGAAAAAATTAAATCCAATGGACAACTAGAATGTAAAACCAGGCAATTTGTTATCTTGTTTTTTCTTTTAAATAGTCCTCTGTGTTTATTCCACAAAACTACACTCCTCCCTTTAAACCTTACAGAGCAGTTATTGATACTTGTTTTAGTCAGATTTAAGCGTTTAAGGTTGACAGTCATTAAGGTTATAATCTCAAAAGAATCAAATGGATATGCTCTTGAGTCATAATCCTGGCTTAAAAGGGTGACAGCACAATAGTCTACAATCTCTAGAGAATCAAACTACCAACCTGTTGATCATATCTGTCCTCGTGTTCCCTCAAGGCGAGCTCCAGCCCTGATATCCGATGTGCCGCGTCCCTCTCCTGTAGTTCCTTCTCCTTCTCCATCTCGGACATCTGTTCTCGGTGCTCCTGATGCAGAGCTCGGATCTGTGACTTGAGCTCCTCCACCTCCTTCGCCTGTCTACTGATCAGCTCATCAGCGTACTTCGTCTCTTCCTTCGAGGCTGCCTGCTGTAGAATGTGCACCTTGGGAGGCTGGGGCTGTCAATGTAAGGGTTTAACAAATCTGTATGTCTCAGGTCATTGACTTACCAAATTCTACCTTTTAACAAACTGACAAGTCTATGATTTGCCTGCTTGTCTGGACAATTACTGGATAAAGTGGCCTGACCTTTTTCTGTGACATAGTGCAAAAAAACTGCTGTAAGTTCATGAAACAATGACTCAGATTTGTTTGCAAATGTTATTCAAATTCCATTCAAATCAGGCCTTGCCTGTGATTCTTATCTTTTAATAATTTTTGACAATAACAGATTTGGCTAGGTATTGAATCAAACTGATAATTTCTAATCTAAGTTGCTTATTGGTTTGAGTAAACCTGACTGAGCCATGGGAGGCTTGGGTTTGGAGAAGTAGGATACTTTCACCATTGCAAGGGGTCCCTTACGCTAAAAAAAAGCCAAAATGACCCCCTTACCTGATCACCTAGGAACAACACTGTCCCCTATCAGCCTCAATAAGATAACCTATACAGCTTCAAATACATTCCTCTGACAGAATGTTTTTAATATTCTTAAACTGTTTCTGAACTGTTAGAGAGTTTTCAAACGAAGCAAAGCAGTATTTTGATATTTTAATAACTTGTGTGCCATTGTAAATATACATACCTCTTGGCATGGTAATGGAAGGGCTGATTTTGTACGCTCATTTCTGAAAATGAAAATGATTCAACTATTGCAATACTTAATAAAATTGTAAGTTTAAAGTTCACATCTTCCCAAAAGATTCAAAAAGTGTTTTCTTTGAATGTCATTATGTTATGCCACAGTCTGCTTATCAAAACAAACCATCTGATATTCACAGTCAACATTGGTGTCAAACCCAGTTAAGATGAAATTCAAAGTAGGTGCCCTTTTCTTGATCACCTCCTGCTTAAGGTTGTGATCAGGTGACCAGAATGAATAAATGATTATCTTATTTGACCCTAATCTGTAGTTGTTGTGGGAAAACAATCTTTAGCAACTGAGAAATCCAAGATTGTTCCTTGTAAACTAGACATACAAATTGTTTTGAAACATAAAACTGACATCTACCGTATCCTTGCGGGTATATGACCACCCTCGAACTAAAGACCACCCCCCATTTTTCAGGGTTGAGCAGGTTGGGGTCATTTTCGGTTCAAAGCCCACCCCCCAATTCTGGGAAGTGTGACACGATCGATGTTAGCGATGTTTACATCGGAAGCAAAATGCACAAGTTTACATCGATTTCATTTCTTGTAAAATAAAAATACATTGTCCTGTTGTTGTTTTTAATGACTATATACATTGTAAATTAATAAATATAAAATAATATATTGTTTTTAAACATTCACGCATCATTCAAGTACTGTTAAATTTCAGTAGAAATCACGATGTATGTGGCTTCACTTGCATCAGCGATCGGGAAATGAAATATTTGATTCCCAAAATATTATCAAGAACTATCGCTTTATAAATATAAGGCTTGTTATCCATTCCAAATGTTTTATATGGCATATTTCCAAACTTATTTATCATATTTAATCGAAGTTCAAAGAAATCTTTGTCAAATACTTTCGTGAAAGTAAGTAAGTTGGCATTTGCAATTTCTCTTATGATTCTTTTTAATAATATATGTCTGGAAAAAGTTTCCATTGATATTTAGAAGACCTGACCAACAGTCAAAAGTATCGATGTCAATTTTCAATGCAACTCGCATCAATGATTTTCTTGGTTGGGGTCTCTCGCGGTTTAAAGCCCATCCCCCTATTTTCAGGATATTTGTTTGCCGCGCCCCCTGGTCTTATACCCACGAGGACACGGTATTCCAAAAGACATCTTTCACAATGGTACATTTTCAGGGATTTACTAATTTTTTAAATTTCATTGTCAAAAGTAAACTTCAAAGTTTTGATGGACCATTTTTCATCTAATGTGCAAAAATGACCCATGGTCCCTGCCTTTTCTAATCCCTGCCTTTCATTAAATAGGTAAAGGTTCTTGCTTGAATTTAACAAAATAATTAAAACCTACTTTAGCAATTCTATTTCTTGTTTCAGCTTCGATATTTCCTCCCTGGCATTCACAACATCTTGTAAGGCAGCCACATTCCTGGCCTTGTCAGGTTCCACTGGCTTACTTGTCTCAAAGGCACATGGCGGCATCAACTGCAGGGGATCTATATCTGAAACAGGAAAATAACTGTTCATGAATACATGTATGTAGCGAATGTCATAACTTCTCTTATACGGGATTAGAAATGTAACTTTTCCGCTTATAGGGAGAAGGGAGGATAAACAATCGAGAACAGGGTGATCTTTGAAACATTATCAACTTGTCACTCAGTCTAAGTAAACATAGCCTCAATAATACTTGCTACACTCGCGATATTGAGTCTGGCGAAATGCAGTACGGCTCGCATCAGCCGACTTATAGAATTGACCAATCAGGGCTCGGCGTACCAAGCGGCAATAGTCTGTCTTCGCACGTAATAACGTTAGAGGGTCATAGGTTGCCTAAAGGTCCGCAGGCGCACGTCTTACTGTATCTCGCTAGACTCAATACCGGGAGTGCAGCGAGTATTCAATATTGTTGAGGCTAGGTTTACTTAGACTGACTTGTAACTGTCATTCGGACTGTTTAAGATAAATTTTCAAAATGACATTTGACTGATTGATGTTCATCACTTTCTGGTTTTCAATCAATATTGTGACTCCAAACCCTCATCTTGTCACTATAACCTTGTGTGCTGTGTTTTTGAGCCCCTAAGACAAAGGGCAGTAGTTGCAATAAATCACAATGTCATATCATTCATCACATAATCTTATAAAACCTTTAGAAACAATTATTTGGTTCACTGAATATAAGATTCACATCATAAGCTTTCAAGGGGCAATTTCGAAAGTGAAAAATATTTATTAATCTTGACATACAGTAATTTATAAAAAGAGTTAAAATATCAAATTTGACAAATAAATTTGTAATCAGAGATATCAAATATCCATTGGCTCTGTAGCTCATCAGGCTTTACATTTGATTTTGCTTTAGTGTGTGGTCAATGTAGTAGGGGCAACAGGGTAAAAAAATCTACAATTATTAATCCTCACTAGTCAAGGAGTCTGTACACAAAGTTACAGCTTTCTAGGCGGAGAAGAAGAAAATAGGTTTTAAAGGCGTGGCTCCTGTGGCCCTTATTAGGGGCCACAGGGCCACCAAAGTTACAGTTTATTATCCTCACTAGTCAAGGAATCTTTAAACATTTTTAAAAATCTTTAAAAATTCAGCTTTCTAGGCCTTTTGGTTCTGGAGAAGGAGATGAAAATAGGTTTTAAGGGTGTGGCCCCTGTGGCCCTTATTAGTTTGACGGCCTGACAAACTGGGAAATAAATGCTGATCGCATATGAGAAGACTCCAACAGTCAATCAGGCAGAAAATTAAAAATAGACTGTCACGTGATGCCAGTCACATGATGTTGACAGGAATGTTACAATCTCAGTATGTCAAAATAAGTGTCACAGTTCTTGCAAGGATCTTTCAAATATGACCTGAAACTAATTTAAATCTTTGCTTTTAATTTCATTGATTAATCATTCTCGTATTAACATCAAATGCAGACTTTTATACAAACAAAAACATAAAAATATTTTAAACCTTTCCCTCCACATTTTGAAAGCACCCAATCTATATTTCAGGTGCTCGAAAAGACCAGACGCTCGAAAAACTAGTAACGTGGTGTTGATATGATGTTGATCAATTTTAAAATGATACTTGATACAGTTGATACTTCATGCTCAGGTGTGTATTGACAATTAATGAAGTTCAGAGAATCGTACTGGACATTTAAATAATTGTTTATTAATTTGTCATAGCGAAGGACATGAGATAATGCAGAATAAATTTAGCAGAGATTTATTTGAATCAGTAAATGAACATTCAACTTCAACAGAATAAAACAGGAGCACTGTGATATCACTATAAAAACATCAAATGGTGTTAAAGTTCACATAACCACAAACATATTTCACTATTTTCTTTGGAAAATAGAAAGTCTGATTACAATATTGGATAGTGCGTTAAAGGTGGCTACTTAAATATGTTTAGTTTGGTAATGAAAGCCGTTTTTGAAAGCCACTTTTGATGGGCCGCTTAGACCTATCTGACAACAAACAAGTGAATGAATGACTGGTCACGCCCCCATTTTGTGACATAATAAACAGAATCAACCTCGTTATCTAAACATCTATCGTAACAATAACACAGGAAAAAAAACCTAATAATTAACGATTTTTAGGAAATGTTTTCCACTCAGTTAAATAAATCATTTGACGACATAACACTACTAAGCATTTGGTGTAAAAAAGATATCCACATCAATGGTAATTAAACAATTATTTAGGCGGTATTTCATTTGAAATAATGATGGTTACTCTGTATAGTCTGTTTATTATGTCACACCCGCGCAAGTTGTATGGCCCCTAACCCAGGTTGGTTTTTCACAGCCGATAATTACGCTGTCTAAATGAAAGGCTAATAAAAGGTGTTTATTGGACAAATTAACAAAAATTAAGTCCAGCTTTTATTTTTTTGAAAAATCTTTGAACGAAAATCGAGTGGTAAGTGGTAAGGTCGAGGTTAGTTGATGTTTAAGCAATCGGATGTAAATATCAAAGATGCTTGCGAGAGCTGTGGGATCGAAAAGAAAAATCATATCACGAACTTCGAGGGACATGCTTTCTTTTCAAGATTCAACATGTTGGCGTGTGTCATCCAATGTAGAACTAAGAAATGTAGAAATTTGTGGGGAAAAAACAACGTGAATTGTAGAAAATTCCATAAAATTTACCGGGAAAACAAATGTACATAGTTACGGTTGTCAGTTACTTACTTTTAACTATTGGTCTGCTGAAATCACTTGGCTTGTTCAAAAACGCCGCCATTGTTGTTTACATCGCTCAAGGGAAATAACTCTTCCAGCACTGACCTCAAACTCCTTACCGAGATTGAGCTATCAGCAGTGCCAAGAGTCTTGTGGATGTGCACATGTTGTGCAAATAGATATTCGATATCATTCCTATACAAACCATAACATAAATTATATAAATTACTCATGAACTATTTTACTTTTTAATTCCACTATCTTTTTTTTGTTTAATTATGTGTGGTTTTATTTGACAAACATAGTGAAGCACTCATAAAATATAAGCAAGAAGGCCGTTGTCTATGTTCAAACACGACACATGCCTATGTTTTAGCTTAACCGCGTGGAAAGTGATTGAAACCGAATCTCTCAAAAGATGTTAACTTTGTATCATTGTTGTTGAGGGCATTTAGTTGTTGATAATAAACTGCATCCTGTTTCATGGTACGAACGTTCGCAAACTTCACTGCTCTGTAGTGGAGTTAGCGAAACGTTCGTACCCTGAGACAGGATGAATAAACTGTTTGTTTTAATCAAACAGAGTAGTGTCCAAATAAAATCGATCGACATGGTTTTTCATCTTCTTATTCAGACTGCCACTTTGTTATGATGTGAAAATTCATACTTAAAATGTGTCGACAAATAATAGACCTATCGGTAAAAATTTCATTGTCATGATATTGTTTGTGCTTCTGTTCTTTGTTTGTTTGTTTTTTTCTCCTATTGTGATTGCCTGCCGGTGCCATCGGTTGGAAGAACATGTTAAACACTATTTTTGTGTGGTTTCGTGTCCATGGTATTTTTGTCTTTGTTGAATACAAGCTTTCTGCATAAAAATGCCATTAGTGATATTGTGAAGATGAATTACTAACATAATGAAATAATTTTGAAATTTCTTACTTTATACCAACATTAACGCTTTCTCTTAATGACGTTATACTTGACATTTTCCATTGGTTGGCGAAATCAGAGTTGTTCAGCGGTTCAATGGAAACAAACTGGCGACTGAATTTTCACTGGTACTGCTAATAACCAAATTAATGACGTTGCCAACGCCTGCAAAATATTTAATTTGAAATTTTACAGTGATTGTTCGCGTCTCAAGGTTTGTCGTTGATTGAACAAATTCTAGACGGTTCATATAGCTCTTTCGTCACACAGATTTTTACTCAAGTAAATATAAGGTGACGTCTTCAAAGTTAAAAATTCTGATCAAACACAAAGTTTTAGGAAGAGTTTTAGCACACTGGTTCGAGACCCTATAATAAATATTTATCATAGATCGAGATTTTTTTCTTGACCGATTCCGTTCAAATTTGAAATGTAGCTTTATCTAAACATTTAAAATCGATATATGAGTGCAAAAGTCAAAACAAGTCACGGTCCAATACGAGTCTTGAACCCTGTGTGTAGCACAACTGGCCACCGACTATAGTAACGCATATCATAATATGATAAGCACTTGTAATTCTTTACCCCTGATTTGTTTAGGTTTGTAAAGTACAAACAGGTTTTATCAACGCCAAATGTGAGTGCATGCAGTAGGTTATGGACTACTGTATTTAAGAACATCACTTCTCTTATAAGTTTTTATTTTTGATCAGTTCACTTGACTGTGTACAAAACGCAAATAATATAGGACCATAAGTTCAGCTCCAGTCAAAGAGAGACACAATCGTTTAACACTTACATTAAATCAGCCTTCGTCTTCTAAATAAACGTTATTCTTAAACTTTTCTAAAGCAGAAAAATGTGGATAGTGGAATCTTTATTATATGGAGAGTACTAAACATTTGCTCAATTACCTTCTAAAACAATCTAGTTACTACAATTTAGAAGACAAGGAATTGCATGGAATATCAACTTCTTTATTGTAGATAGTGTTCCGTATATCGTTTTCCAGCATATAAACCGGTAGCTACTGTCTACAATAAAGAAGTTTGTCATCCGTAGAATTCCGCGTCTTCTTCATATCTCCAACTTCTAAAATTCCTATCAAATAACCTACTACAATCTAGTTGATTCGTCATTACAACTTGTTTAACTACATTGACTTTAATATAGCACTTTTGATACTTTGCAGGCATCTAAATTTAATTTTATTAAAGTTTGTCTTTGTGAATATAGACTTACCATCGCCAGACAACTTAGCGTTTCTGCCAGAAAACGACTCCGTTCAATTTAAACTTTGTGACTTTCTGTCTTTTTGCAGCAAAATCGTGAAATTGGTAAAAAGTCTTTTGTTCATGATGAAGAAATTGATCATGACAGTTTACCAAGCCCAATGTAACATAATATAAGTATAAAGTTTCCGTTTTAATTGTCAATTTGCATGACAATGCCCACACTGACTTGTCCACGTGCAGTTGAATTATTCTTCTCTTCTCTTTCATGCTTGAAAGACAAACCCAATTAAGTTTTAATGAGTTTCTTAAGAAAACTTTTATTCCATTTCTTTTTGACTTGCAAACAATGCTATGTTTTATTGGAATTGTAACAATATCGAAGTGCTAGTGAGCGTGAGTTTTGTTTGCTAATTACCAAAAATCGATTTGTAGGCAGTGAAGCGCATCCAATTAAAGCCTCCAGGGCATTGGTATATATAATATTAGCATTGTAATATTTGGCACCGAGGCTTTGCGACCATAAACCATCGCCCACGAGTAAAAATACATTGACTCACAGTTCTAACAGCTGAGGTGAATTGATCTGACTGTCCACTTGCATGTGAAGTGCGTTATCGGGTGCATGTTTTAGTGTAAACATATTTTTATTCATCAAAGTGAATATGGATCGGTAAACAAGCTGCAATGGCTTATGTAAATACCTCTCCATTATATTTGTGCACAACAAACATCAATAGACAAACAATAAGATACACGAAGGAGAGCACGCAAGCAACCTGTGTAAGAAAAGTGAATTGTTTATCAAACCTATGCGATTCTATTTTGAAAGTATAACTATGAACAGATTTAAGCTTCTAAGTATTAATCATTTTCATTAGAGACCCTATTAGGATGGAGTTGAGATTGTAACCTTAAGTATAAAAATATGTTTTTATTCCTATGCTTGAATAGTTTGGACAAATAAGAAGAAATATTAGGTATCTTCACAGGGGTGAACATAGGAGCAGGATGAGTGCAGGTTTTGGATTATAGCTCCTAAAATAGAAGTTTAATATCAGCATTAAAATAATTCTAAGGTAATACTGGTTATATATAGAGTTTTTGCTGCTATAAAAGGATGAAGATAAAGGAAGTTATGAGAGATAATCATGTTTTGGCGGGTGACATACATTGTATTTATCTCCATATTATTGTACTCTTCAGTTTGGAGGAATTAAAGATTATATATACAATGAAGATGAGCTGTAAGACCCATTAATTCATGGTCAATTTCTTCATTCAGCGTCAATATAAGGAAATTACGAAGGACCGACACAAGAATGCGCGAAAATTCAGGTCCAAGTTACCTCCAGGAGCTCATCACCCCATACCAACCATCACGAACCCTCCGTTCCGAAACAGCTTCGCTCATCACCGTACCAAAAACCAGAACTGTCAAATATGGCGACAGGCGCTTTGACAAAATAGCTTCATCTGTTTGGAACAATCTACCAGCCACAATCAGAGACTCTGAATCATATGCCGCATTCAAAAAGGGCGTCAAGACTCACCTGTACAAGAAGGCTTATTCACTGTGAAGCGCCTTAGAGTGGCTTTTTGTTAAGCCATATAGGGCGCTATACAAATTTTGTATATTATTTTGTATATTATTAATACGTTAGAGGCTAATCGTTTCGAGTATATGCATCGTAAAGAATGACGTTCTCTGATCAGGAGTTAGAAACCAAAATCTTCTTATTATTACCTGATTACGTTAGCAAAAGCTTAAGCCGGGTACAATATTGAAAGCAACTACGTTAGAATCAGGGAGATAGCATCTTCCTACGCAAAGTCTAAAACGCAAGTTTCCAAACTGTCATTTTTATGCCTTGCTGCTGACCCTTTACTTTTCTGTGATTGCTCACTTGCCTGTAGGGGCACTATAGTAGCACAGAAAAGTAAAGGGTCTGCAGCAAGGCGTTTTAGGCTTTGCGTAGGAAGATTGGACATTACATAATGTCCCTGTCAGAATGATCTTTAATTCTATTCTTGAAAATGCTCCGTAAGTAACAACAAAATTTGTTTGCAACGTCCCCCGTATGTATGCCTATCCCCCAGGATACTTCAATACTCAAAGCGGTTTTCAAACTTCAAAACTTGCAAATGTTTCCACATCGTATTTATACAGTACGATTGCTTTATAGTGTTATAATCCAATGATTCAAAAAGCATAAGTTGTAAATATTTTTTTGAATATTTGTGACCATTTGCAAACTGTGTTAGGCAAGATATTACAGGATAGACCGAGGACCATTTTCCTCAGTCATTTCTTTATATGAATAGTTATTGAGTTCGAGTTAAATTCTGTGCGAGTAGACTGCGTGCGATTTCAACACTCCACCCTTTTACGGGTGCTTCACCCACTTGTGGAATTTATTTCTTAATCACAGGAAGGCAGTAAGGCCACAACACAAACACAGACTGTTTATTTCTATTTAGATGCCTTCGTAACAATGTCATCAATCGACCGGTCACGCGTACAACGGCTTGGCTTCTTGCACTTAAATCAAGCACCACGGGTTAGACACCTCGTTGCTATGGTGCCGTGTACACAAAATGTCGGAAGCTCCAACGCGAATGATTAATACAGTACAATAGGGTCTATAGAGCGCCTGTCAAAATCTCTATGCGCTAGCGACGGTGATCCAATAAAATTTTGAGACATGATACATACATAGTTGTATTACATAAACAACTTGAGGAGTTGGCCAGTCTAGCGGGGAGGCCAGAAACTAAATCGGTTTATCGGGATCTGACGGGCCGATCAGAGGTAAAACGGAGACCTGAGAATGTAATCAGATACGTTTATATTGTGGGCACAATGAGTCTAACTCGGCCAGAAAACTGGCTGGAAAATAGCCCATATAACCAGCCACAAGCTGGCCGGAGAGACATGGCTTTAAAAAGGGCGACATCAATCGCGCGTCTCAAAAGAGAAAAAAATGCACGTGAACAATCGGATACTAAATTAAGAATTCGAGACGACAAAGATCATAAACATCGGGATGAAAGAGAAAAACGTGAGGAAAAAGATAAACATGACACAAAACATGAGAAAGAGACAAAACAGAGAGAAGAGACAAAACAGAGAGAAGAGAGACACACGGAGAGACATCACAAGGAGAGACAGATAGAGAGACACAAAAGTGAGCTGAGACACAGTGGGTATGATGGAAGGAGAGAACATTCAGTGACTGTTGTGGTCCCAGCGGCGGTGCGGCCACCCCCGGAATATAAACCCGTGTATAGGGGCCATGTTACAGTGGATACCACCAAAGCCAAATCAAACATCGACGTTGTCAGGTTATGCATTCACGAACTTGGTTGGAGAGAGGTAAGTTATTTTTCTCTTAAATTTAGAGCTAAAAAGTTAATAAGTTGATTTTACGTAATGAGTTCAAGTGATTTCCACATGAGAAGAATCATGCTACTCACTACTCAGAGCCCCGGCCATCCATCAAAAGCTGTTGCCACATTTCACCAAAAGTAAAAGTAAAGTTTTTTTTGGGGACATTTTTATACATTAAAGGGGCAGTAGCACGTTTTTTGATAATTTTATATTTTAAAATTTTCACTGATAATTGTAAGTTAATGTTAAATGTATTATTTTGACAGTGTAAAAAATCTCATCACACAAGTCAATCACCCATAGTCAGAGGACAAAGTATGAAGATTTACATAAAATCCATTGGCGGCCATTTTTGTGTGAACACCTTTAATTCATTTTGTGTAAGAAAAAGGAATCACATGGCTAAACTTTACATTTTATATTTAAATTATTACTGCTCCATTTAGTTTAAATACATTGTCTTTCATTTGGAACCATTAATTTTCATTTTCATGACATCAACTTATATTCCCCTAAAAACTTGCTACTGCCCCTTTAATGTGTCTGTAACATTCCAGACCGTTTCATCACTGCTTCAACAACAAAAAAATTCTCCAATTTTTCACTACCCGTCGTTTAACATTTTTGCCCTCAAATCCTTTAATCCTAATAAATTTGGTCTCGCCTAAGGAAAATATTTATGATATGAATACAATAGCATTAAAGACAAGTGAGAATCTACATTCAAATTTTACAGAAAATGAATTGAAATGGGCAAAATATAGTAAGCTACAACTTTTTGTGACTTTTCTGTGTTAAAGAATTGTATGAAAAATGTTTAAGACCTATGTGACTGTGATGAAAAATAAAGCATAAATATCGCTGTTTCCTTTCTTCTATATAAATTGTAATTAAATGTACAAACCAAGGAATTCAAATGTCTTTATCAAGGTGGTGACAAATAAAAAAGACGGTAGAAATCATTTGAATTTCAAACATTCTCTGAAATTAACATACCTGGGTTACTTTTTATACATTTGTGTATAGATTTCTCCATCACTGGCAGTTCCTGTGTTTTTTAAACAACAAGCTTTGATTACCAATTTGTTTAATGATTTTAAAGTATATATGTCTTTATTTCAAATCTGTTTCACATGACACAAATAGGGTTTATAACTTTTTCAAAAGAAGGTGTGTAAATTCTCAAGTTTCAAAAGGTACAATTTTAATTTAAATTTGTTGTACACATGGTGGTTTAATGGTAACAAGGTATTGCTCTATTAACCAAAATATTTCCAAACGTTGTTATAATGAACTTTATAACATTGATAACAGAAAAAAATGTTTGTCATGAATATATTTTATAAATTGAAGTTGTAAAAGATTTAAAAGTGACACCTAAATATTAGTAAAATTGAGTAAAATAAGCGAAATTATAGAAATATGATGATGATTTATCATTTATACAAAGTCTTAATCTTTATTATTTGTCAATTTTATTTACCATGGTTGCTAATGGAAGGAGACACATTTGATTTCATAGCTTCTATTATATAGACTCATCTAACTTTGGGGGCCTAAATTTGGTTGAAGAAAACCAAAAAGAGTACTCATAACAGAAACATTTGTATATTATATTATTTTGGAACATGAACAAAATGAATAAGGTTATAAAAAAACCAGTTAGAATTAAAAAATTATTTGTATTTTCTGTCATTACTTAGTTGCATGCTGAAGAATAATCACCAATTGTTTGATTTAAAAGAATTTCAAAATATTAATAATATCATATCCTTCCTAATAACAAGTGTTATACAATGTTTTGAGATTGATAACATTGTAATGATGTAATCAATTTTAATGTTTTTCAATAATATCAATATATCCTTTCTAAAGAAAAGTTGATACAGTGTTTTCATATTGATGACATTGTAATGAAAAAATCAACTTAAATTTATTTCCTTTATTATAAAAAATTTACAATGTTTTCAGATTGATAACATTGTCCTGATAAAATCAACTTACCGTATATGACCGGGTATAAGCCGACCCCGCATATAAGCCTACCCCCTTTCTCAACCCCCCAAATTCCAGTCAAAACCTAGTATCTCATGTATAGACCGACCCCCCTCTTCGCAGCTATATTTTGTTGACAGTAAGTCGATATGATGCCAGTTGCATTGAAACTAAAAGCTCATGAATCCTCAAATGACACGTTAATTTTATGATGATATTATTTAAAAAAACTATATTGTTAACGAACGACAGTCAACAACCTTTGGTGCATGAAGTGTTTGCTGGAAATGTGATATTTGTTACAAGCCTTTTCATTGGCTAAATTATGTAGCTCAACCAATCAGCAAGTCGGTTTAAAAAGCTCTATGTAACATCAAACGTGGTCGTAATAATTTCATGACAACATTTTGTCGATACAATATTAAATGTGTAAATATATCAGATTTTCTTACACGTTTTCTATATTTTATTATTTCAAAATTAATATGCAGTTAATTGAAATATTTGTGTATATAAAAGTCGAAGAATAACGATCAGAAATATAACTATGAGCAAACTATCATATAAGGAATGTTATTCGTTGTCACGAAATTACGATTGAAATTCAAAATAATGTAAAACATCGTGCTTTCACGAGTGTATCTTTGATAAAGATTTGATTGAATTTCGATAAGATATGATTGATAAGTTTGGAAATATGTCTTATTAATACTTTAAAATGGACAACAAGTCTTTTGAAGTGATAACTCTTGATAATATTTGAAAAAACGGGTTTCAATTGCCGATCGTGGATGCGAGTGAAGCCACATCGATCTGCCGAAATCTAACAGTACGTGAAGGTTGCTTGAATATATTTTCAACTTCCCGTTGCATATTAATATATATCTTTATATATTTTTAAACTTCTCTTTGTATATTTTCATTAAAAACAACAACACAACAAAAATATTTTTATTTTACAAGTTCAATATAGAAATGACCTCGATGATTGTGCATGTTACTTCCTGTGTAAACATCGACTCGCTAACTCGCTGGGCTGACGATACTTGTGCTTGGTCACTTGATTTTTTTCATCTGCAACATATAACTCAGGTATAGACCGACCCCCCTCTCTGACCCCCTAATTTCTGGTGTCAAATTCTCGGCTTATACCCGGTCATATACGGTAGTTGTATTTTAATGATAACAATATATCCTTTCTACAATTTGATACAATGTTTTCAGATTGACAACATTGTAATGATAAACTCTATGTATATGTGGTTCATTTATATTTGTTTTCCTTTGTTAAAGAAAATATTAAACAATGTTTTCAGATGTAAAACATTTTTATTCCAAATTCATGAGTCAACTAAATAGTATTTTAAATCTGTTATTATTTATTACATCACATTATCTTGAATATCAAAATCTATTAAATGAGTTTTAAGTTTACACAACAAAACATCATAAGAACCTGAGGCAATAACTAAATTGTTCATGTTTGGAATGTTAAGTTGTAAATTATGCTGTAAATTTTGAAATTTAAGTAATATTTTTTTATTTGATAAAGGGGCAGTAGCACGTTTTTAGGGAAATATAAGATGATGTCAGGAAAATTTAAAAAAATGGTTCCAATTGAAAGACAGTGTATTTTAACCAAATGAACAATAGTAAATCAAATATGTACCGGTAAAAATTAAGTTCAGCTATATAATTCCTCTTTCTTACTCAACATTAATTAAAGGTGTTCACACAAAAGTGGCTGCCAATGAATATTATGTGAATGTTCTCTGACTATGAATGATGGATATGTTAAAGGAGATTTTTTAGACTTTCAAAATAATACATTAAGAATTATCAGTGATAAATTGAAAATATTGAATTTTCAAAAAATGTGGTACTAACCCTTTAAAATCATGATTTGAAAGAAAAGTCAGAAAATCATATCTATAATTATCAGTTCTTTAAAGAGAAGACCTTGGAGCTGTATTCATTTGACTTTATTTGACCTTTTTTGTCAGTAAAGTTTAATAATGGCTGAAATTTTGCTGAAGCGATGTTGAACCCCAACTCAATAACCCACTCACTCATTGAAGTCCACAAAGGTCCCCCTTCCCCACACTTTCAATAAACTTACGGGTAAATCTTCCTGGTTCCACCACTGGGTTGACAACATCAGACAAGCTATTGGCTAGTAGTTGAGACTTGAGCAATCTAATCTAAGCCTTGCAGGGGAGTTGTCCTGTTATTGCTTTTATCACTATACTTTTATCTAAAGTCATTCAATTTAATAGCTATATTATAGAGAATTTTGAGCATAGTGTAATAGAATATATATATAAAGAGCGTCACGTCACAAACGACGTGATCACAATTGACTAACCTGAAGAAGCCAATTGGCTGAAAGCGCTAGTTAGCGAATGTGAATCCAATGTACCCAATTCCATAATACTATTTTATTTATATACAACCTGGGAGTAGTGTTTTTGTGTTTTAAATGTATATATTAATATATGTATGTATGTGTATATATATATTAATGGAACACACAGTTCTATTTCATGCTGCTCTGAGTTTTTATGTATTGAGCACTCTACATAGCAGAAGAATAATCCATGTATATATATGTATGTATGTATATTATATACAATATAATACATAATGTTTGAGGTGCACATTTATATCCATGAGTCCTTTAAGAGGTCCAATGGTGGCCAAGAGGCTGTAGCAGTGTTAACTGAGCGTATTTGCAAGTCATAGAATTTCTATCGAAAAAGTAAATACTCTTCAATTCATACTTACCCGGTATATGTATTCTGAATGTGCAGGTAAATAGAAATTTCTCACAGGTATCGACTTAATGTTTCGTGAATGAGTCAACATATTGATTTTGAAGAACCCATTTTTTTCTAGACTTTATGTAACTCATAAGCCTGTCTGCATGTAACTAGTACATTCATAGAATAATGACTATGAAATAACTTATTCTATGTTCATACCATCTAAACTGTTAAACCCCAATTCATTCACGCTTGTTATTTACATGAAAGTCATATCATCAAGGTATTATCACTGGAGTGTCCTGACGTAATGCCACTTATCTTGGATTAGGATAATCCTAAGTATTGGTATGCTCTTGTTTAACAGCAATATTATTCCACATTCCTTGTCGATCAGTCACTATTATCTGCAGATTAGTTCGGGAGTGTTTAGATATCAAGCTGTCTGCCAGTATCCGTCTATCTGTAGGGCTGTCTGTATTCTACTTTATAAATCTCTGTATTAAACATAACTAATTTATTGGTTAGGCCCTCAAAAAATTCTTACTGGTCTTACTGACCGATAGAAGTGATGCCATGATGCAGATTTCTTTTAATATTTCAACATTTTAAAAAAATTAACAAGAAAATTTCAACATAGAAAGAAAAACAAACAAATTAAAAATTTGCATCACTTTATCGCTGGGAAAAGTACTTTGAAAACGTTCATTAACATAAAATAAGTTAATTTCTGATCATACTAAATCCTAAAATTCTTAACATTTACTCATTTACTGTTGTTTACCCCTTGGAAGTCATATCATAAAAATATTAACAGCAATATTAATCCAGATTTCTTGTCTCTATTATCAGTGGAGGAGTTTTTATATTGCACAAGGGCGGATCCAGGATTTTTGAAAGGGGGGGGGTCCCAAAATAATTTTTCTCCACTCAGTGGGGGGGGGGGGGGGGGGGGGGGGGGGTCCATGACCCGTTATACATGGATTTGAAAGGGGGCGGGTGTTGAAAGGGGGGGGTCAGGACCCCCTGGACCCCCCCCCTGGATCCGCTAGTGTTGCAATCTTTCAACCTATTTACCTGTCCACCTGTGGGGCTTCTGTATGTGTGGTTAATTGTTCCAGTTTGTAAATCTCTATGAGTTAAGCAGGGGCTTGGCAACTTTGTCTGCAGTAGAGAACTTTTCTACACGCATTTAGGTTTGGTTTGAATGCTGCAGTTTCAGCGTGGTACCTCCCATGGTTTATTAGTTCCAGATGATGCTCGCAGGTTTCACTGCAAAGCATAGCCACAATTGTTGTGGGCTTTCTCCCCGAAATGATACTAGCAGCCGTGATATAAATGAAATATTTCTGATAACAGTGATAAACTTAGAAAGACAAATATATTCAGCTATGATTTTTAATATTGAGTTTTAATCTTATTGATGAAGAAGTAATAATAATAATTTTTGTCATATATCGATGAACTTTTTCAATGATCAACAACATTTCAAGGTTTTGAGTAAGAAAAAAAACAGCCTTCTTCACATAACTATCTAAAGGTATTTCAAACCTTTCTTTCATCATCAATAAATAAAAAAATTTTGTAGTGCAAACTACCCCATATTTACATTAACCTGTAACAGAAGTATCAACAATATTCATCCATTTCTTCAATAATTATTAATTGACAGGCTCCTATTTCATATTGACTCAACTGAAAATGTTTCATTTCGATAACTTTTTACGATGGGACATGATACGAACAACAAATAACTTCTGTTACTGTTTTGACTACAGGCGATAAGACTGCTGTAGATACACCCTGTGCTTTTATCACAGTGCACACGGCCTGTTGGTTTAATCAGAGATCGATGCTTATCCCTAAACAAATATGTATAACTAGCAAATAGGAGTTTGAATTGAACATGGCGGAAATTGATAGACTTGTCAATCATTTTGAAATGTGAGAAAGTTAAAAAATGTATTTCCTCTAATAAGCATCGGGTGTCTTATAAGCACCGGGGGTCAAGTAGAGCCAATTTTGTACGTTTAAGCTGTAGGTTTGAAATTTCTTGAAATTGCCATTTTTCATGGTGACAAATTCTGATTTATCTCATATGTTTGAATTCCTTCTTGCATAAATCCTAGATTTTGTTTACTCGTCGGGGTAAAAGGCGCGTATGGCTTAAGGCGTGGCATGACATGAAATTCAGCATACATTCATCCAACTTTTCTTTTATTTAACTTCTTCTAACATCTAAGAACCTCAGAACCTACTTACTTTCATCTGTTTCTCCATGCCCTAATAAGCTATTATCCTTTCTCCTCCAAAAGCAAAAGGCCTAGAAATCTGTAATTTTGTATGAATATATATAAGGCCAAAAAGGGGCAGTGCCCTGAAAATCTATTTTCATCTTCTTCAGATTTCAAAAGGCCTAGAAAGTCGAACCTTATATTGTGACCCTATATGATAAATTATAGATACCCTGATGAGCTACAGGGACAATGGCTCTATCCTATTTCGGATGATGAAAAGTCCATTGACAAGATACAATTCATTATCAAACATACTATTTTGGTACAAGCATAGATATTGGAAATTACCTTTAACTTGGTCTTTGAAAGGAAACTTGGTTTTAGTTATCTTAGAAACAGATTTAATTGAAATTGCACACATGGCTTTTAGGCATCCTAAGGGTGTGCATCTCATATTTTGTTTTTCAATTTTTGAATTTTTTTCAAATTTCTGACATGTTGAACTTAGGTGAATTTTGGGGCAAGTGAAAGCTCATATTGGTATGATAAGGGATGTTGTGTATCCACTTCTCCTCAAAAAGTACTGGATAGACTGCGCTGATCTTTCAAACATCCTTTATAGGTATCTTAAAGGTGTGCATCTCATATTTTGTTTTGGGAATTTTTAATTTTCTACATTTTAATGGATGTTGAACTTAAATGAAGCTAAAGATGTGCATCTCTTATTTTGTTTTAAATTCTATGGTTGAGAGCTTTTTTATGCGCGGGGGCATCTGTGTCCAATGGACACACATTTTTTAGTTTATTTTTTTCCTGAGCTACAAAGTACTTTTTTCCAGCAAATAATGCCTTGAACCATTTAATGATATGATCATTTACTTGAAGATATTATATGTATCGTCTATAACCTGTGATTCATAATTTCATAAATAAACCCTGTGGCTGAAAAAAAGCATGAAAAAAACCCTGTAATGTTTGATCTCCTAGGAACAACGTATTGTGGTAATCTTGCCTTTATAATATAATGATTAATTTGTAACAGGCGATAAAAAATAAGTTCTGCTCCAGATGTTTTGTTAGATAGCAATTGATCATTTACAGTATCATGTCGAGATCAATGATGATATTATTCTAGTATTGACCAAAACATCTCTGCCACACTCCCACCACAAAGCATTCTCAATCCCCATTCAACACGAGCATTATTTACTTAGATTATTCCGTTGACTGATTCGCCCCAGCCACGATCAGCACCATAACAACAGTCTATCCAATCCTCGATTGTCGATTTAACAACAATTGCTTTGCACTTAATGTCGATATGCCGTGAATAATGAAACACTAATTATATCAATGTGTGCAATGACTAAGTTATAGAGCTGCAACTTCGGTCTATTAAATGTAGAAGGTTTTGGGGAGTGGTAGAGATGGTGCACAACATAATATGTGCTATAAAAATATGTATTACCCGAATTTACCCATATGGTTGAAAATAGGTAGTGACATATTTTTAATATGAGCACTAGTGCACATATCACTTTTACCTAGCAACGATTGTTAGCGCGAGTTCCAATATTTTTTTGGCCTGTGGCGTCATAACACGATTGTTCGTGACGTCACTGTAGCCGGCCATCGCGAGGGAAGCAGCCTGATTCTTTGATATTTCTATGATGGTAAAATGAATTAGAATCAGTAATAAAGAAATTATTACCCTAGGTAATTTTTTGTGCAAATTTGTGTATAACCCGTTTTCGCTCGGGTGATGCAAAAATTCACGCTCGTATTTGTAAAAGTCATATGACACACTTCCTCATGTAATAATCTCTATGTATGATAAAATGTCCAGTCATTGTTGTATGTAAGTGGTTTCAAAAACTGACCCAAGATTTTTGGGAGTGGGGAATTGATTGAGATTGGGGCGGGGTGAAGGTCTAAGCTAGGGTTTGGGAGGATATTCACAAAATATGATTTGCTATTATATACAACAAAAACCTAGTCAATGTTCTCAAGCCATGCATGTAAAATGTATTGGTTCTACAGGCTTACCCAGGGTTTTTGGGGTGGGGAATTGACACAAGTTATGGTGGGGGGAGTCAGTGCTGGGATTTTTTTTTGGGGGGGGGGGGGGGGGATGATGCACAAAATGAGATCTGCCATGACATGTATAACAAATACCTAGTCAATATTCATAACCCATGCATGTAATATGTTCTTTGGTTTGTGAACTAAGATTGGAGAAGGGGGAATTGGTTGCACAATATGAAACACTTCTAAAATATGTATTACTAAATCGGAGTCAATGGTCACAAGCGCTGCATGTAATATGTTATAGGTTATAGAAGCCGACCAATAATCGGGTAATTTGGAGTTTGTGCCTGGGAGTTATTACGTGAACATATTAGACACAACAATGACATGTATAACAAAAATCATATCCATAACCCTTTAGCAACCAAGCTATTCATGTTGTTTATTTTGAACCACCCACTCCTATGCAATATCATTGTTAAGTTTAAGAGCTTAAGTCATTTTAGCATTAGCACTTGTATTCAAAGTTTGACAAAATAAGCCTTAAGCCATGCATTGAAGCATAAGTATATGCTATGAACTACCCGAACTACCCTAACTCAGGCCCATTTGCCCCTTGAAGCAAGAATGTATAATATATAGTGTCTATCAGACCATATCTTCTAATGAAGGCATATATAAGTGCTTATTGACAAGTTGGCAGATTGTACTGTTAGTAGCTTGCAAATAACAATTGTCTTCATGAGATTGCCAAATACAACTGTCTGTCATAAGTGGGATTCATAAACAGGACAATTGACCTAGTTGGTTTCACACGCACAATAGTCTGTGATTGTGTGTTATTCAAGCAGCTATTTTAGTGTGAATGTTCTATCAACATCTGCCATTTTGAATTTTTGTGATATTTCATGAAAGAAACCTGCTTATTTAACAATACAGTAGAACTCTGATATAACAAACTCCAAGGGACCAAAGAATTTAGTTCGCTATATCAAGTGTTCACTATACGCATATAATTTTAATGATATTATATAGGGACGGGACTTTATTTTTTTTCGCTATATCCGAGTGTTCGCTATATCTGTGTTCGCTATTTCTGTGTTCTACTGTATTAACCAAAAAAACTTGATATATTCATAGATTATACTTTCATTTATGAATGTATATATGAGAAGATTAATCAACAATAACTTGTTTTGCCGTAGCAAAGCTTTTCACTAATGAATATCTTTACTTCTCCTTGTGCTTTTCTTGACTCTTTGTTTAAAAGTTGTCAAATTTTTAGTCGACTAAATATTCTTCTCATTTGAATGTTATTGTATATCTACATAATAACGTATATATAATTTTCACATACCCGGTAGGTATAAAATGGAAATGGAATTCACTTATTTTAAAGGGGCAGTAGCACGTTTTTAGGGGTAATATATGATTATGTCAATAAAATGAAAATAAATGGTCCCAATTGAAAGGCAATGCATTCAAACTAAATGAAGTAGTACTAAATCAAATATTATTTGCGATTCATTTTTGTTACACAATTATGAATTGAAGGTGTTCACACAAAATAGCAATCAATGGACTTTATTTGAATCTTTATAAGTTGTTCTGACTATGAATGATTGCTTTGTGTAATGAGATTTTGACACAATCAAAATAATACAATAAGAATTAATAACAATTATTAATGAAAGATGAAAAATGAAAATTGTTAAGAAACATCCTATTGCCCCTTTAAAGGTTAAGGTTACACTAAAAAAACACCTTTTTTCTTTCAAGCTGGTAAAATCACGTTTGATATTTGAGATACTCTCAAAAAGATATTTGCAATACATTTCAGATAATAAAATGTCACAAAAAGATGTATTTGAACCTTGAAAGCAACAATTATTTAGTTTGGCGTCAAACGTTCGATCTTCGACGAAAACGGACCATGACTTATCTCCCTTGAAAAATTACGTCGTCGATGACACAACGTCACGGATTCTCCCGCATTCTTGGGGGAATCCCTTGTACACAATGCAAGGCAAATCCCGTGTCCGACACGGCGACAGATCGGCGTCGCTAATGAAAACAATACGAAGGTTAGCGAGAGTGATCAACTCAAAGAATGTATGACAGCAGTGGCAGGTACGTCAATAGTGAATTTTAATGAAATATTTGAAAAGTATTTATTTGTGTGAGGAACATCATGAAAGTATGAATGTGCCGTATGCGGTTTTCGCATAGAGTTCCCTAAATTCGTGTGTCGCCTCTTGTTTGCTGACGATCAATCTACACCAGTTTGCCAAGTAGACCTAGTATCATACGCAAGACAATAGAATAATTATTTCAGCTAGGAAAATATGACTCAACTTATCGTCATATTTGGTTTTGATCGAAAAATCCAAACATTTTTTACTTATTAATCTAAAATCATTTCTATCCACAGATATCTCAAAATCAAAATTTCAGTTTTAGAACCTATGGGAAATGACTGAATTTATTTGACATCTTCTATATGCTGCATTTTTTGGGGTTAAAATCGCTATAATTGAAATTGTAATTATTAATAATCTTTCATAACTGTAAAAAAAGGTCTTTCTTTATTTGTGAAAAAACATATAAAAACAATATTTTAAACTTTTTCTATATAGAAAAAAATCCACATATATCTTTTTAGAGTAATTTTGCAAATCATTTGTTTGAAATTTCCCTTGTTATGAAATTAAAAACTTACAAACTTTGCTTTTTGTTCTCCTAAAAATGTGAGCACATGAACATTTATATCAATTAATCATATTGTGTTCAAATGTAACGGTTTACAATTTGTTGCATGTGGCCTATTCAAAATTGTTTAATTTTCACAAAATTAAGGATCAACATAACATACAATAAATTCTCAATCCTGGGTAGAATTATAAAAGAGTGTTTATTTTGTTTCAGATTAATCTTCAATCTTTAGACAGTAAATGGGCCATTCTAATTTCCTGACAGGATTCAACATCACATAAGTTGCTTCTTGGTGGACATCTATCTTTTTGAAAATAAATTGATATATATATACTTGATAATTATGACTTTGTTGTATTGTTTTTGTATTTGTATTGACAAATCCCATGATATCAACCTCAGCACTTGTAATTATTTAGTTTCATTCTACATGTAGTATCTGTTTAATTAGTGATCATTTTACAGGTTATGTAGCTTGAAATAAATTTCTGGTTTTGTTGGCTTTACCAATTTCAAAACAATCTTACAAAAAGAACAAATAATCAAACTTTCTTCCATGAAAGTGTATTCTTTATAACATGCTTCCATAACAATTAAGAGGCAAACTTAGATTTAATTCTTGCAATCAATTAAGATTCTGAATTTCAACATATACTGCAGTAGCCTTGCATTCTCATTCCTATCACATTTGGTGAAGAACTGAATTTCTTTCTGTTTATATTGTTTTAAATTGGAAAAACAATGTTGTTTTTGTAATTGAGTTTGATGTCAATGAATATGGTCCACTCATCAATATTCTAAACAAGTTGTACATATATATTTCTAACATTATTTCAAAATTAAGTGTTGCTACAAATTTACATATGTAAAATTTCACTAAAAACAATTAATATTATTCCTAACTGGCTTTTCACAAATACATGTATACAAATGTATTTTTACACTGAAGTTGATAAGGCCATGTATAGGAGGATAAAGATTTAAAATATACATATATGAAATTATAACCAAAGTTATAATGTCACAAATATTATTTTCACAAATCAAAACATATGACACTTTTGAGACAGTAAACTAATACTTTGGCTTCACTAAAAACTGTATAAATTTCATAGTTATCATTGATTCATTTTATTTGATGACCACTCACATTTATCTATATTTTTCCTTAGTATTATGGCTCCATTGAATTATTTCCATTCTTCTCTTTTTTCATTGGAAAATGTATTTAATTTATAACCCTAATATATTTCGTAATGAATTCATTCGCCTATTTTATTAGTCCTCATCAGCAATAATTTTCTTCTGTACTAATGAACAATTGAAAAATTATTTGAACTATGGAGAACATATTTATAAGATAAATTTGCATGATATGTATATATGGAAAACATATTCCAGGGTCACGTAAAGAGATGAAATTCAGAGAAAATATTTCCACTGCCCCACCTGGGGAATCGCTAATGCAGTTGGGTAAATATATGTACGATTTGCTGAAAATATATTTCTTTCATACACAATTATCAAGATCTCAAGTGCGTTGACAACATCGGCATGTTGACAATAGAGTGCTCTCCCTTCCCTTCAGGTAGACTTGCCACGGCTCCTAGCCGGCTGATCGTTTTGGTTAATTTTGCCGAGCGAAACTTTGGCTCGTAATCAGAAACGTTCTAAGCATTGATCAAATATCTGGCTGGTTTGAGTGTCTCCTTTTCAATTTATTTTCATTAAATTTATTGTCGATGTGGTTAAATCTACATCAATAAATTTAGACAATAACCATCTCCGCGTGACAAGTACCCGGCTCAGTTGATGATTAATGCTGACTGGTTGCTAACAAGTGATTGTTGCTACGGTCATCGATGACGTCATAACTCAGGGGGAGATAAGCCATGGGTTGTTTTCATTTGAAATGGAATGTTTTGAATTTATGAAATTTTATTTAGTAAAAATACATATTTTAATTTTGGTTTTCCACAAAATAACTATTCACATCATTTCCAAATCACAATTAACCTATAATTTTGGTCCTTTCACTCATATAAAATTAGTTCCATTTTTGTGTAACCTTAACCTTTAAGGGCAACAGCATGCTAGGTTCAATATAATGATCTGTTGGAAATAAAAATGTAACAATTTTTAAGAAAATTATTCAAATCACACGTGGAACGCTATAACAAATGTGAAATGTTCAGTTGAGCTAGGTGAAACCAGATCCCTACCTCAAATAAAAAGGTGTTGACACAATAATTGTGACCACAGATTTTTGCTTGATACAAGATAATTTCTTTAACAACTTTGCATTATGTGATGTTGATTAATGATTTAGTTGATCTCACGAAAACATATTGCATAATACTACTATCATTTGGATATAATTGTTTTTTAAAACATGTGACTTGATCTTGTATGGAAAAGTTCAGCATGAATGGATTTCTATTTTCCAAAAGGGTGTTACTTAACTTCATTATCGACAGGAAATTAGCTTTGGATTAAAATAGCTACAACTCGAGATATTTTATTGATTTTGCAATTAACATTATTGCCATATTTATTATGAGATGTTTACTTGGTTACAATCTTAATGAAGAATGCATAGAAAATATTTAATAACATTTGGGCGCTCTTTAAGATCAGGGTCACAATGACATTTTCAAATGATGAAAATTGGCATGCGGCTTTAAAAGGGCAAAGCAAGAAAGAACAATTGAAAGTTTAGTTGTTTCAATCTCTTTCACCAAGTTTTATGTACAAGAAGTTACTGAATATTGACATTTTTTATATTAATTTTTCTATGTTCCGTTTTGGTAAGATTTCGACAAGATTTTGAATGTTGTGTTGATGTTTTGTTCTGAGTTTATTTGTGGATTGTCTGTGATCGAAGTTTACCTGAATGTTTGTTGCACTTAAAACATTACCGTATTATGCAGGAGACATTTTATCAAATTATGACCATAAGTATCATCTACATCCCATTTTTAATTTGGTTAGTATCAATCTAGTTAAAACCAGCTATAATGAATTTGTCCCATAAGTCCTACGTTACATCTAGCCACTTACCCACTAGGTCCGCGTGAATTAACCAATGAAATAAGAACTGGCTGATCTTTACATTACAGCTAGATTGGTTTAGATTAGTATAAATGTAAATATTTTATTGGTTTTCAGTTATAACAATGATAATGAGGAATTGTATTTTTTAAATCCAGATATTCACGAGTCGGAGGGAATCATGTGACGTGTACTGGCACGCGATCAGCTTCGGGGACCACGGGGAACTGACGTCCGGGAGGATAAACAAATTCCCAGGTGAGAGAATAGTGATGTAAGATCCCTGGCAAGTCTAGATATCTTACTCAGTTCCTGCCTTGCTACATGTCATAGCAATTCTTGGTGTGGGAGCAAGATAAGCCTTGTGGATGAAGTGGCCTTGTAAGTAAACAATGTACATGAGTGACCCAAATCCTAATTAAAAGTTTATTGATCTGCCTTTGTGAATGGAACTTTGTGTAGAGAGTCAATGCTCTGTAACACAACTGCATTTCTTCAACTTTCAGACATCCATGTTCTCCTTCTAACCACCTTTTCTAGGCAGGCTTATTGTTACTTATTCTGTGCATTGCGGGGTTGAGTTGTTGCAAAAAATCGTAAATATAATAGAGTGAGTCGAGTTGTAGTTTGTAAAGTACATGATAAAAGTTATAGGATTTGACCTTGTCAATCTAGTCATTTAAGTTGAATTTCCTGTGGACCAATTTTTTTATTCGAATTAACAATTTCAACAAGTGCCAATTTGCCACCCTAAGGGCACAATCCTTCCATACACAAATCATAAATGTGTAAGCCCCTAGCTTTGTGAGGTATACAGCACAAATAATGTAGGAATAAGCAACCACCTGGTACTCGCTAGAATTGCATGAACTAATTATAGAACAAATCTATTTTCTCAACTTGCTAATCACCTGCCTGCAGGTATCCAGGACATGCTGAGTAAGATCAACCTGTTCCGAGCCCTGGACACGATGCGGAACCTCTACCCAGCCGAGTACACCTTCTATCCCAAGTCTTGGTTCCTGCCATATCAGTTCCATGACTTCAGCAACGAGGTCCGTCAACAACTTGAGAAAAAGGTCAAACCAAAACCGACGTACATCGTCAAACCAAGCGAAGGATCCCAGGGGGAGGGAATATACTTATTACGAGAACCACACCAGTATTCAAGTCTTAACGGACGTTGTCACATCGTCCAGGAATACCTTTCAAACGTTTTTCTTCTCGAAAGATTCAAATTTGATTTACGGGTGTATGTGACACTTACAAGTGTAGATCCTCTAGAATTTTATATATGCAAAGAAGGACTTGCAAGATTTTCGACAATACCTTACGAAACGCCCACCAACAAAAATATGCAAGAGGTGTATATGCATCTCACAAACTATTCCCTGAATAAACGGAGCTCCACGTTTAATAAATCGGACAAGGAAGAGGAGGGGAGTAAGAGGAAGTTGTCGACGGTGTTGCTGCAGATGGAGAAGTTGGGGTACGATGTGGAGATGGTGTGGCGGGATGTGGAGCACATCGTGTGTAAGACAATGTTCGCGGTGGTCGGTGAGCTCAAGGTTCAGCATCAGACTCAACTTCCCCAGAGCAAACCGGGACCAAAGTGCTTCCAGGTGGGTTGCATTGTGTTTCTCCCTTACTTAGAAAGTGTTAACTCATTACTTCTAGGTAGGTCTGCATTGTGTTATTCCCTTACTTAGAAAGTGTTAACTCATTACTTCCAGGTGGGTTACACTGTATTATTCCCTTACTTAGAAAGTGTTAACTCATTACTTCCAGGTGGGTTACACTGTATTATTCCCTTACTTAGAAAGTGTTAACTCATTACTTCCAGGTGGGTTACACTGTATTATTCCCTTACTTAGAAAGTGTTAACTCATTACTTCCAGGTAGGTCTGCATTGTGTTTCTCTCTTACTTAGATAGTGTTAACTCATTACTTCCAGGTAGGTCTGCATTGTGTTTCTCTCTTACTTAGATAGTGTTAACTCATTACTTCCAGGTAGGTCTGCATTGTGTTTCTCTCTTACTTAGATAGTGTTAACTCATTACTTCCAGGTAGGTCTGCATTGTGTTTCTCTCTTACTTAGATAGTGTTAACTCATTACTTCCAGGTAGGTCTGCATTGTGTTTCTCTCTTACTTAGATAGTGTTAACTCATTACTTCCAGGTAGGTCTGCATTGTGTTTCTCTCTTACTTAGATAGTGTTAACTCATTACTTCCAGGTAGGTCTGCATTGTGTTTCTCTCTTACTTAGATAGTGTTAACTCATTACTTCCAGGTAGGTCTGCATTGTGTTTCTCTCTTACTTAGATAGTGTTAACTCATTACTTCCAGGTAGGTCTGCATTGTGTTTCTCTCTTACTTAGATAGTGTTAACTCATTACTTCCAGGTAGGTCTGCATTGTGTTTCTCTCTTACTTAGATAGTGTTAACTCATTACTTCCAGGTAGGTCTGCATTGTGTTTCTCTCTTACTTAGATAGTGTTAACTCATTACTTCCAGGTAGGTCTGCATTGTGTTTCTCTCTTACTTAGATAGTGTTAACTCATTACTTCCAGGTAGGTCTGCATTGTGTTTCTCTCTTACTTAGATAGTGTTAACTCATTACTTCCAGGTAGGTCTGCATTGTGTTTCTCTCTTACTTAGAAAGTGTTAACTCATTACTTCTAGGTAGGTTTGCTTTTGAATTGACAAGATACAGACAGTTCACGATACGTATCATAGCATTACGGAATGATACGATTCAATGCAATATGTGTCACGATGCACTATTTTTAGGGTATTAGATGGAAAGACCCAATACCTTTGAACAAAGATTTTTTAGATAAAATATGCAATTTAATGTCAATGATATGTGTCAGATTAAAAGTCACAATTCTCAACGTATCGGTATATTATCACAATTCTTATTTGCATTGTATTACTCCCCTACTTTGAACCTGTTACTTTACTTTATGTGTTACTATTTCTTAATTTAAGATAATTTATAAGATATAAGAAAAAAGTATAAGCAAGTCTATAATGAGAGCCTTGATACTGAAAATGAAGAAAACTTCTTCTGATTTTTCTTAGTGGACAGTCTCTGTGTTAGATTATTATTACTATTGACATGCGTGCAAGTAATGGATTTATAATATCTGATATTCAAAATTCAAGTTAACTCATTAACTCAAAACAAAACTCAATAATTGTCGACCTCATAACTTGTTATCTTAGCGTTTCAGGTCTCAGAACACTTAATGACAGGCAGACTGTAATAGTTCGATTAAATGAGTGTTATTGCATTAGTGAACATATGATAATTATTACACAACTGTGTCTCATCATATCAATTCAAACAAATATGTATTCATCAAAGTTTTTAATCTTTTAATTCAACAATAAATTCAAGATCCTACATGGAAACAAGTGATTCAGGTTAATCTTGATTATCAGTAAAATGCAAAATCAAAACTCTAGTATTTCTTTTTCCACAAGGGTGAATGATAAAAGATTATAAGCAATTGTATTACAGATATAAACACTTAAACATTTCTGAAACCATTTTATAAAATATTTAACTTTTTTTTTTTTTGAAAATGATTTGAAAGAATTATCAAATCAATAAAAACTTCAACAAGAGAACTGATTCTTTAAATTTTGCCACTCAGGCTAGAAATCAAAATAAGAATCTTACAGAAAGAAGAATCCAAAATGTAACCAAGAATCATTCGTTTAATTACTATGTACACTCTGAAAACGAGAAGACCATATTTTACCTGCGCTGGAATCACGATGGAAGCACAATACAACAGAATCTTGTTTTATTAATATTTTGCATTTTTGCAAACAAGATATTCAAGGAAAAAGCTTTCAAATTGACTGTTGATTATCTTGATTTGATATTACAAGTATATCAAAATAACCTTAAATCATAATAAATAAGTCAAATTGAAATTATTGGGAAAAAATAAACAGATTTGTAATGTACCTTTATTAGGGTTTCAGTTGTTAGTTTAGTAATATGGCCTTGTGTAACAGTATTTGGATAATGAGGTTACACACGGAAAAGGATATACATATATAATATATAAGTAGTTCTCACTAGCACTCATGATTATCATTATAATGAATCTTAACAACACACATATTATTTATATTACAAAATATATTATATTTGAATGATAGTATATGAATTTTAAGAACATGATCATATAACATCAAAAATTAATGTTCATCATGAATTAAAGCATAAAAACATAGCACTTTTATATAAGGGTTCATTGTTTACAAATCAGTTTCATAATTTCAATCATAACAAGTTTCAATATTAAACTGAAAAACATAGACGTCTTTGTCATCTAAGGTTGTGGATTCATGTCATAACAAAGACATATGCTAAAAAGATTTTACAGAGGTAATTCATGAGACTTATGATGTTCATGTCAATAACGTTTGGGGATTTAAATGAGAACTTAATAAGATTTCTACTTTACAAATATGAGGGATATTCATATATACAACTTTACTCAATATAACTTTTTGACACATGGATATTGCAGCAGCTTGGTTTCTATGACAGAAAAGTAGATTTGTGGTAAGAATATCTGATGAGGTCAAAAGGACTGATAAATTATAAAATATAATAATTTTCTTTTTTTTAGCTCAAATGAATAATTAAATGACAATTATTCCCATGATGCATTGATCAAAAGCAGGGAACACTTGATACTTAGATCCTTTTTATGATGTTGCTCTTTTGAAGTTCAACAGGTAGGTTAATGACAATGATAGAAATATGTAAGGCAATACCATATATATTTAAGTAAAGTTTGGTTTATGAAAGGGTGCCAAATTTGGTTATAAAATCAACTAATCCCGCAGTTAAACCAAGAAACTCGGGAGTTATTCCTCACTATGTAAACAAGCAGCAGTTTCAAGACTTAAGGAAGGAGTCTGGATTTTCAGGTTTGATCCTGACAGTATTTTCAATGTCTTGTATGGAACTCAGACTAGCCTGAGAATCAGACTCAATCTCCTGATGTTGTTGTTGTTGTTGCTGTTGCTGCATTTCCTTCATAAGTCTCTGCTCTCGTTTCGTTGGTCTCTTGCCGAGACTTCTGTCCCGAACATACTTCCTCCGATTCTGCAACGCCTCCCCAAGCCTTCTCCATAACAGATCTCTACATGGGATGAGATTTGGAGCAAGCGTGAATGCACACTGGAAAAAGACCTTCTTCTCTTCTTCTGTTATGGACCTGATGCTTTGAGGAACATCTTGCCAAAGCTTTGCCATCATGGCTGACTCCCGGACCACCTGTTGCCCGAGTCGTTGAGCTTCTGAAGGTTTGCCTTGTTTGGATTTCTTTGCCAGGAGCTCTTCTCCTGTATAGTGGGAGATCCCTCTGTCAATTGTGCTGTAGATTCTTACATGCGGGACCTCTTCCATTACGAAGGAATCCCATTGGTCAAGTACTCCTGGGTCAAGGTCAGCAGAGTTGGGCGAAACTCCTTGTTCTGGTGACTGTGGAGCTTCTTCTTTAATGATGAGTTGGTTGGAGGTGGATTCATACGACCCAGGGACGTGCCAGTCTGTATTCATCTTCTTTGGATGATGTTTGCTTGAAGAATCATATTTCGAAAGGAAGAGTCTCTTGTGCAGGTTAACCTTCTCAATATCCTGAGGGGGGTCTGGACAAGTTTCTTCTTCCTCTTGGAAATCGTTCCATGAATCTGAAATCCTCCTTGAATTGAAAAACCTTGAATCTGAGTCTTTTCTCTGTTTCACTTCATGTCTGTACTCTGCTTCTTCCCTCAACAGGGCAGAGCAGGCAGCAGAGGAGAGCAGTGACAGATTCCGTGAACTCGACTCTGTGAAGGATCTCTTCCTTCTCTTCTGAGAATCTCCAGGTTCTGAGTTCCTCCCATCAGCTTCATGCCCCTCCATCGTTGAGTCTGGATAAGCTTGGTGCTCTTCTTCATCCCCCGAATCGTCCAGAACATAGACAGGATATCCAAACAGCTCTGACTGACTCACAGTTGAACTTGGTGCCCTTTTATGAGAGTGTCCTCCCATGAATCGCCCTGATCTGCTTTGAGGACCATCTCGAATGTCCTTGTGAGGCAGAGGTGATGTTGAAGTGTCTGGTATCTGGTCCTCAGACTCATCTGGCGAGGCTGAATCCTGCTCACCATCCAGAGATGAAGTGTTGTCTTCAGATCTCTTCCCTCGCTTCCCAAGAACTTTATCTCTGAGATATTTCCTCCGATTCAACAAAGCCTCTCCAAGTCTTTTCCACAGAAGGTCCTTATACTCTTTGAGGTTGGGAGCCATCATGAACGAGTACTCGAAGAACAATTGTTTCTGCCTGGATGTCAGAAGCTGGAGACAAGGAGGATCATCCCAGATGCCGGCTCTGAAGGAAGCTTCCCGTATCACCATTTGACCGAGTCTCTGAGCCTCGTTAGGTTTTCCTTGCTTGGCCTTCCTGCTCATAAGTTCCATCCCCGTGAACTGAGTGAGCCTGTAGGTGAGGACTGAAGGTATGAACCTTGATTCCTCTTGGTCACCTGCCCATGGACTGTCTGTTGAAGGTTCGGACTTGGATTCGGACCAACCGTCCAATGCTGAGAGTCTGGATCTGGTTTGAAGGAACTGACTTATTGCAGATTGGAAGTATGGTTTGGGCTCTTCTTTTATCTTAGAACACTCCGTGCCTTCTGTGAAAGATCTTGATGCCTTGTAAAGTCTGTTAGGATCACTAAATCCCTCAAATTTTGAGTTATTCACTTTAGGGTTGTTTTGGCTTTTGGAGTCTTTTGTTCTTGTGAGAGAAAGATCAACTCCTTTTGGGGCATAGTATTGGGTATTCTCATGACCCTGACTAATATTTGAAGACGATCTTTTCTGATCATTTTCTTGGTTTTGCCCATTCTGAATGTGATGAGAGTAGATATCAGAAGGGTTAAGATTTTGTATGTAGGATTTTAGTCTATTGATTTGTTCACCAGCTATTTCTTTTTCTTTAACGTCAGAAATGTAATATCTTTGATCTGTTGAGTCATTTTCAGCATTAGTTTTAGTTAAAACCCTACTAGGTGTATGATTTTGAGGTCTGATTGGCTGAGAGATATATTCTTTTTCTCTGATTGGTTGTGAGTCATGACTAGATGTGTTACCATGGTTTCTGATTGGCTGTTTGTAATATTCATTGTCTCTGGTTGGTTGAGAGTGACTAGGGGTTTGATTAGTGCTTCTCATTGGATGAGAGCTCAATTCGTTGTCTCTGATTGGTTGAGAGTTGTACAATGGCATGTTATCTTTCCCTTGAAGAATTTTCCTGACCAAATGTCTATCTTTGAAAATAGTGAATAAATCTTTGATGTCGTTTTCAGTTAATTCAAGGAACATCTCCCCATCCACCTGGTTCTCTGAAAAAAAGGAAAAATATTTTCTTTCAAAAAAATGAAACAAATAAATAAGTTTAAAGAATTTAAAAATTTGACAATTTCAATAAAATCACAAAACTGACACAAGATCAATAAAGCTTCTGTATTGAGTGTCTTGTCAAAATATCAAACATGTTGTTCAACTATCCTGTCCATGAACTTGAACAATAACAATAAATCATTAACCAGGTGCTCATAGGAGTCAGGCATATTGCAGCAAGCTACAATTTTTCATAATATAATTATAATAACACTTTTTTCTCCTAAGGACATGTACATTTTAAAACTTTGTTTGGTGCCTGTCTTCAAAATGAAGGCCCTCTTTATATTGATACTAAACACTCAAATAGACTCATTGCTCCACATATTTTCATACTAATTATGATATTTGTAAAGTGTATACCGTATTCGCCGTAATAAGCGCCCAGGGCGCTTAAAAAATTGACTTGGGTGGGCGCTTATTAAAATGATGTGTGACGAACGAAAAATAGAGACTTCTCACGTGGAACTGTGTTTAGGTTGTCTTTTTCCAGACGTATATTATTAAAAAGAATGATAAAAGAAATTGCAAATGCTAACTTACATTGTTTGTTGTTTGTTGTTTGTTTTAATATGATAACATAATATTATTCTCATGAAAAACGAACGTGAATAATCAGTCGATTTTGCTGCATGTGTTTACTGGTAGAGACATATTTGTTACAAGCCTTTTCATTGGCCCAGAAATGTAGGTCAACCAATCAGCAAGTCGATTTGAAAACGATGTGTGAAACTGAAACGTGGATGTTATAAATTCATGGCAACATATTGTCAATACAATATTAAATGTCTAAATATTCAAATATTTTTTCAACATTTTCGACATATTATATTTTTCAAAACAACATTCAGTTAATTGAAATATTTAATTATATAAAATTCGAAGAAAAAATTGCAACAATTATGATAATGAGCACAAAAAAATATTAATGATGTCATTTGTCGTCAAGAAATAACGATTGAGATTCCAAGTACAGTAAAACAACGTGCTTTCGCGACAGTATATATTTGACAAATATATCTTTTAACTTTGATTAAATATTATAAATAAGTTTTGAAATATGTCATATTAAACATTTAGAATGGACAACAAGCCCTATAAAGCAATAGTTCTTGATAATATTTTGGGAATCAAATATTTTTATTCCCGATCGTTGATGCAAGTGAAGCCACATACATCGTGATTTCTGCTGAAATATAACAGTACGTTAATGATGCATGAATGTTTAAAAACAATATATTATTTTATTTTTATTAATGTACAATGTATATAGTCATTAAAAAACAACAACAGGACAATGTATTTTATTTTTCAAGAAATGACATCGATGTAAACATTTTGCTTCCGGTGTAAACATCGCTAACTCGATTGTCTGACATCGATTGTGCTACACGCCCCAGAATTCGAGGGTGGGAATGAGAATGACCCCAACTTGCCCAACCCTGATAAATGAGGGGTTGTCTTTAGTTCCAGGGTGGTAAGAGGATACGATAAGTTGAATTTATTTACTAATTTAGTACCTCTGGTACATGGGCGGTTATTAGAGTTAATCGTAAAACCCTTTGGGGGGCGCTTATTGGAGCAGGGCGCTTATTACGGCGAATACGGTAATGATTAAATTTGTCAAATTCAGATATCGTAACTTTCCAAACAATAGTGATGAATTTGAACATTTTAAACTTAATTGACGTTACATTTTTGATTTTCTCTTGCAATATCTACAATAGATAATCAGATTATGTTAAGATATTTTGCAAATGATTAAAATATCAATAATAATTTTAATCACTTCCGACAATATTCTGTAACTTTTACAGAATAAAGAGATTGTTCATCTATAAGAAATCTCCATATTGTACAACAACTTAACCTGTTAATAGCAATATAGATTTAAGTTGTAATGAATGTTTCTTAATAACCAATAAGGATATTCATTAATATACATCATTATGTAGAATTGAAAAATACATACCATTATTGCCAAAACATAAATTTGTCAAATATTAATTTATAATTGTTTTGAATCAGACATAAATCATTGCAATATGGGTAAAACAGTACCTATGATTAATGATATCTATATTCATTCAATTACAAACAGAGACATAAATGTTAAATGAAGAATATAATTGATGAATGTAATTATTACATGATGTGATAACAAAACATATTTTGTCATTTTCATGATCTAATAATCAATATGATATCAATTCCCTTTGAAAAAAACAAAATTTCATATTTCCAATTAATATTTTGATCAAAATGTTTATTTGGAATGACCTCTAAACATAACAATATTATTGACAGCCACAAGTGCCCAAAATAATTAATTATGTTTGATAGATTTGCTAATCAATACATACCTCGTATAGCCTGCATGCCTTGGGAACTAATACCCATATCAGCGAGATAACTTGCGATATCGGCACTACCCATGATGTTCAACGTCCCACTCAACTTAGAAGCAGACATATTGACAAAATCCTTCTTCTTAATCCATTTAAAGTTCATTTAAGGTCATGGATTTCAAATATGTATTTAAGGTCATGCGTCCTCATTAATAAGGTCATTAATTTTAACAATCTCTTTAAGCGGAACGTGGCTTCCAATTAACACATTCTTAATTTGAGGTCAAGCTTTGTAAGTCTTTTTGACCCACAACCTTTCACAGAAACAATCTTTCTAAATATGCATCCCACGCGAAGGTAACCGACCTTCTATTGCATTATATCCAGTATTTTGAAGCAAGTGATAGTCCCAGATATCTTGAGTTAACCATATCCCTTGGAAGAATTTTCTTGCATTTCAAGATGGAATTCCCACAAGAATTGCACACATTGTCTGCACATGTGATTGTCAAAATATATCAAATCCCATCCTGAATTATTCCGTTCTGATTTGCGTGAAAATAATGGCCGTGACTTCACTCCATTACTGTCTGGTCTGAAAACTAGGGCAACCCATTATTCACCATAGCAACTTCCCATTAAATACCAGCTGTCAAGCTAAAATGGAGTTTTCCTCTTCTCAGTATCAGCCTCGTTATAAGGCAAACTTTGTATACTTCATTATAACACCAATCAAAGTATCAAGATCTTTAGTACCTTTTATGTGCTAGTATGGGATAGTATCAGATACAATAATTTGTTCTAATGATTTTGTTTTTTGGAATAAAAGATGCGTTATAATGAGGCACCTCTGTTCCAGCTTGGTCTAGGGCACATACAGATCTATAAGGAAAGGCAGGCTATTAAAATCTGTTCTAAAAAAGCATTACTTGGTTGTTGGGAGGCTTATTGAAATACCTCGTCTTGAAGAAATCTATTGTGATAATCATTTAGTGCCCTAAGTGTTTGTTTGGAATTATATTTTAATTAATTATAAAATATTCTTAATTAACCATTAATCTATATACTTCTACACCTAATGTTATTTGTAGTAAGTATATCATGATAAATTCATTTTTATAGTTTAAATGAAATTATATTTTTCAAGTTTTTTAGAATAAATGTTTTCCTTTCCCAAATCCTTTTTTAAAAAAACCCTTTAAACTTTCACTTTGAAATGTTTTAAATGAAATTGAAAAGAGCAGAATTGTAAGTGTTGTGAATTTTCATTCTGTTAATTACTATGGCATAGATAATTTTTGTCATTGTAATGTAAAAGAACTGTATGAACTATAGTAAAAATGCATTTACATCATAATGGGTTTGAAACAATATCAAGAACTTTAAGTTAAAAGCATAAACATGGTAAACCTTTTTCATGAACCATAACTACTGTATATAAAAGCTCAAGTCAAAATCCAAAAGGAGTGAATATTTTTTAAAGTGATGCCAAGATGAGCAACTCTTAGTTTGTGTAATAGAATGTATATAAGATAAATGAACAAATTTTTTTTATTTTCATGTGAAATTTTGTAAAAATATTAAGTGATTTAAACAGAAACCCAAAGTAAGTTTTGCATTCATTTAAAATTTCATTTTGAAAATAAGAGCATATTTCAATATTACCATGGGGCAGAAGCATACAAATATTGATAAAGATTTGATATTAAATTTATTTTAGTATTCATTAAAATTATTAAAAGAACTTTATATCAAATGAATATAAGTACATGTATTCAGCAAAAATAATGTTTTGTATGAAATATATTTATCAGTGGTAAATATTTCATGATATTTCTACCTACTACTATTTTCTATACATGTAGTATACAAATTCCTACCAATAGCCAAGATAACATACCACAAATCCCCTCACAATAACTTGTACCTCAATAACACCTTACAGGGTATCAGTCAATCAATCCATGCTCTAAAGAAACAGTTCAATACATTTGTATGCATGCTTTCCTCAAGAATGTAACTAGCCCTGAGTGGCCTCCAGTTTCCTACCTATATGGATATTAATACCCAATTTTCTCATGTTTCTTTCTGCATTCTGGTTATGTAATTATGTCAACGAAGTTGAACAAAAAGCAAAATATTTTTCAGCCAAAGTACAAACTTTTTTCTTTGTGTTGGGGAGACCATGGCTGTGAGGCAAAGTGACCAAGAGAGACCAAATTGATCCAAAATATTTCTGTATGGTTAACACATAAGTGTAAGAGTTATCAAATATTTTTTTCTGAAGTAAATATCATAGAATAAAATAATAATTTTTATTTAATAATTCTCCTGTATTTATAAAGTTTGATTATAAAAAATGAAAATGTTCCTTTTTAGCTCATCTGGCCTGTAAGGCCCGATGGGCTTATGGCATGGCATGTTGTCCGGCGTCCGTCCGTCCGTCCGTCCGTCCGTCCATCCGTCCGTAAACTTTGTGGAATTTCGACTTCTTCTGCAGAACCATAAGGCCTAGAAATCTTAAACTGAGTGTACAGACTCCTTGACTAGTGAGGATTAAAAATTGTAGCATTGGTGGCCCTGTGGCCCCTAATAAGGGCCACAGGGGCCACTCCCTAAAAACCTATTTTCATCTTCTTCTCCAGAAGCATGAGGCCCAGAAAGCTGAAACCTTGTGTACAGACTCCTTGACTAGTGAGGATTATAAATTGTAGCTTTCGTGGCCCTGTGGCCCCTAATAAGGGCCACGGGGGCCAAGCCCTTAAAACCTATTTTCATCTTCTTCTCCAGAACCATAAGGCCTAGAAAGCTGAAACTTTGTGTACAGACTCCTTGGCTAGTGAGGATTATAAATTGTAGCTTTGGTGGCCCTGTGGCCCCTTAATAAGGGCCACAGGGGCCACGCCCTTAAAACCTATTTTCATCTTCTTCTCCAGAAGCATAAGGCCTAGAAAGCTAAAATCTTGTGTACAGACTCCTTGACTAGTGAGGATTATAAATTGTAGCTTTAGTGGCCCTGTGGCCCCTTATTAGGGCCACAGGGGCCACGCCCTAAAAACCTATTTTCATCTTCTTCTCCAGAAGCATGAGGCCCAGAAAGCTGAAACCTTGTGTACAGACTCCTTGACTAGTGAGGATTATAAATTGTAGCTTTCGTGGCCCTGTGGCCCCTAATAAGGGCCACGGGGGCCAAGCCCTTAAAACCTATTTTCATCTTCTTCTCCAGAAGCATAAGGCCTAGAAAGGTGAAACTTTGTGTACAGACTCCTTGGCTAGTGGGATTATAAATTGTAGCTTTGTTGGCCCTGTGACCCCTAATAAGGGCCACGGGCCACGCCCTAAAAACCTATTTTCATCATCTTCTCCAGAAGTATAAGGCCTAGAAAGCTGCAACTTTGTGTACAGACTCCTTGACTAATGATGATTATGAATTGTAGCTTTGGTGACCCTGTTGCCCCTTATAAAGGCAACAGGAACATCCTTCAAATCTATTTTCATCTTCTTCATCAGAAGTAAAGGCCTAGAAAACTGAAACTTGTCGCCTATATACTGAATTTTATGAATGGTGACCCTGTGGCCTCTACAAAGGGGGAATCACATTGACCACACTCTACAGCATAATTGATGATGAAGCCTGATGAGCTACAGAGCCAATGGCTCTATTTTTTTGTTCTTACATAAGTTTGATATTCATAAGCTCATCTGGCCTGTAAGGCCCGATGGGCTTATGGCATGGCATGGTGTCCGGCGTCCGTCCGTCCGTCCATCCGTCCTTCCGTCCGTCCGTCCGTCCGTCCGTCCGTAAACTTTGTGGAATTTCGACTTCTTCTCCAGGGCCACAGGGGCCACACCCTAAAAACCTATTTTCATCTTCTTCTCCAGAACCATAAGGCCTAGAAAGCTGAAACTTTGTGTACAGACTCCTTGGCTAGTGATGATTATAAATTGTAGCTTTGGTTGCCCTGTGACCCCTTATAAGGGCCTAATTTAGGGCCACAGGGGTCACGCCTTAAAAACCTATTTTTATCTACTTTTTTCAGAACCATAAGGCCTAGAAAGCTTAAACTTTGTGTACAGACTCCTTGGCTAGTGAGGATTATAAATTGTAGCTATGGTTGCCCTGTGACCCCTAATAAGGGCCACAGGGGCCACACCCTAAAAACCTATTTTCATCTTCTTCTCCAAAACCATGAGGCCTAGAAAGCTGAAACTTTGTGTATAGCCTCTTTGAAGAATGAGGATTATAAATTGTAGCTTTGGTGGCCCTGTGACCCCTAATAAGGGCTACAGGGGCCACGCTCTAAAAACCTATTTTCATCTTCTTCTCCAGAAGCATAAGGCCTAGAAAGCTTAAACTTTGTGTACAGACTCCTTGGCTAGTGTGGATTATAAATTGTAGCTTTGGTTACCCTGTGACCCCTAATAAGGGCCACAGATGCCATGCCCTAAAAACCTATTTTCATCTTCTCCAGAACTATGAGGCCTAGAAAGCTGAAACTTTGTGTACGGACGCCTTGGCTAGTGAGGATTATAAATTGTAGCTTCGGTGGCCCTGTGACACCTTATAAGGGCCACAGGGGCCACACCCTAAAAACCTATTTTCATCTTCTTTTCCAGAACCATAACCTAGAAAGCTGAAACTTTGTGTAAAGATAATATAGGTTACAGGAACGTCCTTCAAATTTATTTTCATCTTCTTCTCCTGAAGTATAAGGCCTAGAAAACTGAAACTTGTCGCCTATATACCGGTACTTAGTTTTATGATTGGTGCCCTTGTGGCCTCTACAAAGGGGGAATCACATTGGCCACACTCTACAGCATAATTGATGATGAAGCCTGATGAGCTACAGAGCCAATGGCTCTATTTTTATATATTTTATTTCACCCCTTAACAATGAACAATTACGGCCATGTAGGCAATTAAGCTTTCTAGTTTCCAAATAATAGGTTATTATGAAATGAGAAACAATTTTTTTTCAAAATATTCTGCAAAAATTGTAGATCAATTTCAAGGGGATCTTCACATAAACTCGTAGAACATGTAATGTGATTTTTTTCTTTTCTTCACACAAGTATATCTAAATGTTTTTCTGGTTGATAGTGCACACTTTAAAGAATGAAGAGAAATATGAAATCTTTAATTAAAAAAAAAATTCATGATATCTTTGAAGAACTAAAAGGAATTTGTAAAAAGGTACACGCAAGATACTCTTGAAAGCAGCGTTAAACCCCAAATCACCTCACCTGACCTCATGTATGTGCACATGGTTAATAGTTATGTTTTTAATTAAAGGGACCATTCGAGCCGAGTATTTTTTGTGAAAACCAAATTCAGGAAGACTTTCCTATTGACAATTATAAATGATTTTTACATGATAATTTCACACTTAATTTCAAATATGTTTGTGAAGAGAGTATTTCAGTTGTTCAAAATTAAACAATTTGCCAAAGAATAAAGTGTATCGCTCAAAAAATAAAAACATCGTGAAATAAAGCCAATCATCGAAGCTATGATTGTGGAATGCATTACTACGACAAAATGCTTGAGCAACTATTGAATGATTTGAAAATACATATATGCTCCTCTTCTATCAATCAAGAAGTTATTTCTTAATTTTGTTAATGAATAAGCATATTACAGCACATTTGTTTTCTCTCAATGCTAACCTTTCAAAATGGTGGATAAAAGTCGCTCGAGTGGTGCCTTTAAAAAAACACTGTCTTACTGACAGTTTGGAATCAAATACTGAAAGCGATGCAGGTTCTTTGCTTTTTTATACCCCTGACCAAGGATTCCGTCCGTCTGTCCTCCGAGGCAGTTTTGTCAAACCTATTACAGAAAAATAATCATCAAATTGTTTTCAAATTTTGCACATGTCTTCTACACTACTCTGAGGGGTGCAGTGCCAAACTACAACCAATTTCGGTAATTTGTACTCGGTTTTGTACTTGGTCGTTTTCCAATACCGTATTCGTCCTATTAAGCGCCCCCTCCCTAATAAGCGCCCCCTATTACAAATTTCCATATAACACTGAGCCCCCCCCCCCCCCCCCCCCCCTTCATACGTAAAATGGCCTACCTCTACTGCTTTGAGTAAAATAAAATTACTTTGGCTGTTTTAAATATAATTCTATTAAGTTATGATGCATATCAACTACCGTATATTTCAATGTATAAGGCGAGTTTTTTATGCCAGAAATTAGGGGGTCAAAGAAGGGGGTCGCCCAAGGTCAAAAACTAGAGGCCAAGTGAGGGGTATCGGCCAACCCAACAAGTCAAACGAGTCGATGTTTACACCGGATGTCTATTACACAATCATCGATGTCATCTCAAATTTAATCTTGTAAAATAAAATACGGTACCTTTGTCTTATTGTTATTTTAAAATGAAAATATAGAGAGAAATATGAATGAAAATTCAAAATAACCTATTAATCAAAATTATCCATGTACCGGACCAAAGGAAATATTCAACACGTGTTTGCTTGCCGATAACATGTTATGTTAGTGTCGGTGTCATACGAGATAGAACCTCGTGATGAAATAACTTGACATAATTAAAGATAAAAATAAATTTATAATGATTAATTGATTAATTAACATTGTTTTGATGACTGATATTCTGACATTATTTTTCTCTATGGATATATTTAACAAAACTTATGCTGCCCAAATTATTTTATCAATTATGAAGGCGATGTATAACTCAGTTTTTACTAGGCAGCAATTATTCTTTACACCGGTTAGGCCTTTTCAATATGCAATTTGTGTTAGATTTTCTGATTTGTGCACTATTACAACTTCCGTTCTTTTAACCAGTGAAAAGGCTTAATACAAATATAGCATTACCAGTACATTGACTGAACGTTTGTTTAGATTTCTGAATGAGAATGATGAAAACGAAACATGACACAGTAGTGGGAGTTTGTTGACTGTAGCCTTGCTTTTTATCAGAAGCAAATGATAAATCATTGAATAAAATAACAAACACCGTAAGTAATTTATTTATTTTTTAATTACACATGACATTTCACTTAAAGATAACCGACCTAAATTTACCCTTACGCAATCTTGTCAACGAGTTGTCTGTCATGTCGACTGTTTCAACGACCTGCTAGAAGGGGGGTCGCCTTATTAATGAGATATATGATTTTGGCAGCAATTTGGGGGGCTGAGAAAGGGGGTCGCCCTATGTACGAGGTCGCCGTATACATTGTAATATACAGTACTTGACACACACCGCATAAGTTTTTTAACCTGTCAAACTTGCCAACAGATCAGCCTGTTTTCGTTTCCCTATCACTGCAGTAATCCTGCTGTTCCTTTCTCCTCCCTGCACTGCATGGCCTGCAGTAATGCAAGCTCCAAACACTGTGTTAATGAAATCTTGCTGGCAAAGTCGATGCATGGAGCTTGTGAAGTTAGTGGAGGGAGGATATAGTAACAGCATGTTAAAATAACAATGTGAAGTTGTTTGATGTCTTTTTAAAAAAAGTTTGGCCTTATTGACTTGTTTTACTCAATACATGACAATGAGATGATCCAATAATTAAAGATAACAAGGTAATTATGTCGTTTGAATGGATTAGTTGTTTCATTGACATTGATGACCGGTTCGTGTTTTCATTACAATTATGACCGACACAAGCGGGGCATTTAATTGGCCTTTATTGATTGCTTGTTAGTCAACTCAGGTTTGTTTATCTGTTTGTTTAGTAATTTTTTTATTATCTTCAATCGGTCAAATGGCCATCATGGCACATTTGAAAATGCCAGGCGAGACGATCGAACTACTTTCATTCTTGTTCAGAATCCCGACAAGTGCTAGTTTTGCTTGTCAATGACGTATTCCTAATAAGCGCCCCCCCTTTCTGGGGTATCCTAATAAGCGCCCCCTTTTGATTTTTTTAAGCTAAGCGCCCGGGGCGCTTAATAGGACGAATACAGTGTCACAATTTGTCAGACCAATTCCAGGAAAACTATTCATCTGATTTATTTCAAATTTTGCACATGTCTTCAAATATACTAGGAGAGGTGCAGTGCCAATTTACAAGCAATTTTTTTTTTTATATTTTTTTTTTATAAATTTGTATTTTTGTCCTCAGTAAGAATCAGAATTTTTAGAATCATCCCTATTCTTTTCAATTCTTTTTAGTTGGTGTCTATTTCAGTGTAAGAGATGCCTGTTAATGGTCTGGATAACGGGATGCCTAAGTTTTGAAAAGTAAACAGTACTTTAGCTGGTCTAAAAGGGATATCCCTGGGAGTGAACAGCTTGATAAAGACTATTTCCTAGATAAATTTTATGAGAATAACCATAATTTAATATTAAAATAATTAAATCTTTAAACTTCACAAATCAGTGGCCCCTGTCACATATATACATGTTGGTATGAATAAAACTTCAAACAAATAATTTCATTTTAAGCTGCAAACTTTTATTCTTAATGGTTCTTAGGGCAGAATATTATTGAGTAGAATAATTTATTCGGAACATTTCAGAAAATAACAAAAGACAGTGCCTTTACATAATATTGTAAGGCAAAAGAACATGAAGTCAATGTCCGCATTTCATATGAAGCTCCAGCTTGTAGGTTAATGGTTGCTCTACTTCTCATAGTGAGTATAACTCTGTGTTTGAGGTGCCCAAGCGACAACTAAACACTTATCATTCATACCAATAAACTACCGGTACCTCCTATTAATGTTACCTGGAATGTATGACTACTAAACACTTATTATTTATGCCCGCCTATTTATGTTATGTATGTAAACTCGAGGGTGTGCTATTGTGTATGTTCTTGTGTGGAGTAGTTGATTTTGAGGCTTCTTTGTCAAAGTGAATTTATTGTGGCAGTTGTACCGGGTAGACTTGTTAAGTCTCTTGAATGTTACTGTAGCCGAAAATTTGAATTTGGTATACTGTATGTCCTTGTGATCAATTATTATATATTTTTCAAACATTGATCTACGTGTTTTATCTTAAGTATTACTGATTCAATGTTTAAAGCCTCATTGTTATCCTTGCATGCAGTTCATGATGAAATTAAGCTATTGAGAGTGAGTGAGTGAGTTATTGTTTAGCGCCGCTTGGGCAGCTGTTGAGTAAAGAAATACATCTGTAACTCGGTAGAACATTTGTGAAAAGTTTAATATCATACATCTTACATGTTTTAATCAACAATAAAATAGTTAATTTGAAGTCCAAAGTACAATACCCTCTGCAAAAGTGCCATAGCTTTTAACAAACCCGCTTTTGGTGACAGCATTATGCGTGTAGGTTTTACACTGCGTTTCAGTTATCGCAATTGCGTCTGATGGGTATCAAATTGATATCGATATTAAATGTCTAAATATTCAAATATTTGTTAAACATTTTCGATATATTACATTTTCAAAAACAACATGCTGTTAATTAAAATATTTACTTAGATAAAATTCGAAGATAAACTTGCTAAAATTATGATAATGAGCACGAAAGAATATTAATAATGTTTTTAATTTGTCGTCAAGAAAATATGATTGAGATTCCAAGTACAGTAAAACAACGTGCTTTCGCGAAAGTATATTTGACAAAGATTTATTTGAACTTCGATTAATTATGATGAATAAGTTTGGAAATATGCCATATTAAACATTTAAAATGGATAACAAGCCTTATAAAGCGATAGTTCTTGATAATATTGTGGGAATCAAATATTTCAATTCCCTGACGCAAGTGAAGCCACATACATCATGATTTCTGCTGAAATTTAACATTACGTGAATGATGCATGAATATCTAAAATAATATATTATTTTGTTTTTATTAATTCATAATGTATATAGTCATTAAAAACAACAACAGGACAATGTATTTTTATTTTACAAGTTCAATACTGAAATGACATTGATGTAAACTTGTGCATTTTGAAGACTTTTAAATTTGTTGCAAATGATAGAAAATTCCTAATTGAGTGTTTCTTTTGAGTTGTGTAGATTTACCATTTACACAATGTCACCTTTTCAACTCTGGCAATGTTATTCTTCTCGACTCCCTCAGGAGTATGAAACCACAGCTGAGATAAGTCAGCCATCAAATACTTGACGATAAATTATTCACCTTTGGAGCTCGTATTGCTCTTGCGTTAAGTCATTGGGGATCAACTTCAATGAAGTCAATTAATGACCTTGTAGACACATTGGCTCTGGATTTATACATTTCTCAACATTTCTTTTCCTCAATTGTCTGTTTTCATTTGTTGGGTACATTTAGTTTTTCTCAAGTACCTTTGAAAAGTTGAGTCTGAATAGTAATCAGTTTGTGTTTTATCATGTCATATTTTACTTAGGGAGTGTTGAACACTGAACATGGTATTTTGAATTCAACACAGCTTATTTTGCTTCAGCAAATGACATTATATTTTAATTGTTGATATTCATAAATATTTATTACTCATAATTTCCAGAGGTTTCCAGAGTTTATTCTTACCATTATTTATGAGCTAGGTTAAGATGACATTTAAGCTTTACCTCCGTAGTCTTGACCCTAAGAGGGCCTCTTCCTCTGCAGGTGTGGGTGATTGAACCAATCAATTATTGATAGTAGACTATCTGTCCTTATTGCTAGGTGGGGCCCTGTTAGGCAATTGTTTATCTCTATTTACATAAACAACGCTGGTGTTGGAGATTATACTGTTACTGAGCTAGCAAGCTTTGATAAGGGTTTTTTCATAGTTTTTCAGGAAACAAACATAGAACTGATCATTTAACCCCTTTCCTCCTGAATTAAAGTTCATGTCAAAGCATTCTTAATGACAGTTTACAAATAGCATTATTCTTAAGACACGTCCTTGAACTTAGGATAAATAACAACCTTATGATATGATATTAAGGGAACTGAAGGCTTTACAATTTTGAAAAGGGCCCTTAACCCCTATTTTTCTTGAGACAGAAAATGCATTTGGTTTATTAATAAAGTGCAGTTAAAGTGGCAAATTAGTTTAGCAAAATGTTAGTTCTTTCTAATAACATGTTCATGTAAACACATTTATCCATGCAGATAAATGTCAGTTTCTTAGGGTTCAATTGTGCTCGGGATTGAAAGTCCCTGACAAGACCAATGCTAGTGTTAAGCATGCCATCATAGACAATATTGCTGTTATAGTTTATTCTACCATTGTCAATATCGGAGGAACAGCACCATTAAACTTAGCTAGAATAAATAGATTGATAAAGCTAGATAAAGAGTAACCCTAATCATCATGTTTTTTGCAATAAAGTTTGGTTTTGAACTATTTTAGTATTAACGTGACCAGAGGCAAAGTAGTTTTGCCTTTTAATAGTTCAAGGCAAAACTAGACTACGGTATATTGCAAAATATATGATGAGGTCAAGTGCTAATTTCTAGTATGGTATGATGAATTTAACCTTTATGTGTTATTTTTACTCATAACTTAACATACATATTCTCCACCATGGAGCCATGGTTAGTGACAATATGGACTTTTTTTGTGTGACGTTATTCTCAAACTATACTTTATTGGAGACAATACTAGAAAAATACACAAGAGCTTGTTTGTTCTAGATTCTTGGCTTTGATATCATCCTGATGCGAGATCTCAAACCGATGCTGCTTGAAGTCAACGCAAATCCAAGTCTTAGTATTTTTGGCGAGCAAGAAGTTTCTCCAGGGGTCGTCGAGTGCATTCCGAGTCTGAAAGACGAAGAGGTTAAGTTTCCGTTGGTTCGGGACACGCTGCTTCTCGTCGCTCCAAAAAATAAATATTCAAGAAAAAGGTAAGCCATCGTATTTCTGTTTTATATGTCAAAATTTATGTTTATGAATTTTTGGATGAAATCATCCCAATATTTAACTTTAAAAAAATATAAGTTGTGTATTGAGACTTTTAATTCTTAATTTATACAATCAATGTTAAAAAGGCAAGTTGTCAAATTTTTTATTCTATGTCAAAATTATGGTTATGAGTTTTTGTGATGAGTTCATCTAAATTATTAACTGTACGAAAAGTTTGATTGTGTATTTGGACGTTTCAACTCTTAATTGAGACAACTGTAGTAATATTACTCATATCCTGGTCAATGATGAAAGGCATTCTGAAAAAGGAGTTAGAATCAATTATTATTTATATTAGGACTTCTTTATTGTGCATACACAACTTTTCAGAGAATTATCCTTCATCAGGTGTCCCCTACAATACAGTTGAGGATGGAGTAAACAGAATGCTCTCAAATGTTTTATATTCACATTAATCGCATAAAATCAAGTCAATATCTGTTTCTGGGGAAGTCAATAATTATAAAGGTTTACAGAGACGATAAAAATCACAATACAGTATCAAAAATTTGTATTTGTTATCAAGACGTCAAAGCTTACAATGATATTCATGATCACAAAACTACTATTTTGTTATGTTAACCTAAATGAAATCAAATCTTTGTTTACACAGGCGACACTTGAAGAGACGTCAAGAAACAAAGAGGTCCCCTGAACATGAAACAGCCATTGTGATAAAAATGGACGATATGAACTTGAACGAAAATCACATGAAGAACTCTGATCCAAGCCTGAACGTTAAAGAAACGGCCATCCGGATTCTCGACCCAAGCATGGAGGTTGATGAGGAGAAAAAAGACGACAGCGATGATAAAAACTCGGACGATAGCGACGAAAAAATGCAAGAGGAGATGGACGAACGAGGATCTGATTCGGAAAATCCGACGAGCGACGATGAAAGTGGGAGAGACGATGATGGGAAGAAGATAGAGGAAGAAAAGGATGAAGTTGAATCGTGCTTGAAGAAAATTTACCCAGAAATCTATGGTCCCCAGTTTAACTTCCTGCGGATAATGGACCGGCTGTCAGCCCTGTTTATCAGGTCTCTTGGCGTGAGAGGGGCAACTAGAATAGGACCAACCGCTTTCAGGACTTTCGCGAGGTAAGCTTTATCAACTTGACACCAACATTTGGCTGATTAGTACCACTGAAGAGGGAACGTTCTAACTATGTTTGTTTGAAACAATTAAATGTACCACAAATCAGCCAATAAAGAATGATCTTTTCTTAAATTGATATGCAAACTGTTCCAGAAAATGTCGGTTGAATCGACGGGGAGTGACAAACGCCTCCATCGACATCCTGTACATCGACATGCAACGCAAGTGGGAGTTTATGAACCCTGATAGAACCTCAGGTAAATAGGGAGTTTGCTTATTATAATAAACCTTTTTATTACCCATAGGGTTGACAATAAGTAGTGACATATTTTTAATACGAGCACATGTGTCGAGTCACTTTTCCTAACAATAACTGTTGTAGCGCGAGTTCTAATTTAACATAATAAATTCATTGCTTGTGATGTGACTATGACCGAAAATCTCAAGGGAAGCAGCCAGTTTTCCGAATATTTAGATTTATATACATGTAATTGAATGAAATAAAATAGATATTGAAGAAACTAATTCAAACTAACTTTGATCAAATATTTAATGATGTAAGTGGCAATAGAAAAAGAAAAAGAAAATTTTCCTGAAATAATTATAGTTAGTCAAGGTGATATATGCACATGTGCACATATAAACAATATTACACTTCATTTTATTCATGTTTCATTGGAGAAATCATAGAAAAAAACCCTGCTTAATGCAACTATCTTTCTCTCTCTAAAAAATGCCTTAATTAGATTTTCAAATATCTGGACCTTTCTTAACACGATAAGATATATTTTAAAACATATCTGTAATTTTAAATAATTGTCAAAGCAATCTAGTGAACCATAGGTGACCCATTAGAGTTAATTTGGTCTAATAAACTTTGTCCTCAAATACCTCAACTCAAAATCAACACCATGATATGTATGTGGTATATGATCCACTGCTAAGGAACACCATTGTTCTATTTCTTCTAGGAATAGGGTTCCAAGGATTTGTTGACTCCTGTTTCGAGATTGCGAGGCGAAAGTTCTACCTGCCGAACCGACGTGAGAGTCTGGAGTCGTTGTTGGACTACTGCGAGGAAGGGTTGGACGAACACAGACGTGAAGAAGAGTCCATAAGAAGAAGGTTCGCTCAACCCCCGAGGAAACTCGCTCGTAGACCGGTCCATCTGTTCCAGAGGTCTACGATTACCTCCCTTGAGGAAGAGTCTGTTCAAGAACTTTATGAGAACTCTCTAGCCAGGAGACACACAACTCTCACCAAGTCGTACGATATTCAGACGTACATGAGTCGCAGGAAGAAAGAAAACTACCGTCCAAAACCTTTGAGATTGTATGATTCTGATGATGATTGACTATAGGATGTAAAGTACAAATATTTCTTTGGCGGTCAGTCGTTGTATCTTTGAAGACACAACTATCACCGAGTCATAAGATATACATGAGTCGCAGAAGGAAAGAATTAAGACTACCGTCCAAAACCGTAAAGCTTGTATGATTCTGATGATGATTGACTATAGGGTAGAAAGTTTCAAACTTACTGTATTGCAGATTGATTGATATACGGCAAGATATAACAATCACTAAGTGATGTGATATTGAAACATACATAAATCACAAGAAGAGAAAACTTCCATTGTGCTATTTTACAATATTTGGTCGTATGAATTAAATTGAAAGAGGGCAGAAATCTACCAAAGGTTAAACAATTTAAAAAAGTGTAAGGTTTTAAAACAATTCTTGAACATTTTTGAACCAAGAGAAAATGGTTTATGAAATAATGATTGATTGTTATACATGTGTGAAACATTCTGTTATATATTGTATGAAAGTATAAATGGTATTTAGAAAAATAGGGAACTTATCAAAAATTTGTGTGCTTAGCTTGTATATGATACAACAAGCTTGATGCTGATCTGTTGTTAATTCACCAAATGATTCCTGTCTGGTGAAAATCTCTAAATTTGTTGGAAATTTGTAGTAAATTGAATGGCTATGAATGTATGATAGTGCTGAATGTACATAAAGTTATCTCACATCTAATTATGAAATTATATTTCCCCGACACGATTTGCACAGATGTCATGTCAAAATAATATCATATTATAAGTTGTGATGTTTTAACCGATATTATAATTTGTGATGTTTTAACCCAACATAAGCTTGTGTGATATCTATTAAGGTTTACCCGTATCCGCAAAGAAGCTCATCTTGCAAAAAGAAAAAAAAAGAAAAATATTAATATATGTGTTTTTTCTTAAAATCAATTTAGGATTAAACAGCATAAGGTTTCTTTCATCAGCTTGTAAGGGTAAATCTTTTTCATACCAATTTCTTTGATTATGTAAATTTTTTATGTCCATGAAGCCAAAATATAAGCTCTAATTTCTAATTAAGATCTGTTTTATCTGGAAAAACAGGGCCTGCGAAGACTTCAGGGCACTCTTAGTGAAGCAAGTTTATGAAGATGGTCAGTTTTCAGGATAATATTGAAACTGTTTGTTGTTATATGAGGTAATTGTTGAATTTGTTGTGCTTGACTTTTCGTGCTTGATTCATCATACCGGTATGTGATTTTATATATAATACACTCATGAAGTATTTTTATCATGAACACTAACATTCCCATGTATGTAACTTTCATATTTTGACTGTTGAATTTCATTATTCTTATTTTCATCCATATTCCCTGGAAAAACAAGCTCAACAGAAAATTAAATTTTAAAATTAAATCAATTTTTGTTAATATAAATATTAGTCTTAGCATTCAGGTATCAATAGAAACAATTACTTTTTATTTTAAAATCATGTGAATGAGTTATAGTTTAGCGCCCCTGGGAAGTATTGTCGCCATAAGTGGGGACTAGTACATACATATATGTTGCAACCTCGGTCAGTATTCATAATGACTGTGATTATGTATAACTTCATAAACTTCTGTGATCATAATGATGATAAGTATCATAATTGCTCAATCATTCCTCGTGCCAAGATACATTGATAGATAGCACCTGTGATTAGATCAGTATTACACATTAATCTTTTCATCCCCAAGAAACCAGGTAAATATTTTTGATCCCACTTCTGCTCGTAGGGTAATGAGGGTTAAGGAATTTACAGTTTAACAGTGGCCTTGCATATTTATATAGCAAATAGGAGAACAAAGGCTTTATGAATAAAGATCTTGTGAATGAACTAGAGAACTAAAAAGATATGTTGTTTAATTTGTAAACGGGGTCGTTTGACAAAACTCATTACCGTATTCGCCGTAATAAGCGCCCAGGGCGCTTAAAAAATTGACTTGGGTGGGCGCTTATTAAAATGATGTGTGACGAACGAAAAATAGAGACTTCTCACGTGGAACTGTGTTTAGGTTGTCTTTTTCCAGAGGTATATTATTAAAAAGAATGATAAAAGAAATTGCAAATGCTAACTTACATTGTTTGTTGTTTGTTTTAATATGATTACATAATATTATTCTCATGAAAAACGAACGTGAATAATCAGTCGATTTTGCTGCATGTGTTTACTGGTAGAGACATATTTGTTACAAGCCTTTTCATTGGCCCAGAAATGTAGGTCAACCAATCAGCAAGTCGATTTGAAAACGATGTGTGAAACTGAAACGTGGATGTTATAAATTCATGGCAACATATTGTCAATACAATATTAAATGTCTAAATATTCAAATATTTGTTCAACATTTTCGACATATTATATTTTTCAAAACAACATTCAGTTAATTGAAATATTTAATTATATAAAATTCGAAGAAAAAATTGCAACAATTATGATAATGAGCACAAAAAAATATTAATGATGTCATTTGTCGTCAAGAAATCACGATTGAGATTCCAAGTACAGTAAAACAACGTGCTTTCGCGACAGTATATATTTGACAAATATATCTTTTAACTTTGATTAAATATTATAAATAAGTTTTGAAATATGTCATATTAAACATTTAGAATGGACAACAAGCCCTATAAAGCAATAGTTCTTGATAATATTTTGGGAATCAAATATTTTTATTCCCGATCGTTGATGCAAGTGAAGCCACATACATCGTGATTTCTGCTGAAATATAACAGTACGTTAATGATGCATGAATGTTTAAAAACAATATATTATTTTATTTTTATTAATGTACAATGTATATAGTCATTAAAAACAACAACAGGACAATGTATTTTATTTTTCAAGAAATGACATCGATGTAAACATTTTGCTTCCGGTGTAAACATCGCTAACTCGATTGTCTGACATCGATTGTGCTACACGCCCCAGAATTGGAGGGTGGGAATGAGAATGACCCCAACTTGCCCAACCCTGATAAATGAGGGGTGGTCTTTAGTTCGAGGGTGGTAAGAGGATACGATAAGTTGAATTTATTTACTAATTTAGTACCTCTGGTACATGGGCGGTTATTAGAGTTAATCGTAAAACCCTTTGGGGGGCGCTTATTGGAGCAGGGCGCTTATTACGGCGAATACGGTAAGTGAAGTTTATCAGATATTATGATTTATAGATAAAAATCCCCAAAAATGATTTAAACCTTCAAGAGATGTTTTTGTGGCATTTTAGAAGTCATAAGGTAATACAAGTAAACAATTTTATAGAATTCAACAGTTTTGTTAGTAAAAAAGTTGGAAATCGATAAAATTTTGTACTTTAATTAAAGAGATGGTTTTGTGTTACGATTAATTTGGTTAATTTTACATATACATCCGACTTATATTCTTAATCATATTTTCATTATTCTCTTACCGGTATATTAAAAATAAGGTTGACACTAATTGCAAGTGTGGAAGTGTGATTGAAAAAATAGTTATGCATTGTTTGCGTGAACTCAATGAAAAGGCTTTCATACTTCAGTGAAATATAACACTGTGAGAACTATGATATTGAATGTAAGACACATACTTTCAAACAATGTGCCCAAGTTGGCTTATTTAGGCTAAATATTTAAATGTGTGAACACTTTTGCATGTACAATGATATTTGAAGTTGTTTTAAAATAAGAATTTGCTGTGATAATCGCAAGCATGTAAATTTGTCAAACATTGAAAATTTCAAATATTATGAAAGATTTTTTCTCTTTAATACCTAATTAAGAATTGTATAGTTGACACTTATTCATGATAAAAAAAATTCAATATACCTATACAGATGTTTTGCAAGTGTAATAGACGTTCTTGTGTTCAAGCATGAGTTAGTCTGCAGAAAACAAACCAGTTGTCCAGGACAAAAAAAGATATTAATGAAAAAACAACATATAAAAATAAAAACTTACTTTTCACATTTATTTTTCCATCTTTTACTGTTTGAATTTATCCAAAGGAGCCAACTTGAAATTAATCTGTATTTATGAATTTGGAAAATGATGTGTTAGTATATGTTGAAGTCCCATATATGCAAATGTGTGTTATTCATATTCATATTGCTTTGTTTGACAGATATATCAGTTTAGTTTTAGATATTTTTTTATGATAGGAAGATGTACATTGTATTTTTTACATGTTTTATCATTCAAAGTTTATGATGTGTTACATCTATGTAAATCATATACATACATGGATTTTATTATTTTATACGTTATCATTATTATTGTTGACCCTGTATAACTTTGCACAAACCAACCCGCTTAATTTTTCATAAGATAGACTGATTTCATGTATTGTGTCAGTCTGATTAAAATCAACCTTGTTCCAAGAAATTTTTTTCAAAACATTGACGCTACTGAGAATTGAACATGTTCTATCAGAGATCTCCCCCCCTTCACAAGGTCTACATGCAGCCCACTATTACTCTATGTTGCTGCAACCAGTTTAGCGCAGACAAGACCCAGTCATTAATGATCCAATCATGTTATAACAGCGTTCAGTGGTGATCATTTACAACTATTGGTATAATGGAGTTACCTGCCCCTAGCTGATACCGACAGCTATAACAAGAGTCCTTGCCAGTGGCTGGATGAGCTAACTTCAGAAACACCATTAAAAGGGAGCGGTTCAGAACTTGACGGAGAGGAAACATCAGCTAAAGTGAGTTCGAATCTTGGTAGTCAATTTTGTTACAATTTTATTCCTCAGAGCATGGTGATATTATTCAGACATGCTTGAGTTAAGAGAAATTATTTGATCTTAAAATACTTGATTCTCATTCTTGTAAAAATGAATTTCTAAGTTCCAAGTAATAACAAGAAATAAAGAACTTCTTTCATGATTAAGCAAATTGAATGAAAAGGATACAAAAAAGCATGTTTCACCAAAATATAATCACAAAATATTATGCAAGGAGATTGTGTTTTCTAAATAGAATGTAAACTAGGGTCCGCTGTTGATACATCAAACATTTCAAGGAGATATAGCCATATTTATGTATCAAAATCTTTGAATATCAAGTAATAGACAATCTAAGAAGTATTTCATTGGTGTAATGTTACGATGGTTCAGACTGCATTTCCCTATTTATCCCATCGGTATGTTGTAGCTAAGAAAGTTTCATAACTGTAACACAGGTAATATAGGAATAAAATTCTTGACTAATGATTTTAGGAAAAGAATAAGTACCAGTATTTCAAAGTAACAGAAAAGAAAGAGACTTTTATTCTGGGATGGTTGGTGGAGGGTGTGTAATTGAATCCCTGGAGATACCGAGGATGGATAAGTTAGATGCTCACCAGTATTACATAATACATACACTGGCTGCTGCCTTCCACTATAAGCTTGCTTGATATTTCAGTCAACGGTGCAATATCACTCAATAAAAGCTTGCTCATTACCAAACCTTGTTTTCTTGTGTTTATTCTATGGTTACTGTATACAGGGGTTTGGAGGGTTGATGTTTATGGATTGAGGACGAAAATGCTCCTCATGAATAAAAAGTTGATTAGAAAAAAATTGCCCCTCTTGACTGTCTCCATTATGGCAACAGCAGAGTACAGCAGGGGAGCTAGATGAAAGGTGAACATGATCGTCTACATGGAATGTTGTTATAGAGAAATGAAGTGAAAAATGGGAGCAACAGTTGAATTGAACTGTGAATGTATTGTGTGGACATTCAGTGCAATCTTGCCTATTTCTAGGACATAGAGCGTTATTAAAATGTGTACTTCGCCTTTCAACACTGAGTTGTTCTTTCTTTGGTCGGTTACCTCACCTGTCTTTTTATAAAGAGCGCATCCTTTGTCAAAAACAACAAAAATGTCAAGTGAAGCCATTCATATGCCAAGTTTGAAAAGCCTTACGTATAGGTTAATGTCCGAGTAACTCTCCATTCCTAAATAATAATGGAGCTGAGGGCCCCAGGGCCCGAGGCTCATTAGTTTTTAGGAATGGAGAGTTACGAGGATATTAACCGACTTAGATTACACTCAACTTAATGCCTCTTCAAAAACATAACTTAAAATATTTACAAAATTGAAATTTGAAGTGAAAAACTTGAGGTAAAATACAACGCTCCATTACTGAAAAATAATGGAGCGAAAGAACAATAGGATGACGTCAGCATAAGACATTGACGATTAGTCTTATTATTCATCTGTATTGAACTGTGAATGTACTGTGGACGTTCAGTGCAATCTCGCCTACTTCTAGTACATAGAGAGCAGTACTCAAGGAAGTGTATTACATGACTAACACAAACTTGCATTAATTTTGTAAATGTCATATGGCACACTTCTGAGGGTGATAATTTCATTATTACTGCTTCTATTCCATTAATAATATCCAGAAAACTGTCTGCTTCCTTTGCAATGGTCAGCTACAGTGACGAGACGAACCATGTGTTTGTGAACAAGCATAAGAATCATCAAGCAAACATATCAGCTCATGTATATACAAGATTTATTTTTATTCATACAAATATATGAAAAGACATTCATACAACTAAGCACATGAACATAGAAAGTCATCCCATGGCTGTCGCCAACAAGCTGGTCACATAATCTTTTAGCACTACAGCATGTCGAGTCCACACAGGAATAATGATTGATGAGTCAGCACTCTAGGGCTTTTTCTTGATCTTATAGTTTACTTGTTAATGCCTGTTCGTTGAAGAATCGCGGATAAAGATGTCCCATCTTGTCTATGTTGGAATGGATGATGGATTTGATGCCGTCCTTGTATTTTTGGTCACAAACTGAAAAATAAAGCTTTTCTACAATTTTGGACAGTCCTTGAGGGGTATTTGTGTTGAAATTTTTTTTATATGAAGACATATATATGTTTATACTACATGATTGTAACTTGAACAGTTGAAACTTGTTGCTGAGTGTTATACGTTTGTTCATTTAGATATGATAACTTGATAAAGAAGAGCGCATTCTCGGTCAAAAACAACAAAAATGTCAAGTGAAGCCATTTATTGACGCTACGAGTGTGCAAAGCCTTGCTACAGCATCACAAGGCATCGTCAAATTGTAAAGTTCAAATAGCAACCTAACACTGTTAGAACATTGGCTTTATCCCGAGTTCCGCAAAAACTGGTAAAACAATGTTAATTCTGATTCTTCTACAACCTGTAACAAAGTATTTGACTGTAATACTGGTATTCAGTGTAAGTTTTATTCAATAATCTTCATTCTGAATCTTTTGTTTGACTTACGCTTAGTGTCTTAATTTCTCAGATACATACCTCTTTTGTCCAGTTCTGATCTTGTTATTGTTGGAGGATTTTCCTACAAGCAGAACAAAATTGTCACTTTAACATTACCATGTAAATGTTCATACAAGGTTGAGACCTCATCAATTAAATATCAAATGTTTGACATTTATTTAATATACTGACTGCAAGATGTGGCAATTTGGGCAATAACTTGACTAACAGCAAAAATATACGCCAAAATAGGAACTAACCTCAAATATAGAAAATCTGAGTCAAAATGTATATCAGCCACCAATAGTTGATAATAAGTGAAAAACAGATGAGCTCTTAAGTAAAAATCAGATGTAAAGTTGTCAGGAAGGTAGTATTCTTGGCTAGTCTCCTTGTACCATGCAACATCCTACTCTTCACAGTCAAGAAAATGACAGTCTGATCAAACAAAAATTTCAAATATACTGTACTTTCAAAATATACTTGCTACGGGGAATCAATTTTTTTCTATGAGATAGTTTGAAGGTCTGAATGCAGCCCACTGGAACAAGTTTGATTCCCAGTAGCATCATAATTTGAAGTATAAGCCCGGAATACCGCCAGTATCATCAGACTGTGAAATCCACAGAGTACATTAAACAATCACATGAAGAGCTCCTCCTCACCTTGATGTACCTCCAGATGTAGAGGAGGAGCAGATAGCCCTCGTAGGGCGTCACAAAGTAGAACATGTCTACCACGTGGCACAGCGGTGACGGCAACATCCGGCCCTGGAAACATCAACATCAACACTGAGCAGGAAAGAAAGCACTGAACATCCTCCAATCTAGTTGAAAGTAGCTGTAATGTACACGGCATAAGTCCTCACGTTACATCTAGCTACTAACCCACCTGGTCCGTGTCAAGCATGCGAGGAAATCAGCCAATTGAAACAGAACTGACTGATCAATACTACCATCAATAGTGAAAGTATGCCAACTCGTTACCATGATATTCACAAATTTTCAAATTTATACAAAACCGATCCAGAAAATTCAGTCTTTAATAATTCACATGACAGTTGTTCTGATGATATTCCTATCATTACTATCAATAGTATGGTAATATTACAACATATATAGCCTAGCCTAGAAAATATGATTTGGCAACTGGGCCATTATGGGTAAACTAAAAGCCAATTGGAGGCGGACTGGGCCAATTTTACTCTGAGCATCTGAGCAGTCTCTAAAATGGAGAAAGACCGAAGCTGTCGCTCCAAACCTTTCAACACGTATGACATCAAAAGAACTTACCCTGCCCAGGCAGCAGACAAGTTTACACGCTGCCTCGTAATACTTCGGAGAGTTCCTCATCAGCTTTTCTCGACTGTTGTCATAGTGATTCAGTACAGTACCCATGATGCACCTGAACACAGGAGACAGGTAGCAGACGACACTCGAACCTGAAACCGAGGTATAACAATGTGAAGACTTTGACTTTGCTGTGACTGTATCATTGTCCACCCAGCTGGGAATTAGTTCCTCCTTAGGGTTGTTAAATTACATCTAACCAGTTTGGTGTGCCAATGGCTGCACAAGTTATTTGGTTGAGTCATCAGAATCGATCCCCTATAAATCAGAGATTCAAAAGAAAGATACAGATGTTTATTGATACAAATACCAAGTTTCTATAAGATAGGCCCTAAAGTCTGGGCGTTCTGCTCTAGAAACAGAATTTTAAATTAAGTTTCTATTTAAATAGCCTCAAACAGAAATTAAAAGAATTTGAAAATATCAAAAGGCAGATCTCATGCTGACTAAAATCACATAACAATTTTCATTGAGCTAGGTCTACAGTTTTTAATTCTTCTCAAGAAACAGAATTGTAAGTTACTTTCCACGGAAAATGCCAAAAAATAAAATCAAAGAAACAGATAATAGCAATACACATCATTAATCAGATCAGAGAAAATACAGTTAAGTGTCAGGTGATACACCTGAGTAGCTTCTGATCCCTCACCCTGAAATCCTAATTGTTATAGCAAGTATGTATGTAAATACTGACTGTGAGAGAAAGCAGAGAAGATGCTCCACAACACAGGATAGTCGTCCATCTTCTTCCACACCAGTAGGTCTCTGCAACAAACAAACACAAACCTCAATGATATTACAATGTCAAATGTTGAAATTTTAGAACCAATCTCACTCAAAAATATAATATTGCAAGTAGATCTAAAAATAACTAACCATTGAAGTTTTCAGAGTCTAGATTTGGTTTCACATCAATTTTCAAAACACTATACTAAATGTTCAAGCTATCCAAGTAATAATGACTTTGTCAACATTTGATGGCCTGTTTTGTTAACTGTCATGATTCCATTAATGCAGTCGATAAGAAATGGTTTGTAACATGGCATTTCATCATCAAACAAGTTATAATATCTGTCTGGGATTTGAATCCTCTCGAGGTGATCTCATAATCACTTCTATCATGACTGGCACACAACTCGAGGCTTGGGCAACTCCCTACACCTGAGGGTGAAGAGCTGAAGAGCTGTATTCAAAACTCTATTAAGGCATGACAAGTCACTTCATGAAAGGGGTGAATGTGGTAGGATCACATGAAAGCATTCCTGCTGCCTAGAGCTAGTTTTGTATTCCTTTGCTGAATCAATAGAGACTGACTCTTCCCCCGCCATCCTGGGTTGAATCCCAATCTGGTGAGTGAGCGAGCTGCAGTTTTATGCTGCTTTGGCAAAAAAGTCATTAGAGGTGAATCCTGCTGGATGTGATGGCACAAACACTTCTGTTAAACCGGAGATTGCTAGCACTTACCACACCATGTATGCAAACTGAGTGTTTAATGATTCCAAATAGGTCCGACTCCAGGACAAGTCACTTAACTAATTTGTTGCAGAGTGCTTGAAATCATTACTCCTGGCTTTTATACCCTGTTCAACTATCGTGTTAAAGACACCTTCCTATCACCTTTCATCCGCCATCTTGAATTTTAACATTACGAGGCAACAAATATGCTGTATTATGCTTATTTATTTACCAAGATAAGAAAAAATTAATTCATAGAATATAAGGATATTTACAAATAATTCATGTCAAAAGTTTTCAGTTGTTATGCCGTAGTAATTTGCTCCCTTTAATGTCCTTCCCTCACCTCTCGAGTGAAATCCTGAGGAACTCCTCTTCAGGCCAGTGGGTATCGTTGTACAACATGTCGGGGGTCGCTAGCTCCACCAGCACACTGCTCAACATCCTCGCTCCGACCTCGTCTATAACCTTGCTCCGTGTCCTTCGAGCACTGGTTTCCATGGCGTCAGGGTCATCGTCCCCGCCAACAGTCTCTTGGCAACAGATCAGCAGTGCGTCTATGAGGTTTTGGGTGTTGCAGGAAATTTGCTCCTGAAGGGTTGAAGAAAATGAAAATGTCTCAAAAAGGGTTGATTTCAATACCCTGACTTTTATCGTGATTTGAACTCATCAAATAAATTAATCTCATGACATTCTCAAAAATCAATTTAAATCTAATCTATAAATTTAATTGGCTAAGGTTATTGAACACTATTGGACAAAATATTCCTCAGAAGAATACAACAATTTACAATGTCATAGTTGAGCAAATTCATGCTGTCATATTGCTGATTTATGCAAAAAATGTTTTTACTTAGAGGGTGACACACAAATCCTAGAACCTGACTAAACCTGCTTTCTGATTCGTTGATACAAATCATAAAAATTCCATCTAAACTAACCTTTGAATAATGATCTCTGACTGGAGGAGGCTTCAAACCTTGACCTATGACCCCAGCATGGAAGACACTTGAGGCTGTTTTAGGCAAGGTCAAGGTCAGGGCTCTCTGGTGGTTTTCTTTGAACAAAGATTTGGTCTCCAAGGAAGTTAGGCTCTTTTTGGAACTGGGATCTATCTTGCCTCCAAACAGAAGGCAGTTTTCCTGTAGAAATCAAGATTACCGGTACATTTGTGTGTTTTGAAAGGGAATAATGAGCTAGTCATACGCAATAAAATAATCAGAAACTAGATTTATGTGCATGTGATGCACTGTGATGTCCCCCATCCCAACTTTTGATCAGAAAAAGACCCTACCCCTCATATATACTAAGACCAAATTGTTTCCATGAAAACCAGATAAAACAAAATTTAGAATAACCAAAAAAGCAAAAGGCACTACTCCACCACTAGATCTTAGCACATACCAAGTTTTGTAACAAAATATTTAACTGTTTTTGAGACATGAAAGCATTTCAGAATTGCAGAACCACAGAATTATGAAATTAATATATCTAACAACAAAAGAAATATTGAAAGCTTACTCCTAGTTTTTGCTAATCCGTTGACATGTGGCAACTAATGAATCTTTTATTCTTTTCATAACAAAGAAAGAGAGTTTAAAAATACTATCCAGTTCATTAATTTCAAACTTTGGTAAAACCTAAAGAAATGTAACACATTTCGTTTAAAAACAAATACTCCGGAAATTGCTCACCCTTACATATTTCGTTCAGATGCGAATATTTTTTTGATGGTTGAAATACAATAATACTTTAATGGCTGTTATGTGAAAAACATACTCCAAAATTTAAAGGAAGGCAGCCCTATATTCTCCCTTGACAAGAGAAACCAACCTTCGAGACCGCCCCCTCAATGAGACTCTGGATGAGCATGCACTGAGCAGAGCAGTGGCGATGGAGCTCTCGGAAACAATTCTTGCAAAGACGGATGTTACGAAGAACCTTGGCATCATCTGTAACATAATTTTTTTCTTCAAATTAAATTTCTGATTGATCTAACTTGCTTTTAAAAGTAAGAGAGGGATTTGGTTCAGAAATGTCCTGTAAGAAGGGTATCTTTTTTTAAACCAGTGCAAAATGTAAATGAATGACCTCCAAATAATAATCCTGATACACCAGATCATAGCACCATTGGTCCTATACCCTATCACCAAATTCTTTGAAATTCATCATAATCATAATCATAAGTTAAGGCCTAATACATCTAAACATCTAAATCTTAAGATTCTGTACATGACATTTTAGCTTGAAAGGGGCCACAGAAAAATCAAATCTACAGAAGATAATCCTGTTTGGCCAGAATTTCAGATTTCCTTTGCGATGGTTGATATGAAAAAAAAGCCTCCATGTGCTTTTTTTCTTGAGTAGAAGTAAATAGGCCTTTAGGGCATGCCCTCTTTGCAATCAAAGCCGTGGTGACTCTACACATGACATCCTGCTACATCAGCGTATATGTCTCCGCTAATGCTACAACCTATCCCCTGATATTCTCCTATGGTCTTCTGCTGTATCGCTATATATAGTAAGCCAATCAAATGATGCCCTTTCAGCGATAACGGCAAACTAGTTTCTTGGCTTTGTTCCGCGTGCTCACCGCGTGATTCAAATCAACCAATGGGAGTGCTATGAGATAATAAATCTGAAGTCTCACGAGCGACATCGCTAAACAACAGTGTATGGAGTTCGAAAACAGACAGGCTCTAAATAGCGCTGAGCAACCACCCGTCAGACCATAGGAGGATATCAGGGGATAGGTTGTAGCATTAGCGGAGACATATACGCTGATGTAGCAGGATGTACACATGATTGTGTTCTCTAAAGCCACTGAACTGAAGCAGTAGTAAAAAGTGGGATGAATATATTGATTGAAACAGATACGGATGGCTGGATTGGTGCCATGCCATAAGCCTAATCCGGCTTTCAGGCAAGACAATGCAATGCTAACAAAAAAATACCTGTGTAGGCGAGTAGAGAGAAGAAGAGGTGGGAGATGTTGCTGCACAGCTGGATGAGGACGGGAGTGTGGAGGGAGGCAGGGATGTGGACGTGGGACAGCAGCTGCAGCACGGTGCAGGACAGGTCGCGGTCCGGGTGGAGCAGCAGTTGGGAGAGGGACAGCAGGTGCTGCTCCAGACACTTCCGCAGCTGGGAGCTGGAGGCAGAGAGAAGCACAACTTGTTACAAGACAGTCATCAACATCCTCCATCAAATTGGTTCTCATAATAATATTTTCCCAAATAAAAATGCTAGAGTAACAACAGATGCTGCTCAAGACACTGACACACCTGGGAGCAACAAAATAAATTGTTTAAATATTGTCTCTATCAAGTTTCAAAATCAATCCAGCTGGGATATCCTTTATTGTCACAGCCACATTTGCCCAGTTTTTTTCTGATAAGCTCATCTGACCAATCAACAAAAGCTTTCCATAGCATACTAGGGGCAGGTAACTCCAGGGTAATAAAGGTTATACATGATATTTGTTAAACATGACATTGTGATTGGATTGCTAATGACTGGCTTTCATCTCAGCTAAAACTGGTTACATCAACACATTTCATTCCAGGTATTCAATATTTTAAAACTATACTCCCCTGAATAAGGTCAATTTTAATTTGATAAGTATGCTGAATACCTGGTTGTTTTGGTTCTAAATGATGTAGTTTTCTTTTCCCATTGGACCAGGAAGAGAAGATTCTTGAGAAGTCGAAGCTGATTGGTCGATGTGTGTGGTTGGAGGAGGTCAAACACGTAGCGCATTGTTGTCGTAATAAGGTTGGGAATTCCCACCTCAATTCCCTTCTGTAGTCTCAGGAACACTGTGGACTGGGGGAAAATAAGATTTTCACATCATTAACAACTACCGGTACCCTCTTGATTATCATATGAAGAGTTTGTTGTCATTAAAAAGATTTTTTTATTCTTAAATATGACATTTTGACCATGAACAGAGTAACACAATAAGGTTACTCAAACTATTAGATTGATATTCATACTAATGAATTCAAAATTTGTCAAAATTTGTCAGTATTGAGAAATCATGGGCACTGAAATCAAACAGTATTGCTAAACATTATCATTTGTTGACAGCGTGAAAGTCAATATCTGCATTGGAAAACAGACTTGATCTTTGTTAAACAATTATCTTAATTCTATCCTTCTCAAACTTCATGCTGAATCTATATCACATATTGTAATAAGATTTAAGTGTCCCTTACAACAGAGAATATTGCAAAAAAAAATTGTTTTTGGTGAAATTTCCCAAATGATCATTAAATGAAAATGTACAATGTCTGCATATCATCAGCTAAAATGAGTTACAGAATATTCTGCCTCAATTGGTGATTATTCACAGAAGAGTAGAGGAAATATACTAGAACAACATATTGTCATGAAGCTAAATTATTTTCTTAAATAACAGGATATTCTGCTTCAACGGGTAAAAAAACTGAAAGAAAGAGTAGAGGAAAGTCAACTATACCTGCATTGGTCTGACTGACTGCGCTATGACCCCCGAGAGTATGGTGGCTGCACACGACTCCCCGCAGTACAGAGCTACAAACGTCAGGATCTGCTGTACCCACAGGTGGCTGCAAGGTCAAGTGGTCATTATCAACCAGAGGATTAACCTCATACCTCAGACAGAATATATCAATAAAAAATCTCTTTTTTGTCAAGTTTTATTTTCAGAAGAAAACATCAATCAAGTCTTATACAAAATTTCCCTTATGTGCTACACAGGAATGTCGAATTTTTAGAAAAGATTTTCACTGTTGATTCAATCATATAAAACTATAAATGTACTATTCTTTCAAATTGAACTTTGAACATTTTTAAAATTAAGAGTGCTAAAGTTTTTATTAACAAAAACATTTCAGTAATTACTTTTCAAGAATTACTTTTTGAAATAATTTTTTAAGTGTCAAAACAGTAGACCTCACCTCTGACCCTCGCTGGCTATGAGTAGTTTTAGAAGTCTGTGCACATCAGCTGAGAGACCTGCTAGGAGAGGCAGATCCTGATTGGGTGAGTTCTTCTTGCGTGAATGGACGTTGTGTTGGATCTCGTAGATCAACTTGTCCTGGTGGGTAACAAGGGAACAATAATGAGAGAGTGAGATAGGATGAACATGTTTTCAAAAATGTCAATTATTCAATGCGCTGATGTTGCCGGTATGCAAAAGAGAGCAGAGACATCAGGGAGAAACGGATAAAATGGATGAGGGAACAAATGAAAAGAAAGTCAGCAAAGTTTCAGAACAGCTCACATTTGCTCTGGCTTCTAGAGTGAATTTTGTGAATAGGGAGAATAGGGATTTACTTTCGAACTACTGACAATAAAGTACACGCCATTGCTCCTGCCCTGTTAATCAAGGAATCTTTAAATTTTGGGGTTATCTCAATCTTTTTCCACATACTTTTGGTTTCATTCACTTATAAGCTATCACTGGTCAATGATTCATTATTACGTTCACTGCCACTGTCATTAGCCTGGTCATCAATGTTATCACGATCACCTTAGATAGCAGTGCTTGTTTCAATTGTCTTAGTGCTTGTTTTAACCAAAACTAGATTTTCTTTTATTTCCTGAAATAATAGCCTTTATTTACTGTTACTTCACCTGTCTGTGTCAAGGTAATGATTTATTGGACATATGTTTACAAGAATGAATTAATTCAAATAGCATATAAATGAGAGCATGTCATGTTTTTATGTCATCGAAGACCAATAAATTGTGTGACATCTCTCCCAACATTATTTTTTTGCAGGAGCTGTATGCAAATAGGGGGAGAATTCTAAGATCGCACAACCTGGATTCAACACTGTTCTATCCTGCACTTGTCTAGTTTAGGTAACCCTGCAAGAAATATGTAAGCTACGGCTGGCATAGGTATACCCCAAATTACCAGTTAAGGCAGTGAGTGGTGAAGGAACAACAGCGAAGAATGAAAGCTCACCTTGATAAGTTATTTATCACCCTTTTTCAAAGTTATAAAAAGTAAGATTGAAATTTGCTGTTTTGTTTAAGATATTTGAAACAATTTGAAACTAACCATGAGTTCGTGGCAGCCATCTTGAACCTCCTTCACAGGGCCTGTCACCTCCATCCCATCTGCAACATGGAGGAAAAGGAAAGTGTAGATGCCAACAAGCACAGAAGATTTGGTGGAGCAAGGAAAGAAGAAAATATGGTTGAAAACAACAAAGCAGAATTCTGGCTTTATAATTATTTCATCAATAGATAAAATCAACAGAATTTCCTTGTCTTCCTTAGAATTGTAAGTCAGAATGGCTATGTTTGAATGGTTACCCATGAACTTGCTGGGCACCGAATAAAACTAACAAAAAATATATATATATTGACACAAGGCTTATACCACATCTGCTGGTTTGAAATGCAAAAATAGAGCCATTGGCTCTGTAGCTCATCAGGCATCATATCAAGTTTGCTTTATACAGGCAAGATGAGCTAAAAATGAAACTGATGTTACCTATTACAAGAAAACCTATAAAAAAATTACAAAACAAATGTATTATTATTCAACACTTTCTAGATCGCCAGTATCAGACAGTGAAAGAAGTCCACACTAAAATATCCAAGGAGAAATAAATTTGTCATAGACTGTCATCTAATGGAGAAAAATAGGTTTTTAAGATTGTGACCCCTGTGACCCTATTTGGGGTCATGGGGTCACAAAACCTACAGTTTAGAATCCCAATTGACCATTAGGAGTCTACATGCAGTCTTTCAGCTCAATAGACCTTTAGGAGCTAAAGGTGATGATGAAAATAAGTTTTTAAGGTTGTGACCCCTGTGACCCTATTTGGGGTCATGGGGTCACGAAATCTACAATTTAGAATCCCATTTGGCCAAGGAGTCTGCACATATAATTTCAGCTCTCTAGACCTTTTGGAACTTGAGAAGAAGATGAAAATAGTTTTTTAAGGTTGTGACCCCTGTGACCCTATTTGGGGTCACAGGGTCAACAAAGTTACAAATTAGAATCCCCATTGTCCAAGGAGTCTGCACATATCAATATTAACTCTCTAGACCTTTTGGAACTGGAGAAGAAGATGAGAATTGGTTTTTAAGGTTGTGACCCCTGTGATCCTATTTGGGGTCATGGGGTCACGAAATCTACAATTTAGAATCCCAATTGGCCAAGGAGTCTGCACATATCATTTTCAACTCTATAGTCATTTTAGTACTGGAGAAGAAGATGAAAATAGGTTTTTAAGGATGTGACCCCTGTGACCCTATTTGGGGTCACAGGTTCACCAAAGTTACAAATTAGAATCCCCATTGTCCAAGGGGTCTGCACATATCACTTTCAACTCTCTAGTCCTTTTAGAACTGGAGAAGAAGATGAAAATAGGTTTTTAAGGTTGTGACCCCTGTGACCCTATTTGGGGTCACAGGTTCACCAAAGTTACAAATTAGAATCCCCATTGTCCAAGGAGTCTGCACATATCACTTTCAACTCTCTAGTCCTTTTAGAACTGGAGAAGAAGATTAAAATAGGTTTTTAAGGTTGTGACCCCTGTGACCCTATTTGGGGTCACAGGGTCACCAAAGTTACAAATTAGAATCTCCATTGTCCAAGGAGTCTGCACATATCGTTTTTAACTCTCTAGTCCTTTTAGAACTGGAGAAGATGAAAATAGGTTTTTAAGGTTGTGACCCCTGTGACCCTATTTGGGGTCACAGGGTCACCAAAGTTACAAATTAGAATCTCCATTGTCCAAGGAGTCTGCACATATCGTTTTTAACTCTCTAGTCCTTTTAGAACTGGAGAAGATGAAAATAGGTTTTTAAGGTTGTGACCCCTATGACCCTATTTGGGGTCACAGGGTCACCAAAGTTACAAATTAGAATCTCCATTGTCCAAGGAGTCTGCACATATAATTTTTAACTCTCTACTCCTTTTGGAACTGGAGAAGAAGATGAAAATAGGTATTTAAGGTTGTGACCCCTGTGACCCTATTTAATAATAATAATAACACTTTATTGTCCTCAGTAAATACATACATTGGAAATTTTTTTTGTGCCGAAGCACCCGGCAGCCACAGTGCAGCGCCAGTTAAATCGTTGTTCTGCCTTGGGGTCATGGGGTCATGGGGTCACGAAATCTACAATTTAGAATCCCCATTGGCCAAGGAGTCTGCACATATCGTTTTTAACTCTCTAGTCCTTTTAGAACTGGAGAAGATGAAAATAGGTTTTTAAGGTTGTGACCCCTGTGACCCTATTTGGGGTCACAGGGTCACCAAAGTTACAAATTAGAATCTCCATTGTCCAAGGAGTCTGCACATATCGTTTTTAACTCTCTAGTCCTTTTAGAACTGGAGAAGATGAAAATAGGTTTTTAAGGTTGTGACCCCTGTGACCCTATTTGGGGTCACAGGTTCACCAAAGTTACAAATTAGAATCCCCATTGTCCAAGGAGTCTGCACATATCACTTTCAACTCTCTAGTCCTTTTAGAACTGGAGAAGAAGATTAAAATAGGTTTTTAAGGTTGTGACCCCTGTGACCCTATTTGGGGTCATGGGGTCACGAAATCTACAATTTAGAATCCCCATTGGCCAAGGAGTCTGCACATATCGTTTTTAACTCTCTAGTCCTTTTAGAACTGGAGAAGATGAAAATAGGTTTTTAAGGTTGTGACCCCTGTGACCCTATTTGGGGTCACAGGGTCACCAAAGTTACAAATTAGAATCTCCATTGTCCAAGGAGTCTGCACATATCGTTTTTAACTCTCTAGTCCTTTTAGAACTGGAGAAGATGAAAATAGGTTTTTAAGGTTGTGACCCCTGTGACCCTATTTGGGGTCACAGGGTCACCAAAGTTACAAATTAGAATCTCCATTGTCCAAGGAGTCTGCACATATCGTTTTTAACTCTCTAGTCCTTTTAGAACTGGAGAAGATGAAAATAGGTTTTTAAGGTTGTGACCCCTATGACCCTATTTGGGGTCACAGGGTCACCAAAGTTACAAATTAGAATCTCCATTGTCCAAGGAGTCTGCACATATAATTTTTAACTCTCTACTCCTTTTGGAACTGGAGAAGAAGATGAAAATAGGTATTTAAGGTTGTGACCCCTGTGACCCTATTTAATAATAATAATAACACTTTATTGTCCTCAGTAAATACATACATTGGAAATTTTTTTTGTGCCGAAGCACCCGGCAGCCACAGTGCAGCGCCAGTTAAATCGTTGTTCTGCCTTGGGGTCATGGGGTCATGGGGTCACGAAATCTACAATTTAGAATCCCCATTGGCCAAGGAGTCTGCACATATCGTTTTTAACTCTCTAGTCCTTTTAGAACTGGAGAAGATGAAAATAGGTTTTTAAGGTTGTGACCCCTGTGACCCTATTTGGGGTCACAGGGTCACCAAAGTTACAAATTAGAATCTCCATTGTCCAAGGAGTCTGCACATATCGTTTTTAACTCTCTAGTCCTTTTAGAACTGGAGAAGATGAAAATAGGTTTTTAAGGTTGTGACCCCTGTGACCCTATTTGGGGTCACAGGGTCACCAAAGTTACAAATTAGAATCTCCATTGTCCAAGGAGTCTGCACATATCGTTTTTAACTCTCTAGTCCTTTTAGAACTGGAGAAGATGAAAATAGGTTTTTAAGGTTGTGACCCCTGTGACCCTATTTGGGGTCACAGGGTCACCAAAGTTACAAATTAGAATCTCCATTGTCCAAGGAGTCTGCACATATAATTTTTAACTCTCTACTCCTTTTGGAACTGGAGAAGAAGATGAAAATAGGTATTTAAGGTTGTGACCCCTGTGACCCTATTTGGGGTCACAGGGTCACCAAAGTTACAAATTAGAATCCCCATTGGCCAAGGAGTCTGCACATATCATTTTTAACTCTCTAGTCCTTCTGGAACTGGAGAAGAAGATGAAAATAGGTTTTTAAAGTTGTGACCCCTGTGACCCTATTTGGGGTCACAGGGTCACCAAAGTTACAAATTAGAATCTCCATATGCTAAGGTACTTGTACACAAAATTTCAGCTCTCTAATGTGTATGGTTCATGAGAAGAAGTCGAAAGTGTCAAAAGTTTACGGACGGACGACGGACGGACGACGGACGGACGACGGACGGACGACGGACGACGGACGGACGGACGCCGGACGACGGGCCATGCCATAAGCCCATCTGGACTTTCAGTCCTGATGAGCTAAAAATGAAATTTCAATAAATGCCTATTGAAATAGACAAATCAACCATGCAGAATCTTGGTAAAAAAACTTCAATAGTGTCAATTAAATTAGACAAATCAATCAAAATGCCGTATTTATACTATGAAACAGGATGATCCCTCCTTTCTTACCATGAGTTTGTTTGGGTGCAGCTGACGAGATGAGGAAGTGGATGACGTCGAAGCCGCCAACGTTGCTCTTGACTGCCAGGTGAACTACCAGACTAAGCAGACTGAAACATAAAGAGATAAATGTGTTCATGATGTTGGCTTTGATACATGCCGACTTACATAGTTTGACTTAACTGCCCTCAATGATGTTGTTTGAATGAGGCTGATGAGAAGCCATCACCAGGTCTTGATGTGTTTGACCGATACATGTCAGCTACTGAGCTCTGATCCTCTGCAGCTAAATCCACGTGTTTATGACAGATTTATTTGCCTCTTCTTAATCATTACAAGCCGCTGACACGGTCAAGCTATATCCCCCACAAAAAATGACACAATAGGTATAAATTTTAATTATCTAATTTCAATTTAAACTTTTTCTATCACCTTTTTTATGTAGAAGATTCCATTACATCATATTGCAGATTCCTTAGTCACAACTAAAATTTTTTTAGTCCAATGATAAATGTCTGAAAAAATGCACACCAACATTTTTTTATGCATTAAGAATCTTCATGATCAATTTTATACTTTTTTGTATACTAGTCCTGATTTTTTCCCAAAAAAACTTGAAATTTTATAAAAATATTTTCAAAATTATTACTCATGACACATTTTACACGTTTCTCCATTTCTACTATGAATTTGAATTGAAATGGTTGATAAGTTACAAAGTTATGAGCCGGACACAAAGTGTCATAGACGGACAGTGCCCATTTTTTTTTTTTTAATATCCCCAGCAACTTTATTATTTCAAGGGATACAAATTGCTAACTGTTGGGCCCATAACTATATTAAGTTATCCTCATGCTGCTATCCCTACCCAGTGTGCCATTGTACAAAACACAAAAGTAACCTTGAGTCAAGAAAGTAGCCTTATGTACTATCGAAGTATGGCACTAAGGATAACCTCATGTGCAACGGACCCAATGCCTTTTTCTAGACAAGTGCCCCATGATACCTTAAACGTTTCCTGTTCTACTGCACATCATTTGCAAGACAGGGTATTGCTACCGGGAAACTCATGACGTCATGTAGATTGATAACATTTGCAGAGAGTTAACAGAGCTATATAATTTATGCCCTGAAAACAATATAGTGACCCCACCTGACATATTCCTTTGGACTTGTGGTCTTCCACTGAGAGAACTGGGTGTGGAGCTTGTTCAAAACACCTGGTGTCACTGAAGGGGAACAAAATATAAATGATTAAAACATACATTTTAAAATGTTGTGTTCTCGAATTTTGATAACCAATGAAATTATTACACCTAAATTTAACAGGTCAAATGGTTGAAAACAAATAACTGGTATGTTCAGAGCACCTTCTTTTAAATTTTAATCAAACTCAACAATTATTGTAAAGCAGGTAAGTATGAGATTTTTCTTGTGTCTGAACACGAGTAATAAAATATTGATAATGATTACCCTTCCCTGAATTCTACAAACAGAGAGTCACAAGCCGTTTATGAGGTCAGTTGAGAGAAACTCAGGCCTTGAAGAGGTCGGTTTTTAGACAAAGCAATTAATAGCAGTATGAGTTGTTTGATATCGTTAACCATAATGTTGCTGAATATTCAAGGAAGCACGAGTTAAGAGTTGATGAGAGAAACTCAGGCCTTGAAGAAGTCGGTTATTAGACAAAGCAATTAATAGCAGTATGAGTTGTTTGATATCGTTAACCATAATGTTGCTGAATATTCAAGGAAGCACGAGTTAAGAGTTGATGAGAGAAACTCAGGCCTTGAAGAAGTCTGTTATTAGACAAAGCAATTAATAGCAGTATGAGTTGTTTGATATCGTTAACCATAATGTTGCTGAATATTCAAGGAACCACGAGTTAAGAGTTGATGAGAGAAACTCAAGCCTTGAAGAAGTCGGTTATTAGACAAAGCAATAAATAGCAGTATGAGTTACATGGTATCGTTAACCCTCAGGTTGCTGGATATTCAAGGAACCACGAGTTAAGGGTTAACGAGAGAAACTCACAAGACTTGATGAGGTCGGTTGTTAGGACCTGAAGAAGCATCTGAGACATGGAGGCCAGCTGGAGCAGGAAGGGAACAGTCTTCACCTTCATCAGGTCGGTGTCGTCTTGTAGACTCTCCTGGAGGGGGGAAAGAAAAAACATGGACAAACGTGCAGTAGTAAAGGATCTGTCTTCACATCATTAGATCGACATTGTCTTGTAAACTCACATGATAGGGACGGAAAAAAGAAAACAATGTTGTTGGAAGTAGAGATTATCATCTGAGGAAGTGTGTCTTATTAATTTTACAAAACGAATGTGAATTTTTGTATTCTCGGAGCAAAATTTTCCACAAGTTTTGTAAATGTTTAATATAATACTTCTGGGAATAATTTCTTTAGTTTTACTATTTCATTTTAATCTAACTTTTTTATTTTTCAGTACATTCAAAGTGTAGTTGACCTTGAAAATAAGGTATAAGGAAAATAAGATATCACGTTAAGAGTAATACAGACGTACGGATGCACACATACGGACCCAATTGAATACAATGTTGCCCATTCCATGTTGCGGCGAGAAACAAACAGAATGAATTTTGAATGTTGAGTGGACATGTTTCTTTTGCAGTCAGTCAAATCACGGGTGCAAATTGCCTCTCAACATGGGCAATTTTTTCAAATAAACAAATAAATATCAAGAATATACCAAAGTCATGTTACAATAAGCAATATCATGCATTCTTACTTTAGATGTTTTAGTAAGTTTATTTATTTATTTTTATGTTGGATAACTGTATCAGATGAAACACATATCTCATCTTATTTCACTCTTATTTGTTAAAGGCTTTGAAGACTCACCTCAAAAAGTTGCATGAGAGCCCGGCGAATGTCCTGCCCATGTTTAGAGGCAAGATGTCCGAGGATTCCAACAACGGAAGCCATTTTGGGAAGTTTCTGCCTGGACGTCATCTCCTTCTCAGCATGCTCAGATCCGAGATTACAGAAGTCCTTCAGTCCGCAGTTCAACACTCGGGTGATTATCATCTTGGGGAAACACGACCTGGTCAAGTAATGAAGGGGAGGATATAATTATTAGTATCCTACTCAATTAACTCTTTCACCCCTACATTCCAGAAGTCAGGCTCAAAACATCTTTGCTATTGTTTTTTTACAGGTGAAAAGGTTAAGGCTCCAAGCATATCTGTATTTCCCAGGCAAAGAATAAAACATTAAATCACAATTTTAGCAATCCTCGATTGACAAAACTGACCTCTATACTACATAAGAAATTGAAAACAAGTACAGTAGAACACGGATATAGCGAACTCGGATATAGCGAACAATCGGATATAACGAACAGATTTTCAAGTCCCGTCCCTATATAATATCATCAAAATTATATGCGTATAGCGAACACCGGATGTAGCGAACTAAATTCTTTGGTCCCTTGGAGTTCGTTATATCCGAGTTCTACTGTATCAGGGAGGAAATAAAAGTAACTCACCATCTACAGGCAGGAGACATCGAATGTCAAACAAATGGAGACTTACCCAATATGAGCGACAACCCAGTCGAAATGGGGCGTGTACTTGACAGAAGCCTCTAACAGAGCATCAACACAGATATCAGGGGCTCCGCCCACCCTGTTGAAATAAACATGATATTGACACAGTGTTCAAAATATGTTCAAGTCTGGGCTAATAATCAACCCTTCTTTAAATTTGACAAGTCATTCAATTTGCAAAGTGAAGAAAGTTAGAAGCTCTAAAATCACACAAACAAACATGCTTGATGACATCTTTTCCATCATAATCTGAAGTAACCAGCAATTGGCAGACGGACAGGCATTATTTTAAACACGGTGTTGACATCTGTCATATAAGTAACTTTTTGGGAGATTGAAATGGAATACTCGATATGCAAAAAATGTGTTTTAATTCCAACTTTTTGGTTCAATATCTCATTTATAGTGCTTGAAAATGGTTTAAAATGAAGAACATATGAATACTGTTCACTACTTCAGCAGTACAATGCCTCTTAGCATGTTTATTGTTAACTTCACAGCCCAAAGTTATAAATTCGAAAAAAACATTTGTTCATGTGCCTTTATGTTTTGTCCTGACTTTGGTACTAAGAGGCATAATTAAATTTTGCTTGATAATTTTTAAAATATTTAATAATTGAAAGAATCATACATGGCAGCAAAGCACTCTGTTGCAAGCTCCATAAGTAGTTTGGTAGGGGAGCAAGTCATCCACAGTTGAAGAACCTCATTGAGAGAACTGGAGTGAGTCATCCCACGTTTCTCGGCGTACTTGCAGCTGATGTGACCAAGAAGCTCTAGCGCCCACTGAAAATTGCATAATTTATATATACCGGTATATATATAATATTTGGATTATTCATAATTTTATTTAACAAGGACTTGTTCATAGGGCTGAAATAAGTGATTCCATGCTTGCTTGCTGTAATAGTTTTGGAGTTACATTCTCGAAACGAGTATGTCTGGACAGGGTGATGAGTATATCCCACAGTATTACACACGGGTTGAATGAAAACAGAGCAATCATATACCTATAAGTTTATACTCACAGCTGATATGATGGGAGCCCATGCTTCAGCACTGATCTGGATGAAGCTGAGGAGAACTCCAGCAATATCCTGCAGAATACCTTCTTTTGTCTTCACATTCTCATCTACACAGAAAATATCAAATCAGGGAAATGTTTAGGACAATTTTCAGGCTTTTTTTGTTGTAATTCTCTGAATTTCAAAGGGGCCATTTTCATTGATAGCAAAAAGTAAACTTGAAAACTTTATTAGGTTATTTTAACATAAAAAAGCAAAAATACTCATGGCCACTGTTTTTTTAGTAAACACTGTTGTCAAGAAACTGACAGTGAACATTGGAACTTTGTTTATGGATTGGTATGAAAACTTTTTCTGGCGTCTGTTCATCAAACCTGTTGTATTTAAAAATTATCTTGTTGAATTGGAGTAAAATTGAATACATTACAAAATGTTCCAGTACAGCGTGTCGAGCTGCTGGCAATGTTCTTAAGCTATAAATTACAATCCTCACTAGTCAAGGAGTCTGTACACTAGTTTAAAGCATGACAATGGTTTTTGGGAAGAAGTTAAAAAGTCTACGGAAGGCCGGTCAGACACCAGACACCATGTCATGTCATATGCCCATTGGGTCTTTCACTCCTGTTAAGCTAAAAAAGTCTAATAACCATAGGTGTAAATGAAAATTCCTACTTTAATTCACATACAGACAGTGTAAAGCCTCAAACCTGTTGTGCTCTGACCAAGCTCCAGCTGTAGCAAGTGACTGTTTACTGACTCATCGAATACGTTACAAAAATGTTCCAATACTGCATGTCGGGCTGCTGGCATCGTTCGCAGTAAAAAAAGTGCTGACTGTGCCAAACCCTCTTCTCCGATTTTACTGTCATAGTTAGCTCCTCGAAGAAAACGATTCACTTCTTTCAAAATATCCTGGAAAACAAATTGACCTTGTATTACAATAAAAGCCTTCATTGAATTAGAGGGCACTACCAGAAGTTCTTCCTATTTGGATGATGAGGGGGATGTTTGCGGCACAAACTGGGTGAATTATAGACCTACCTGTAAGCTTGCTGATTTAGGAAGACAATGAAATAAAGAATACTTACAAAAGGGCAAGTTTGGTGATATTTGTTTTCGGCAAGGCGCAGAAAAAGCGGGGCCAATTAGACGACGGATATATAATAAATAGAGGATACTAAACGACCTTCCATTTAATACTATTTTTATTAAACGAGTTAATGATTTTGTATAAAACGAGCGAAAGCGAGTTTGATACCAAATCATTCACGAGTTTAATAAAAATAGTATTAAATGGAAGGGAATTTAGTATTCTGTTTACTACTTGCCCTAAAATCAAACATAATTGCCGATAAGTTGCCGAAACAAACATTTTCGCGACTCAGCAACCATTATGACGGCGCGCTTACACTGTGACGTCACAACAACACACTTCTATGACGTCATTCTCGCTGTGTTATTACACTAGTTTAATATTGTCGTATAAATATTACACTGCGGTATCTTACACGGGAGAGTAATAAGTGACAACGATTACACACATGCATTGAAATGTGCATGCGTCAACTTTTGCCAGTCAAACGCTGCCTACTAGTCAAGCATGCTAGATGTCCTCCTTTGTCCAAATCTAGGATCTTAAGCCTATTTTTACTGTAGCAGGTTCACGATGAATTTGCTCAGGAACGTGATCTACCTTCTAAGTCATTGAAAACAAAACATCTAATATAAATTGACACACGGATCAAAGGCTCAAACCTTATACTCTATCATCATGTTGTTGTCTCACCTTTGAACATTGTCTTTAATATTAAGTTACTTTGAGCTCATTGCTACCCTGCTTTCATCCTGCTACATCAGCGTATATGTCTCCGCTAATGCTTAAACCTATCCCCTGATATCCTCCTATTGTCATCCGTCGTATCGCTATATATAGCAAGCCAATCAAATGATGCCCTTTCAGCGATAGATGCAAACTAGTTTCTTGGCTTCGTTCAGTGTGCTCACCTCATGATTCAAATTAACCAATAGAAGTGCTATTAGATAACAAATCTGATTCTCATTGCAGTCTCCCGCTATGCTCCAAATCACGCGCTCTTAGATTTGCACGTGCGACATCACTAGACAACAGTGTATGGAGTTCGAAATAGTTTGACTGAAAACAGCAGGCTATAAATAGCGCTGGGCAACCACCCGTCAGCGATACGACAGAAGACCATAGGAGGATATCAGGGGATAGGTTGTAGCATTAGCGGAGACATATACGCTGATGTAGCAGGATGACCCGCTTTTAAAAGAGCGATTTTGTCGGAAACCACCTAGAACAAAATTAAGCTTGGGACCCGAAACTTTGTATACACAGTCATCGCACATTAACCAAACCTTAGTTTATCTGAACTAGAGTGCTTTTGTTAAAAACAATGTTTTTGATGTCCAATGAGGTCCTCAATACACACTGTTTTTAGTGATAATCACCCTTAATAGACACTATTTTCCATTTTTAAGATGTCCTGAACCTGATATACGCTAGACAAACCAACCATAAAAGATGTTGGACAGTAAACAAAGAGTTAAAAAAACAAAACACTACTTATTTTAGGCAGTAGGGCAAAAGAAGAAAACATAACGCAAATCCAATGGCTAAAAATATACTTAAATGCATTCCTGGCTTTAATAATAATGACAACATATATCATACATTTAAGTCATAGAGTTAAAGTAGCAAAGGCTGCAAAACGTTATTTACTTGCGGTCCAGATGCCAAATTCTGACTTTCCGTGGCCGCCGCCATATTGAAAAATGGAAGTAAAGCTAATGTAAAAACTGTTTTTCGTAAATCTGTAACTTAATATTTGATGCAAATTATTTTATTTTAATTATAAGAAAATATAGAAATTTGTTTATTATCTCTATATCTGTCATTAGTTGGTCCTTATTTACTACAAAAAGGCAGTTTTAATTTTATACGAAAATAATTCTTGACATTGCAGTAGAGCTAATGCCGATCCAAGGGCACATTTTCAGTCGTCGAAAGAGAAACATAAACATTTCTGTTTAGAAACGCCAAATTAACATCAATGATGCAAATAATTAAATGTATCTCCTTAAATATAACATAGTATTAAATTCATACAACTGACCTGCTCTCAAGTTCTATATAACTATTCAATTCAGGTGAGTCTTTTTGTCTTTCTTCTTACATCATTCATTGGTTGCATTTTATGATTAAACTGCTTTATCATCTCAGAGGTATGTCATACAATTCTCCATATGAAAACAATAATGATGATACAGAAAGGAAGGCCTAGTTCTCACACACTTTATTTATTCCAAAAAATGTTCAACTCACTGTAGGGACATCCTCTCGACCTACCTTTCGTACGCTTCGACTCCGCACAAATGACAAATAGCTGCTGTGGTCATGCGAGATCGGAAATCAGGAATTTCCGTATTTCCATGTGCCCATTCGTGCCAAATCGACATGACCCCGACAATAAATACTTGATCGTTAAAAACTCTTGTATTTTATTTACAATTATGTTGTGGATAACACCAAGTCCAGAAATAAGAGTAAATAGAAGTTTTCTTTTTAAAATGTACTGAATTCCCGCTTTTTTGATTTGGAAAATTTTTCATGAGGCATGCACATTTGCATATTTAGATGGTTTAAATTGTTTTAATGATATATCTTTCACGAGTCCCCCAGAATAATATTGTAATACACTTTTACCAATGTTTTAAGTTTTTTTTACATTTTAACCTAGTCGACCTCTCCAGAAAAACCACACATATTATTCTGTTATAAGTCACTTCCGGTTGATTACAAAACAATCATGTTCCATTTTACGATCATCGAAATTCCATTTATAAAGATAATCATATTATTTTGATTTGTTAACATGTGTGAAAGTCTCAGTTTGTTGTCAAGAGTTAGTTAATCATATCACGCTGCTATTGGTTGCTAAGTTGTCATTATCACCATTTCTGTGTACATTTACGTTCTTATTTAACAATTTTCATCTATTTATTAAGGGTTTGTGTACGTATTCACGGATATCCTATAGTCGTTTATGTTGTATATTTTGATACTGAAAACCATGAAATATAAACATTCACAGTTTTGTTTCCCTTTTTTGATTTCTATAAGGTTTTTTACTTTGGAAGAACACATGTATTAAACAGACAAATTGTAGATTAAACTTGTAACTTGTGTACGTCTCTTAGATAAATCATCGAACTTTCTATGTGTCAATTATGAAGGACTTATCTCGCCTTGTTATTGTTGTCATTCTATACGAACACCATTAAGCTACCATTGAACGATTGAACTTATTATTATCATATTTTTTCGATTGTCAATGCAAAGAAATATTCTCATTTTATATGGAGAAGTCCATATTTATGACTTCCGGTTGGTCATTTAGCCATGTTGTTGAAGCACATTTCAAGTTGCTCGCAAGAGCGAGACAAAATGATTGATTAAAACTTTTGTGTTTGTGCAACACACTCATTAAGGTATGCATTGTCTTAATAATGACAAGCGATTTTATCTGCCAACAATTTCATAACTATTGCACCAAGAATTATGTTTTTGGAAATCGACAAAAAATCTCCCTACTCACTGCAAGTTGTCAGACAAAAAATATTATTTTATTTTAACACAGACTCAACACTATGATGCAGATAAAAGTTCCATTTAAAGATTTAGCATCACTTTACCTATTGTGCTAGTCATGATCAACTGCAATAAATAAACAACCCTTATGGTACACAAATATTATCACTAAAATCGGTTGACAGACAGGAATCTAAGGGTCAAAAGAAATACTCAATATAGCCAGGAAATATCTCATTGCAAATGGAATTAGTCTAGGAATCCAATGGCCGTAACTATGCAAATGACCGATATGAAATGGAAACAATCTGTGTTCAGTGTATCCGTTTGAAGATAGCTCTCAATTATCTTCAGACTAAAGAGGACATAAAACAGTATGGCAACAGCTAAACATATAAGCACCCAATGAATATCAATATGTGTCCAGTGAAATTGCAACTTTTGCCAGACTGTCTTGTTACATTGCTCCAGTAAAAAGATATCCATATTTTTCTTTGGATTAGTGATATCTCACTTAATATCAAAACTGGCATATGTAGAGATGGTTTCAACAAGTTTCCAACAACTCTTCTCATTTAACAAATTCTTTAACAGAAGATTTAAAAAAATCATATTCAAGAGATAGAAATGGATGACAACTGGCGCACTAAATTTACCTATTCAAAATGCTGCTCATTTTACAAAGAAGGAATTTACAGCTTTTTCAAGTTTTGAACTAGAACACACACTCACAGTATTTACTTAATGTTTCTGTACTCACAACTAGTTGCTGCACCTTTTCATGTGGCCATCATCTGTTCATTTGCAAAAGGATTCATGTTTCTCTTAGGCGCACAAGATTGTATGCTGTACAGTAAGTGTCCTGATTAGGGCTTCCACGGGTCAGAAAAATCGGAATCGAGGGGTCAGACTCGACTCGGACCCTAGTACCCGACATTTTATCCTTACCCAAGGATTTTTGGATGTTTATAGACTTTTTGTCTTTGCATTTCCTAAAGAAGATTGAATTGTTGTATAGCCTAGATATAATAACATATAATTCAACTTTCAAATGGTCATATATAGAATGGTTTTGACATCAATGTCTTGAAATGGTAATTTTGATCATCTGTCTTCTCACAATGCAGACAAACAGACTGCAATAACTAAAATGATTAACAGTGTTAAACACTTTTTGAGTCCTTGAAGTGGTGAAGGGGTTATGAACATTGACCAATAAAAGATGTGGAAGAGTAATTGTTGTAAATTTATGTCAAAATAAGTTTCTAGAGAGCAGAAACTATCATGTTATAGACATTATATCTAACATTTCAACTGTTGTTTTACAAAAGTATGTTTTCAGTCAGTATAGTTGCTATGATCTTATGATGTAAGTCGAGAAATGAACCTGGAACAAATACAGGAAGTAAAATGTTAGAAGGATGTGAAGCACAGAGTTGATCTCGTAAGTTTATATTCCTGTGAAGTGTAATACATGAGTATCAGATTTATAGTTAGGGACGATATTTCAGCTGTTTTATATTGTGTAATGGAGACCCTTGCAACGAGTATGATTGCTTGCCAATTTTTTTTAATTGTGCAAACAACTGCATTTGCTTTACCACAGGGATTGCTTAGATTTCAACTAAGCAAAGTAAGATTTCAATTGATAGTAGTTTAGTACATCAGTTTATTCTACTAGAAGGAATTAGGGGATTGCCAGTGAATGATGTTTTAATCTTGAATGTAAAAATACGCTTGCGGTTGATACCGCAGTGGTTAGCGTGTCAGCTTCGGGTAAAGAGATCTGGGGTTCGAATCCTGTCAGGGTCTTGGCAACTTTGTAAGATTTGGATACAATGCTACACTGAATTTAAGTGCAGTACCAAACATGGTTTGCTAGGTCAAGCTGATTCTTACAAGTTTTACTGCAATGCATAGCCACAATAGTGTTGCAGGCTTTCTCCCTTCAGTAAAACTAGCAGCCTATATATACCGGTAAGTGAAATACAATTGACAGCACCAAACTCAAAATCCCCTCACCTCACAAATATGTATCGTCCTTCAAAATGACAGATTGCTAAATTCCATTATGTACAGAAGATATTGTCTCTTGTCATATATCACTGTATAAGTTTTCATCCTTTTAAAAGTCAATCCCAATTCTAATTTTACCATCTTGGTTTCAAATTTATGAAAGAATGTTTTTGGACCTTCACAATGGTTCAAAATCTTTCTTTTTTTCAGGAAAATGTATTAAATAAGCTCTTGCTTGTTTATCAATCAAGTTCCCTTTTCAAGAAAATAAATATGTTCAAACTATTTCCTTTTCAGATTCCAGTCATCATGTTTAAGCAACTAGCACAGATCCAACGTCGTCTACCACAGTTGCCTCCCTTTACCCGCCAAGTGAAAATAACATTCAGTGTCTCTGTAGGCCTTGCTTTGATAGGGCTTATTGCAATGCTGCTTAGAAGGAGAAAAGGACGGCGAAATCATTCACGTAAGGCAGGAGTTTCTCGTCAGAAATATGTTCTTTCGGAAGTTCAGAAGAGAAGTGGTCGAAGCAGGAAAGTGTACAGCTCCAATGGAGGTAGGTTGTGATACCTTCACTGTTGTATATAATAAAGATATAATTATGTTATTTTTTTAATGTTTGACACAAAGTTATATTTTTTGGAAAATGGAAGGAGAGTACAGTAGAGCACGGATATAGCGAACAATCGGATATAGTGAAAACAAATTCTTTGGTCCCTTGGAGTTTGTTATATCCGTGTTCTGCTGTACTTATTAATAATCAAATAAAATAATAATGAATTGTTTTATGTTCAAGAACTTGAAGGAATATTTGTTTAATTTATTGCATTGAAGTGAGGTTGATTAAAGTGGTCCTCTGTTCAATTTCAGAGCTGCCGTCCCGAACAAGAGATAGCACAAGTCCAAACGGTTCGGTCAGATCACTTCTGAACCAGCGGTCACTTTCCAGCTCTCTGTCCAGCCTGGGCGGAGCTTCATCGTCAACAGTCACTCATCCCGGGGTGGATCCAGAGAACATGTCACCCCTACAACTCTGTCAATTAGGTAGGTCCAACTTTACAGTGTTAGAAAATAGAACCTTTTGGTTTGATGGCATTGTGCGGCTTTTCTTGATGATACAAAGTATTGTGAGTTTTTGGTTAACAAATGAAGGGCTTACCGCACTGTCAAAACAAATAGGGGTCAAAGCTTAGTTTAAACATCGGGTTCGATTTCCAGGCAAGTCAAGTGACTCTTCTTTTTTTTTATAAATTTCATTCATCCACCCCTGTTACAACAAAATCTACCTCCATTCCAGGGAAATGAAAGGCCACTTGCACAATAAAATTTGACATTGAGTAGGATTTTTCATGAAAAAAGATAATTCATTCCACACTCACGCACTCATGTTCAAATCTTAACCTCCTAAGTCAAGTGACTTTTGATGATAGTTTTTGCTGATAACATGTGAACTGAGGTATCTAAAGTCTTCAAATTTGGTACCATTCGGCTTTTGGGGAGTGCATGACACCAGTTGATTTGGGTGACCTTGACCTTATTTTCAAGGTCACTACGAGACTGACACCTGTTTTTGGAATGTTGTTTGCGCAATATCTTATGAACAACTGGTACAAGACTTTAATTGTGGAGTACCAGACACCAGATTGGGTGATCCTGACTTAATTTTCTAATTCCATCAATTTACCTCATTTATTAATTGGGAGGGGGGATATTGTCACCTTTGAGACAAATACATGTCATTTTTTTTTTTTTTTGGTTATTTTAAAAAATATTAAGACAGTAAATAATTTCAATCTTTACCCCTCCAGGTATGGACAATCTAGGGGATGCAGTGGCTTACTGGGAGGATGCAGTGATGAAGCTCTCGTACCTAGATGATCAACCCTACCCAGCTATAGCGGTGAGTATATTCCGGGTGTTGTTGTTTCCCTCAGCAGTTTGTTATGGTGTTTCAATAAATAGATTGCACCTTGTATCTTGTGACTAAATGTCTCTCCCTCTAGCTCTGGAAACAACTAATATATAGGCACTCGTATGGTAAACTTAGTATTTCAAGAACACATATTGTAATTAACAGATGAAACTGACTACATACCTTTAATAATATAAACTCACCGGGCCATACAAGGTTACCAACACGGTGGCAGGACAACATGAATTGCACATGCTTTTTGATAATGCTGTTGCCATGTAACATAGGCCAGTTTGCTACAACAAATACTGTGTGTATAGCAAGGATAGAAAACAATGAACTCTACACATATGGTAAACATAATATTTCAGGGACACTTGTATGATATCATCTGTTTATCTCCTGCCAGGACCCGGACACTGCCGCCCTCCAGCACAGACTTGAGCATCTCCTCGACCTTGCCTACCGCATGCAGGATAATTACGATCGAGAGTGTGAGCGTCACGCAGACCAGGTGGCGCTTGAGTCTGCTCTCTCCGCCTTCACCGAGATCGAACAGCTGCAGGAGCGGCAGAGAAGTCTCGATGATTCCAGCAGTGACCAGGATTCTTTTGTGTCTGCTACTGATGTGAGTTTTGGATTGTTTTAGAGTTATCTGCCCTTTTGGAATTTCAATTATGATGAATCGAGTAGATCAGGACTCTTTTGTCTACGGTACTGATGTAAGTGTTGGACTGTTTAGAGTTATCTGCCCCTTGGGGAACATGATTATATGATTCCTGAAAAATTGATCCATGTTTTAAGAGATTGATTTAAGAGGTTTGACTGCTTGGGGAGGAGAGATTCCTTTGTCTCGACCACTGTTGTTTGTGTTTTAAGAATATGTAAACCCTTGAAGGAAAAGTAACTACCTGGTAATTTTACGAATTCAATAATGTATGGCATATATTGCCTAGTAAAAATTTATTTTTATTATTCAGATGGCAAATCTAGATGACCTTGAGAAACATCGAGAACTGTTTCGCTATCTGCCGCTCTACGAGGCAGGTCTACTGGAGTTGAAATATGGAAACATCACCTGCAGATCTCTCAGGTGGGCTTACCTAATAATCAAGCAACAGAGCTAGGCTCTCTGGGGGGTTGGAAAAGGAAGGGGGGGAGGGTTCTCACCAAACATATTAATAACACAAGAGCAACTTCTTCAAAGATTATTCATTTTACGGTCTTATGAAGGAGAGTGCCTGCTCCTTGAAATGTAAAATAAATAATCCTTTAAGAAGTCCCCCCCCCCCCCCCCCTGTATCATTTATATGGTTGACGGGTACATCCCCCTTTCTTGTTTCCTACTCTAAGTGTTTACTTTATGCAGTATTTGCTAATGTCATGCATTTGATCCATATGTTTAGTATAAATATAGAGTGACGGAGCGCTGACCTACACTATAGAAGTAGAAATGAATGGAATGTCGTAGCTGAGAATCAATTGAATGATACGCAATGGTACAAGAAGTTGAATAAAGTAGGGGGGAGGTGTAGTGGGGGGGAAGTACCGCTAAAACACAGATATAATATATGTGTTCTATAGAATTGAATATTGATAAGTTAACAAGTAAAATCTATGTATGTTTTGTTGCTTTCATGGATGTTAAGGTGAAGTTGATATGGAAAAAATATATTTTCTCAAGATGTTTGCAACCTTCTATATATAGGATGAGAAATTTGATTTAATCTCCATTGCAGCACTTTGCTCAGATGAAAGAAGCTGCATTTACATTATATTAACCATATGTCATATTTTGTATGATTGTTCTCTGTATTTGTATTTTTCCTTTTACAGAACGGAAATGGCAGAATGTCTTTCAGATACCGAATTTTTAGCCAAACTGTTTGGACTCAGGTTAGCCTTTGAGGTAAGTATTTTTTGTAACCATACAATGTGTGTTTTTATCCCCCGCCGCGCGATTAGCGCGAAGCGGGGGATATAGTATTCGGCAGCGTCCGTCCGTATAGTATTCGGCAGCGTCCGTCCGTACGTCCGTCCGTACGTACGAAATGGAATAACATAAGTACTATTCTCTACATCCTTCTCATATTTTGCATATAGGTTCACCTCAGTGAGAGTAATTGTCCAAATGGGTTTCGTGACCTTGACCTTCATTTCAAGGTCACAAGGACACTTTGTCATTTTACCCTTGTTGGCGCGATATCTCAAGAACTGTTTACTGGATTCTCTTCATATCTTACATATAGCTCCTCCTGATGAAGACCTTGGGCTGATTAGATTTTGGTGACCTTGACATTATTCTCAAGGTCACAGGAGGACTTTGAATTTTTAGCTCATCAGGTCTGAAAGACCCGATGGGCTTATGGCATGGCATGGCGTCCGGCGTCCGTCCGTCCGTCCGTCCATCCGTCCGTCCGTCCATCCGTAAACTTTTCACATTTTCGACTTCTTCTCCAGAACCAATGACTCTAGAGAGCTCAAATTTGATGTGGAGACTCCTTGGCAATTGGGGATTCTAAATTGTAGATTTCATGACCTCATGACCCCAAATGGGGTCACAGGGGTCAAAACCTTAAAAACCTATTTTCATCTTCTTCTCCAGTTCCAAAAGGTCTAGAGAGCTGAAAAGTTGTGTGTAGACTCCTTGGCCAATGAGGATTCTAAATTGTAGATTTCATGACCTCATGACCCCAATTGGGGTCACAGGGGTCAAAACCTTAAAAACCTATTTTCATCTTCTTCTCCAGTTCCAAAAGGTCTAGAGAGCTAAAAAGTTGTGTGTAGACTCCTTGGCCAATGGGGATTCTAAATTGTAGATTTCATGACCTCATGACCCCAATTGGGGTCACAGGGGTCAAAACCTTAGCAAACCTATTTTCATCTTCTTCTCCAGTTCCAAAAGGTCGAGAGAGCTAAAAAGTTGTATGTAGACTCCTTGGCCAATGAGGATTCTAAATTTTAGGTTTGGTTACCCCTTGACCCCAATTGGGGTCACAGGGGTCAAAACCTTAAAAACCTATTTTACTCCATCTTCTCCAGTTCCAAAAGTTCTAGAGAGCTAAAAAGTTGTGTGTAGACTCCTTGGTCAATGAGGATTCTAAATTTTAGGTTTGGTTACCCCTTGACCCCAATTGGGGTCAAAGGGGTCAAAGCCTTAAAAACATATTTTACTCCTTCTTCTCCAGTTTCAAAAGGTCTAGAGAGCTGAAAAGTTGTGTGTAGACTCCTGGGCAAATGGGAATTCTAAATTTTAGGTTTGGTGACCCCATGACCCCAATTGGGGTCACAGGGGTCAAAACCTTCTAAACCTATTTTCATCTTCTCCTCCAGTTCCAAATGGTTTAGAGAGCTAAAAAGTTGTGTGTAGACTCCTTGGCCAATGGGGATTCAAACTTGTAGATTTTGTGACCCAATGAACCTAAATGGGGTCACAGGGGTCAAAACCTTTTTCCATCAAAAGTCTGATGAGCTACAGAGCCCATGGCTCTATTTTTGGACATGTGAACTTGCATGTTTACCTTTGTTGGCGCGATATCGCAAGAACTGTTTACTGGATTCTCTTCATATCTTACATATAGCTTCCCCTGGGGAAGACCTTGGGCTGATTAGATTTTGGTGACCTTGACATTATTCTCAAGGTCACAGGAGGACTTTGAATTTTTGGACATGTGAACTTGCATGTTTACCTTTGTTGGCGCGATATCTCAAGAACTGTTTACTGGATTCTCTTCAAATCTTACATATAGCTTCCCCTGGGGAAGACCTTGGGCTGATTAGATTTTGGTGACCTTGACATTATTCTCAAGGTCACAGAGGAACTTTGAATTTTTGGACATGTGAACTTACATGTTTACCCTTGTTGGCGTGATATCTCAGGAACTGTTGACTGGATTCTCTTCATATCTTACATATAGCTTCCCCTGGGGAAGACCTTGGGCTGATTAGATTTTGGTGACCTTGACATAATTCTCAAGGTCACAGCAGAACTTTGAATTTTTGGACATGTGAACTTGCATGTTTACCCTTGTTAGCTCAATATCTCAAGAACTGTTGACCTGATTCTCTTCATATCTTACATATAGCTTCCCCTGGGGAAGACCTTGGGCTGATTAGATTTTGGTGACCTTGACATTATTCTCAAGGTCACAGAGGAACTTTGAATTTTTGGACATGTGAACTTGCATGTTTACCCTTGTTGGCGCGATATCTCAAGAACTGTTGACTGGATTCTCTTCATATCTTACATATAGCTTCCCCTGGGGAAGACCTTGGGCTGATTAGATTTTGGTGACCTTGACATAATTCTCAAGGTCACAGCAGAACTTTGAATTTTTGGACATGTGAACTTGCATGTTTACCCTTGTTAGCTCAATATCTCAAGAACTGTTGACCTGATTCTCTTCATATCTTACATATAGCTTCCCCTGGGGAAGACCTTGACCTTCATTTCAAGGTCATTACGAGACTTTGACATTTTACCCTTGTCAGCGGGATATCTCAAGAACCATTCACTGGATTCTCTTCATAGCTTACACAATGCATCTAATTGGGAAGGCGCCGGGTCCAGTCGATTTTGGTGACCTTCACATTATTTTCAAGGTCACAGCAAGACTTTGAAAATTTCAGCATTGAAACCTGCATTTTAGGCTTTTCAGCAGGATATCTCAAGAACCATTAACTGGATTCTCTTCATAATTTACACAAAGCATCTTATTGGGAAGGCGCCGGGCCCAGTTGATTTTGGTGACCTTCAAATTATTTTCAAGGTCACAGTTTATAGATTTCGTGACCCTCTGACAACAAATAAGAGGTCACAGCCAATAATTGATTGATAATTTGCGGCGGGGGATTATGTCACCTCAGTGACAAACACTTGTTTATTTTCATTTTGCAAGTTGCAACATTGCAGCACACCAGTTCACCATTTCATTTCTACGGGCCTGTAAAAACATTTGTAAATGTATTTGCGTCTAATTGGTATAAATATATAGAACATCATTCTTGTGCATTTTTTCGTTTGTATTGAACGAGTAGATGTCACAAAGAGCAAAGAAACAACGAGTTTGCAGAACGAGTTGTTTCTTAGCTCCTAGTGATGTCTACGATGATAAATGATGCCCCTTCCATAATAAATGATAAACAAAGTGGTATGAAATAGTTTTTGCCTGGTTACCATATAAACAAAACAAACATTTCTTGAGATATTATATAGCTATGATCCTTTGTTTTTCAGCAAATATTTAAAGATGTTGAAAAGCGAGAGTGGTGGAGGGTGACTGGTCGTAAACTTCTCGGTGACATGCTGATAAACGCAGACAAGGTAAGAGTTATCTTCCTTGTAATACATGAATAATGCCTTTCAACAAGGTTGGAAAATCATGGGTCATGAGCCTCTAGATGTTTCATAAAAAATTCTTTTTCTTACAAATATCCAGATAAAGGAATGATTTTAAAATGACCTCCCTTTGTAAATTTTTTTAAATTGCATGGTTTCTTTTATCCAGTCATTTTCCTATAAATCATAACTTTTATTGCTCTGCAAATAATTTTCAACCTCCAAGTATGTTGTGAATTATATCATTTTGCAAGGAATGATATTCTCAATATCTTATTTCAGGATCCTGATGAGTTCTTTGTAGCTTACGACAAGATCGTCAAATTTGTAGAAAATATGGATAACTGGGATAAGACTGAAGAAGAATTGAAAGGAAGAGGGGTACGTACTATTGATATTGATATGTATTCCTTTTTCTAAAATTTATGAAGATCCAAAATATTCTTGATAGTGTGATTAGCAGTTTGATTTGCTGTTTCATGTATTTGTGGTTTCACATTGTTGTGTTTTTGTTTAAGTTTCAAGGAAATAAATCCAATATTCCTAACCGGAACATCTTTGTTGAAAAATTTATTAAATTATCAAAGCAACTTTATTGCGAAAAAAAGCTATTACTGTAAGAGAAGTTTTCAATCAAGCAGTAACATGAAAGTTGTAGTCAGCTAAACTATTGGAAACATAAGTCTAACATCCTCTTTTCCAGAATTAATATTTGAACTATACCCAATGATTGATAAATTATTTTTTCCCAGGTGAAAATTTTATCATTTTTCGACATTGTACTGGAGTTTATAATGATGGATGCGTTCGATGATTTGGACAACCCTCCAGCTTCAGTGATAGCCGTAGTACAGAACAGGTGGCTGTCTAATGGGTTCAAGGAAACAGTGAGTAACGAGTCTTCAGTTTGAATCTCCTTAAAATCAAATTGTTGCAATGTTGGTTTGTGACAGTCACTTGGCCCTGACTGAGTACCGTAATTCCTCGAATTATGGCAAGGTGATTATTAATTTTAAATGTTGTTTTGACCGGGCGATTGTTCGAGGCAGGCTTTTGTTTAATTTCATATCCATGTTCTGATGCTGTAATACTGAAATATTCAACAAAAATCAGTACAGGAAATATTTTCCGTTAATATCAGTCATTTTATATGACTTGATGTTAAAAACTGGATAAGAATGCCTATATGAATTATGAAAAGACAAGCAGTTATTTATTTCAATGAGAGCTGTGACCTGAGAATATTCAAGGTAGGCATTTTTTCAAGGAAGGCGATTATTCAAGGATTTATGGTTAATTGGTGACATCATGGATCAAATAGTTTAAAGAGAGTTTCTGTTAACATTCATCATAGTATGAAATTATTAGGAAAGTGAAGCTTTTCAATGTTTGTATATCAATTATTGACTCTGTTTCAGGCCTTGGCAACAGCAGTGTGGTCAGTATTAAAGGCAAAGAGGCGGATGTTAAAGGTGAGATTTAACCCATTAAAGGGGCAGTAGCACGTTTTTTGATAATTTATATTCATATTTATATTTCAGTGATAATTGTAAGTTAATGTTAAATGTATTATTTTGACAGTGTCAAAAATCTCATAACACAAGCCAATCATCCATAGTCGGAGGACAATGTATGAAGATTCACATAAAATACATAGGCGGCCATTTTTGTGTGAACACCTTTAATTCATTTTCTGTAAGAAAAAGGAATCGCATGGCTAAACTTTACGTTAAATATTTGAATTATTACTGCTCCATTTAGTTTAAATACATTGTCTTTCAATTGGAACCATTAATTTTCATTTTCTTGACATCACGTTATATTCCCCCTAAAAACGTGCTACTGCCCCTTTAAAGTAACTCTTAAAGTAACTAAATGGTAAATCCTCAAAACATTTTGCCCAAATTATATTTCTATAAGCCGCTAATGGCTAAAATATTGTTCAGGTGGCACTTAACAATAACTCACTCACTGAGTTCCATAAGCCAACCATTCCAGGCAACTTATCTTGGTACTGAGCCTATAGTTTATTCATAAATGTTTACCCTTAAATCATATTACATTCTTGAACTCTTTCTTAAACTGTTTATTCCCCAGTTTTCTGATGGTTTTATATCCCACTTCTATGGAATAACGGAACACATCAGCCCAGTTCTAGCCTGGGGCTTTCTCGGACCTGAGTCAGACCTCAAACACATGTGCAATTTCTTCAGGGTAGGTTGAGAAATGTCTCTTGTCTCTGAGGGTCTAGATAATGGTGTACAGTGGAACACGGATATGACAAATTTCGGATATTGCGAACAATCGGATATAGAGAACAAATTTTCAAGTCCAGTCCCTTTATAATTAAAAATTATATGCGTATAGCGAACACCGGATATAGAGAACTAAATTCTTTGGTCCCTTGGAGTTTGTTATATCCGTGTTCTACTGTATCTGCAAAATTAAATATTTTTATATTATTTACTTGTTGATACCATATTTCAAGAGTGACAATTTTAAGAAAATGAATACTGTCATCACGAAACGAAAAGCATATTATTTTGTTCATGTGTGATTCTCATAAGAAATTTTTAAAAAATGATTTCCTAAAATATTTCGAAACATTGTTTTTAACATAAATTATATAGAGATAAATCCTTTCTTGGCCCAAGTTTTGGGTTAACGAGCAATGTTTCTTTTTATTTTTTGATATGTTAAATTTAATTGAAAGTGATTTCAAAACTGAAAGTAAAGTCAAATTGTTTTTCTTTCAGGAGCAAATTATTGGTTATATCTGTGATATATTCAGCTTTGAGAAGGTCCGATACACAACAGTTGAAGACCTTGCAGAGGACATAATGAGGATAGCGGAAGATCGAAGTCAGCAGGCAGAAGATAGACTAGCAATAACATAGTGGACCCTGATATACACATACAGGGTCCTCGTGGGACTTCATGACCAAATGACCTGAGTTAACCCTTGCTCCCCTGAGAAGCCACAAACACGTAGTTTTTGGGCTTGATTTCATGCTTGCAGGGTTGAGTTGTCCAGAGATCTATTGTGCTGGAGTATAACTTAGAAAGATCTTTTGTGAACTTACAACCAAGTCTATGATGTTTTCTGACTTTTCAAAATGAACCGTGGAACTATGGTTCGAAGAAATCAGAAATGGAAGATCTAAAAGGTACTTCATGACCCAGTCTTCAGTGATTTAGATTCGGACTTCGTGATCAAGGAAACTTTGTATAGTTATGGTGTCAAGACGTCAGTTGTGAAAGACATGTATTGATGTGTTACTTTAAGAGAACGTTTGAGTACTCCATGAACAAGGGTAAAGTGTTGTGGCTTTTCCATGCGTCAGTGTAGACTTACCATTTGATGAAATGTCCTCTAAAGAGTCAATCCTAAAGTAGCTCTTTAGTACAAGTGTTCATACAGACCCTGTCAGACTTCGAGACCAACAAATAATTATTCAGGATAGCAAGGTACTTAAATGACCAAGTCTACATTTTTATTAATTGATTGAAGGATAATGATCAGCTGAAATGTTCACAGATGTGATGCTGTGAGAACTACTTAGATTGTGCATGGACAGGAGATTACTACAGACAGTTCATACCAAGCTCTTCAAGGGTTCTCGCCGCTTATGGCTGCAATATTGCCCAAGCGGCGCTAAACAATAACTCACTCACTCTTCAAGGGTTAATGTGATCAGAGTTGAACTGACACTTTAAAGAAATCTCTTGAAGAGTTATTCAAGGAAATCATCCTGGAAATAATCACTAAAATATTTGTTGAGAATGAGTTGTTCTTACTTGATAATCCCCCGTTGGCAAAATCTTTTCATGATTTTCTGGAACCCAAACTATTTTTTGCCGAATATCAGTTATCCACCCTGAGAAAGTTGTCTTGCTGAAAACTGTTTAACAAACTAGGTGTGACAGGCTACCTATCACTCATGTGACAGTTTTTACATGTCTTGTTTGTCAACATCAGGTTCTTCCATAAGTAATTGACATCAGCAAGAGTCATTCAAGAATTGTTACAAGTGAAAAACTTCCATTCCTGAGAAGAGACAACGCTGAAAGCTGACTGTTTCAATGAGAACCCTTTTCTGCTGAAGTTTAATACAATCGAGGAGAGTAGTTACATTACAAGAAACGTCACTCCAACCAAGTTGAATTTTATTATTGATCATTAAAACAACTTTGTTGTGGTTATTTGTTGTGATATTAGTCTTTCACATTGTTGGGATTCAGAATATTGTCATTTAAACTCATTTTATTATTTTCGTGTGAAAAACTCATGCTTTAATCTCTGTTATTCTTCTGTTTATTTTATCATACTTTTTAATTATCAATTAGCGATTAATTTCATTAAATGAAACTCTTAATATAATTCATTTACCTGGTAGGTATAAAATTTAACTGTGCATGCTAACAATTTTATGACTTGTTTGTTGATCACGAAAAGCAATCAACAGCTTGGTTTCGTTTATATAGTAAACAGTGCTGTTTTATATGTTGTGGCTTGCATAGGGGAAATTTCAGAAATTCAATTATTATTTTCTATTATTTTCATGGTGACATGTCTTATATTCATATGCATAATTCACGACTCATTATTCACTTATACATATTTCCATGGTTCTAGAACAATAACTGTTCAATGTTGTTTTGTTGTGTTGTCAAGGCTCAAAGTGTTCTCTAACTAATAATCTTTATATCCTATGATCATGTTACAATTGTAGCCAAATTTTGAAAGGCATTAACAAATTTAACTACCAATTTTTAATAGTTATTTTCATGAGAAATTAGTGTTGAAATATGATGTTGAAAAAATAGGCTTGTCTGTTGGAGAATTATTTCATTAACTTTTATTTTTCATCAAATTTCAGTTAATGTCAGCATAGATGCCCTATTAAAAAAATTGTGGATTAAATTGGATGAGATTGAATGACTGTAGAAAGAAAACAATGACAGTTGATGATTTTAAAATATATTTGCATCATCAGTATTTGTGTAGATTATGAGTTGTTACTGTGTTTAATAGAAAAGATTTAAAATATGTACAGAGTATTTCACCTTGATATAAAAGTATCATTTACTTGAACTGATATATTTTTTAATACAATTATATTTTCATAAATTTCAGTTAAAATTTGATTCAGAGTGTTTAGATTCCAGCCTTTCAGTTCTTATATTTAAAAAATAAATAATATATGAGCATACTTTCTCTCTGCTATCAGGAACATTGCAAAGATTCTTGATGGTTATGGAAGAAGTTGTAGCAAAAATTCTGTTTCTAAACAACTTGTTAACAAGAACAATTATGATATATGTCCCAGAAATTTGTTTTTACACTCATGTTTTTTCATAATATGTGTATGAAGTTGAGACGTGATAGTGTGAGAGAATGAAGTGAGAGAAATACATTGTTGAACATGATTTTTAATAAACTTTTACAATATCTTTTATTTGTTTTATTTTTTAATAGATTATTAGTGAATTTACAAAGAGGAAGAAAATAAAGCTTCCTGCATAATTTTAGATTTCAAACAATAAGGATTTATCTCAATGGAAGCTACCAACGGTACAAAAACTGTCATAGTTATCAGTCAGGAAAAAAGGTACTAAGATTGAGATAAACTCGACAATAAGTTGATAGGTGAAAGTGCATACATTATTACCCTACTGAAATGACAAATGTTTGTTGTTATTATGTAACCTCCCTTGGGATATATATATATATCTATGAAACAAGTGATTGCTTTGGTTTTTAATGAGCAAAACCTTGAAAAATAGAAAAAAAACATCAGATTGTCAAATTTTTATTTCACACATATCACAAGTGGTGAAAGATCTTGGTATTGCTATGCACATATTGAAAACTAAAATATCTAAACAAACAGTCATACAATAATCATCATAAAATATAGGATAGCAAAAGCTGGACTCACAATGTCTAAGTTTATCAGCACCAGGGACATAAGTTATTTTTATTAGAAATACAGCTTGAAAGTGCTTAGCTTTTAACAATAAGCGATAGCGTTGACCACATATTTCCCTTTTTAAAGGCGCATGATTATAAGGGACAAATCATGGTTCAGCAACAATTCATAAAACATTTTCTCAAATGACAATAGTTTAAGACTGTCAGATGTACATAGAAAAGAGGTTAATTGTTAGTTGAAACATCAATAAAATATTTTTAGCAAAAAAGTTTCAAAATCAAAATGAGGTTCTTGATATAAGAGAAAGATAATTTGTTTCAAGCCCCGAGAGTTCAAATTAGTCTGCTTCATCATCAGAATTGATGGCAATTTGAATCTTTACTCCAAAGTCGTCATTCAGTGATGTTAAATTGATGTTTATATTGAGGTCATACCATTTGATATTTATGTAAATAAAATATTTTTTTTTAAAAATCACTGGGAGAACTCAGTCTTTTACTTAGCATATAATAAATGCTTTCATACAGTCTTTATATAGAAATACATCAGAAAAAGAAATCCTTCACAAACCATATGTATAACACCAACATTGCTCTATGATACAAAACTGTTGTTTAATAATGTAAAAATAAAACAATATATTTCATTATGCTGTATCCAAAAGGAATAATGCCATTAAATAATCATAGATCATACTCAATGGATAAACTAAAATAGGTAATATGCTGACTTGATAAAAATTTCTAAAATAAAAGTACCGAGGGTACAGAAGCTCACCTTAAAATGAATGATATGGTATTAAATATAGTTTAATTGTGTAACCATCTTTTATATGATAATTGATTATTGCTGCCATCATGATTTTTTTATCTTTTAAAATGCTATTCTTCTGTTGGAAACCACTAGAGCTTGAACAAACATTAATACAAGAATGATATAATCATGATTTGTTAACAAGCAGTAGGTTTTGGTATAACTTTTTTGTATATCTATGGCTGAATTGGTGACCATCTTGGACTTTTTAATCTTCAAAATGCTACTTTTATAATGTGGGCATCTGTATTAATTTCATTATGATATCTTGATTGGTTTGGGAGTATTCATTTAGTCACACTCTCAACTTCCAAAGAACTAAAAAGATGATGCACATAAACATTTGGAATATATCCCTCTGACACAAATCACAAATTCAGCTAGTGATAAGTCCAATTGCCAAAGTAAACTGTCCAGGTCAATGTCTCATGTAATTCTAACTGAAGATTTCTGAATATCTTAAATCTTGACATATGTTAGTGCAATCTGATTGGTCAGAATAGGCTAGCAACATGGGGGTTTATGCTAATTACTAGATATGATGACCTTTGATGACCTCTTGCACCTGCATGTAGCTTATGTAACTTATCCTCTTATGTAAGTTACTGTTATTCCATATAGTGAGTGTCCTCCCCTCATTTCAATATGCAATACAGATACCCTTTAGAGGAGAGTTGCAGGAGAGGGGCTGAAAGGATAGGAGGGGAAAGGAGGGGGGGGGGGGGAATAGAAGGGGTGGGGGTAAAAGAGAGGTTTGCAATGGAAATAATCTGGAGGTCAACTCAGTAATATGTTTATTGAAGTATCTTAACTAACAGAGAGAATTGGTGAGAAAGACTTTGTAAAATAAAATTTGTTCAGACAGCTGTTCAATGAATGCTGTTTTGAAGATGAATATTATATCTTTTATTAGCATGACAAACAAAATAAAAGATAATTAGTTATTCATTACCAAAATTTTCAATTTGGAATAAATTAATTGCTTGGGAACAAAGGAGTAAAAAACCTTACAGTTAGTGTTGGGAGTGAACAAATTTAATCATTTTAAATGCTTTTGAAAAGGATTTGTTTGAATTGAGTGATCATTATAATTATCTAGATAATCATTGTTCAGACTGTAATCAGATATAGATGATTAAAAAAAGTATATTTATCCCTCACTGGCTATGTTATTTGCCATATATGAAGTGTCAGGAATTATGTAACCCACTGATGGAGTGAACAACTTTTATCATTTTATGTTTTATTAAAAAGGATTTATTAAAACAGTCATGTCTCAGGCTGTTCGCAGATAAAGATGATTCATACATTTTTTGTAACTGTATTTATAGTGTTGATAAATATTACAACAAGCGTATCAATACAAATATAATGACATTGATTTGATTGATCAGGAAATGTATTCTTTTCAATGAATTTCATGAAACCTAATTGAAAATTCAATATAATTGACATATTGACCATCTTAGATTCTTGATAATAAAATAAATGCGTCTTTGTCAGGAATCACTATATAAAAATTACTCACTTTTCAGAATGATATCTTAATTGATTTAGTAGGAGTAGTACTTGGCCTGAAATCTAATTGAAAAATAATGACTTCTATGATGACATGTTGTTCCAAGAACCCCTTCAGCATGATATAATTATCATTAAATTTTACAGGTATTTATAAAACACATGGTATTGGAACTGGAACCTGATACAAAATACCTCTATTATTAACTTATCATGTAGATTACTGTACATAAAAGCAGATTCTTGACTTGTTAATATTAACTCATCATGCAGATTGTTGTACACAAAAGCTGATTCTTGACTTGTTTAAATTGGTAATTGTAAAAAGTATTACTATTATTAGAATACAAGTATACTTTTCATAAAGACAATTTATATACTTTCCATAAAGTCCATTATGTTCTATTTATCAATTAGGTCAGGATTACTATGCAACATACAAGCAGGCAGGGCTGTTAGCCCCAGATCCTTAAGGAGAGTGTAGCAATTTGTGTATTTGGCTTTGTGTACGTATATTTGGAGTAGCACCCTAGTGTGCCGAGCATGTTAACCTGAACTCTGGCTAAGCCCTTATGTGTGGTATTAAAAGACTTGACAAGAGAGAACATGAATTGTTGTGAAAAATATATATAATTTCACAAAATATAGTTAGCTTATGTCCTAAATTGATTTTGTGTCAAGAAGAACTTCTGTTAGATATAGAAATGGTACAAATATGAGTAAAACACAGGAACTGGTACCTGATGCAAAATAATACTTTCCACATCAACTTATCATGTAGATTGCTAAACACAAAGCTGATTGTTGACAAATTTTGTGTAAGTTGTTTTTCTTAGAAAGATCATATCACTGTCATTAGAATACAAGTCTAATTTCCATAACTCTTATTGCATACACATGGCCATATAGCATAATGCTCTACCATATCAATTAGTATGCTCTACAATTAGGGTCAGGTTGATTATGCAACATGCTAGCAGCTGAGACTGTGATGCTAGCAGCCTGTATCGGGATGTGTATTAGAAATGCATAGTGGACTCAACAGGAATATCTTAACTCTGGTTGACCCCTTTTGTGTGGTATTTAAAGGAATATAAGGGAGATACCATTGTTTAAAATTCAACATGATGTTTAATGTCATTGGGTTTTTGCAGCTAGTTGCCATAAATATTTTAAACAAATTAATTAATTATGTTTGTCTTTCATCTTAATGTTTTAGAAACACTTAAAAATATAGAACAACTTGCATGACAATCTTAAATATTCCATATTCAAGATAATATTATGATTAGTAAGTTCAAATTAGAGAATTTATATGGTGCGAGTGATCACTTGATGAAAGCTTAAAGTTTAGTAATAATGATGTGTCATCTGCAGCTGAAAAGTCAATATGGCTGCTATCGCGGCCATCTTGGATTCTCAGAACTGAAACGTCTACCTTTGTGGGAGGAATCACTATAGGTATAACATACTACAATATGAAAATGATATCTAGATTGGTTTAGGAGAAGGAGTCATTTTCATGAAATCTAATTGAAAATTCAATATGGCTGCCATGGCGGCCATATTGGATTCTCAAAACTGAAACGTCTACCTTTCTGTGCGGAATCACCATGGGTATAACATACTAAAATTTCAGAATGATATCTGCATTCGTTTAGGAGGAGTAGTCTTTTTCCTGAAAGTTTACGGACGGACGGACGGACAGACAGACGGACGACGGACGAAGCGCCATGACATAAGCTCACATTTACTTTGTAAAGGTGAGCTAAAAACATCCAAATAAACTGGATTATTTAAAACATCAGTGTAATATATGTTGTAACATCATTCAAATACAAACATCACAACCCTATCACACAAATACAATTATATTATAAAATCATAAACACTTAAAACATGGCTTGTACGGTTTTAACAGTAAAATGGTTTCCAAAGGCACAATGTGAGAGTTTGCTAAAACATCAAAAAGATTGACGACTTGTTTTGTAGCAAAATCTTTGTTTTAATGATGAGTATGAGGTATATAATATCAATTAACAATTAATATAAATTTCCATGCATAACATGTATTTTCCTCCAAGGCATGCTGGATCAACACATTGGCGAATCGAGCAGGGGGTGCACACCCCTCTGAAGACAGTTCCAAACATGGTAAACTTCAAAAGTCGTAATTCTAATTCATACTTTATTAATCAAATTGTAGGACAAGGAACTTCCATTTAGTAAATATTTACACACAAATTGTTTTGTCTAAAGTAAAGGCCGATAGTCAATACTTTTTCTTGTGACACAAAATAAAAATCCTACCCTGCTCATGTAACATGTCTTCAATATATCAAAATAGATTTAAATTTCTAAATAAGAATGAATATAAATGAACAATTGAATTAAAGAAGCATATGAAGAAATTCAGACTAGAAATTTATTGCAATCTATTGTCATGGCAACTAAGTAAAAATAATAATTAAAAATCGAGACCACAGCTAGACATTGTAATAGACGAGACTACGGTAATCAGTTAGCAAGACTTGGATTTGACAAAAAGAAATAGTACTGTCGGCTCTAGCTCATCAGGTTTCATATTGTTTACTGTTAAAACATTTAAATAATGCTTTTTTAGGAAAATATACCATCAATTCTTTAAGGATACTAAAAAATCTTTAAGGTGACCCAACCAAATCAATGGGTGATCTATCCATTTCAATAGGTGACCCACCAAATTAAAATTACCAAATCAACAGCAATTTAAAGGGGAAGTAGCACGTTTTTCGGTGGAATGTAAGGTGATGTCAGGAAAATAAAAATTAGTGGTTCCAATTGAAAGACAATGTATTTTAACTAAATGAAGCAGTAATAATTCAAATATATGACGTAAAGTCTAGCCATGGGATTCCTTTTTAGCTCATCTGGCCTGTAAGGCCCGATGGGCTTATGGCATGGCATGGTGTCCGGCGTCCGTCCGTCCGTCCGTCCGTCCGTCGATCCGTCCATCCGTCCGTCCATCCGTCCGTAAACTTTGTGGAATTTCGACTTCTTCTCCAGAAGCATAAGGCCTAGAAAGCTGAAACTTTGTGTACAGACTCCTTGGCTAGTGAGGATTATAAATTGTAGCTTTTGTGGCCCTGTGACCCCTAATAAGGGCCACAGGGGCCACGCCCTAAAAACCTATTTTCATCTTCTTCTCCAGAACCATAAGGCCTAGAAAGCTGAAACTTTGTGTACAGACTCCTTGGCTAGTGAGGATTATAAATTGTAGCTTTTGTGGCCCTGTGACCCCTAATAAGGGCCACAGGGGCCACACCCTAAAAACCTATTTTCATCTTCTTCTCCAGAACCATAAGGCCTAGAAAGCTGAAACTTTGTGTACAGACTCCTTGGCTAGTGAGGATTATAAATTGTAGCTTCGGTAGCTTTGTGACCCCAAATAAGGGCCACAGGGGCCACGCCCTAAAAACCTATTTTCATCTTCTTCTCCAGAACCATAAGGCCTAGAGAGCTGAAACTTTGTGTACAGACTCCTTGGCTAGTGAGGATTATAAAGTGTAGCTTTGGTAGCCCTGTGACCTCTAGGAACAACACTGAAATCTATTTTCATCTTCTTCTCCTGAGGTATAAGGCCTAGAAAACTGAAACTTGTAGCCTATATACTTAATTTTATGATTGGTGCCCCTGTGGCCTCTACAAAGGGGGAATCACTTTGGCCACACCCTACAGCATAATTGATGATGAAGCCTGATGAGCTACAGAGCCAATGGCTCTATTTTTCTTACTCAAAATGAATTAAAGGTGTTCACAAAAAATGGCCGCCAATGGATTTAATGTGAATCCTCATACTTTGTCCTCTGACTATGGGTGATTGGCTTGTGTAATGAGATTGTTGACACTATCAATATAATTCATTTAGCATTAACTTACAATTATAAGTGAAATATTTAAAATATAAATTCATCAAAAAACGTGCTACTGCCCCTTTAAGCGCTAAAAGCATAGTTTGACTCACATTCAATCATCACACTTTAAGCAAGGCTAGCCAAGCTTGAAGTTCTTGATAGGTTTGATCGGGTTAGAAACACTGGGAGTAAATAAGAAACAGTACACAATACAAAATATGTCTTTAGAGATTCCTAACTATCTTCTCTTATTAACAAGAGGCTTGAAACAATTAAAGAGACACAGAGTATGTTGATAGGATCACATATGTCAAATTTTGAAATCGATGTTATTACATCGGGCATCACCAACTGTTACTGAAAATAACAAGTTAAAGGTCAATCAGTGCACTAGAGCGAAAATACGGCCATTCAAAGTCGGGATTTTGATCGAAAACCGGACAATGTGGCTCGAATGGCGTGCGCAAATTCGCCAAACGTAATTTTGAAACCTTTTCATAAGCTGACAGGAAAATATATTCGATTCGATAGTGTTTATTAGGTATTTTAACCAATAGGTAGATTAATTTGATGCATAAATTCGAATATTAAACGTATTTGAGATGTTTTCTTGATTTTACCATAAAATCAAGCATTTTAGAGATATTATGCATAAATGGATATCTTTGCAAGTCCAGTGATGAGATATGAACTTCAATCAGCATATTTGATATTTTGTAGCTTATCAAAACCAAATGAAATTTTAAGAAAGATACTCTGTGTCACTTTAAGGTAGATCACTGAGTTACATAAAAATCATCATTTCCTAAAGTGAGGCTTGCCGAAATGATTCAATGAGCCAAATTAACAATTCCAAACAAGAACTTCTGATAATATTACCGGTAGATCATTTATCCCTCCAGTGCAGCTTTGCTTATGATTAGAAAAACAATAGACAATCACAAACAAAGCTTTTTGGGAATTCCTTATTATCAACAGCAAAGCTTGAAACAGTTGAGCGCAAGGTAGATAGGGAGCTTCCCGTTCAGTCATCATTTCCTCCAGCAAGGTTGAGCAGACTTGGTTGAATTGGCTTATTCAGCAATAGTGAGAATAGAATATTAAATAACAGGACATTTCCAAACTGAGGCTCTTGAGAATTGCCAATTATCAACAAGTAGGCTTGAGCATAAGATAGATCTCTTAACTTGACAATAATCTCATTGAATCATCATTTTCTCAAGAAAGGTTGAGCAAGCTTGGTAGAATTGGGTTATTTAGCAATTGTGAAAATCAACTTAAAATCAACAGGACAATTCCAAAGGGTTTTTATAATTCCCGATTATCAACAAGTAGGCTTGAGCATAACATAGATCCCTCAATTTGACAATAATCACATTCAGTGATCATTTTCTCAAGCTAGTCTGGGCAAGCATGGTAGAAATGGCTTATTTAGTAATAGTGAGAATTAAATTAAAATCAACAGGAAAATTCTAAAATGAGGCACTTGAGAAGTCTCATTGATCTTGGCTTGAGCACACGGTAGATACCTCAACTTGACAATATTATAACCACATTCATCTTTTCCTCCAGCGAGGCTTGGCAGGCAGGCTTGGTGCACTTGGTCGATACCTCAACAAGATAATAATCACTTTAAATCACCATTTCTCCTTTTGAGGCTTAGTAAGCTAGGGAGGTGAGGTTATCTGGGGTTTATCGTCGCTTTCAAGAGTATTTCACTTATATCGCGGCTGCTAGTATTATTGCAGGGAGAAAGCCCGCAACACTATTGTGGCTATGCATTGCGGTGAAACCTGCGAACATCGGCTGGAACTAGCAAACAAGGTACTGCACTGTAATTCAGTGTAGCATTACACCCAAACCTGACTGCGAGTAGAAAAGTTCTCTACTGCAGACAAAGTTGCTGAGCCCCTGGCGGGATTCGAACCACAGATCTCCTGTTCCGAAGCCGAACGCGCTAACCCCTGCGCTATCCCGCCCCCCAAGCTAGGGAGACTTGATCATAAGGCATAAGAGAAAATTGACATAAAAACACAGACACTAGCTACATCCCTCATCTCTACAATAGTTACACTAGTCATCCTTTCTTCCAGTGAGGCTTGACAAGCTTGGTAGATCCCTAAACTTGACAATAACCACATTCAGTCATCGTTTCCTCCGGCGAGGCTTGACAAGCTTGGTAGATCCCTAAACTTGACCGTAACCACATTCAGTCATCGTTTCCTCCGGCGAGGCTTGACAAGCTTGGTAGATCCCTAAACTTGACCATAACCACAATCAGTCATCGTTTCCTCCGGCGAGGCTTGACAAGCTTGGTAGATCCCTAAACTTGACCATAACCACATCAGTCATCGTTTCCTCCGGCGAGGCTTGGCAGGCTCGGTGCGCTCGGTAGACTAGGTAGACTGGGGAAACTGGGGAAACTGGGCCAGTTGACCAGCATGCCTCTCTTCTTACAGCAGCAGATGGCGATACAGGACATTATCACAAGACCTCCAAAACTGCAGCAACAGGCTATTATGATGATTGTTCTCGTGCTTGGTTCGGAACTGTTTTGTCCATCTTCACCTGAAACTGAGGAAAACACAAAATAACAAATAAGATCTGCTATTAACGAACACAAGATGAGTTGGGTACATTTATTTCTGTGATTAAATTTTTTTTATAAAAAAGTGAATTTATTTTTGGAAAACTGTTAAGTGTGACTACAAAACTGTTATGAAAGATCTAACAATGTGATTAAATTTTTTGATAAAAATGATGTGATATGACTGAACAAAGTCAAAATATTTTGGTATCCTTGAACTGAAGGCCCCAAAAGACACATCTGAAACATACGGTAGGTACATTGGTAACATCCATACCAACTCTGAAGTTTCTTGGTGAAATAGTTATCAAGTTATGCTCTGGAAACAATGTCGGGCGCATTGACGGACGGACAGACTAAAAGATTGACAGACATGCGCAGCGTTATATATCCCTGACTACATCGTAGCGGGGGTTTATCAAAAGATATTCTATATATCTCACCCTGTCACAAAATATTTATTATCTAAAGAGTTCTAACCCTCTGTGACAGGATATATGCGTATTTATAAACAATCAAATTTGAGTGACAAGTAAACAAATCTGGTTGCATAATTACCGTAACTATCCCAGACTTGCAGCTTGAAGTTCTCTCTCTCATCTGATATGTTGCCGCTAGCAACAATCTTCAGGGTCATGTGACTACTCTCGAAACAAACTTTTTTTGGCACTCCTTTTGAACAAGCATAGGTCTGGAAGTAAAAGAGAGAATGCTCAATTAAGAAAGCTTACAGATTTTATTCAACAAGGCAAGAGTTAGACAAGCCAAACTTATTAAAAGTCTGATCCGTACATTTTTATCTTGCTTCATTTCTGATACGAGAACTGGAACCTGTTGCACTAAGCATTAAGGTTAATCTTACTTCCATCCTAGAACTATTTAAAACTGCTACCTTATAATGGTTCATTATATAGAGTATATGTCCATGCACATTGCATGCTCAAAGTACTTGGTGTCATAATCCCCATGGTAACCAAGTATAGAAGACTCACTTAGGAGAATACATCAGGTCGCCTGTAAGGCGCTAGACGTACAAATTCAGACTACCATCGTATTATACCAGGTACCCTATTACTGCTGGGTGGACAGATGCACGCTTCGAACTAAGTCACTTACCCAGGGTGACACCACAAGTTTCTCAACTCATGTCTCAGTTAGGGGCACAGAATCAAACTTTCAAAATCTTAGATTATCCAGCAACGGGTTACCCACCCATCTAGCGAGCTGTGCCCGTTGTTGATGAACTACATTGATGGCAGTAAACTGAGCATTTCACAGTACCAGGTGCCGTCACCTTAATGAGTTATGGTCATCAAAAGAATTTTCTGCAAAAAAGCTCTGATCCTTAGGGTCAAGGGGCCTTGTGTGTAAACTTTCGCCTTCCAAAACGTTGACTCATCACAGGGTCACTTGATTTTCGTAGCTATGATAATTGTAGACCAAGTTAATGTATAGTACTTATGACTATCTTAGTTCTAAGGAAGCCGCAAAAATCTAGTTTTCAAAGATGATCTCAATAAAACCTTACAAAAATAGAGCCATTGGCTCTGTAGCTCATCAGGCATCATATCAAGTTTGCTTTATACAGGCCAGATGAGCTAAAAATGAAACTGATGTTACCTATTGCAAGAAAACCTATAAACAAATTACAAAACAAATGTAACAATTTCGGAATAAATTTCCTTACCCAAATGATTTATTATTATTCAACACTTTCTAGATCGCCAATATCAGACAGTGAAAGAAGTCCACACTAAAATATCCAAGGAGAAATAAAGACTCTCATCTAATGGAGAAAAATAGGTTTTTAAGATTGTGACCCCTGTGACCCTATTTGGGGTCATGGGGTCACGAAACCTACAGTTTAAAATCCCAATTGGCCAAGGAGTCTACATGCAGTCTTTCAGCTCAATAGACCTTTAGGAGCTAAAGATGATGATGAAAATAAGTTTTTAAGGTTGTGACCCCTGTGACCCTATTTGGGGTCATGGGGTCACGAAATCTACAATTTAGAATCCCCATTGGCCAAGGAGTCTGCACATATAATTTCAGCTCTCTAGACCTTTTGGAACTTGAGAAGAAGATGAAAATAGTTTTTTAAGGTTGTGACCCCTGTGACCCTATTTGGGGTCACAGGGTCAACAAAGTTACAAATTAGAATCCCCATTGTCCAAGGAGTCTGCACACATCAATATTAACTATCTACTCCTTTTGGAACTGGAGAAGAAGATGAGAATTGGTTTTTAAGGTTGTGACCCCTGTGACCCTATTTGTGGTCATGGGGTCACGAAATCTACAATTAAGAATCCCCATTGGCCAAGGAGTCTGCACATATCATTTTCAACTCTCTAGTCCTTTTAGAACTGGAGAAGAAGATGAAAATAGGTTTTTAAGGTTGTGACCCCTGTGACCCTATTTGGGGTCATGGGGTCACGAAACCTACAGTTTAAAATCCCAATTGGCCAAGGAGTCTACATGCAGTCTTTCAGCTCAATAGACCTTTAGGAGCTAAAGATGATGATGAAAATAAGTTTTTAAGGTTGTGACCCCTGTGACCCTATTTGGGGTCATGGGGTCACGAAATCTACAATTTAGAATCCCCATTGGCCAAGGAGTCTGCACATATCATTTTTAACTCTCTAGTCCTTTTAGAACTGGAGAAGAAGATGAAAATAGGTTTTTAAGGTTGTGACCCCTGTGACCCTATTTGGGGTCACAGGGTCACCAAAGTTACACATTAGAATCCCCTTTGTCCAAGGAGTCTGCACATGTCATTTTTAACTCTCTTTTCCTTTTGGAACTGGAGAAGAAGATGAAAATAGGTTTTTAAGGTAGTGACCCCTGTGACCCTATTTGGGGTCACAGGGTCACCAAAGTTACAAATTAGAATCCCCATTGTCCAAGGAGTCTGCACATATCATTTTTAACTATCTACTCCTTTTGGAACTGGAGAAGAAGATGAGAATTGGTTTTTAAGGTTGTGACCCCTGTGACCCTATTTGGGGTCATGGGGTCACAAAATCTACAATTTAGAATCCCCATAGGCCAAGGAGTCTGCACATATTACTTTCAACTCTCTAGTCCTTTTAGAACTGGAGAAGAAGATGAAAATAGCTTTTTAAGGTTGTGACCCCTGTGACCCTATTTGGGGTCATGGGGTCACGAAATCTACAATTTAGAATCCCCATGGGCAAAGGAGTCTGCACATATCGTTTTTAACTCTCTAGTCCTTTTTGAACTGGAGAAGAAGATGAAAATAGGTTTTTTAAGGTTGTGACCCCTGTGACCCTATTTGGGGTCACAGGGTCACCAAAGTTACAAATTAGAATCCCCTTTGTCCAAGGAGTCTGCACATGTCATTTTTAACTCTCTATTCCTTTTGGAACTGGAGAAGAAGATGAAAATAGGTTTTTAAGGTTGTGACCCCTGTGACCCTATTTGGGGTCACAGGGTCACCAAAGTTACAAATTAGAATCCCCATTGTCCAAGGAGTCTGCACATATCATTTTTAACTATCTACTCCTTTTGGAACTGGAGAAGAAGATGAGAATTGGTTTTTAAGGTTGTGACCCCTGTGACCCTATTTGGGGTCATGGGGTCACAAAATCTACAATTTAGAATCCCCATAGGCCAAGGAGTCTGCACATATTACTTTCAACTCTCTAGTCCTTTTAGAACTGGAGAAGAAGATGAAAATAGCTTTTTAAGGTTGTGACCCCTGTGACCCTATTTGGGGTCATGGGGTCACGAAATCTACAATTTAGAATCCCCATGGGCAAAGGAGTCTGCACATATCGTTTTTAACTCTCTAGTCCTTTTTGAACTGGAGAAGAAGATGAAAATAGGTTTTTTAAGGTTGTGACCCCTGTGACCCTATTTGGGGTCACAGGGTCACCAAAGTTACAAATTAGAATCCCCTTTGTCCAAGGAGTCTGCACATGTCATTTTTAACTCTCTATTCCTTTTGGAACTGGAGAAGAAGATGAAAATAGGTTTTTAAGGTTGTGACCCCTGTGACCCTATTTGGGGTCACAGGGTCACCAAAGTTACAAATTAGAATCCCCATTGTCCAAGGAGTCTGCACATATAATTTTTAACTCTCTACTCCTTTTGGAACTGGAGAAGAAGATGAAAATAGGTTTTTAAGGTTGTGACCCCTGTGACCCTATTTGGGGTCACAGGGTCACCAAAGTTACAAATTAGAATTCCCATTGGCCAAGGAGTCTGCACATATCATTTTTAACTTTCTAGTCCTTCTGGAACTGGAGAAGAAGATGAAAATAGGTTTTTAAAGTTGTGACCCCTGTGACCCTATTTGGGGTCACAGGGTCACCAAAGTTACAAATTAGAATCTCCACATGCTAAGGTACCTGTACACAAAATTTCAGCTCTCTAATGTATATGGTTCATGAGGAGAAGTCGAAAGTGTCAAAAGTTTACGGACGGACGACGGACGGACGACGGACGACGGACGACGGACGGACGGACGCCGGGCCATGCCATAAGCCCATCTGGACTTTCAGTCCTGATGAGCTAAAAATGCAGGGTTCAGATATACATAAAAAATGGAAGCAATTACCTTATAAGGACTGTAAGTATCATCTTTATTGTCAAATATTTGCAGCTCGAAGGATGAGCAGAATCCCCTCGGCCAGCGCTCAAACTCAACGCACAATTCTGACTTCTCTCTGTCGTCGCCCGCTAGGAAGTAGGAGAAGGTTTTTGTACAGCTCTTTTCCCCGTAATAGTTGGCTGACATGAACACGTGGATCTTGCTGTGGTGGAGGTGGGTCGTCAGTCCACAGTTGCTGAACATGAATGCTGAACAAAGAAAATAGTAATTGTCATTTGGAGAACATGAATGCTGAACAGAGAAAATATCAATTGTCATTTGGAGAACATAAATGCTGAACGGAGGAAATAGTAATTGTCATTTGGTGAACATGAACGCTGAACAAAGAAATATCAATTGTCATTTGGAAAACATGAATGCTGACCAAAGAAAATAGTAATTGTCATTCAGTGAACATGAACCCTGAACAGAGAAATATCAAATGTCATTTGGAGAAGCTGACACTGAATGGATCGAATATCAATTGTCATTTGGTGAACATGAACGCTGAACACAGAAATATCAATTGTCATTTTGGGAACATGAATGCTGAACAGAGAAAATATTAACTTGCATTAAGTGAATGAAATGCCTTTTTCATTTGCTCAACAGAGAAATATTAATCATCATTTGCAGAGCAGAGAAAATATTAATTCTCTTTGCTCAATAGACATAATATCTATTATGAATAGACCAAATTTAATTCTCTTTTGCTGAACAAACAAAATATTAACTGGCAGGTGCTGGACATGCATGCTGAACAGTGCTGGAAATAAGAAGTTAATAATCATTTTTTTTTTATCTTATAAACCTTTAAAGGGGCAGTAGCACGTTTTTAGGGGGAATATAGGGTGATGTCAGGAAAATGAAAATTTATGGTTCCAATTGAAAGTCAATGTACTTGAACTAAATGGTGCAGTAATAATTCAAATATATAACGTAAAGTTTAGCCATGCCATTCCCTTTTCTTGCACAAAATGAATTAAAGGTGTTCACACAAAAATGGCCGCCAATGGATTGTATGTGAATCTTCATACTTTGTCCTCTGACCATGGATGATTGGCTTGTGTAATGAGATTTTTGACACTGTCAATATAATACATTTAGCGTTAGCTTACAATTATTAGTGAAAATTTTAAAATATAAAATTATCAAAAAACGTGCTACTGCCCCTTTAAACGAAGATAACGCATTTAGCACAACCCTCCTTCTACTTCTACAAAAGATGTTATTTCAGTGAGCCTTCTAACTTTTTTCTTGTTTCTTTCATAAAGCAATCAATCCTTTCATCAACAGTTTACTTATTATTCTAACAAATAAATTATATCTTATGACTTCGGAACAAATTTTTAACTTCGCCATCCATCCACCCATTAATTCAACAATCCATCCATCATTCACCAAGAAAAAAGATATGTAGAGGATACTTAATGTAGTTTGCCAAATACCAGGTTTATTCCATCGAGTGTCATGGGTAAAGTTGATATTTCATTAAAGGCGTACCCACGAGCGAAATATCAACTTCACCCATGTCACCCAAGTATTCCATTTTCATAAAATGATTTTGAATGAAATTTGTAATTAAGATGACTTCAAGACTTGAAAGTAACCCCTGTTTGTTCACATAGCTGAAAGTCATGAGTTCCGGCACAAGACCTGAGTGACGATATAATGTATCATCACTGGTCAAAGTGAAAAAATAAAATATCCTCACTGTTGCCTGGTAGACAATTTATTTCACTGATAAAACCCAGTTTTTCATTGCTGATCAATCCATCGAACACTTAGAGATTAGAAAATGTAAAATAACTTACTACTCCTGTAGGAACTCGTGATTTGAGCAACGTCCAGAAGAAAGAAGAAGTTGGATATACTGACGTCAGGTTGCAGCTTCTCGAAGCCGATGATGACGTTAGCTGGTTGTGGTGTGCACCATTCCTCCTTCATCTCACTCTTACAGGTGATCAACTGAAGTTCAAAGAGATCTCAGATTAGGCTTTGTTCCCATGAAATTAATACAATTTCGTTTCAGCTGTTGTACATAATCAAACTACACTCCCCTTCAACTTACACTCAAAATGTTCACATGACAACTTCTTTACTAGCACATTTTACATGTTTTAGCTTTTAGCTAAAAAAAAACCTTTTGATACTGTACTCTTAATTCAAGGAGGAACACATATAAATCTATATTAGAGGATGTTTTGACAAGATTGAAAATCCTTGTAATCAGGTTGAACCTGTCATTTCATCCTTGCTGCATTTCTGATCTGAGTTTGAAAAGGTCATGTGAGCGAGTGAATGAGTTTTTGTTTACACCGCATGGGCAATATTTCAGCCATTAGCGGTGTAAGGTCATGTGAAGTGACCTCTTCAGTCAAGCCAATCAGCAACTTATTAGCATCATTCCATATTTTAGAAAGCATCTTGATAATCCATTTTTTTTAAAATGAAACATCACACACGGTCACCTGAAACAAACCCTATAGAGCACTATTCAGATCAGAATGCAGCAATATATAGAGGATATTATATGTGTGTCCATGACACTTGATTTCCATTAGTCTGACATTCATTGGTGTAGGATGGTTGGCAAAGACACAAAACAGATATAAGAGAATGGTTCTATTTAATTCAAATGAGATTACCTATGAGCTAAGTCAACAATACTCAAAGCAGAAACGTCGACAGATAAAGTGATATTCTTTTTCTGATTCCAACGAGATTGACAATTACCTTTGAACGAGTTAAGGTGGATACATCTGGAATGTCGCCCGAGAACATGTAATAACTGAGCTGCATGGTACAGTTGATGAAGTTAAACAGCAGGGGAGACAAGCACACGACTTCATCGCTGGAGTAGAAGACCAGATAACAGGGGAAGTAACCAGGGCTGTCCGCGGTGGCGTTGTCCAGGGTTTGAACCTTGAACTGGTTATCATCGTCAAGTTGAACACTCTGCCCGCACGACTTCTCGGAATCCATGTAATCTATGAGTATGAATCAATTGTCTCTTGAACTCTCAAAAAAATAAACAATCAAATTGTGTGATGTGCTTTATACAAAACAGTCATGTATTTCCTTGAACACAACCAAAGGAGTGTGTTTTAATTGAGGCCGGGGATTTTCAAATTAATTTTTTTTTTTAATTTATATGATATATAATTGGTTGTTTTTACAATAGCCCCAAACGATCCCTCGGGTTGTTTTTGAGCCCCTGTTAATATTTTAGACCAAGGTTGTATTCTAATACTGTATGAAAAAAATTTCTGAGAAAGAACAAGGGCACATTTTGTGTATAATTTTGTCTTTTATCTTTCCCTTTATTCAATTTAATAGCCTGCAGGTCTTAGAAATATTTGATGAACAATTGTTGATAGACAAAAGTGATCTGAAAATTTAAATATAGGCAATGATTAAAAATAATGTATATAAGTTGAAGATATCTGCAACTTACAATAATTCTGAGCTCCCAGGGCCAAAGTGACCAGTGATGAGATCAGAAGTGTCTTGTACGATGCCATGGTAACCGATGCTCACCTAGCAACTAGAAGATGGGAACATCATTTGTCAGAAAACTGTAAAAAAGATAAAAATATTGTAAAATTTAAAGTCTATTTTTGAAGACTGTTTTCATAGAAAAATATCAAACGAATGTTTTAATCAATCCTTTAAAAAAAAGTCAACTATGGATGTGCTTTAGAAAATCTATATAAATTGAGATCAGTATGTTTTTACATTAAATCATATCATCAGTATAAACAATTATTACCCCTATGGTTGAAAATAACAGAGTTAATATTTTCAATATGAGCACATGTGCACATATTACTTTTGCCTAGCAACGTTTGTTTCAGCGCGAGTTCCTGTATTTCGTCGTCTGTGACGTCATTAAACAATTGTTCATGATGTCACTGTAGCGCGCCATCTCAAGAGAAGCACACCGATGGCTATTTTTATGATTTTCAGATGGAATAGAATGGGTAATAAAGAAATGTTTACACTCGAAAGTGTGTCATATGACTTTTACGAAACTCTTGCAAATTAGTGTATAACCCACTCTCTCGCTCGGGTAGTACAAAAATTCACACTCGTTTCGTAAAAGTCATATGACACACTTCCTCGGGTAATAATCTCTATATCTACAACTGTCAATAGAGCTACATTTATCCAAATTGTGATTGAGTAGAATCACCCCTTGGATTTTGTATGCATAAAATCATACTTGTAGTTATCCATTCCTTAAATCTCTCTATGTATAAAACCATTATCTGACCAACAGTTAGCATTCTGCTCTATTTATTGTTTACATGAGCCATGTTTACAGTTTATTGAACAAGACTTCTAAAAAGGCAATTACAAAGCTTGAACATAAAATCTCCTTTTGTCAGAATCTTAGATGATAAATTCTCTGGACAGAAAATAGATTTATCTATTGTAAATTTGAAGAATTTGCCTAATACAAGTCAAACATTCTTGATGAATAATATTAGAATTTAAAGTGGAATACAAAGTTTCATATTTACTAAAGGACCCTGTCCTTTTGACTTCAAGTCAATCATTATTTTAATAAAGCTGAGGAAAATATGGATGACAACTTCTTTGTTCATTGTATGCGACGTTTTGACACAGTGAGGGAGTTGATGGTTTGTAAACTTTGTATTGTCAAGTCTCCATGTTGACGTCGGATAACTTCTTTGAGAGGCATTTGAACAATGAACAATGAACAAAGAAGTTGTCATCCATATATTCCTCAGCATTATTGTCATTCCAACTTCTAAAATGCCTCTCAAAGAAGTTAATTATTATTTAAGTTTGGAAAAATGTTGAAAAATTTTTTATGCGATCAGTTTTACTTTAAAACAAAAATCTTTATGTATTGAAAGATTATTCACATATTAATATGGATTGATGATTTAACCATACACAACAATGCCTTGTTCTGTTGTACCAATGGCTACTTGTATCGCCAATGAAAAGCTCCTTTTATCATTGTTGTTGTTTTTTGGCTGAGAGTGGCTTTTCATTAAAGTTTTCAAATCTAAATCAACTAAAATGTTACACTTAGATATGTTTCAACTTGGTTATATTATGATCAGCTTGAATTTCCCTATGAATTTTATTTCCATAAAAAAAAGGACTGTCCCTTTAACCGGTATTAATTTTAAGCCATTTGGAAAATATTTCAGCCATTACCCGGTAGTGGCTTTTATTGACAAATTAATTTCAAAATTTCCATATAAGAGCCCCGTTGTACTTGATATCTTGAAGACACAATGGGAACATGAAACAAACTTTACAGCCTTTTTGTAGTTGGATGATAATGTCAACCTAAATTACATTCCAAAAATACCTAAACCAGATTATTTATTACAGCCCCATATACTAACAGGGATAGCCTTACACAGAATCTTGGAATTAGTAGTGAAATGAATCAGTCGATAAAAATCAAGCTCCTATATGGTGTTCAAAGTACAAAATTCTTGAGTGGGTGGATATTTCTAAAACGAGATTATTGCGTAATATTGAGCAAGTGCAGGCTTGTTGCAGCCTGAGGCTTATTTACTCTTAACAAATTTTCAAAGTAGTTTTCGGGAAAAGTGATCGAGTGAGTTAATGCTTGACGCTGCTTGGGCAATATTTCAGCCTTTAATAGCAAGGATTTTTAGGAAAAATATCTTAACATATAATAACATGTTAATATAAAAATTTATACATGTAAGATAATCTGAGATATATAAAAAAAAAATTATAATGATGATATGGATGACTCACCACTCAGAATGGTTTCTTTACTTCATACAACAACTTTAAGTGTTGACATGATAAGGTATTTCTGACACCATGCATCCACAGTGTACAGTAGTCAGTAGTAGCTTTCTTGTCTACCGACCAAAAATGTACGTCTACTGAGTTCGGAAGTTCGATTTCATTTGATCAGAGGTAGTTATCTAGCATAAACTCGTATATTGGCATATATATATTATATATGTAGCACTTGTGCGAAATTATAGTCTAGTTATATGCTGGACGATATCAGAAGTTGATTGCACATTCAGAAATAGTTTATCAATCGTAAATAAAATGTGCTCAGAACAGTCGTGCAGAGAAAATCTGAGAAATACCGTAAGAGAGTTGATTTGAGTTCATCATTTCACCTGTTCGCTGCAAAAGCTCGACCAAAAGAAAGTGAAACTTTCACCCATGCATGCTACTTACGTCAAAAATGGTGTCTGTGTGAAATGGCGAGAATAATTGCCGACATCATCAGGGTTTTCTGGTACTGATCTCCTGATGACATAACAGCATACTTTTCCACACGGTCGATTTAACCTCAATGTACCTACACCGCACACGGTTCAGGGAGCACGGTTTTGTATATATTGTGCGAACCGGGCCCTAGATATTCGAATATTCATCTTCTTGCTTTGAGGTAAAATGATAGCGGCCCGGTAACTGGGATATTTATAGAGCATCGCGATGATCCTTCAGAATGAACCGAGTCGATTGGATTTCTAGACTTACTGGCCTTCTCTAATAACCTATTTTGATGAATATTCATAGAATATTGAATAATGATAAACATGTTCATCAAAACTTTTGTTTCTTTTTAGGAGGATATATCAAAGCAATTAGAAGTCTTTAATGAATAAATTTTCTGAAAAATATTTAGTTATATTTTCCTGAACTTTATGAAAGTAAAGTGATAATTGGGTCCAGCTTAGTACTGAGTATATGGAACTATTGTTGCATTTAACAGAGGCCATAAAGATCTGGCCCAATATATGTTGTGTGAGAAGTAAATCAATGATATAATGCTGAGATAAAATTATCTAGGTTTATAAACATTTCTTTGCTTAACTTCCCTATAAACTAGATTAGCGTTTGCGGGATACCGCAAAAGCTGAGCAGCCCCGGAACTTGGGGTTTCGCCTTACCCTGTTCCGCCTTTTACAGGCCTCACCAAATTGGGAATTTTCTCGTGACCTTGACCTTTGACACTCAAGGTCACACAATCAATGAACACATTTCATTAAATTTAACATTATTGTAATGAAATAAAGTGTATTATTGTGTTTACAAGGTATTGCAATAACTCATATCTCATGACCTTGACCTTTGACCTTCAAGGTCACACAATAATTGAACACTTTTTATTGAGTATAACAATCATGTATTGATTAAAAGTGATCATAGTTAAAATAAAGCATTTTCGCTAAACCATGCTCAAGTCATGACCTTGCTGTGACCTTGACCTTTGACGGATTGTAGCCGAAACCTTTTCAAATTTTTGTACTTTTCCAAGGATGATATATACCAAGTTAGAGCTTCATAGCACAAAAACTTTTCAAGTTACCGCGTTTACAAGGAATTTTGCGGTGATTTTATAACTCGTGACCTTGACCTTTGAACTTAAAAGTGAACATGTCATAATGATTCCCTGGAAGTATTAACATTAAGACATGTTCATGAGTTCTAAAAAGCTAAATGGGATAAAGTTATACCCACATTTAGTGCATTTTGTAATAACTCATATCTCATGACCTTGACCTTTGACCTTCAAGGTCACACGATCATTGAACACTTTTTATTGAGTATAACAATCATGTATTGATTAAAAGTGTTCATAGTTAAAATAAAGCATTTTCGCTAAAACATGCTTACGTCATGACCTTGCTGTGACCTTGACCTTTGACGGATTGTAGCCAAAAACTTTTCAAAATTTTTTACTTTTCCAAGGATGATATATACCAAGTTAGAGCTTCATAGCACAAAAACTTTTCAAGTTATCGCGTTTACAAGGAATTCTTAGAGTGAATACATATCTCGTGACCTTGACCTTTGACCTTGAAAGTGAACGTGTCAAAATCGTTCCCCCGAGGTATGAGTAATAAGGTATGAATAAGAGTTCTGGAAAGCTTAGTGGAAAAAAGTTATAGCTAGTAGTACGAGTGCGGCGGCGGCGGCGGCGGCGGCGGCGGCGGCGGCGATGGAAACTTCACAAAAACTGATAGCAGCCCCGTCCTTAGACGGGGCTGCTAAATAATTGACCACTGCTCCAAAACACTTCATCGCTTTGTTGTTTGGCAAGTATCTATGATTAAAGGTACAACCATTAAGATTTGTTTAAAAAATATTGTACATATATTTTTATAGATTTTTTTTGTTCTGTCTGATACATAGTTAATGCATGTAAAGGGATGATTCAGGGTCCTTGGGTCCTTGCTGTTTGGTTCTCAGTCACATCTTTAAAGGGGCAGTAGCACGTTTTTTTATAATTTTATATTTCTACATGTTTATCTTCAACTAAATTTTCACAATAAGAAGTTGTTAGGCCCCCTACATTCAAGCAAAAATTATGTGATGACGCTGATTTTTTTTTATAGTTCCAATTTCTGAAATTATTGAACATTAACAAAAAAAAAATACAACCTTTGAATAACTTTTTCACTGTGTCTCTGAAGGCTCTCATGGACAGAAACGAGTAACATTTTAAGAGCCTGTACTGCAATATTTTTTAGATAATGGGACTAAATTTCCTTTTTCCCTTGTCAACAACTTGAAAAAAAAGGCTTGATGCTGCCATGGGGTTTGAACTGACACGGCCGAAAACCAGAAATCCCTTTTTTTTCTAGGCCTTACATAAAATCTTGAATCATTCAGGGGCATTTAGAAGTCTTTATAGATGAATAAGGAAGAGTTTTATGGATTTCCAACTTCCTTATTGCAGATGTGCAGTATATAAGTTTGATTTCCATAGAGCTCCTCCTTATACATGAAATCTTGTTTCTATCAATGTAAAAACAAAGACCTTTTTTGTTTTCTTTTTTATTGATGCAAAACTTGATTTATTTACAATTCAATAATATATACAAGGAGAACAAAAATAAAACATTAACAACTTGAAATGTGATAAGAAACGGGCATGTAGAGATTCTTTCTTCCAACTTGGAACATTTTGATTTTATGAAATCTTTAATATTCACTGGCCATATCATTAGGTCATGCCCATAGACTTTCATGTTAATTAGCTGGTAGGAGAATAATTATCATAAATCAAGTAATGGCCTGATTGCTGTCATATTTTGCAGACAGCGCTGAAATCATCTCAGCCATATTTTCATTCCTCTCTTTCTTTTGTCCGTTGTTTATGTATCAAATGACACCTATTTAAACATTGTCAGTACAACTTGTGATTCCAATGTCCAATTGACAGCCATGTCAAACGTAACCGGTGTGTCACATATGTGCTTAAAACTAATAAAAGGGATGGAGTTTTCTTAATAGTCATTATGTCACTACAGCTGAGATGATTTTTAAGCTGACTGAAACATTTTAAAGAATTTTAGCTAATGTATGAAAGTTATTATCGCAACAGCTAAATAACATGGAAGTCTATGGGAATTAGTCGCTTGTATGTAATAATATCGCCACCCCCCCTGTATATTTAGTAGCCACTGATGTTTTTTGGAGGCATTAGTTTAAGTTTACTTATTTAAATGAAAAAAATTACTTTCAGCCTAATACAATTTAGGATTGATAGTAAGAATATGTGAATTTATGATATGAGCCTAATAAATAAGTGAAATACTGAAATGGATATGTGAAGTTAAAATGATTAATAATGCTAAGCTTTGTGAACTGATGGATAAAAATAGGACTGAGAACTTAGGATTTCAAATATCTATTACAATCAATGTAGAGGAATCAATTCTTCAATTTTCAAACCATATATTTATCAAATAAAGATTCATTAAATTTTGAAAAGAATATTTTGGAATTTGTTTCAAAAAAGCAAATAATTCCAGCGCAAGTGTGTTCTTTTTGTCATAGCCATTAAAGCCTCTCTGCATGGGGGAAATCTTTTGACAAGTTTACAATGAAGAATAACATATTGATCTATTATTCAGTGTATGAAATAAAACCCGTCCGACAGCCCGAAACGGGTAACTTCTGGTCTGGGCTGGTAACTTTTTAATGTTTTTGTTAAATTTGACCATGAAATTAGGTAAAATCATTCTTTCGGGCTGGTAACTTCTCAGGCTTATTTCATACACTGCTATTATTACATACAGTTTGTTTTGTTATAGAAAAAGTATGCAAGCTTTCTTTGAGTTTAACACAGATAATAAAACAAATAGCATTTAGTTAAAATTACCAATCTTCAATATAAAAATATTTTAGAGTTTGACCCAACCATTCATATCCTTATCTCTCTTTAGAATTTAAGATATTTTGTAGTTATATACAGTCTGATATCAGATAATGCAGTAAAAAATGCAAAAAAGGCACATTTAGCATCAATCAAAAAAATAAATTACACAATTTATTGATTTGTATCCTTAGTATTAAACTTGGTTTCTCGATAACTGTGATAATATATCATGAATAGACCAAGTCATCATAATACAAATTGAAAGTTGATTTTATATTTCATGCTATTAATCAAATCTTTCTTGAATAAAATGTATAAATGACCAAAAGAAAATATTGCACAAGCACAAGACAAGAAAAAAATGATAATGTTTTAAAACATACAAAACACAATGTCAGATGAGAAATATTCATTGAGTGGATTTCATTCAAAATCGTGTATATGAAAAGGAAAAGTTTTAGATCTCTTCTGGCAAATGCATCATAAAAAAAGCACTCTTCAATGATCAAAACATTAAATCAAAAACCTTATCATTACAAATCAAAGAGATAGACATAAAAGCAATTTTCATCCATGATTTCAAAGAAAGTGAAAGTTTTTACAACAAACAACACTTTCATATAATTTCTTATCATTAATAGATTCAGTTAATCAACAATACTATTGCTCCGCCCTTCAACAAACCATTCAACAGCAAGTTTCCTCAGCCAACCAATCAACAGCTGGCTTTCACGGCTAGCCAATCAAAAACTGGCTTTCTAAGACAAACTATCAACCAATCAAGAGCCTAGGGGCTAAATTGGCTAAGGCAACACCAGAAGTGCTAACATTGGTCTAACATTGGAATCTTAATTAAAGAGTGATAACCAAAATTGTAAAATATTCAATGCAGGCAAACAACAATCATCATCAGCAGTGTCTGATAGTTACACACTCTAGAAAAACATGCCATTTAGATTGCAAAATGATGAAGAAGTGTTATATTTGGGATCACATTATCTACAATAGTAAAAAGTCTTGCCCTTGTATGGTTGAGTCTCTTACAGAATTCAAACAGTCGGGCAACACTGAGAGTACCACAAGCAAACCAACTCGCCCACCATGCCTCGACTTGATTATTAAAGGGGGTCTGCAACCCGAATTTTTTACTTCCAGAGTTTTATTAGCAGGGCCCCGAAAGAGTCGAAAATGCTCGGTAGGGATGAAATTGTTTGGTTAAGAACCGCTTACAGCTGACAGCATGTACCAAGTTTGTGTCATATGACCCCCCTTACCTGTCTGGAAGCTCTCATTAACGATGGTCAATTAGGTTTCATGAACTAGGTTGTTGATTCCCTTAAGCTGAATTGGTTTGCAGCCTCTATGGTCAGTGCTTGCATTAACCCAACTCTTGAACTTCCTGGCCTGAATCCTGCATGAATCTCAACACTAATTGTACTATTGCAGATTGTATGAACCAAAATATGACAATGTTACAGTTCAGCACTCCACCATATGTAGTTATTAGGAAGCCCTGTGCTTATTAGTTTCATATGCAAGTGAGCAATCACACATCAATGATTAACAATTTCTGCTTGGTCTGCCAGAATTTTTTTTACTTTTCTTTGCTCCCGATGGTAAAATTGAATGTCCAAATTAAAAAAACCCCACACATTACTCATTTTGAACTGATAGAGTGACGAACAATAAATCTTTGATATTACCTAAAGTCTGCCACTGGTTGTCATTCCTATAAATAACTAGTGCTTAAAGCTTTAACAAAGATTATGATTTAAAAGATTTAAAGGTGTTAAAAACCTTTTTAAATATATGACTATGTGAGCAAAGTTTGAAATAAATTCTCATATCAGCAATAAAGGATTTCAAAAGAAGTTAGTTGGGATTCTAATACAAATATCTTTGTATATAAATAAAAAAAGAAACCATTCAAAAGCTTGACCATCCTCTCCCAAGTATTTTTTAGAATTATGAAAAGAATCATGGCCCACTTGTAACAGAAATAATGTGGGAAAAGTTCAACTAGATTTAATAGTCTCTTTGGGTACAGAATGTATAACGTATGTCATGGACTTCAAGCACAAAAATTCGCTGCTGTCTCAACCTAAGAAAGCCCTAAGCCATTAATGTATAGTAGATAAGACTTTCATAGTGCTAACAAAGTTTTGAAAATCTAAGCCCACTTGTTTGGATACAAAACAATCATTCAACTTCTTAGCACCAGGTGCCTATGTCACCTTCATCACAGCAGATCAGTCGTGTCAAGTCTGATTAAGATCCACTCTGTTCCAGGAAATAAACGTTTCAAAATATACTGGCCAAAAATAATTAGGGAAATGTGACAATTTTAAAATCAGAAATGTGATTCACTCCTCAGTGACTACTTGATAAATTATTAATCAAGAAAATAACAATATTCATGACTTATTTTGCCGATTAATTTATGCAGCTGTGAAACAAACTTGTTCTATTAGGAGGTTTCCCCTTCAAAAGGTCTGAAAGTAGCCAACTTACATGATGTTCTGATGTAAGCTTAGCTAACCAATCACAAGTTCCTGTGCAATAGTTTTAGATGTCAGTTGCTAAGGGCAGGTAACTCTTGCAAACCATGTATTTGTTATACAAGATCCCTGCCATCCAGTTTTTTAAACAAAGTTGTGATTGATCAATTAGGTTTTGTCTGTGCTAACCTAATTTCAGAATGGCTGCTCTTAGATCTTGTGGAGGGGAAATTTCTGATGGAATAAGTTTGTATCCCGGAGGCGTCAATATTTTGAAACTTTTATTACAGAGAATATGGTCAGCCATAATCAGACTAAAGTGTCTCCCATATTGTCAAATATAAAATCTGCTCTATAAAATTAAATATCAATATCTGAGTTGGGATTGAATAAAGAAAGTTGAAAGTTTTTGTTAAAATAAAAAACCCTCAATTTAACAAATTTAAAAGTAAATTTGAAAATTCAAAGTCTGATAGAAACATGGGTAATAAAATGATAGATGCAACAAGAGCAACTTAATGTTTGATTCATTATTTCAAATTGATAATGAATTTTCAAGAGTATGTATTGTAAATTAATGAATTGAATAAAATCAGTAAACTTTGAATTGTCTCAAAAGTCAGACAGACGGAAGGAAGATAATAACATATATATTGTATAGCAGTTGTGATGTTTGATAAGTTATTATTAATTAATAAAATATTGTGAACATAACATTCTATAGTGTTGAAATAAAGTTTGACAATCTTTTTAATTCATATTTAAATTTTGAATTTCAATTCATTATTTGGAAAAAATGTGAATATAACATTCAATTCAATATTTAGACATTCATGTTGAGTTAAAAATGCCAAATTCCGAATCTTTGACTATTTAAAACTTCAATTTAATATTCAAAATTCTGAATTTCAGTTCAATATTCTGGGGGAGGTGCAGAAGCTTTCTGCAAGTGGGCATGGTCCACTCCTTGTGGGGGGTAGTTGGGAGAGTCCACTTTGTATTGAGGTTGACCCGTTGCCGGTGGATACGGTGCGGCCTGGTACCCAGTCTGGGGAGGCCCTGGATATGGCGGAGGGGCTGAAATAAAAAGAATCAGCTTTAGATTTTTTAAAACAAATAGACCTTCTTCTTTATCAATGAATGCAAGTAGGCCTATATAAACTTGATGAATTGACAATAATTGAAAAAAAATATGTGTGTGTATATTACTGCCAAAAATTTCTTTGAAATCGCAGATGCTCTAAAAGTGCTAAGATGATGAATTAAAGGTAGGGGTAGATTACAATGAAAAATATTGTCTATATATTGGATTTAGTTAAGCTAAAACAATATGAACAGTACTTAATATAACAATTCAAAGCAAATCTATATTTTATTGATTTCTAAGGATCAACTGCTATTCTATTTACTGTTAGCTGTAACATATTATGATTTGATTCATATAAGTATTCAAAGCAATACAGTAGGATCCACTGTATAATTATTTTCTTTTTCAACCAAATCATTCACTTATCAATGGGTGTAAAACCAAATGTTATGACAAGGAAAAGTAGGTATGTTTACAGTAAAATTCTTTTCTTGTGTATTTTATTGCATTCTAGACAACTTATTTTGGCCTAGCATGTCTTATAATGTACTTTCAACACTTATCCTAATTTCTGATGACAGAAATAAAAAAATTCTAATCAATATTTGTTCCGACAAAAAGTAAAAATAAAGTCTTCATCTCTATTGAAAGGAATATGTCCCAGAATCATTTGATGATTTCTATGCTGCCTTAGTGCTAAACATTTCAGCTTTTCAGTTATGCATACCAAACAGTAACATATTTGTTAAATTGTGTAACAAAGAGCTAACTTGTTATTAATGCCCTTGTTTTCAGGAAGTAAAATCTGTTATCACACACCTTAATGTTTCATAATTCATATTATCAGTAAAATGTATTCAATTTGTGTAACAAATACTACAGTTGTGCAACAGAATAGAAAATCATAATCAATGTTGTCATCACTAGCAACACATGTGGAACAAGTTTTCAGTAATGTGTTACAAATATCTACATTTTGAAACATTATCTCAAATTGTAACATCTGACAGAACGCCTAGAGGATTACATTCTGTTTGGTTCTAATAGTTAAAATTCCAACAGCCAGACAAAAAGACAAGGCAATTATGTTGTTTCCCACAGTTACACAAACTGACTCTTTCTACAACTCTTCAAGGGGCAGTGTCAAGTTTATAGTCAAAAGTACAAGGTCAAAACACATGTTTCATGTCACTGTTGATACAGTTGAAGCAATACTAATTCCATGAAGTTTCCATGGTTTTTCAATGATGATGCAAAAGTTTTCCATAATAAACCAATCAACGTTTAAGTATAAATTTTTATGCAGAAAGAAATGAAAAAACTAGATTAGCGTTTGCGGGACACCGCAAAGGCAGAGCAGCCCCGAAACTTGGGGTTTCACCTTACACTGTTCCGCCTTCTACAAGCCTCAGCATATTGGGCATTTTCTTGTGACCTTGACTTTTGACACTCAAGGTCACGCAATCAGTGAATACATTTCATTGAATATAACATTAATGTAACGAATTAAAGTGTTAAAAGTTAAAATAATCCATTTTCTCAATATATGTTGACCTTGCTGTGACCTTGACCTTTGACCTTGAAAGTGAACATGTCATTGTAATTCCCCAGAGGTGTAAACACTTATAAATGTAAATGAGTTCTGAAAAGCTTAATGGGATTAAGTTATCTCCAAATTAGTTGCACATTGCAATAACACAAATCTCATGACCCTGACCTTTGACCTTCAAGGTTACACAATCAATGAACACTTTTCATTGAGTACAACAATCATCTAATGATTAAAAGTGTTCATTGTTAAAATAAAGCATTTTCGCAAAACCATGCTAAAGAAGTGACCTTGCTGTGACCTTGACCTTGGACAGATTGTAGCGAAAACCTTTTCAAAATTGTTTACTCTTCCAAGGATGATACATACCAAGTTAGAGCTTCATAGCACAAAAACTTTTCAAGTTATCGGGTTTACAAGGATAGCTCGTGACCTTGACCTTTGACCTTCGAAGTGCACACGTCAAAATCGTTCCCCCGAGGTATAGGCAGTAAGTTATGAATACAAGTTCTTGAAAGCTTAGTAAAAAAAAGTTATAGCCATTAGTATGAGCGCGGCGGACGCGGCGGCGGTGGAAACTGCACAAAAACTGATAGCAGCCCCTACTTAAAAAAAACCAAAACAAACACACACACTCACAAATAAAGAAAATCAGGATAAAATAGACATTTTAAAAGAATACAAACTCAATGACTTTTCCTAATGTATGCCCATTTTCAAAACCGTTTAGGCGTTGAAACAAAATTAAAATGTTCCATGAAGAAATGGAAAATGGTTTGAAAATTTAAATTGGACATCAACATAACCACAGTCTAGATCTCTACCACTCTAGCAGAGCCAATTCTCCAAGACATTTTTTTCATAACATTTCAGAATTATTTACAGAGAAAATATTTCAGTCTAGAATTAACCCTTACCTTGGCCTGGTGGCAGCTGAGGCGGATATTGAGACTGAGGGGCAGGGTAGTTAACTGGGTGATATCCCTGGGGCCCCTGGGCTGGTTGGGGGTAGCCACCAGGGGGGTGATACACAGATTGAGGGGGGTATGTTGCCGCCGGGGCACCTTGAGCTGTGTACGTTGTCGTTGTTGCGGCTGTCTGTGTTGGGGAGTAAAGGGTTCGGCCGGTGTACGCCCGTTTCCTCCGACAGACACAGAAGCAGATGAGAACTGTGATGAATATTATGAGCAGGATCACTCCCACTATGATTCCCACAATTACTGTCCATGTGATGCGCACAGCCGATTGAATTTGGTCGCCAAAATCTGAAGAGAAAAAAAAATATTAAGAAAATTTTTTTTAATTGTTTCTTTTTGAGTCTTCAAATTATATAGTTCAACACTTGTCCTTGGTTTGTTTATTGATCCTTTTATCTATAAAAAGGATAAGTTTCAAAATTAAAGTTCAACCTTTGCCATTGGATTGTCATTAATCCTTTCACCTCTCACAAACCAGTAACAAAATGTTTTGGAGCCTAATTTCTGCCCTGTTGGGATAAAAGAGAGATTACAGGTTGTAAAGCACTTGGGAGTTGGGACTGTAAACTGCATGCTTACTTTCAAATATCAGCTAATTCTTGCCAAGAAGGCTGTTTTGTTTTAATCATCTCATCTAGAAATCTACCAAAATGGAGGACAATGTCGAGTAATGCCTGCGAAGAGGTCATAAATTTTCAAGCTAATATCATATCCAAATACGTGAGTGATTATCCACAGATGTGACAGATGTTACGATAATTTGTGAAGCATATTTCTTATATATGTTGCTTATTTTAATTGATATTTGCTATGAAACCGAGTCACTCATGAAATAAAGTAGATATTTGATCTTGATTGAACAACAAAAGATCGATACGTTTCATGACTATTTTTTTTCAGTGACAATTTTTTTCTTGCTTTGTAAGTTGTATGGCTGAAATAGAATATATATACCGTATTTCCTCTAATACAACCCGGGCCTCCATTACAACCCGGGCCTCGAATATAACCCGGAGGGTAAGGGGGTGCTGACATTAATACAACCCGGGTCTCGAATAGAACCCGGGGTCTCGAATAGAACCCGGGTCTAACATAAATACTGGTATAATATCTCGATAGTATTTACTTCACGGAAACCGTATATTGCAGGGATTGATACGGATTTTGATAAAAGAATGAATATCAACAGAAATGCCACGAGATATGTAGAACTAGATCAATAATTTTCCATGAAAACGCCATTCCTAGAAGATTTTGAAACGTCAATTCAGACCTGAAGAAATACAACCAGGCCTCCATTAAAACCCGGGCCTCGAATAGAACCCGGGGGGTAAGGGGGTACTGAACGAAATAGAACCCCGGGGTTGTATTCGAGGAAATACGGTACTGATAATTTAACGACTGTGGTCGATTTATTGAAACGTGAAAATTACCATTTGGGGGCATGGTTGAAATGTTAGGGGTGATTTGAACTTTTTAACCTCAGATTAACGTACGTGGTCGAATTATCAAAGATGTCGATTTAATAGAGAAATTACGGTATATGTCTTATCATGAAAAAGTTGGATGAACAATCATCCAATTTTAAACACTTTGGGTCACTTGCAAAATTCACAGGGTCACAGTGCCTTTCACAACTAGTTTTGTTTAGGCCTATCAGTGTGGAACAAGAGTACATCATCAACACAGTTCAAACATAGTTAAATCTCATTGAATCCGATCAAACATAACACACAAACCTCTCTGAATTAATAAGAACTCAGTCAGAATCATGTTATGTTTGGTGTGCTTTCCTTGAGATTGTACTGCATAACAATGAAGCTGGTCACATTTTCTTTCAATAATTGTTGCTGACACCAGTGATTCCTGTCAAGTGAGCAATAAACAGCACATTGTTTCACAGCTGGGAAAGCACCGACTTTTCTAGGCCATTATTTATCAACAATGTTACCAACCCTTTCATTCGACACGTTAACTATAAAAGACGGACAGGAGTCTGTGGGTAAAAAGATAGTTTACAGACATAAATCAAGGCTAAAGATGAGAGTTTTACAGGAATTCCAGTGCGAAAACAATTGCTCAAAATGACTAAGACCCACTTGCCTAGGTTAATCAGCTGGTATCAAGGTTCCATACTCCCCATGGCGTTGATGAAAGAAATTTCAAAGTTTAATAAGTTCTAAACTGGAGAAATATTTTTTTATGATGTTTTGTTTATATCATCTTTATTTCGAGTTTGGTGGTTAAATATAAATACTTTTGATAAATCCACAATAACTTACCGTCATCGTTAAAGAAATCGTCGTCATCCCGCCGATGTCGGGACAGTAAGTTCAGACTCGGCCCAAAATCTTGTAAATCCTGGGCCATTTTTCACCGATCTAAGTTTATATTTAAACCTGAGGTCAGGTCAATTGATCGCACTTTATATCAACTGAAATTCTCCTCTGATTGGCGATAGGTTGTCGACTATTCTACTCTCCAATGTTTTGTATCTTCTCGCTCTTGATTATCAAAACATTCAGCGCCATCTGGGAAATCGACATGGTAAACACTAAAAGTAGGATCCCGAAACGAAACAATTATTCCTGAAAATATTGCTGTTCTCTCCAACACGCCAAAAAAAGAAAGTCTCAAGAAAAACTGCAGCAAACAATCGTAAAAGTTTAAGGCGTTGCTGTTAAACACTGAAACTCGAAATAGCATAATTCTATATAAGAGAATATGCTTAGACCTATACTAATCCGTTAATCAGCATATAAAGGCTAAGTCATTTCGGTTAATTGAACAGATCAATTAATTGTTGTTTGGCTGAAAGGTTCAAAAGGCCAATTCTTCTAAACGAACAATAAAGAAAGTTTAACATCAAGTAATCTAACAATGATGATAAAGATCTTATAGGTTTTTTTTCTGAAATTATTTCCGTACAAATTGATATTCGATAACAATAAAACGAATATACCACCTTCGTGAAATAAATTAAGGAGAGCAAAGTCACCATTTTTTTGTGAAAAAGTTAAAAAATATATGCATAAACTACCTTAAAAGAATGTTGATTCATTATCCATCAATTAGGTTATTCCGGATTAGCCAAAAACGATAAATGGTGTAAAACATGATAGAAGGGCAATGACGACATGAATTAAATGTTTGTTAACCATTTTTAAATTGTTACACTATAACAAACATTAGTTTAGGCTACAAAGTCTTTCAAATCAAACTTGTGTTACCATAGTAATACTTTACCACGAACTCCCAGTTCGGAACTTTACTCGTAAAAATTTTAAAACTTTGCACTTGTTCCATCTTAATTTCCCGTTTGACATTTTTACTATCCTTTTCAGGTTCGATAAACCCGGAGGCTTCCGGTTTTGTGTCAATCGTGCTTTTGACAGACAAAGACGCACATTAGTTGCATTTGAACCCAGTCTGTGTCTTCAAACACCTAAACACACGTGCATTCTGGAGAAATAACGCCAGAAAGGGCTCAATTTGGCGCAGATGCGTAACGCAATTGGCCGCCACGCTGAAGTGACAAGGCACAATGGTATAGGCTCAGTTTGATGTGGGAAATCTGTCGTTTTTTTACCCGGGCTCAAAACGCCGGCATTTTGCTTTTGAGACACCAATATTTGTCGTTTCATCACACTGGAGCATTATAGCGGTGTTGTTTTGACAACAAATGAGCTGTTTGTTTGATTTGACCTGATTTCATTAATTTTTACGCTTCACCCCAAACGGCACCATGCGTCGACTGATGGCCACGGATTTCACCAGTACGACCTCGTACTATGATCACAACAACTGTAAGTGCAATTTAAACGTGCATGCCATTGTATTTATTGGTTTTAGTGTATATGATACAAGTGCATTTTATTCTGCAGTTCATTTTGAACATACAGCTAACATACCAAGCCCATTCCAAACATGCAACATCATAGACATTTTCAAAACATGCATGCATTTTCTCAAATTTATTACCTATGTTAAATGGCTTGTTATTTCAACCATTAGCTTCATGTCAGTTTTAATGCATTATGAAGAAGAAGAAGAAGAAAATTAGTTTATTAAAGTGTCACACTTTGCAAGTATACATTATATATATATCATAAAATATCACAGAAGAGTAAAAAAGCAAAGTCCAGCCTACCTAGGCTTATGAGACACAATTCAAATAAAACATTATAAATACACGTAAATGAGACAGTTGAGAGATGCACACACACATATATGTTTATATAAACCATAATATATACATAAAAAGTTATAATATAGAAGGGTAAAATATTATCTTAAGAGACTGCGTTTGTACATTTTATATAAAGTAGCGGCAAGGGATTGGGAGAATAGGTTGTTGATCATGATATAAGTAAGTTTATCAAACGGTGCCATGGAAAGAAAGGTTGGATCAAATTGGGATATTTTCAAAAAGAGTTCATACCTCAAATCGGAATAAAATGGACAGGTAATTAAAAAATGGCATTCATCTTCAACAGCGTTCAAATTACAGTGTGTACATATGCGGTTTATGTACATTATGTATGAAACTAGTTACTAACAGACAATGATGTTAAATATCAAACATGATTCAAACACAATCCTTATCAAGAATATTACTATTACAATTCATGCAATTGTCCATATAAGATTTATATAATCATTATAATTATTTGTTGTTAAATTTTATCATAAGTCATTGCCTAAGTGTCTAATATTCATACCCCTTATTTATATTTATATTTCAATATGCACACAAGTCTTCAAATTATGTTTTCGTACTTAAAATAACATTTTTCCTGTCATTAATATTAGTTCACTTTGAGCATTTTATGATTTGGGTCATTATGATTCTTATGGGAGGAGTCAATTTTTTATGGGGGCGGGATAGCGCAGTGGTTAGCGTGTTCGACTTCTGATCAGGAAGTCCGTGGGTTGAATCCCGCCAGGAGCTCGGCAACTTTGTCTGCAGTAGAGAACTGATCTACAAGCAGTCAGGTTTGGGTGCAAAATGCTACACTGACTTTCAGCCAGTACCACCCATGGTTCTCTAGTTCCGGCCGATGTTTGCAGGTTTCACCTCAATACATAGCCACAAAAGTGTTGCGGGCTTTCTCTCTGCAATAATACTAGCAGCCGCGATATAAGTGAAATACTCTTGAAAGCGGCATAACCCCATATCACCTGACCTCACCTCAATTTTTTGTTTCAAACCAGCATCTTCAAATTTGAGGGAATTAAATGCCAACATAGGATAACTCAGTAGCACTATTAAAGGAAGATGCTGTGTTTCAAGACGTTTTACTCAATCATTCAACCAGTAATTAAATACCTGACAGTGTAGCTCGTTATGATGTGTCATGTTGAAAATAGCAACTGCCATAGTGAACTATCTTATCTACTGTGATAAGTCGGTAAGAACATATATTTTAATTAGCAGGGTCGTTAGTAAAATTCTTGAGCAGCGTGAAAGTTGTTGTTGACTGATATACTTGGCAAAAGGTAAAGAAGAATTTGTTAAAATTGTGATAATGGGAACATTTCCATGACAGGTCCAAAATATTTAAACTTAAAACATTGTGTAACTCTGGACTTTCTAAGACTGCTAGACGGTCTGTTATCCACACCCTAAAGCAAAAAGATATCACAAGAGCCTTCTTAAGTCTAGAAAATGTTGGAAAGTCTAGTTTTAAATTTGTTAAGGACTCCTTTTTATTTCATTAAAAATAATGGAAATAATCAAATGAGTAATAAACAATTTTTGAGGAACTTTATGATAGTGTTTACAAGTGCTAGACTAGAATTTAGTCTATGAATCCTCTAATAATATTACTGTATCTTCATTTCTATTATTTTATTTCTTCAGGCTTTTCATTTCCTTTTCAGTCACTCAAGACTTGCAAAATAAATACCTAGACTGTATAAAAGGCTCCTTTTTGATACATTCATGAAGCAGGACTATGATACTGCCAACTTTAAGAATGCCACTCTAAAAGTTAATATAAACTATGTTTTGATAATTAGGCTTTGTATTATACAAACATGAAAGAATAAATTAAAATAGATAGATAAATAGATAAGTAATAGAAAATAATTAATTTTTCCTATAAAAGTAAATGTGAAATAGTGTTATATTTCTAAAAGAAAAGTAAAAATGTATTTTGTTTCAGATGTTTGAAGAAAGGCTTTTTGCAGAGTATCATACCTCGGTTTATGAAAGCAAGTCCTCTGGTTTAGAAGTCCATAGACCATTCCTCTTCAAAAAGTATTCCATATTGAAGCCCACGTGCCTCTATATAATTCCGCAGTGTGTCAAGTTAAAGCAGCAATTCAATGCCGTATTCTTACAATTTCGAATAATTTTAGTTTAGTTCTTAATAGTTATAAGAGTTCTTAATTTCTTGCAATAGGCTTACAGCTGAATTAAAAAAAAAAAACCCACAACATTTCCTTCACCTAATATTTTTTAATAATTCCATATTTGTAACTATTTAGAATTATTTCATATACAGACTCAATTTCCAAATAAAAGTTCACTCATCTTTAGAATTATTTGCAATAAGGAAGCCCTTGGCTTGCTTTCTGAAATCTGATAATTGTGTTATCACACAGTCTATATCAGATCAATATGAGGTTGTATTACCACTCTGTATGTTGCTATCAACCTTTAGAACTACAATGTTCAACATGTAACAGTCTTAACAACATTGTATACTTTTGGGTTGCAAATATTATGTAAAATGTACCAGTTTTATGACCCTACACACTGTATTTGAAAATTTTCATTGTAGCATTATCATTGACTAACTACATTGACAAATTAATTGAACATACTGGCTACAATACTTCTTCTATAAAAATTCTCTACCTGACTGCTTACTCCCTTGTCAGATTACGAGAACCGTCCTGAACAGGAGGAAGAACCGTCCTACGTTTTAATCGTTGGTCTAACCATGGCGTTCGTTGGAGCTACGATTCTCATCGTGGTTATCTGTTGCGTGTGTCGGAAGCGACAGCCCCCAGACTCCCAGGGTGCAATGTACGAGCGAGCAGCCACGACGGATGGACAAAGTGCGGTGACGTCGTATCCCCTTGGCCCTGTGAGCAGTGGCCCATCTACTACAGTGTCTAAGACTACCTCCACCACTGCCTCACAGATGTCAGGTAGGTCCAAGGGGTTTTCAATGTTCCTAACCCTTTCAACCCAACAGGCTCGAAAACCTATTAGTTACTGGTTTCTTATGGGTACAAGGATTATGCCCCATAATCATATATTCTGTTGACATGCCCCTCTGTCCATCTCATTGTACAGAGCAGCAAACTCTTCATGTAACCCTAATTTTGATGCAAGGTTGATTAGAAATGTGAACAAATAAGCTTTTAATTGTTGCCTTGATGTCTCATTGACAAAAATCGCTGCTAATGGCTGCATTCTGGCCAAGCAGCGCTCAACAATAACTCACTAACTCTTGACAAAACGTTTTGTTGACGTCAAACTTTCGGGCAGATTTCCCTGCAACATACGCTGAAGAGCAAATGAAGTTTTAAAGTTAAACTGATTGATATTTCAATCTTGGTTTGATGTAAGATTGATTTTGATAGTTAAGAAGTATGATTATTAAACTCTATTTATTGTCTTCACCAGGTGCCCCACCTCATCCCCACCCACAGATGTACATGCCCCAGGGTCCCGGACACCAGCCCTACCCCGGGTACCCCCACAACACCGGCACCATGGGACCCCCCTACATGTACCCAGTACCCCAGCCTAACTTCCAGCCAATGACAACGCTCGCTGTATTCGGTGCACCTGACGGGGCGCCCCAGGAGAACAACCAATCAGGGAATTCGTCGACGCCATTGCCGTATGCGATGTATCAAACGGGCGCTGGTGAGGTGAAACAACCGGGGCAAGAGATGCGACAACATCATCAACAACAACAACAACCGCAGATGTATCACATGCAGCAAGAACACCAACGTCAGATGAGTTCCGGAGTTCAACAGTTTAACACCAATCAGCAGCAAGCATCTGAGTATCCATGGCAACAGCCCTCCGCTCCTCCCCCTCCTCCACCAATGTAAAGGTCAAGGACATTTGTCTCATTTAGCAGCTGTATTCAGTTGCTTTGCATTTTATTCACGGATTGGAAGGATTTTGTCCTGTGAATAGAGGCCATGACAGTTTGATATTGGTGCTTGTACATAGACTGATGTGCTACTCATATTGCCATAACGTGATCAGGAATACTTGACATGTGACAGTCATGTGACCCTAGACTCAACCATTTGTTACGTATGACCATGTGACTATGACTTTTAATTGAACATGAGACATTTTCTTGGTCACATGAATGGCTTACAAACATGTAGTATGTGTTATAGTGTTTTAGGCCTCGATGGTGCTTTATTTTACCCTGTATCAGATTGGTCTACAGACCTGGCGTCTGAATGGTCAATAATGGATCAACAGTTTCTCATTGGTCAAAACAGACCAAAACTGCATTGTGATGGTCAATGATACTTGTCTCTGATTGGTAGATGACATCTGATATTTGATTCTGATTGGTCGATACTAGTGCATGCCACTTCCTGTCTCCTGTGTGTATTGCTGTTGTTGAAAACTAAATGCAAACTTTTTAACTATTAATTAACACGGGGATTCCTGTCTTCATTGATTTAGAATTGGAATTAACAATACACAATAGTTGCAACTTACTTAGCTTGTTGCTGCCAGAGGGTTAAGTGGCAAATATGATCTGAGACTTTATTATATGACACAGACATGGAATCATAATTTAGAGGATTACCAAAATAAACATTTGTTCTCTTGTCTATGAAAATATTCAGAAGCCAGAACGGCACTTAATTTGGCCTGAGAAATACTGTCCATAATAACGATCTGATAAATGGAAACTTCAGCTATCATACGTACTGTGAATTATTCTTCCATTATCTTCAGTTCTGATTTTTTACATCAGATTTAAAAACAATTAACTTTGTTTTGTTTAATTAATACATGAGTTAATTAATTAATACATGAGTAACAAATTAGATTTTATATGATGAACAAAGTCTAGAATATGATCAAACTCTATTTATGAATCAAAAACTTTTTAGCTGCTACCCAGTGTTCTATTCCACTTTTTTTATTGGATTTAAAAAAAAAAATGGTATCTCATTTTTTTTGCATGTAAAGTCTTGACTTTTAGGTTGTTAAAGAGTCATAATGCGTACAGATAATATTGTTGGCAATTGCACTCAAGCTGTTTGACCTTTTCTGTGTTTCAAACGTTTAGAAATGAATTAAAAAACAAAACAATACTAGTTAAACCATACAATAAAATAAGCTGTAAAATCAGTCAGCTCCAAAATTATATGTTGTAGATTTTAAAAAAGTTGTCAAAATTTTTGTCCGATTTGGCAAAATTTTGAATCTGCTTCCCTGGCCAAAACCAATGTTAAATCCTACCAAAACTGTTTAACTAAATTGCTAAATTGACTATATTATTTTTATTTTGCCAATATATGATATTGTTTATGTGTTTTAGCTTTCTTTCAAACTCAGGCATCACTTGACCTCATTAGTTCTGACCAAAGATTCTTTAAAAGAAGATGCCAAAATGTCCAAAGATTTCTTTCATTTACTTGTGTGTTTGCAGTTCATATGTTTTATTCAAAATGAGTTTGAGTCAGTGTCTGTTTTAAAGTATTTTCAAGTATTAGAACTGATAGTTAAGTTTGACAGATATGTGAAATAAAAAGAGATTTAAAAACATTTTATTTGCTATAGCTCAATATTTCAAAATGGCCAGTGTCTTTAAGATTTTGACATGTTTTGTTATTTTCAACCGTTTTTTAGTGAAATGTTTTTGTATTGTGAAAAGCTTTTATGAGGATTTTTAACATATTATAAAACCACCTTTTTTAAGTAAGGTTAGTGAATACTTGTGGCAACTTATACCATATATTATTTCTTTATTGAAGTCAATATCTTTATGATGTGTATATACATCACATGTCCATGTTTATGATTTGTCCATCCATATTCATTGCAATTGATCTACAATGATACTCACATATGTAGAAACAGGCAAGCTGCTTAAAACTAGCTGTTAGAATTGGGCAGTCTAGTTAAAACTCTCTGTAATGTTAAAGTCCCTTATGTCCTTCATTAAAATATTTACATTTATATTTTCATTATTAGCAAAATGCAATGTAAATCCTAAATCTAAGAGCTGAGCCACTTCTTTTTTCATTGGTTGATTTCCGCGCATGCTCGACACGATGCAAGTGGGTAAGTCGCTAGTTGTGATGAAGGACTAATGGGATATAAACATTACAGCTAGTTTAAACTAGATTGACATATGTCAATCCTCTTACCAGTGAAATAATGTCAGATTTCAGGATTACAACTTACTTATTGTGAACATACATGAGGTTTGAGTTGTATATCATTTTGCCTTCACAATCCATGGGTAGCCTTGGTACTGAGTGTAATTGGGTAATTTAGATTAATAATCTTCATCGAACATTGAACCAAGTTATTTCTAAAAAACTCATTTTACAATGATTTCACTCCCACAATCCATAGATAGCCTTGGTACAGAATGTAAGAGAGTTGTAGATCCTTTAGCATCATCAAGCATTAAACAGGTATTTCTATAAAATATCATTATACAATGTACTTGAACAGCAAGATTTTCTGGAAAACAACTTTGAAAATTATTTTCCTTTTTATATATGCTTATTTCTTCCTCAAGTAGAAAGTTTGGATAACAAATTGTCATACTTATATATAAAAACCTTAATATTATGTATGTATTCATCCTGCTACATCAGCGTATATGTCTCCGCGTTATGCTACAACCTATCCCCTGATATCCTGCTATGGTATTCTGTCATTTCGCTATATAAGGCAAGCCAATCAAATGATGCCCTTTTAGTGATAGCGGCAAACTGATTTCTTGACTTTGTTCCACGTGCTCACCGCGTGATCCAAATTAACTAATGGGAGTGCTATTAGGAAATAAATCTGATTCTCATTGCAAGCTCCCGCTAAGCTCCAAATCGCGCTCTCTTGGATTTCCACGAGCGACATCACTCGCCAATAGTGAATGGAGTTCGAAATAGTTTGACTGAAAACACAGAGGCTTTAAATAGCGCTGAGTAACCACCCGTCAGCAACACGGCTGATTACCATAGCAGGATATCAGGGGATAGGTTGTAGCCTAACGCAGAGAAATATACGCTGATGTAGCAGGATGGTATGTATTCCAATTTGTTTGCCTTATAAAGGAGTTAGCATATACAATGAAACACCTTATGATAAAGATGTTAGCTAGAAAATCTTGCTGGTTTAATACCACTTCTAAATGTCCTTTAAAGGCTTGAAGAATCTCTCATAATAGCAAGGGAACTCTGCTTATTTGTGTGATTGTTTGTGTGAAGTTGTGTGTCGGACATTTGTGTTGGTCCAATCGTTGTATGTAGGTCAGTGTTGTCATGGTAACGGAAATAACCTTGTACATATTTTAACCATCCCCTTTTGCTATGTAGATAATATTGCTTCTAAAGCATGTTGCACAACCACTGGTTGAACTTTGATGATGTTGATGGATGTTTTGATTGGTTGTTGCTCAACAAATCAGATTACACGAGGGCATAAAGGAACAGTGTCATGTAAAAGGGTTAAACATTTCTGTAGAGTGATTAGGATTTTAGTGCATGTCACAAGTTTGTTAATAATGATTTGAAATTAACTATTTTTAGGCAATTAAATTGAATTGAATCAAATTAAAAACCAGAAGATAATAATGGTTTGGATTATTTAGCCTAATCAATATATCTGTATGTCTAATCTTCGTCATATCTTGTTCAACTGTGAATTTAATGTTTAATGTAGATGAGCTAATTGTGCCTTGCTAGTATACTGTAAAAAACAAGAAGGAAGCCAGCTTTCATTGACTTTAACTTGCGGTAATATTATTTGTTCAAAGAGAACAAAACCTCTTTTTGCGTTCTCCAAATGCTTGTTTGTTGAATATAAACATCTCAAAATAAAACTGATTTGACTAACAGGTTGTGAACTATATCACAGAATGTTTATGTTGGAACTTCGGTGTCAGTTTCAAGACATGATCTGGTTTTAATTAGATTGCATATGTAGACAGCTTATATGTGATACCTTGCCTTATCCCTCACCTAAGCTATATATCATCTTCTTTATCTGTAACACACAACCTTCCCCTGGTTATTGCATCATCTGGCTGGTATTTTATGATTATATTCATTTTGGGTAGCCGAAGTATTAAAATCTCATAAATGGACACTTTTCAGGTTCATTTTCTTACAATTTGAAAAGGTCCTTCAGACATGGAGTTTGAGAAAACATTATTATTCATCTTTATCTCCATGGTATACATCAAAATTAACTTAATTTGTTTCACTTGATTGCATAAGAATTTCAGAATTTATTATAATTTTGGGTAGCCAAAGTATTAAAATCTCATAAATGGACACTTTACAGGTTCATTTTCTTACAATTTAAAAAGGTCCTTCAGACATGGAGTTTGATAAAACATTATTATTTATCTTTAATTATCTCCATGGTATCCATCAAAATTAACTTAATTTGTATCACTTGATTGCATAAGAATTTCACAATTTATTATATTTTGATTCATCTTTGTAAAATCTTGTGTACTACCTTATGTATCTCCAGACATTGAGTGAAAATATTGAAGAAAAATTATACTTTCCTAAGGGACTGAAAGTGTGTTCTTGCTCACTCAAATTTCATCTAAAAATCTCTGTTGTTATATTATCATCATCAGTCTGAATGTTTATATTTGTAGTCCAACTACCTGTTTCAACACGCAAATCCTACTTTTTAGTTTGATTGTCATATATTAAATTCACATGATTTTCTTGTGTGAAACTGAAAATTAATTAAAATTTTCAATATGTTTTTGACTTGTTTAACATTAAAAATATTTTTTATTTTTACACTGAAACTGGATGACATATTTTCATAAAATTTGGCATTAGAATTGTTTTATGTTACATTTTTAGAATGTATTTTTTTATTCTTATGAAGTTGCTATAATGATGGCAGTTGGGATTTTTAAGAATTAGATGACTGGCATATATAAAAACTGGTCACTAACAGTGTATACATACTAGAGAGAGACGTTAAATGTGTTAAACAAATCCGGTCAAAATATGCCATGGTACTTACTTTTTATGCAAATTATCATGCAAAATACTGTACATCTTTGTGTAGATGCTTTAATTTGTTTACCCCAATGAATCAAATGAGTCTTCCATTCATGCCGTACTTTATGCGTTAATTTGTTGATCCTACAAAAATGTGTTGGATTACCTGTGTGAAAAATTGAATGCAGAATTCATCTTTCTTTAAACAAATTTTAAAGTTCACATAACCAAAAACACAAATCGAGAAGTGGTAAAGTTGCTTTTTAGCTCATCAGGACTGAAAGTCCAGATGGGCTTATGGCATGGCCCGTCGTCCGGCGTCCGTCCGTCGTCCGTCCGTCGTCCGTCGTCCGTCCGTAAACTTTTGACACTTTCGACTTCTTCTCATGAACCATACACATTAGAGAGCTGAAATTTTGTGTACAAGTACCTTAGCATATGGAGATTCTAATTTGTAACTTTGGTGACCCTGTGACCCCAAATAGGGTCACAGGGGTCACAACTTTAAAAACCTATTTTCATCTTCTTCTCCAGTTCCAGAAGGACTAGAGAGTTAAAAATGATATGTGCAGACTCCTTGGCCAATGGGGATTCTAATTTGTAACTTTGGTGACCCTGTGGTCCCAAATAGGGTCACAGGGGTCACAACCTTAAATACCTATTTTCATCTTCTTCTCCAGTTCTAAAAGGAGTAGAGACTTAAAAATGATATGTGCAGACTCCTTGGACAATGGAGATTCTAATTTGTAACTTTGGTGACCCTGTGACCCCAAATAGGGTCACAGGGGTCACAACCTTAAAAACTTATTTTCATCTTCTTCTCCAGTTCTAAAAGGACTAGAGAGTTAAAAACGATATGTGCAGACTCCTTGGCCAATGGGGATTCTAAATTGTAGATTTCGTGACCCCATGACCCCAAATAGGGTCACAGGGGTCACAACCTTAAAAACCTATTTTCATCTTCTTCTCCAGTTCTAAAAGGACTAGAGAGTTGAAAGTGATATGTGCAGACTCCTTGGACATTGGGGATTCTCATTTGTAACTTTGGTGAACCTGTGACCCCAAATAGGGTCACAGGGGTCACAACCTTAAAAAACTATTTTCATCTTCTTCTCAAGTTCCAAAAGGTCTAGAGAGCTGAAATTATATGTGCAGACTCCTTGGCCAATGGGGATTCTAAATTGTAGATTTCGTGACCCCATGACCCCAAATAGGGTCACCGGGGTCACAACCTTATAAACTTATTTTCATCATCATCTTTAGCTCCTAAAGGTCTATTGAGCTGAAAGACTGCATGTAGACTCCTTGGCCAATTGGGATTCTAAACTGTAGGTTTTGTGACCCCATGACCCCAAATAGGGTCACAGGGGTCACAATCTTAAAAACCTATTTTTCTCCATTAGATGACATTCTATGGCAAATTTATTTCTCCTTGGATATTTTAGTGTGGACTTCTTTCACTGTCTGATATTGGCGATCTAGAAAGTGTTGAATAATAATACATTAAATTTTGTTTTATAATTTTTTTATAGGTTTTTTTGCAATAGGTAACATCAGTTTCTTTTTTAGCTCATCTTGCCTGTATAAAGCAAACTTGATATGATGCCTGATGAGCTACAGAGCCAATGGCTCTATTTTTGTGGATGTTTAAGAGAATTATCCAAGATTAATTGTAACATTCATGACTTATTGAATCTAAAAAGTTTTCTTTCATCAAAGGTAGAATTTTATTCAAAATTTTCATATTTCAAAGTAAAATATTTTTGTTGTGTTGAAAACCATGTTTCACAGGGTTTTCATTGAAAACAGAACAGATTGTAAAAATAATTTCGCTGTTTTAATTGAATATGACTTCAGAGATGTGTTACTGCTGTAATTCAATATCTTGCCAATTCGATGGGCAGTGTTTTATGCAAATTTATGCAAATGAGATGAAACGATACCACATGAATGAAATCCATGTTTCAGCAATAGTTGACAAACCTTTACAATGATATTGCTGTCCTGTCTGTATGTATTTTTATAATGCTCGCATAGTATTTTGTGAATGTGTAGATTTATACGCTATTTTAGACTGTATTTTAATCAATGAACATATGTCATTTTCTTTTTGAGGCTTTTAAAGCCATATTTAAATGCAGCCTGTTGCAATAAAACAAACTTCATTTTTTGAAAATAATTTGTTTTATTTTTTGCTCATTAGGCCAAATGGGCTTGCGTGGGTTGTCATCCATCATCATTGACGACTTTAACAAAGTTTAAATATTTTTGACTGCTGGTCAAAGCAACTAGACCCTTGAGCTGAAACTGGTACTGTCAAAGATGATATAACAAAATTGTAAGAATGAAAAAGAATTTATTAAAATCATAAAATAAAATTTATTAAGACAGTTGCCATAATAACAAGTATTTGTCACAAAGGTGACAATATCCCCCGCCGCAAATTGATGTTAACAACAAGAAGCGGGACGGACGTACAGAGATGAATACTATGTCCCCCGTGAAGACTCAAGTTAATGGGTTCATGAGATATGGCCCTAACAACATTTTCAAAACTGGTCAAAGTCTCGCTGTGACCTTGAAAATGAGGTCAAGGTCACCAAAAACTTTTCAAGTCTGCGTATTCCCCAGATGAAGACTGGTACCAAGTTTGAAGATTCTAGGTTGAGCGGTTCATTAGATATCACGCTAACAACATTTTCAAAACTGGTCAAAGTCTCGCTGTGACCTTGAAAATGAGGTCAAGGTCACCAAAAGCTTTTCAGGTCTGCGTATTTCCCAGATGAAGACTGGTACCAAGTTTGAAGATTCTAGGTTGAGCGGTTCATTAGATATCGCGCTAACAACATTTTCAAAACTGGTCAAAGTCTCGCTGTGACCTTGAAAATGAGGTCAAGGTCACCAAAAGCTTTTCAGGTCTGCGTATTCCCCAGATGAAGAGTGGTACCAAGTTTGAAGATTCTAGGTTGAGCGGTTCATTAGATATCGCGCTAACAACATTTACAAAACTGGTCAAAGTCTCGCTGTGACCTTGAAAATGAGGTCAAGGTCACCAAAAGCTTTTCAGGTCTGCGTATTCCCCAGATGAAGACTGGTACTAAGTTTGAAGATTCTAGGTTGAGCGGTTCATTAGATATCGCGCTAACAAGAAGCCGTACGGACGTACGGACGTACGGACGGACGGACGGACGTACGGAGCTGAATACCATATCCCCCGCTTCGCGCTAAACGCGCGGCGGGGGATAATTAACCACTCGCAATGCCACTAAGTCTTGTCATTTGTTTCCTTTTGATAATATACACTCTTTTCTTTGTTGATTTATTAACCTACAACAGTTACCCCGGTACTTATTTAAACTAGAGAGGTATTTATAAGATCTATACATAATACCCCCATTTCACTGAGCTACGAGCCGTTGCCGACTGAAAATAGGCCAAATGTCGTCATTGACTCGTAATTAAGCGTCTCTGAGTCCTCTTTAGTTGCCTCTGAGTGTAGTTGAGTCTGTATGGGTCTGTATGAGTCTGGGAGAGTCGGGAGGTCAAATTTGTCGGGAGTGGATTTTTGAACATGTTCAAAAACCCACTCCCGACTTTTTAAGTCCGGCGAGGTTCGTACTTTTCAACCGGTAATTCCAGAAATTCCTTTGACGTCGTATTGAGTCGTATGTTGCTCGTATCTGAGTCGTATGGAATAATATTGAATCATGAATAAGTCGTACATAGTTGGATTGAAACCTGGTTGTCGGGTGTGAGTCGGGAATGGTTCTTTCCCTAATTTACATGCCGACTCACTTCCAACTAGTGCAAACACATGTACGACTAACCAATACCCAAAGACGATCAGTGACGACCCGTTCCTGACTAATCATAACAAAAAAGTCTGCGGTTGTTGGCCTTTTATATGCCCAATTCCGGTCTACAATTGCCGATTTTATTGTACTTGGATCGTCTGTGACTTGTACGTGGGACGTTTCTGTGTCGTGAGGAGTCGTAAATAAGTTGTTCAGGTCGTGAGTGGGTCGACAGTGAGTCGTTAGAGAGTCGGAATGAGTCTTTGTCAGAGTCATGGTGGTGACTTGGTGTCATGAAAGACTCGGCAGTGAGTCGTGAACGAGTCCGTCTCAGTCGTATTGAGTCGTATCTGAGTTTGGATGAGTCGTTAGTTCCTCAGTTTATTGTCGGGGGTGCCTCGTAGGTCTGTCGGGAGTTCCTCTTCATTGTGTCGTATGTCAGTCGTGTATGTCGTAGGTAACTCTTAAGAGTGTCGTTAGTAACTCATAGAAATATCAAATTTCATAATTTTACCTCTATTTGCTCCCGACTCATGCCAACAAAGTCGTAGTGGAAAAGTCGGGAAAAGTCGGGAAGAGTCTTGAACACTTTTCAAAGTCGTAGCTCAGTGAAATGGGGGTATAAACAGGGAGTTAGGGACTTATCTGAATTGTAATTAAAAACATTACAAAAAATGTAAATGAAAACATTCATTCAAAATTTCACATGAGTTATGCCTGAATGCCTATCATTTCATTAATAGAACTTCTCGGATATACATTTTGGAAACTAGATGAATTTGATATTGCAACTCGCATGACATAATCAAGAAAACATTTACAAAACACTTCAAGAGAAGTGAGAAGAGATCTTCATAATTTCAGGGTTACATGTTAACAAATCTCTTCTGAATAATGACAACTGTTATTACAAAATGTTCTATAAAAATATATTCAATTAAAAATCCATTGGTTTATAATAAAGCAAACAAATACAATTCTGAATAACATAACAAAAGAAAATGTGTAAAATTTAAAATCAAATCAAATGAAATGGAATCATTAACACAAATTATTCAATCACAAAGATATTTGAAAAATATATCAGCCAATCACTTCATTCATAGTAAATCTCACACCATTATCCCAGTTCATAAAGATATAATTCCGTTCAGATTTCAGTCAAAATCATACCAAGTTGTTGATTACCGGCCTTTTCATTCATAAGATCAGATCATTCAGATTCACATCAGATCAATCAAACCATTACGTGGTATAGTCAAACCCATTTCCTCTCCCGAGAAGCTACTCAACTCATTTCTTCCCACATGGCCTTTGTTACAAGTGAGCCTTATTTCTGGTTTCTTTAAATCCTAGCAATTTTAGATTTAAAACAGGAATACCGTCCCTACCTAACAAAAATGATTAATCTCTTACTCATTTTTCATGTGAGTATCCTTAGTTTTTTTTTTATGGCAAAATGCATATTTTGTAAAAATGTCACTGATTACAAAATTAACTTTGATTACAACCAACCAGCTGAGTAATATTTCTAGTGCAGAATAGGCTCAGTCTTGATTAAAATTCCAAGGAATAAATTTTCTAAAATATTAACTCTATCAAGATGTTTCCTCTACACTTGGTCCCACCGGAGCCCAGTTGGATGCATGTTCTAACGTAAGCTCAGCTAACCAATCACAAGTTGTCTGGACAAAGCTTTGGGTATCAGAAGCTAGGGACAAGTAACTCCTGTAAACCATGCTTTCAACATGATCATCCCATAAGCTTGATGATATGGTTGGTCTGCGTACGACTGTTAATCTGGTAAAAGTTCATGCTATCTACGGAGCCGCTGTCAGATCTAGTGTAGAGGATTCTGTATCTCGATAGAGAAGTATTTTAAAATTTTTATTCGAGGGAACTAGGTTGATTTTAATCAAAATGAGAGTATGCTCTACTTGTTAACGAAGTCACTAGGTAAGAAATGACTTGAGAATCTTTGTGAGGAGAAAATGATTTATACAATTCTCTCCATTATGCATATGTGTAGACTGGGGTGAAGGTGCCTGCTTCCGTTGGCTGCAACCTGAAAACACGAGGAAAAAATATCAAATATATACATGCCATCAAGACAGTATTTGCAGAGAAGGTTACCTAAGTTGGATAACTTGTTCCTAATCCCTTTCTTTATTGAATAAAATATGTTTAAATCAAATCAGTATTTGCAGGGATGAGGGAAAACATTTTCAACAAAGGGCTTATTAGTTATTTTTATGAAATGTAAAAGGGAAATTTTATCTTATATGAATAAACTTTTTATCATTCATGAGCATAACCCAAAATGACAAATATGTAACAATTAAACCAGTCTTGCATCATATGATCTGCATAAATATTAGAGATGATAAACAATAAGACATCTCACCAGCTCTGATCGCTGTACGTACACCCGTCCCGATCGTACACGTGGAAGGTGTAGATGTGACGAGACTTGGCGGACAGGTTTGGTTCACTCTTGTGGACAACCTCCCCGTGGATAATGACTAGCGACCCTGGTGGAGTAGAGGCATTTCATTTAGAACTCACACAAAAGTTATCAAAGTTTATGATGCATACCGTATTTCCTTAACTACACGCCTGGTGTCTATTATTTTCAAACAGTCTACACAATAGGCGTTGTTTTGAGGTAGGCTTCTCACCAAGGCAGGCATTTATTTCATAGTAGGGGAAAAAGTATAGACTATTTTGTAAAAATTCAGATAATTCAACGATCTAGAAGCGTTTTATACATTAAACTAGGTTAAGCCAATGTTCATCTAAGGCAGGCGTTTATTTTTCAAAAAGCCATATGCAAGGGCGTCTTTTCGAGGCATATTCAAGGCAGGCGTGTAATTAAGGAAATACAGTATTTTCAATTTAGACTGAGATTCTGTGATCAATGAGAAACTGTAATGAACAAAAGAGTAGAAAAAAATTCTCTACCTTTCTTTACTTCAACAGGAATAAATTTGGAATCATCAAAGGTCACTGGTGCGTCAGTAAAGATGACCCCTGGTTGACCTTGACTTTTATCAGGGTTGATAATCATCCGTCTATTTCCCGCTAATCCGTCTGAAATAAATAGTGTGATACACCTTCAACATTATTGTCAATTCAATTCTTTATTTACGGTTGATATTTAGGCCAACGGCCTATGACAACATAGAATACATATAACATTGACAATCACAATGCACATGAGTTTACATTGTAAAAGAAACATAGTTTTGAAATATGCTTATGTAATAAGTGTGCTTTGTAGTTCCATAGCATGGTATATATATATATGGCAACATTCTTTAAATACTCTTTATTCTTATCAGACATTAATTTGACAAAATGGTATTTTGACGCTGTGACAACATTGAGGTATTGTTTTCTAATATCCGAAAGTGGCTTACAATGAAGTAGAAACATTATTGTCATGGGTACATGTAGTTCGAATCAGATGACAGTAACTTTTATGCCCTTTCGCATTTCTGATCTGACAACTGCTTTATACGGGTCATGTTGACCTAACATTCAACCAATCAGCGGTGAGAAGAGGAGTCATGAATAACAACTTAATGTTTGATTTTGCCTGCGAGTGCTTGAAGCTTGGTCCTGTAATGAAAACACCCTAACAAGGCTAAAGAGCTTTTGGTAGTTAAGAAGGGAAAGATCAAAGCATATTCTGAGACTTGCAGGTCAGTTTACCATAGTAACAGGAATAACAAGCATACTGTCCTGGGTCTAGGAATCTTGTGGGGGTTTCACCTTTGGGATTGACCCTCATCCTATCTTTTTAGGGTGGATGGCCTGAACCCTCTTAACCCTTACTCTCGATCCCTCCCTGAACATACCCTAATATAAACTGAAAATAGATTAACGTTTGCAGGACACTGCAAAAGCAGAAACTGAGGGTTTAACCTTCCCCTGTTCCGCAGTCTATAAAACCCCAGTAAATTGGGCATGCGATCTTGAAAATAGATTCACTACACAAAAACATTTAAAGTTATTGTGTTTAAAGGGTTAAGTAAGTGATTTTTAACTTGTAACCTTTTCCTCTGACCTTGAATATGAACATGTGTCAAAATAATTCCCTAAAAACTAAAACCTTACTTGGAGCTGCTAATTAGCTGAAGAACATTCTGTTACTTGACTGAAATCAAAGGCAAAATCAGAAAAGAGAGACAAAGAGTTAGTGTTACCTTTCTGAGATCCAGGAATGAACCACAAGCACCCATTCTCCAGCGTTGCATCTTCCAGCGCTATCCAGAATCCCGTCAGTTTCATCGGGGTTGTGTGGAGGAAGGTGGAGTCCTGATGAGGGACCACTGGACAACAGAGGGTTAACAATTTAGCAGTCTGATTAAAATCGACCGTATTCCGAGGAATAAAACATCAAAAATATTGTCTCTATCGGGGCTCGAACCAGCCAGAACATCCTCTCCGTCTCGGTCTGAATGCACCCACCACTATCACATGTTCCTATGACCAGTTTAGCGCAGACAAGCCCAGTCATAAGCTATCCAATCACATCCTCGTTTTTAAATAGTGTTTAGCCGCGATTATGTATAACGAATGGTACACTGGAGTTATCTGCCCCTGCATGATATCGAAGCTTTTACTGCGCCCCTTGCAATTGGCTAGATGAGCTTGCATCAGAACATGCGGGTAATAGGGGTGCCTTCAGACTGTGAATGAGAGGAAAGCCGGGCTGGTTGAATTTCAAACCCCACAAGAGACAATATTTTTACACTTGTTTTCCTCGAATCACAGTCGATTTTTATTAGACTGAACAATTTAAATGCTTGATTTACATGGGCCAAACAATTTTAACCCCAAACTTAAATATGTTTCTAGTTTTTACATACAAACAAAAGGGATGCAATGACACAGATAACACATGTTAAAATTTAAATCTTCCTATCTCAATGTTTTGCTAGGCTAATTATCAAGGCTTTAAACCAGAAACAAATTCCTTGTTTTTCTTGGGCAAATGTATTTAAATAATTGGTTCAAATATTCAACATACCTTCTCCACCAATACCTGGTTGCTGAAACAAATAAAAGAATATGTAAGATATCAAATTTATTTATTCATTTTGTGAAAGTCAACCACAAATTTATTATCATTTATCCAATTATTTTGGACCCGTGGAAGCCATACTCTGAGACTATGTTTCTTGTGTCTTCCCTCTTGTCGTTATGTGAGTAAATAATGATTACTCCTTAAATCATACAATGATTTCTCCTTGGAAATAACTATGCATTATGGGATGGCGACCATCATTACAACATGGTTTTAGTTCACTCACTTCAATATCCTCTGTAACAAAAGTTGAACTTAAATAAATAAATATAAAAATAGAGGGCACAGGCCCCAAATGAACAAATCTGTTTAGAAGATGTGTAACGTATAGGGATGTCATGAAAAACTGATGCATCATGGTTGTTAAGTTCATTAGGCAATACACAATACAGTCATCTTAACCATGATACAATTGTTTAGTGAATATAGAAACCTGAAATCCACAGTTGTGAAAAAAATCATTAGGATAGCATTTCTGTTTATGTTCCAGTTTGTAAAAAAGACTACATGAGATTTTTATTAAGAAGTTGGTTTGTTCAGGCTACACTGTTGGTTACTAATATAATGTCTGTTAGAGATGTTGGATAAATATCAGTGAAATAGTATATCTCCAATAATGTTATACTCACTGTTTCTTGATATGTATTGTATCATGATGAACATGAAACTTGACATCTATAGATTTGGATAATAATAATAACATGAGATCTTTGGGTCATGAGGTACATGTATCTTGACATCCCTAGATTTGGATAATAATAATAACATGAGATCTTTGGGTCATGAGTTACATGTATCCTGACATTACTTACCTTGAATATGTACATGCTTTGGACCAGAACTGGATCCACCATACCCGCGGCTCTTATCACATTCTGTAAAACAAGAAAAGATTAGGTAAGGAGAGCTCACATTCTCACAGTTATCCACTACCAAAATGAAAACTTGAAAGTTAAATGTCATTCAGTTATTGAGTTGTACCTCAGAAAATAAACAAGGTTTCGGTAAATGCATCATCATCATCATCATCATCCATCATCATCATCCCTTTTAATACAACTATCATTATAATCATAATACAAACCTTCATTTTCTCACTGAAAGTGACTCTCTTGAAGACAGGATTTAAACAGTGAAGAGCTGAAACATACAGTATCGTGTCACACATTATTCTGCATGATTCATGACCGGGGGCGTAGCTCAGTGGTAGAGTGTCCGCTCGTCACCGGGAAGACCGGGGTTCGATTCCCGGTCACGTCATACCAAAAGACGTTAAAAGTTGGGAGTTGTTGCTGCCTTGCTTGACACTCAGCATTGTAAAGGCAGAACAACGATTTAACTGGCGCTCCACTGTGGCTGCCAGGTGCTTAGGCACAAGAAAAATGTCCAATGTATGTATGTACTGAGGACAATAAAGTGTTATTATTATTATTATTATTTATATTATTATAATACCCAATGATTAAATGCAGTTTAAGAAAAAGTAGAATTAAGTAAATTGAATAGTTCATTATTGAAGTAAATTGAGTAAACTCGGGTAGGGTGTCGCTAACCTACGCTATAAAGTGTGGAAAAGCATTAAAGAGTCATAGCTGCGGATCAAATAAATGATTTGCAACGGTACAAGGAAATAAATATGTTAAGGGGGTGGGAGTACTGAAACCCCCGAAGTGTCACATTAAAAGTTTGGAAACTTTTCAAGCGTTTGTGACGGTACTCACCCCCCCACCTTTTACTTTGTAAATTGAGTAGTTCATTATTTAGGTAAATGGCACAATGCATCCAATATCATTTTAGGAAGGGAATTTCTCTTTTGGTACAGCTGAGTAGTCCATTTGAATCAATTAGCTTATTTGGAAGAACTTCACTAAGAATTGCTCAACATATTTCATTTAGCTTTCATTGCAAAATAGAAGTTGAGCCCTTAAAACCTATAGATTGTTTTGGTTTAAGATGTTCTCAAAATTGCTAATCAAAATCCATTGTCAAATATAAGAACCCATGTTAAGAAAGCAATTCTTGCCAAAAATAAAATACTGTATATTACAATGTACACAGCGACCTCATACATAGGGCGACCCCCTTTCTCAGCCCCCCAAATTGCTGCCAAAATCATATATCTCATTAATAAGGCGACCCCCCTTCTAGCAGGTCGATGAAACAGTCGACATGACAGACAACTCGTTGACAAGTTTGCGTAAGGGTAAATTTAGGTCGGTAGGTCAAAATGCCATTTTCTTCAACTTTTTCATATTGTGAAAGCTTCCTGTTATTGCATTGGTTGATCTCAAAGAGAATTTTCATATCATTGATTACAGGAAATACAAATTGATAACTAAAACCTACCATGACCAACTTTGTTGACAGATTTCTGCTTGTCCACTTGTAAGTTTCCTGAAAAATAGAATTACTTAATAATACAGGTAAGAATTTAAAGTTAAAACAAATTAAATTGTCAAAGTATTATTTTAAAAAAAAGCATGATTCATTACTTATGCATTCTCTGTTACACAAACGTAACTAAAACTGCTACACAATATAACAGATATTTTTTTCTTTTCCTTAAATATTGAACATACCATACCCTTATCATCGAGAGCTCCCTTTTCAAAGAAAAATCTGATCTTATCTCCGCTGGTCATAAAATAGTCATCATTTGTCTGCAAGCAAGAATATAAAACGTTGTAGACATTTACCGAAAATACCATTAATATGAAATATGCGTTAATCAATTCATCCAGTCAGAAGCCACTTTACAAGAATAATATATCACTTCAGGATTGGTTAGACAATTAAATTAATACATCTTATTATCCGTTATAAAGTTAATACAATTCTCAAATTTGAAAAAAAGAGACCGCAAAAAGTCTTATGGACAATTTGTTACGCTTATCATTGAGGGAGGATCAAGACCAATCTACAATTTGAAGACTCTATGATACATAAATGCAAATGTTATTCTTAAATTCCAATTAATTCTGGGGAAGATATATCCCTACAAAATTTTATGTTGAGAAGAAGTCAAGAATGTGAAAACAGCAATGTCCAAATGCTACACTGAGGGCTATGCTTCGAAGGCTTGATGAGCTTAAACTATATCAAAGGTTTCACAGGTGAGTAAGAAATGAAAGAAATTAATGGAAAACAGATTAAAGGTCTACTCTCTACAGAGAAGAGAAAATCCATGAACTAAACCCTCTATATGATATTTTGCTGACAATTATTGGTAGGTGACCATGTTTTGGAATTTGGTGATTGGGGTGGTCTTTCAGCAAATTTTGAATTTTCTTCCAGTTCCTTAAAGAGACACTCCTTAAGCTGTCGGGGGTCCTATACCCCAAATTTTACTAGTAGTGTTATGCAATCAAGAAGTATTTACTGTTGCCGCAAAGTAGAATTTTAAAGCCAATTGATGTCATATAATGACAAAAGGAAGTTCGATGTCGTGATTATGATAAAAAATAGAGCCATGGGCTCTGTAGCTCATCAGACTATTTAATGGAAATATTTTTTTAAGGTTTTGATCCCTGTGACCCCATTTGGGGTCATTGGGTAACCAAATCTACAATTTAAAATCTTCATTGGCCAAAGAGTATACACACAACATTTCAGCTCTCTAGACCTTTTGAAACTGGGGAAGAAGATGTAAATAGGTTTTTAAAGTTTTGACCCCTGTGACCCCATTTGGGGTCATGGTGTCACAAAATTTACAATTTAGAATCCCCATTGGCCAAGAAGTCTACTCACAACTTTTCAGCTCTCTAGACTTTTTCTATCTGGAGGAGAAGATAAAAATAGGGTTTTAAGGTTTTGACCCCTGTGACCCCATTTGGGGTCATGGGGTCACGAAATCTACAATTTAGAATCCCCATTGGCCAAGGAATTTACTCACAACTTTTCAGCTCTCTAGACCTTTTGGAATTTGAGAAGAAGATGAAAATAGGTTTTAAAAGTTTTGACCCCTGTGACCCCATTTGGGGTCATGGGGTCACGAAATTTACAATTTAGAATCCCCATTGGCCAAGGAGTCTGCACATCAAATTTTAGATCTCTAGAGTCATTGGTTCTGGAGAAGAAGTCGAAAATGTGAAAAGTTTACTGACGGACGGACGCCGGACGCCATGCCATGCCATAAGCCCATCGGGTCTTTCAGACCTGATGAGCTAAAAACTGGACAATAGCACACGTGATTCAGTAAACATATTTTTGAAAAATTGTCTACAGCAGTATGACATCTATGAATTGATAATGTTTCATAGGTTACATAACTAGTATTCATGTACATTGGTATGTGAATTTGGCTTCCGCAATTTTAAAATCTTAAGATTTTCATAGAAAACAAGTATTATAACATTATTGCGATTTTGAGAATAAAAATACATATGAGCATATTCATAATTTATATCATGAATTATGCCATTTAGATTTTTTTTCAAAGAAAAATGATATGATGAAAACAACAGAGGAGTTTTTTAATGCACTCTAAGTAAACCTAGACTTAATGATACTTGCTACACTCCGATATTGAGTATCAAGGTGTAGTAGCGGGTCGCGCCAACCGATCTATCTCATTTACCAATTAGGGATTGTCTTTCGCACATATAAGGTTGGAGGGTCATAAGTCGGCCAAATTTCGCCTTATGCGACCTGCTACTACATCTTGCTAGACTCAATATCAGAGTGAAGCGAGTTTTATTGAGGCTAGGTTTACTTAGACTGCTCTATTAATGATTAGTGTTCTTTAAAGAGAGTTTTGATGGGAGTTTATACATTCCCGGCATGCATCAACATATTATAGACTTTTTAAAATTTGGACTTCCTATGATTAAATAATACCATTTGCACTGATCAATGATGACCATAATGAATTGGATACATGATTTTTGCCAGATGAAAAAGTAATGAAATATAGTATCTGAATAAGATCTGCTGTTACTTTACCAATGAAGTGTGAAGTTGATTATGGGTAACCTGTTCTTTGGTTGAGAAGATCGTGTGGTGTTTAGACGGATCCATGTCATCAACTATTTTATACATCTCGTTTCGAAGCGCCGTTATGTCTTCATCATTCAGGAAGTCTTGGATAACTGCATAACCATCCTTGTCAAACTGAAAACAATGCAAAAATAAAAATATAAAAGAAACAATTGAGAAGTAATTGTGTATTTTATTTATAAAATATTTTTTGCGAGTGGCGCAGTTATCCCCCTTTTCTCTGACAGTTTATTTAGAGTTGCTTCCCTTTGCTCATCTTGCGAGCGGTGCTGCTAAACGCTTGGTCACGTCAAGACCTCCAATACTTATGCTTTTGCTTGCTCTTGCACTCTATTAAATGGAGAGACCACCTAGAAGCGGAGCCGCTTCGAAAATAAAAATATAAAAGAAATAATTGGGAAGTAATATAACATTCTACCCTAAAAGATGCATAATCCAAGTGCACATATTCCTAGCAGCCAAACAAAATTTATATACAGTAGAACAAGTATAAAGCGGATATAGTGAACCAATTTTCAAGTCCCGTCAAAAGCCCTATGTATGGCGGCCGAACGCGAGTAGCGGGGACCGGATATACTATGAACTAAATTTTTTGGTCCCTTGGAGTTTGTTATATCCGTGTTCTACTGTATTTACAAAATACAAAATATTATTATTAATGAAAACAAGGAGGATAAACAAAACAGCATTGCTACATTATTTTTTGCTACGATAAGTGAGTCTGTATTCGTTACACACCGAAAGTTATTTTTAAATTGAGTAAAGCATATCGTGATGTGTTTCGCATTGAATCTTATTATTTGATACGCGGTGAAATGCTGGGTTTTATCAGTGAAATAAACTGTCTATCAGGCTGGGCCACTCGTGAAATATCAACTTTACCCATGACACTAGATGACATAAACCAGGTATTTTGAAAACAACATCAAGTATCCTCTATGTACCAATATGGGATATTGAGATAAGTAGAAATTTTATTAAATCACACCAAATTGAAAAGGCATCTGCATTTGAGTTGCTACAGCCACTGTGCAGCTGACAAAGTTGTGACTGAATTTAACTTTTATTTTTAACTTCCAGTGTTTTATTAGAGAGGCCCTCTCCGACCCTCTCGGGGCCTCGCTAATAAAACACTGGAAGTTAAGAAAATAAAGGGGGTCTCCAACTTCTAATTTTTAACATCCAGTGTTTTATTAGCGAGGCCCTCTCCGACCCTCTCGGGGCCTCGCTAATAAAACACTGGAAGTTAAAAATTAGAAGTTGGAGACCCCCTTTAAGCAATGATAAGTAATATATATATTTAAACATTTTCTTTTACTAGGCAAGCTTCTTTGTTTTGAATTAACTCATAATTTTCTTCGTTGTTTTTGGATATTGAATTAAGGTTAAATAATTATTTCCTAAGATATAGTTTATAAAAAGAAGGATTCCCCTCTTCTGAACTGGAAATCAAAGGGAGATAATTCTGTCACACATAAATGAAGCCACAAATGGGCTATCACGTTCCTTTAAAAAATTTGGCTTTAGAAGAATTAACACTATAAACTTGAAAACATTAAAGATTCATTATTTCAAAGAGATAAGAGATAATCGATAGACATTAAATTCAAAAAGCTTATGATTCGATAAACTTGCCTTTTCCATCACCGATTTTAGATCCATGTTGACTTGTGACCTCGTTCAGTTCATAATAAACCTTGACCTTGACTACAAATTACATTCGGAAAGTATCGTATTTGTTATTTCGAGATAAGTATGATCATATACATTTTAACCATACATTATTTCATATATAGTTTTGAATTTTTCCATTGGACAAAAGTCATTAATATATAATAACACATTTATTGATATAGTTCATAAACAATTAACTTGATCGATGTAAATTTACCTTCATAGAGATACCCCCGCAGTGTTTTTAATGTTTACTTCTGTAAGAACTGGACGAAGCGCACTAAAATCACACAAAACTCTTGAGTTTGGCCATGAATAACTGCCACAGAATTGAGTTTTAGATTTCAGGAATTTAAACTACTGTATGTTTAAAGAAAATGCTTATAAAACTTTTTTTTATATGAAATTTATTTCATTTTCTAAACTCATCTTTCGAACATTCCAATTACATTGCGTGTAAAGTATTCATCTTTTAACGTCTATAACTCCACGATATTCGAAATGATTCATTTCATGCTAGAAGTTTAAAAACATTGTGTTTTCTAAGTCACATCGTATATCTGTTGATGTTTTAACACAACTTCACCATTCACTATTAGTTCTGTTTCAAAGTGGATTTTATTTCAGGTGGTTCCATATATAATTTTTGTAATGTCAACAATTTAATCTATGTTTCAGTGTTGAATATGCCTTTAATAAACTTAATTTTTTATTATATCTTTACAACATTTGAATTCTGTTTTACTTACATTTCCGGAATAATATAGCTATTCTTCAACCCCTGCACAATCAATTAAACAGAATATTTGCAATTTACATCAATGATGAAAGAAGTGATTAATAAGAGACAAATACAATAAAATAACAGCTCTTCTATCATAAAAGGGCTTGGTGCTGTAATATATCGTATAAATAAACTGAAAACACGTTCCTTTCTAAAACGTCGGAAATGGAATAACGAAATGACAGCTAACGCCCAAATGATTTCTCGTTCTGAAGAAATATGTCATTTAATATGCGCAAATCTTGCACAACATGTCATGACCTTTTCGCTAAGCATGACATCAGTAATACTCACAATCATATGTACAAAAATGTACGAAAATGAACCCTATCGAATGAACATATTCATAATAATATTTTGAGATGCAACTTTATAAAGGAAAACTCCTTTAAACCAGAAGCTGTTTCATCAAACCAACGCATGAGACCATAACCACGTTTTATAAGTGATTTATTTATTTTATTTTCCCCAATAATATTTCTTCATGTAATATGTATCATCTTCAGATTGCTCACCGATCCATTCACAGGAACCCGATATCGTTCAAAATGCAGGTAAACGTAGGAAAGACCTACGCCCTCTATTATAGTAAAGCGTATAAAGAGGAGGTAGGTTTTTTACCTACGTTTTACCTGCATTTTATTTACGATACCGGTTTCCTGTTGTCTCATTACGCAATCAGATTATTCGTTATCTTAGAAAACATTACACCAATGACGTTTCAAGTGGAAACTGAATGTGGTCATATAAGTGTGAACACCTTTTGGTACGTGCGAACGTATACGTACGTATAAAGGCTCATTTTGTTGGTTGATAAATTTTGCCTTGCAAAAGGTTACATTTTCTTGGCTTCAATAATTTCGAAGAAATCATGTAATGAAAAAAATAATTTAAATTCCAAAAACCGAATGAATTATGTAAAGTATAAGGGTATACTTCCATAAAGTAAAGGAGTTTTGTATATCTAAAAATTCATAATTTTGATTTTACTATACATTTGAATGAAATTAATCTAATCAATTCTGACCTTCTGAATACATTTTCCAACATAAATTCAATTTGGTCTTATTTCGCATACTGACTTTTCCAATTCAATATATAAACTTTGAATATGATATTATCCCAAAATGCCGACCTGAGGTAATCCCTCTTAATATGGACATGATTGAGATTTATTTGAATTTGAATTTCAAATTGAACTTAAAAATTGAAAAAGGGTCGCTGTTCCTGTGACTGAGATAAAATGTCATGGAATATGACGAAAAATCCAATTTTTAAAATGATAAACAAAAAGGTTAAGCAACATGTTCATATAATGGACTCCATTGGGCATAAATAAAACGTATGGAAACGCAAAAAGGCCAAAGTGCATTATATTTCGTCTCCACGCACCCGTATCTTACTTCCCTTTCAAAGATATCAATGTATTTTATTCGTGTTTCTACATAGGCGTATGGTAATAATCTTTATTTCGATGCAAATTGCTATAGGCCAACCACACTTTCATCAAAAGACGATGTAATGTATATGCATTATACAATTTAAGTGTTATAAGTGGGTTTGAGAATACAATGCTGTATGTATTCAATGATTTCAACACTAAAACCTAAACGTACAGACATTAATACGTATAATTGTATAGGTACGATGTCATAATTAACACGAAATGCATAACATACTTGCATATTTACAAGTTAATGGAACTTACTATAAAAAATGATGTGACGTATTGCAATATCACAATTTCATTGTAAATTGAAATTGCAAATATACATAATTGTATGTTTGGAGCGTAGATGAAAGATTACAAATTCTTTTATTAATGCGAGTTACCTTTTTACAGCTATATTTCTTTTCTATCTGTGTTATTTTCAATTTCAATTAATGCATGCATTTCTTACACTTTGAAATAACCCTAGATTTTTAAAATCTTTGATATAATGATATATCTGAGACAATTTATTGTCATTAAAGCACTAGTTCGCTCCCTCAAATCATAACATTTCAATTCACGATTTCACAAGGTACGCCTCGAGCAATAATATTAAGATTCGCATTGTGCAAAGTGGACACACCCTTTCTTCGAGCGACACTCAAAAGGAGACATTTAACATTTTTGATGATGCATAGAAAACCCTTAAGCCGGAACGACGATCAATGTTTATTAAGTCAGTGTCTAATGTTTATCACCGCCAATCCAACATCAGTTCACAGCGAAAGCCCACAAACGCTTAACCGTCTATTTATTCTGAGATCGGCAAACTGCGCATCCCAAGATTGGACATAGCCATTCGCGCAATTAAACCGAGCCGCGCCTAGCCGCGCTACTATAAAAGCGTTGATCGTATATTTAGAACGACAGTTTGAGAGCAACTTCGCAGCAGCGCGGACCGGCGGGCAAAGCAAGGCGACTCATATGATATAGACCTTTTCTGACTGGCGTTAACTAGGTTCCTGTATATAGAAAGTAAAGTGTTTACCTAGATAAATATATATTTGCGGTCGGGGTCATTTGGTAAAATTAAGATTGTAAATTACTCCCAGTTTGATAAGGCCGCCCGTTCATAATGTTTTAGCACAGATATAGGAACTGGGTGTGTTAAAACAGCGACATAACGATGTCTGTATAATTCTGGTAACGGATATTTCTAGATATCATCGAGAAATATAAAGTTTAAAAAGTGAGAGGTGTAAAATTGCGTTGCCTGGCACATTCCGTAAACTTACGTTATCTTTTGGGTGTAGGGGACCTTTCGAGTACAAGTGTTCTTGACATGAAATGTTGCTTTACTGAATGAAATTGGAAAAAATCCAGTGATCTCTAAATGTCTTTTTTTGGTTAGGTTTCGACATACAATAGTGATAAACTACATGTTGTATAATGAACGGCGGCATATACACATAAATGTTTTTTTTGCTGGTAATAATCTATATCATTGTTAGTTATTTTCTTTTCTAAACTATGAATTTTACTTCATTCGACTGTTGTTCTATACCATTTTATAGTTTTTTCACTGTTTCTATTTTACGTTTTATCTCGATATGCACACCATGTTGACTTACTATTAGTCCAAATTCATAACTCGTACACATGATATAAATCAATATTTACCATTTAATATGCTACTGCTCAGTATTCTTCCGTACCACACCACACCACACCACACCACACCACACCACACCACACCATACCATACCATACTATGGTTAATGATTGACCGTGTTGTTATTATTGTATATAATACATTTCAGTCATTTTCTTTCGTTCATTTATAAGCTGTGCTATACTATACTTCACCATTTTATCAATACAGTGTTTTCCCTGTTGACAAAGCTATGCAACACCTTATGCCTCGAAATGTTATAACATTACTATTCTTTGCTAATCATTAATAGGCTACTGTTCTACTGTAGTATGCTTCTTTACCTTGTTATATCATTATACTATATATATGCTGTTCTATAATGTTCTTCTGTTCTACTGTAGTATGCTGCTTTACCTTTTTATATCATTATACTATATATATGCTGTTCTATAATGTTCTTCTGTTCTACTGTAGTATGCTGCTTTATCTTGTTATATCATTATACTATATATATGCTGTTCTATAATGTTCTTCTGTTCTACTGTAGTATGCTGCTTTACCTTGTTATATCATTATACTATATATATGCTGTTCTATAATGTTCTTCTGTTCTACTGTGGTATGCTGCTTTACCTTGTTATATCATTATACTATATATATGCTGTTCTATAATGTTCTTCTGTTCTACTGTAGTATGCTTCTTTACCTTGTTATATCATTATAGTATATATATGCTGTTCTATAATGTTCTTCTGTTCTACTGTAGTATGCTGTTTTACCTTTTTATATCATTATACTATATATATGCTGTTCTATAATGTTCTTCTGTTCTACTGTAGTATGCTTCTTTACCTTGTTATATCATTATACTATATATATGCTGTTCTATAATGTTTTTCTGTTCTACTGTAGTATGCTGCTTTACCACGTTAAATCATTATAGTATATATATATATATGCTGTTCTATAATGTTCTTCTGTTCTACTGTAGTATGCTGTTTTACCTTGTTACATCATTATACTATATATATGCTGTTCTATAATGTTCTTATGTTCTACTGTAGTATGCTGTTTTACCTTGTTATACCATTATAGTATATATATGCTGTTCTATAATGTTCTTCTGTTCTACTGTAGTATGCTGTTTTACCTTGTTATATCATTATACTATATATATGCTGTTCTATAATGTTCTTCTGTTCTACTGTAGTATGCTGTTTTACCTTGTTATATCATTATATTATATATATGCTGTTCTATAATGTTCTTATGTTCTACTGTAGTATGCTGCTTTACCTTGTTATATCATTATACTATATATATGCTGTTCTATAATGTTCTTCTGTTCTACTGTAGTATGCTGTTTTACCTTTTTATATCATTATACTATATATATGCTGTTCTATAATGTTCTTCTGTTCTACTGTAGTATGCTGCTTTATCTTCCTATATCATTATACTATATATATGCTGTTCTATAGTGTTCTTCTGTTCTACTGTAGTATGCTGCTTTATCTTCCTATATCATTATACTATATATATGCTGTTCTATAATGTTCTTCTGTTCTACTGTAGTATGCTGCTTTATCTTCCTATATCATTATACTATATATATGCTGTTCTATAATGTTCTTCTGTTCTACTGTAGTATGCTTCTTTACCTTCCTATATCATTATACTATATATATGCTGTTCTATAATGTTCTTCTGTTCTACTATAGTATGCTGCTTTACCTTGTTATATCATTATAGTATATATATATATATGCTGTTCTATAATGTTCTTATGTTCTACTGTAGTATGCTGCTTTATCTTCCTATATCATTATACTATATATATGCTGTTCTATAATGTTCTTCTGTTCTACTGTAGTATGCTGTTTTACCTTGTTATATCATTATACTATATATATGCTGTTCTATAATGTTCTTATGTTCTACTGTAGTATGCTGTTTAACCTTGTTATATCATTATACTATATATATGCTGTTCTATAATGTTCTTCTGTTCTACTGTAGTAAGCTGCTTTATCTTCCTATATCATTATACTATATATATGCTGTTCTATAATGTTCTTCTGTTCTACTGTAGTATGCTGTTTAACCTTGTTATATCATTATACTATATATATGCTGTTCTATAATGTTCTTCTGTTCTACTGTAGTATGCTGCTTTATCTTCCTATATCATTATACTATATATACGCTGTTCTATAATGTTCTTCTGTTCTACTGTAGTATGCTGCTTTATCTTCCTATATCATTATACTATATATATGCTGTTCTATAATGTTCTACTGTTCTACTGTAGTATGCTTCTTTACCTTGTTATATCATTATACTATATATATGCTGTTCTATAATGTTCTTCTGTTCTACTGTAGTATGCTACTTTATCTTCCTATATCATTATACTATATATATGCTGTTCTATAATGTTCTTATGTTCTACTGTAGTATGCTGTTTTACCTTTTTATATCATTATAGTATATATATGCTGTTCTATAATGTTCTTCTGTTCTACTGTAGTATGCTGCTTTACCTTTTTATATCATTATAGTATATATATGCTGTTCTATTATGTTCTTATGTTCTACTGTAGTATGCTGCTTTACCTTTTTATATCATTATACTATATATATGCTGTTCTATTATGTTCTTCTGTTCTACTGTAGTATGCTGCTTTACCTTTTTATATCATTATACTATATATATGCTGTTCTATAATGTTCTTCTGTTCTACTGTAGTATGCTGCTTTACCTTGTTATATCATTATAGTATATATATACTGTTCTATAATGTTCTTCTGTTCTAATGTAGTATGCTGTTTTACCTTGTTATATCATTATACTATATATATACTGTTCTATAATGTTCTTCTGTTCTACTGTAGTATGCTGTTTTACCTTGTTATATCATTATAGTATATATATATATGCTGTTCTATAATGTTCTTCTGTTCTACTGTAGTATGCTGCTTTACCTTGTTATATCATTATAGTATATATATGCTGTTCTATAATGTTCTTCTGTTCTACTGTAGTATGCTGCTTTACCACGTTATTTCATTATACTATATATATGCTGTTCTATAATGTTCTTCTGTTCTACTGTAGTATGCTGCTTTACCACGTTATATCATTATACTATATATATGCTGTTCTATAATGTTCTTCTGTTCTACTGTAGTATGCTGTTTAACCTTGTTATATCATTATAGTATATATATGCTGTTCTATAATGTTCTTATGTTCTACTGTAGTATGCTGCTTTATCTTCCTATATCATTATACTACATATATGCTGTTCTATAATGTTCTTCTGTTCTACTGTAGTATGCTGTTTAACCTTGTTATATCATTATAGTATATATATGCTGTTCTATAATGTTCTTATGTTCTACTGTAGTATGCTGCTTTATCATCCTATATCATTATAGTATATATATGCTGTTCTATAATGTTCTTCTGTTCTACTATAGTATGCTGTTTTACCTTGTTATATCATTATACTATATATATGCTGTTCTATAATGTTCTTATGTTCTACTGTAGTATGCTGCTTTATCTTCCTATATCACTATACTATATATATGCTGTTCTATAATGTTCTTCTGTTCTACTGTAGTATGCTGTTTTACCTTGTTATATTATTATAGTATATATATGCTGTTCTATAATGTTCTTCTGTTCTACTGTAGTATGCTGTTTAACCTTGTTATATCATTATACTATATATATGCTGTTCTATAATGTTCTTATGTTCTACTGTAGTATGCTGCTTTACCTTGTTATATCATTATACTATATATATGCTGTTCTATAATGTTCTTCTGTTCTACTGTAATATGCTGCTTTACCTTTTTATATAATTATACTATATATATGCTGTTCTATAATGTTCTTCTGTTCTACTGTAGTATGCTGTTTTACCTTGTTATATCATTATACTATATATATGCTGTTCTATAATGTTCTTATGTTCTACTGTAGTATGCTGCTTTACCTTTTTATATAATTATACTATATATATGCTGTTCTATAATGTTCTTCTGTTCTACTGTAGTATGCTGCTTTACATTCCTATATCATTATACTATATATATGCTGTTCTATAATGTTCTTCTGTTCTACTGTAGTATGCTTCTTTACCTTTTTATATCATTATACTATATATATGCTGTTTTATAATGTTCTTCTGTTCTACTGTAGTATGCTGCTTTACATTCCTATATCATTATACTATATATATGCTGTTCTATAATGTTCTTCTGTTCTACTGTAGTATTCTGCTTTACCTTGTTATATCATTATACTATATATATGCTGTTCTATAATGTTCTTATATGTTATTATACTATATATATGTTGTTCTATAATGTTCTTCTGTTCTACTTTAGTATGCTGCTTTACCTTGTTATATCATTATACTATATATATGCTGTTCTATAATGTTCTTCTTTTCTACTGTAGTATGCTGTTTTACCTTCCTATATCATTATACTATATATATAATGTTCTTCTGTTCTACTGTAGTATGCTGCTTTACCTTGTTATATCATTATACTATATATATGCTGTTCTATAATGTTCTTCTGTTCTACTGTAGTATGCTGCTTTACCTTCCTATATCATTATTCTATATATATGCTGTTCTATAATGTTCTTCTGTTCTACTGTAGTATGCTGCTTTACCTTCCTATATCATTATAGTATATATATGCTGTTCTATAATGTTCTTCTGTTCTACTGTAGTATGCTGCTTTACCTAGTTATATCATTATACTATATATATTCTGTTCTATAATGTTCTTCTGTTCTACTGTAGTATGCTGCTTTACCACGTTAAATCATTATACTATATATTTGCTGTTCTATAATGTTCTTCTGTTCTACTGTAGTATGCTGCTTTACCATGTTATATCATTATAGTATATATATGCTGTTCTATAATGTTCTTATGTTCTACTGTAGTATGCTGCTTTACCTTGTTATATCATTATACTATATATATGCTATTCTATAATGTTCTTATGTTCTACTGTAGTATGCTGCTTTACCTTTTTATATCATTTTAGTATATATATGCTGTTCTATAATGTTCTTATGTTCTACTGTAGTATGCTGCTTTACCACGTTAAATCATTATACTATATATATGCTGTTCTATAATGTTCTTCTGTTCTACTGTAGTATGCTGCTTTACCTAGTTATATCATTATACTATATATATGCTGTTCTATAATGTTCTTCTGTTCTACTGTAGTATGCTGCTTTACCACGTTAAATCATTATACTATATATATGCTGTTCTATAATGTTCTTATGTTCTACTGGAGTATGCTGCTTTACCTTGTTATATCATTATACTATATATATGCTGTTCTATAATGTTCTTATGTTCTACTGTAGTATGCTGCTTTACCACGTTAAATCATTATACTATATATATGCTGTTCTATAATGTTCTTCTGTTCTACTGTAGTATGCTGTGCTTCATCATGTGCTTTACCTTGTTATATCATTATATTATGCTGTTCTATTATGTGCTTCTGTTCTGCTGTTAGTTGTGCTATGCTGTTCTTAGTTATACGATGTACTATACTCTTCCACTGCGATCGATGTTCTTACAACGATTTTCCGCCGACGATTCTATGGCAATGAGATAGCCATGCTCTTTTATCAGTCTCCTTTTTAACAATTTCATGATGTGCACAGCCAAAATATACGAGCTGTAGCGTTGAGACAGCCATTCTTTTATATCAATCTCCTTTGGAACAAAATTGGAAGTATTTCTTGTACATACACAGTTCACCTTTACGAGCCGTGGCTATGAGATATCCATGTTTTTATATCAGCCTCCTTCTTATAAAACTGAAAATATTTCACGACGAGCACAGCTAACCTATACGAGCTAGTGCATTGTGACAGCCATGCCTTTATATCAGGTAAATTGTTCACGAAATTGGAAGAATTTCTTGTACGTGCAGAGTTTGTGTTTATACCAGTCATTTAACCTCTGTTCAAAAGGTAACAAGGTTGGCTTTGTTGCTGGGTTCAGTTTCGAGTGTAAAATGTCCGCCCTGTCCATCTGTAGCAGTTTTGCCACAGGCAATTTGATGCAAACTTGCATGCATATGTAATTCGGTTGTAAAGAATTAGTTACATACCTAATTTAAGTCTTTTAAATCCCCTTTGAAACTTTAGAAAATGGAGTGACAGCAATGAATCTTTAAAATTTGATAAAGAGTTTGTAAAAAAGAAGGATTTTATCTAAAGCTATGACGTGTATCCAGGAGAATGTTGTCTTCCATTCGGTGGTTTAAGAAAGGCAAATATTGAATCACGAACCATGATACAGGCTTGCAATTATTCTATGTAATAAACAGATTGTACCGTACCTTGAATATATGTAATTATTTTCGTTGCCAACCTGGACTTTGATCAATAGTGCTTTTCTTTGTGAAAGGCTATCATTTACTATTAGGAATAAAATGCATGCAAGTTTATATCTACGTCATTGTTTCATATGATAATGAGCATTTTTGCATTCTTCATATTCTTACAAGTTTTGATATATCTTTATGTCAAAACGTACTTGTATAATGGTAGAACAGGATATGCAGTTTTTGCCCTACAACAATATTTCCTTTGTTTAAAAACAAAAACAAAACTTATTTAGATTTGTGCGTGTATTTTAGCTCTAAATATCAAAGCACTGCCCCATACCAGTTATCGATAGACAGGACTAACGCACCAGGTCATTTAGCAAATGTCGTAAGAAACTCAACCGGACGTGATCCAAGATACAGCTGCGGGGTAGTCCAGCTTCATCACTGTTTAATAATTATGAGCCTTTTATCAAGTCAAGATCCTCATTCAGAAATTCTAGATTGACTGAATTCACAATATTTATTTCTTGACTTTCACCTATCCAATTTCTTCTTTTCTTACTTTATTAATCTTTTTCTTCTTTTAACGTCTTTATTTATTGCTCAACTTCGGGTGTTGAATAACTGGAAGATTGCTGACAACAGGTGTAATCCCAACTCACTCTTCGCCTCAACTAATTGATTCTCCAAACCATTACCATTTTATTCTTTAACAACTTCTTCAACTTAACTCCTTTAATCTTCAACAACTTCTTCAACTTAACCATTTTAGTCTTCAACAACTTCTTATACTTAACCATTTCATTCTTCAACAACTTCTTATACTTAACCATTTCATTCTTCAACAACTTCTTATACTTAACAATTTCATTCTTCAACAACTTCTTATACTTAACCATTTTAGTCTTCAACAACTTCTTATACTTAACAATTTCATTCTTCAACAATTAACTTCTTCACCTTAACTCGTTTATTATTCAACGTCTTAATATTAATTATTTTACTCTTCTACGAATTAATATTTACCCTTATATTCTTCAACAACTTGATATAAATAATTCTATTCTCCAGCGACGTCATCATCTTAACCATTTATCACTCAACGTCTTCATCTTAACAATTTTTATTTTTCAACAACGTCTTCATCTTTACCATTTTATCCTTCAACAAGTCTTCATTTCAACCATTTATTTTCAGCATTTTAGTTATTTTCGTCTTCAGGGTCTACTCCATAATCAGTTTTAAAAATATCTTATTCCATAGCCATTTCTTTTCAAAATTCATTCCTAAATATTTCAAAACAATTAATTTCTTTCTTAAACATTTCCTCTTTATATACAATTCCTCTTTAATTTCATTTTGCTTCACCGTGTTTGTCCTTGGAATTCATCTCGACCATTTGCTTTTCAATGTGTTTTACCTCTTCAAGACGTCCCTACCCCTTCTGCTACCTGATCGAAGCCATGGCAACCTTCAAGATCCCCTCGCAATTAAAAAGAAATTTTTATAACAATTTATCTTTGAATTTACTTTCATCGCTTCATGTTTTCAAATGGTTAAATAATGAAATTTAAAAATTGTCTTCATATTTTTTCTTTCTTTTTGTTGTTGCTGCTTGGACCGTCTTTGATTGGAACATTGTCCCTATTTTCAACAGAACTCGCCTGTTATAACTTTCTACAAATACGATTATTCATGAACATTTTCAGTATTTTAAGCTTCGTTTGCTCATCTAATTCGTATAGCAGAGATATGCCGTGACTTCAAAAATAATGATGTTCAATATTTAATATCTAATTCTAACGGTAGTTATTTTACAAGCAAAGTAGCACGGATCTTTGTATAAAATGTCTCCCCGAAAACCACGAAGATAATTATCAAGAACTTACATCATATGTTTAGGTTTTATCTTCTTTTTTTAAAACAATAAACTAGAACCCCATTTGCTTTTTAATTTAATTATTCATTGGAAAATTTCTAAGAAATTTAATAGATGGTATTGTGGACCAGACTATCTTGTAGGTTACAGGTTCCGCAAATTGTCATATGAAACATAGGGTGTTAGGATAATTTAACTCTGATATTGATTGGGCTTTCTTTAAGTGACAGGTCAATGGGAGCTCGGACAGCTCACCTGTTCGTTGCCATAGTAACGATAGGTACGCCCATGTCATTTACACTAATAAGTTGCGAAACAATAAATTTCGTTGAAAACATCCTTGGTGTTATCTTATGAACCTTATCAGATTACTGTTTATATCCCAGATTTAAGTCCAGATTATTTAAATTCCAACCCTTTCACGTAATGCTTTACAAGAAGGCAATTGTGATTTTAAACCTCATTGTGACATTCATTTTGACACAAAATGTACATTAGCTATCAAATTTAACCTTTAGATACTTAAAAATTGAAATTGTTGGTATGTCATTTTACGTAAGCAATTGGAAAACGCTCCAAGAGTTAATGAGTTGATATTTATACAGCTCAAAATAAGTGAATATCTTAACTCCATGTGTTACAGAAAAGATAAAATTAATGTAGACATTTTGAAAACTAGTTGTCCTTCATATCTAATTTTGTGGTAGGAAAGGAAATACAAGAGGTACTTTTGAAGTCTAAATTTGCCAAAATATTTCAATCACCCGTTTTGTCACTAGATTTCTCGTTAAATGAAATCCAAATTTATCCAATGGAATAAATAAATAAACGTTGTAGGGTGGTTGTGGGATGTCAAACATATGAGAGGTTATCAGTAATTCAATCGGTTATCGATACAAACGTTTAGGTATTAGTGATTGTCTATCATTTTTGGTTTAATATATATTTTTGAATTGCGTGTAAGTGATTTTCACTGATTTTGTAAACGTACCCCGACATGGATGGTTCAGCTAGACTCGCGATCACGAATATTCAATTGTATCCTATATATAAATGATATTCGAGTGTTACGCTTAAGCTAATACCCACATTCCATTTTCCTTAGATATAAAATGACATTGAGTGATTAAGCGTTTACAAGGAGTATAGACATATATGAATACCAGTAACATGTATAACTCAAGGCTGAATTTAAAGGGGCAGTAGCACGTTTTTAGGAGGGAAATAAGGTGATGTCAGGAAATTGAAAATATATTGTTCCAAAAAAAAGACAATGATATCCAACTAAAAGAAGCAGTTATAAATCAAATTTAAAACGTAAAGTTCAGCCATGCGATTCCTTTTTCTTATACAAAATGAATAAAAGGTGTTCACACAAAAATAGCGGCCAATGGATTTAATGTTAATCTCCAAATATTGTCCTCTGACTATGGATGATTGTCTTGTGTAATGTGATTTTTGACACTGTCAAATTAATACATTAAGCATTAACTTACAATTATCAGTGAAATATTTAAAATATAAAATTATCAAAAAAAACGTGCTACTGCCCCTTTAAACAATATAATGTGTATTCATAATGAAACATAATAACAAACCTTCTGTTAATGGTGTTACCTTTTTGTACTTTATACGTGGTATATTTTTACAGTCACATCATGATTAATTGATATACGTTATCAACATTTACATCAGGTACAATTATACGATTTTAAGATCTTAACAACAAAACAACACACTTTCACAGTAAATAACGACTATTACCCCTTGTTCATTACCCTTTCAACTTTTATCAGATTTCACGAATATATATAGTGTTATTGACAACATAACCTTGACCCGTAATAGTCGTAGAAAGTGTGTTAATTTGCCTTGCACCATAGGGCGTTAGCTGTTATCTCGCCACCAGGTGCTTTAACCCTTTACATGCACAGGGCGTACTAGTGAGGCCGAGATTGTTTCCATTTGTTAACGTCAAAACAAGGCAAAGTTTATATCAGCAAAATATGAGTGAATTAAAAATACATTCATATCAATGCAATTCATGAATATCATTTGAACACACCAAGATGTTCACCTCTTAGTCTATGAATTATCCTTCCTTAATTCATTATTTGTGTATTAAATGTGTAAGAAGGACTTTAAAGGGGCAGTAGCACGTTTTGTGAAAATTTAATATTTTAAAATTTCACTGATTATTGTACGTTACTGCTAAATGTATTGTTTTAATAGTGTCAAAAATCTCATATCACAAATCAATCATCCACAGTCAGAGGACAAAGTATAACTATTCACATAAAATCCATTGGCGGCCATTTTGTGTGAATACCTTTAATTCAGTTTGTGTTAAAAAGGAATCGGATGGCTAAACTTTACATTATATATTTGAATAATTACTGCTTTATTTAGTTAAAATACATTGTTTTTCAATTGGAACAATTGATTTTCATTTCCTGATATCACCTTATATTCCCCCTAAAAACGTGCTACTGCCCCTTTAACCCTTCAAATGCACAGGTCGATCTAGTGTGCCCGAAAAAGGACATGTACTTCATGAATATTATTTCAGCACAGCTTAACCTTTATCATTTGATGATCTTAAACATCAACTAACCTCGACTTTACCACTTCTCGATTTTCGTTCAAAGATTTTTCAAAAAAATTAAAACTGGGCTTGATTTTTGTTAGTTTGTCCAATAAACACCTTTAATTAGCCTTTCATTGAGACAGCGTAATTATCGGCTGTGAAAACCCCACCTGGGTCAGGGGCCATAAAACTCGCGCGTGTGTGACGTAATAAACAGACTACACAGATTACCGTATCATTATTTGAACTGAAATACTGCCTAAATAATTTTTTTTATTACCATTGATGTGGATATCTTTTTTACACCAAATGCTTATTAGTGTTACATCGTAAAATGATTTATCTAACTGGGTGGAAAACATTTTCTGAAAATCGTTTATTATTGGGTTTTTTTCTGTGGTATTGTTATGATAGATTATAGATATAGCGAGACTACTTCTGCTTATGACGTCACAAAAAGGGGGTGTAACCAGTGACGGGCAGTCAAGCATTCACCGGTTTGTGGCCAGATAGGTCCAAGCGGTCCATCAAAAGTGGCATTCAAAAACGGCTTTCATTACCAAACTGAACATATTTGTGCAGCAACCGTTGGCGCACTATACAATATTGTAATCAGACTTTAATATAATTCAAAGAAAATAGTGAAATATGTTTGTGGTAATATGAACTTTAAACTAAATTTTTAAACTAGTCATAAATAGTGCAATGTTCTTATACGGCATATATTATTCAGATTGATGAATGTTTAAACATATATTTTATTGATATTGAAATAGTGCAACGCATATTTAGATAGTACAACGTGAATAACAAAAGTTCAATGTGGAAATTTTTGTACTGTGTGAATTCAATTAGTGCAATGTCTTTCAAAAAGCAAAACTTGTTAAGGGGTACAGAAAATTAAAATACGGTTGACAAAAAAGAGCAATGTTATTGTTGTATCGTTATATTGTAATATTGGAACGCAACAAAACATATCGCAAAACAATTTATAAAACCAAATATTGATCAAAACGTAAGTTGCATTTCAGTGTCCAACACAAATCAAAATTAAACTTCCAATATCATGATAAATACCAAAGTAGATATACACAATCAGATGCAAAAACAGTACTAATATATTGTAATCAATCTCAATACAAAAATAAGGGCAATACATATCTCTATATTGAACAAGGGGGAAGTATGGACGATTATGTCCCAAAACTTAGACAGGTTGAGGATTAGTTGTGTACTTGACCATAAGTGTTGTTGTTTTAAGCTGTCTAAGATATGGCTGTCTAAGTTTTGGCACGATACCATACGGTCGCGCGGAACGCTTGTTAATAGGCGGCATCGAAAGTACTATCCCTCCAGGGTAATAAAAATCATGGCGCTTTGAGCATGCTCTGTCATGGATATATGCGCGGTATAAGAAAGCTATTATTTGACCCGCATTGAGACATTTTTTGTACACATATTGGAAAGCACAATTCTGTTATCAAAGGGTTAAAGATGCTGTATCATACTTGCAATGTTTTTTTAAGTATTTTTAATGTATACGTTGTATTTTTAGAAAAATTTAGCGACCAACCTTGAGAAAATCGAACCAAAACACATTAAATAGGAGATTATTTACCAAAAAATACCGAAACCTCAGTCGACATAAGGGTGAATCAAGTGTGGTCATTTCACAACTTCCGGTTTCTAAATGTACGCTTGAAAACCGTCTTTGTCGCGTTCAACTAGATTATATTTAATTTTTCTCCGAATTAGGTATTCGTTGCTGTCAAAGTTGATACCCATCGAACGCAATTACGGTAGTTGAGACACGGTGTAAATCCTACAAGCATAATGATTACGTCACCGAAAGCGGGTTAGTTAAATGACATGCCCTTTCTAAAGGGTACTGTGCTTTGAGCGTCGAAATAAGTATGTTATTGTTGATTAAACAATCTAAATATGATATCAAAATTTCGACAAAAGATTTTTCTACAAAGTGATGTATTTCATTTCTCAATAGCTAAGTTTCACCCTGAACCGCTTGCAAGTATGATACAGCATCTTTAAGGGATTAAGGTGTATTCAACAGGTGCGTTCTTGCATAGTAAGCTGCAGTGAATACTGCATCTATTATTGTGAACAGGTACCCTTTATACCTCAGGTATCGTGCCACCAAGCATCATCACTTCATTGCCTCCAGGTCGGGAACGCCCAGAGATTATAAAAAAAACAAATTTCATGTTCTATTTCAAAAGAAAAGGGTGTTCTTAACAATCTTTGAAGGGTCATCGATTTGTCAATGTGAGACACTGTTTGTCAGAAAATAATATTTATGCCCTAGACTCAATTTTTTTTGGTTTTATTAATATTTTGAAATACCTATAATCATATATATTTGCATCTCTATTTTGATAGAAATATTAGTTATCAAAGACAGATTTCTTTCCTTAAAGACGTTTATTGTTTTAAGAATTGATATCTATGTTCTGGTTTATAATCAATTTCAAAGATATTGCCATAGTTTTAAACCATTACAAAAATTTCCCCAGACTCCTCTGTTGTCTCATCTTAATTAGTTTGGAAATAATAAAGATTTTTAGCGGTGTTCATTACCACAACAGTTGTCCTGCGTCCCACAGGGTGTGTTCATGCTGACATATCATAACAATGCATGTTTACAACTTCACACTTACATGCTTAAACCATGCAAGGTTGAATCATCCGGTGGAATCCCGAATTACAATTAGTACAGTTGACGCATACATTTAAAATATGAATTTATGAATCAGGATTTTGAATATAATCTGAGTAAAATTCGAGGGTGGTGTATTAACAGTACAAAATGCATAATAACAATGATTATATATATCAATGCATAATAAAGGAACGTGAATTACATTGATATGGCATAAATGATAATTTTCCTTACAGATATGGCTTCATAGTATAATCATGAACATAACCATTTTGATTTGTTTCCTCCATTTAAGGGCGTTGAATAAACAACTTTTCTGGGCAAAACTCAGGAATGGAGTATTTAGCGTTACACACTGCTTGATAAAAAACATTTAGCATTTCGTTGGTATGGAATACATGAATGATTGTACACGTGATAATGAACTCTTCAGTTTAGAAGATAATGTTGTATAACATTTGAGAAAGATTTCTTTTGTAAAAGTTTCATTGTAAATTCGATGCAACACTCTTCTGAATCTGAAGGGAGAAATGTAACTTTTCAAGAACTCTTCAGTTTAGAAGATACAAAACTCATCTGTGTTGATAAAAGGCGTGTATTTAAACGGTGGCTTTGAAGAGAAATAAGTCCCTGGAAATCTTTTGAAAATGCAAAGCGGCAAATTTAAAAGTTCAAAGAAATGCATAGTACTACTAGTTTTATTAGACGCCCATTGAAGAAGTTCCTCCCTGAAATCAAATATCGCCATTATTGTAGCAACATGGGACTTAAACTTGAATCTGTATGTTCACTCTAACAGCATATGTTGTGATGTTTGTATCCTGATTTACTGATATAAACAGTAATAATGAAAAAAATACAATTTTGAGTAGAGTTTAATGCACATTTTATTTTCATAAATAATTGTGAGGATGCGTCATTGGAGTAAAGGCGTTGAAACAAAAAAAAAGAAGATTTTTCAAAATACATATTTTAGTATTTATCAATGTAGATGTTCTCGGTAATCAAAATTCTCTTTAATTTTCAATCTTTACTACAATTGACAACCAAAATGATGTTAAATAATTTTACAAGGAAACTTTGAACATCTTTTTCTCAAACATTATTACACATTTTCTTAACGATTAAGACAAATTCACTAGAATTTTACCCTGGTTCATCAGATAAAATATTCTTATATGATCAAAAAATTCTAGATTTTTTTTATATTTTCGTTGGTATCATACAGCTTGCTGTGCCTCTTCCAGCAATGTACTAACTTATCAAGCTAAAGAGTGAAGGGTTAAAGAGAAGAAAAACATAACATTTCCTTACACGTCGCCACAAATGGGTGTAACTAGAATTATAAGTATGGGTTATTTATTCAACCTCATCTGTGTCAACACCTTCAGAAATCAGAAACATGCGCGCGCATCACTTCTGTATCCGGTCATATTTTTCCTCATCATTTTTTCAGATATGATTAAAATCAAATGCTGATATCACGAATATCTACATAATAACACTTGTACATATTCATGATAAGTTGCTTTTGTAAACGAGGTAATTTCCGACGGCGGCTTATGGGAATTCTAATTTATTTAATGCGAAAAAAAGAACATCAGAGCTGGTTTCAAGTTATTTCATACCTCAAAGTACAATTTTTATAGACGATAACTACCTATATAGTTATTTATAAATAAATCAATATTCTATTCTGAATCCCTGCAACAAACCAGAAGGAAACAATATACAACGCAACTTTTACACATGTATATCAACACAAACGTCAATACGAAAATATATTATAACAAGGAATGTAACTTAATTTTGAATCCTTGTTACAAGTCCGGACAATGAAAAAGGAGGATTCCTTGTCCTCAGATTTAATAAGAGGGTGGACAGAAAAAGAATCAAAATTTTACGAAACCAACACACAACACAACTGTAACATACGCAAACAAACAGCAATTTGCAAATTGATAATGACATGGAGTATAAAAGCATTTAAAAACATTTTATCGTTATTGTTGAAACTGCAAGATGGAAAACGTTAACTATGTAAATGAAGATTTGAACAATGAAGTTAACAGCATGTGTCAAGTGAAGTTGACATAATCAAGATGGCCCTAAGCGTATCGCCGTAAGTACAATTTTCAAGGATATGATGTTGTATGATTCATAAGTATCAACACCAGGAAAGAGAACACGCCTATATTTGTACAAACTGCAGCAGTCTGTATTATCCTCGTGCTATATAATTGTTTGATCAAATTGTGCACTAGGTTGCCCTGTATTTTTAATGTCTGAATTGAAGTTATTTCTTTTCGGATAAAAGTAGCTCTGACCCTAGCTTAAGTCCTGTTCAAGGACCGTGTTTTCAAATCTAGGGATCATAATTTTTTTTTACTTATCAACATGCCTTTTCATTTGTAACTTCCATCAAAATGCAATTTGAGATAATTTATTTCACATAGCATATTTTTACATCTCGCCTTGTTGAAAATGTAGGAATAATGAATACGTAGATTTACATATTTTGATTTGCATTAAGTGATTATTAAAGGGGCAGTAGCATGTTTTTTGATAATTTTATATTTTAAAAATTGCACTTATAATTGTAAGTAAATGCCTAATGTATTATATTGACAGTGTCAACAATCACATTACACAAGCCAATCACCCATAGTCAGAGGACAAAGTATGAGGATTCACATAAAATCCATTGGCGGCCATTTTTGTGTGAACACCTTTAATTCATTTTTGTAAGAAAAAGGAATCGCAAGGTTGAACCTTACGCTATATATTTGAATTATTACTGCTCCATTTAGTCAAAATACATTGTCTTTCATTTGAAACCATTAATTTTCATTTTCCTGACATCACCTTATATTCCCCCTAAAACGTGCTACTGCCCCTTTAAGTGATTATTAAGAAAGTAATATATTTTTATTTTTGTAAAATCTTTCGAGTATTCGCAATAAAATAAATCTGTTAATCATATTATATATATATTATATATTCATACCGTTTACAAAAGCAAAGTTAAACTTTTATTTAACAATCATGTTCTAAATAATGATGTTAACAAAAGCATAAAAACGATACATCTGAAACAGTGAAAATGTTTTACTTTACAATCCTGGACACTGATTATAAAAATCACGTTTTGCTTTGAAATAAAGAATTAATTATGTCATAAACATGAAGCGTAGAGTCAACAATTGTTCAGCCAAGCCGTTAAACTTGTTAATTTTGCCAGAAATGCTTTTTTACGTGATTGCACACGACAAGTACAGATTAGCCATCCTCTAAGTTTGACCGTAACATTGCTTACACGTAAAAAATGGTTGTTTTTATTACCTCAGGCGACGCCCAATTCGTGTTAAATGTGCTGAAATATGAAACTAAACAAAACAGTGACTAATCACCGTTGTAATATCATTTGTATATTCAAGCACCTTCGCATTTCTTTTCATACAAAAATGTCAAGGTAACGAAACGTCCTTGTTTGATATCGTCCTTGCATTTGGACCTTATGGTTTTACTCTTACGCAAGGACGTCACATCAAGGTGGCGAATATTAAATGATTCTTAGTGTATGCTTAGCGTTGTTCTCAATCGATTTCTTTAGTTTAGTTTTAGTCTTAATTTTTTCTAAGGTAAAACGGTCCTAAAATATATTTGGAGTCTATTCAAATGTAGGAAATTAAATAAAAACTACGAATCAGATTTACTTTTTTCTTTTCAGAGATTTTAATCATAATTGTATCTCATTGAAAGGATTCATGAACGGCATCTTGAAGCAGTTCATTTGTTTATGTTTTTTGATGAGAACATTTATCAAGATAATAAGCAAGTCTACTTATCAAAAAGTATTACGTATAACTGAGGCGTCATAGGGTTGGACGTAAGCATCCTTTTAACTAACAAGGGTATAACAAAGCTGATTATTAATTTAATTAAAGGTAAACCAGTGGACCAGATGTTGGCCACGATTATTACAGAGCGAGAGAATTTGTTTATTTTTGTCACATCTCATACATTCAAAAAGACGTTTCGCATATATATGCTACAAGCTAACGTTAAGACTCAGTGAAAAGTGTAATGTCCTTTTTTCTATCGCTTGTATCTTAAGAGCAAGTGACTCTATTCTTCATGTCTTGGAATAAACGCCGTAACAATGAGTTAAAGAAAGCTTGAAAATTCTTCGACTCCGAATAATGAAAACACTGTCTTTGTTACACTGGGGTGCTGATGACGTAAAACATGTCTTTTCAGCAAAGTCCATGGACTTCTCCTGAACATTTGTCAGTTAACTTTCATGACGGACGTGTTAATCAAGATCCATTAATGACAAATGCATGACACTTTGGTAATAAATTGAGGTTTGAGAAAGCATTAAACAATTTTACCATCCCCACCAATAATACCATTTCATAGCATCATTTGATGCAGCAACCAAGAGGCTATAAGAGACAATGCATTAAAATCAATATTTAAATACATTTTAACAATTAATTTAAACAAAAAAAACAAATAAAACATTGGCAAATTAAGAAATAGGCATACACACATAAAGAAAAAAACACACATAGCAGTCATTCATCTGCTCTCCCATACACCCTCATTACATTGCTTGTCAACTGGAAGGAAAGACTGGAATCCAAGGGCGGAAAGGCAAATTGAGGAACAAAGTTAAAATGTTCACGGAATGCAAAATAAGGAGCAACGTAAAACGTTAACGGAATGAACATTATCCATAATTAATATCCATCTTGTCATGGACTACGACATCGTTCTAAATATTATATAGGATTAATTATTTACCGTAGATATTAGTCGAAATGGATCAAAACCAAATTTGTTAATTCTGGCAGATTAAGTGTGATATGTTTCATCCTTCAAAGAGTTATCAGCTCAAAATGTTCAGATTGGGTTTCTCGTACAAATGATCGGAATAAGCGATACAATAAACGCTTTGAAAGTAAAATTCTTTAAATGATGAATGCTTAAAGAAATCGATTCATGTATATATGCAACCTAAATAAATTTAGATCAACAGATTTTATATTGTGTCATACTGTATTACCTAATATAAAACCTGTTGATCTAAATGTATTAAGATTGGTATATATGACTTTATATACATTTTCCCTTCATTACAAAATAACCTTAATCACCCTTTTATCGGAAACTTAATAATGATACGTGTTCCCTTTTCAGTGAAGTCTTTGATAATGTGTAAACTAAAATAACATTCCCAAGGAACACGAGATATATTCCTTTCAAGGTAAATACACAAAGTTTCAAAAGACCAAATCAAAGGAGGATAATCTCTGAAGGAAATTATTCAAAGTGGCACAGCCATGATAACCCTTGACCTATCCTGACCTCCCCTCTGTGTTGCACATGGACTGTCCTTATTCCGATGTTTACACAGTCCAATAACAAGGCGGTGTCCACATTTAGGGGTGTCATATGTCAGACTGGAAAGGATCCCATGACAGTTTCAACTTTTGATCTGATCTTTAGAGCTAGTATTTGTGTCTGTTTCAAAACACTTGTAGGGGCGTATACGGCTAATAGGGGACATTGTCTCGATCAACAGAGGTGTTTCTTGGATATTGTATCTGAAACATACAAGCTTGATACTTCGTTACGAACATTACGGTGACAATAGAAACACGAAAACCAAAGAAAGAGTGAAAGAACACGTCATACATTTACACTTACAGTTGACTTGATAGTATGAGTTATATACGGTTTCCGTGCTACAACATAGACGTCAACATGAATCTCTTGTGATATTGATTAAGTTTTGTCAATTATGTTAAAGAAGGTTCACACGATTAGCCAGGCTCGACTTTCTCAATAATCTAAGAGCTGAAATCGCATGCTTATTCCATCATCTCAAGACCAAAGGATGTCCTTTAGTGGTTCACAAGTACAATTTTCGAAGCCTCTCCAATTGCCTACTCATCACAAGGGCGGGTAATTTCAGTAGCACGTTTTTAGGGGGCATATAAGGTGATGTCAGGAAAATGGAAATAAATAGTCCCAATTGAAAACAATATATTTTAATTAAATGAAGCATGAATAAATCAAATATATAATGTTAAGTTCAGCCATGCGATTCCTTTTTATTACACAAAATGAATTAAAGGTGTTCACACAAAAATGGGCGCCAATGGACTTTATGTGAGTCTTTATAATTTGTCCTCTGACTCTGGATGGTTAGTCTGTGTTTAGGTTTAGGTATTAGTGATAATCGATCATTTTTCGTTTAATATATATTTTTGAATCGTGTGTAAGTGATCTTCGCTGATTTTGTAAACGTACCCCGACATGGATGGTTCAGCTAGACTCGCAAACACGAATATTCAATTGTATCCTACATTAATGATATTCGAGTGTTACGCTTAAGCTAATATGACACTATACCCACATTCCCTTTTCCTTAGATATAAAATGACATTGAGTGATTAAGCGTTTACAAGGAGCATAGACATATATGAATACCAGTAACATGTATAACTCAAGGCTGAAGTTAAAGGGGCAGTAGCACGTTTTTAGGAGGGAAATAAGGTGATGTCGGGAAATTGAAAATATATTGTTCCAAATAAAAGACAATGATATCCAACTAAAAGAAGCAGTTATAAATCAAATATAAAACGTAAAGTTAAGCCATGCGATTCCTTTTTCTTATACAAAATGAATAAAAGGTGTTCACACAAAAATGGCGGCCAATGGATTTAATGTTAATCTTCAAAAATTGTCTCTGACTATGGATGATTGGCTTGTGTAATGTGATTTTGGACACTATCAAAATAATGCATTAAGCATTGACGTTCAATTATCATTGAAAATAAAAATATAAAATGTTAAAAAAACGTGCTACTGCCCCTTTAAGGATGTCGGAACATCTGGCTGGACGAGTTCAATCTGCAAGGAAGACGTATCGAAGTATCTATCCACGCTTTCAACAGGTTTCAATCAAATCTTTTTTTTTAGAATTGTTACAGACTTTTAGCCCAGAAACAAACTATGAATAATATAAGCCACTTTAAAACTCTTTAATTCCCTTTTAGCGTGTATTAAGCATAGTAGGAAAAATAGTTTTTCTTAAGAAGACAATTTCATTTATTAAATATTAGACCGAAGGTTCTTGTTAGCTATTTTTTTCACTATTTTTCATGAATGGTTAATTTCAGCTTTATCAAAGGCTTTCTTTTTACCTCCAACGAGCCCAACATAATGTGATTGATGATTTACAGTGGCATTTGCAAAAATGAACATAGTCCTAAAGGACCAGTATATAATTAGTAACAGATAATGTTAACCATATCTTTAATTAAACATAAATGTTAACTAAATACATCGAAAGAGCACCTTTCAATAATCTAATATGTATGAATCTATATTGTTGTAGGAATTTTTTAACGTCTAGAATCGATTTAAGCCCTACGGTTATAATTCTTATTTTCTCTTATAGTAGAAAATGTACTCGAATGCCTAACAGTGTACTAATCATATTAGAAAAATAAATTCAAAGGTTTGTAAAGAATGGATATTAAAGACCTTCTTGTTACCTCCAATGCGCTTTGCTGTGATGATGTGTGCGGACATTTGACAAATTTAGATTTACTTAGATTCATACTTTTATTTTCAAGAATTATATGTTTTGATACATAATTTTTATCAAATTCATACAAAGCATATCATTAAACAGCCTTCCCGATGTACAATATACATCTACACCATATTTCACTTATATAAGTAGACCTCTTCTTACCTGACACCTATAAACGCTGATTAATGGTACAGGTGCGAACAGTCTCAAGAAGTCTTACAATATACAAGGGTCACTCGGAGGTAAAGTATGATTATGGGAGAGGTGTTTGTGACATTTGTCACTTGGGTTGACAACCTTGTAAATCTTCGACGTTACTTCTATTGGTCTTTAAAGAGGCAGTAGTACGTTTTTTGATAATTTTATATTCTAAATTTGTCAGTGATAATTGTAAGTTAATGCTAAATGTATTATTTTGACAGTGTCAAAAATCTCATTACACAAGCCAATCATCCATAGTCAAAGGACAAAGTATGAAGATTCACATAAACTCCATTGGCGGCCATTTTGTGTGAACACTTTTAATTCATTTTGTTAAGAAAAAGCAATCGCATGGCTAAACTTTACATTATATATTTGAACTATATATGACTGCTCCATTCAGTTTAAATACATTGTCTTTCAATTGCAACCATTAATTTTAATTTTCCTGACATCACCTTACATTGCCCCTAAAAACGTGCTACTACCCCTTTAAGGGTAGATAATTTGATATGATATATTCTTTTATGTCTTGGTTGTATGCACAACTCATAATTTGTTCACCTTAAAAACTTGTTCATGTAATTTATTATTGAGAAAAACAAACCCAAAATGATCTGCGTCGTTGAACTTAAAAATCAATGTACATTCAATCCTAGAGGGTTAATGATAAGATATGGATATGATACGCTTTGGAATTATAACAATGAACAATGAATATTTAAAGCTCCAAAATGTATTAATCATTACTAAGAAGCCTAAAGCGTTGCAATTTGTAAATCTTCGTCATTATCATTAATTTTCACTAAGCTTAAGCTGTGCAAATTATAAATTCTAAAAAAAAAAAATTAAACAAATCTGGTTTAAATCCTTGAACTTTAAAGCCATACCTATTATCAAAATCTCCGAAACGTTCAGGCTCTCCGGAAATGATTTTCAAATCTGATTGTGAACAAAGATGTTTAAACAACAAGAGTGTTATCAATATGGAAATATTTTTTGAGTAAAAACATTATCATTCTGGCTTTGAAAAACTACTTTATGTTATTTGAATTTTAAGTAAGATAAAAACTATGGACAATACAAACATTTGAAATCGTTATCTTATAACAGCAGCAGTGCTAGTTCGATTAAGCAGTACTAAAATATCATCCATAATTATTTTCATAGATTTTAATTCAGAACATGAAAGTTAACACTTTTTAGTGGGTTCAACCTATATCAACAAGCCAAATCTGATTCTTTTCTTTCGGAGGACATAGCTAAGGCGACACTTTTGCCCCGTTGTATTTACTGAGGCTCTTTCTGGGGTGCTATTATTACATATACTTAGACTTTCTATTTAAATGCATCTCTTCAAATACAAAGGAATGACTGGCTAGCAACGTCATTTGAGAACTTCCCTCAAATCAAACAGAGATTTGAATAAAGTTTTACAGTCTATGTAACCATGGTACTTCAACTTTCACATCTTGTTATGAAGCCGAGCAGTTTGTTGAAAAGGTGTATCCTGAGTTTTGTATTATTTAGCCTATTGGAAATTTTCAAAATTGAAATAGATTAAGCAAGAAGCCAATAGGATAGTTTTTTTCTCAAAGTGTTTCAAAATTTTGAACATAGACCATAAGAACCAGTATATTATTAGTAACAAATAACATGTTCATGTAAAGAATTGAACCAAAGTGCTAATATAGATACATCGAGATATTATCTTTAAATTATTTCATATGTATTTATTGTTTGATGAATTTTTAAACGTTTTATTCTTATTTATGATTTTGCCCACTCTGAAAAAAATTGCTAGAAGACACAACAATATACAATATACTAATCATACTACAGTAATGTAAAAATGAATTTCATAATGTGTTTGTCCAAACAGTTATAACCTGTTTGAAACTCGTAAGTTAAACTTATATAACTGGCGAAGCTGCATCTTCCTATGCAAAAACCCAAATGCCAGTCGCAGACCGGGCTTGTCTTGAATAAGTTAGTTTGAAAACAAACGTTTTAAGCTTTGTGAGGAAGATGGCGAAGCTGCTGCATCCTGTTATACAAAAGTTTAACACAAGTGCCGCTTCCCTTATGTGATGTTCACTGACAAAGAGAAAAGAATATCTAATTTATCTAACCTATTTTTCTAATGAGTTTAAAAATATTTTTTTAACTCGATTATACAAATGCTTTCTTAACAAAACACTTTTAAAATATATTTGTTAAAACAGCATCTCTTCGGAATGGTAAATTGTCAAAACAGTCCTTATTTTCAAATGAACTTGTTTCGTCCAATCAGTAGGCAGCATTCTTGTGAACACCATAATACGATGGTTATTTTGTATAACTTCCACTTGAGGGTTCATTGACTAGTATACCAGACCCAATCATCAGGGAGCGTATCGCTTTAATTTCAAAGTTTGAATTGAAATAAAAACGACGTTAAAAATGTTGATTTAGAATATTAATAAATCATATATTATCATAATTATAAAAAAAACTGTAACCCATTTGTACCCAAGCTATATAACTCAAAGACATAGACATAAAGGCCCAACTGTATAACTACTGTGTAAATATACATCTTTTTTATGATTGGGAAGTGATGTTTACAAGTGACTTAGTCGTGTACAGAAAGTGATATGATAATATGCATGTATACCTAGTGAAGAAAGCTAAATCGTGACCGAATGAAAATATAGTTATAAAAGGTTTACTATCAATAGAAAGCTGACATCGCTCTTAACAAAACTCTAAACTAGGTCTAAACAAAACACACATGAATGACAAACGAAGAAGTGTCAATAAAACTAAGGTATATTTGCATTTCTTATGTTTTGTGTTAAACACATATCTGAGTTTTAAGAATTTTATATTCAGTCAATGAAATATTTATTTGAATAATTTCCCCCTTTCCTTTTTTTACATTCAGAAAGATATGTAGCTGTTAAAATGAAATTCTAGACGGTAAAAAGGGTGTCTTAGTGATGCAGTCTTCATGCAGGATCTTCATCTGGAATTATTATAAACGTTATGGTGGATTGTTTCAAAGTATAAATATCCGTCAATAAAACTGAATGATATGATTCCTTATGGATAAAATAATTAACAATCCTTTTTTATGTATATGTAATGCAATATAGAACAATATTGTTTTAGCTGCTACTTCTTATTTCTTCGTTTATTCGCATTGGTTTTAAAAGGGCAGTAGCACGTTTTAGTGGGAATATAAGGTAATGTCAGTAAATGGTTTCAAGTGAAATACAATGTATTTAAACTACTTGAAGCAGTAATAAATAATATATAATGCACAGTTTAGCCATGCCGTTCCTTTTTCTTACCCAAAATGAATTAAAGGTGTTCACACAAAAATGGCCGACAATGGCTTTTATGTGAATCTTTATAATTTGTTCTCTGACTATGGATGATTGGTTTGTGTAATGAGATTTTCGGCGACAATATAAAAATGATACATTTAGCATAAAGGTACAATTATCAGTGAAAAATTGAAAATATAAAACATTGAAAAAAACGTGCTACTGCCCCTTTAAGGTAATGTTACGAAATGGTTTGTTGAAGATATTTTCTGTCAAAAAAGTCCTGTTGTGTATTCTTATTTTTGTTTAAACATATTTTATTCCCCTGAAAAGGCTTGGTTACACATTTTAAAATGTAAGTGATTAGGTAGTACCGGAGCGATAGCAAGGATCATTCATAACCTATTACGTAAAATTAATCGTAATGTTGACTTTCAAACATGTTTTTATATACATATTTGATGCGTTCACTCGATGTTATGAGGTCACAGACGATCGTTTGTAGATAAGAACTCGTGCAAAGATTTTGATATTTGGAATCGGCAGAAAAAAAACCCTTTTTTCTCAAAATAATCAAGTACGTCGAATTAGATAAATTAGAAAAGTAACAGTTATGTTTTCACCCGATACCATATGCTTTAACGACACCGACCGTTTGTATTCGCCCGAATGGTCAGCAGCACGGTGTTTTGGTATAGAAATGATATCTCACAAAACCCAATATGTTTCTCATCAAATGCAATGCTATTTTTTTTTATAAAACAATAAAATTCAGAAACGAAAGTTCCATGTTGGGTTTAGCTACCAAATCAATTCCCTACCTCAAACGAATCAAGATCTGTTCACGTAAAAGTTGCCGCCAATGAGTTATGCTTGCTACTTGATTCGTCCTTCTATAACTACGCATTGTCTGGTTGAGTAACGAGATGTTGAACCCTATAAATATTATCAACAGTAATATTTGAGAAAAATGGAAAGTACACACAAAATCCTTAAATAATCTCTGCCAGTAATAAAACGTAGACTAGGAGTAAGTCAACTTCTAACGTTGGTCTTATCTATACAAACATAGAACCAATCAGAAAGGAGATCGATAAACCGTGATCAGAAAGTAAATAAAATCGACAAGATTGATATCTATTCTTAATTGAAAATTCGTGGAAAAAAATCTTTTTGTGTCAACAGACCTACTTTCTCCATCAAAATCAAACACTTGATATTTGTAAATTTGTTTGGTGAACTAGACATGGCTTTGATGTTAATGACCTAATGTCAATACGTAAATCTGTCGATACCATATAATAAGGTCTCGAGTGATTTAATAGTAGGTCAGACGTAGATTTAGAACAAATACAAGTTTATTTGCATAATGATAAACGTCAAATAAGTGACGCAGCAATTTACAAGGGGTTTTCAATTAAGACTGAAAGTTTTTTCTCCAAATAAACGAAAATTTAACGTATTGTAACAATGAAATATCACCTAAGTTTATAAATATAAGTATTATTTTGTGGTATGAACAGTTAAGTAACAAATTATGTATCATTTGGAGCATAAGGCCGAGTTAACTAATTTTGCAGATAATTTATTGCGATGTTGTCACATAATTGTGACGTCGTCATTTCATCAATTCATTTTGATAGAAAACTTTGTCACGAAGATGCAAATTATGATATCTACCATAAACGTGCTATTAATAGATGGTAAGTATATTGATATTATTTACATGATATCAAACAATCTTCGATGCCCGCTAGTGTCATACCAAAACACGCTAAGAGTTGTCTTCTTGGCTTCCGATCCGCCATCTTGTAAGGTTGGAATGTTTTTACGAAGACACTGTACTTTATCAACTTAACTTGTTATTGAAAAGGAACTATATATATTGATTGAATATCCACATATTTACATTGATAGATGCTAAACTAAACCCTGAAGAGCCCTATCAAGGCTTTCACACTCGTAGCGCTGATAATGATTGGCTTCACTTCTCATCCTTATTGTTTTTTTTGTTGAATTTCGTTTCCACAATAATGCCCCGATACAACCGTCCCTTTAAAGGGGCAGTAGCACGTTTTTTGACAATTTTATATTTTAAATATTTCACTGATAATTGTAAGTTAATGCTTAATGTATTAATTTGACAGTGTCACAATACACAAGCCAATCATCCACAGTCAGAGGACACATTATTGAGGTTCACATAAAATCCATTGGCGGCCATTTTGTGTGAACACCTTTAATTCATTTTGTGTAATAAACTGGAATCGGATGGCTAAACTTTACATTATATATTTGAATGAATACTGCTTAATTTAGTTTAAATGCACTGTCAATGGAACCATTAATTTTCATTTTTCCTGACATCACCTTATATTCCCCATAAAAACGTGCTACTGCCCCTTTAACCCTAAGTGTTGTTGATACCGGACGTGTCACTCGGCATTTTCAAAGACAGATCTTTGCTATTATGTAACTGTCGTGTGCAAAACGAACAAATAGATTCCCACGTACTTGCACGAATGACAATAAATAGGTACTATCTGTTAACAATTTTCCAATTCTTGCCATAGACCTAAATTTTTAGAATGCCTTCATATCTACTTCACATTTCTTTTTTCAGTGGGTTTTGTTTTAGAAACCACATTAAAGGAAACATATATATGCAACCATATTCATAAATGCATTATCCCTTAAGTAGACCCTAATCCCCAACAGGTATGCAGGTAGATTTAACTTGTAGCCCTGCAGGTAAATAATGACAAACTAAACGCATAACATTTCCAGCACGCCCGTGTAGATGATAACTACCTGTCAAAGGCTCGTGCACAAACCTAAACAAGGATTACCAGGTATTGTGGGCATAGGTGTGGTGAGGAAAGTTTTTACGGTTGGGATTTAAATCATTATAGTAAACTAACATATACAGCAAGATATTTCTGTCTTACGACTTCTTCATTGTTATACTTGCGATGCATCGGGTATATGCTTTTTAGTTTCGACATGAAATGATATTTAGGTATTTCATTTGAATGACATTGCAGTAATTTGACATTAGTTGTTTGAGAGGCATTTTAGAAGTTGGAAGTATCTTTGACATAATCAATATGAGTTGTCATCAAATGAATTGAATGAAACTCTAAATGGTATGAAATGAAAAAAATGAATAAATGAATTTAAATTATAAAAGTAAATCAGAACAATACAGTATGATCTTGCTATAGAACGACTATATAAAAATTGTAAACTGACGACGTTGCGGAGTAAAGGTCACTCCTTCACTTACGGGGGATGTCCTTGAAACTAACAAAACAAAAGCACTTGTGATGTTTTTTTATGTTATTGACATTGCAGCTATTAGCCATAATCGATATGTGTTATCATCAAATGAATGGAATAAACCTCGAAACATTATTTAAAAACATTAAACTTTCAATTTAAGCTACGACTATTGTCTTGGTAATGACTAAAACATTACATCTTCTATAAATTAAGTTTGCACTCCAGAAAAGCAAACTTTTATGGAAGGTGAATACTACAAAATAATGAAATATGTGGAATATAATGGTTTTATAAAAACATTCGAACAATACATCCATGCAAATTTTAACCGTGCAAACGTCAAAGTATAAAATAAGTTTTGAAACGTGTCAACTACATAGACGGTTCGCACCTAGGGAACCAGTCTTTTCTTTTCCGCACAATACTGAGGCTTTGACGGATATGACGTAACTTAATGACGTCATCAGAACGTGCTGTAAACGCTGAGCGTCTGATTCCGCTAAAATATTTTAATAATTCAATATTGTGATATGCAAAGTAAGTTATGTTTGAGGCGACGATGAGAGAGTTTACTGATGAGTAACACTTCACAATGCATTAGGTTGATAATCTATCTTGGGCGTTGTCTTGAGTCCATTCATTCAGATAATTCTGAAGCATTCGATAATCGGTGGAGAATAATGCGAAAAGAAAAATATGGCCATGGCTTTGTACAAATCGATATCTTTTATAAAACAAAAAACCAACCTTGTGTGACAACCATAATGGGTTTGTAATGGTGACATGAACACAATATATGCGATTTAATTAGAATGATCCACTTCAATGCTTGTATAGATTGTAAACTGTCACATAGATGTAAACTGGTGGTATAGCATGCTATATTGAATACATTGTACATATTTTGTATATCTATTTATTATGAATATTGGTCGATAGCTTACGTCCAGAAATATCATGGAATTCTTGAGCTTGAAAGCCTTGCCTTGCCTAGAGGATGGAATTCAATTACACATGACACTATTTAGTTAACGCACTGTGTTTAAAAATGGAGAGAAATTGAAAAAACATTCCAAAAGGTTTAACGGATATTGCAAAATATAAAAAAAGATGACCATGTATTTATCATATCAAATCAAATCAATATTGTGCAATGCTTAGAGGATACTGATGAAACATTTCAAAGATGGATAATCTGAAAGTTCGAAGTGTTGATTCGAACATCATCACCATCATCATCAACATCACCATCATGGTCGTCTTCGTCATGGTCATGATCATTATCATAGTCATCATCATGGTCATCATCATCAACATCATCATCATCATTCATCATCAACATGGTCGTCTTCGTCATGGTCAACATCATCATGGTCAACATCATCAACATCATCATCATCATTCATCATCAACATGGTCGTCTTCGTCATGGTCAACATCATCATGGTCAACATCATCAACATCATCATCATCATTCATCATCAACATGGTCGTCTTCGTCATGGTCAACATCATCATGGTCAACATCATCAACATCATCATCATGGTCATAATCATCATCATGGTCGACTTCGTCATCATCATCAAATATTATCATCATCATCCTCATCATCAAATATTATCATCATCATCATCATCATCACCTTCATCATCAACAACATGGTCGACTTCGTCATCATCATCAAATATTATCATCATCATCCTCATCATCAAATATTATCATCATCATCATCATCATCACCTTCATCATCAACAACATGGTCGACTTCGTCATCATCATCAAATATTATCATCATCATCCTCATCATCAAATATTATCATCATCATCATCTTCATCACCATTATGGTCGTTTTCGTCGTTTTCAAATCATTCGTTATTTTAATTCGTAGAGATAATGAATATTAACAATAACGCTTGATCAAGTCACACGTGAAATCTGATCTTCAATTTGATAGTCTGGATTATCGAACAGAGGTTGTATAATTGGATACAAATGATAAAAATTCAGGTTGAGGGAAAACGAATAATCCCTCCCATTAAGTGTATTGAAATGTTTGAATATGACGAAGAAGCAAACTGAAAACTCAAAAAGGGTTCTTCTTAAAGGAGAAGTGATGTTTAGCTATAGATAAAAGCTAAATATTTTAGAAATTTTAAAAACATAATACAAGGACCTTAAAAACCTGCAAAATGGGAAGCTATCATAGCGTTGTGGAAAAAATTAATAAACAGATGCCACAACGGAAGAAAACAAACTGATTAGTTACTTTCCCATCACAGGCGCGTGTTTCTAGCAGTTAAGCCGTTGTTTATTTGTTGTTCATTATGTTTGGGTTCATAAACAAAAAAGAGGGGCTCATGGCTGAAATTCTATGCACAAGGAGATGCCTGTCTTGAAGCTACTTTTATAACCACTTACACTTGTCTATGAGAATATGTATACACCTTCTTATATCAATATATGATCGTTGTACGATCAAAACAATAAGTTGGATACTTTTACCTTTCAACGTTTTCTTCGGATGTCTAACCGTCAGAATAATAATATGCTGTTGATCTTCAAGTTATGTTTTTTTGCTGTTTGGCATCAAGATTTTCATATTGCTATTTAACCTTCAAGAAATTGAAATTGCCGTTTGACCTTCAAGAATTGAAATAGCTGTTTGACCTCAAAGAAGATGATATTTCTGTTTGACCTTCAAGAAGTTGAAATTGCTGTTTTACCTGAAACAAGAGGATATTTCTGTTTGACCTTTTGGGAATCGATATTGCTGTTTGATCTTAAAAGATGATATTTCTGTTTGACCTTCAAGAAGTTCTTGCTCTTTGACCTTTTGGGGGTCGATTTTGCTGCCTGACCTTTAAAAAGATGATATTGCTGTTGGACGTTTTAGGTGCTTTTTGGCCTTCCAGAAGTTTATGTTGCGGTTGGACCTTCAAGAAGTTTATTTTTGACCTTCAAGAACTTGATATTGCTGTTTTACCTTGGAGAACTTTTTAGTTGATATTGCTGTTTGATCTTCAAGTAGATGATATTGCCGTTTGAACTTCAAGTAGTTGAAATACGTACTGCTTTTGGACCTCCAAAAGTTTATATTCCTGTTTCGGCTTGATATTACTGTAGTTTATGGTACTACCAGCAGTGAAACAGTATTGTTGTTAAGAATACTTTCAAACAGTCTTTATCTATAAAGGTATGTCAATAGTAAATTTTCAGTAAATTGTATGTCAATAGTAAAAGGTAAATTTTCTTATTTTCAATGCGCTTTGAGCATGCACCTTGTGTATGGATATAGCGCTTTATAAATGCCCATTATTAGTATTATTATTATCTAAACAGTTGTACAACTGTCTTAGCTTGCTATAGCGATTCCTATTTGTTTACAACCAAAATAAGTTGCAATGAGCGATATAACCGAGTTCATTTAATGAGGGTAAATAATACAGCATTCGGCAATTTCAACGTAATGACCTTGAAGTTCTTTAGTAAACCAGCTCAATTTTTGTCAGAAGGTGGCTTTCGTACACTCTTAGCTGTGACGGATTTACAAGCCATGAAACAGTTCAGCTTTGTCAAGGACGAAGTAATAAAGAACCATATAATGTAAGTAATAATGTGATATAAAACGGACACAGGAATATAACCCATAAGGTTCGAACAATGGCAATTTTGTTTCAAATTTTAGTCTGGTTATCAAATAAACTCAAAATCTAACAAAATCAATATTTTTTCATATGATCAATTTGACAGTTTCTGACCTCAAACGGTAACCTTGAAAACTGTCCCAATTCATTCACATCAGCCTGGGGTGACATCAATCCCGCGATATCGCCTTCAACCTGTGTTAATCCAAGTTATTTATGTGTATATATCATTTTATTTTCTTAACGTAGAGCTAGGAAATGTCTATATCAGCTGCTACTTACAAAATATGATTTGTCGTTATTTCGTTGAAAAAAGTCCATATTAGCTGTTAGTATCGGAAATATCACAATATGTTGTTGTTTAGTTAAACTAGTGATTTAAAAAAAAGAATTATCAAGAGAATGAGCTACTATAAATAAATCAATATATGTAATTTTCGGTTTTAAATTGACACATAAATGTGATAGAAAAAATACAATAATGATAATGTTGATAATACTGATGAAACCGATGCTGTTTAATACTAAACCAGAAAGAAACGATGAGATCATAACATTGATATTGCAAAAATAAAATAATGATCCTGCCAACATTGGAAACTAATTTAAAAATATAAAAGATAGTATTAAAGATAAACATTGAAATATATTAGCTGAAGACGTTGATGGTGATAATGATTTCCTCATATTGTATTAGTTTCAATTTGTAAAGGTGATAACAACAATAATATGTAAATCCTCATAAATTATATTGGTGATGACTGTGATACAATTATTTTTTATTTATGCATTTATTATGCATTTATTTCCTTCAAATAGCTAATGCAATCTGCAACTTCAAAGGACACATTTTCAAGGAAAACAACCAAGAATTATTTATAACATTGATATTTATAGATAAAAATAACCGAATTTGTCGTTATTTATTTAGACAAATAAGCCAATTTGTTGTTGAATGTAAATACGCGGCCGCGTGAGTGAGTAAATTACCTGTATAAATGTAAGAGGCCATGTTTATTATTGTGGAGGAGGACACGCCCTGTACACTATCAGACTGGGCGTTAGGAATGTCGGGATGTCGGTAACAATGCCAACTACTGCCTTTGATTGACAGCACGACTGTAGTAGTTAGCTTCTAGCCTGGCTAGACGTCACCAGCTTTCTAGACTATCCTATACTGCAGTAGCGTCAATAGACTCATCTTCAGCCTTTTAATTTTTTCTTCTTCTGAAAAACGAGAACAGAAGTAAGGAGAATTGTGTTTGACTTCTTTTCTTTAATTTCATAGCAAATAGCTTATCTTCACCATTCAAGTTGTAGTAAGATTGCATTATCACTAAATATGAACATTATCAATCACCATCATTGATGACGATGATAATGTTCATATTTAGTGAATGATCATCCCATTCAACAATATCATCAACATAACCGTCGCCATCATCTCATTCGACAACATCATCAACATAACCGCCACCATCATCTCATTCAACAACATCATCAACATAACCGCCACCATCATCTCATTCGACAACATCATCAACATAACCGTCGCCATCATCTCATTCGACAACATCAACATAACCGTCACCATCATCCCATTCAACAACATCAAGATAACCGTCACCATCATCTCATTCAACAACATCATCAACATAACCGTCACCATCATCCCATTCAACAATATCATCAACATAACCGTCACCATCATCTCATTCAACAACATCATCAACATAACCGTCGCCATCATCCCATTCAACAACATCATCAACATAACCGTCGCCATCATCCCATTCAACAACATCATCAACATAACCGTCACCATCATCTCATTCAACAACAACATCAACATAACCGTCACCATCATCCCATTCAACAACATCATCAACATAACCGTCACCATCATCCCATTCATCAACATCATCAACATAACCGTCACCATCATCCCATTCGTCAACATCATCAACATAACCGTCGCCATCATCCCATTCAACAACATCTTCAACATAACCGTCACCATCATCTCATTCAACAACATCATCAACATAACCGTCACCATCATCCCATTCAACAATATCATCAACATAACCGTCACCATCATCTCATTCAACAACATCATCAACATAACCGTCGCCATCATCCCATTCAACAACATCATCAACATAACCGTCGCCATCATCCCATTCAACAACATCATCAACATAACCGTCACCATCATCTCATTCAACAACAACATCAACATAACCGTCACCATCATCCCATTCAACAACATCATCAACATAACCGTCACCATCATCTCATTCAACAATATCATCAACATAACCGTCACCATCATCTCATTCAACAACATCATCAACATAACCGTCGCCATCATCTCATTCGACAACATCAACATAACCGTCACCATCATCCCATTCAACAACATCATCAAGATAACCGTCACCATCATCCCATTCAACAACATCATCAAGATAATCATCACCATCATCCCATTCAACAATATCATCAACATAACCGTCGCCATCATCCCATTCAACAACATCTTCAACATAACCGTCACCATCATCTCATTCAACAACATCATCAACATAACCGTCACCATCATCCCATTCAACAATATCATCAACATAACCGTCACCATCATCTCATTCAACAACATCATCAACATAACCGTCGCCATCATCCCATTCAACAACATCATCAACATAACCGTCGCCATCATCCCATTCAACAACATCATCAACATAACCGTCACCATCATCTCATTCAACAACAACATCAACATAACCGTCACCATCATCCCATTCAACAACATCATCAACATAACCGTCACCATCATCCCATTCATCAACATCATCAACATAACCGTCACCATCATCCCATTCGTCAACATCTTCAAGATAACCGTCACCATCATCCCATTCAACAATATCATCAACATAACCGTCACCATCATCTCATTCAACAACATCATCAACATAACCGTCACCATCATCCCATTCAACAACATCTTCAACATAACCGTCACCATCATCCCATTCAACAACATCATCAACATAACCGTCACCATCATCCCATTCAACAACATCTTCAACATAACCGTCACCATCATCTCATTCATCAACATCATCAACATAACCGTCACCATCATCCCATTCATCAACATCATCAACATAACCGTCACCATCATCTCATTCAACAACATCATCAACATAACCGTCACCATCATCCCATTCAACAACATCATCAAGATAACCGTCACCATCATCCCATTCAACAATATCATCAACATAACCGTCACCATCATCTCATTCAACAACATCATCAACATAACCGTCACCATCATCCTATTCAACAACATCATCAACATAACCGTCACCATCATCTCATTCAACAACATCATCAACAAAACCGTCACCATCATCTCATTCAACAACATCTTCAACATAACCGTCACCATCATCCCATTCAACAACATCATCAACATAACCGTCACCATCATCCCATTCAACAACATCATCAACATAACCGTCACCATCATCTCATTCAACAACATCATCAACATAACCGTCACCATCATCTCATTCAACAACATCATCAACATAACCGTCACCATCATCTCATTCAACAACATCATCAACATAACCGTCACCATCATCCCATTCAACAACATCTTCAACATAACCGTCACCATCATCCCATTCAACAACATCATCAACATAACCGTCACCATCATCTCATTCAACAACATCATCAACATAACCGTCACCATCATCCCATTCAACAACATCTTCAACATAACCGTCACCATCATCTCATTCAACAACATCATCAACATAACCGTCACCATCATCCCATTCAACAACATCATCAACATAACCGTCACCATCATCTCATTCAACAACATCATCAACATAACCGTCACCATCATCCCATTCAACAACATCTTCAACATAACCGTCACCATCATCTCATTCAACAACATCATCAACATAACCGTCACCATCATCCCATTCGACAACATCATCAACATAACCGTCACCATCATCTCATTCAACAACATCAACATAACCGTCACCATCATCTCATTCAACAACAACATCAACATAACCGTCACCATCATCCCATTCAACAACATCATCAACATAACCGTCACCATCATCCCATTCAACAACATCATCAAGATAACCGTCACCATCATCTCATTCAACAACATCTTCAACATAACCGTCACCATCATCCCATTCAACAACAACATCAACAAAACCGTCACCATCATCTCATTCAACAACATCATCAACATAACCGTCACCATCATCCCATTCAACAACATCATCAACATAACCGTCACCATCATCCCATTCGACAACATCTTCAACATAACCGTCACCATCATCCCATTCGACAACATCTTCAACATAACCGTCGCCATCATCCCATTCGACAACATCATCAAGATAACCGTCACCATCATCCCATTCGACAACATCATCAAGATAACCGTCACCATCATCCCATTCGACAACATCATCAAGATAACCGTCGCCGTCATCTCATTCAACAACATCATCAACATAACCGTCACCATCATCCCATTCGACAACATCATCAACAAAACCGTCACCATCATCTCATTCAACAACATCATCAACATAACCGTCACCATCATCCCATTCGACAACATCATCAAGATAACCGTCGCCGTCATCTCATTCAACAACATCAACATCATAACCTACGCAAAAATCATAATCACCATCACCATAATCTCATTCAACAACATCATCAACATAACCACAGCCATCACTATAATCCCATCATAATCATCCCATTTAACATCATCGACATAACCATCACCATCACTTACAACCACAACAAAAATACCACAAGGAACACTTTAAGATCCTTGTCTCCAATCTGAAGGATGTTGCTGTTTACATGGATATTGGGGCGAAGTATCTCTGACAGAAACACAGTAGTTCTTGGAGGAAAAGCGAGAGGAACGCTACCCCACCCTCTTGAACAGATTACCCCTTCCAGTTAACCCCCCTCTCCCCCGGACCTCCCTGCTGTACCTGACTTCAGATCTACGTAGGGGCGAAACTCGGAATGTCAAGATTGTATTTCGCTGCTCCCAATTCGTTTGTGTCTGTTCAAATTGGTCCATCCGTGACGAGTTTTCCATCTCCCACGCCCTTAACGTCAAAACTAGTTGGTAAAAGAATTCTAAGAAAGGAACTATTTTGAAAACATAATTTCTCTTTTTTGTAGTCTTTTGATAGATATTGCCTACAATTGTCTTCGTAGGTACAAGATGATTTAACTAAATTCAATATGGTGATAATAAGGATTTTAATGTTTTTTTCCCCTCCTAATTCATGTTAAAATATATATCAGTATTGAAATATCTGTAAATGGCCGCTTGATTGGTAACAGTTTTTTCAACGATACCAGGTAATCGGTTTGAGAGCGAGATGTCATGCCTCCTGAAGAAAATATGTGTTGCATTATTGAATAACATTAATGGATATACTATGAGCATATGAAACGCGCTACAGTGGTTGTAATTGGCCAGTGTGGATCAAGAGCCAACAGTAAGGACAAAGGACTTAGCGACGACGTCACAATTTTTATGACATCACAATGTCATAATCAGATTAATTCTATTTCTATGTGAAAATTCCAGCTGTATTATCACTGATCTTAACCCATTAGAAATACATAATTATTATACGTATAAATACTATATTAAAAGATGCGTATATTCTATTATAAGAGTTTTGTCTTGTCATGCTGTAATAGGGCTTTCCATACGGCCAACAAGAACAAATGACTACATTCCTCGATATTTTAAAATGATTTTTGACACATTGTCCAATTTAAAGACACCAAAACACATTAGTAACATGCTTCAAGTATAGCTTGTTTAGAAACCATGTATAAATTCTTCTTTGCATAACAGGATGTCTTTTCGAATGTCGTACAACAAAAATACCCCAACCAAGAACATGAAAACTAAAGTGAACAAAATCAATTTTGAAATTCTACCCGAGCGGAATGGGTGACACACGGGACTTTTGATAAACCAAACGCATGTAGAAATATCCTTTTGTCAATAATAAGAGATCCATTAAAAGTGGTAATTTAAAATTCTCTCCACAACAATTGAGGATACAAAAGTCCATTCATGAACCCTACACATTCAAACCCCTTTGTCAACAGTCTAAAATTCACTACACAAAACATGTTGGTTACACAACCCAACTCATCTCAAATGTCCTTTTGTCCTGAACAGAGAGATGCTTTGAAGCGGGTAGGTTATAAAAAACAACGAATATTCTATTACTTCGACCCGTACACGAGAACAAGGAAGTAGGGGTAGATGATTAGTATGTAGCGATGAAGAAGGATGTTGATATGCTGTGTCTACTTTATTCTTGTACAGGTAAGTCACTTTGATTGCAAAATGATGTCAGGAATCCAATATTTCCTTTCAACAGAGTACTTACGATTTGCTATATCTTTTCTTGGTTATTTAGTTTCACGGATGGTTTGGTTGACAGTGTTGAGGTTGTGTTTGCAGTTTATGGCAAATTTATTTTAGTCCCGTCTTTATTTTGAACTGAGGCAGAGAAGAAGTGTGAAAGAGGCGGGACGCTCTTCAGCTTCCCTTGTACATTTTGATTAAGTGTTTATTAACAAACAATCAATTTTGGGAAACTGTCTTTGAAAAGGTAACTTTCTTTGCGATTTGATACACCAGCCATCAGTGGACCAAGACTATGATTACATTTAGCAATAATTGCTCTTCTGAACAGTTACATTAAGTAAAATGGGTACATTGAAGGTTGTTTCGAAGAAACCTTTGATTTCACGAACTTTTGGATTGACAGTTTAGAGGTAAAAGTGGAAGTTATGTGAATGATTGATATCAAATCGTCTCTTATCCAGTGGTTGAGACAGTTTCTGATTCAGGAGGCATAAGCAGTTTGTCCTCTATAGATAAAGGGACTGTCACTCTTTATACAATACTATAATGTTATTAATAACTTTTTTCCGTATGAGTCCAGTTACAGGTCCGAGGTCTGCTGTTTTGGCCCGAGACCAATATAGAAAAACTTGATTAATGACATTAATATTAATTAACTTCTTTGTGATTTACTTGTACAACATTGGAGAGTTCATTTTCATCGAAATCAAAACTATAAAAGAGATTGGTGAACTGTCATATATGTTGAAAGTTTTGAAGCGATATCTTCGGACTTGCGCCATTTGTGTATATGCGCATGCTCAGAGTCGTATTGGCCCAGTCTGCTCGTATTGGTCCAGTTGCCGAATCGTATAGTGTAGGCCGTTTAGATTGTATTAGTGCCATATCATTCATAGTTAATTAATAATGTACAATAATAACTACAATACATTGAATAGAATATACTTTATATTTCTAAAAATTTCATCATTTGTACAACATACATGTAGATTTTAGAAACAGCATTTGTCGACTTAAGGAGGCTCTTTTAATCATTATTCTTTTGCTTGGGGTCTGTATAAGTTACCAATATAGAAGTTAAAATGAGACGTTTTTATCGATAGAATATGGTAAAATTTTTTATCAAACTTCTTTCATTGGCATCAACTTTGGTTGATCAAAATGAGGTATATTAATACTGTCATACAACTATCATAATCTTGATTGTTTAGGTTTCGACATCGTTCTAATATCGTTGTTAAGCAAATGATACATATTTGAAATTTAGAATGAACATGTTGTTTGGCCATTTTTCAAGAATATGGAAGCAGAAAGAACAATGTTTACTGATTAAGTGATGTAGAAATCATAGAAACTAAGGTCACAAATAATATATATTTAGAGCACTGATCAATCGAATCTTTCAAAAAGTATACCAATGTGGAATAGCAAAGGAAACAAGACAAAGATTAACCCTTATTCCACGTAGGAGAGAATAACTACATTTATCTAAGCATTTATCCACTTCTAAGTCATGCAATACAAAAACATATACCATATTGATCATAATGAAAACAATATTTTTAATATTGATTATCACATATTATGAAACAAAGAAAGGAGCAACGTACCCAAACTAATGTCTTACGAACCAATTTACATGACTTAATGATGTAAACAAGGTTACAAATATACAACTTTTCAAATACAAGAGTTTCATTCATGGCACAGAGTGAGCTTCAGACACGCAAGTTAAACACATGGTGCACGCTCATATTCACAAGTTCACAGAAATGAGCTACTTAGTGTTGCGGACAGTTAATGAGAAAGATTTGCTAGCCTATCAGCAAACGCCCTTGTATGTTTGTACGAGCAAGTCAGCCACACACAGAGAGCCAGTGGAAGTGACAAGAGTTCTCGCCCTTGACACGTGCTGGCCAAATAAGCTCGCACTGTATAGGTTTCACAAACATCATGACGTCACACTCTGCGTGCATTCATACAAGTTGATGGGGACGGCTCACAGGGGTGCGATATAATTGTGAATATTTCGGGAACGGAGTGACGGATTTTCACGAAATTTTACATTTGCCTAAACGAAGGGTGCCCGAAGCGATCCCGCTACTTTTCCAGACATGTTTTGGCCCGTGGGTCCCGGGCGAAGCGACCACACCCTTGGAACATAGTGACTGCTCCTGACCCATATTCACCCGGCAGAGAGTTGTGAGGAGTTCGCCACTCAGTCAGTGAAGGATAAAGCGTGTGTACAGACGGAAAGTGATTCTGTGACGGTGTGAGGAGCTTGGGAGTATACCAGGAGTACTATTACAACGACATCCCATTGTACAACTTTGATTACGGTTTAGTGCCGATGCATTATCACCATCGCGTACTTCACGCCCTGAGGAACGCCGTTATTCGGCCGCGGACCCACCGTGACATATTCCCCAACTGCCGACATGAGAAAACCTAGCCACAGGTCGAGATGTGATACTGGGTCCGATCTTGTTTTTTTCATGCCATTTTTTAATTATAATGTGTTCAAATGTTGGGTCGAAAGGCATTCACCCGACAACGGTCGTGTACTATGTAACATTCGGAATCATCACGTCTGTTCTTCTCACCTCGGGGGTCCGACCCCTCCCACTATCTGACTTCTTCCCCTTCAATGCCAGTGCGGGGGATTCAAGGACCGAGTCGACGGACGATGGGGGGTCGGGGGCCATTGTCATCCGGCCACCTTTCCCCTTCTTCAACAGGGGACACAATACCATTTTTGTAAGTAAAAACTTTTATATACACAACATTGTTTTCAGAAACAGGATCGGAACCAGGAACTTTAAGAAGGGGGGGGGGGGGGGGGGGTTGGTCACAGACCCCCTATCCCAACTCGCCCCTCTAGTTCCGCTTATCACTAAACCACCGACACATGCATGTTTAAATGGACACACTTAGGTACTGCTATCTGCCGTGCATTAAACTATTTTCGGACACAGTGTAATTTTATGTTCGGAGACACTCTATTTTTTAATATAAATAAATAAATGTTCCTACCTATTCACGTATACTCCGAAATTTACAACATTAAAATTTTGACTTACATCATAACAGATGTATTTTTACACCATTCCCGTTTTTTTCGAAAGGCACGGTTTGTTTTTAGATAGCATTAACCTAATTATACAATATCAATCTGATGTATGACTTTCTTGAAGATATTTAAGAATTGTTTATACATTTTGAGTCTTGACATATGCACGTTTGTCAAACTTTCATAACTTCATTTCCTTACATTCACCGTCATATACATGCATATAACATCGATATAGCAGATACCGGTAAAATGGTTAAAGTTTGAACAATCCTATTTCAAAGTTTTATTTCGTTTTATAATGCTGAATCTCCAAAATATATATACGTATATATTCATATATATTACTTTTTTTTACAATATTGCGATTTTCATTTGCTAATTAGCATTAGCTTTGGATATCACAATATAAGAAAAATGGTTTATTAGTTATGACAAACAGAATAAGCAATTTATATATAAATGTTGATTTAGCCGTTACACATGTAAGTTATGCTATACAGCGGCACAAGTCAATGCACAAATTGGAATAAAAGACCAAATTAAAGTTATAGTCACGACAAAGTTTTTAGTGAGAACAGAAACGGGGTCTTTTATGCAACTTGAAAAATACAGTGAGCAAAAAAAGAGTTTTTAAAATTACATCTAACTACATCTGTATTATGCTAAAACAATGGCAAAAGTACTCAACATTTAACAACTGCATTTGAATCGTGCTGTATACATACAGTAGTGAAACATATCCACGTACAGAAAGTCAGAATGGACAGAAATGTATTTTCATTTTCAGTTATCAAAACTTCGTTCAACGCATTTGTTAAAACACACCATACACTGTCACATGGATATTCAGACAGTATGCAGTTGATAGAATGCAATATACGACAAATTTTCCGTTTAATAGGAAACTGTTTAATTTCAAATTTAAAGATACAAACGTGACTTTTACACAGCTGTATGCTCTCTACTATACGACTATCGCTTTTAATGAGCTTACCCTCGGGTGATTAGTAGTTCATTGATCAATAATCAATCAAGTTTATTGATCTTTCACACCGCGCCCTCCATTCACAACGCTCGCCAAGGGACGTACAGGCGAATCTTCGAATCAAGTCAGGCGTTACGACGCTACAAGAGCACGAGAATTTGCATCGAAGACTCGGCACGAGCTTTGCACGCTTTTCACGACCCAGGGAGTAACACGTGCTTTAACTGTTCCCCTGCCATGGTCGGTAATATGGCATATAATTATGGTTATCATGTATGTCGACTGCTTTGAATAGAGACATTTTCATATATCTAGATTTTCAAATTTGCTTTACAAATATGTATTAATGAAAGAAAATGGACATTGACTGCAAATTCAAGTTGAAACGAATTGTATCAAAAGGGCCACGGCTTTATAAGGTTTGAGAACAGTATATATTACTTCCAAAAATCTTTAGTCATCCGAATACTCAAATGATTAATGTATGAACATAAAAAAGGTAGAGCCGACGAATTAGTTTATTGGATTGCCTATTTTAGAAATGATAGAAGTGTAATATAAACGCAATACTTATATTTTGTAGTTTATGCAAATTTTATAGACTGAAAACTGTTAAATGGGAGACACAGAAAACAGGAGAAGTATGTGTGCCAGAATGCAAATATAAGAAATAAGAAAGAAGAAAGGCAAAGGTTTAGTTGATTGAAAAATCATTCCTCACAGTTTTTTTGTACACCAATCATCGTTGTCCCGTTGTGTATGCTGTAGTTGTTGTTGCTGTTGCTGTTTATGGTTGTTGTTGTAGTAACTGTTGTTTCTGTTCGGGGTTTTCTCCACAAAAGTTCAGCATTTATGTACGTCACCAAATGAATACCTAAACCACATACAAGCCATCAGCAATGAATAAACGAATTAGAAAGGCGCGTTTGAGATCCCCATTTTCTTAAAACGCTGAAGTCATGCTTGTATGGTATACCTTCTTATGCTTTAGTTTGATAGATAAGCAATTATGAAAATCAACATTTACAAGGTATAATTGGAACTGATAAAATTGTTATTTCAATTCCCAAATCCCGAAGTTTCACGAATATTAAAACTTCGTCTTTTCTTAAAATCTCAAATGACTTTTTCGAAAGACCTGTACATTTTTTTAGAATCAAATGTAATATTCAAATCTCACCTCTTTTAAAATAGTTCTGCAACCATCCAGTTAACATCATTAAAGTTTGTTTTATAAAACATTAATTATTGAATTCATAAGATTTTCATTTATTAAGAATCAAATGCAATAAAAAGAACTGCAATAATCCTTTTTGATATGATAAAATAATGATATATGAAATTAATCATAAGATATGCAAACAATAGAATATAAAGATAATTAAAATTCACCATAACACGCAAACATAAGAAAGACGTGCCCCATTCATAACATCTACATTCGTTTGAAAGTGTTTTGCACTCACCTAGTTTAAAACATGAAGTTATGTTATTTAGATAAGTGAAATAATGTTCAAACTGCATGTTAAACCGTCAGTAGCGAGCTGCTTTTATCGTTAGGGAGTTTCATTCTTTTGCACTAGCTTGCATTTAGACAGGTCGATAAATTTAGCTCACAGTTAACCGCAAACAGTATAAACAATCCCAAACGGTTCTGAAGGTGAATCGTTATGTAACTGACAGATTATATTTAGTTTTAAATAAGGAAGAAGTCTGCTTTGAATTTTGCTAAAATTTATTGATGTTCAGTTTATTCGATTGTGGAATCGTTGATATTTGTTAACCTCTTATCTCTTGGCACTTATTAAGGATACGAACATAGCATATCAGATTAGTTACTCGTTTGCCTTGCAACCAAGCATGCGTTTTAGAGTCCCGACCATCATTCAGCAAGGTTTGGGGACAATTGACATTGTAACAACTGAAAGAACCACTCATTATTTTCAATTCTAGTATTGTTCCCGTAAAGATCAAAGGCGCCGCCCACCCTTTATTGCGCAATAAAGTATAGTTTTTGAGTGACGTCACGAAACAATGGCCAATAACAATCGGTTATGACGTCACAAGATATGGCCCTGATCGAGGGTATTCAATTTTCGGCCGAACGTGATTTATATATAATATGTTTATTTTGGAGTAGAAATAACTTAAACGCGTAAAAATCGACATACTAGAAAAGTAATAGAGTAGCCCTAACCATCATGTGTTTTGCAATAAAGTATAGTTTTGCCCTGAACTATTATAACGTCAAAGCATTCGGCCTTCGGCCTCATGCTTTAACTATACTAGTTCAGGGCAAAACTATACTTTATTGCAAAACAGATGATGGTTAGGGCTACTTTATTTCTTAAGTCAAAGCATCCAGGATTCACGTTATTATAATTCTTGTCATGATGACGAAAGTTTCATACATACGAGTTCCAACACTCTCAACCCCATGTGTAACCTTTTAAATTTTCAAGCAGTATTCTTGCTTTTCTAGAAATGTAGAAGTAGGTACATGTATAGAAGGGTACGACGTAGACTCTATTTGTCGAAACATATTCCAAGGAAATGTTCCAGATAGAACGCTATAAAGATTCACCAAGGGACTTAAGGACTAAATGAAGGATTTACCAAATGAACAACTAAATTTTGTTGGCAAAAAATACTCTGGCTGACAATCTTTAGCAACACGTTTCAAATGGATTTTTATAAATTCAATCCAATGTATTAGTTTAAGAGATGGTTATAATAGTTTTTCGATGTCACACTCTACCGAGCCGTTTAATAACACACATTATCATAAGCACTATATAAAAAAGTCGACCCTTTTTATAAATGCATTTATTCCAAAGATGTAATGCAAGTACTTCGTTGTCACAAGATTACCCCGGCCATTTGATTACACATATTTGATCCGAGACCGAGCCCTGCCTGCTCTTGTGTGTAAGAGTTAATGGGGTCTCATTACCATTGCTATGACATTTAGGAAGTCAATTGTCATAACTTCATTATATTATCTTTACACAATCGCCCTTGTACCTGTTCCTGCTTGGCATTTATAAGTTGTCATAGTATGTAGGGTTATTTTGAGACGTAATTGCTACTGGGAATAGGGTGTGTGAGTTCAGGAGGGATAGTCAAATCGGTTCTGATGTGCTATATGGGTCATTAGTTTATTGTTTGGGAAATAGATGTATAGACTATTTCTATTGTGTGGCGTTTTGGCATTTTTTTTGTTCAGTTTATAATTTCAGTTTAACAACATAGATGAATGTGTTAGTCAGTTGTGTTAAATACGAACACATGTCTACTCTTTCATTTGGAATTTATGAAATAGTAGAGAAAGAATAAGAATAATATATTATTATAACTCATTATCTTAACAAAAGTATAAGGAACATGTTCAAGTGCCCAAAGGCGATCAGATCAGGGGACCTGTATTGGCCAAAACTGACAGGATGGAACCTTCAAAATGGCAAAGGTACTTGTTTCTAACACTTAAGCAAAAGAACAAAAAGATAGAGACATTTTCCATTGGGTCAACTCTGGTGACATTTTAAAATTGCCTTACGAATAGCCTCATATCTACGACCACTCCTTAAATATTTACGGAACGAAAAATACCACTCATCAAATATTTGTGAATATCCTATGCAAGTGATGTTGTGGTTGGATGATTCGTTTAAACATTCTCTTTTATGGCTTGAATATTGAGTTGAAATGAATATTTTTCAATGAATATATTTGTAAGGTGTTTCTCAATATATTATAAGTATTCAATGAGCAAAACGCGCCAGTGTGTCCTTGAGCGTTGCTTCAAATACGATTGAATCACAGAAAATATGTTGACTGACGGTTGGTTAATTTGTGTATCTCATTATATCCAAAATCCATAAAAAGGCGTCTTTCAACTTTCTGCACAAAGGCCATGAAAGCTCCATAGAGCATCGCATGGAGAGCTTGACGTCATGTTTGCCAACGTAAAAAGGAATCGCCCTCTCTTGTATGAAAAAAAGTTGTAAAATGGAAGACTGGATATCGATAGAAGAAAGATTTACGTCTTTATACATGTAGATTGGACATGGTCCCAAACAAGATGGCATGTTAACCCTTTTCCTGCCATCTGCAACATGAGTTGCATGATCTACTAAGAGGAGAACGAGATGGGTTAATTCAACCCAGTAATCGCCCATTCATATGAAACTTTGAGAATATGTATCTTACATATTCATGTTTGTTTAAACATTAAGGGGAACAGTCGGGCCTCTAACTCTGAATAGTTTAAAGGGGTGTCCAATTGGCAGGCTGCTACAAATATCCAGCACAGTAAATGATTAAAACAAGATCTGTATACTGTCCAGGTTGTTTGGTCAAATGATAAAATTATGTAAACAAACTGGCTCTATATATTAAAACTTTCATCAATTTAATGTTAGGTTGAAGCTTCATGACGGCTAAGAACTCTCGTAAAACATTTCTTACTATCTTAATCAATAAAGACTTTCTCATATGTATTTGTGTTTATCCGCAACCGGCTCAATTCACCACAGGCTTTAATCGGAAATAATGTTTATAAATGTTAGAATTCTGATTCATGTTTAATATTTTGTAAAAAGCTATCAATTCGTGATTTTAATAGTGACTGGCAATTAAATTTATGGTGCGCGGGTTATTAAGAATTTAATTTTAGGTAAAATCGTGATAAGATTATTCACAAGCGTGATTTCTCATATCCGGTTTTATTCCATAAATAGAACCCTTCTTTTCATGATTCTTTTATTCATGCTACCCGTAAATCATGCTTAGAATGATCAAAGTCTCGATACATGCATGGATAGACTGTTTTCCCGTCTTTTGAATAAACGACCCTTACTTCACCTTTACCTTGCCAACTCATGATATTGTCATGTAAAGCAATTCTATGTTTCTTCATAAATTACTGATGACTCTTTACTGATTCATTATTACATATTATATATATACATTTATTATACTTATTATTTATTACATATTTACCTTCATTCCGAGATATTGGAAAGCTAGTCTAGAACTAGAAATATTCAAATTCTTCGATTTGATATTTGATATGAAGTCAATTATTTCTTGTAGAAGTCGATATTGAATTTGTAGTGTTTGATATACCCAGTACTCTGTATATCTAATCTATGTAATTTAAACTCTTACAGCTTTAAGACGACAGCCAGTCTATTCATTTAAATTAGTTTCGTATCATGAATGATTATAAGGTTACAGTGCAGAAAAAACGCAGAACTCATATTATCAGTTAACCAATCAAAACACGTTTCAGTCTCAAATTGTCTGTCCTTTTATTCATCTGACCAATCAGATGACGCCTAAGTGTCGAGTGACCAATCATATCACTTTACAGGACTCGCCACGACCATCAACCGAAACCGTTCTACACTTAATGCAGTATCGTCTTACCGTTGAAGTGTTATGGTATATCACTAGTAAAAGTGATTTTGACAACCTTTAAAGGGACAGTAGCACGTTTTGATTTTCCCCTTATTTTTCTTATGAATATGTGTATTATGTTTATGCTTATATCAATATTTATAAATAGCCACTATAAAAAGGGGAGATAAGCCAAAAATATACCACTCACTGACTATATCGGTGATATCAAGGAGTTGGAACTCAGTGATACGACAAAAATGTGACTAAACTGGAACTGAAACTGATCAATATCAGTATAATTGACAGGCTGATAAGATATCATTACAATTGTGGGTGTAACACTTCACGTGCAGTATGATGTAGTCGATATAAATAGGTGCACCTCGCCTTGTCTAATCTTCCGATAGAAGGTGTGAACAAAAACAGTTTTTTTCTTCATTCCCATTTATTCAAGGTCAACATAAACATAAACTCTTATATCCTTGATTTCCCGGAAGGCAATGTCGCAGATTTTGAGATATTACACGCGTGTGTCAATTATGTAAACATAATCAGGCATCATATTCCATATGTGCACATGTGCACATTTCGTTCTACCAACCACCGTTTCCTGTATAGCATCTCATTGAATTTATTCACTACTGTAAACGTTCTCTTACCTGCTCTATGTTTTGCCCAAAAATGCAAAGTAGGAAAGAGTGGTTTTACACTTAGAAGTGTTAAATTACTAGCTCCAATTAAACAAAAAAATCGCATTCGTTCTTTAAAGTCATAATACACAGTTTCTCTTCTTGAACAAGCAGCTTTTAGTAAAACTGTTTAAGAATATACGCCATTTACACACAATTTGATCGCAATCCAAGTCATTGATATCACTGAAAAAAGTACTTTGCAAGAATTTCAGAGAAACCTTCTGCAAAAACAAACTGTTAGAAAGATGTAATTCTAGTTGGTTTCTTGCACAGGCCTCAGACTCCTGCTAGAACCTAACAATAATGTTTACGTACAGATAGCTTTCCTCGTAGGTGTTAGCCAAGACAGCCGCTCACCTTGGCTGAGTTACACAACATGTGCATGAAGATATTGTTCTGTAACGCCCTGTAGTCTCAGAACGAGGCTAGGGTCACGTATGACGTCACTCCGGCGTTTAGAAAACAATGTCTGAATGCCGCAACAACGGGTGGGAATACCAGGTGTTCGGAGTTTGGACTGGAACTGCAGTGTGTTGAGCTCTGAATTTGAATTCTGCCTAGTTTAGGAAAACTTCATGGTAGTCTGCAAGGATTACCTATTAGCATAGTTTGGTAAAGGTCACTTGCTTCAAAATAGAGAATATGGAATAAATGGACAACGGCGAAAGTTTTTGCTGTTGGTATTTTGAGCGTATCTCTTTTAGAACAAGACTTTTTGTAATTAGAATCGATGCTTGTAGCTAACCTGGAGCTGCAATCTCCCCCAATAAGTAAAAACAATACACAAATATCAATTTTAAAGAAAACTTATAATGTTTGTCTATTATGCAGACCCAAAAGCAACCAAAAAATAATAATAAAGGAGCCTTTTTAAGTCGAGAAAATATTGGCAAGTCTAGATGCCTCAGCTTTAGTTTTGTTCAGGGCTCCTTATTATTTCTTTTTAAATAAAACATCAAAGTAATGAATTAAGTAAAGTACTCCTTTTTCAGGGACTAAATGTTAGTCTATTATGTTTCACAAATGTCTCTTTCGAAAGATGTCCCTTCTTGAACCTTGAAGTTTCATCGCGAAGATATTATTGTACACACTAAATTCCAAGTTCTCCTTACGTATCTATTCAGAGTAATTTTCCGATGGGAACTGTTCAAAAGACCCCATTTACAATTTACTCATACAGTCTAGTGTATTAAACAAGGACTATAACCATTACCCCTTTTATTTGGGCGGGGTGCTCAAAGAAGCATACAATTTCCATAATTACCCAACGGGCAAGTAAATAATGAGAGATTTCTCCCAGGGCACCGTAAACATTATGTCTACGTTTTCTTTAATTTTATCACATTTTATATCATCAGAAACCTTAGTCCAATTCATGAGAATTCAAGCAACGATAAACTACCGTGTTCGATAGTGTTTGTCCTGTGTGTCTATGAAACTTAAAGGGTTTAACTACTGATGAATATTTACCGTGTTTGATAGCATGTCCTGTGTGTCTATGAAACGTAAAGGGTTTAACTACTGATGAATATTTACCGTGTTTGATAGCATGTCCTGTGTGTCTATGAAACGTAAAGGGTTAACTACTGATGAATATTTATGGAGTACATATTTTGGGCGGATACCGTTGACACAGTAGTAGGGAGCTCTTTAGATTGTATTATCGATCAATAGTAGTATCTTAATTAGCTGAGATCTAAAGCTTTTGTTTCTATAAAAGGAATAAACTACAGTAAAACTGCAATATTTAATGATAATGCAATGAACTTTTCGAAATTCGTTATGGAATATGCTTTTGTTTAGACTAACATTTAGTCTCAGATGTATTTTTTTCAATATTGACAATATTTTTAAACAAATCATGTATTATAACAAAATGGAGCCCAGAAGATGCTTTAACCTAAAGCTAAGCAATCTAGCAATCTGGTTGGACATTAATTAAATATTTTTGCTTTAGGGTCTGGATGACAGACTAGCTTTTGTTTGGTTATATGCAAAATTATGTTCTATTTTGTCGTTTTGTTTATGAGAAAAACGTTTTCGTACATTGACAATATTTGTTTTCGTATGTCTGAAGTAATACATATACTGGGTGACGTTGTCATTCGCAATAAGGTCATAACGTATCAATTGTCATAAGTCGATGTGTTAAGATACAAAATGCTTCCCCTAATAATCAAGACGAAATAATGTTCTTGTGAACGTCGCATATCCGAATCACATTCACTCGCGATAACCTTACAACAATTAAATTTTCGAACGTCTACGAACAAATCATCGCAATAAAAAAGACGTTCCTGCATATTTACTGGGACCAAGTTAGTTTGACAATGAAACTGTCCAACTGATCTCGCCATGTTCGCTGGTAGCGATGTCAACTCGATGTTTTCAGTACATATTTTCCTGGTGAAAGTTCCCGGGGCTATGTAGTGTGGAGCATCGGAACATTCAGTCGAGGATGGATCAGTGTACGACAAATTCGATCACGGAGAACTAGTTGGCTTGAAGCTGATGGATTTGATCACAGAGAACTAGCTGGCTATCATCTGGTGGATTTGATCATGGAGAACTAGTTTGCTATCATCCGGTTGATTTGATCAGGGATATCTAGTTGGTTGTAAACTGGTGGATTTGATCATAGAAAACTAGTTGGCTATCATCTGGTGGATTTAATCAGGGATAACTAGTTGGCTGTAAACTGGTAGATTTGATCACAGAAAACTAGCTGGCTATCATCCGGTTGATTTGATCAGGGATAACTAGTTGGTTGTAAACTGGTGGATTTGATCACGGAAAACTAGTTGGCTATCATCTGGTGGATTTAATCAGGGATAACTAGTTGGCTGTAAACTAGTGGATTTGATCACAGAGAAATAGTTGGCTATCATCTGAAGGATTTGATCATGGATAACTAGTTGGCTGTAAACTGATTGATTTGATCACGGAGAACTAACTGGCTAGCAATCGGTGAATTTGAACATGGAGGACTAGTTGACTTCGTTGTCATACTGATCTACATCCTTACTGGTATGTCACTACAGAATCTGTGGAATCATTTACCATTGTAGTCTCCTGTCAGACGTTCATACACAGTAGCAATAAGCCATACCTTAGTGCCAGAGTTTGGTTCACAGGGTTCGAAAAGAAGCTCTGACTCTTCCAACACATGTCTTCTGACGTATGGTATTGTGTAAGGCGTGTTATTTGTTGACTGATTTTGTTTTTTTCCACAGCATTTCGATTTTTATAAGCAGTAATTAATGATGGGCGGGTACCATGTCAAACTGTTGTAATTTTCGTTTTGGAATCGTGACATTTGTGTAATTGATGCATCCATCGTAGTACTTGCCGTGCTAACCTTAGAATGTTAATGCAGTAGAAAAGAAATATTGAACGGAAAAAGCTTCTTTGTCGAACACCATGTATTTTTGGATAATTTGACATTTGTGTTATGTTTTCTCTGTAAATCAATGATATGTTATTGTAATTGCAGTTTTAAAGTTTAAATGGAAAAATGGGTTAAGAGAAATGTATTTTGCATTAATGATTTCCGTGTTGAATTTGAAAGGTTATTTCCAAATGAGTTCTGATGTACAGTTTTGGCCATTTCGATCCACTAAATCCCCCCAACACTGGATAGTGTTCACATCGAATTTTACCGACGAATTGCTGATTGGCTGGAGTTGAAGGGCAATAGCCTTACCTCTGCCTGACAATGGTCAGATCTTTATTTGAAAAGAGTTGAAGTAATAACCTTGACATCGTAAAAATACAATCATTGATAGCGAGCTATCATCTGACGCTTGGAATTAAGGTACTTTAGACCTGTAAATTCGAAGTGTTAAAAAGGTCGTAGGAAAAATGCAAACATGCAAACATTCCATTGAAATCTTAAAGAAAAAAATATGTTGGTGAAAGGAAGTTGAAGGGAAGTAAAATGCAATTCTTTATTTTTGAAATTTATGTAGTAGAGACCTTGACATCTCGGGAAGTTGGAAAATATTAAAGATTTAGGGAAGAAGTGTCTATTTTCTCTCATCATTTTGACATTTTGGAGCAACTCTTCTGTCATTTTGACTTGTATGTCTCTTTTGTGACGTCATTCTCGCTGTGTTCTCGTAAATCAGGTCAACTCTCGCCGTGTCTCGTCGTGGATCCAATTTGTCATTTACACTTCATGCTCTCGTGTTTTGTGAGGATCAAATATTAATAATTTGCAAAGTCACTTTCCTAAACGGATGCGATTTCATTTTCAGACTTGTTTTTTTCAAGATAAGAATAATTTCCTGACATTTTGTCACAGATATACTCTTTTTGAAAATGAAATGTGTCATTGCCTCATGATATTTTGAGACCTTATATGATATGATTTTTTTGTAAACAACAAGACACCTCCGACCGTTCGACCGAAGTTCGTTTAAGGTTACTTTCTTTCTGATAAAATGATGATCAATCAGTGAAACAACTTTTCGAATGAAAATGTTTATTCTTTCACTGGCATCCGTGATATAAAGTACTTTTAAAGGTTGTTTAAACTAGAATCCCTGTCCCACCTCAGAAGAATTTAAGACCAAATACATATTTGTTCATCTCAACTTGAAAAAAGTTAATAATTTCCCACGATAAACAAGTATCCCGCTATGAAAGTAAACACAATTACTCGACTGCTAATTAGTTTGATCTAACATTCTATGTTTACGTCATTACTAGCAGCATTCCTGTTCTGTTTTTGTTCTATCAACATTCGTTAGCATTATTGGTTCATCATAAGGGCGAGGAACGGAAAATAAGGTTTTGGTTACTTCAGGCGAAGTTGTCATCTGTTCCAATGCAACCGTAACGGAATGATTAGCAAAGTTATCGATAATGGACGAAAAGCAACTGATGTGGTAAAGTCGAACTTGTTAGATTCAATCCATTGCAGATGACACCAATAAATTGTCCTTAATGATAATTTGGAAATTGTTTTGTGGTCAAGAACCTGGTGGCCACTTTGCAACCATCTTCCTACGCAAAGCGTAACACGCCAGTTTCCGAACTGTCAGTTTTATGCCTTGCTGCAGACCCTTGAGTTTTCTGTGCTTGCTCTCTAGTTTACTATGAGAGAAAGCAATAGTCCAATCAGAAAGTAACTGGAGATTGCTAACGATCGCTTGTAGGGGCGCTAATAGCAGCACAGAAAATTCAAGGGTTGCGTATAGGAAGATGCTTCGCAACGCGAGAAAAACGTCTTTTTATCCCTATTACGCAGAGTGTCAAGCAAGGAATCAAAAACTCACAACTTTGAACGTCTTTTCGTGTGACTCTATACCAGGAATCGAACCTGGACCTTCGCAACTCATGAACTGAGCTACGTCAATGTCACTCTAAACTGAGCTGTGCCAATATTGTTGCAACCGAGGATCGCAAGTTTCATTTCGATGCTTACCCACGTACGTGTTGTAGGCTTTCCTCAGAACCTTTCGTCAGATTCAGTCATGTCCCCCCATTGCAAGGATTATGTTTTGTACGCATAGCATCCTAAATTCGACCTGAGTTATCCCCCTTTGAATCTATTTACATCCAAGGAATTTGTTTATAACTCAGCTCACTTCTTCAAAGTATATTTATCCCAACAAGCGCCTATGCTTGCTGCACGTGTGTTCACCCTTTTGCACTTATGTTATGACGTCACCGTATGTTGTTTACATTGGTGGAAGTCATAAAACTGGAAATGGTATTTCAAAACGAAATTGGAACTGATGTGGATATTTGATAACAGATTTAACATGCAAAATGGTTTTGCATGGCTTTTGAACCAGTTTCTCAAACCCATATAAAAATTGTATGGACAATTCGAGATCTGAAGATGTAGCTGTATCCACTCATCTTTTTGAAAAGGAAAAAATAATGTTGAAGTTTCTAATCTGTTCTTTGAATAAAATCACACAGATTTTTAAAAGAATGGGTGTTTCTAAAAAGGTCATTACAAGCATCGAAAGAGGTCTATACCAAAGGATTTAGTTCATCTTTACATTGATAAGTAATCACATTCTTTTTTCTCTTAGCCAGCTATCAATATTATTGCAATCTGTAATTTGCATGACGAAGAGACATGGAAATTGAATGGTGTTACGCAAAACATCCGTTTAAATGTCTAACATCTAAATTTAGTATTTACGCATATAACCGAATACGTTTCAAAACCTGTTCCTTTTTGCTGAGCTGTCATAGAATGTACACTTGGCCGACAATGTCACGAAACAAAGTTAATGACATATTCATCAACTGCCAAACACTATACTTTAGAATTGTTTTAATGAACTACAATGAAATAATTTGAAAAAAATCTCTTGGAAAAAATCAAAAGTACAGTTAAAATGAATTTTCTAAATAACGTGCATATCAAAGCCCACCAAACACCAATCACGAAACATTCCGGTAATGTTAAAAAGAGGTTCTTTCCTTGCTTGCATGTGATATCGCTCAACTTTATATATGGATCTGTGATTTGATTTAAACATATTTCATTGATGAAGAAAAGGACGAGGAACAAGTTCTCAAAATTAGAATACCTTCTCCTTGGAATGTATATGGATGAGTTACAATGTTTTGCAAAGATGACAGAGCATGAACATCAAGACAGATAGGAACAAAATAATTAAATTGATATTACAAGAATCTCTTTGTCTCACTAATGAATGATTGTACAAACTTAAATACATTTATATTTTGACAAGGTGATAGATCTATGCGACGGATAATTTGATGCTAACTTTGGTCGAATCATTGTTTTGACCCCTTAGATGCTCGACGACTCTGTGATCCGTTGAACCACAATGAGAAAACAATAATTGCCAAAAAACCACCTTTCATCTTAAGCTAACGAATTGGTTCTTTCCAGTGTTGGAATTCAACCATCGCAACGAAAGGGTTAAACCATTTTGGGGAATGTTATGTTATAACAAGCTATTTTGTTGATTCTAATGTCGTGTATTTGTTGTTTTGAAAGAAACTAGAAATATAAGTGAATTTTTAAGAAGAGGAGGCCAGAATGAAAGAGTTTCTACTTTTGATATGAGATCGCCTCTTTGTTGTAGTCTTTGAGTAAATCGGGCGTGGGCAAGTCACGTGACCTGACCGGAAGTGAGAGTCGTCTCAAGTCGGTGTGGATGATGTCATACCGGAAGGGTGGATGAGCACCTTCACTGTTGATGTGTCGGTCACACGGTCAGAAGTACTCGAAGGGGTCATCTCAAAATAGTCTAGAGTATATTTTGAAGTACTTCTGAACTAGAGTATCTTTATTGAAAATCTGACTACATTTGAAGGGGTCATCTCAAAATATTGAAAAGTATTTTGAAAAACTTATGAACTAAAATAATTTGATTGGAAATCATAATTTGAAGGGGTCATCTCAATATTTTGAAGATTATTACAAAGAACTATCGAACTAGAATAACATGTTTGGAAAGATGGTCAAAACACTGGAAGTGGTCAACTTTTTTGTCTTAAGACTATTAAAAAAAAATTAAACATCCATGCAGTTTTGACTGGAAATAAGATCAAAACACTTGAAAGTGTCTTCTCAAATCATTATTTACTAACAGAAAAAGTGTACAGTCAAAGAGAATGCCGAATTCTATGTCATTTTATATCTTTAAAATCAATGACATGTTTGGCACGGTTCAAGTAATTTTGAACAGCGAAATATCACCTGTTTCGGCTATAATTGTATAAGGTTAAACAGCCAATCGCTTGATAAGATCTAATGATAAGAACTCCCGGCCTTTGTAAACAGAATACAGTGTTCATATATCTAAGTATTTAACCTGCTCTATTCTTTTCTTAAAGATTTCAGTCAGTAGGGGGTAAGGCTTGGTTTTCTTTTAGGGATCTAATTGGATATTAACCCTAGGGATGTTAATATATATATTTATGCAATGCATCGTGAACGCAAGGCCTCTTCATATTGCAGTTAACTGGATTTAACCCTCTCGTTTCGAATCGTTTTCAATAGGGCCATCAGAAAAGGGTCTGATCTTATTACCAAAGTAACATACACTGTTTGATAGTCTGGTAACAAATAAATAAAATAAAAAACATTTTTCACTGCAATTCATAAACGTCCCCTCCTCAAAACAATATATCACAAATTCGAATTCAGCATCGAGTGCGTTATAATATATTATTCATGCACGTTTTTATGTCAAGTTCTATGTCACCATGCGCCCCTGGCTCCCAAAGGGTTAACCTTCAATATGTGACAAGCATTAACCCATTCAATCCCAATCCCAATCATCAGTCGGCTCTGGCTCCCGTAGGGTTAACGATATCAATAATGGAAATCTGATAAAAGCCTTGCAGGAGGTACGCGTAATCAACAATTGTTGGTTTTTATATTTAGCCAGGTTTCGTGAGGTAAAACAAGCGCACGTCACGACTGTATATTCTAAACACTCGCGCTTACTTACACTTCACCTGTCTGTGGTTTGGCGTTGTTTGCAAATAGATTTATATGCCTATGACGTTGATTGATCGTCGGGAGGGTTATCTTCGAGGTGGCGAGCATTGAAATATATTTATAGTGCATTTCCTGATTGTTATGGTCTCAACTGCAAGTAGGTTGCATGTTAGTTTGAGTGTCGCTTAATTCAGGTTTAAAGAAACTCGCTCAGTCTAAAAGGCTTGTTTGCTTTGCTTAATGGTTCAACACGGGCGATGATGTACCTTTCGACACTTATAAAAGGGACAGTCCTATCGGGGTTTTTGTTGTGGAAACGAAGTTTCGAGAGGATATTTCAAGTTATGCATATAATGCTATAAGACTATAAGAACATGGTTATAACACATCAGAGCTGAAACATGTTACTTGGGTAACATTTTTGTTAATCTATGTTGGACAACTTGATACAAAAATGCCCTTATATGACTGTAAGAGCTATAGTAAAGGTATCCTGAAAGGGGGTTCGAATACCTCAAGCCAATTGTCAAACAGCATATTGTGATTTTTTGCCTTTGTAAAATCCAACATTCCGAAATTCTCGTCAGATAAGCATATAACGATAACCCTTAATATCTCTAAATCATTTTTTTCAAAAGACCTGAATAAAGTCGATATGCAAAGAGAACAGAGCAAATCTTTAAATTTCCGAGAGGGTGCTTTTCATATTTAGCTTGGATAGTTTCTTTCTTTCCTAAAGTCCACATGTAGTTTTAACAGTTTCTAACGATTCTAAAGATATATGATAGGTCATCAGACATTCTTTATGCATGGTCCGTTGTTGGATTAACTCTTTGAATTACTAACTTCTCGCGTTGTTAATTTTTTTCATTTTAAGATGTAAATTAACATATCTCTAGACTGTGAAAGATCGTAAGACAGTCGTGGAGAAGAACTTTTATGGCGGTAATTAATGTCAGCTGTTAGCTTCCAGGACTGAATCGAATAGCCAGGATATAGAATTTATTGTTTGTCAAAGCTTTAGAAAGTCTAGATGCAGGTTTAACAGAGGCCAGTGTGTTTCATATTTGCCTTTGTGCATACGCTTCCTGATATGTGACAGATTTAGAGTAATGTGCCCCTCCCTGTATTGTTCGCCGCGAGGTGGCGCGTCTTAGAAGCCTTTTTCTCTGCTGGTACCTATTGTTTGATTTCTTTGCTGTACTTGTCCTGGGTCGTCTCGACCAGCTTGCTGTAATATACTGCCATTGATGCTGTTGTGTATGGTGGAGAATATATGAATAATAATCAGAAATGTTTTTTATCTGACAGAATGAGTAATAAGAAAATTCATTTTAACTATAAAATAATGTTTTCTGTTCCAGATAATTTGAAAAATTGGATTTTGATATTGCAGACATGGGTCTTCTTTCAAGACAACAAATTGACATTGGTGTTGTTTGTAAGATTTTGAAGTTTGTCTTATGAAAATATGTCATACGACAATATTGGTAGAAAAATAGCTATCCTAAAATGAAAGTGATTCATAATGATGTTATTTGTGTGGAATGTTGTTATTTAAACTCATGTGTGCGTACATTTTGAGTAAAGAGACGATGCAGAAAAGATTCTTGCGCAAGGATATGATGCATTCTATGATAGGCAGTTCACAGTCCTTTTTAGAAAAGTGATCTTGGGGATTATAGAAAAGTGTTTATGAACAGTTACCAAAGTGTGAGAGTTAATAAGTGTTAAAAAATCAACAAAGACGTCGAATAAGTACTCCGAATGTTATACAACAAGTAGCAGTTAAAATACTAAACACTGTTATATGATAAAGTAACGTTTGCGAAGTTGAGATACCACATTTAAAAAAAAACCTAATCAAGATCATAAGTTATAAATCATCTATGAAATGTACTGTTATTCTTATTTTATCAACAGTTGTAGTGAATAATAGATTTATTGACTGTTGTGAAATCTTTTGCAAATATAATACAAACAAGGAAAATAGTCGTACGATGATGAAGGGTAGTTGAAAATAAAGTGACAATTCATTTTCAAATATGCGGCCCATCGCCGTTGAAGTTATCATTAAAGGGCAAAACCAATAGGATTTTGCTGAGGGGAGCAAAGTTCTTGTCGCATTCCATGCGCAGTACCACTCCAAACATGCCTCTCATGTGAAGTGTCGCGGGAGTCGAAGTCACGTGGAAGCATTCTGTAAGCATGTGATGGAATCCATTAAGAGTGCCTACCCTAAACCTGGTAAATCTGGGACAAAACCAAGTTCAGCGTAACGCATTACCAACCTTGTAACAGTTTACTCAAGGTGGGACAGCATCTCGTCATAACCTTGTGAACTCTCGTTTTCAGTCATGTGATGCATACGAAACCGGAGTTGCATTGTAAATTGAAAGTTATTTTCGAGTTATTACATACGTTTCATGTGCGATGAAGTGTGAAGTCAGAGGAATAGTTAATTAGGCTTTTGAATATACTGCATTTTTCAGCATGCAAAACAAGTAAAAGTGAGTTATAAATTGACGTCAAAGATATGAATGACGTAAATTTGAAATCAGATCGCCGTTCGCGGTCTTACCAGGAAAACAGGTTCGCGCATTAAGCGCTGAATTCTCGTTCCGCTGACAGATGCAGAAAGTTATTACCGATCTTTGAAGTTTAGAAATGTTTTTAATGATATTTTTAGGACGTCTATTCAAGATAACACAGATACTGACTACATAAAATAAGTGGAGATGTTGTTTTATAACTCCTTGCGTGTTTTGAGTGGAAAACAAATACACTGAATCTTCATTCAGAAAACATACTGTTTAAACTGAATCTTGTTGTCATTGTGTACAATTATTTATTGCAAATCAGACTTTGCCTTTGGTGACATTGTCAACCGGAAGTGATGTCCTGGTTTCCGGTTTTCAAAAAATCTACCATACAGATCTAAAATCTCTTGAAGTTTCACCATGGGTACCCGGTAACAGGTAGAATAGGTATTTACCCCCAGGCTGTTGATCAATTTGTTCGAACGATGAACCTTTATAACCAGAGAAGAACAGTTTGTAGATTGTCAGGTTTATCATGTGTTCTGTCGAGTCTCTAGTTTTATTCTAGTATCTATGTCATAGTCCCAACTTCTTTATTTGAATGACCTATTCCATATGTCATAGTTTACGACGTGGTCCAATAAACATAGGCGTATAGTTGAATGGGAAGCTACTTTTTGTGTTTATTGGCAATAAAGAGAATGCATCCCGCCGTTATACAGAGTAACGCCCCTTTAATGAGGAAAGAGCGCAGGAGTCTCTTATTGGTCAATGAAGCAGTCGATTGGATCATTGGATGTTTGTGTGACGTCAGAAAATATTTATCGTTAATTCGTGGATAGGAATAATGAAAAGTATATTACACATATGTTAAAATGATAAAAACTTATGTTTGAGAGCGACGGCTTCTTCAATCAATAAAGTTTACAAATTGTGTTACGTGAATGATTTTCCTCATTCCTGTTATTATACTTGAGAAACTTTCATGTTACTTAAGAAATGCTGGAAAGTTGTCAAAGTAATTGTATGTTTGTCTAAACATTTTGATCAGATCTCAATTCATTGCCCATCGTGACATTTTCTTGGAGTTTTAAAAGAATTTTTTGAAACTATTTTACAATTAATTCATTTTTCCGTAAATCCAATATTGGTTTATATGACCTTTGATAAATGTAAAGTTGCGTTACATTAATCATTACCTCTTTAAATTTATCACAGTTTCGTTTAACTGGTACATGGTTTTATCAAAATATATGTAGATAAATAGTCGAACACCATAAAGCTACAAGGAATTTAGCAAAATTCTTTTCGCTCCTCTCTAAAATAGAAATTTGCGTAAAACTATATTCTCGCAAGTATTCATTGGCGATGGCAAATTCTACATCAGAGTTTTCATAACATGACGATATATATCTCAATGTCGGCGCCTTATCTTATATAAACACCTACATGTTGATTCGACAAATACTCGCATCCGGATTTATTCTAGTTTAAGAAGACATGTACAGATATACATAAAAGACAGGGGTCTAAGTGGTAGCCTTATTTGCGTCTCTGGGCGAAAAAGTCAAGACATATCTCAACTCCTATTTGTTGTCGTTATTGCAAGGATGCCTTCGTGTGAACAGAAAACTTTACTTACATTAACCTATATTTATATACGAGATACCTACGTACTGTTCTAATTAGGGACATGTTATATGGGTTTGTTGACTCATCGGTTTTATTATGAATATTGTTTGATAATTATGTTTATTATTTATAATATTATTAATTTTATGTCCAAGGAATAACGCACTGTTCTAAGTAGGAACATGTTGTATGGTTTTGTTGACTCATAATTGTTTTCATAAATATTGTTATGGTTTTAATGAATGGCGATTCTGTGGTAAGAATTGAATTTATGTTTTCAGCGATGCTGAGTATTGGTATTGACTAATGGATATAAAATAAAGACAATACCTATGGTTGTTAAGGAAAATGAAAAAATTTTTATATGCAATATTAAACAGTGTTTTTTTTAAAAAGAGAAGTGGATGCATAATATGATCTGTTGACATTCTAAGAGCGATCTTGAATTTTGATATATAATTTTGAAGAAATAATTTTAATGAATAACATTTAATCTTATTTTTAAATATTGATAAAAAAACAACATTGACCAAAATTGGCTTGACTATAAATCAGAAAATGACATCAGTACTATAGATCAATATTTAATTCATAGGACTTACACAAATCATTTAAAATGTTAATGATTATAATAGGACATTTACAATGCGCTATTTCCATTATAGGAAATCTCAAAATACACAAATTCTATCATTACCCTTTACGAATAGTACTTTCGAGGCCACTTTCAGAACGAGCAGATCGTAAGGGACCATACATTAACGTGTGCATGTACCCACGTCTTCAGCTGAATGCAATGTGGATGAAGTGCCTTGCCTAAGGACACACCACGATGCAATGCACAAGTCACAAATGTTTGGTGCCTCTCATATTTTGGGATTCGAACCTGGTTGCTTCACATGGGAAGCCAGCATGCTTACAACTACACCTCTGTGCTTCAGTGTTCGCGTATGATATTTGACAACATCTAAGAAGTTATTTGTCGTTATATTGACAATAACTTTGATGAATGGATATTTCAAGAGACATTTCCGGTAGTTTCTAACCATTTGTGAATTCTTGGTTTATTCATCTTACTGAGAAACCTATGCCTACTGTTTCATTTAAATGCAAAGAGAATTTTTTTAACATCTTCGAATCGAGTGTTATTTCATCTTGTATGTCTTCGGTCACATTGACCTATCGGAGGAAAACGAGGGCTATTTCATGTGCATTTTTGAAGGTGCGACCCATCTGTACCCAGACGGGAAGACATAAGAGGCAAATCAAAGAAGAACCCTGCCTGATAGCTGCTTCCATTTTGACTGTTGGCCTCTGGGTAAATTCAAGCGCCATCTGTGTTTCTACAGCTGTTTTTCTCGCCATAGTTTCGTACCACGCCTAGCTCTGGTTTCGCATTCGCAAATATCGTTGAAACACAGCAGTGCTCTCCCTTAGATAAGACAACTGTTCTATCACTACCTTTACAATAGTTCTTTCTCTACCTTGAGTATTCAGGCTGCTGTGCTTTCAATCTTCAAACTAGAGTAAAGGATGCTGATTTAGGAAACACAGGGCGCGACCAGTTTTCTTTTAGGTTCATCAACTTCAATGTACTTAATTAAACCTGTTCCGGGGGATTTGAAATATTTGAAGTATTTTTCGTTTCTCTTATTGTGTAAATCTTTGAAGGTTGGTTAGACTTAATCATTAAATTATACTAAACGTAACTTTAAATCTTATGCTTGTTATTTATTGAAGAGGAGAACAATGGTTTGGTGCCTTTTTTACATTTTATATATTGAATGCATTTTCATGTATATGAATTTTGAAACTGATAGACGTTTAATGTTATAACCTCACAAATTAAAACTTTTTTCGTTTTCTTTTTAAAAAATTGATATATCGTTATAACTTACAGCCATTGACCGTTTGAATTCTGTGTCTTCTTGAAAGGAAATACGTCGCCTCAAGATAAGAGAGCCAAAAAACGTCGTGTCGTGAAATTCAAGCTTATCCAGATTTAGCGATGAAGACAAAGACGGAAAAAATGGTTACGTATCGAAAACGACCATCTTAAACAAATTGAACATGTCATGGGGCTGTGCGGTCTTCCTGTGGGGTGGATGTAAAGTTGGTGACAACTTATCGCTTTTAGGTCTTGCTGAAACGAAATATGAGTGATACGTCCATGTGATTCCAACCACAACACGATAAGGCGGCGTTGCTTACAAATATTTATTTCATGTCTATGAAACTAGACGAAATCTCTGAATCAAAATTGAAATTATGAGGAGTCTTATGTTATGTTCAAAAGATATGAATGAACTTTGAATCATTTGATTGCTTTAAGGAAATTCCCTTCCTTCCACTTTTTGATTGAGTGAATTAAGGTTCTATTGCAATGTCCATATGTTTATATATTTTTAAACTAGAATCTGCATTGTTAAATAAGTATGAAATTATGGTATGTTCTAAGATTGTTTGCAAATCAGAACTTGCACTGATACAATCAACTGATAAAGATCGCCATCTTTTCCTTCAAATCATATATTCATAGTATTTTTTCTCAATTCAACCTTTCAAATCAGTAGCTGATTACGTTTCTGTAAAAAAATTCATTTCAAAACAAGAAAAGGTTCATTCCCTTCTTAGCATGTTAAACGTTAAAGCCGTTGTGTGAGTTAACACTGCGTGATGTCCATGCAAGAAACATCTCACCCCAAGAAAACAATAGAAGCTAAAGAACGCTACATGTTAAAAGACTGATAGCTTTTGATGCAAATATGCATCGGTCTGAGAAGGAATATTTTGTACACCTTGTAGATGGCAACTCTGTGATAGCACAACGGCGTTCTGAGTTTTAGGCGTAGTCTGTCATCCAGACCCTAAAGCAAAAATATTTAATTGATGACCAACCAAGTCTAAAAAAGTATGATGAGTTTAAAAATATTGTCAATATTGAAAAAAATACTTCTGAGACTAAATGTTAGTCTATTTTAGGCGTGACAAGGCGATAACGTCTCATAGAAAGAACACCGTGTACTCATCTTTTACAAAAATATTGTTTACTCTACTCATATCACGTCATTGCATAAGAAGAAGTAAGTGTCAACCATAGAGAACTTACATTGGTTTGCATGATCATATATTGAGGATAGATATAATCCCAAAACACGATGTAAACAAGAACAACATATAAGAAGTTATATCAATTAAAAACCTTAAAAACGATTCTTCCTTAATGAACGCAATGACACCTACCACTTCATTTCACTCAATCAATGCGACCTTTTTCATATGTAGAGCTTGAATATTGAAAATGACCCCCTAGATCCCCTTCACCAAGCCCCTCCCCCCTCCTGTACGACATACCATAAGGTGATAATTAGGTGAGTCATACCTTCTCCGGATAATAGCATGCAATTCGTCGGTTGATATGCTCTGTAAAGAAGACTTCATCATGGCTAAGAACCAATTGGGTGAAAGGTGTGCCTAATGAATGCATTTATTATCATACCAGAGTGATTCATTGCCGTTCACTTGTATGCGATGGGGAACCTGAAACACGTAGTTTTTTATGATTGTGTACTTGCATTGAATAATGTTGTTATATACTCCAAAGGTGTGTATTAAATAGTCTTGTTATATACTCCAGAGGTGTGTATTAAATAGTATTGTTATGTACTCTAATTGCATGTATTAAATACTGTTGTTATGTCCTCTAATTGCGTGTATTAAATAGTGTTGTTATTTTCTCTGAAGGTGTGATATCGTCCTTGAAGACTGTGTTTCTTGTCAGTTTATTGTGCACTCTGCGTGGTTTAACAAGGGCTTTTAAGAAGTTACGGCTGTATGTTAAAAGTCCGTTTAGCTCCAATTATCGGGTACTTATCACAAAATATTGTGCACTAACAGACCGTCGTATTGTGTTCACTTACGATAGGCATTTTGTTCGATTACTCTTGTGAAACTGTGCACTAATTAATACTTGACGTCTTAACTTTGGATGCTGTGCTTTTATGTATTAAATGGCGTTTGTTCTTATGCGTATCCATATTTATGTCATAATGCAATACAGAATATTTATTGTTCTCATTATCCATTGACAAATAATGTAAAATCTCTATAAAGCTTATAAAATGGAACGTGACACATCTGCATTTTAGTTGATTCTTCAATCCACATTAATGTTAGTAACAATAGATATGGAAATTCCTTAAAGGTTGTTGGTTATCATTCATGCAGAAGCTTCACATTTTAAGAGAAACGAGGATCATTTGAAATGTATTTTTTGGGCAATATGTGGTGTAGAAAATCCGATAATTAGCGATACAATGAATATTGATTATAAAATGACCTTTCTACTCAAAGGGGAGCAACTGGTGTGTAGCTTAAATGCTTCGCTCATTTGCACTACGCCCAATCAAGGCAAATGAATAGCGGAGGGATTTGTGACCTTATCAACTGTTATCAGCCCCACCCATGTTTACATTGATATCGGAGGATATGTTGACATGTATGGTGTACCGTTCGGGTCATAAATCCACTCAGGAGTCGGATAAGCCTTTACCTTTGTTTAAACATACGAATAAAGGAAATATTTTTAGTAATGAAATAATTGGATTTGAACAAAAATTGTCATTCGTATTTTTTTTTCATGATTTGGCTTTGAGTTTGACCTAAAACTGGTTTTGGTTATCATTTAACCTTTCTTGTAGGTGTTCTCCCTGCCCTACTGCTCCTACTGTTTAATGTATGTATGATTGTCTTGTATGTTTCTTGTGGAGTAAATGAACTGAAGTAGATTGTTTAAATGTTGTGATAAAAATTGAACATTTTGAAATTCACATCCATTTAAGAACGATTAAGATATTACGAACCATCAAAATGTTAATGAGCACAACAATCTAAATAAATTTAGATCAACAGATTTGTTGATCTAAATTTATTTAGATTGGTGAGCACAACAAACTTAATTTTAAGCAAATGAGAAGAAACATTTTAGGAAAACACCTTCTTGAGAAATGTTTTGTGTAGTTTCTTGTTTTCAACGGCTGAATCACGCACGTGTAGCATCAAACGCTCAGGTTTTCAACTGAAAAGGAACAAAGTTTGAAAAATATATTCCAATGAAAGAAGTGTAAATATTTAGGCCATTGTGTGTGATATGCCATTTTGTGTCCCAACGGCGATTGCTCGAAGGTCAAGGCCAGTTTTCAATGATTTCCGGTATGACGTCATCAAGCAGGGCAATTTCCTGACGCAAAAAATGCTAATAGTTTATGTTGTCCGTTAGGGTATTTCAATAGAGGACCGCACTTCGTGAACTTTAAATAGCTGAATGTGCACTGAATGTTTCCGAGGTTTTAAATTGACATTTTGTCAACTTCAGGTTGTAACAAAAGGCATGTTCTTTTTACATATCGCCATCTTGTCATAGATGTCTTTCTTCATTACTATTCGTCAGTTTAATTTGAGGGATATTTCTAAATTTGAATCCAGGGACGTTTCCGCGTTTTCGTTACATAACACCTGTCTGTCATTGAGTTGGGAAATTTCAAGCAGAAAACATAGAACAATAAACATCGGGTCCATGATACACAAGAAACGGTTAAAGCGAAACGCCCAAAATATTTCGAGAACAAAAATCAAAGACCAGCGTGGTGTTTCGATTTACGGGCTGGAAATTTTATTAGATTCTCCCTCAATTATGATTTTCACCTGCCAGTCGCATACCTCTTCGTTCCTCATTAAGTATTGCGGTATGTTGACGGCTATCTGATCTCCTATTTCGTTTCTTCTCTGTTCCTGATTTTCGCAACAGCCGTGTTGTGGTGGGCGAGACTTGCTTTCATGCCAGTACTCTGATCGTTTGAAAAAGCGTTATTTACGATAGCAAACGCGCACACGAATACGTCAGAGTTTTTTTCTTTCAGGAATGTTTATAATTCGGCCCATATTCACACAATCTTCGCGTCAATTTAGTAGCTTCACCTTTCTCTATCTACCTCGAATGCTAATTTGAAACATGCTTACCCGTTTTGGACTATCAAATGATTGAGGATGTCGTGTGATGACGTTACATGATCCTAGTCCTTACCAAAGGATAATGAATGGATGCGCCAATCGCTCAACAATATTCTTCCATCAAAAGCTTTTTTGCTTGACACATTATTGCGTAACAATTATTTAAAAAAACAAATTAAACAAGTAACAATCGTTTAAAGACATTTATCATTTCTAGTAGCCATAGTTTAGATAAATATCATATAAAGGAACGATGTTTGCAGAAGAAAAACACAATTATAACTGTCAAACAAGTAATTGAAATGCTTTCGTTGTTAAAAGTCTATTCCAACTGATTTAATTCTAATTTACTTCCTTCTCTTCATATCATGTATCTAAATATATGCTTTTGATGTTGCTGTTTGATTTACAACCTAATTTGGAACAAAACTAGGAAGTTTTCCATTTCTTACAAAATTCCAACTTCACCCTTTGGAATATTGCTTAAGGCATTTACAATTTCCAACAGCTTTCACTTCGAATATGGTTATCTAGATCGTCCCAGGTATGCTGATTGTCGTGTTAATGACAAAGACGAATTGCTGTAATCCCAAACCTCCTGCCGAAAGTAGCCAAAATGGCCTATTTTCATCTTTTACGGGGATGAATCACCCAGTCTTCCTTGTTTTAGCAACTTTTATTGTGGCCGTCTCTCTTTTCTGTCACATGTCACCTTCTGGGACGTTTATGACACGCAGATATGACGGTTGCCTTCCTTCATACAGCCGGTGGCAGCCCGCCATCTTGTCACATGACGTTAATCTCGCGAGATATCCCGTGACTTACTAGAAGGGCGGATTTTTACGCCTGCTTCATGTTATTCCTTCGTAGGCGTAGTCAAACAACGTCGCTTATATTTTCTTAGTTTTTTTTAACATTTCAATTGACATTCTTTTGGAATAACTGTTTTGTGAAGAATACAATTACAATGACAGGGCACACCTTTGCATTTTTGGTGCTATACAATTAATGTAGTAATTTGCCAAATATGTAACTAAAATAGATATCTATCTGTATAGAGAAGAGTTGTACCTTTTTAGAAACCGATCGTTTCTGACATGATCTGAAGTCTCACTTTAAGCTAATTTAAAAATACGATTGGTGACTACACAGACGTGACCTTAATCCAGAGTCGATGAAAACTGACACAAGATAGAACCAAGGTAGGTATGGGAATGGTCCTCTCATGAAATGGACAAATAAAAGACTAGGCGATATTGACGTTAGTGAAATTCAGGGTTCATGAACCACCTTATTCAGACTTGGTTCACAAGGTAGATGCACTACCGATCTTGCGCTAAGTATCTCCGGAACAAATGAAGAGAGTGAATGAGTGAGTGAGTAGAGATTAATGTTCTGGCATTGAAGATGCACTCTCATTTGACGCTATGCATCTTCTTGCAGCTTGTCAGACACAAGATCGTGTCCTCGTACAAATGCCAGACCAACAACACCTTCATTCAAAGGAAACTCACAGTCGTTGGTATCGCCTTCCCGGAGACGTCAGTTCCTCGATGGCCGGGGCGTCTGGGAAGCAGGCTGAGGGAAGATTTGCTCAATAAACTCAGTACAGACTGTAGAACTGGGAAAATCGACCACCTTATTGTGTGTATGCAGATTTTTTCCCCTGCTGTTTCTTCTTCGGTCATCCAGCTAATTTTCAGCAACACGATTAAGAACATTTTGTGTTGTCAGTTTAGGGGTAACTCTAGTATGCTAATACCATGGTCGATCGCAAACCAATCTTTAAACAAAGGCTAAGGAAAGCAAAAAGACTAATACTTATTCTTGAAATATCCTCGTAGTATAGTAGTGATGAAATCAAGTAACATAGTTGCAAGGTTGTTATCGACGGAAGGGAACCTTGGTGTAATGAATGCCTGAAATGAATCCATGTTTTTGAAGACGCCTCACAGAATAAATCTTATCTTAAGTATAAGTTATAATATGTTATTTGAAACGAAAATATTGACATCGCACTATGCAACTGTAAAAGATAAAATACCGAATGATTCTTTGACAAGCGGTGACCTCAATTATTACTGTTTTCCTAATGACGTTTAATGATTAATCTTAACGAAAACCATAAAGATACATACATTATCTTTATTTCAGCATTATTTTGTCATTTAACAAATATCGAATGGGTATGTAACAAATCCTTAAGCGAAATCTATATTATTAGTACCGATAAACGAGTCGTAAAACTGGATAATCGGATCTTCTAATCTGGATAACCGAGTCGTCAAGCTGGATGATCGAGTTGAACAGCGTTTGTCGTTGGTGTTGTGGCTAACTTGTTTCATTGAAATGGATGCTGCTTTAAGGAATTTCCTTTGCTCACTTTACTGTCTGGAATGGCTTGGATTATCACTTTCTATGTAATGCCGCATATCTTTGCGAGATCTTCACACTAGTTAGCCTATCTCTTTTATATTTTGCCTAAAATCTAACCAGTGGTTTAGGTATCTGTTTTTGTCTTTTGGTCACTGTACTATTTGTCATGCATAACAACCTGATCTTTGATCGTCCTTCAGCACGGTTGGTCTCCATACATCCTTTTTGATCTTTATGTCATTTAGACACTGAATCCGTATCGCACTTAGTACGTTTCTCTTTATTTCTGTAGACAGCGAAGATGCATTTTGCATTTGCTCTCCCTTATTCTCATCATCCGCCTCTTTCCTTCTTTTGGTTTAAGATGCTTGCATAGTTTATGTCTACCTTAGGTCTTGATTGGATAAATTATTTGTTGATGTTGTATCTTCCCTACAAGTACATACTCAGAATAGCCAATCAGGTATAGTTGCATGGTTAGTGTTGCATTGATCGGTTGCAGTTATATGCAACACACGACTCTAACTGTGCTTCTTCTTTGGAATTCCTCCTCTGTAGTTATTGACAATACTTATTTATATAATAGAATTTAATAAAGCTTAAAAGGTATATCAAGTGACAGCGTATATTTTGCATACAAAAGAGTAATTAAACTTTGTTGTAATAACCGTGTTGAAGAACAATATGTGTAAAATGCAGTAGAAGGTTCATAATGGTATGCTTAACTGGTATTCTAATATAAAAGTTATTTTTTGTTCGCTTGGTGTTGGTTATGTTTTGGAACGCCAGTATTAACATTATTTCGCGAGATTTTCAATTGATGAAACGTTGTTGTGATTACGATTGGTAATGTACAATGTAAATGTAATTGTATAGATGAGGAATACAATTTCATTTTGATATGAAGATGTTATAACAATTTATGGAATGAATAAACTTCATTGTAAATAAACAAGTATTGGAAAGATATTTAGTATTGATAAGTTTCCTTATGTGCATTCAATATCTATATTTGACCATTCGGAACATCAAAATACGTACATGTGTATCATGAAGTATCTTATGTTAACTTAAACGTTTTCATGAAATTTATTTTGACATTTGACACCATGACAATATCCAAAAGGCGTTGTTTTGACATGATCATACACAGTTGGTTCTGGCATTGAGGATTTGTCGTTTACCTTTGCTTCAAAATTTCAATATCGTCTTAATTTTCCATCATATGTATAATCGATTCTACAACAAGTTTATTATATTTCAAGCTCGAAGAATAGCTTCAGAATTTTATTAGCGTATCTCTAATTATTCGAAAAACATATTCGACTTTACAATGAATCCTTAAATTCTAAGAAAGATTAACAATGTTTCAAGGCCAAGAAAAAATCCTTCAAAATACAGGCGAACCTTCATGTTATAGACATTACATATTCGATTCTACAATAAATCCTTATATTCTAAGACAATGCTTCAAGCCAAAGAAAAAATCAAAATACAGGCGAACCTTCGTGTTATGGACATTATATATTCGATTCTACAATGAATCCTTATATTCTAAGACAATGCTTCAAGCCAAAGAAAAAAATCAAAATACAGGCGAACCTTCATGTTATCGACATTATATATTCGATTCTACAATGAATCCTTATATTCTAAGACAATGCTTCAAGCCAAAGAAAAAAATCAAAATACAGGCGAACCTTCATGTTATCGACATTATTATTCGATTCTACAATGAATCCTTATATTCTAAGAGAGAGTAGCAATGCTCCAAGCTCCAGGACTCCCGTATCGTCCACCACGCCCATCAACATCGCTATCTGGTGGTGTCTGTTGCAAGCCGTGCTTCTGGCTGGGAACACAGCCATTATTTACAAGATGTCTCCTGGACATCAGTACAGCTTGTTCCCTGTGTGAAAGAGCCTATTAGCTTCCATTCCAAACCTCGCCCCTGTCGGATCTGATTGTCGATGAGGATAACAGTGTATAAATAACCAGCCCGCTCTCTGTATTCTAAGATAGCTCCATGGGTGTGAGTTACCTCCCTTTGGTGCGGTTATCTCCCTTTACGTTCAGATTTGGTTTGTCTTTAAACGGTTCCGACCAGTTATCGTTATTTTTATTATAAGCATAGATTTTGCATTGTACATATCCATTTGTTATTTTTTGTTTTATTTCTTTTCAATTATAATTTCATTCTTGGAAAAAACTTTGCTGAGAAACATTCTTCATCAAATCTTTTAGTTTTTTAAGAGATATTCACAATGGATTACGCAACATGGTCAGGTCAAGATAGTTAACAAATTTTCCGTCTCTCTGGTGTGTGGTGGGCCTATTTCCTTTATATAGGGATTCCACGTTGTCGTACATTACATGAATGCACCAATGTTGTATAATGGATCCCGTTGATATCATAGACAAGTAATTTTATGCAACCCCTGTCAGCAGAGTAAGTAAACAAGGCCTGCTTACATTTCACCGATTAATTTACAAAGGAGAATTATTTTCATTGCTCCAAAACCAGGAAGTTTCTTTGTTGTGTTTTCAACCAATCAGATAGCGCCTATTGTCAAGCTTTGATGCAAGCAACGTCAATAAAACACAGTCGGTCATGAAAGAGTTATCGTTCCTGAGTGCTTCATGTTAACTTCCCCGTGACAACAATTTAAGACGCGCTTACGACAGGGACAATATATTTTAAAAGGGAAACTTACGTGGAATGTTAACTAATAAGTTATCAGTAGATGTTTAAATTTGACACAAACGCCATAGTTTCTCCCCATAAGCACTCTTTCGTCTGTCATTAAATTATAATATCCTCGTTATGATATAACAATAACACGTGGGAATAAGTACCAGTATATCGGTCCAAAACTGTCGAGTTTCTAAGGTCACATTCGAAGCTGAGTACAACGTTAGAATACAACACTGAAATCATCCTGGTGAGAAGTTTGAGCGTTGGGGCAACACATATTGTCTCAAAATACACTGCAGAGCTGTTTGTGGATAAGCCATGGCGTAGAACGATAAATACATATTACCTACATTTTCCACGCCCAAAACTTGGTCATTGTTTTAAAACTCATTACCAGTTACTTCCCTTTGATGATGAATGTGTTCACATTTGGTAGCGCTTACCTGAAAGAAACGGTCTTACTCGGGTCAAGGAGACTATGGAATTCCCGTCCAAAATGTCGGCTGTTACGTCGACGGTTGCCAGGGTATTTGCGCATGTGCAGACCAGGTGTTCCGAACGTGCAACAATGCTTCGCGGTGTGCGGCAGGAGACAGTTGGAAAACGTTCTGTTTTAGATTAGTCCTGTTTTCATCTTGTGCTTCAGCCAGAGTTTTCGACACTAGCGTTTCAACATTCAACACTTTTTTAAAAACTTAAGTAATATTTGTGGCGGTGCCCTTTAATGGTATACTTGATATTTTCAAATTTATATAGCTCTTCCTTTTAGAGGCAAATTAAAACATATTCAAACCCTTCCGTCTAAGTAAACCTAGCCTCAATATTATCCGTTTCACTACTATACTGATAGTAGTGAAACGGATGATATTGAGGCTGGGTTTAGTTAGACTGCAAACCCTTTTACTTACACTTGAATATGGAAATACTGGATATATAATGGATATATTTACATACAATAGAATTAACTTCTGTTTCAACAAATATTGTATACATAGTGACATATATATTTACAATCACAACACAATGCATACGATCTTTAAAAAAAGTACAAATGCAGTACACAAATAAAATTTAGTTTTCACGTCACATATAATCTTGTCAAGGAATACAGTTTGTTAGTTCAATTAAACCTTGAATATTTTTTTTTAATCTCACAATACAGATGACAATTTGAATATATGAATATCTACGAACTTTGAAATGATACGGGGAAACAGAGTGCATTTTTTTCATGTAAAATGTATACCTATTTAATTTGAAATAAGACAGATTTGAGTATTTTTCCAATCAGAAATCTGTTTCCAGCTAGCAGTAGAAAACGACGCTAGCAACTTCGTCAACTCCAATTTATTTGACGAAGACTTAATTTAAAGTTTCAGACCAAAGGCCCTTAATAATACAAAGTTGACAAACCTTAGTGAATATAATACAACATTATTTATTGAGTGACTCCAACACGTTACACAATTGATTATTGGAAGACTCACGTAATTTAAGATGGGAACCAATTTTTTCGTAGACAAAACGGGTTTGTAGACGGTGTGCTTTCGTATTCATGGTACTTTCGAAGACAGGTTAAACATTCACTTGTTGTTCTACAGTGTAACTATATTAAGTTAGTAATTTTTTTGTGTTGACATAAGTAAATAGAATAACCTTTAAAGGACAAACTATAATGGCTTATTTTTGTTGCAGGTAAATAACAATGGAATTATATCGTTTCTGGCCGAGTTGACAAAGTACAGACCGGACGACTTCCCACTGGACTCGGATACCCCCGTTATAGCGCCATTCTGGGCGGATGTGGACGTTTCGGTTGGCGGTGAAGTGTGGTTCCGGGAGAGTAGAAAGACAGACATTTTGGAAAGAGCAACCAATGAAATTAGAAAATATTTTCCAGCTCTGAGGAAGTTCAGGGCATCATGGGTATTCGTGTCCACGTGGGATAATGTGGGATTTTACGGGGCGGTGGATCAAGGTAAAACTAAGGTAAGGAGGAACTGCTTTTTTGGTTTTATTTAGCGTTTGGGACTACGTTTTCCATCGCAACATACGAAATTTTATGGTAAATTAAAAACACATTTTATAAATTTCTTCAAATTTAAACAATTGGAATTCGTCATTTAAAAAACCCCAACCTCTTTATAAGAGAAATGAGGTAGATATAAAATGATATATATAGAAATGAGATAAAATAACATTGAATCATAGTTCTATTTAGGTATTTCCACAACCGGTAAATTAACCCAAGTTAGTTTACCATGAAAGGTCTATACTTTAGTTTCACAGAGCAAACAAACTGTGATACCATTTTCGCATGAAGAAACGCCCCTTGGAATATTATGATACGTCACACTATGAGTATGCACTAACCTTGTTCCTCTACAGACAATATGTACATTCGAAGCTGTAATGATCACTAACAGCGTTCAATACTTCGTTTTTTGCAACTTCAAGATCCAATTATGACTAATCTTGATATATTTTCTTATAAAGACAAATACATTCAAAGCAGTATAGATCGAAAACAGAGTTCCACCTTCGTCAGCAATAAGATGCAATTATGACTAACCTTGATAAAATTTCCTCCACAGAGAAATACATTCCAAGCTGTTCTGATCACAGACAGCGTTCAATCCTTCGTTATATTCAACTATAACAAGATCCAGTGGACCACTGGATCCAATAGCGGTGGGCAGACCTCGACGGGCCTTGGGGGTAATCCAGCGCAGGTATGGAAGGTAGAAGACATACGGTGGTAAATTTCGCTTCTGCATAGATGTCAGAGTAGTGACGTTACGTCACAGTGACGTCATTGCGACGTCAGATGGTCTCCTTGTGACGTCATTTTGACGTTGTCATGATATCATCGTCTCATTCTCGTTAATTTTAGCCTTGAGCTTTGATTGAATGATATCTCAAAATGACGTCATACTGTGCATAGTCATTGATATGTCATCATGACATCATCAGCCCATTCTTGTTAAATCCTTTTCCTTGTTTGAGCGATGAATCTTGATGACATTTCGGGATGATTTGTAAAGGGATATTTGACGTCACTTGTGAGGCTATAAAATGTCACTACTTTGACTATACATCTCCTCCTCCTTCCAAACATGTATTCCGATGAGCATGTGTGCTGCACTAGATCTTTCTTTATGTATATCTCCTCTGTCGGTCACGTGGTTCCGGGGCGTAGGGTCAAAGGTTAAGGTCAAGTTTGAGGGCAAGGTTAGGATTTGAGTCAATGTTCAGTGAACTTTGATCTTAACAACTTATTTGGCAGACAGCACAGCTGATTTGCATCTTCCCATTTTTTAGAGAGACAATAATACAGGCGAAAAATAACTAAAAAATGTATGCACTTCCTGAAGGTATTCAAGGTCACAGATTAGATAAAGGTCAAAGGGAGGGATACAAGAAGAACCAATCGAACTATCTGTTGTATTTTTGATGCGTGAACATTTCTGATTTCAACTGTGAAATGATTTATATGACTTGTCACTTGTTATGCAATTGCCTTCGTTTTGGCTATGGATTAAGAAACCGGAAGTTTAATGACCCAGGAAGGCAAGAAATTAGAAATCCTTACCTAGATGTCAACCACTGACTGACGCGTAGTGATATACGTTTTCTAGACTAGTTCCACCATGCTGTGGTGATTGCGCAGGAGGTGGTGTCACGTGATAAAGGACATATTCCAGTAGTTGCTTCTTGTAGACATAAGCCATTACCGGCTAGCCTTTGACCGGAAGTGGCATGTATTACCCAGCATGCCAGTCGAATAGTATTTCGGGAATGTCGTATTTAAGATTTGATATGTATTTTCGAACTGAACATTATGAAATTGATGACATCCTTTACGTTTTCTCGTGTCATATGTTAACTGAGGTTTGACGAAAGAAATATGAGATTGTTTGCTAATGTATGTTATATCAACAAGAAGCTCTATATGAAAATGAGGTCCAGATCACTATTCCAGAAGCTTTGTTTTCACCTTGTCTTCTGTTTTTACTTTGTCCATGCTCTATGTTTTGCTTATTCTTACCTTCATGTCAGTTTCTTATCTTTAAATCGTTTATTGATCAATTTTATTGTTTTGATTGTATGTACTTTAGTAATGCTCTGAGAGATATGAAAGTTTAAAAAAATTCCAAACAGTCGCCTAGAAAGTCAGTTTTTGAGTTTTTTCTTATGTCTTGTAAAAACGTAAAGTGAGAATATATTTTGATGATAAAAGATCAAATAGATAAATAAATAAAAGTAAATTTTCATATCTCTCGAACGTTTCTTGCCGAAAAAAGTAGACTGCCATGTTCATTTGCTACATAGTGTTTGATTGCGGTGCTTTAGAGATAAATCTTCATACACTAGCACTATGAATGATATGTATTATACCTTTCCAAAACTAAGACAGATCCAGGAATAGACTATGAGTAGTTCGACTTTCTTAAAATATCAAACGTTTTGTTTGATGATGATACATGAAGCAGCTGTATATTTTCTAAAAGTTTTTCAAGACCTGGATCCGTTCCCTAAAATACTTCTAGTCATTCCTGCTATTGGCTTAAGCAAACCCCTATATACAGTCCTCGTGTTTTGTTTATTCCTGCTCAAACTAAATTGTTATTTGAAGATAAATTAAGCTAAAAGCATATTTAGATTCCATTGTAAGTATCTTTATTAAATTCATTGACGTCCTTTCATCAAAACGTTTGATTAGTGAAAAAGGTTTAGTTTGAGTGGGATGCGACAAGGCTGGTTACTGGAGCACATCCTTTTATCACTTCGGGGATTTTGGGATGGATTTCAGAACTAGGGGACCACATTCTGCACAAAACGGGAAGATAGTGAAAACCTATTTCCAAAGTTAGCAAATATATAGCTAAAATGTCGAAAAATACTTTATTTTAGAACTACTTTGAAGAAAAAACATGCAGAATGTAAACCTCGTTTTGTCCAGACATGTCCTGTAGAATTTAGTCCTCGCCCTATGTATCAGCAGCGGCGAGATGCTTACCCCGTTTGTCTTGCAGGCTGGTTTCAACGCCGGGGATAAAATTAACTACCAGGAAATTGAAAACGCCAGAAAAGATGCTGTTCTAAATCTGACGTTAACTAGCAACGTCGACGTGCCTGGGAAGTGGGTATTCCGGGTAGATTCTGCGACAATCCAGGGCAGCTGTTCCACGAGTGGTGAGAAGATTGAAGGCATGCACCCTTTTAGACTAGATAGTCGCTTTTTTCTTGTTTCATACAAACCATCCTCGATTCTCCGTGCATCTCATTCTGGACTTTTTGAAACGCCTTGAAAAGCCTCTGGGCATCGCATTGTGGACTTACGATACGTCTTGAAAAGCCTACGGGCATTGCATTCTGAACTTACGATACGTCTTGAAAAGCCTCCGGGCATCGCGTTCTGAACTTACAATACGTCTTGAAAAGCCTACGGGCATCGCGTTCTGAACTTACGATACGTCTTGAAAAGCCTCCGGATATCGCGTTCTGAACTAACGATACGTCTTGAAAAGCCTCCTGGCATCGCGTTCTGAACTTACGATGCGTCTTGAAAAGCCTCCGGGCATCGCGTTCCGAACTTACGATACGTCTTGAAAAGCCTCCTGGCATCGCGTTCTGAACTACGATTCGTCTCGACAAGTCTCCGGGCAGTACGTTCTGAACTTACGATACGTCTTGAAAAGCCTCCGGGCATCGCGTTCTGAACTTACGATACGTCTTAGAAAAGCCTCCGGGCATCGCGTTCTGAACTTACGATGCGTCTTGAAAAGCCTACGGGCATCGCGTTCTGAACTTACGATACGTCTTGAAAAGCCTCCGGATATCGCGTTCTGAACTAACGATACGTCTTGAAAAGCCTCCTGGCATCGCGTTCTGAACTTACGATACGTCTTGAAAAGCCTCTGGGCATCGCGTTCTGAACTTACGATACGTCTTGAAAAGCCTCCGGGCATCGCGTTCTGAACTTACGATACCCCTTGACAAGTCTCCGGGCATTACGTTCTGAACTTGTTCTTACATCAAAATGAAATTAATGTCCTCTCGAAGGTTGTTCAGGAGATTAGGACCAGGGATACAGACTATTCCGACAGGGAGTCAGCTAACGTTATAGCTGTTTCGTTTTTCCTTGGCTTCCCGTTACAGTCTTTTCTGAGCTCGTCTCCTCTAGAATGTAAAATCGACAAATCACTGAAAATCGCGGATTTTTGGATTTCCGTTAATATTCTGTTAGTCTCAATATACATTTCTCGTGGGGTGCAACGATGAAATTCTGTTATGTTATTCTATTGCAGTTATTGTTACAATATTGGTATTTATGAATTCCGACAATTACGTAACGAATATGGAGGAAACAGCAATTTGCAATTCTCCTCGCAGATAAAGAAAATCATTTGAACTTTGAATACATCGTTGGGCTTATTTTGATGTAGATTCGGGAGTTATTTAGTGTCATTATTCGAGATGTATCAAAGAATGAATCGGAGGTGGTTTGAGGATATCCATTTTATCAATGTGTGAGAGAGGTGCGGTGGAAGGGTTGTGATATATAACTTGAATACTCTTTGGCAAATATGATTCATTACCAATCGTCATTTTCTCTTTGATTATTGCCTTTGAAGGGTTGTAATGAAAAATCCAAATTAGCTTTTCAATGAATGTTACTATAATGTGCAATTTTGACAACTCGTTTTACGTTTTCCTTTAATGAAAACATTCTGTTTTTTGATAGTTTTTATTTGGAATCAAGATGATAACATCAAACTATTATTTGATTGACTTCAAGCTCGAATATCTTACCATCATGCACCTTCATGCAAAGTGAAATGGATGTCCCATTGAAAGAGTCTTTCTCTTTGTATTGACGTTTTGTGAATGTTTGATGTCGTATGAAATTATAAGATTTACTGTTTGACGTTTTCGCCTTAAATATCAGACACATGTAACGTTTAGACAATTACCTGTTTACTAAACCACTTCAGAATTATTGCAACTGTTTGTACGCATGTGATTGCTTCGTGAATTTCGGTCCTCGTTACGATTGCTTTCTTTCTGATCCTTCGCAGGATAGTGAAGTAAAAATTAGCACGTCAAAATGCATGTTATCTGTCATTTTCAATAATCCATAGGCAACGTTGCGATAATATCTCCACTCTGTGAGAAACTCTTAGTTTGTCATTTGACAATGGGCAAGTATTTCATACGCTCTTTTCTAGTCTTGCAATCTTTCAGGTTATGAAATTCTAACTTTTCGACTTTTATGATAAAATTTGGCAAACGATCTGTCAAACTGTAAGCAACGTTAGGCGGAAAGTCTTTGGCTCTGATGTTATGAAGCGTCATACATTTCAATGCATCTCCTTGCTATATTTTATAGAATCTACTTTTGCCTTTCTCGCTCTTTGGAGCTCTCCTAGTGTTCTGAAAAACGTCTCTGCACCTGCTCAAGTCTTTAGAGAATATTTGCATCAGAATTCTTACTATCTGCTTTTCCTTGCACGTGTAGTTTCTGATAGCTACTAGTCGATCGTGACGTTCAGGCATGCTTATAAAAATATTAAAATCTATATATATTTCTTATTTCACGTCACATAATCAAGACTCTGAGACTTTTGGAATCTAAATGAATGGTTCAGGCCTAATTTTGATTATCAATATCATTCAACATTTATGCAAATATATCAATAATCAGTGTATGGAATGGATTTGAAATTCAACAGCCAAAAGTGATTATTTGTAAAGGTTGATGGTAAAATTTATTAAAAAACTTAAATGTTTCCAACCTTGGCCAAAAGTAACACAATTCAGGGCGCAGCTGGACCTTGTTTCATGCACTGGTTATAAAACCTTTTAAAATATTTTTTCATTAAAACTTATTTCCAAATTTGTCATTTCAGGACACAGCAACCTCATCGTAATCCCTTCATCAGGAATAGTGTTAGGCGGGGAAGAGATATTCCTGTATGGACCCTGCTTCTATAAAGGAGATAGATTAGAGGCTCGGTATGATGAACTAAATGTTACATTCCCCTGTCGTTACGGTTCCAAAGACCAGGCTGTGTGTGTGACCCCCACCGTCTTCAGGGTGGGCCAGTTGGGTCTCTCCCTCAAGATAGATGACGGAGGCTGGGGGAACTACACAGGCTTTTTCACAACTGGTAAGTTGGCTTTAGGATTAAGTCCTAAACCTTTTTTAAGTCTGTCATCCAGACCCAGACGAGCAAAGGTATTCAGTTGACGACCAACCAAGTCTACTTAAGTATAGCAAGTCTAGACCGCCAAGCTTTAGGGTCTGTCGAAATCTGCAGAGCAATAGTCAATCGCATGCAAGCAGTAATGATGTTTGACATTTATAAGCATGTTGCTTGAAATTCCTTGTAAGGGGCTCTGCAGATTTGGTTAGTTTCTTTAAGTTAAAGCCTCTTCTTGGCTCCATTTTGTTATTATACACGGATTGTGAAAAAATATTGTCAATATTGAAAACAAATTCTTCTGAGACTAAATGTTAGTCTACCTTTTTTGGTGTGATGACGTTTGTCTCATTGCAAATGTTGATGACAAACGGACGAATTGTTTAGCTGCTGGTATTGTCAATACTGGCAGTGGTGGCTGACTCGGATGGTGTGGGTTTGAATCCCGTATTGGACTTGTAAAAGTAAAAGATTTATTAAAGATGTTGTGATGGTTACATCGGTTCGCTGTAATGGTATTTACCTCTTAAGCATGAGTGGGTTGGTATTTACCTCTTTGTCAGCAGTATTTCGGATATCTAACAAATGCCTCGTATTAAAAACCTCTCCTTAGTTATGTAAAACAACATTGTATCATCATGGTTAGTTGGGGTTACGGGTGCTGGTGGATCCATGATGGATAGTGGCTGGAGTTATGGGGTTTGAGGGGGGTTTCTGCCATCCAGCCACAACAACCGTGTATTTATTATATCAATATATTCTGGATTTGAATCCTCAACATGCAGCATAAGGAATTATTGATCATAATGAAATTATTTTGACGACTGTCATATTTTGAATTGAGAGTTAGTTTAACATTAGTTTGATTTACTAACACATGTTTTTGGATAATTTTACCATGAAAAGAGGTCTCCATCCTATTTTTTAAAAAACTTTCCCTGTATAGATGAAAATGCTTGGAGTTGCCTCTCCATATACTCGTAGTTTGAAAGTTATTTGATTTTTCTCTCCGCAGTAAATATAGCTCAGTCCGAGACGCGGGTGACTCGGAAGGACCCAAAGAAGTGGTTGGTTGATCGCAATGTGAGCATCTCATGGCCCAAACACCGCATTCCGTCCAATACTAGCACAGTGGAACTCCTGGAATACAGGGTACGTGATGTTGGTCCAACTTTGGCTTTGAGATAACGGATATTTTCAATCATTATGTATTGACCCTGTTTGATTTGTGACATGTTTGGCTGACTGGTTGTTGATTTAGCATGTGTGATCTTATATCGTAAATTCGAATATTGCAATAGAGAAATACTGTGTTACATATCTGTACACACCTCTAAAAATATCCAATATTTTCGACATTTTGATAATTAAGAGTTTCCATCTAAAATTTCAGAAATATAATATTTGAATATTATCAATTCCTCTCTCCATTTATTGAAACGAATTTAAGTTGAATTTGAAATTTCATAAATTCCTGACATCAATTTACAGGAAGTGAATGGTACGCCATCTTTACGACGAGTTCTCAACTTCACGGATGTCGCCCACTCCTCGGAGTTCCACTTCAAGCTGCAGAATATATCAACGTCGGCCATCATTCGGGTCACTTCACAGGATAACAACAGCAATGGGTACATAACATTTTCTTGATAGGCATGCATGCCATTCAGGTGTTATAGGATGATTTATTGACTACAGTGGCGGATCCAGAGATGGGGTTCAAGGATTCAACCCTCCCTTCTAACATTGGATACCCCAATGATGACCATCCCCTTTCAAAATCCCAGGATTCTCCACTGAACTATATCTATATGTTTTAATTGATTGTGTCTGTAGATTCTTTTCTAATATTTTAAAGTATCTCATAACTGATCTTCCTACATAAAACTTAAAATCCCAGATTCTGAATTTTCTATTTAACCCTTGACAGTTCGGAAACTAGCATTTTCAGCTTTGCGTAGGAAGATGCTCATAGCTTAAGTGGTGGTTTCTTAATAATTTTATATATTTTTGTATAATTGATAGTTACCTTGTACAAAAGTGCGACTTTTATAAACATTTTCTCTCTCTCTCTAAAGCTCAAACTGGAACTTACATCAATTATTGGCTAATTCATACCTTACTTACCTTAGCTTACTCAATTGGAAAGTGTACTAAATCTTGTTGCTTTTAGCAAACAAATAATGGAATAAAAATATTTTCCATAATTTCTCCAGGTCTGCTGTATCAATCTGGTCAGACGTATTCCCAGCGAGATGGGTGAGCGAAGAGAAATCAGCCGAGTGGTGTGGACAATGGTTGAAGCGCGAGTTCGAGTCAAAGGTTAACCTCACTCAGAGGGAGCCGTGTCCATGCACACGTGGTCAAGCTGACCGAGACACCGGGCGCTATCAGCCCGACCCCTTCTGTAACAGCCAATCAAAGGTGGAGAGCGAGCGTAACTGTTTATACCGGGGCGGGGCCAAGGACTGTATCATGTTAAACTACCAGGGGTGAGTTGGTCCTCTGTTTCATAAACATTTCTCTAAAAAGCAATTAATTAATTGTTTGAGTCTGCTGTGTCTTTACAAGCTGGTTTTACAATATTGTGTCGGTATTTAGTTTTTGACTGCTTGCACAATTGCATAGTTTCATGGGATCAGACAAAAATGTAAGTCTCAAATTATAATAATTATAAGGTTTTGTGGGTTGAATGTTTGAAAGCTTGCTAAGAGTTACCTCCCTTTGCCCACAGATCTTCAGAAGGCAGCCAATTATGTTGTTATGGAGAAGATGGTGAATTGTTGCACGCTCGGGACAGCAAGGGAGGTGGAACGTTGGGAAGATATCATTACAGATCTCAGAGTGACAACGCTGTTGCTTTCTTCTCTTATTTTAACGAGGATGTGCTTCCAAATCTTCAGTGTTGCCAGTATTCTAATAAAAACCGTCTGTGTCTTGACTTTCTAAAATATCGGCCAGCCGTCACCTGTGATGGATACGAACCTCCTGCTGCAGGTATGACCTTGACCTTCATATGTTGTTGTGACCTTGACCCAAGTACAGTAGTTTTCATTCATGTACCATCATACTCCTAGAGATAACTATGTTGTTGGAATCATCAAAAGGTGGAAGTAGACATTAAACTCTAACACAACAACAAGCTCTATCTGAAATTCTGGATAGACACATCTTATTTTAGGCAGTCCAATATTGTCTCACATCTGACCTAATGTTAATAATGTGCCAATCACAAATGTGAAGGAACTCTAGCCCTTTGAACTTTTGCTGGAACAGACAGTTTAAAAAAGTGAATGATTGACAAGTTCCTTTGCAATTGCTTCCAGCCAATGCTAATGAGTTATGTTCTCTTAAAAACTTAAAACATATTAATAACGTGTATTATGTAAAATGATGAATAATGAATATTATTGTTATAGCTCAGGCAGCAGGGGATCCACATCTGACGACGCTTGATGGGAGGAAATACACTTTCAACGGGGAGGGGGAATTTGTGTTGATGGAGGATGTCAATAGTACTGTGGTGGTACAAGTTAGGGCAGCTCGGGCCAAAGACATTGAAGGTAGGAAAACAATGAGAATAGAAGTTTGTTTAGTCAGCACCAAAAATGTCCAAAATCTCTTACAACTTAAAATTGGGAATCCACAAATTTGGAGTTTCTTAGTTTTAACTAGCGCCAAAAAGGATTTTGGGGTGGTGTTGTTGATTGACTTTGTTGATGTCATTAAAGAGTATTAAGTTCTAATATGGTTCATCCTGATTGTCAAATCATGTCTCCTTATTCAGTAAGTACCTGATTTTAGAATTAATCATTGTTTCTTTTTAACCCTAGTAACAATCTCTGCAAGTTCTTATGTTTGTAGAGTAGAAGGTTCTTATGGTTCATGCTGAATGTCAAATCATGTCTTTCTCTTCTTTTCAGTAACTAACTGATTTTATAATAATTTCCTTTTAAACCCTGGTAACAATCCCTACAACTGAACCACATCTACTCACCCCTGCACCTATCCTGCCTGCCTATGTTAATCTCTCCTCTCACTGCCACAGGTAAGCTCCAGAATGCGACTCTCTTCACGGCTGTGGCAATGACCGTGAGGAACGAGTCGGACACGCTGGAGGTCCGGCTTGATGAAGAGGACATCGTCCAGTTCTTGGTCAACAGTCAGCCACGAGAACTCACCTCATCTACCTCAGAACTAGAAGGTCAGTTGGTCAGATAAATTGTTTTTATTCATTAGTTGATCAGGCCTGAAAGGGCAGATGGACTTATTGCCTTCGCTCCTTGGCCTTCGTCATAAACTTTTCACATTACGGACTTTTCCTCCACAACCGATCCCATTCAAATATGGGCATAGAATTGGATTTTATGGACTCTTCTCTTAATTTACATGATAAAGGTGTTACCTTTGAAAATAGGATGTTTACTATATACTGGGTGAACTTGAACCTTAAATTTTAAGCTTAATAACTTTTTTATGCCCTGAATCAGAGATTCCGAGCGTATATAGTTTTTGCCCTGTCTGTCTGTCAGTCACAAAAAACTTTAACCTTGGCCATAACTTGTGATCGGATAAAGATAGACCTTTGATAATTAACAAGTTTATTCATCATGATAAGACCTTACAGATGAGGTCATTATTTTTGACCTCGTGACCTTGACCTTGGTGCGGCAAGCATTTTCCTGCAGTTGTAAAGCAAGTGTACAATCGTTTCATTTTCACTCTCGCATAAAGAACAATGCTGTTCATCACTTTGTCCAATCTTATAGAGAAATGATTTAGTTGTAATTGTAATTATATGTAATAGTATGTAACATTTGTTTGGACTAATTCCTGTTAATCTGTTCATGTCCACAGGTTTAACTGTAATTAGGAGCCAAACAACAAATTCAACTACGGCTGAGATTACCGTTGTCATGGGAACGTCTGGTATCTCCGTCTTCATCCTGGCTAATGCAGATCTTCTAAACATCATGCTTATTGTGGGAAACGACAAGATGATCGGTAGGCAGAAGGCAGTTCATCGTGTTGCAATCGTGATTTTGTTCTAACATATCAATTGTATATATATATAATGGCACATTCAAGAATTTTGGAAGTTGTGGGTTTATGAGATCTTTTGAAAGTCAGGTGTTCAACCTTGGACTTTGTCCGAGGTTTACTGTTTTCGGATCTACCTCCGAGAAATGGGAATGCCAATTCATAAATAGCCCTCCCAAATTCTTATGTTTCTTATTGATATTTTAGCAATGGCAATTTTGAAATTGAGAAAATAACTAAGAAAAACTAAAAATGGCCTGTCATCAAAGATGTCCTTCCAGATGCTTAACCTTCTGTTACATAGGGCTCATATCTTGAAAATGGTAAGCTTTATAGCATTAAATTGGTTTTGGATGCTAGCCTTGTCTATGGTGGAAGAAGGAAATTAAAAATGGCGGGTTCACGTATTGAAAAGAAATGAGGGGGTAGGGTTATAATTCTGAGAAACTGTTTCGCCTGAACAACCCAGATATAGACCCGCCACTGCCTGTGGTCATGTTGTAGATTTGCTGTTTAGGAGTAAAAGTTATCCTCAAAATATTTTACTTTGACACAATTTCCATGATTTTTTATTTTCCTGGAGAACTACTTGTTCAAGGGGCAGTAGCACATTTTTAGCTCATCAGGACTGAAAGTCCAGATGGGCTTATGGCATGGCCCGTCGTCCGGCGTCCGTCCGTCGTCCGTCGTCCGTCCGTCGTCCGTCGTCCGTCCGTCCGTAAACTTTTGACACTTTCGACTTCTCCTCATGAACCATACACATTAGAGAGCTGAAATTTTGTGTACAAGTACCTTAGCATATGGAGATTCTAATTTGTAACTTTGGTGACCCTGTGACCCCAAATAGGGTCACAGGGGTCACAACTTTAAAAACCTATTTTCATCTTCTTCTCCAGTTCCAGAAGGACTAGAGAGTTAAAAATGATATGTGCAGACTCCTTGGCCAATGGGGATTCCAATTTGTAACTTTGGTGAACCTGTGACCCAAAATAGGGTCACAGGGGTCACAACCTTAAATACCTATTTTCATCTTCTTCTCCAGTTCCAAAAGGACTAGAGAGTTAAAAATGATATGTGCAGACTCCTTGGCCAATGGGGATTCCAATTTGTAACTTTGGTGACCCTGTGACCCCAAAAAGGGTCACAGGGGTCACAACCTTAAATACCTATTTTCATCTTCTTCTCCAGTTCCAAAAGGAGTAGAGAGTTAAAAATTATATGTGCAGACTCCTTGGACAATGGGGATTCTAATTTGTAACTTTGGTGACCCTGTGACCCCAAATAGGGTCACAGGGGTCACAACCTTAAATACCTATTTTCATCTTCTTCTCCATTTCCAGAAGGACTAGAGAGTTAAAAATTATATGTGCAGACTCCTTGGCCAATGGGGATTCCAATTTGTAACTTTGGTGACCCTGTGACCCCAAATAGAGTCACAGGGGTCACAACCTTAAATACCTATTTTCATCTTCTTCTCCAGTTCCAAAAGGAGTAGAGAGTTAAACATTATATGTGCAGACTCCTTGGACAATGGGGATTCTAATTTGTAACTTTGGTGACCCTGTGACCCCAAATAGGGTCACAGGGGTCACAACCTTAAAAACCTATTTTCATCTTCTTCTCCAGTTCTAAAAGGACTAGAGAGTTAAAAACGATATGTGCAGACTCTTTGGCCAATGGGGAATCTAAATTGTAGATTTCGTGACTCCATGACCCCAAATAGGGTCACAGGGGTCACAACCTTAAAAACCTATTTTCATCATCTTTAGCTCCTAAAGGTCTATTGAGCTGAAAGACTGCATGTAGACTCCTTGGCCAATTGGGATTCTAAACTGTAGGTTTTTGTGACCCCATGACCCCAAATAGGGTCACAGGGGTCACAATCTTAAAAACCTATTTTTCTCCATTAGATGACAGTCTATGGCAAATTTATTTCTCCTTGGATATTTTAGTGTGGACTTCTTTCAGTGTCTGATTTTGGCGATCTAAAAAGTGTTGAATAATAATACATTTGTTTTGTAATATTTTTATAGGTTTTCTTGCAATAGGTAACATCAGTTTCATTTTTAGCTCATCTTGCCTGTATAAAGCAAACTTGATATGATGCCTGATGAGCTACAGAGCCAATGGCTCTATTTTTTGATAATTTTATATTTTAAAATTTTCACTGATTTTTGTACGTTAATGCTAAATGTATTATTTTGACAGTGTCATAAATCTCATTACATAAGCCAATCGGTCATAATCAGGGACCAAGTATGAAGATTCACATAAAATCCATTGGCGGCCATTTTGTGTGAACACCTTTTAATTCATATTCTCTAAGAATAAGGAATCGCATGGCTGAACTTTACATTCTGTATTTGAATTATTAGTGCTCCATTTTGTTTAAACACATTGTCTTTCAATTGAAACCATTAATTTTCATTTTCCTGACATCACCTTATATTCCCCCTAAAAACGTGCTACTGCCCCTTTAAAAACTTGACATGAAAAGTTTAGATTTGATATCAAAGTTAGCAACGAGGTGTAATACCTCTTTGCTTAAGGGGTTTCAACTTCACTATCAGTTTAAGTTTAGTTTTTGTTGAAACCCTTAGGAAGAAATTTTATGATTAACCATCCTACATTTCTAAATTGAAAATCTTTCAATCCTTCTTTCTTTTTGTTCATCTAACAGGAAATTTACAGGGGTTGCTAGGAAACTACAATAGAAACGCTAGCGATGACCTGCTCTCAAGAAATGGAACTTTACTGGTCAATGCAACTATGCGGGAGATACATTATGACTTTGGGATGACGTGTAAGTGTTGATTCCTTGAATTGTTAAAGTTATATGATGTGCAGAAATACCATGTATAACTTGATATTAACTGACGATATATCTCACACACGTCCACACTGTAACTTACTCACTGGTGGAAGTCTTTGAAGTATTTTTTGATGAAGGGATTTCCAGGGGACATTTTCATTTTTAGCTCATCAGGACTGAAAGTCCAGATGGGCTTATGGCATGGCCCGTCGTCCGGCGCCCGTCCGTCGTCCGTCCGTCCGTCCGTCGACCGTCCGTAAACTTTTGACACTTTCGAACCATACACATTAGAGAGCTGAAACTTTGTGTACAAGTACCTTAGCATATGGAGATTCTAATTTGTAACTTTGGTGACCCTGTGACCCCAAATAGGGTCACAGGGGTCACAACTTTAAAAACCTATTTTCATCTTCTTCTCCAGTTCCAGAAGGACTAGAGAGTTAAAAATTATATGTGCAGACTCCTTGGACAATGGAGATTCTAATTTGTAACTTTGGTGACCCTGTGACCCCAAATAGGGTCACAGGGGTCACAACCTTAAAAACCTATTTTCATCTTCTTCTCCAGTTCTAAAAAAACTAGAGAGTTAAAAATGATATGTGCAGACTCCTTGGCCAATGGGGATTCTAATTTGTAACTTTGGTGACCCTGTGACCCCAAATAGGGTCACAGAGGTCACAACTTTAAAAACCTATTTTCATCTTCTTCTCCAGTTCCAGAAGGACTAGAGAGTTAAAAATGATATGTGCAGACTCCTTGGCCAATGGGGATGCTAATTTGTAACTTTGGTGACCCTGTGATCCCAAATAGGGTCACAGGGGTCACAACCTTAAATACCTATTTTCATCTTCTTCTCCAGTTCCAAAAGGAGTAGAGAGTTAAAAGTGATATGTGCAGACTCCTTGGACAATGGGGATTCTTATTTGTAACTTTGGTGAACCTGTGACCCCAAATAGGGTCACAGGGGTCACAACCTTAATAACCTATTTTCATCTTCTTCTCCAGTTCTAAAAGGACTAGAGAGTTGAAAGTGATATGTGCAGACTCCTTGGCCAATCGGGATTCTTAATTGTAGATTTCGTGACCCCATGACCCCAAATAGGGTCACAGGGGTCACAACCTTAAAAACCAATTCTCATCTTCTTCTCCAGTTCCAAAAGGTCTAGAGAGTTAATATTGATATGTGCAGACTCCTTGGACAATGGGGATTCTAATTTGTAACTTTGTTGACCCTGTGACCCCAAATAGGGTCACAGGGGTCACAACCTTAAAAAACTATTTTCATCTTCTTCTCAAGTTCCAAAAGGTCTAGAGAGCTGAAATTATATGTGCAGACTCCTTGGCCAATGGGGATTCTAAATTGTGGATTTCGTGACCCCATGACCCCAAATAGGGTCACAGGGGTCACAACCTTAAAAACTTATTTTCATCATCATCTTTAGCTCCTAAAGGTCTATTGAGCTGAAAGACTGCATGTAGACTCCTTGGCCAATTGGAATTCTAAACTGTAGGTTTTGTGATCCCATGACCCTAAATAGGGTCACAGGGGTCACAATCTTAAAAACCTATTTTTCTTCATTAGATGACAGTCTATGGCAAATTTATTTCTCCTTGGATATTTTAGTGTGGACTTCTTTCACTGTCTGATATTGGCGATCTAGAAAGTGTTGAATAATAATACATTTGTTTTGTAATTTTGTTATAGGTTTTCTTGCAATAGGTAACATCAGTTTCATTTTTAGCTCATCTGGCCTGTATAAAGCAAACTTGATATGATGCCTGATGAGCTACAGAGCCAATGGCTCTATTTTTATGCATTTATTACAAAACTAGGTGATGACCCAGTTTTAACATTGAATTGAGGGTAAAATTTAAGTTGATTCAGATTTGACACCTTGTAAACAAACCCCTTCACCTCGGTCAAGAAAAACAACATTGAGAAGTGACCCCATTCATTGGCGATACAAAAAATGAAAAGCTTTGCTATGGCTATGCAAGGCATTGTTGATTAACTTTTCATTTATCATATTTAAATGAAAGCATATTCTATCAACACACACAATTTTAGTTTATTTTGATAATATTGTAAAATTAGCAGGTTTCTTTTTTCTAATTTTCAAAAATTCAAAATGGTGGAACAGAAGCCGATAGAACAGCCATTTTATTTTGATAAAGTAGCAATCAATTCAACAGCTCTCAAAAGCTATCATATTGGAACATTTTCAGGGAAGGTGAACAGTACGGAAAACATAATGACTGCCCCAGCTCCGAGTTCAGTGGACGTAGAGGCAACAGAAACACCCTTCAAGCCTTTAATCGTTGACATAGTGGAGGGGGATCTACGGAATGGGACGGAGGAAGTGTGTGGTACAAACAAGGAATGTATATTTGACTATGCAGTGACGGGCAACGCGGACATTGCCAAGAGTACCAAAGACTTTAATCAAAGATATGAGGACACAGTCAAAGCTATACAACCTGGTGAGGGTTCTACCTTTCTCTGAAATTGAAATGAAAACTAAATATAAATGTTTCAAAGCTATTCAACCAGGTGATTATTTTACCTTTCTGTGAATATTTACAAAAACTTCATACAAAAAATTCAAAGGTATACAACAAGGTGATTGTTTTACCTTAATGTGAAATATTTACAAAAACTTCATACAAAAAATTCAAAGGTATACAACAAGGTGATTGTTTTACCTTTCTGTGAATATTTACAAAAACTTCATACAAAAAATTCAAAGGTATACAACAAGGTGATTGTTTTACCTTTATGTGAAATATTTACAAAAAATTCAAAGCTATAAAACCAGGTGATTATTTTACCTTTCTCTGAAATATTGATGGAGACTAAATACAAATGTTTCAAACATATACAACCAGGTGATAATTTTACCATAATGTGAAAGTTAAGTGAAGACTATTTACAAATGTTTCAAAGCTATACAATTAGGTGTTTGCTTTGCTTTTCTATGAAATCTTAATGAAGACTATATACAAATTTTTCAAAGCTATACAACTTGGTGTTTGGATTACCTTTCTGTGAAATCTTGATAAAGAGTTAATACAAATGATTCTATGAATGAATGAATGAATGAATGAATGAATGGGGACGCTCTCAAAGCTTTTTGTTTTACTTTCCTGGGAAAACTAAATGATGACTAATACAAGTGTTTCTGTGAATGAATGAATAAATGATAATAAATGCTCACTCCCACGTCCCTTCTGAGTCTTCAATGGGGGTAGTGCAGCTGGTTGAGTGGTCCCTTTTTCGCCTGAGAGGCTTGGTTCGAATCCTATCATACCAAATTTATTAAATGGTAAAAGATGTTGCTTCCAAACTCTGAGTTCAACACTCTAAGGGTAAAACATCACTTGAACACACCATTCTCTGGATAAATTATCTGTAGACCTACACTCCAGCTGTAGGTGCTGAAGATTTGAGTTGTTCACACAATCAATTGTTTGCCTTTTGTCCATTGAAAGAAAAGATTTAAAAAGATGATGCTCAATACCAATTGTAGCCTATATCCACCATCCAACTTTGAATGAACTATGTGTATGACTATATGTATATATATGTGCACAAAAAAAATGTGGAATAAAAAAAATGGTAAGAGATGTTGCTGCCAAACTTTGAGCACTCTCAGGGTAAAACATCACTTGAAAACACCATTCTCTGCATAGATTATCACTGGACCTAAACTCCAGCTGTATGTGCTGAAGAATTTCTGGATTTACTTTGAAATGGGTAGGATTCTTAATGATTTGTGATCAGACTTGTTCATTGCTTGCATTTCTATGTACAGTTGTTTTAATTGAGATGTTTCATCTTCAGTGATTCGCTGCCCTTATCTGGATCCCCCACAGAATGGAAACCGAAGTCTTTCTGGGCTCTCCTATGAATCTATTGCACGATACGTCTGTGATAATGGGTTCGACCTTCTTGGTGCCGCAGTCCTCACTTGTCAGTCAGACGGAACTTGGGATGCTCCACAGCCAATGTGTGCTCAACCAGGTAGGCAGCCATTTTGTTTACCGTTGCCATTTTGTTTTCAGAGTGTTTATCGATAATTTTAACAACTCTTTTATTTGGAGATTTTTCATACAGTGAAGAAATCAATCTTCTGGATAGATTTTAGATATTTGTTTTTTGTAAACATCATGTTTAGTAGAAAGGAAATAACTACTTTCCATGAGGAATGTCTATGTGACGTTGTTATCATAACTTGTTTTAAACGTATTTTATTCATTCAATGGGATCGGTAAACAAGCCAAATGGCTTATAGATATACCTTTATATAAATATAAATACCTTTCCCTAAAATTATTATCATAACTTTCTTGCAGATTTTAAGGTCTTTAGCGAGCAATGGGTTATTGAATGAATATATAAGTAGAATTGTTATTGATTCAGTCATCTAATAAAATAGTTTTATGACTAATATGAAACAATTATTCAAAAAGCATAGTCATGCATCAATTCCATCATTAATTGAATATTTTTGTAAAAATGTTTTTCTTATTGAAATTAATATGTAATCTAATATGAGTATAATATTAAGATATTTCCTTGGTTTCAGCTCCAGAACCTGCCCGTCAGAATACGTTGTACTACATTGGCGCTGGAATAGGTGGAGGACTTATCCTTCTTGTTGTCATAGTAACCCTTATTGTCCATAAATGTCGATCCCGACCCTGTTCCAAAAAGCCGAAAAAAGTCGAGTAAGTTCTGTTTCAATTTCAAGTTTTGACATTTCTTGTAAATTTCAACAGTAATTTTTGCAGTAGAATGTGACTCTATTATGATTCTTCTACATACATATTTTGTTTGATTGATCATACATCTTCGTTATATATGAAGGAACAAACTTTTTATTCATATCATGCAAATTATATATGAAGAGTGTAAAACAATTATTGAGAATCTATTAAAGGGGCAGTAGCACGTTTTTAGGGGGAATATAAGGTGATGTCAGGAAAATGAATATTAATGGTACCAATTGAAAGACAATGTATTTAAACTAAATGGAGCAGTAATCATTCAAATATAGAATGTAAAGTTTAGCCATGCGATTCCTTTTTCTTACAGACATGTATTAAAGGTGTTCACAAAAAATGGCCGCCAATGGATTTTATGTGAATCTTCACACTTTGTCCCCTGATTATGGCTGATTGGCTTGTGTAATGAGATTTATTACACTATCAAAATAATACATTTAGCGTTAACTGACAATAATCAGTGACAATTTTAAAACATAAAATTATCAAAAAACGTGCTACTGCCCCTTTAAGTTAAGTTTTTGAATAAGAACAGAAAGCCTTGCTCTGAAATTTTTTTTGTGTCAAATCAAAGAAACTAGCTATCATCTCAGAAATACTGTTTTAAGTTGTTGTTTTACTATTATTTTTCTTTAGAAGTGTGAGGATAAGAAAATTTTAGATTATTACAAAGAAATAATATGACGAGTTCATGTAAAATATTATTAATTTTGAAATTAATAATTTTGTGAAAATTTAAGATTATTAACAGTATAAGATTAGTATTTATCTGGACATAGGACAAAATGGAAACATAAATGTGCATTTATGTAAAATGATATTTTGAATGATTTCAAAATTAATGAATCATTCTTTTGTTACAGATCCTTAGTAGAGGAACAAATTGAACTTCCTACAATATTTTTTCCACCGCGTCCTGACATTCCAAATACCACAACTGTTTTTAAAAATGAGTTATTTTTGCAAAGGTGAGAATATCCATTATTCCTGAAGTGTTACATTTATGATAAGACTGATTGCAATTTGAATTGTAATATTCTTGTAGAAAAAATTCCCAAATATGGGAACTTAGCAATACATAGAGGATACTGGTATTTGAAAAACTACATTTAATATTCTATTTATTATATGATTTTTTAATGAATTGTGTAATAAAGGACTTTTAAACTGGAAAGTTACCCCCTTTTGTTCACATGGCTAAAAGTAGTTCCGGCATCTGACCAGTGACGATATAATATATCGTCACTGGTCACAGTGAAAATATAATATATCGTCACTGTTGCCTGATAAACAGTTTATTTCACTGATAAAACCCAGTATTTCATCTCTGATCATATAATAAAGTCCGACATTTATGCTAAGTTCATCCTTTTTAAAACTGATATTCATAAATTTATGTAATAATTTTTCCTTTTGAATCAACAAACAAAAAGGACAAATGCTTCACTGAAATTGAAACGTAGTTAAATCTTTTTCTAAATATTTTATATTTATGGGTTGTTTTGTTTATTTGCAGTTTGCGCAAACTAGCTGATACTGGTTCATTTCGCATCCCTCGACCGACCTACGTAGATCCAAATATATACGAGGAATATTTTTTCTAGTCGCAATCAGTGCAAGTGCAATGTACCTGTTATCTTGGTTATTGACACGTTTTGTCGATGAAATGGACATCGATCTGGCAATGGTGTTCAAAGTGTTGGGGATTTGTGTCAACAAAAACTATCTGTACATATGTGAATTTTCTACTTTCCTGTATATAAGAGTTCAAAGGTTTTCTAGTCATAACGAGAAAAGTGCTTTCCTAGATACTGACGCGTGATTGGATGAAATTATGGCGAGCACGTGCGACAACAGTTTTACCACGTGACCGGTGTGTCAAAGGTCAACGTTGAATTTTGACCTCGTTGACCGAGATGAAATGCTCTCCAAAGTCTTTCCCGTTGCCATGGTAACTGTTGAAGAAGAAAGAGGATAAGAATTTTCAGGAAGTGAATGAAAGTGGATGTTTGTTTATGAAAATTAGTGCAATGTTGCCTGGTGATAACGATGTAAAATAATTGATAACACCATTTCAATCATGACTTCCAAAGCTGACCCAAGTCTATCTCCCTGGCGGAGTTATTCCCCTTAGATGCTGAACATTGTTTGTTGGCTGTTGGCCGTGTGAGGGTTAACCTTTTCCCTGCTGTTTTAAACTGAACAGCTCGGCAACTTATGTGACCTGCAGCAGGTAAAGGGTTAAGGAGTGATACGGACAATTTCCATACCAAATAGTGCATTTTTACATGATGTATGTCAGGTTTGTTATATTCAAGAATTTTTTCTTTTAAGTGGAAAAAAGTTAGACTTTCTGCTACTGGATATAATTTCAGTGATTTAATACAATGTAGTTCATAGATGAAGAACAATGCAAGCTGCCAAAAGGACACGGACAGATTTCATTTATCAGGTCTTTTTCAGTTTAGTCATAAATGTAGAAGAACATGCAGATCATAAGAAATACAAGTTATATCAATATGTTGTGTTTTAAGGATGATATTTAAAATACATAGTAAGTTGATAACTTTTCTATGAAAAGGTCTTTATTAATTTAATATTAAAATATTTGTTTATTATGACTGTTTAAGATTGTTTTTTCATTTTGTGAAATAAATACATATTTAAAAGAAAGCTACTAAAGATATAAAAGATTGTAATATTATTTTAAAGTTCGTTTCCCAAATTCATTTTTATGAGAACATAACCTAACAATAAAAATAGTTTCTTGGCATATTTTCCAGCAGAAATTTGCAAGAGAAATTGATCATGATTGTGTAATGTGCTGTAAGGTTTTAAACTTCAGTTAACAATTTCAATTAAGTGATCACAATTTTTCTCCTAAATGTATTATTGAAAGACACAGATCAAAGAAGAATGAAAGCATTTGATAAAATGCCAAACACAATTTTCCCATAATACAAATATACACATGTACAAAAGTTAAGCACCACATTTCGTTTCATGAAAGTTAACCCCTTTCCCAGAAGATTAAATATGATTAAAAAAACGTACGGTATTTATTACATTATTTGAATTGATTTTGATAACTTTAAAATAGCAAATAATTTGCTAAATCTTTCTTTAAAAAGAAATGTTGTCTGAATGCCTTCTTTACATGGCGTATATTTGCAAAAGCATAAATAATTTGAAATATATAATTACAGCATATCTCATTTGTAATAATAGTCCTGTCATAATATTTGCAATATTTATTCAATTCATTGTACCTTGAATTTACATAACAGTCAAAATGCCTTTTTAGCTCATCAGGACTGAAAGTCCAGATGGGCTTATGGCATGGCCTGTCGTCCGGCGTCCGTCCGTCGTCCGTCGTCCGTCCGTCGTCCGTCGTCCGTCGTCCGTCCGTAAACTTTTGACACTTTCGACTTCTCCTCATGAACCATACACATTAGAGAGCTGAAATTTTGTGTACAAGTACCTTAGCATATGGAGATTCTAATTTGTAACTTTGGTGACCCTGTGACCCCAAATAGGGTCACAGGGGTCACAACTTTAAAAACCTATTTTCATCTTCTTCTCCAGTTCCAGAAGGACTAAAGAGTTAAAAATGATATGTGCAGACTCCTTGGCCAATGGGGATTCTAATTTGTAACTTTGGTGATCCTGTGACCCCAAATAGGGTCACAGGGGTCACAACCTTAAATACCTAATTTCATCTTCTTCTCCAGTTCCAAAAAGAGGAGAGAGTTAAAAATGATATGTGTAGACTCCTTGGACAGTGGAGATTCTAATTTGTAACTTTGGTGACCCTGTGACCCCAAATAGGGTCACAGGGGTCACAACCTTAAATACCTATTTTCATCTTCACCTCCGGTTCTAAAAGGATTAGAGAGTTAAAAACGATATGTGCAGACTCCTTGAATAATGGGGATTCTAAATTGTAGATTTTGTGACCCCATGACCCCAAATAGGGTCACAGGGGTCACAACCTTAAAAACCTATTTTCATCTTCTTCTCCAGTTCTAAAAGGACTAGAGAGTTGAAAGTGATATGTGCAGACTCCTTGGACAATGGGGATTCTAATTTGTAACTTTGGTGAACCTGTGACCCCAAATAGGGTCACAGGGGTCACAACCTTAAAAACCTATTTTCATCTTCTTCTCCAGTTCTAAAAGGACTAGAGAGTTGAAAATGATATGTGCAGACTCCTTGGACAATGGGGATTCTAATTTGTAACTTTGGTGAACCTGTGACCCCAAATAGGGTCACAGGGGTCACAACTTTAAAAACCTATTTTCATCTTCTTCTCCAGTTCCAGAAGGACTAGAGAGTTAAAAATGATATGTGCAGACTCCTTGGCCAATGGGGATTCTAATTGGTAACTTTGGTGACCCTGTGACCCCAAATAGGGTCACAGGGGTCACAACCTTAGAAACCTATTTTCATCTTCTTCTCCAGTTCCAAAAGGAGTAGAGAGTTAAAAATGATATGTGCAGACTCCTTGGACAATGGGGATTCTAATTGGTAACTTTGGTGACCCTGTGACCCCAAATAGGGTCACAGGGGTCACAACCTTAAAAACCTATTTTCATCTTCTTCTCCAGTTCCAAAAGGAGTAGAGAGTTAAAAATGATATGTGCAGACTCCTTGGACAATGGGGATTCTAATTGGTAACTTTGATGACCCTGTGACCCCAAATAGGGTCACAGGGATCACAACCTTAAAAACCTATTTTCATCTTCTTCTCCAGTTCTAAAAGGACTGGGGTGTTAAAACGATATGTGTAGACTCCTTGGCCAATGGGGATTCTAAATTGTAGATTTCGTGACCCCATGATCCCAAATAGGGTCACAGGGGTCACAACCTTAAAACTTACTTCATCATCATCTTTAGCTCCTAAAGGTCTATTGAGCTGAAAGACTGCATGTAGACTCCTTGGCCAATTGGGATTCTAAACTGTAGGTTTTGTGACCCCATGACCCCAAATAGGGTCACAGGGGTCACAATCTTAAAAACCTATTTTTCTCCATTAGATGATAGTCTATGGCAAATTTATTTCTCCTTGGATATTTTAGTGTGGACTTCTTTCACTGTCTGATATTGGCGATCTAGAAAGTGTTGAATAATAATACATTTGTTTTGTAATTTTTTATAGGTTTTCTTGCAATAGGTAACATCAGTTTCATTTTTAGCTCATCTGGCCTGTATAAAGCAAACTTGATATGATGCCTGATGAGCTTCAGAGCCAATGGCTCTATTTTTTGGAGTAACGTTCCTTAAATAAAAAAACCTTTGATTGTTCCAAGGGTGTTTATTTGATGCACATACAACTCTGTGTTAATATGACTATTTTAAGCTTAGGTTTATTTTATGTATTGAATTTATTTGATATATTTGAAATATTCAGGAAAATCAAAGACAATGACATGAAAATGCTGTATATATTCAGCAATTTGTTTATGAATGAAGAAAGAGTAAACTGAATAATTTTGTGTTAAAGATCATGGAGTTTTATCTGTAGTTGTGAGTTGCCATTTGATTATGTTCTATCAAAATACTAAACGGGCAATGAGAAAATTGCAATACAAAAAAGGAAAAAATGTTTTTGTTTTTTTTAATATCATGAATTTGATAATCATATTTTCTGATTTGTCAGGTGACATGGTTAATATCACCCACCTTAAAAATTATATCGTTCAAGTCTCTTAGTTCGATTGAAGTTTGAGGCAGATTACTATGACGTCAACCTGACGAAATTGAATGATTATGGTTCATATATGTGTGCCTTAATTCCCGAAAACAGGTGAACGGCGGCTAACGTATTTATTGATTGTGTACATATTATGCTCGATTGAATTTGAAATAAAATATGAAAAATTATCTTGTGTCTGTTTTAATAAGGGTAGATACATAATAATTGGAAAACAAAAAACACAGTTTGAATGACATTGCCATACATTATTACTATTATTCACATCTCGGCTAAGATATTCAGTGCATATTCATTTTGCTCAGTAAGTTCATAAAGCTAATGAATTTCTGTCTTGAGAAGGCATGTACAAGCGGACAAATCGGACACGACGTACAAGGCGATTACCTAATACACGCTCGACTGATGATTAGATATCTCAATTATCTTGTTATTTACTCATTACTTTGTTCCTCAGCGTCCATGACATCTTCTCGTTCAATAAAAACGACCCAAATGCACACGTATGACGTTCTGTACATTCATATCTCCAACTAACATGAATACCGTATTTCCTTAATTACACGCCGGGCGTCTATTATTTTCAAAAGGTCTACATCAAAGGCGTCTATTTGAGGCAGGCTTCTATTCAAGGCAGGCGTCTATTTCGTAAAAAGCGAAACCGTTTAGACTATTTTGTAAAAAAAATCAGATAATTGAACAAAAAAGAAGCGTTTTTTATATATTAAACTTGGTTTACGCGGCGTATAATTAAGGCAGGCGTTTATTATTTTCAGAAAGTCTTATGCAAGGGCGTCTATTCGAGGCAGGCGTATATTCAAGGCAGGCGTGTAAATAAGGAAATACGGTACTCGTTATACAACCTATCAAACATTGTCATTTTGGCTGCTTTATATAACTTTCCAAAATTACGTGTGGCTGATTGACGCGCGTCATTGTCCGGTTTTCACAATTCCGACTTAAAATTTTCCCAATGTTACCATTGAACGTCTTTTGATACTGTTCTCGGCTGCAAAAGTCAATACTTCTCGTTCAAATTTATTAAGAAAATGCATTAATTTCTCTTAAAAAGGGTGTATTTTATTATGAACCTTGGGTGAAATTTTTGTCAGATGGTATTTTTTTAGATTAAAAAAAGATTGAGAACACTAGAGTATTAAAACAGTTAAGATGTATAGTAAATTTGATAAGTATATATTGGAATTTGGAATAATTAAACGTAGCTGAACTCACTTCTGCCTGAATGAGCTAATATGATAAAGAAATTTCCACTATTTGTGCAACGAAAATAAGTGACACACCAGTAAGCATGCAGTTTGTCTGATCATACAACGGCTACAAAGGAGAAGAAGATTTAAAAGTTCAAGTTAACTTTCAACTTCCTCTCATGAAAACAATCCTCAATCGTACTAATGGGTTTCAGGTGTAATTGCTGTATGACCAGGGCTGTATGTCATATAACACAACATTTGATCAGTATATGACCATGGCTGTATGTCATATAACACAACATTTGATCAGTACTCAGTCCAGAAATGCATTGAGGTACGAATGGTATCTGATATCTAATTCTATAAAGGAAATTTAAACTGGTTTGCTTTGAAACCGCGAACGTCGATGGCATAACAACTGATATGAATAAAAAAATCCGGATATCTGATTCTATAAAAGATAGTTAGACAATCAGCTACTATCTCAATCTCATTAAAATCAGATCGAAACGTTCACTCCTACATCGCAACAAGAAACGTAGCGACGTAGGAGTAAAAGTTTCTATCTGATTTGAAACAGTTTGCTACTGTTTCATTTTCTCTAACCCCATATCATATACGTATATAGTTCATACAAATCTAATTATTAACGGTTACGATTTCTGTTATGCATAAATATTTTCAGTGTTTCCTTTTCATAATTTCAAATGTAAGCAAAGGTTCTGTCCAATCTTATCTGTTCGTCAAAACACAGCAAGGTATCAACTCAGACTTGCTAACCCATTTACATAGCTATCAATACCGTATTTCCTCGAATCGGCGCTGACTCTCGAATAGAGGCCGGGGGGTATGGCTGTTTTAAGTAAATACACGCCAGGTCTCGAATAGACGCCGGGTCTCGAATAAACGCCGGGTCTCGAATAAACGCCGGGTGATAAGTTGATTAATTAATGCTCCCGTAGTTGAATTGAGATAAAGTATTCCCCCTTTACACCATCTATAATATTTGTTTCCTACTAAAAAACAAATAGATGCCGGCCTCGAATAGACGCCGGATCTCGAATAAACGCCGGGGTAAAACGGGTCTGAAAAAATACACGCCGGGGGCGTCTATTCGAGGAAATACGGTACATGGACATCTGTCGTCTCTACAAGGGCTGTAACCATCCAAATATATCGCGTGAGTCTCCTTCACCATTTGTCAAAGTATACTCTTTCTTTCCGTCTTATTCTAGCCAAAGCTTCAATTCAATGAGACCGATTATATATGTGGATTTGTTATATGAAGTAAGAACTTTAGTATCATTCCTAAACTTATTGAGGTATGTTTCGAAATATGCTGAATTCTTTATCCATACAACCCGGAAGGGAAAGGGTTCGAATACATAGAACGCTAAATAAATGTGGTTCACAATAACTTGTTTAGTATTCTGTGTAGAAATACTTCACTACTCGTTTCTTTGTGAATATTGAACATGGCCACATACTATATTTCAGTGAGGTAATCACGCATATGGATAGATCATAGATATGTAACTGAAAGCAATTAAAATGAAATAGAGGTTGTGCAACAACTATTATTAAAACGACAAAATTTGTCTTTATAAACTGCATGTCCCCTGGCGAGCATAGATCGTATTCATTTCCAACTCTTTTTGTCCATGAATTCCCGTTATTCCAATGAAGGTAGTTTTATTTTCAACATTTTAAAAAAAATCTATAAATGATATTGGCATATTTATAATAAGGCCAAGGCCAACCAGTGCCGCATATATAGGACTTTAGACTTAGATCTGAACAAGTCACTCCTTGGGTAAACCAGGTCATTCAACGCCCGTGTTTATTTTCACTGCAATGTAAACGAGTTGTTCGTGTGTTACAGAATAAATACATGTACTAACCTTGGAAGGTCATGTACTGATACTGCACTGATTAGAAAGGTTAACCCTCTCGATGCCGTATACCACAAAATGGTCTGGGAAGAATCGAGTTAAAACTTTGAACTTTGTGAACATGCTTCGTCATATCTTGTCCTTCCACGTTGGAATTTAGATTTTTATCAAGCGCAGTCCTACTATGTTAAAAAACTTAAAAGTCCAGGTAGCCAAAGATGTGAACCACTTCATTTTTGCTCTCCTCCTTAACTTAGAGAAGAGAAAACCTTTAAACTATACATGTTTACCTAGTCATTATAGAGAAGAGAAACAGACACCGCCTAAAAGACTGTCAAGAAACCTGCACCAGCTATCGTTCCAAATCCCGACCTCAAGCAGCCACTACAGAAAATTCTCATTCTTCACTAGAACCATTAAAGATTGGAACTCGTTACCCCAAGATACTGTGTCGGCCGAAACACTTGAAGTCTTGAAGGCTCTAGTGTCTAACACCCAACAGTAACCCTACAGCACCATGTTTTTAACTGTACATGTACTAACTGTAACAGTTAGCTTTTAACCACCTGGTCTTGCACACAGCGTACCCCACTTGGCAAAACAATCAATTAGTTGATGGTGGCCATTACAAGGCAGAAGCCGAAGAAGAAGTATACAATCCATCGTCCATATCGGTAAATGCGTCCACAAACAAGGTTTCAGCTTTCTATAGGACTCACATGCACACTTGAAAGGACCGACCGAAACAACATTCATAATCACCATTCATCAATGGGTCTGTGTACAAGATTTCACCTTTTAGGGGCGTTTTGATTTAGTGAAAAGACGAAATAGGGTTTCAGGGAAAGCATCGGATCAGAGCTACCTGATTCCTGAAAAAGATTAAAAAGGCCTTATTGTTATTTCCGAGAATATATTGTTTAGGAAAGAGCATCCATGTCTACAATTCCTGAGAAAGATTGAACAAACCTTAACAAACATTATTTATACTAGAAACACTGATTATAACACAGCAAGGATGACCCTTGTTAGTTCTCGTGGTGGGCGGAGCACCAAGATCATTGAAATTCACGAAAATCAATTTTAACTTTCTCCAATAAAGAATTTTTACATATGTTTTGGTATATAGTGCCCTTTTTACTTTATGGATACAGATGAACTACTCGTAGCTATATATTTCTTCTTAGTATCTAATTAAAAATTTATTATATCCTTAATAATCGTGATGACACCCAGACTCTAGTCCATAATATTTTGTAGCCCCTCGAAAAGCAAGTCTAGGTTTGAAGTGAAGTACACTGAAACAGTCATTTGACAGAGGCTACTTTTCTTTTATGAATAAAATAATCGTTTTATGGAATTAATTGCAGAGACTGATTATTTGTCAATTATCGACTGGTGATGAGACCAATGCATGTTTCTATAGACCCGAGGGTACCAATGTGGACTTCGTCTTCGTTCAGTATAGTTTCCCTCAGGTTTATTGACTCAACAAATACATTTATCAACCGTCCTCCGTTAATATTGTTTTTCGCAATGTCTATTAAAACAGGTATTTATATTATCACCAGTCTATAATAGTATGTTTTTGTTTAAACATCATTATTTATACTCACCGTCGATAGTTAACAATATGCCCGATTGGGAGGGTGACTCCTGCGCTGAGGAGCCGAAGGAACTCGCTGCTGGGCGTACACCTGTGCGCAGGTAGACCAGGTACTCAGCAACCAGAGGGATCGTTACTGCCTGGACATCGACTCCTTGGTGCAGAAGGTCGCGAAAGCCCCCCACTGTGCATCATAGAGATTTCTAGTGGAGGGCCTCTGGGAAGTCGCCACCGCCTCGGCAACGGATTTGGAACCCCCCCCCCGTCAGACCCCTTTGGAGACAAACCAAGGGTGAAGCTGTAGAGCCTGGGGATCGTGAACCCACCAGCTCGGTTATGCTCGACAGAAGGTCCCACCTCAGAGGGAGGGGAATCTGGTCCTGGCTGGCCACAGCGCCGCTATCAACAATAGTTGAAGAGAGTTGTTGGGCCTCTGCGGGAGGCAGACAGCATCATCTGCGCGAGATTGCCGGCCACAGAGCCAAAACCGCGATAAAGGGCCTTGGCCCCTTTCTCCATGCCCGCCTTGTTCGCGAAAGCTGCCATCGCTTGGCAGGCGTGCGCGACGTGGTTGGCCAGCCCCAAGATACTCCTCGCTTCCTTGTCAAGGCGTGACAAGTGAGCATCTGATACCTGGTGAGGTATGGAGGGGGCAGCCACCGGCCGGATGTCGTCGTCCAAGGCGGGGGGAAAAAAAGGCAAAGGACAGCCGTGGACAGTGAGGCCAGATCGGACCTTGTCCGATAACATCAGGGGGGGACAAGAGACGACCCGGCGCTGCAGCGGCAACGTTGGAGTCAAAGTCTTTGCCCGCCTGCAGGAGCCTGTGTGCCGGAAGCGCCAGCTGGCGCTGCGTCGGAGTCTCCACCTCGGCGCAAAAGGTTTCCAACCTGGCAACCCTGGTGGAAGAAGGTTCTTCCTCCAACTCCTGAACGCGTACCCGACACCAATCAGCGATTGCTGTCAGGCGGTCTTTGAGGTCGGGAGCGTCGTCAGGCGAAGTCACAGGCGTGACAGGCGGTGGGGGAGTCCTGTTCCCCAAGACAGATGCTCCTTCATCCTGGACTCGATCAGGAATTAGGGAAGAGTCATGATCCGAGGGAGTGGCGGCGGGAGAAACGACCACCACCCTCCTCCTCAGGGGAGGGTGGAGACGAATTAATCCCCTCCTCGACCCTGGGCCGCCCACGCTCCCTAGACTCAAACATGGAGACGACCAGATTCTTCACTGAGGACATGATGTCGTCCGTCAGCTTCTTCTGATCGAAGGCAACTGGAGAGACGGGTCTCGACCACTTCCTCTTCTTGTGCTTCCTCTTCCTCCTGGCGGCCCGTCGTGAGCCCGGGGAAGAGGCAGTGTCAGGAGAAGATCTCCTTACAGGAGATCGCTCCACCCCGCTAGAGGGAGGTGAGACGATCGGCGCATCCTCAACAGGAGACAAGATCCTGTCGGAGCCGGCGCCTGGCTCTGACAGGTCAAATTCCGCCGCGTCCTCTGAGATATCACGGTGGCTGAGGAAGACGCGGAAGGGCGCCTAGTGGACCTGAGCCTCTGCTGAGACCTAGACTTCTTTATCGCTGCGCGGTACTTCCTGTGCTCCGCAGAGGAGAGGTGTTCGCATTCTCTGCACCTGTCTGACTCGGCGCAGAGATTCCGGCACAGGCGGCAGAGTGAGTGAGGGTCGAAGCGCCGACTTCCTGGACCCACACCCTCAAAAAAAACCTGAGAAGGGATTGGACATGGTCCCCCGCGCGCCCTAGAGGGGACGCTTGACTGGCCAGCGGCAGGCGCTGTCCGGAGACAGTCCACTAAGCAAGCTCCAGGCGCTAATGAGCGCTAGACAACCAGCGCTAGCGGGAGGGGGCAGGGCGAATCGCGCTAGTGGAAAGCGGTAGAGCGCCTGAAGCGCTAACGCTAGCAAGAGGCGGTAGAGTGTCTGAAGCGCTAACGAGCTAGCGCTAGCGGGAGGCGGTAGAGCGCGACAGGCGCTACAAACTCCGGGTGCCCAGGCGCAGGCGCCTGAAGCAAGAGAGCAAGCCAAGGCGGCAGGCGCTACCCGGAGGCAAGCGCACAGACCAAAGCCAAGCGCAGCCGAGAGGCCTACCGCTACACCAGCCGAAACGCACGTGCAGCCCGGGTCACCCGGAATCGACAACAGCTGACTGGAGTCAACTGCTGACAAAACCGGCAAGGAAACATACAATAACAGGCCCTAGCTACTTCACAAAATAGGTAGCCGCACCCAAACACGACAAACAGTCGAGAAATTACACAGGTAAGCAAGTTTAATGTCAGGAAAAGTCGAAAATCGCTAAACTATCAAGACACGTCTGAATTTGATGGCCGACAGAAAAGCAATGATGACGTAGGGTTAGCCACCTGGTGGCGAGTATTCGGTATAGGTTAGGGCAGCGATAACTCTAAGTTTACTCTGTGTAAGGATTGTCGGAATTAGACAGATTAGGATAATAGGGCATATTGTTAACTATCGAGGAGAGTATATTAAATAATAGAATGATTAACGTCGGCGACATCGCCTAATGTTGAAAGAAGACGTTAAACTCCAACCCAACAACAACATATTAGAATGAGATTCAGTTTTTGAAAAATAATTCTATAACACGATTATTTTATCTATAACAATCTATGAAATGTATCTATGTTATAATCGTGACAAATGAACCTGTTTTGTAGAGGCAAAGCGCTGTAAGATGGCATGGTACACGGTGCTACAGCTGCTGCTGCTACTAGGAGCAGACACACTACAGCTGCAGCTAGAGGACGACTTCTACTACGGAACCTTCCCTGACGGCTTCCTGTGGAGCACAGCAACAGCTGCCTACCAGGTGGAGGGAGGGTATGATGTGGACGGTAGGTGGCGCTCACTAAACATTACCTCTTTACAGGAAGTGATTAGAACTTGTCTTATTCACAATCATAATAGAACTTTCGTACATCCTAGACGCCTATGGCATACCATGATGTGTGAAATACTACAACTTCTACATCTCTGATAAGGTCTTTGCCGGAATACGAGTAAAACCCTAATTTGAAGCCGGGCTTCTACTTTTCTACTGTCTACATCAAAGGCGTTTTTAAGGCACGCTACTATCAAAGGCAGGCGTATATTTAACAATAAGGCATACCACGCAGATTATCATTTTAGAAATGGAGATATATCAACGAACAAAGAGTTATTTTGGGAATTCAGTAAGGAATAAACTCCGAAAACTCGCCAATATTTGCGGGTCAGGTATCGTCGGAGGCCGTTAGGCCGACGATGATACCTGAGCCGCAAATATTGGCGAGTTTGAGGAGTTTATTCCACTTAAACCTAAATTCGTACATACTGGCGTGCTAGTTTTGTGATTACCGCATATACCAATACTGGCGTCCTACATCTGATGGCTGCATGATGAAGCGCGTGCATCACGACAAGTGCACGAGGTTCATGAGCTCAAGGAGTATTGGACAGGTATAAATACTCGCATTTTGCTTGCATTTCCTGTCACACATTTGGCATCGTGTATGACGTATGGAACAACAAATGAAATCGCTCAGGTAAGCTTTAGGATATTTCTCGCTTGAATATCATGTTAACATTCTATATAGCATTTACAGCATTGCTCGTTTCAGACGTTGAAGCACGTTTTCAACGAATTATCTGACCTATTCCCCTTTTATATGATTAAGTTTATACAGTATTTATAATCTTCAAAAGGTCAACCAGACTCGACATTTTGCGCGAAAGCTGCATGCGGCAATTTCAGTGCATTTATGAACATCATTTTGGTAGGGAAAAGATTCAAATAACTTAGCTAAAGGTTTAGTTCGTTTCATAACTGCTGTTTGTGAAAACAAATACTAGTACATTGCAAGTATATGTTGTGTAATATTCATTTTCATTCTTTTCTTTTTCCAATAAATCTCTTCATTTTCCTACGAACATGCTACTGCCCGAATTCATTACCCATATTATATCTAAAAACTGGTTTGAAACACATTGAATCAAAAGTAATTCCAGCTTGTAAAAATAATAATTTAGCTATGAACCAATGCGATGCCTAAGTAAATATCCATCGGATGTTATTAAATGATTGTTAGCAACATTGTCAAAACATGAATGCTTCTTACATTGAATATATACCGTTAATAAATGTTTTTAATGAAAGTCATTTTGAACCATCCTCTACGGTTTTCTATACTATAGCGATTAGCATTAGAATAGTTTGCAGCAACAGTCAGCAATTAGTGAAATAAGATAAGAAAAAAATAACGTTTACATAAATGTTTCAAACAACATACATGTACCAATGTCCGACACGGCAACAACAGTTCAGGAAATTGTAACAATATAGTCTCAGAACAAACTCCAGTTCCAAAGCATTCTTACGATAAATGTTTCTACGCAAAAATATTGTCAAAGTTAATTCAAGAGTTTTGCTGACATAAATACCATAAGTTACAACTTTATCGTCCAACTGAGTATTACTGTTAGGTAGGTGCAACAAGATATTTAAACGTTTTTATTTAATTTCAGATTTGAGAGATTCCCCTATGCTCAGTGTTTACATGGATTGTCAAAGAGGACAGACTTCACCAGCACCTCACCGTCTCAGAGCTGTTCAACTAATTCTCAACATGTTCCAAAGTTTACACCAAGAGTTTTCACATTTGGGACCAACACATTATCATTTTATTCGAAAATACAATAAAATCCATTTACATTTGTAATCTTTTGTATCATTTTTTGTATCACAACATCGCACGTGCAAGTGTTGGGCACGTTTACACATGCCGCCAAAATGCAAAACTGGAACGCCAATATGGAAAACCAGAGCGCCAATATGCAAAACTAGGACGCCAATATTAAAAACTAGGACGCCAATATGCAGGATAAAGACGCCAATATGCAAGAAAGGTCACCAATAGGGCAGATATATTGGACTGTAACTCGGCGATTACATAAGCAAAATATACATAATGGCGCTTAATTTAGGTTTAAAATTTGAAGAACAACGACATTGTTTCAATATGATCAGCAATGATAAAGTTGGTAAGTTTTATAATATAACATGAATGAATCAAACAACTCGCTGCCTCCATCCCAGTCTCTCTAATTCGCTCTTATAGATGACATAATGCCCACCTCACTCACCCACCCGTTCTTGAACACGCCCTGCAGGTAAGGGTCCGAGTATCTGGGATGTGTTCGTGAGGGAGAGGGGGAAGATCGTGCACGGAGACACCGGAGACGTGGCCTGTGACAGCTATCACCTCTACAGGGAGGACGTCAAACTCCTCAAGTCGCTCGGGGTGAGTTGTGCTTGTTGTTGGGTTGAAATTAAAAGGTCTTCTTCTACCATTGGGTGATGTCGCCGACGTTGGGCCTATGCCTTCGTTATTTCCAATGAATGGGTTCATAAAATTTAGAATAGGTCATAAACACCCAAATAGAGTTAAAAGGGTGAGATTTGTGAGATTTGTCTTCAGTATTTTCACTGTCTAAAGACACTATAGTGCTTTCGTACTTTTATGGACCAGGAAATGACGTCAAACTCCTCAAGTAACTCGGGGTTAGTCGTTGTTATTGGGTTAACGTTTAACGTCTTCTTCCATCATTGGGTGATGTCACCGACATGAGGCATATGTCTTAGTTATTTCCAATGAATGGGGCTCATTCAATTTAGAACAGGTCATATACACACATACACACACACGAGTTGATAAACGTTAACTCGGGGTGAGATTTGTCTTCATCGTTATAACTGTCTTAAAGACACTAGTGCATTCGTACTTTAATGGATCAGAAAATGATGTCAAACTCCTCAAGTAACTTTGGGTGAGCCAAAGTGATTTGGCATACCTATGATCATTGTCTTAAAGGAATTATTGAGCACTTAAATGATAAGGAAATGATGTCAAACTCCTCAAACAGGAAGAGATTTGGCATACCTTTAACCAAGGCATTATTATCAATATGGTTGAATATAAGTAGTGACATATTTTCAATATGAGCACATGTGCACATATCACTTTTGCCTAGCAGCGATTGTTGTATCGCGGGTTCCCGTATATATTCGCCTGTGATGTAATAACACCATTGTTCGTGACGTCGCAAAAGAATCTCTCCATGAAAGTCATTTTGGATTGTCTGTTATCGCTTTTTTGGGTTATCTAAGATTTATTGTTTGTTTATGTTGTCCTTTAGCAATAGTTTGGTTTGTCGGACCATGATAGTTTGGTTTGTCGTTTTTAGCCAGTATTGGTTGCCTTTTGTTACTGGCTGACTAACCTTGATTGTTTGCGTTATTCTTTAGGGTTTTATAGGATTATGACTGTGAGGCGTTCATTTTTCGAACCGAGGAAAAGCTGATTTATGAATTATGAAGGATAGAAGAAAGCAGGCCCACACATCAGAAACCTGTTTTACTGATTAGGCATGCCGAATTGATCTTGAAACACGATTCTCTGATCTACACATCACGACTTAGCTTACATATATAAGTTGTATCATCAGCCAATTAGACAAATTATTTGGGCTAGATATCGATATATTTCATAATTGGCGATTTGTTGAACTTCTTTCCTTTACATATTGTTTGGATTGTCTGTCAATAATAAATTGGTTTGTCGATTTTAGACAGTTTGAGTTGTCTTTTACTGCTAGTTTAGATTGACTAACCTTGATTGTTTTAGCCAGGTATTTTTTCATTATTGCTACTTTAGCAACAGTATGGATTATGTGCCCATGATAGTATCTAGTAGCTTGTCGGTTTTAACCACTGTAAGGATAGGAATCGTTCCTCATTTCTGTATTGCAGTATGTATCGATACAGAAAAGCGTATTGCAAAAACTTAATTCAATACGTATTGCAATATATTGATACTTTTAAAAACCCCAAAGATTCTAGATACTATATTGTTCAAATTTGGGCGTATGGAAAACTTATCATTGCTCAGCTGGCTAATGTATTGGAAAGGGATTTTCTTCAATCACTGTTCATTAATTGTATACATATTTGAGCTATTTGCACAACATAACTTCACAATTTGTTAAGAACGTTCCATAACAACATGTTTTATTTGTTTAATTTTCTTTTAGTTTGAAATTCTAAAACTTTCGGTAAATTGGATATTTTCAGAGGTGTGTGCCGATTCATATCGTGTTGTTGCTGTATTGCAATACACCGATGTATCGATAATAACGCGCATCCTTATTAGCCTGTTTAGTTTTTCTGTTATCGATATTTTGGTTGTTTAAGATTGAGTGTTTGTGTTCCCCTTTAGCACTGGTTTGGGTTGTCTGTCATGCAAGTTTGGATTGTCTATTCATGCTAGTTTGGAATGTCTGTCAATGATAGTTTGGATTGTGTGTCAATGTTAGTTTTTTACTGTGTGTCAATGATAGTCTGGATTGTCTAGTCATGATAGTTTAGATTGTCTGTAATGATAGTTTTGATTGTGTGTCAATGGTCGTTTGGATTGTTTGGTCATGATAGTTTGGATTGTGTGTCAATGCTAGTTTGGATTGTCTGTCATGATAGTTTGCATTGTGTGTCGATGATAGTTTGGATTGTCTGTCATGATAGTTTGGATTGTCTGAACATGATAGTTTGGATTGTGTGTCAATGCTAGTTTGGATTGTCTGTCCTGATAGTTTGCATTGTGTGTCGATGATAGTTTGGATTGTGTGTCAATGCTAGTTTGGATTGTCTGTCATGATAGTTTGGATTGTGTGTCAATGCTAGTTTGGATTGTCTGTCATGATAGTTTGCATTGTGTGTCGATGATAGCTTGGATTGTGTGTCAATGACAGTTTGGATTGTCTGTCATGATAGTTTGGATTGTCTGTCATGATAGTTTGGATTGTGTGTCAATGCTAGTTTGGATTGTCTGTCCTGATAGTTTGCATTGTGTGTCGATGATAGTTTGGATTGTGTGTCAATGCTAGTTTGGATTGTCTGTCATGATAGTTTGGATTGTGTGTCGATGATAGCTTGGATTGTGTGTCAATGACAGTTTGGATTGTCTGTCATGATAGTGTGGATTGTCTGAACATGATAGTTTGGATTGTCTGTACATGATAGTTTGGACTGTCTGTACATGATAGTTTGGACTGTCTGTCAATGATAATTTGGATTGTCGGTACATGATAGTTTGGATTGTCTGTCAATGATAGTTTGGATTGTCTGAACATGATAGTTTGGACTGTCTGTTAATGATAGTTTGGATTGTCGGTACATGATAGTTTGGATTGTCTGTCAATGATAGTTTGGATTGTCTGAACATGATAGTTTGGACTGTCTGTCAATGCTAGTTTGGACTGTCTGTACATGATAGTTTGGACTGTCTGTTAATGATAGTTTGGACTGTCTGTACATGATAGCTTGGACTGTCTGTACATGATAGTTTGGACTGTCTGTACATGATAGTTTGGATTGTCTGTACATGATAGTTTGGATTGTCTGAACATGATAGTTTGGACTGTCTGTACATGATAGTTTGGATTGTCAGTCAATGATAGTTTGGACTGTCTGTCAATAGTAGCTTGGATTATGGGTCAATGATAGTTTGGATTGTCTGGTCATGATAGTTTGGATTGTCTGTCAATAGTAGCTTGGATTGTGTGTCAATGACAGTTTGGATTGTCTGTCATGATAGTGTGGATTGTCTGAACATGATAGTTTGGATTGTCTGTACATGATAGTTTGGACTGTCTGTCAATGATAGTTTGGATTGTCGGTACATGATAGTTTGGATTGTCTTTCAATGATAGTTTGGATTGTCTGAACATGATAGTTTGGACTGTCTGTTAATGATAGTTTGGATTGTCGGTACATGATAGTTTTGATTGTCTGTCAATGATAGTTTGGATTGTCTGAACATGATAGTTTGGACTGTCTGTCGATGATAGTTTGGACTGTCTGTACATGATAGTTTGGACTGTCTGTCAATGCTAGTTTGGATTGTCTGTACATGATAGTTTGGACTGTCTGTTAATGATAGTTTGGACTGTCTGTACATGATAGTATGGACTGTCTGTACATGATAGTTTGGACTGTCTGTACATGATAGTTTGGACTGTCTGTACATGATAGTTTGGACTGTCTGTACATGATAGTTTGGACTGTCTGTACATGATAGTTTGGACTGTCTGTACATGATAGTTTGGACTGTCTGTTAATGATAGGTTGGACTGTCTGTCAATAGTAGCTTGGATTATGTGTCAATGATAGTTTGGATTGTCTGGTCATGATAGTTTGGATTGTCTGTCAATAGTAGCTTGGATTGTGTGTCAATGACAGTTTGGATTGTGTGTCAATGACAGTTTGGATTGTCTGTCATGATAGTGTGGATTGTCTGTACATGATAGTTTGGACTGTCTGTACATGATAGTTTGTACATGATAGTTTGGACTGTCTGTACATGATAGTTTGGACTGTCTGTCAATGATAGTTTGGATTGTCGGTACAGGATAGTTTGGATTGTCTGTCAATGATAGTTTGGATTGTCTGAACATGATAGTTTGGACTGTCTGTTAATGATAGTTTGGATTGTCGGTACAGGATAGTTTGGACTGTCTGTTAATGATAGTTTGGACTGACTGTACATGATAGTTTGGACTGTCTGTACATGATAGTTTGGATTGTCTGAACATGATAGTTTGGACTGTCTGTCAATGATAGTTTGGATTGTCTGAACATGATAGTTTGGACTGTCTGTCAATGACAGTTTGGACTGTCTGTTAATGATAGTTTGGACTGTCTGTTAATGATAGTTTGGACTGTCTGTACATGATAGTTTGGACTGTCTGTACATGATAGTTTGGACTGTCTGTACATGATAGTTTGGACTGTCTGTACATGATAGTTTGGACTGTCTGTACATGATAGTTTGGACTGTCTGTACATGATAGTTTGGACTGTCTGTACATGATAGTTTGGACTGTCTGTTAATGATAGGTTGGACTGTCTGTCAATAGTAGCTTGGATTATGTGTCAATGATAGTTTGGATTGTCTGGTCATGATAGTTTGGATTGTCTGTCAATAGTAGCTTGGATTGTGTGTCAATGACAGTTTGGATTGTGTGTCAATGACAGTTTGGATTGTCTGTCATGATAGTGTGGATTGTCTGTACATGATAGTTTGGACTGTCTGTACATGATAGTTTGGACTGTCTGTCAATGATAGTTTGGACTGTCTGTCAATGATAGTTTGGACTGCCTGTACATGATAGTTTGGACTGCCTGTACATGATAGTTTGGATTGTCTGTACATGATTGTTTGGACTGTCTGTACATGATAGTTTGGACTGTCTGTACATGATAGTTTGGAGTGTCTGTACATGATAGTTTGGCTTGTCTGTACATGATAGTTTGGACTGTCTGTACATGATAGTTTGGATTGTGTGTCAATGACAGTTTGGATTGTCTGTCATGATAGTGTGGATTGTCTGTACATGATAGTTTGGACTGTCTGTCAATGATAGTTTGGACTGTCTGTCAATGATAGTTTGGACTGACTGTACATGATAGTTTGGACTGTCTGTATATGATAGTTTGGACTGTCTGTACATGATAGTTTGGACTGTCTGTACATGATAGTTTGGACTGTCTGTACATGATAGTTTGGACTGCCTGTACATGATAGTTTGGACTGTCTGTACATGATAGTTTGGACTGTCTGTACATGATAGTTTGGACTGTCTGTACATGATAGTTTGGACTGTCTGTTAATGATAGGTTGGACTGTCTGTCAATAGTAGCTTGGATTATGTGTCAATGATAGTTTGGATTGTCTGGTCATGATAGTTTGGATTGTCTGTCAATAGTAGCTTGGATTGTGTGTCAATGACAGTTTGGATTGTGTGTCAATGACAGTTTGGATTGTCTGTCATGATAGTGTGGATTGTCTGTACATGATAGTTTGGACTGTCTGTACATGATAGTTTGTACATGATAGTTTGGACTGTCTGTACATGATAGTTTGGACTGTCTGTCAATGATAGTTTGGATTGTCGGTACAGGATAGTTTGGATTGTCTGTCAATGATAGTTTGGATTGTCTGAACATGATAGTTTGGACTGTCTGTTAATGATAGTTTGGATTTTCGGTACATGATAGTTTTGATTGTCTGTCAATGATAGTTTGGATTGTCTGAACATGATAGTTTGGACTGTCTGTCAATGACAGTTTGGACTGTCTGTTAATGATAGTTTGGACTGTCTGTTAATGATAGTTTGGACTGTCTGTACATGATAGTTTGGACTGTCTGTACATGATAGTTTGGACTGTCTGTACATGATAGTTTGGACTGTCTGTACATGATAGTTTGGACTGTCTGTACATGATAGTTTGGACTGTCTGTACATGATAGTTTGGACTGTCTGTTAATGATAGGTTGGACTGTCTGTCAATAGTAGCTTGGATTATGTGTCAATGATAGTTTGGATTGTCTGGTCATGATAGTTTGGATTGTCTGTCAATAGTAGCTTGGATTGTGTGTCAATGACAGTTTGGATTGTGTGTCAATGACAGTTTGGATTGTCTGTCATGATAGTGTGGATTGTCTGTACATGATAGTTTGGACTGTCTGTACATGATAGTTTGGACTGTCTGTCAATGATAGTTTGGACTGTCTGTCAATGATAGTTTGGACTGACTGTACATGATAGTTTGGACTGCCTGTACATGATAGTTTGGATTGTCTGTACATGATTGTTTGGACTGTCTGTACATGATAGTTTGGACTGTCTGTACATGATAGTTTGGAGTGTCTGTACATGATAGTTTGGCTTGTCTGTACATGATAGTTTGGACTGTCTGTACATGATAGTTTGGATTGTGTGTCAATGACAGTTTGGATTGTCTGTCATGATAGTGTGGATTGTCTGTACATGATAGTTTGGACTGTCTGTACATGATAGTTTGGACTGTCTGTCAATGATAGTTTGGACTGTCTGTCAATGATAGTTTGGACTGACTGTACATGATAGTTTGGACTGTCTGTATATGATAGTTTGGACTGTCTGTACATGATAGTTTGGACTGTCTGTACATGATAGTTTGGACTGTCTGTACATGATAGTTTGGACTGCCTGTACATGATAGTTTGGACTGTCTGTACATGATAGTTTGGACTGTCTGTACATGATAGTTTGGACTGTCTGTACATGATAGTTTGGCTTGTCTGTACATGATAGTTTGGACTGTCTGTACATGATAGTTTGGACTGTCTGTACATGATAGTTTGGACTGCCTGTACATGATAGTTTGGAATGTCTGTACATGATAGTTTGGACTGTCTGTACATGATAGTTTGGACTGTCTGTCAATGATAGTTTGGATTGTCGGTACATGATAGTTTGGATTGTCTGTCAATGATAGTTTGGATTGTCTGAACATGATAGTTTGGACTGTCTGATAATGAGAGTTTGGATTGTCGGTACATGATAGTTTTGATTGTCTGTCAATGATAGTTTGGATTGTCTGAACATGATAGTTTGGACTGTCTGTACATGATAGTTTGGACTGTCTGTTAATGATAATTTGGATTGTCGGTACATGATAGTTTGGACTGTCTGTCAATGCTAGTTTGGACTGTCTGTACATGATAGTTTGGACTGTCTGTACATGATAGTTTGGATTGTCTGTACATGATAGTTTGGATTGTCTGTACATGATAGTTTGGATTGTCTGAACATGATAGTTTGGACTGTCTGTTAATGATAGTTTGGATTGTCGGTACATGATAGTTTGGATTGTCTGTCAATGATAGTTTGGATTGTCTGAACATGATAGTTTGGATTGTCTGTTAATGATAGTTTGGATTGTCTGTACATGATAGTTTGGATTGTCTGTACATGATAGTTTGGACTGTCTGTACATGATAGTTTGGATTGTCTGTACATGATAGTTTGGATTGTCTGTACATGATAGTTTGGACTGTCTGTCAATGATAGTTTGGACTGCCTGTACATGATAGTTTGGATTGTCTGAACATGATAGTTTGGACTGTCTGTACATGATAGTTTGGATTGTCTGTACATGATAGTTTGGATTGTCTGAACATGATAGTTTGGACTGTCTGTCAATGCTAGTTTGGACTGTCTGTACATGATAGTTTGGACTGTCTGTACATGATAGTTTGGATTGTCTGTACATGATAGTTTGGATTGTCTGTACATGATAGTTTGGATTGTCTGAACATGATAGTTTGGACTGTCTGTTAATGATAGTTTGGATTGTCGGTACATGATAGTTTGGATTGTCTGTCAATGATAGTTTGGATTGTCTGAACATGATAGTTTGGATTGTCTGTTAATGATAGTGTGGATTGTCTGTACATGATAGTTTGGATTGTCTGTACATGATAGTTTGGACTGTCTGTACATGATAGTTTGGATTGTCTGTACATGATAGTTTGGATTGTCTGTACATGATAGTTTGGACTGTCTGTCAATGATAGTTTGGACTGTCTGTCGACGATAGTTTGGATTGTCTGTACATGATAGTTTGGACTGTCTGTACATGATAGTTTGGACTGTCTGTACATGATAGTTTGGATTGTCTGTACATGATAGTTTGGACTGTCTGTACATGATAGTTTGGACTGTCTGTACATGATAGTTTGGATTGTCTGTCAATGATAGTTTGGATTGTCTGAACATGATAGTTTGGACTGTCTGTTAATGATAGTTTGGATTGTCGGTACATGATAGTTTTGATTGTCGGTACATGATAGTTTGGACTGTCTGTACATGATAGTTTGGACTGCCTGTACATGATAGTTTGGACTGTCTGTTAATGATAGTTTGGACTGTCTGTACATGATAGTTTGGACTGTCTGTACATGATAGTTTGGACTGTCTGTACATGATAGTTTGGACTGTCTGTACATGATAGTTTGGACTGTCTGTACATGATAGTTTGGACTGTCTGTACATGATAGTTTGGACTGTCTGTACATGATAGTTTGGACTGTCTGTTAATGATAGGTTGGACTGTCTGTCAATAGTAGCTTGGATTATGTGTCAATGATAGTTTGGATTGTCTGGTCATGATAGTTTGGATTGTCTGTCAATAGTAGCTTGGATTGTGTGTCAATGACAGTTTGGATTGTGTGTCAATGACAGTTTGGATTGTCTGTCATGATAGTGTGGATTGTCTGTACATGATAGTTTGGACTGTCTGTACATGATAGTTTGGACTGTCTGTCAATGATAGTTTGGACTGTCTGTACATGATAGTTTGGACTGTCTGTACATGATAGTTTGGACTGTCTGTACATGATATTTTGGACTGTCTGTCAATGATAGTTTGGATTATGTGTCAATGATAGTTTGGATTGTCTGCGTTTTCCTTTAGTAATAGTGTGGATTGTCTGTCCATGATAGTTTCCATTTAGTTAATTCATAGTACTTGCTGTCCATAATAGTTTGGCCATGCCTTAACTACTAGTTTAGGTTTTGTAACGTTGATAGTTTGGGTTATCTTTTATTGCTAGTTTTTGTTGTCAACGTTTCTTTGATTGTCCAGTATTGCCTATCATTCACCGTCTTTTAGGGCTGTTTTGCTAGTTTTTGACTTTATTTCCATATATTTAAAAGTGTGAGGCGTTAATTTTTCAAACCAAGGAAAGCTGATTTGTGAATTATGAAGGATTTGCGATAAAATGTTATGAAAAAATATATATAAGAAAGCAGGCCCTCATATGAGATACCTTTTCATAACTGATCAGCCAAACCGTAACATCTTAAATACGATTCTCTGATCGGCACATCATGACTTGGCTAACATATATAAGTTGTATCATCAGCCAATTTAAAAAAATGTTTGGACTAGTTATCGATGTATTTCACAATTGGCGATTAGTTGAACTTCTTTCATCGGAATCCGATGGAAATCGTCATGTATATGTATATTTACGTTAAATGACAAGGTGGCCGAATAATAGTTAAAAACTTACAAACAGGCTTGTCAAGGCATGCCAATATGGTCTTTAATTGAATATCAGAAGATTTTATGTTCCAATAAATATGATGCCTTTCATATATTATATTTTCTCAAGTAGCCGCTAAAATTGGGATTTGGGTGATGATAATATAAATTGTATTTGAATACTGAATATTCAAATTATGAAAAACACCCTTATCATTCGATCCGTATTTCGGCAAGATTTTACCGCTCAATAGAATAGTTGTTTCTTATAATTGATATGCATGTTTATGTAAAAACAGTAATTTCAATGCGAAATGATTAAAGTAATCATAATGATAATGTTTAATAACTATATCTTTTCAATTATTTATCTATCAACCTTTTCTAAATGTCTGAAACATGCCTTTAGAAACCGTAGAGAAACAATGACAACTTCAGTGATTTACCGCCGATTCCTATAAATCGTCATACAATCGTAAAATTACTTTGCCACGAACTTTTCCAACACACTTATTCAACTGGTTTTATTACTCATTTACTTATTTACAAATCAGTTATATGTAAGCACCGTCGACAGGAGAGGGTTTACTTCTTTTGAATAATTTTTTTTACTGATACCAAGTGGCTGTCGTGTAAGACGAATGCGCATTCTTAAAGGGACAGTAGCACGATTTAGGGGAATATAAGGTGATATCTGCAAACTGAAAATGTAATGTAAAGTTCAGCCATGATATTTGTTTTCTTACACAAAATGATTTTAGGTGTTCACACAAAAATGACCTCCAATGGATTTTTATGTGAATTTGTTTGTTCTCTGAATATAGATGATAGGTTTGTGTAATGAGATTTTTTACACTAACACATTTACCATTAACGTACAATTATCAGTGAATATTTTCAAAACGTGCTGCTGCCCCTTTAAGAACGTTTTTAATAAATACAATTGTAGATCCAATGATCCAACAGATAGCGTATTCCCAAAACAACGTGTCATTCTGATAATTATCGTTTTTGACAACATCCAACATGGTATCGTCACTGGTTAGCACATGAGAAAAGCAATATGATCATTGTCTACATATATAGACTTTTACACCTCGGGTTTTGTAATCTACGATCCATCCATTGACGAGATAACCGGTGCAGGAACACTGATTAATTCCTAATTCAACCAATCGGCGTCAAGCAGAGGCTTTTCTGCAAGAAGACTTTTTCAATACAGATCACATTTGATGTCTTAAAATTCCGTGACATTTCATCCGGCCCATGGCGTTCGGAAGTACAGCGGCGATATTTCTGTAAGTACACCTTCATTTACTTTATGTTTATATTCCTCTTTGATAAAGAGACACCAATGCATAATCAGTCACAATTATATTGTGAACTTAAGATTCGGTAACTTGTACTTAGCGATCACTGTTTTCTTATAAAGACCACATCACTATTTGATTATTAAAGAGAACAGCAACGAGATTAAGGAATCCCCTGAATCAAAATAGTGTCATATGTGGTTGAAGAACAGTTAAGTTTCATGCAATAAAATCACAAAGATATTCTGGTTACATTTGGGTGATGCATTGGCATGCATTTGGCATGAATGAAGACGTTCCTGAACGGCATCAACAGGCACTTCCTCATTCCTGCCACCCGCGGTTTTTGTACGATGCAGTTTGACACTTTGAATTGGTATATAGGGTAAACATCGGCCTTTAAAGGGCAATGGAAGGTTTTTGAAAATTTTATATTTTCAATTTATCTTCATTGATAATTGTATGTAAATGCTAAAGGAATTATTTGATATTGTCTAAAATCTCATAACAATCATCCATAGTCATAGAATATTTTTAGATGCACATAAAGTCCATTGGCAGCCATTTTCGTGTGAAGACCTTTAATTTATTTTGTGTAAGAAAAAGGAATCGTATTACTGAACTTAACATTCTATATTTGATTTATTACTGCTTCATTTATTTTAAATACATTGTCTTTCAATCCTGACATCACCGTATATTCCCGCTAAAACGTGCTACTGCCCCTTTAAGACTTTAAATGTCATTTGTAAACACGACACGACTTTCTTACACAGATTTTGGAGTCAGCAAACCCCTTTAATTCATTTAAAAATTGCTAAACTGCGTAAAAAATGGACCACGAATTGTCGAAATTGATTAATTGATATTCTTTTTTCACATCTAAACTTTTTAACACATCTAAAGTTTTTCGAATTTATTCCTAATCTCTCTAGAACTGTAATTGACAAAAAATGTGTTTCAGTAATTGACTTCGCGAACTGTTTAAGAATCTATACTAAAACTTTACAATTCTAGGGATTAATTATCATTGAAAGGTATTAACCCAAACAAATGATTAACATAAATTTTCCATAGCAACAGGCTTAACATGGAAATGAGCCAATTTGGAAATATGATTACATCATGTGATGAACTGATATGTGTTAATAATTCTTAACGATATTCATATACATATGAGAGATTCCCTTTTATCATCTTTGATGTGTTATATGTCCATTTTGTTAGCCCTTAACGCAGTTATAAATATGTTTTATTTCGAGTTTTAAAAGAACATATGAGTGTTACAAGTTTGAAGAAAAATCCTACTCGTTTAAAGGGTAAAACAAGATACATGTCACTATGCTGTTCCATTCCATAAATGGTGCGAAATTATAAGAATTGAAATGTCAGGATGCCGTTTGCATTCGAAAATGAAATCTCGGTGGTTCACACGAATTTGAAAGTACACAAAATTTTCCAGTGCAAACATACTAACTGACATTCAATTCTAAAAGAACAGTTAATGTATATTTGTAAACTTCAGAGTATGACATTATGATACATTGACTCTCACCATTTGTGTCATGTTTCAGAATGAAGTTGAACTGAGCAATGCACCAATGGGTGAAAGGAAAATGTCAATAGAGATTGGATCTTGAATCCTGGAGCTGTCATGTCTTCCCTGGTTGTTGGAGCTTCATTTATCCTCTTTAGGATTTGCAGGAGAGGAAGCATACTGCAAGTTTGACAAACTTTTCACCTTTACAAACCTGTTCGCGTCAATATTTTGGAAAAAGAAAAATATAATCCTCGCTTTTTAAGTCCAAGGAGAAGACAGTAAAATAGAACAAGTCTCCTCAAAGTGTGCATCCCTCAACTCAGTCCTCCTGACTCTGAAGAGTTTGTTACCATATTAGAGAGCAGCATTATTTTCTGGACAAAGATCAAACAAGGTTCACCTGTGCTGATACTAATGTAAGAGAAGTTATTACGTGATCACCTCCTCCAGGATTCGAACCCTGAACCTCCGGGTTGAGAGGCGCGCAGACACTCTACCGATTCGGCTAAAGAGATATCCCGCAGACCAAAAGGAATGCTTAAGCTTGTGTCTCTATATCATGCAACAAAGGGTCAACACAATATATTTGAACTCAATACATTGGACATACGCTGTAATACCGAAGAACAGAGGATTTCCGAAAACATTTTCCTCATGGAATGTCAGGGACTTTGACTTTACAAATTACAACCTTATACATCTTTGAACTACATGAATGAACTATATTTGATCAAGCTACTTTTGGCTGTTTTTAAAGAAGCCACAGATGACTCAGATTCCTTTGTCCTTAGAAATCAGTATTGATGTATCTTCTTAAATGACTTCAAGCATATAACTAGGAGCAAACTACTTTGTGTGCTTCACGCTATCTTGCATTAATTGCCACTCTGGTAAATTTATTAGCAAACTTGATAAAATTTAAATATTCTTTGAGGTAGTATTAGCTTTTTATTTGGTCATCTGGAATCACTGACCGATTTTCATCCGATATGTGCTTCGAAACTTGATTAAGCCTTTATTTTTCAGTTGAAAGTGCCTAGATTAAAAAAATCACGTGTGTCTCTTCAAACAGTTATAAGCAGTATTTGAAAAAGCTAGCAAATGATATGAAGGTTGAGATTGTGTCAGTAGCACATTAACCGAGTCTCTATCCTAATTTTTTTATCCGTCTACATCACTATCTGTCTTCTCTGAATTTGGGTAAAACTCTCTTTAACTTTTCACGGACGACTTGTTGATTATAAGCAGTCTACCATTTCACTATGGCTCTCGTTAGAAAAACAGTTACATTACATTAGACGTATCTCAAGAACACTGTTGGAATTAGAATATTTTACACAAATGATCATGAAATTATCTCCTTTTCAGAGTCTTTCGGCTATCAAGGGGATGTAGATAAACCATTGTCAAGTTGGTTACCAATTCTTACAGTTAATGCTACATGAGACATATGGTATTATAAATGACTGACATGCAGTTCAGAGCTTTTAATCTTCCATAGGGTTGAGAGTAAACTCCCGTCAAGTAAAATTAATGCTACATATGGAATATGGCATCGTCAAGGAAAACCATGCAGTTTAGAGCTTTTAAGCTTCCAAAGGGCTTTGAATAAACCTCCGTCAAGTTGTTTTCCATTTTTTCAGTAAATGCTACATAAGGAATATTGAAACGTCAAGGAATACCATGCAGTTTAGAGCTTTTAAACTTCCAAAGGGCTTTGAATAAGCCCCCATCAAGTCGGTTACCATTTGTTTTCAGTAAATGCTACATAAGGAATATGGAAACTTCAAGGAAAACCATGCATTTCATAGCTTTTAAGCTTCCAAAGGGCTTTGAGTAAACCCCTGTCAAGTTCGATACCATTTTGTTCTGTAAAGAGAGGCATATAGCATTTTCAACGACAGACATGGCATCGGGAAACTTGACGTCGCTACCTCTTGAGGAGTCTGAACCTATCAACAACATCTTTCTTGCAGCTCTGAATGTCATTGTGGGCATTCTCGTGATGGTTTCTAACGGAGTCGTGCTGTTTGTGGTCACCAGGACAAAAGCACTGCAGCAACCTACATTATGGGTGATAGCCCACATGGCCTTCTGGGACTTGGTAATGGGGATTTTAAACATCGTCATTCTGCTGCCGTCAGCAATTCTGAATAGGTTTGCATTCTCTGAGAGATATATAGGTATTGTTGCTTGCCTCATAACATACCTTGTCAGTGTCACATTCTTAAATGTGGCAACCATTGTCATAGACCGACTGGTAAGCCTCAAGTTCCCTCTTGCCTATGCAAGGATGAAGGGACGAACGTATGTGTTTGCTGCCATTGTGGTACATGTTCTTGCTGTTTGTAGGATGCTGTTGATTGCCTTCCCCGATATGGATTTCTATTACAACCCGGTGGCAGCGATGCCTTTGTCCGACTACGGCAATTTTCGGGAAACCTTGTTCTCTTTGGGATTCATAGTCGCAGCCTTGATCGCGATCATCGTCTGTTCTTCCCTTATTGTTCACACGGTGAAACAACGCAGACGCACTGGACTGGGTGGAACACATGTTATTTCAAGTAACAACATCAAGTTATCAACGATGACTGTCTTAAGCGCTACGGTATTTTGTATATCCTTCGTTCCCCTGGTCGCTGCCATATGCTGGAACTTGTCCGTTGGACATAGTAGTGTTCCTAATTGGCTAGTTCAAGTCATGATCTTCTGCATTTTGTCCAACAGCATATGGAATGTTTTGATCTATGCTGCCACCTACCGGCCATTCAGAGAATCGTTGGTCTTCATATTTTGTAGGTCGTATTACAGGACAATGTTGAGAAAAAGACATGGAATTAGCCCATCTGTCCAAACAATCACGCTTCCTCGAACGAGTAACTCCGAGATTCCTTTACAAGAGGTTTTGGTCAACGAACGCCGTGCCCATAGTCAGCTCCTGGTACCAACTCATCTCTTCCTTGCTTCAAGTGGCAAGTAAAGGTTAATTCCAGTTAAATCCTATTTCAAATATCTTTAAATTACTTGAAAGAAAGGAAAATACATGACAATTTTTAAATTTTATTTCCCAAATCTTTAAAATCTGACTATTTTAAATGGCAGATTCAAGAATAAGGAAAATGTCTTAAAAACTTAATGTCCGCCATTAGGATGAAAAGTATATCGTTCACTTCGAATGGATCTTTGTTTAAGTATTCTGTAGAAAGAGAGAGGGGAGGGGAAAGGGAGATCAAAACAGGGTTTCCAATCCCAGGGCGTATTGTCCTTGTTTTGGAGGCTAACTGTGTGTCTTCTTAAACATGGACGCTTTCAAAGTTGTTGGAATTAGATAGGATTTGTAAAACCTACGTTATAAAGCACATGGAGTGATACTAAAGTTGAAAAGTTCAATACAATTTGAAACAACAGTAACGTCAACCCAGGAGTGACTGTTTTTAGTTTTGTATCCGGTTAGTTTGACATTCTTTCTGCAGATAAGGTTTCGACTTCCTAACTGATCCTGAAATCCGATGGCCAATCCTGTTGTGTGAGGTTGACTTGCCGTTTATCTTGTTTATTCCGTGTTGTTCTATATTTGGGTGTTTTTGTGGTGTTTAATAATAATAATAATATCACTTTATTATCCTCAGTACATACATACAATGTTGGAAATTCGGGTTGTGCCTAAGCACCCGGCAGCCACGGTGCAGCGCCAGTTAATGCGTTGTTCTGCCTTTACAATGCTGAGTGTCAAGCAAGGCAGCAACAACTCCCAACTTTTAACGTCTTTTGGTATGACGCGGCCGGGAATCGAACCCCGGTCTTCCGGGTGACGAGCGGACACTCTACCACTGAGCTACGCCCCCGGAATTAACGAGAATTGGAATGGCCTTTCAAAATTATATGTAAATATAATTCATACGTATATGTGTGTAAGCGCTATTATGCTGGGGTGAGTGAGTTGGTTGGGATTTTACGCCACTTGGGCAATATTTCAGCCATTAGCGGCGTAAATCCTAACCACTTCCTCTGTCAGTGTATAATCGAATGATTGTGACGTCAGATACGCAAGTTAGGTACTTAAGTGTACTAAAAATGTGTTGCTTATGAGTGAAGTCCGTTGACTCTTAAGACAAATCATAGGTTTTGTTGAATGATAAACGATTTGCTTGGCGTTTGTTTTATTTTATCTATATTTGTATTTTGTCTGTGCAGTTGTTGTTACATTTTGGATTAAAGAAACATTTGACAATTTTGATGTTATTTATCTGTCTTTATGAGACCACGGGATACGACTAGAGAACGCTCTAAACCTATGCGTGTATAAACGTAATTTTATACCCGGCTATACGAAGTAGTCGGGGATATTTAGCGGTCAGCGGGTCCATCCCTGTGCGTCACACTTTTTGTTCCGCCCATAACTCGAATACTCCTTGTTCAAATGTTACGAAACTTCATATATGTAATCACCATGGTTCCTGTATGTACCTTTGTATATTTCGGTAAGATACCCACATCACTGTTTTAAAGAATACAGAGTTATTTATTGTGAAAGTGACTGTTTAAGGAAGTCATTTTTCTTCCGCTCACAACTCAGATATATACTTTTTGCTCAAATGCTATCAAAATATAAATAGGCCTCAGCGTCAGCGTATACGTTTTACCCTGAGACAGGATGATCGCTAATGAATCCATTACGTTGTTTTGTTACCTTCTTCAGTGCGGTGGTGATTGGTTAGCGCAAGCAGAATCAACAAAAAGAAATGTGTTTATTAAACTCTGAGAGCGCAGCGTAGGGATAGAAATAAACAAAGCAGCGTCGATTATGTTATTAACGTGGCTATCGCTTGCATACAAAACATGCTAATTATGATCTTCCTATTTCTATAGAGTTAATCATGCTCACCTTATAATGAGAGTTTTGTCCCTAAGCTATACCAAGGATCACATAATGATCTTAAGTAAGCCTCAAGAATCATGCCAATATTTTCATTATGAATAATACAGAACATGCATATCTCTCGAAATTACACACATTGGTATAACGTTTATTTGCTGTATCCTTGGAAACTTTTAAAATGTGCATTAACACCTTTATTTACGCCAGGCAAATTGTGACGGTGGTGTTATTTGTTGGAAATTAGTTTCACGTGTCACATTATCACCAATGGGTCACACCTTTTCACTTGCTAACTATATTAGTTTTCTCATCCAGGTTGTGTTGGTCGAAACATTATCTGTTCAAGCATCAAAAGCTTGTTTTCCAATTTATCAGCTTATGAAATTGTACCCACATCTTACACTTAAAGTTTTTACTTCAATATTTGATAGTAAAATTGCACCAATTGCATGTTATGGCAGCGAAATAAGGGGTTTTACCTACCGTGAAAGTGTTGAAAAGGTACAGAGTAACTATTTAAGCGCTTTCTACGAATCAATAAGAAAACATCTTCAAGTGCAGTACTTGGAGAAATTGGTCGATATCATTAATCTGTAACGTACTTCTGCCGATGTATCCGATATTGGTGTCGTTTAATTCACATGGATTCTAAAAGAAACCCCCATGCCTGTTATAAGATGCAAAAAATACAAAATGAAAATGGTAGAGTTAATTTGGCTTCTCATGTGAGAATGCTATTGTTTCACACAGGTTATGCTTATGTCTGGATTTTCCAAGACTGTGGAAATGTACACACTTTTATGTCAAAGTTTAGGCAAAGCTGTATTGATTTAGATATACAGGCTTGGTATCAGAAATTAAACGATTCCACTTTTTTGAAATCATATGCATTATATAAGACTGTTTTTGAACAAGAATTTTATTTGAGTATAGCCTTTGATTTTGATTTAGTACAAGCCCTTTCTCGGTTTAGATGTTTAACCCATAATCTTAAAATACAACTGAAGCGTTACAACGCAAATGTACATCCATCTTGCCTGATTTGTGACAAATGTAATTTAGATGCGGTGGAAGATGAATTCCATTTCCTTCTTGTATGTCCTTTTTTTGAAGAAAGTAGAAAACAACTTATACCTGATCATTATTTTCAATAACCGACTCAACATAAATTTATAAAATTGATGTCATGTAAAACTGAAAAAATATAGAGACCACTAGCATTATTTTTGAAAAGGAACATGTACAAATAATATGCTTCGCACACCTGTTCATATGTTAATGTAAAAATTGTTACCATGCAAATGTATAATGTATCAAATATTGTACTCTGGGCCATATGACCTCCAATACAGGAAATAAACTCTCTCTCTCTATATATTAGTTTACAAATTATATTGTTGTAGCTTGTGAATATATGATATGATTTTGATATATCTTTTGAAAGTCTATGAAAGGCTATTGGCAATGGGAAAATACTTGGTCATTGCCATTGGTATCTAACCCCGGGGAAACCACAGTTTGGATTCAATGAATACTTTTAGAGTTATGGCCGAATTCAGAATGACATGTCTGTCTTACGAGATCACCTACTCCAAAAGCTTTCTTCTAAACCTCTAAATAGGATTTGGAACTATGATGCACAGGGAAAATGAAGTAAATGTGAGCTTATGTCATGGCGCTTCGTCCGTCGTCCGTCTGTCCGTCCGTCCGTCCGTCCGTCCGTCTGTCCGTAAACTTTCACGAAAAAGACTACTCCTCCTAAACGAATTCAGATATCATTCTGAAATTGTAGTATGGTATACCCATGGTGATTCCTCACAGAAAGGTAGACGTTTCAGTTTTGAGAATCCAAGATGGCCGCCATTACAGCCATATTGAATTTTCAATTAGATTTCATGACAAAGACTATTTCTCCTAAACCAATCTAGATATCATTTTTATATTGTAGTATGTTATACCCATGGTGATTCCTCACAGAAAGGTAGACGTTTCAGTTTTGAGAATCCAAGATGGCCGCCATGACAGCCATATTGAATTTTCAATTAGATTTCATGAAAAAGACTACTCCTTCTAAACGAATACAGATATTATTCTGAAATTGTAGTATGTTATACCCATGGTGATTCCTCACAGAAAGGTAGACGTTTCAGTTTTGAGAATCCAAGATGGCCGCCATGACAGCCATATTGAATTTTCAATTAGATTTCATGAAAAAGACTACTCCTTCTAAACGAATACAGATATCGTTCTGAAATTGTATTATGTTATACCCATGGTGATTCCTCACAGAAAGGTAGACGTTTCAGTTTTGAGAATCCAAGATGGCCGCCATGACAGCCATATTGAATTTTCAATTAGATTTCATGACAAAGACTATTTCTCCTAAACCAATCTAGATATCATTTTTATATTGTAGTATGTTATACCTATAGTGATTCCGCACAGAAAGGTAGACTTTTCAGTTTTAATAATCCAAGATGGCCGCAAAAGCAGCCATATTGACTTTTAAGCTGCAGATGACAAATCATTATTATTACATTTTAAGCTTTCATCAAGTGATCAATGGCACCATATAAATTCTCTAATTTGAACTTACTCATCATAATATTATCTTGAATATGGAATATTTAAGATTGTCGTGCAAGTTCTTCTATATTTTTAAGTGTTTCTAAAAAAAATTAAGATGAAAGACAAACATAATTGATTAATTTGTTTAAAATCTTTATGGCAACTAGCTGCAAAAACCAAATCACATTAAACATGTTAAATTTTAAACAATGGTATCTCCCTTATATTCCTTTGAATACCACACATAAGGGGTCAACCAGAGTTCAGATATTCCACTATGCTGTCTAATACACATCCCAAGGCAGGCTGCTAGCATCACAGTGTCAGTTGCTAGTCTGTTGCATAATCGACCTGACCCAATTGATATAGTAGAGCATTATGCTATATAGCCATGGCCCATGTGTATGCAATAAAAGTTATGGACTTGTATTCTCATGACAGTGATATGTTCTTTCTAAGAATAACAACTTACACAAAACTTGTCTACAATAAGCTTTGTGTTTAGCAATCTACATGATAAGTTGATGTGGAATAAATATGCCGATGAAAATCGAAGAGGGTTTAATTTAGTAAGAAAAGTAAGGAAATTTGATTTGTCATATCTCTCTGTTGATTTGACAATGCAAAATTGTTTACCATTATAGTACTGTATGAGTGTTAAATAAATTGATACTTTAATGAAAGACATCTCATGGTCGCTTGACATGTAAATATTATGTGAACAAAATAAACGTGTCTTATGCATTGCTGTGTTTATGACTTTCCTCTCAATCAGTCATTCATTTTCCTTGAAAAATCTGTACTTTTGGGATTCTCAATATCCCATGCAGCATAACCATCAGTGAAATAATCTTGAAATCATATTAATGATTCACTACAAAACAAATGTGAGTGGCCACCATCCTGTAAGTAATGAATGACATTTAAATGGATACACCTTAACCAATCAAGATATCATAATGAAATTAATACGGATGCCCACATAAAAGTAGCATTTTGAAGATTAAAAAGTACAAGATGATCACCAATTCAGCCATATATATACAAAAAAGTTATACAAAAACCTACTGCTTGTTAACTTATCATGATTATATCATTCGTGTATTAATGTTTGTTCAAGCCCTAGTCGTTTCCAAAAGAAGACTAGTATTTTAAAAGATAAAAAAATCATGATGGCAGCCATAATCAATTATATAAAAGATGGTTACATGTATAATTAAACCATTTTACCACATCATTCATTTTAAGGTGAGCTTCTGTACCCTCGGTACTTTTATTACAAAATATATTTTATTTTAAAACATACCTTTCAAACTACACGCGTCTGGTTTCAGTATTTTATTCTGGACTACTCATTTTTTTGTCCATGAGTGTATGATATCAAAATCGTCACACAATTTCAGATTCTCCTATTATCGTTTCTCAACCCAAAACAGAGAGCGATGTTCAAAGCATCAGTTACTCCTAGTTCGTACGTTTTCAACAATATTGATATTTCCTATTTTTGTGCACAACGGAATCATACGATATTTCAGATCCCTTTGGGACTTCGAATGCCAGAAATATGCAATTTGAGAGTGAAAATACGTGTGAAAGTTCCTTAAAGAAACTAAAAAAACATGTCACCTCATGTTAGAATCAGGAACCAAAATAACTTTCATAATAAAGTACCGTCACCTAATTCCAGGTTTCCCACTACCGTTTCTCAATCTCCTGGCCTAGAGTGATGCCTCATGGCACTAACGACACCATCAACCAATCAGGACTCGACTACTATAACCGACTAATCAACGAGCTCCTTGCAAACGGAATCCAACCAATGGTAACGCTCTACCACTGGGACCTCCCACAAGCCTTGCAGGAGCGAGGCGGTTGGCTGAACGAAGAGATCGTTGATTGGTTTACAGAATATGCACGTTTATGCTTTAAGACTTTTGGAGACAGGGTAAGTGACACATCAAGGATTTAAAGCCCTATTGTCATACTTGCATACGGTTCGTGATGAAAGTTAGCTATTGGGAAAAGAAATACATCACTCGGTAGAAAAATCGTTCGTCGAGGGTTTGATATCATATTGACATGCTTTAATCAGCAATAAAATTCTTAATTCGACGTCCAAAATACAGCATCCTCTCCAAAAATGCAATAGCTTTTAACGTACCCGTTTTCGGTGACGTCATCATTATGTGCGTAGGATCTACACCACGTCCAGTTTACGCAATTGCGTCCGATTGGTATTAACTTGAGCAGCAACGAGTACCTGATTCTGAGAAAAGAAAAGAAAATCTAGTCGTGCTCGACAAAGACGACTTTCAATCGTATTTTAGGACGCAAATTGTGAGATGGCCACACTTGATTCGCTATCATGTCGGCTGCCGTTTCGGTCATTTTGGTAAATTGTCTCCTTTTTAATGAATTTTGGTCTGATTTTCTTTAGGTTGGTCGCAAAATCCTATAAAAATTATAATGAAAACAGTATAGATTCTTTTTAAAATATTGAACTTCACTACACTTTGAATATGAGTCTTTAACGTATAAGCTACTGTCTGGTTTCCTTGCTGTACAGGGGGTCGTTACAAAAACACACCTAACACTAACTAAAGCTACCTCGGTCACCTTAAAAATTTGTGCAACGGCACCCATTAAAGAAATAATTTCAATACTAGCACTGCCACTCTCCCCTCCTTACAAGATTAATAGAGTGTTGTGTAATAAATCAGATTTAACAAAGTCGTTGCCGTTGGTTTCCCTGTGGCAGAAAGTATATTCCATGGGAATTAGTAACGACTTTGTACTTTTCAATTTTTGTATAAAATAGTTAAAGGGATGAGTTTCCACTATCTATTAGGTGCATTTTCACGTGAATTTACTGTCTTCCCTGTAATAACATATGATATTTCAAGACTGCGTAACGGTATCATATAAAATGTTCTTTCAGTCATTTTGTAGTGCTAGATCTTGGTCATGGTTATTTCATCCACTATCGAAACCTTCATTCAGCAATAGAACTATGAGCTGAATGTGATAGCTAGTTATAAATCAGTAAACGTCTAATCAGCGATGCTGTATGTGAATATTGCGCAGAATGAATATATAAAGTAAAGTTACTCCGAATTTGGGATCACATCACCTTCAATAGTAAATATTATTGTACTTTGTCGGGCCGAGTCCCCTGCGGGATTCGAACCCAGACCCTCAGAGTCAGGCACAACCGCAAGCAATGACCATAGCAACAGCTTACCAACTCGCCCGTTTCGCCCGTTTGATATCTTCCGAATTGGCAAATAATATCAGATTAACATAAACACAATTCAAAACGTCGAGTGGACTGTTCTATTGGAAAGCGAAGAGAAATGCCTTTCCTTATTACAGGTAAAATTCTGGATAACGCTGAACGAGCCTTTTGTAGTAGCTGTGGATGGGCATGAGAACGGTAGCAAAGCACCCGGTTTAAAAGGTCCTGGAGTCTACCCTTATATAGTGGCCCACAACATTATCAAGTCACACGCTAGCGCCTACCACCTGTACGATCAAGTTTACAGACCTATACAGAAAGGTAAGTTTCTAACCTGGCCAATTTCAGGTGAAGTTCTGGATCACAGTAAACGAGCCTATAGTAGTCGCAGTTGGAGGGTATGAGAACGGCGACAAAGCACCCGGTTTGAGAGGTCCCGGGGTCTACCCGTATATAGTGGCACACAACATCATTAAGTCTCATGCACGCGCCTTCCACCTGTACGATCAAGTTTACAGACCTACACAGAAAGGTTAGAACTAAGGCATGTGGTGATAAAGGATGAACTTAAGGATGCACATATTAATCCAAATGATACAACATACTGATGTGATACGTTGATTTTTCACTTTTGTTCACTTTTGCATATGTTCATATATTTAATTATTTCATGAAACGCGTCTTGGGAATATGACTCAGACTCACACTCTTTATTTCGTATATGATTGATACTTATGAAAATACATTGGTATATCTCTATTTCGCAAGGTTATGTATAATGGGCAGACTAATAGAGTATGACATTCATCTTCAAGGTCATCCCCTATCACTGTCCATAAAGAGCAAGGCATATTCTTTAAAATAAATTACCTCGTTGATCTCTGTCCAAGATCTTCCAAGAATGGTAATTATTTTGAGGATTTGCTTCATAAGACGAAGTGTCCTCTTCACAGCGCAAAATGAGAATGCGGTTGGTTAATGTTTTACCTTTGTTCTTAATTCGTTTCTTCTAGAACTAATACTTTTCAACGAGAATTCCATTTATTACAAAATCTTCAGCTGAATATTTTTTAGACTTTTTAAAATTTATTTCCAGGAAAAATTGGCATCACGTTGAGTATGGAACTGAATGAGGCTAAGAACGCAAGTATCCAATCAGATATCGAGGCTGCTGAGAGAGCCAATCAATTTGAATACGGCTGGTTCGCTAATCCAATCATATTGAGCGGTGACTACCCGGATGTGATGAGGAGCCAGATAGACCGGAAGAGCAAGGAAGCCGGCTTTCCTACCTCGCGACTTCCGCATTTCACTCAGGCTGAAATCGCAAGAAACAAAGGTGACATAAAACTTTGAGTTATGAATGAGTTTGTAGCTATAGTGGGTTCTATTAGCAAGAGAATTGTGTCTCGGTTCACCCATTGGTGTATGTTTAAGATAAATATACACAGAGAATGGTGGACAACTCTTTTTCGTGAAAAATAACTCAACCAGAGTGGGGTATAAGTCAGATATACCCACCCTTCCCTCGGTGCATCGCCCAATATACCTCCTGTTTGAATCGTGATCCTCGGCTCCGCTACGCTACGCCTCGGAGACCCACGATTCAAACAGGAGGTATATTGAGCGATACACCTCGGGAAGAGTGGGTATATCTATTACCTAACAAGATCAACAAAATGTTAACAATACTCTTTTTTTACGTTTTTAAAAACATAATCTAACTTCATTACATTAAAATTTGGTACAAATTGGTACCTATACATGGCTTATATAGGAAAATACAACAATCAAGACATGGCACAACAAAAAGTACCACCACCTACATAGAGCCTCAGTAGCTTAGTCGATAGAAGCGTTGCGTCGCAACATTAAGGCCCCTGGTTCGATTCCCACTTTGGAACTGGACATTAAAATTTCTCAAAAATTCTAGATTATACAACTTGGTTACTTTGCCTAAGTTATTTGGATGTTCAAAAACGAATAGGTGTATTAGAAAAGTTGTGGTGTATCGGACAATATACCTACGGTTAGAACAAAAGAAACCATAGCAACGAGACCGGAAGTTGGGTATAATTCCCCGTTACCATGCTTCGATGACTGAAGTAGCATTCAAAGCATATAGGTACCAGAGACCCTATATACATATTTTATATATATGTGTTATATAACGTCCCTGTAGATGCTAACCTATTGTGAAAATTACAAAGTTAAATTGTAAATTGCTTTTAATCAAAGAATAAGATTTATCGTTATGTTTAATTGCTTATCATAACAACTTTAACTCATGAATCCTAAACATAACATCTACTGACTATCCAAAAGTACAAATAAGCACTCCGTCCCTCATCACATTTGTTTCAAAACAATAGTAAATATCATTAAGACCATTCATAAAAAAGAAATATGTTGATCATAATATTGATAGTAATTCTCTCAAAATTGACAATATGTTAAGGATAAAACACGTTTTCGGGTTTTGGTTGAAAATAGAAACCCGCTTAGGAGCGAAGCTGTCCCTGTGTTGTTGCATATGGCCCTGAAAGGAGGTTTACCCGAGAAATGAATTACAACAACACAAATATGACGCATGATGTTTAAATGTTGTTTACTTGATGTTTCAGTTGAATACATCTAACCTATGCCATCATAACATCCATGATTCGGCAAGAACGAGAGGTAATTGACGTTTTAAAAAATATGCAATCGCTGTCACTACAGGTAGTGCAGATTTCCTAGGCCTGAACTACTATACCTCCCTGCTGGCCTCCGCTAAGACCCTCCCCGCCTCTCCCCCCAGCTTCAGTAACGACCAGGACGTTCGCACAGAACAGGATCCAAGATGGCCGAAGTGAGTTAAGAGAAAGGTCTATCATATTTTATCATCTAAATTGTAAATGTTTAAAGGCCAATTTAGATTGTTTAGCAAAGAGTACACATCAAGCTTGCCAAATTGTTGTTTTCTTCCTTCTCATGCATTTGAAGCCCTGTGTGTCCAATATTTTGTAAATTTTCTTCACTACTTTATCTGGTATGATTTACTACATCAGTTTTCGATATTATTAATATCAGATGAAGGCTATGTTAACTTTTGCCTCATTTCATTGAGAAAATACTAACACTATTCAAAGTTCTAAACGAGTTATGTCATTCTCAGATCTGGATCGTCATGGTTACGGTACACACCAAAGGGTGCACGGCGCGTGTTGAACTGGTTGAAGGATACGTATAACAACATGGACGTGTATGTTACTGAGAATGGCGTGTCTGACAACAACGGCAGCTTGCACGACTTCTACAGGATCAACTACTACAGGGACTATCTGGACGAGATGCTCAAAGGTGGGATGCAAAACTTATATTTTACGAACGCTTCGGTCAGTATTTCAAAATGTTTCTTAGTTTTGATTAAGGGCAAGGTGTTATGTTGTATTTTACGAACGATTCAGTCAGTATTAAACCATGTCTCGTTGAAGTTTTGTTGAAGGGAAAGGCGTTCTGTTATTTACGGACGCTTAGTTCAGTTGAGGCAAGGTGAAATGTTATATTTTACGAGCGCTTCTAGGGGAAAGTGTAATGTCGTTTTTTTAGTATGCCTTGTTATGTTAAGGGGAAAGTATGTTGTTTACTTTAGTTTGTTTGTTACAATGTTCTGACATGTAAGACATCTGATTGTGATTTTCAGTAGTAACTCCATCACCTGTACATGTGGATAATGTATTAATATAATACTTACAGAAATAGAACCTCTAGTAAATTTCGTCTGCATATGAATCATTTGAGTAGAATTCCGTTTCTACTTTGAAAAACAAATAAATATTTAAATTGAAATTGATGAGTATCAACAAATCATTTTTATATTTCACACGCAGCTGTACGTTTGGATGGATGTAACCTGAAAGGCTACACTTCTTGGTCACTTATGGATAACTTCGAGTGGGCTCGGGGGTATTCGGAAAAGTTCGGTTTGCATTACGTCAACTTCAGCGACCCTTCAAGACCTCGAATACCGAAAGATTCGGCCAAGTTTTATGCACAAGTGATTGCTGACAACGGTTTTAAAAACAAAACACTAAAATCAGGGGGCATTCCCCATCTAAATGTGATATTTTAATACGCGTGTGTAATATACATGAATTATGTAAATGTTTATACATATAGCTTTTTACCTGCGCAAAATACGCTCTCTAAGCCTAATCCATTGTACTATAAAAGAATAGAACTTGCTACAATATACTGCCACAGCCTTTTCTTGTCATGAATAAAGACATTCTTCTGTCTCATGTGTGTTCGGTCTGTACAAAAACTTATTTTAGGTGAATATATGGAGACTATTTCATTGTTTTTGCTAAATATCATTTCTTTCTCATCGAGTGGAGTGAGAAAGTGATATTTTCACGAGTGGCGCAATCTGAGTGCCAATTATATAATAAATGTTTATACGATATGGTTAAGAAGTTATGGTACCAGCAGCCCCGAAAACAATTGAAATTTTACTGTAAGTTCCTTTTAAATATATGTTCTTCGTTTGGCGAAATACTTGCTAAAGAATTGCAATGAACAATTGACTAGCTCATAGGTTTAATATACTCCTCATAAAAAAATAAGCAAAATTTGAAACATTTGAATATTGTTTAATTTTCATATTCATTGTTGGGGTGTTTTTAAGCAACCTGATCAATGAATTAAAATTAAGGTTATGTACATGTATATTTAAAGTTATTCTGCAAACATCATCTCTTAATGTATGTCAATCTTGAATATGTACATATTTTTCTAAACAAATATTGTTTTAATTCTTATATTTTGTGAAGAGTATATTTACATGCATGTATATGTACTCGAGTCGGAAATATACTAACAGTTACTCCACTACAATACATATCATAACAAAGTAATGTAGAATGATTCAAACACGAATACATTATCTTTAGTAAAATCCCTATGAATTTATCATAAAGTATAGTCTGATAAAAATCAACCATGTTCCAGGAATAAAAGTTTCAATATCGACGCTACCGGGATAACTTGTTCTAAAATCTGGAGAGGAAATTCCATAAAAGAACAAGTTCGTATCCGGTGTCGTCAATATCTATTTTGCTCATTATTCTATATTAATCAGACTGGTGTTGTCAACAGGAATAGCTATTGGCTGTTATCATCACATTATCTGTCATGTTTATTTATGATTGATTATCTAAAGTACCAGCTCGCTGTTTCGTATTAATACGAACAAGTGCTGTTCCTAGAGGGGGTCCTGAGGACATTTGTCAACCTATCTGACTTGGTGTCCCTTGAATTTATTGTAAAGAAGTAGGATACCTTTACAGTTACAAAGGGCAATCTGGTTCCCGGGTCTCGGTTCGCGTGCGCACGCGGGAACCGGGTTGTTGCAAAGGGTCCTGTCTGCTCAGAAAAGTCCAAAATGATCCCCTCAGCTGATTATTTTCATCATTTTCAGTCTCTTGCCGGGGCACCATTGATGACGTTCGGACAATTTTCCCCCATCGATCTCTGTCCCATGCTGCATCCTGCGATTTAAAGCAAAAGTCAACTCTTTGATCTTGTCTTCCCACCTTTTCTTCTCCTCCTCTTACTCCTGGTAAGGTACCCTGTAAGATGGCCTTGGACAGTCAGCCGGATCTTGCCACGTGTCCCTACCATTAAACTTCCCGCTTTTCACGATCGAGAGCAGGTCTCTGTATGGTCCAATTTGCTCTCCTGATCCTGTTGTAGATGTCCTCATTTGTGACATGGTCTTTATAAGTTATGTTCAAGATCTTGCGATAGCATCTCATATCCAGGGCTTGTATTCGTCACTGTAGATAAGCTGTGAGTGTCCACGACTAACATGCGTACAAGAATACGGAAATGGCCAGAGTGCGCACGAGCTTGGGTGAGGGTGATGTTTCGATCTAGTGCGAGATCGTCATAAGCTTAGCCAGTGCTGCTGTTGTTTGCGCTATCCTAGGAGTATCTCTGGTGTGGGCCCTTCGTCAGTTACAATAGCTCCCAGGTATTTGAAGCTGTTTATCATCATAAACGATTGAATTGAACATAAAATAGAACAAAGCACAGTTTTAATAAAACCATTTATTCATCTGTTAAACCGAACTCTGTACAGATGTGGTATTTTGTCTATAAAGGAAATATTGTAACGCTAATATCTTGAACATTCATATCGAAGAAACTATTAGAAACTTGAAAAGTGGATAGTCTAATATTTTGAGGAACAAACAAAATGTACACATGTTCACATGACAATCAGTAATGTATTGATCAATGTTAAGACTATACAGCATTTCTTCCAAATATCGCTTGTACGAAACAGCGAGGAAGGATTTTACGAGAGCTTTACTGGAAAACATGATTGGGTCCGATTGATGGTAACACTACAAATTCGCTGTAACAAGTGCTTTCTGTTACCCATATGTATCCGCCGCTTAAAGGAAGAATTACTGTAGGTCGAAATAAACATTTACAGCTCATTGATACCGTTAAAACCCAACATGGAGGCTTATTATGACGGATATTGGCATGCTTTCCTGTTGTTGAATCGTTCTATCATGTACAAAACAAACATAAAAGTATTGGTTGCATAATACGACCTGACTAAATGAATAATGGGAATGGTTATGAAAGTGGTTAAAAAGGTTATTCAAATACTCGAGTGTCGATTAACTGGACATATTAAAGAGAATATTACATTGATATCAGAACTTGAGAATAAATTTTACGGTGATAGTCGAGGCAAATCGACGATGTTCGAGTGGTTTTCAGAGCAATGTTACTCTTGCGATTTGTGAATTGATTCCATAGAGTTGAACCCTCAAATAAACGGGTATCTTGCAATCGAACAGAATGATACCTTAAGTTTAAATATGAATACTCGAGTATTTAAGAAACTGTTTCAGCCCTTCTAGTGCATACAAACCAATGTCTCGTTGAAGATATTTTGCCATTTAATGTGAAATAATTCTTTAATCATACTAATTGTGAAAAGGTGCAAACCGAACTCCAGAATAAATTCTTTCAATTCAGTATAAGATCCCCATTGAAAAGATGATTTGAACGATAACGTAAATCCAAGCACCGAGTATTGTCAAAAACGATGTACAATATTAAATGCCAAAAGTTATAATTTAAGGGCGCTTCAGTCGATAATCAATCCGCACCCTAAGCTTTGAATGATTTAAGACTATGAAACATTTTGATACAACGAGTAAGGCACCAGAATTGGTGTAACACCTTAACTTAAAACACTTCAAAACAACCTCATCTCTCTATATGCCTTCGTAGGCCTACGCGTTTCCTACTGAAGGGCGGGGAGGGATTCCAGTTACCATACAAGCATCACTGGTAACAATCTCAATGACTGACGGTCGGCTATCAGTATTTCTTAACCTTTCTGTGTGCCGCCTGGAGGAGAAGAACCCTTTCTGTGTAGGTCCTTGAGCACCTAATTAGGTGTATGATGGTTCAACGAGAAATCTTATCAAGACTTCAACTTGTTTTAAAGTCTAAAGGTTTTATACTCGAACAAGGAAGTTTATGGTTGAGCAGAAAGGTTAAAATTCGCCAATTGAGACCATTGCAAGTTGATGCCTTATAAGTATTAAATAATGGTAATTTAAGTCGGTATACCATAAGTACATAATCTGATTGTCATTATCAGTTATAGAAAAATATTAATCTATTTTATGACAGTAATTGTCTAATTTAATAAAAACTATAAGTGAACTGCCGCACTTTAAGTTGTAAAAAAAACTGACTGACAATGGCATCGTCTATAATTTGTTTAATGGCGTCAGCAAAACAGTTGACAGTTAAAATGATGGTATACCGCTAAACAACCAAATCTTCGTCGCAGTCATCACAGTCGTCGTCATCGTCGTCATCATCGTCGTAATGGTATAAACTCTGTCATCGTCGTCATTATCAACATCATCTTCACCATTAACCTCATTTTAACCATTATCACCCAAGGCAGTACGTTTCATAGATAAATGCCATTCATCGTTACTCAAAGATAGGACTAGTAGAAATCAGTCATTAAAGCTAAGCTGACATCTACACCATATGACTGTTAAAGTGGTTGACATCGACTATGGCGGCGATGACCTAAGCTTTTCCTCTTACGGCATTAGCAAATGAACTCGACAAATCGATGACGTCAGTTATTAACTAAGGCACAAAACATGAACCTTTTTTGGCATCGAATTGTACGAAGTAAAATAACGACGATGACGACGCGATCTAAACATATTTAGATTACCAGTTTTGATGGTACGTTCAATTGTATAAACGTTATGTACAACTGTCGATCTAAATCTACACTGGACAAAACAAGTAAGCGATATTGTACCAATCCTTATTGATATTCATCAGATGGGCAATGAAGGAATCTTAACTCATTATTTCGAAATTCCTACTTATTTGGTCCAATATATTTAGATAGACGACGAGTTTCAATACTTATGCCATAAGCTATTTCAAAGAAAACATCTAAACACTGTAAACAGCCTTGGGGGTGGGTCGCCTCAGGCCGTATCCAGTAGCGACGGCGGCAACAATACACAAGGTAAATGCAATGAGGACTAGAGCCGAAGCTCCGGCATTGTAGACAAGGGATCCCCCTGGGCGATCTGTGATGTACAGGTAGGTGAGAACCTCGTACTTGCTGATCATTAGGAAGCCGTTCAGGAAGCCGATCAGACCTGAAGAAGAGCAAGTGATGGATTATCTCCCTTTGCAGACAGTTTAGGTTGGGAGGTTGGTAGTATTGTTGGAAAGTATGCATTTTAGGGCAACGTTAAGGGATTGGGAAAGACTTCTTTGACATTTTTTTTAGAAATTTTCCGAATCTTAAATTGACAGTCAGCATAGCCCTTTTATCAATAGTAAACTTCAAATTGTGATCCAATGTACAAAATGGCCCTTGGCCCCTGTCTTTCCCAATCCCTGCAACATTTGATTAATTAAAGGGCCTAGATGCGCTTGGCATGGTCACGTTTTTTTGCTAAAATTAGAATGCATAAAAATGTTACTACTATCCTTATATTACATGAAAATGTTAAGGGCTGTTTCATCATCACGTTTGGACTAACAGGTCATCTACACACGATCTGGGCATTCAAAAGTTTTGGTTGAAATAAGAGAGAACAAGAGTGTCATACTGTTATTTGATATCATAATACGTATCATATCGTTACATGTCACAGCTATTGATGAAATTATACATGCACATAATACCATTATCTACGTAATGTGCAAATCACCTGGATAACTTGCCACGTATTGAAGTACACGTCACTAATGAAATCGCATTTCAAGTGAGTTTAAAGGGGCAGTAGCACGTTTTAAGGGGAAAAGAAGGTGATGTCAGGAAAATGAAAATAAATGGTTCCAAATGAAAGACAATGTATTTAAACTAAATGGAGCAGTAATAATTCAAATATATAACGTAAGGTTCAGCCATGCGATTCCTTTTTCTTACAAAAATGAATTAAAGGTGTTCACACAAAAATGGCCGCCAATGGAATTTATGTAAATCCTCATACTTTGTCCTCTGACTATGTGTGATTGGCTTGTGTAATGTGATTGTTGACACTGTCAATATAATACATAAGGCATTTACTTACAATTATAAGTGCAATTTTTAAAATATAAAATTATCAAAAAACGTGCTACTGCCCCTTTAAAGAGGACTGTCGAAATGTGCACCTACCAGCAACCATGAGGACTGCAATGGCTGCATAGGAGATCTTGTTGACTGGCTTGGCGAGGAAGATAAGTTGGATGAGAAGGGCGAGGAACACCAGCGCCATTCCGATGATCCCCATGATCTTGATGGTGGACAGCCAGGCTGGAACAAGATCATAAAACAATGTCAAGGTCATCAAAATCGACTTGTCTTCGTTATTTCACTTCAAATGGTTAACTATGAAGAGATTTCAGTGAACCTTTTGCATTGACATGTTATATCTGCAGGATCGCATGTTTGAAATTGTAAGATTTGTCGTGACCTTGTGAATCAAGTGAAGGTCATAAAAACAACTGCACTGCGTCTATTCGAGTCTCACAAGCTCTGTTTAAGTCTTGATGAAATGAAGAAAAACAGCCCATGGGTCTTTAGATTCCACGCTGACGAGGCTAAAATTTCACGTTTTGAGCTTGAAATTCAAATCGGGTCACTAAAACCTTATTTGACATTTCTCTGGTTCAAGTTATTTCCTCTTTCTCAACCTATTCACAAGATTTAAATATATCCCAGTTACATGTTATTTAGATATGTCACTGCGTACGAAAGGACGAACTGCCGAAATAATAACGCTGAAGGGAAGTAAGTAATATCTGATTTAGATTAGTAACCCATTACATTCTTCACTTGCAACTTAAATTTATTCTCACTCATAATGATAAATATAAAATCTTATCAAGACTCCTTATATATGCCACATAAATTTAAAAAAAAAATACAACGGCCCACTTTTCTCTACCTAAAGAGCAATGAACTCCTAATTGATTGAGTCAAAAACTTGCTTTCGCGTAGTCTTTTATTCTGCCCCTTAAATCCTTCTCAAGTCTAGAAAATGTTTGCAAGATGGGTCTGTTCCGATCTGTTCCAGTCAACAGAATTCCTGGTGGCTTGTATTTCTTAGCCTCCCAATTATTGACCATGCAGTCGAGGACAGATCGCATGTAACAGAGAATTTCTTTGACGAGCAACAAGAAAAGAAGATCCCATGATCTAACGTTCTTTAGCCCTGTACATTTTTGGTTAGTCGCTGAATTAAAGTATTGTTCAGAACTCCTTTTCATTGCATTTCAAATTATATACTAACATTTGTCATGACTTTTTTCAGGGACTGTATGCAAGTCTAGTTTGTTAGTCTTGTGTTGCTCGTCAAGAATGATACAATGTCGTTTAGTATTCGCTAAATCTTTTCCACGACGTCCCATTTCTCGTGAGACGGTATTCCCCATGTTTATTCAAGAAGTAATCAGATCTAGCATTTTTTGTCTAGCTTGTCTGCGTCACTGTAATACACGCGATCTAAGCATTGTCCTCTGTCAAGGTCGCGATATGCAGGTAAACTCAGCGGCGTGTAATTTGATACCATTTGACAATAGGGGGTTTGCAAAATCAGATTTCCCCTAGCCTGTATACCAACCAACGCCCCTTATACTCGTTCACAGGTATTGACTGTGGTCAAGATTCAGTTAACTATATTAAATATTGACTGAACGACGATGCATCATTGTATCGTGACATCAAATAACTAATACATGTTATTAAAAATCGTTTGCAAATAAGGTTGAATATTCTCCCTAACATGCATATATTTTAAGGTCCTTCAGTAAATAAATTCACATAATTGACTTAAAAACCTATTCTATTTTTAAAGCGGTCCCACTTAAACTGATGTCAAAGATTATTGACAAACCCTTCAAAAGAACATGGTGTAGGCCTATATACCGAGATACTGATTCAAACATGTTCAAGGGTTTGTGTTAGCGTAAAAACTTCATCGTTTAGAATACTTTGAATGCGTAATGCGTTCCGCTTGAGAGATTTTAAAGGACACCCGCCTCAGCTACAGAAGCACCCAAGAAGTCGTATGTGAATCATTCGCCACAGGGTACATGTATTAAAATAACAATTTGATGCAAAAGTCTACAGGTTCGTGTTATATAAATAACAATTGGTTTTAGAAGTCAAATATCCTCAAAGTTTATTTGAAAATGTCAACGTTGAAAATGATCAAGTCATGTGTTAAGAATTAGAATGTAAAATTGACATGTATTATTAATCGTTCATCATGACTTGAGGTGAGAACCTTAAGATCTTTATAAATAATCTTACAGTAAACATCAATATGTTCATGCTATATAAGGTAAATAAATTAAGTTCAACTTCTAATATGGAATGCAATACTAAGTCTCATTTGAAAAAGAATCCAACAAATTTGATTTACAGTAGTGCATACAGTATACGAGAAAGATTCAATTTTGTAACTACACACGTTCCTCAATGACTTAGCAATCATACACAGAATCATATCTAATAAATCATCCCTTAAAGGGGCAGTAGCACGTTTTTTGATAACTTTATATTTTAAAATTTTCATTAATTCTCATTAAACAAGTCAATCATCCATAGTCAGAGGACAAAGTTTGAAGATTCACATGAAATCCATTGGCGGCCATTTTTGTGTGAACACCTTTAATTCATTTTGAGTAAGAAAAAGGAATCGCATGGTTAAACTTTACAATATATATTTGAATTATTACTGCTCCATTTAGTTTAAATACATTGTCTTTCAATTGGAACCATTAATTTTCATTTTCCTGACAACACCTTATATTCCCCCTAAAAACGTGCTACTGCCCCTTTAAATAATATCGAAGTGCCAAAGTGTCAAAATAGCATGTATCAGTCTATTTCTATCTCCATTTGGTATGTAACGCTCGTATAGTAAAAGTAAATTTGTCAGATATTTTAACTGAAAACATTCAAACCTGAATGTTAATTTGTTTCAAAGAATTTAATGCTTTACATGAAGGTTAATAAATTAATTTGGAACATTTAGAATTGTTTAATGAAAACCTAGATCTGAACAGAGGGCTCCTATTGTAAACAGTCACCAAGAAGGATCTGTTACAACTTCCACCGCAAGGTATATCTTCTGCAAGCCTCCATTGATGGCTCGATAAAACCTTGCTGTTTTCTACAGCTTAATGTGCCAGCTCTTTAGGTGCTATTATACAGGTTTATCACTTTCAACCAAAGACTTCCAGCGTCAGAGAGCAAACACAAGTCAGCGTTTTAACATTGAAATCCTTAGCTAGTAACTGAATAATGAGAGCATACTCTTTAGCATACTGCAGCTGAACTTGATAATCAAAACAGAAATCAAGAGAGCGCTCACTCAAACAGGGAGTAATAAGACATGCAGCAAGGTATAAAGTGGTCATAGATAGAAACGAGCACGACTTATACCTAACAGTGAATTTAGATCAAGGAATTTCTTTAACTTACATGTCATGTGGCCATCTTTCTAACGATGATTAGGGCGCTACATTCAAAGTGTATGATGTAAAGCAACACGGTCTGAACTGGTCATAGATTTGGACTAGCCGCATAGTTTGCTCTATTTCGATATATATTTATATATACTTACAGGTCAGATCCCCTTCCTTCATAGTCAGAGCAACCGGAGAAGATTTATCGAAGCATCCATCGGCGCCACACACGATATCCCCGAAGAGCGTGTAGGACTGTACAACATTATGTTCACGATCCAGGAGCATCCACCAGTTCGGCAGGAAGTTTCCGAACACGTACAAGATGGCGGCGATGCACGTGAGCACGAGGGAAGCCACGTGGAGGGGATCTCTAACGATTGTGGTCATCTTGAAGCGTTCTTAAAATCCTGAAATAAGAAGTGTCATTTTTATAAAAGTTTCACTTATAATTGAATGTGCAACGTTGTAAGAAAATTATATTACAAGCATTCTTAATTGATATTGTTATAAAACCTTTAATCAATTGCTCAAATATGCAAAAGTAAAAGTAAAGTAAAGTGGCTATGTAAACGTTTTTTGCAAGCTTAAGTAAATTTATTTACATGTGGAATAAACGTGCATGACCTCATAAAGTAATACAGATAAGTTTTTCTTATGGAAATATTTATCTCCCTATGCTATTGTGCCAATCCAGGCCCATGTCAATGTGTCTTTCTATTTTCATGCATGTGCAAACGTTTAAGTGGGTTATTGAATCAAAAAGTGAAATAGCCACCTTAATAATATGAAAAATTCCTTGGCATAAATGCATCATTCACGTGAACGTGAATCAAAAGTAATCATTTACTCCTTAGGTAGATTTACTTATTATGTAAATATATTGATAAGACAATGTAAATACTAAACAGGTCTTCAAATTTATTCAGATTGGTACTTAGAAAAATGTAATCGGCAGAAAAATCTCTGTGAATCTCAACCATGGAAAAACATTATATATTATAAATACTATTAAGTAATAAGTTCATTTTACAAATGTACTCTTACTTTCTATTAAAAATTAATATCAACAAATATCAACAAAATGTTCTAATATTGCTACGGTGGAACTCGGTGTACTTTCCTACTTCAAGTTATAAAAACAGTTTTGACTTTAAGTGACATGATCTCCCTATTAAACATGACAAGATAAAGCTTTCAGAAACTTCAATTTCTAAAGACAGCTAGGTATGTAGATATGTATAATTGTTCTTCAAAGACTAGGTTTCAGTTAAGGTCTGATATATATTACATTGAAACGACATTTATTACATTTTGAAAGTTATTAGGTAATCCAATGTATAACCATGATCCCATTCTAATTAATCAAGAATCATGTTTATCGTAAAAACCATGAGAAACGAGAAAAGTAGGTTACACACTGTGTAAAAAGTAATTTCTAAGCCACCGGAAGTCACTGAATAGATAACGCGAATAAAGCAGGTACATGTATTAGCATTATCCACCTGAGCTATAGGCACATGCATGGCGGTCCTGATTCGAAACACGGTAACATCAGGCCATGAACAAGTTAACAGTTGGTTAAATGCACATTCCAGCAAGGACAAATTAAACTGAAGACCGAACTCATTAAAAGTTGAACGTCTTGGAATAACACGACAATAAAGTATAGGATCAACAAGACATGAAATTATGCAAGACATGACATTCAACCTTTCGGCTATCTGAAGTCATTGAAAAAAGACATTGATAGCATAGACTCAAAACCCTGCAGAATAACATGGATATACTCACAAACTTAAATCGAAACTTGATCCTGAGCAATGAATTTAAAACAACTAACTTCTATTTTTACAAGGTCGAATGGAAGTCTGCAAGTAACCCCAACAGCGTGTGAGAAGTAGGTCACGAGTGACGCGCTTTCTTGACAAATACCCTGCATTGTCATTTTTCAACAAAACCGTTGTGAACATTCATTCAGAGGTAACAAAACTCCACCTGCAAATTTAACTCTCTCCTTTACAAGGTCAGCGCGACCAAGTTTTCAGCTACGGTTGATGTCCTCCACCTGGTTGAATTACTACACTGCGAATACAATTCAGACTACAATATCTTCCATGTTTTGAACTTCCTCGTGTATGTTCCCCTGTGGTTTCAAAACTTCAAAAACGCTCATGTAATATGCAATCATTTTACCTAACAAAATCTTCCATTTGAACTTTCAAACTAAAAACTTGAGATTGACATTAATAAACATACGACATGCCTCTTCATTATTAATCAAGTGAAACTTATAACACGCAAACTACAATCTTCCTTGGGTTTTTAAACTTCCTGTATGCATTAAGTTACAGTTTGAAGGTCATATGTAAAGATAAACGAGAGTCACAAAATATTACGAAATCCAACACAATACAAATCTCTACCTTGAGCTTTGAAAAATTTCAGTTTCCCTAACCCTGCTGTGCGAGCACGGTTAGATAAAAAATAGAGGTACGACGCTCATATGAATAAAAGACAGATCTTTTCGAAAATCCACAAACCTTACAGTCGTAAATACTTCCACGTGGAAAGGGCCAGAGACAAAGACACTCAGAGGTCACACAGTAAGACAAGAAGCGCTCATCTGTGTTTGACTCTACCTGATAATGTCCGTGTAAGTTTACCTGAGACTGATAGCAAGGTAGGACGATCAGCTAGAACAGGTAGACCCAGCCTGGCCGCTACAGGTTACTCTAATATTTGTACAATGGCTGATATCAAATATTGGTTTAACACAGATGCAAGTATCACAGGGCCTGTTTTAAAATGTGCCTCCGATAGATATAGTTCACGTTAATCTTTCATATAATTTACATTGTGACGGGTAATATAAAAACATTACATTAGAACTGTCAATTAAACTTTTCACATTTACATAGCGTTTTTATCACATATAGTATTTTCTTGGAAAGACTGATCATTTCTCTCGTATGTGCTGTCAGTTCTGTAATGATGATTGTCATAAAGTGTAAAGTGAAAGTGTATATTTACTGATATGATGCAGATGTCACAAAGTTTTACATCGTAGATTGTTGGGATGTAGTAATTATTAGGTATGTAGCAGTATTTTTAGAGTAATTTATATTTTCATATCGTACAGTGAAAATCATAAAATATTTTATGTTATGCGATATAAAAAACAAAGATATCATACTACATATCTTAAAGAAATGAAAGTGAATTGTATCCAATAGACCCAATAGAATTATTCAATGAACTTAATATTCACGTGAACGTTATTAACAGACAAAGACGGAAGTCAGGAAAATTGATCGCTAAAAAAATATTTGCGATTCGTTATAAAGCCAAAACTAGATCAATTACAAATTTAAATACAATCAATATGGGTATCAATCTACGAGGTGTGGAATTGATTCAAGAAATACAAATGTCTGAGCTAAAGTAAATAGACGTCAACAATAATTCAATTTCACATACGGTAGGCCTATTCAAACTTAAATGGACAAATCGTTGATGGCACAAAGATATACAAAACAAACTTCAGAAATAAAATAAACCACAACATAACATTTGAATAGAAACGATTAAGAAGTTTCAAATAAAATGGTTATACTTTGAAGAAAAACGGCGTCAAAATGTCTTCCAAGTTGGAGAAAATAAACGTCCAAAGGGGGATAACTCTAATGGCTTGTCTTACTTTCTCACCGCTAAATAAATGTGGAATAAAACGTATTTTTTCTATTCATCACGCGCGCGGATAAAATAATTAAGACTTCACAGGATAAAGTAAAATTTTACTATTGTAAATATTTCAAAACAAATTATTGCTTTACCCATATGTATCGTCATTTATAGAATCAATTGAAAACGAAATAATCAATATCACATAAGAAGGAAGTTTGCTTTCAAATCGTAGTCAGTCAGTACTCTTCGATCTATTTATTGATTGCTTAGAAACCATATTCGATTGTATAAACTTACAGTGAAACTGAAATAGGTATGTATTTGGAAAATAGGTTTGATAGACTAAAGCAGTGAGGTAGAGATATGTTTAGTGAGTATTTTCTGCTGCAAATATATCTAATGAAACAAGAAATACTAGTTTTTTCGAAAGGTGAATATTTAGAACGGACTATAACTAAGACAGGCGTACTGGATCAATTTGCAGTCCTTTGTGTTATTCTAACATGTTACAACTGATTATAGAGCAGTGATAAACCACCGGGTTAATTTTTAAAATTTTCCAAACACATAATTATAACCTGTTTCAAAATGTACTGCAGGATATTGAAAAAATATCATAGAAAATCTAATAAAGAAACCCGCCAGAGAGATTTCATTTCATCATTGGGGTAGGCCAGGTCACCTCATAATGCTAAGTGTGATTAGTTAATACATGATAACAAATAAATCATATAATTATAAGAAGCCTGCCTAATTATTGGAGCTAAATGAACCTAAGGCCATCACCGTTTGAGAGTTGGATGAAAACATAGACTGAATATGAGTCTCTGAACTAAGAATATATTTAAAATGCAACTCTTTAGTATTGAAAAAAGAGCCCTACGGAACAGCAGTGGTCTAGACTTGCTACATTAATGTAGACTTGCATGGGTCTTAATACATATGTTGTTTAAGACGTTTTAGACAAACTAATCAAAACAATGCATAAAGAGTTATCTAAAAATGATTTGCCCTGGAGAAGGGGAAATCTATAGTTTCAATCAATTAGAATTAAGTGGACATCTTCTTTTTGGAAAGCCCCTGGCTTTGGTGACAGACGAATACTACACGACCTTATGACCTTGGCAAGACCTTGGCAACTACATGCATAGCATTTCCAGCAGCAAATAACAATTACTCATTCGTGAAATGTACATACCCAATGCGTTGTTATTGTTTGATGAAATATGCTGTCTAAACATGTCCGTATTGAGATAGACTATGTTCACCATAACCATGTTATTATGTGCGTGTGCTTATCGGAGCGCTGTGTCCTTATGATCAATAACTAAGTACAGATAATCGTTATTGATTTCTCTCAGCTCCTGACGATGCTTTATGGGGTTAGGTAAAACATATATAACCCATTCAGGGGATAACTTCTGTAGAATCCACTCCTTGAACTCAAGTCTCACAAAATTACATTTTTTAAGTCGTATATAGGCAAACTCAACAGTAATTTCATTTCAAATAAATGACAAATATGAGATATATTTCACAACGGTATCTCTTTCTATCATAACGTTTTCTTCAATTATTGGCTATTCTGTAAAACATCTTCTTTATCGTCAGTAATAGTTAAGTACATGTATATATTAATTATGGATCATTGATAATACGGTGGAATATCGAGCCTTATTATAGTAATAGAAGTCCCATTAAAAGACACCGTATTACTTCGAATATAATCACGATCCCCTACCTATTTTTTGCAGTAGATCTAATGTTTTTTGTTACTTGTTCAGTATTCATGTAAACGAAAGGCGTTTAGTATGCTTAATGTGTATCAAAGAGCATATCATTCCAAGTCATGTAGAATATTGATTATCTTTATAAACTCGGGATGAATAATACATGCTAATACATGTAGGAAAACAGAAATAGAAAGCTTTTTGATACACTTGCTGTTCAACCCGTCTAAAGCAAATGTCAGTCATTAATAGTATATGAATATCATAAAGCTGTCCAAATAAATATCGATTAACAAAATGGCGATCAGTTCACATCCGGGATACGTTCATGCGAATCTCACATCAACCTATTTCTAACGCCTTGTCAGCCTTGACAGTAATAATTTGTACATCAATCAGATATATAAAAGTAGGTCATGTGATATCGATTTTATAAATCGTTTTCATGATTCCCACTAACAACAGCGATGTTTATACTACGAGTCTAGTTTCCTAATTTATTAAGCACGTTTATCTTGGGGGGGGGGGGGGGGGGATATTTCACAAAATCAAATATAAATGTTACTGATTGCAAGGCAAAGTTGTTAATAAGAGGAATTGTTCTAAAACGATTAAGCTACACGAATCTCATTCCCTACCCTAGATTATTTAAAGACGTTTACACAAAAATGAACGTCAACAGTTTTTCATGACAAAGCATGGATACTTTCGTCTACAAATGCAACTTTGACTATAACCGTTGAGTAATGCGAGGTTTGACCACCTGGAGATAAAATATTTATCATCATTTGATGCTGATAATTCCACACACACGATGAAGAAAAACAAACATTTTATTTGGAGCTTACTCAGACATGCAAAGTTTCTTTGACTACAGTTAGTACGTAATTCACTTTGACTAGAGTTAGTACGTAATTCACTTGGCCTTTTGTTATCTTTATTTGGTAAATAACAGTCATCTGAAGGGAAAACAAGGTTTGTCAGGCGGGTTTTCACCCAGCCCAAGGGTTGGCATGATGAGTAATGATTGATGCATGGAAGATACCGATTTATGAGGTGGTATAAGAAAATATCCCGTAGGTATTCTTCCTACATATACGTTTATGTTTGCCTTTACTCCATTTTATCTTATATCTTCTGTGACATGAAATGACGTAAATATCCAACTGTTTCAGTAATACATCTTATCCATAAACGAACCATTTAAATTTGATTGCGTCAAGCATTTCGATTCTAAGATCTGGTATAAGCGGAATATCAATTGTATGATAAAACCTATTCTAGCATTTATTCTGGTTTCGCGTACATATCTGTTGCGATATCCATTTGTGTTGCAAACATGTGTAACATTTGTAAGATTACATTGTCCTATATCTATACAAAATAGGTTACGATAAAACCTGCCCGTTATCTGTTCAATGGTCTCACGACCTCATTACGATATATCTACATGTACATACATTAGCGTGAATGCTATTGTATGTAAAAAAACAATAGATGACAGAGTCAATCGCATTAAAATGATATCATAATTTTCTTCACTACGTAACGCAGATTATAGATCTCACAAGGCCCCGTAAGTCCAGCCGTCATGGTAACCTCTGACCGTTTGATCTGAGGATTTCATCCACCAATCAAATAGTACGTCTCACAGTTTAGGGAAAATGTGTAACTACATCTTATGACCTTTCGATTTTCCCCAATAAGCAATATGAAGTAATTTGCATAGGTCGAAACATTCACGAATTCAATTGTAATGTCTGAGTATTTGACAGAGCAAGATTCTTTCTAATTTGCATATGTATATCGAATATGTGTTATATCACATCAACAAGACTTATCTAATGTTTTATGTCTGTTCTGGTCTTCTCTTTTGTGTCAGGATATTTATGGCTACAAAATATAGCGAATTAAAAAATCATAAATCGTAGCAAACAGATCAGATCAGATCTTAATAAGATTGTGTCAGAGTGAAATTCTTTCTTGAATCTCTTTCCCTATAAACCAAAAGTATGTTCTAGCTGTCTATGGAAATACCATTGGTCATTTAGATACATTTTGATATTCAATTGGTACACAGGTCTATTGTCCTAAACCTACTCATGCTAGAATCCCTGAAACCGGAAATGCAATACACTTAAGCTTAAGTGTTTCGTAAGAGCTATTATAACAACTGCGTTCTCTATCTATACAACATTAATTCAATTTAACATGCCTTCTAAATTGAGATATTTGATCTATATGAATCATTACCACATGACTGTAAAGTGTTATACTAAAACAGATTTAAAGGACAACATGAAATTAATATCTCTCGAATAAGAACAACAATTCCTATTTAATGAAATCGAAATCGTAGTGATATGATCTGTATCGTTGAATAAATTGTTGGCACATGAACAGACCTATACAGAAAATTAGAGTCAACACTTCCAAACCTATACAACGTAATGAATTAAATGTTATAATGAATTCATAAAGCGCATTATGAACTAATAACTAATAACGTACAGAAACAGTGCAATGAAACTAGGATGATAAGTTCTTGTATTACCCTATGACATTTCCTGCAGGACGCAGCACCCTGCCCTTTCGTACATGCACCCTGCCCTCTAATCTGTCAGTCAGGCCTAAAAGCCGCGAAGTTTGAAGGCTTTACTAACTTAATCTTCTTTTCAGCTGATATTGTGTTTTCAATATTTTTATTTTTTTCAACTTTTCTTTCAAGAGACTTAATGCAACACGATATTTTCTGCCTAACACCGCTTTTCAAGCCAAAACTTATCTTCTAACAGGCCTTGTGATACGATTATCATAATCAATGTTGATACTATTACATTGTTACGTCTTATCCAAGTCTCTTATCTTTACTCATTGAGAATGTTCTCACTTGAATATATTCACCTAAATAAACATGCAGTAACCGTCAGACACGACAAGGTACAAGGAATGTTCCTCTTGCCATACGTATGTTACTTCCGCCGTATGTAGTCAAATGCATAATCACTTTACTAGGTACGTCACAACATATCCTTGATACATGTTAAAAGATCGTTTCAAGGTCAACACAAAAGTATTCATGTTACAACATACATGTTGGAGAGATCGAAAATTTAATCTTCCTAAATCGATATTGCAATTACTTATCTTTTGAAGTAACCTATCAACACATTCAAACTTACTTATATCTTGAACGAAAAGGTAATAATTGATACTTTCGTGCACAATATCCTATAATCCTAATAGTGTTATATCAAACATTACATTATGAAATGATAATAGATTGTAAAGCACCTTAAATACCTCAATGTCATGCTATAAGCGTATAAAACATATCTTACTTTGATTACAACTATGAAGTTCAAGTTGCCCGCAGATTCTCGAACTCAAGATGAACAGTAGGGTAATAGTGCACCAAATTTCGTATTGTAATATATTCCGATATTCAGCTAATACATTGAAATAATATTGCAATATATTGAATGAACAACATTTTTTAATATTTCTTGCAGTTTAAAAACAATATAAATTTGTAAAACACCTTTCAGATTTAAAGTAAAATATGACTTTTACTTACAAAGATCAAATTTGCAAGTTAATTTTTGATGTTATATATATTAAAAATGTCTTCTATCAATTGCAATACACATATTTTTGCACACAATAGAAATTTCTGACATGTCACTGTGACTTAGATAAAGATATATGAATAAATTGGATTTGAAGTTAGCGATATATTGCTTAATGAAAATGATATTGCGATTATTGTATTGCACAATCTGTATTGCGATATATTGGTATTGCGATATTACACAGCCCCAGTGGATATAGGCACAACGTAAATAGGCCTGGGCCGGAGTGATAACATAAGTTTTACAACGTATAAATGAGCTGCATGTATATTGCATCATATTCAAATTGCGACATTTTACGACGAACAAGTCCGGTTTGCAATGAAATTGCAATAAAATGAAAACGTTCTATTTTTAACTCTTAATGTTTCTACATTCTGTACAAACAATAAGATCTAGATAAACTGCCTTCAGGGCTTCAAATTAAAGATCAAAGGAAGAAAGTTGTATTTTTGCACTTGATGAAAGATAGATTGTAACACAACCACTTTTATTTCACTTTCAAAAGATCCCTGCACACTGAAATAGGACATACAGTGTAATTATACTAAATGCACATATTTCAATAGCAGTTTAGGGCGATATATAGTAGAATTGAATTTGAATTGTGAAATCATTGCATCCCACATCCCACTTCCCACATCCCACTTGCCACATCCCACTTTCCACATCCCACAGTAAAGGCAATATTTCAATAGCAGTTTAGGGCAATATATAGTAGAATTGAATTTTATTGTGAAATCATTGCATCCCACATCCCACATCCCACATTCCACATCCCACTTTCCACATCCCACATCCCACTTTCCACATCCCACAGCATCGGCAAATTCCCATAAATCTGCAAGATAGCATCGCTCTAGCCCCCGTTCCACCAACGACTCACCCAACCCCCCAAAACGAGAATGATATTTAACAATGTTACAAAACCTCTTCACCTGGCACTTATACACACAAAACATTCTTTGTAAATGTATAAGTCATGCTGTTTTACTTATACCAATACCATAGCTCATTTGCTAAGAGAATACCATTTAACAATGTTACAATAACATCTATAGAGCATTTTCACATAGCACTTATACACACAAAACATTCTTTGTAAATGTATAAGTCATGCTGTATTTCTAATATCATTACCATAGCTTATTTGCTAATGTATTATTTTATATAATCTATCAGTAACTTACCTATGCATACCTGACATAAATACCTGAACGTCTTAAGAATGTGAGAATATAAGCTGGGTTCAACCATAGTGCAACATATCCGAACGCCGGATTACCTTTAGCGTAATTAGAACCCATCCACTTTCCTGGCAAGGTATGAGTGGTCTTCATTTCTCATTTATACAGATACATGCCATAATAATGGCATACAGTAATTGTGACGTTTAATAACATGAAGGTGTAAGTGAGAGAACAAATAAATGTAGAAGGGAAAGAAAGAGAGGATGAACGCTGAATTTTAATTTTAGCACCTTACAAAGTTGCTATATACTAAAATTCTTTAACTTATACAAGATGCACGTCACGCTTGTGCTACACGATTTATGGCACGTTAATTTGCATGTTGAATTTTGTGAAGGTTTGTGAGAATGAACGATAATGAAGAAAAGGATGTTCAAACGCTTCGTTTCCTCAAAATAACAGAGTACATCTACTTCCTTGGCAAAGTATCAAAAGAATACATATCTCATATAAGATAAGAACAGATGCTAGAGGATATATGACGTTTACACATGTACATGTTGTATTAGGTTTGAGTGGGAGAGAGACAGAATTGAAAGAGGGAGAAATAAAGACAGAATGATGTCCGACACTTTGTTACACCCCTTTCTGCGACATGGATATATCATTCAGACCGATTCCAATGTAGGTGATGGGTATGTTATGTACACACATTAAACATTAAAGGTGTGTGTGGGGTGGGGAGGGGGTAGTGGGTAATGGGTTAACTACTAACTGACGTCCATAAAGGGATAAAGTGACGTTAAAACTCAAGGGTATAACTATATATTAATTAAAACAAATTTAACTTCATTACAAAGTTCACATTATAGTTGTACATTCCTAATCAGACAGAGACATTGGTGGACGATGTATGCATGTTGTTTGTAGTGTGAACAGGAAACAGAAAGCGGGAGAGGGAGGAAGAAAGACAGAGTGACGTCAAAACGCAAGGTTACCTTTAATGAAATAAGAACACATTTGACTTCCTGACTAGGTACTTGATGTGTACATATCTCATTCAGGAAGATAAACTTCCAGTCTAATGGAAGAAGATATATACAACGGATATATGCATTTATAAAGAAGATAAGTTGTGAATGGAGAGAAGGGGTAAGGAAGAGTGTTGGGGGAGACTTTTAGGGAGAGTAAAATATTGACAGGTATAGGCAACCTATTTCTTAAACACACTATTACAACACACTAGGCAAAGATGTTAACACCGTTACATTTGCTTGATAACGGAACACTTGATAACAGTGTTAATATCTACAGCGAAAAGTCACACTCCTGCAATACTAAAACATTACAAGTATCATGTCATAAGTCACTATCATAAACGTTAAGAAATATAGAGTTAGTCTAGCACGTTTTAGGTGCTCGTCTCATGAACTATTTATCGAGATAGGAAGATATCAAAATATACCTAGATAACAAAGAATCTTTCAGTTATGCCATTCAAATGTAATTGAAGCCGAATACCATTTCTTACTTGTCTGTCCTAGCTATTATAACTCCCGCAAGAAATATATCAAAGACAAATATTATGTATATCCAAATATGCTTAAATTTAACAACCTGCTAAACAGTTTGAATAATAAAGAAATTGTAAACCTGTCCATGTATATATTTTACGCATCTGTGTCATGAATGTTATGAAATGTATAAACAAATGTATATGTAATGTTCTATAGGCCTGAGGCCTTTTGAGTACCGAAATAAAGATTGAAAGTCATTATCCATGTGAATGCATTCTGACATCTACACATTTTAATTAATATGTTAGATAAGTTACTTCTGAATTGTTATATGAGTAAATGTATATTTGTATATAAGACGAAGAGATCTACTTACAGTCACATTAACTTGTATGCAGGATTCAGCGACCGTTTAATGAGGTTTGCAAATGAGGTCGACAGAAGCATTAGCTTTGGCTGAGTCCATTTCTGAATAATTTCCTTGTGAGTTTGTTAAACCGTCTTACATTTCGTAATGCTAGAGTAACTTCATTAATACATAACAAATAGTATTCATTTGCTGATCTGAAGTATAAATCGTGTATGCATAATTTACGCTCATTAAAGCCTCCACCTTGTTTAAACCTAGTCTTACTGATTACAAAAATCTTCTTACGTTTACACAACAATTGCAAGTATTTGAATAATGCATTACCTCTATATGATCCATGAGTTAAGTAAGATTTAACTAACACGAAGAAAGAGTTTACCTGATCAATAACGCTTATGACATTACAACATTTAGTGGCCTTTCATTGATCCGAAGAATGAGAATGAGACCATAATCTTGTTTCAAAATCAACGTAAACGGTGAAATTTAATCCGCATGTTTCATGTATTAAGAACAAAAATACGTAGAAAGGTCCAAGAATTTGCCTGATCAACACCCGTCCCAGTGATAAATAAGTGTGAACTGATCATAAAGCTATCATTAATTCGTCATAAATGAGGTTGACAAAGGGATTACCCTTGTCAAACTCCTTGATCAATAGTTTCGTTGAATTTGTCAGGAATCTTTTGACACTGTGTAATTATAGTTTTCATCATTGCGGCATATTCAAAAATTATCTTTATTTATCCCCATTTATCTGCATAATTGCTTAGACATTTCAAGAAATCTTTAACATTTGCATCTTTATTGGTATTCGGATGACACTGAGCACCGCAATGGTAGACTAACATCTAGTCTCAGAAGGTTTTTTTTCAATATTGACAACAATTTAACAATTCATGTAATATAACAAAATGGAGCCAAGACGATGCGGCTGGGTAATCTAGACTTGCTATAGTTTAGTAGACTTGGTTGGTCTATTTTTTTTGGTCTAAATTTTTGCTTTAGAGTCTGGATTACAGACTAACCGCAATTATAGTGATAAGTCCAACATCCAGACTGTAGTTCAAAATAGTTAGACAATAACTTAATTTTTTGAAAATCAAGTCTAGAGCGGCAGCGAGAAGCCACATCATGTGATGTGTCAAGTGCTCCTTTTCTATTATTGATAAATAGAGGTTATCATGAGAGTGTGTTTTGGGATCGTAAATATCCTGCATTAGGAATAAACATTGTATTTTGCGAGCCTTGGCGAGCTAAATACATAGTGTTTATTCCTAATGCAGGATATTTACATTCCCAAAACACACGAGCATGATAACATCTTTATCATACAATGTCATTTCAAATTTTATTTGAAATAAATGCTTGATAATACCATTTTGATAGTTGACATTGTTTTAAAAGATGCGCGCATGTATATATGCAAATGAACGGTGTAATGACAGTGACAGTGAATTGACAAAATATAATTCCTTCTTATAAATGGCTTAAAATACCGTTTAAGTTATTTTTTCACTACTCCAAAGTTTTAACATTTCAAAAGACTATAAAAAACGATGATTTTCAAATAAAAAACATTTAAGCGTGTCTTTGACGGATTCGAACACACGTTCTATCGCCTTCCAGTAAAAAAGAGGGCGAGTCTATCTCACTCAGGGGCAAGAGTTGCTTCCCTTCGGCTAAGTTGCAATGGCAGCTTGCGTTGAAAAAAACAACATTAACGGAGAACTAAACAAGAAGATAGGCTGTGCATTCTCTAACTAAAACTAAACAAGCCTAAAGTAAAGAGCACTGAAGAACGGAAAACGAAGCGTTTAAGCATGAATCTTGAACTTCCTTTGCCGGCTTTGGTACCTGTGAGTAAAATCACGATGGCAGTGTTTTTCCACTGCTAAGTCATACATGTGGCTAAAGAACCATACAGTTTTGTTGCTTTTTCCTAAATTAGTGTATATACATTGTAGTATTTATATTTTCACGTCTCTCTCCGTTACCAAAGGCGTTCAAAATATTAACGCTTGTGACGTCATCGGAATTTTCAAAAGAAGTTCCGACCTTGACCTTTGAAATTAGCATCTCTATCCGTATATGACCCCAACGGATATCGAAAATATCCGTTGGCTTTATTATGCCGAGAACACTATCCATTGTATGATAAAATAATATTTCTATATAATTGCTTATCAGAGACTGAATACAAGTCTATGCTGGTGGAATCAACCTTGAAGTAATCCTATACGCAAAAATATATTTGATATGTAAGGAATCTTAGGACGTTTCGCCCTCTTAAACATGAAGACGAGAACCATAACTTTGCCTTTCTTCTATTGATCTTATATCATTATTGGTTTTGAAGTTCGGAACGTTATAAAATCTATTTTTTCTGTATTGTAAGAATATGTGTTTCAAAGGCAACAACCTGTTATCAATCATCTTCCTAATACGGTGTCTTTAACCTGAATACATTTTCTCTCAACTTGAATGATCTCTAGCATAAAGTAAAAAGGATTCTCGACTATTTTACCATCTTAACGAAAAAGCATCAATGGAAGGTCCGAGGTTACTTGACCGATGAAGATACCCATTTTGTATCAATTAATGGTATTAATAGAAGCAGAGCAAACCACTCACCTTGCCGCGTACCTGAAGCAAATATCCACCGATATAAGTAATCTTGTATATAGCTATGTGTCGCAATCTCGTGAATATTTCCCTTGGTGAAATCTAAACGTCTTAACCCTCGTATCGCCCTGTACAAATCAACCAAAGTGACCACGCGTCCTTGTTCGGTCCGAAGTTAATGAGCGCCCGTTAACAGCGTTATACTGCATGCAGGCCGGTAGCACAAAGAAACGCCGATCGAATTACAACTGACCGAGTCAGGATTACAATTAGAAGGATTGAAGGATAAAGTACAGGCCCCCAAGGTTCTCAAGTGTGCAAATGTTAAGCCAGTTACCACTTATTTCCGTTATTTACTGTTCGGCCCCATTGCAGTTTCCCATGCCACCCTTCACACGCCATTCCACCATGGCTGCATTCCACCATTGCGGTGCTTCATCGCCAAACCCATTCTTCTCAAGGTCGCGGAAGGTTTCAAACTCATCTCACCAAAACAAATCATTACAAAGCTAAATCAAACTTACCTTGTAACTTTGTAGATCGGAGCGTTATTCCCGTGTTATATCGTCCCAAGCGTCCAAGTATGAAGAACGCCGCGTGCCTTCACTCCGATTCACAAACACCATGGAAACACACGAATTACAACCATACAGCTGTTTAGACTCGGCACAAGGGTAGCGACACGTCTATACTATAAGCAGCTTACTACCGTAAACTCTCAAGTAATTCACTTGCTTAATGACTTTTTATCGTGAATGTAGTAAAATATCAGAGAAAATCTTTTTCTATTTTTAGATCGTATTTATCTTTCGGAGCAGGGCAAAGTATTGGATATCAGCTTCGAGCGGTTTGACCTCGATTATTTCGTCGCCGCGCAACAGATGTTTTTGATGCATTAGTGAATATTTGTATTCGTTTCGGACTTGTCAAGACGCCGATAACAAGATTCACTACAAAGATAGTCGAGAAATCAGCGATTTTAAAATTGATAAATCTAGACCTACTTTTCTCTTCGTAGTTACACCTTAAAGGAAAATAATTATTTGCGGACTGTGAGACAGTCTATATAGACTTCAACTCGGTATCTTAAAAGGATTAGATATAATTACTTTATTTAGTATATGACAGAAATCCCATTAAATTACGATGACATCAAAATTTAGACTTGGTTTTCAATAGAATATGTTTTGGGCTGGGGTATTTTAGGTTAATGTGTGTATTACAATATTAGCTTATTTATGATATTCATGGAAATTATGCAGACGTTGAGACCAAGATATATAGCATATACTCCTTAATTTGCAACTCAATATGCCTATCAAGATTTAAATTTAACCTACAGCAATATATTATGCAATGTTTGTTTCAATGTATTGTTGTTTCGGTGACGTCTAGACACTATGAATGAAGACCTAATCTTTATTCAAGGCTCCTATTTTCATTAAGTCATTAATCAAGAATAAGCTTAAACTAGACTTGCAATTTAAGGCTTCTTTACAATAGTATATGAATTTATCTATGATAATATTAACACTCAACCAGCAAAGTTTGTATAATTGCCCGAGAATTGATTTCAATCTTGACCTAAGCTCTATGGGGAAACGAAATGAACCACTATCGGAAGGCAAGGGATTCATGGGACACTGAGGCAGCGGAGCGCTAGAAGATCGATAACCCTGACACTGGAATATCTGGGACAAGGAAATACTATCAATAAATATAGAGGGCAAGAGAACGCAGGAAAATGATGTTAACTAAAATTCGGCGTTGAGTTATTGATTTATTCAGAATTTTTGCGCAAATACAAAATATTGAATGTCTGTCATTTCTATGATCTTCATGCTTTAGGATACTTGACTTTATTTATCCAGTGAAAACATTATTGATACTCAAGTAAGCGCAAGATTTCTTTTAACCTTGAATCACAATCTGGTTCCCTGGCCGTGTTCCGCGTGCGCTAACCGTAGCGCAAGCGGGACGAGGCCCGGGAACCAGGTTGACTTGAACGACTGCTTCATGACCTAAACGGTGAATGCAGCACAGCAGTCTTTTGACATGTTACTAGTCATATTACCTTACTTGTTTTCGGGAGATCAATCTCATTGAAATCTGACAAACGCATCATTCGTGCCTGAGTACTGCTACCTGGGAATTTTGTGGTGGGATTTCCTTTGACCTTTAATTAATTGAAACATCATGGACCTGGTCAAAACAAAATTGTACTAAAAGCTGCCAAGCGTCTTCTCTGATAGAGAATGTACTCAGATGAGAAACAAATCGAGATACGAGTGATAGTTTCGATCCGATTTTAATGAGATCGACTTATCGTCATTTCGATAACCTATCCCTGCCTACGTATATAATACGCGAAAATATAGGTCGGGTTTGAAGAGTAATAAAGAAAACAAAAAAATCATATCAGGATACTGTTGGGTTTATACAAGAGACTCGTGTCAGATTATGATTGATGCATATTATGAAAGCACAGGAACCCGATATCGTAAATAAAATGTAGGTAAAACGTAGGTAAGAAAGACCCGTCCCCTCTATGTAAATAGAGTACTCTATTTACATAGAGGGGAAGGGTCTTAAATTATTTACCTACGGTTAACCTACATGTTATTTACGATATCGGGTTCCTGTGCATGAAAGGCATGCAGAAAGCACATGGTAAGTTGGCGCTCATTGACAGTGGTGAGGGTAAACATTAGAATCGACATGCTTGATTATCAAAGTTCTCAAACGTTACAGGACGGATTTGATCAGCGTGCATGTCCACCCAGTGCATCGAGGCTGGCAGTGATACGTCTCCTCATTGATGACGCCAGACGTCTAATGACACATCTCCTCATTGATGACGTCAGACGTCTAATGACACGTCTCCTCGTTGATGACGTCATACGTCTAATGACACGTCTCCTCATTGATGACGTCAGACGTCTAATGCAGGTCTCCTCGTTGATGACGTCAGACGTCTAATGACACGTCTCCTCGTTGATGACGTGAGACGTCTGATGACACGTCTCCTCGTTGATGTCATCAGACGTCTGATGACACGTCTCCTCGTTGATGACGTCAGACGTCTAATGACACGTCTCCTCGTCGATGACGTCAGACGTCTAATGGCACGTCTCCTCGTTGATGACGTCATACGGCTTATGATACGTCTCCCCATTGATGACGTCAGACGTCTGATGGCACGTCTCCTCGTTGATGACGTCAGACGTCTGATGGCACGTCTCATCATCGATGACGTCAGACGTCTAATGGCATTTATTTCCATTCATTCCTGACATCATCTTATAATCCTCCTAAAAACGTACAACTGCCCCTTTAATGTTCCCTTCCTCGCCTTAGTTCAACCTTACTAGAAACGAATGAGGACCTTTAGTCTCATAGTTCAGCCCGGATATGTGATTTATTTAAATACATAAATTTGATTAAAATTTCGGCAGTAAATGTTTAAAATTTAAAATGTTTTAAGATAAACAAAGATTTTGACGCTGCTTAGAGATCTTTTCCAGATCTCAGTATTCATTCTCGTTTCATTTTTAACTTTGATGTTCAAGTTTTTACGACATCAGTCTATTCCATATAACTATTCTGATATAAAGTGACAAACAAAAAAACACGTGTATACATTATTTTAAACATATTGCAGTTTATGACCTTCATTTTTAGTATAGAGAAATTGAAAAAAAATGTTTGAAGGGAGAAAAGTGTTCCTGTAAATAGAAAGGAGGTATTTTGCTAACACAAGATAACACATAATGCAAAGGAAATGTAAAGAATGATATTTTAAGTATTGACCGGAATTTAATTTCATCCTATAGCGGCGCTACACGGATTTGTCAATAGTCTGCCACGACGTTACTTAGCGCAAGGATGCAAAGGATATAAAAATAGATCCATGTAGCTTAGTAGGCTTCATATTCAATTTTGCTTTAGGTATGTCCACCGTGCTTCCCCCCTAGAAAGGTGCCACAGGGTCAAAATGTTCATTTTAGAATCATCTAGGAGTCTCTATAAAACATTTCAGCATTATATGCCTTGTGCTTCAGGAGAAGACAACGAGAAAATGACAAAAAGGTTTTAGTAGGAGCTACAGGGTCACCAATTCTAAAATTAAGTATGTGGGCGATGTTATTTCCAATTCCGGTAATCAAATCAGAAATAGAAATTTCTCAAACGTTAAAAGAAAATGTAAAAGGTTTTAGAGGACCAATCTTTAATTAGTTAAGAAGGCTATCAAATCTGCAATTGATAATTTAGGTTATAGGATCCAAAGGTTCGCCAAGCCCTTTCGGGGGCATAGGGCGACCAAAACTTTGGGTGACCAAAAACCAAATTATAACATTCACTGGTCAAAGAGTCTATACACAAGGTTTCAGCTTTCTAGATAAAAATAAGTTTTAAAAGTGTGTCCAGCAAAGCTATTAATTATAATCCGCACTAGTTCAAGTTTCAGCTTTTTAGGCGTTATGCATCTGGAGAAGAAGACGAAAATAGATTTTAAGGTCGTGGGCCCTATGGGCCTAATATATGATTATTTTGCGACAAATATTTGACTTCCTAAATATGGAGAACATCCATACATGTTCAGATGGAAGTAGCGAATGATTGTAGGGCGCTTCGATTTCTGCCATAAAATTGCATACCTAGCTTTCATGTGTTGCGCAAGTCGTGCCTTCGAACTTAATCTCTGGACAAACCAATGGGGTGGCTTTGATTCAATATGACGGCAATGGAACAATCTTGATGATCGCAAACTTATAACGTTCCTCAGACATGATAATTGACACAATGTATGAGGTGCTAATTTAGTACGAGAATACACTGCCAACTCATCATTTCTACCTCACTGCATTTCTGGTTTGTGCTAAAATGGTCGTGTTGGGTGATTGTGAATAATATATACAAATCGAACTTATAGTAGATCAAGCGATATCTCCAAGGAGACAGTAGATTTTGAACAATGCAATGCAATCGGCAAGTACATGACATAACTAACGTTTAGCACCATCGACTGCTCATGACACAATGCTATGACATCACTGCTGTAAGAGATTTAGAAGTTCAGTGTTCAAAGATATGAACGTAATAAAAGATTAGTTTGGATGTTAAACATAATCTCACTCTCGTGTCTTCTGATATCAAATATTCATCTCAATCATTGATAAAAGTGAAATATCCTCAGCATGCCTCGAATATTTTTTACTTTTATCATCTTGTGTTGGTCTATCAGAAGTCATGTGGGTGATAATCTCTTTGTTGTTAAGCGGTCACATTTGAACCTTGTTAAAGATAGTCAATATCTGCAATGGTGTAGCAAATTTATTCAGTATCACTTCAACGTTTCTAAACGGCATGGCGTCAACATTTCATGCATGCATTGCGTGGTGGCAAGGTTAAAAAACTAAAAGGAACACATACATGTATGAGAGATCTTTCTGTGATAGGTAAAGATCACATCAACAAGTATACAAACTTCAAAGCCACACACTTGCTCTCCGTCTCACAGAACAGAACGTCGCAAAACAAGGCGGCGGCCAAAAACATTGCAAGGAGAAACAGGCCTATAAAAAGAAAAACATCGCAACAAAAAAGCAGCGAAACGTATACACAGACAGAAATTGATTGACAACTTAGCGATACGCAATAAAAACCTCCAAAATAGCATCAATAGAGCGACGTTGAAATTCGATGTTTTTTGTAAGGCATGTAAGGTTATCAGGTCTCTGACCCAATCGGCCCATACTCCTTCCGACAAGAGAGGAGACCGTTACGTCGTCTCTTGGCCGCTCTTCTTCTAACATTCATCAGCACAATAGAAGCGACCGTCACTATCATGCCAAGTAGCAGACTTCCTAGCGATACCCCTACTATTCCTAAGAGAGCCATCCCGGAACCGGAAACAGTTTTATTACCGGAAGTCTCGTTGATATTCTTGATGTCAATCCAAGATCTCGTTTGTGGGTCCATGACCTGGTGTAAAACAGGTGTTGAATATATTGGCGGCGAGATATAAGGGGGCAGCTTCACTCTGAGTTGCCCTGCGTCCTTCATGAACCCAAATATTGTACAATAGTGTATCTCACAGTCTTGGTCAATATACGCCAGATGTTTGCTGTGGCCCCGCGGACATTGCTTGGGCCATACGTTAGAGTTCTGGAAGAATCCTCTCAGAGATTTTAAAGATTTTGAGCTTTTACTACTTTGGCCTGCTGCCATGGGGTTTCCAGTATCGCAGCTGAGGAAGCCCCCAAAGGGAATCGAATATTGTTCTCCAAGTTCGAAGTCGTCGCTGATACATATATGTAAGTCAACTCCGAGTTTTACAGGATAGAAGAATACTGGGCAGCTCATGCTTCCTGTCTGAGGGTTTGGTAGCTTGGTCGTGAAGAGTCCCCCAAACAGACAGCCAGAGTCTTCTTGATGGGAGTCTAGTCCAGCACACCAGTACGACGTGTAGTCCGCTCGGCTATACTTGTATCTATAGTAACGGGTGTTATGGCAACAATAAAAGAAGGGAGAACAAACCCAACAATTTGAATTCGGTTTTGCAGTTTCCAGAATCGCCGAATGGATTTGTACTGTAAGGAATCCTTTGGGACAAGAGTAATCTCCCGTTTTGGGATTCTTCTGGTTCAATTTTAGATCCTTGCAGAAGTCGCCATTATTGGACAGAGGGTGCAGACGACATATCTGAAACGCGCCACCGAAGGCTGACGTGCTGGCGTTATGGGAACACGTCCCATCATCGACGTTGGCTGAAGGATTGTAGTTTGGGGAGTTGCGGTCTGTGCATCCTGGATAGGAGTTGTACTTGTAATAAAGTTCCAAGGCATCACTTACCAGACGGCTGATGTCCTGAACCCTTGACTCATCCAGTTCTGGAAGATTGGGAGGTGTGATGAGGAGTGAGAGCGGAGCTCCACTTCTGTCCACAGCCACCATGTTCTCATCCACTCCGTCAGCCCAATCATTGGCGGTGAAGTTGCTGGCTCTGAACTTTGGTCCACCGAAGGTGAGTATTTCAGACGAGGTCCTGTTCTGCTCGTACTTCTGTCGTTGTTCTGTTGAGGAGGAACTTGAATAGGACATGCTGAACTTGAAGATATTGAAGAAGGAAGCACTTGCTCCAATTTTTAACGCCTTTTTCGTAGATTCGCTGCTGGAGTTATGTTTACTTGATACCTGATCCTCCTGGACCAAAATGGCGCCTGCATCAGTCGAATAGAGGTAATGGGAGCCGAAATCTCTTACCAGCACTTGACATAAATATCTCGCCATGTCTCGCTGATTCTTCTCAAGGTATGACGAGATCTCGTGAAGTCGCGCCCTGAACTCTCGGCTCAGTTTTGCGCCTGAGAGCAGTCTCACTGTATAACGAACGTACCGAAGTTGAACCCGGGTGACAATGTTGGTACTCCCGATCTCCTTCCTCCTGGCATGTTGGTAGCTATCTGTGAAGCTGCCACTGATTGAAACAAGACCAAGGGACAAACCCGCGTTCACATTGACGGACCAAGAATCTAGACTGGAATATTCGCTGAGGTGGGATATGATTTCGGCGAAAGTGTTGACCTTGCTTGTTTTCCGTGGAACTGTCTCAACGTTATCGGGTATAAGGAACTTCCGGTCTAACGTAGTCTTACAAAGGGAGTAGTTGAACACGACCACGCTACTGCAATCTTTGTTCCTGAGATTGTCCCATCCGTATCCAGGCAGAACTTCCAACAGTCGGATATGTGGATTAGCTCGTAGACATCGTTGTGGATCGCCTGGATATGTTCCACGTATTTCTGATCTAGTTTTTCCTTCTTCTTGCTTGTAAAACAGTTGGGAGTTTGGTTCCTTTTCCACGATGAACTCCACGTGTTCATTTTCGGGTCGTGCTTCTTGAGTGAGAACAATGTTCTCGCCTATAAGCAGTGCAAGAAGAAACGGGTGGAGGAACCTTACCATGACTACTGGTGAGTCCAAGTGCGTGACAAATATCTTTGGCAATGGTTTTGAGATCGTAATTTAGTTCCTGGTTGATGCAAATTATGAAAAGAGTTACCGTATTTCCTTTAAACAGCTTCCTGTTTATTTATCAGTTTTGAAGAATTATTAATTCCTTTGAGGTGTTGCAAAATGGTAGTATCGTTCGGTTGCATTGATAAGACGTTATATGTTGTCGTTATTCATGGCACACTACAGTATATTTAACAGATTCTCAGCTATGAAATACATATGTATTTAGTGGGTACCCAACTCCTATATCTAAAATGTGACGTTTCGACATATATTATAATGTCGTTGTGGTACATTGGGAGACATAGGTTATATAAACGTTATGTTTATGCGATTGAAATGGAAAAGTTGAGTTGTTTATATAACATAATAAATATATATGTCTAATATACTAAAACACTCGTAATTCTTTAAAAACTTCAATTTCAATAGCAAAGTAGTTATGAACTACATATTTGCAATTGTAAACGCCCTGACACGTATGATTGGGTGTTGTTGGTAAATCATGAGCTTAAAAGCACTTTCAATATCTCTGCCATCTTAGAATAATACTCGCAACTTCAAGGACATGCGATAAGACGGAGTGATTGATTGCTCACCTCATTCTTGAAAATAATTTTGTTTTGAGGACTATTCAACGAATGGTAATAGACATCCTTATTGCCTTTAATATATCAACAATAACATTGTTTATACTGGCGTTGATTTTATGATGATTTATTATACTTATAAAATAAACATATTGATATTCGTCCTCACGAACCGAGATACTGATTTTTTATCAATAGCAACATAGTCAAAGTTGAGTTTTATCCTTGTTCCTCTTCATTGATTCAATCGATCTTTCAATATCAAGAGTTTCCTTCTAGATAATTTACAGACCCTCTCTGTAAAGACAGATCACGTATAACTATTTATATTGTAACATTTCTTTCCTTTTAACTTACATATTCTATAATCCTGACAAAAAAATGATCAAAATGTAGAATTTTGAACACATGCATGTTGTTGCCTAGTTTGCATGTTTAGGGTGGTTGTGTTCAAGCAACGTGATCAATGATCTGATTTAAAGGGGCCGATCGAGCCTCTTTCTGAGAAATAAGCTTTAGATCGGGAACGAGGCTGTTTTCGAATAGCGCGTCATAGTTTTTAGATCTATAAATAGCACGAGAAAAGCCCCTTCCCATAATGCAACGCTATATGTAAACAACATGGCTCGTTTGTGTCAGGGTGTCAAATGAATTTTGGCATTTATTTATTTATTTCTATGTCTTGCTCATTCCAATTATTATGACTTGGGGGTATACGAAAAAACTACAACATAAATTGTAATATCAAAATATTTCAATATTATAAATGACCTAATTATTTATATAAATTTCCATTTATAGATTTCTTGCTTACCTCTGATGTAAACAAAGTATTTTGTTTGGATAATTATTTGTGAAATTTCTTTTCCATTTTAATGCAATATTTAATATCACAATATTTCAATATTAATTAGAAATGAAAATTATTTACATATATATTTATCAATTTATGGATTTCTTGCTAATCTCAACCCGACTCATAGTAAAACATTTTTTCTTCCAAAATATATCTTAGTCACTTAAATCACATGAAGTTTTTATGTTCGAAAAAGTGCAATACGGACTATGTATATTTCGGAGTGCGACAGCGCTGACGATTTTTTTTATATTCGATGCGAATCAACTATTCTTCTCAGTGTCACATTGATTGAGTGTCATATGTAGATTTCAATAAACAATCTGTTTCTCTGTCAATTTTCTTATGCAAACATTATTAACAAATTTCCTACAAATTAAACATCCAAGTAACTACAACACCGACCAAACAATCAGCTGACAATAATCCTAGTGGTCGCCATGATCAAGGCTTCGAGTTCGATCGGCTTTCCTCCGCCATTTTGAATTGTTTGCATTGCGAGAAAACAAATGTACTGTATCATGCTAATTCATTGAGTAAATCAAGAAAAAATAAGTGATTGATAGAAGAGGGACATGTTTACACGTGATGCATAATAAAAGTTATCAGTTAAGACAGTATTTTGTTGCAGTAAATGCCAGTAATGCATCTCACGCTCGTAGCTCCGATGATTGGCTTCATTTCACGATGTTTTTCTTTTTGGGGGGCGATACACTTTGTTCTTTATCAAATTGTTAAATCATGAACAACTTGAATGATAACCTCATTAACATTTTGAATTTTTTGAAATTAAGTGTGAAATAATCATGTAAAAATCGTATTTATTAGTTAACAGGAATGTCCTCCGTGAATTTCGTTTCCACAAACAAACAAAATCACCGCTCGATGTGCTTGTCAGTGGCTTTATTTATTTTCGCAATTTTTTTGTTTTGAAGGGCGGATTAGAACAAATTATCAAATATGACATAGTTATTAACATAAAAAAAATAGAAAACAAAGTCGAATATATAAAATTTGACGTGTCGTGTGCAAAAGGGAATTCCCTCCCGAATATTTGTGGAACAGAAAATAGCCGCTCGATCTGGCCCTTTAAAGATATACATACATGGTGATAATATCTCCGCAGCAAGCTAGCTGTATCCTACCTAAAATATTTTGTTTGATGAAATCCTTGCTACTTGCTTATGAGGAGTAAATGTACACCATCTTTATGAATTTATTTTGAAAAGCCGGAACCTCAATGCGAGCGGAACATTGCTATGCTCTGAATTTGATAGTAAACTAATGTAGAATATCTCTGTTCGAAAAAAATAGATGTTTTTCTTAATACGGTTTATAAGTGAGATCAATAACTTCTTAGCAAAGGCTCTTCATCTCGTCCGTTAAGGGTCTATCACCGAAAGACATAAAAACGACAGGATTACGTACATCATGGTTTGTCTTTTGAGAACAGATTATAAAACCATACGTCATGGTTTGTCTTTTGAGAACAGATTATAAAACCATACGTCATGGTTTGTCTTTTGAGAACAGATTATAAAACCGTAAATCATGGTTACTTTTTTGAAGTCGGATAATAAAACCGTACGTCATGGTTACTTTATTGAAGTCGGATAATAAAACCGTACGTCATGTTTACTTTCTTGAAGTCGGATAATAAAACCGTTCGTCGTGGTTACTCTATTGAAGTCGGATAATAAAACCGTACGTCATGGTTACTTTCTTGAAGTCGGATAATAAAACTTGATCTTCACTGGTGTCAAAGATAAATACATTTACTTGTAATGTTAAATGAGTTTAAATAGGATAAATGGCGGTAATATAATTTGAGCATGCATGTTTGTGATTAGAAATGTGATTTCCATAGACTGTTTCACACGCAACAGGTCTAACACATCAAGTAATGTCCATGCTGTAAAGTTACTTGACAAAAGACATCATACTGACAGGTTCTCAGATCGAGCACTCACAAGGAAATCACATTTCTTAACATCTTTCAATGAAACAATACCACGCCTATCTCAAGATGATCGTTTCACATGCCATTGAGCTTGCAACTACACAATCTTGACAAATCTCTGAAATCAGTTAGGTAATCTGCAGCACTGACTGAACTGCACAGACTGATACATAAGGCAACGACGTCCATCTATAAGTTACTACTTTGTGCAATGTCAACGAGATGCACTTTAGGTACACAAGGAAAGGTTGGACAATGTTTACTTCCTGATTCATTTTCTAGGGCGTGTACATGCCTATCGAAACTGTGGCGAACACAACGTCAATACTTCTATCCTGTAAGGTCATCATTTCGGCTGTTTTTCCCTAGTGTAGTTCATAAGGAACTAAAATAGTCAGAAAAGAAAAAGAAGGTATTGTGGATGACATCTAAAACAGATTGATAAATGTCTGGTGATGGTGTTGTTTCTCTTGGTAACAATTGTAATATGGGCGTTACTTCCCTTGGTTTATCAAACCTTCTAGTGATAAAAGTAGTAATGAAACAGTAAAATGGATTTGATACCAATTTTATTGAGATACTTACATTGTAAGTATCTCTCATATACCCTGTAATTCAATCAATGAATTTATACCATATTAATCATGCAAAATCTTAAAAAACAATTGTAACCTCATTTGCTACTTCCAAAGTCTTCATTATTCATATTCTCCAAATATTCTGAGAAATGATTTTTTAACATAATAATATTGATTACAATCAAAATAACTACATCATGATACATTAATTTGTTTGGTTTGAGGATTATTCCTAACATGTGCATGGAAACCAGCCATTTCAAAACTTCAGGCGAGATCTTTTAACACAATAAAGCAAAACTCAATATTAAACCAACAAATGTATTTGAACCTGATATATCTAATCACACAATACCGTAATTAAAACCTCAAGAGTTTAAAGGCAAGGTTATATAATTTTAAAGGAGAATCCACAATTATTTTTTTTTTAAAATATACATTAAATGCTAGCAAAAAAGTTCATTGCACCTAACTTAACAAAAGCAATTATAAATATTATGTATTGAAAGAATATGAACACTAAAATATCATAGCTTAGCATGTTTTACAGATAAATGAACATGTTATTCTGATAATTTCTCTCTGAATGAAAGCACACTACATTTTCTTTAATTGTGTTAACCAACTGTCAATACCACATTTCAACTTGATCTATATCCAATCATGTACTAAAAGTAATTTCCCGACAATTATTGTTTCGGAATGAAATACCCTGAATGAACTATTTGAAGGCAAGTTATGTTGTTGGGTATCAAAATAAATCCCTTTCACCTTTAAGAAATCACAAACAGATGTGTTTTTGAGTACGATCTTGGTTGAAGAGATAAAAGGATTATTTCTCCTCACACAACAGGAGCCTTCAGGGATTGGGCCTATTCAGGTTATAAAATATGTTCTGAAATTAAAATGGTTCACTGCCCTTCTACTAATAGCAAATTTCAAAATTTAAATTTTACACTAAATATACAAAATGGTCCATGGGACTGCCGTTCCCAATCACTGTGCATAACATCCACCATAAATCAGGTAAAAGACTAAGAAATACATCAATCACCAGAGTTCTGGGTTGAGCAGACTGAGAGCGCCCCCTACAAGATGTAAACTTCCTGTCACAAGCACCTGGATGTGGCTGCAGCCAATCAGAGAGTCTGATATTGGCGGAATGTCAGAAGCGTCCGATAACTCCAACACAGAGTCCTTCCCTTGGCTGGCCCAGTACAGGGCCTGGAGGATACACGGAAATGCCTGCGATTCAGATTTCCTTGCACTCTGATTGGTTGAGCTGCAGTTTTGGTTGAGGTCTCTATGGCAACCATTGGTCACCGAGGGTTCCGATATATCGTTTGTGAAATCTGGGTTTATGTCACTAGAGGGTTTGATGGATGAAATACGGTCCCAGATTTGCTTGTTTGCTAGGGAGAAATTGAGCTGTTTTTCCTTGGTTATCGTCCGGTTGATCAAATCTGAAATTCAATAAGGCAAACGAGTTTTACAAGAAATCTCTTAACATTTTGATTACTCTGTTACCTTGAAATTCCCAAAATACAAATGAGAGCCTTACACTTACAAATAAAATCTTCATTAATTTTGAATGCAAAATGCTTATTTTTTAAATCTTTGGATAAACACTTTAATATATTATAAATGTAATTGATACGGACCCATTGAAAATGACATAATTTGAAAACAAGAAGATTATTTTAAAATAGTCATGTTCACTGGTATTCTATTCAATTCTTAGCAAGTGACTGATCTCAGTTTATTTCCTTTATGAGGAATGCATGATTCCGGATAACTAATCTTCTGAATGTGTTAAAATGTGTTACGGAACCTTCAATTACTCTTAGGCCAATTCAGCAAATAATGCAACAAATAATCAATTTTGATCTTGTACCTGGTGTGTTTGAGATGTTCCCTGTGAAGGCTAGGTTGGGACAAAACACTGCAGCATCAAATGAAACTGGCTGGAAAACAATTTTGTAATATGTTAATCAAGAATGAAGGATTATTTTTTATAATTTCTATCAAATTTTACGTTTCTGATGAATCATTGGAAAATTGCAAATATAATCTAAGATAACTCTCTCACCATTTCCCACAATGAGGTTATGGTCATTACAATAAATGACAGATTGCATGGATTAGGAAAGGTTTCCTACACACTGGATCATTTTTAGTACTCATCTGGATTTCAAATGGCCAAATGCCCTTATATCAATAGTAAATTTCAAAATGTTTAAAGGCCTTGTTTTCATTTGCAAATGGCCGATGCGTTTCCTTAAGTGCATGATGGATCTTCTCAAACAAGTGTCAAACTTGTCACTTTTGAGTAAGAAATATTCTCCTTTCTAAAATCAGGCATCTAAAATATGCATCATGATCAGCCTAATGCCTTCTTTATGATTATCGAATATGTCGAGATGATCAAATACTCCATTAGGGACAAATGTACCGGCATGTATTTATAACATCAAGAAATTCAAATTTTTTTAGTAAATAAATAAATCGATGGTACAGACCTTTAGCACTGACAAGAGTGCTTCGGAGTTTCTATCTTTTGTTGCGTTAAAGACGAGAACTTTGCATATCCGTCCCCTGAAGAAATAAAAAATAGCTTACATTATAGAAGAATAAGAGTTACCTCCCTTGAAATAATAATTTCAAAATTTTCCCAATTATATTTCTTCAAAACAGGATTAATTGCATCAACTTCAAAGCTTAAAACCATAGATTTTATGTACAATTGACCATAGGTTACGCAGCAAATCTTGCAGAACATCAATATCTCACAGAGTTCCTTTCCAATTCAAACTTGGGACCTGTCAAGAACTTTAAATGCAAGTGTACCATTTCATCCCTAATAGCGAATTGCCCATTTGAGAGCTAGGGCAGCCTTTGAGCATTTATTAAATGTTAAACTCACTTGTGTTGAGATGATTCCCGAGCAGACTCTTGTTGAAACCATTCAGCACACTGCTGCTAGGGAGAAAACAAGTAAAATGTGAGTTTAGATCAAAATGGCAGCTGATTAAAACTTAGATGAACCAAACTTATGAGTTTAAAGTACACAGGTGCTAAATTTTTAATGCAACTTCTGTATCAAAACTTTAGTTGTCTCTCATGGAAATGACAAAATTAAGAAGGTAAGAAAAAGTTGGTTCTCACCTTTCTTGTTAGATATCTTTCAAACTATAACTATATCTAGTTACCATTATCATTGCTACAGTTTTAGTTATCTTATTCTTAAGACTAACAATCCTAATCTAACATTGTATCAAACACTGTATATGTTGGATCTAACCTCAAATGTCAAAAGCTTGAGTTTAACTAGAGCTTGAGTTAAGCTTGACGATAACCTTTGATGATGACATTCCTTTGATTTGATGTGATCAAAAGATAAGCTAAAATTGATTTTCTCTACGCACAACCAATCTTACAAACAGGTTCAGTACAACTTCATGGAAACAAAGCACACTGTACCAACTTACAGGATGAACTGGCTTCACTGATTGAGACGAACAAATCCTTCACATACAAACGAAATGAAAAGTCCTGTTTTTCGCTAAAAGTTTACTGCTCCAAGATCTTCATTCATTACATTTACACATATTGGAGTCATAATACTACATAAACATCTTAGACCGTCAAAAACATTTTATATTAAAGGAAAAATATATGCTATCCCACATCGCAAATGGTTAGAAAATGGATGTACAAATTAGAGCATGCCTGTCCTTTTCACACCAACCAAAGGGACATAACTCTGTCAAACCTAAATTCTACTGCTACAAATTAAATGCTAAAACAACTACAGTTACAAAAACTGTTAAATACGATTTATTATAAACATAATAAGTCACAGACACTAATATAATATCCTCTATTAACCAAGGCTCTAACCTGAATACTCTCCAAGGTGTGAGCCCCATCTAGATAGTAGGTCACTCCGGGGTGACGCAGCACGTGGTTCCGACCAGGCCAGTAGCAACTTGATAAACCTGCAACGGGAAATAATAATAAAATCTAGAAGTTAAAGGAAATTAAAATAGATGTTTTGATTGACAAAGACAACAGAATCTGTCAAAACATCCTCTCTTACAATAAGTTAAGATGGGTGGCATAAGAGCAAATGGTTCTGATCAGGCAGGTAGCAACTTGAAGACCTGCTTGGGGAAAATATTAATTGGTGTTCTCAAAGTTAGGGAATGAATGATGACAACAGGTTTGAAAATGACACTTGAATCTGTCAAAATAATGACATAAGAAAGCTATTATCTATAATTTTCATTTGGAACAAAAACTGTTTACAAATGGATAATGCATTTAGGTTCCCTATTATATACAAATTTGGTTTCCTTTATCATGAATGGCAAATACAACTGTCAACTTTTGCTATATATGGAGGTCCCTTGGGAGTGGTGCGCAACTCCGTACCCTCAGTCGGGAACCACCAATGTAGTGGTATAGTAAAAAGCATCAGAAAAAATAGCCCTGGATAACCGAGGATGGTCTTGGAAGAAGAATATTTGGTTAGAAATATTATAATCAAATTCACCTTGAATGTATTGATTCCTTTACACATCTAAAGATGATATATTTTATCTTCACTGTGATATCATGTCACTCTCATCTCATCTGTTTATCGTGTGCCTGTGTGGTCTAAAATGTGGGTCAAGAGTTCATTTTGGGATGTCATAACATTGTTGTATTGCAGCTTAGCAACTGATGACATCACATTAGTTGCAGAAGAGACATCAAACAATTGTACACATGACGTCACACCCTCTGTGATATTTCACTGACATGAAAAGGTGATATCAGTGGCAAGAATAAATCTCTAGAACTGATGAAATACTCAGTCCCTCAAGACGTACCCTGTTTCATCTCCTCCGACAGACTGAAACCATCCAGCGAAGGGATCCGGTCTCCGCTAGGCACCTTGGACTGGTTACAGATCCATCGTCTCTCGGACAGGTCTGAAATAGGGATAAATGGAGATCAGATAACATACATGTTTGTAACTCTTTAAACATTATATGGACCGCGAGACATTTTGCATACGCCGAGTTGTCGGTTATCAGCGTTCAGCAGTGTTGGACAAACTGCCGTGACTATGTGTCTCAGTTCACCCAGCTGTGAATGGGTACCCTGTGAGGCATAGAATGGTCCCTAACCTGAGCGCCACATATGGATGCCGGTTGAATACTCCCCAGGGAGTTGAATTGGAAAAATGATTGGACGGTGAAAGAATGCCATTGACCAGGGGAAAAATGTAAGTGCCTTGAGCAATCACGAGTGGTTGGATATGTGCGCTATATAAATATCCATATAATAATAATAATAATTTTGGTGTAAAAATTTCATAAAGCCCCTTTCCCTCGGATGCAAATGTTAAAAAACGTTTTTCTTAGAATAAGAATACTTTTGGATGGTACGGAAATATTAGACAATAACATTAACATAGATTGGCGTTAATAGAGGATTGATGAGCTAAAGATCTAATCATTAGAGTCAAAGGAGTTTGAAAAGTCTGCAAAAGCAGCCATACTGTTATAAAAAAAGATTTCAGTCAATTTTTCATTGCAGCTTTCTGAAATCTTCAATAATACAAATTCTCCCTTATGCATCTGGTCTTAGGGTCCAATATGTAAGGAAATTATAAACTGACGTCTATAATTCAACCCACCTTTTCCCTTATTGTGAAGCCATATTCTACACAACTGTAGAGCAAGGGTAGCATTATGTTTCTGCATACTGCCTGCAATACCCAGAGTTAGGGGCTCGCCACTTGTATAAGTATCCAGAGGAGGGGCCCTGTATAGAGTTGCCTGGTTGAGGAACATGTATTGTTAAGTATTAACATGTGTAAGTAATTCTAAGAGTTTTGTATACTATGTTAAATTCCAATTGCATTGTCTTCCTACAAATAAAATATTCTAATCCTTGGGTTGTCTTCTGTGATTTTAGGAAGCTTCCTATTATCGTTCATGCATCATAATAAACATATTTAACTCAAAATGTGATCATTTCTGATTTTCTGCTTCATAAAATCAACAATAAGATTTTGTCTCAAAAGAATATTTCATCTCTTGATAAAAGTATGAATTACCATCTTTTCCTTGGCTCTGCTTAGTAACATATCCATGGCAACAGATGGCTGGTCCACAGTCACTGCCGGGACATTATACTGGAGAGAGAAGAAATGACAAGGTATCTTGAATGCCAAAAGCAATAACTTAATTTGATTAGCTGCTGTCATAGTTACACATCTCCTACGCAAAGCCTAAAACACAAGTTTCCAAACTGTCAGTTTAATGCCTTGCTGCCGACCCTTAAGTTTTCTGTGCTGATCCCTACAGGCGATTGTTAGCAACCTTCAGTTACTTTCGGATTGGACTATTGCTTTCTCTCATAGTAAGCTAGAGAGCAGGCACAGAAAACTCAAAAATGGTCAGCAGCAAGGCATAAAACCGACCGCGTTTTAGACTGCGTAGGAAGATGGTACAGGCATTGCTGGCATTCTTGATGTAACCACCCGGCCAACTTGGGCCTATTTGACACTAATGTCCTTTTCAAATTCAATACAAGTTACATTATTACATTTTTAAACAATTTAAATGGATTGTCTCTTAAGTTACTGATCCAATTCTAACAGACACATGATTACAATACAAACCTTAAATATGCCGGCCTTCTGCCAGGCGATCTTATCGATGGTGTCTCCAAGCACTGCAGTATGGTCTAGACCAAGGGAGGTAATCCCGCACACAACCGGGTTCTGGATGACGTTAGTGCAGTCATACTCTCCACCGATGCCGACCTCGAGAATGGCGACATCGACCTTTTCCTTGAGAAAGACGTTGAAGGCCATCACGGTGAGGAAGGAGAAGTAGGCAGGCATCGGTCGCACATCGCTATCCTAAAAGAAAAGGTTTCAGGATGTCAGCCATTACTCCAGAGACATTTTGCTAGTATCACCTATGTGTGGAATATCAGCAGAGCAGAAGTCATATGACTGTTAAACAAGTGAGATGTTTTCTGTTACCAACACCAGAGAATGGACAAATTTGCACAAGTTTCATAAAGTCACTTGACACACTTCTGAGTGTAAGAATTCCTTTATCAGTAATAAATTTACCCCCGAGTCCAGCTTAAAAAAAATATTTTGAAAGGACTCATAGAAACTTAAGCTGTATCGGGGGGTGCAAGTTTTTTTTCATGGTGCTAATGTTAAAGTTTACACATTGAAGGACTCGTTTAAAATCTGCAAGGACTCACAAGAGCAGATTGATCACTGCCTTTATTGCTTTTATTTTGCAATATGAATTGCAGGAGTACTTTAACCCAGTCCCCAATAGAGATTTCTGGAACAATTTTTATATGACTGCATAAATGTAAACAAATGGGAACTCTCAATAAAACAATCATTGCTTGGCAAAAATCATAATTTGAGAACAATTTTCTTGCAGTTTCTATTGAAAAACTTGATCAAACAGTTGTTTTGGAAAGTCTTGATATCCTGGGAAGAATTTTGTCTTGGACAAAATACCTTTGTGAAGAAGACTTTACATTGAGGGAAACAATGTCCACAACACATGATTGTATCTGCCAAAATGCCAGAATGAAATATATGTCCTGCTTTGGATTGGGTTGAATCCTTTATCAACCAACTCAGAAACATGTTAAATACCTCCTCTGGCATTTCGGCAGATAACTCAATTTATTATATGGCGAGCAGTGAAATACTGGGATTTATCGGTGAAATAAACTGTCTATCAAGCTACAGTGAAAATAACTTATATTTTCACTGCGAACGGTGACTGATATAATTTGACGTCATAAAACAATGGTCTCACGCGGCGAAATTGGCTTATGACGTCACAGTGTTACTGTGGTGACGGGCTGTTCCTAGCGGCCGCTCGGCGTGAAAATGACCCTTTTCGGACGTAATTACAATGGTATAATAAGATAATAAATAGAATATCCGTCAATTCTTGACAAATACCATGTTTATCTCATCTCGTGAGGTAGAAAAGTTATATATTTATAAAATATAAACTTTCTACCTCACTTCTCCAACTTCTCTTTGTTTTCTCTTCAGTTTGTTGCATCTTTAAGTGGATCTGCATGCTGTAACCTAAATCTTCCAGAAAGGTTGTCCAGAGTCGCTTCATGTACTTAGTTTTCGTTCCGATTCCATAAAAACATATAAACATGAATAAGTTGTTAATAAAGACTTACTGGGTCATCTGATTCACTGGCGTCCATCTTGGATGATTCCAATTTGTTGTAAACTTCCCAGAAGTACTTGCTGAAAAGATCCTTAGCGATTGGTCGACCGTTCAGTCTAAACCTCTCGTTCACAGTCACTAAATGGGGGGAACTGGATAAACAAAACAAAACAAACGTGCACTGAAAAAGGTGACCATTCTACTTTATAATAACGGCTATTTGCTAGTACTAATTCAGGGCTCATATATACTGGTAATTTATGGAATTTCCTAGAGATGTTTGAGAATTTAATCATAACCAATTAGATTCTTTTAAATTTGCTAAGAAAATATTGGAAAAATGTTGTGTAGTAAATATATATAGTGACAAAAAAAGTGAAGCAAGAGAAAATAAACTTTATTTCATAAATTATTTTTTTTCAATCAATTTTGATTGGTGCAGATTTTTACCTAAACATTCCTGTCTTGTAACCATGGTGATGAAGAATGCTCTCACAGAACGCACTTGTTGACCCCTTTCCTTTGGTGCCACTTATGTGTATCACAGGCAACTTTGACAGATCTTCGAGCTTGATAAATAAAGGAGAAAAATATTCCTAAACTTCAAGTCTTATGATTATATTCAGTTTACATCATCAATACCATTTTAAATATCATTTTACAAACTTCCTTGGAAATAAAGTTCATCCCTCACATATCATGGAAACACAAATATAGTTTGCTTATCACACATCTTGTCCTTCACATTCAAACTTGTAAATCAACTGAATATTCATGAGAAGACATAGACGAATGTGCCTCGAATAACAGATTCATTATTGATGATATCGCAACATTGAAACGAGGTCAGGTTTTCTACTTTTGAATAACAATAAGTTTTTGACCAAAATATCATAATTTTTTTAGATTAAAAAATGTTAAATATGACATCAATTTCACATAAAATAGGATATCATTTGCTCACCTCAATATCACAACGTTTCAGATAATTAATCATATGTGGGATATTCAGATGACGCCGCGAATCCCTCGTCTTGGCTATCTTTGCCAGGGTTTCAGCATTTGACTGAAGCATGTTCAACTTTTGAACCGCATCCTGAAAATAAATCCACAATATATCAAGAAATTGCATGAAAGACAACATTTTCATATGATAAGTACAAATACAAGGCTGGTTTTCAAAAAAAAATTCATGAAAAAAGTTTACAATGAAGTAACACATTTGGAACAACACAACTGAAATTAAAGATAAATCTTGAGGGAAAAAAAACTGCAAATATTCACACAATTATGATCAAGAAATAAGGAACAAGATAGGTACAGATATTTCCTACAAATGAATTAGATTTTATCAAAAACATTTTGTATTCTTGTCAACAGCTCTACTATTTAACTCTAATTGTGCCATGAGCCATTAATTGTTCAAATATCAATAGGCTCACAATTAAGGCAGAAATGTTCTTAAAGGGGCAGTAGCACGTTTTTAGGGGGAATATAAAGTGATGTCAGGAAAATGAAAATTAATGATTCTTATTGAAAGACATTGTAGTTAAACTAAATGGAGCAGTAATAATTCAAATATATACTGTAAAGTTTAGCCATGCAATTCCTTTTTCTATCACAAAATGAATCAAAGGTGTTCACACAAAATGGCCACCAATGGATTTTATGTGAATCTTCATAGTTTCTCCTCTGACTCTGGATGATTGGTTTGTGTAATGAGCTTTTTGACACTGTCAAAATAATACATTTAGCATTAACTTACAATTATCAGTGAAAATTTTAGAATATAAAATAATAAAAAAACATGCTACTGCCCCTTTAAGACCATCCTATCAGATTGTTTTAGCTATTATTAAATTTTTAGCAAATAATGTAAATTGAAACAGAGGCGAAAATTAAAAATCTTTTTAGAGCCAATCAAAGTTGAATAGTTTGAAGTCGTGAATATGATGAAAAAACGGACAATCACTGGCATCAATCAATCAAATGTAATCTTGGAAACTTATCTAAAGCAGTCAGAATGACAGTTACAATTGATAAGGTGTGATAAGTTATACAACTCGTATTCATGTCACATGGATGTGTGAATTTGGCTTTCACAAATATAAATGACTGTTAAATGTTTTTCATTCAAAAATAAATAAATTATCATATAATTGCCATTTTTGTGTGAATCTGTGAGATGTTTTGAATTCATATAATTAGTTATGCCTTTTTCATTTGTTTCAAAGCAAATTTAAACAATATGTGTTTAACATTATGGATTGGCTATTTAAATCACAAACAGAATATCATTACACTCTTAATAATTCAGTTAGATTTATTAATCCGTTTTTTTATAAGAGATGAAGAGATAGATATCACATTATCACAGAGGTTGATATGCATGCATATCAGATGAATGAAGCTACAAAGGGTTAAGATAATAGATATTCAACTGCATAAAGTCATGTGACTGAAGCATAACCAATCAAAACTTATCATACATCACATCAAGACCTTGAGATCATTACTTATATATATGACATAGATAAAACTGATAAATTACGTACAGCTTAAGTTTGTTAACCATTCTAAGCCATAAGTTGTATGAGAGTCATTTTAGAAGTTCGATATATCAAGAAGAAGAAGACAAGGGATTTACTGTAGAATGTAGCGACGTTTCGGTATAGATTCTCATACTGTTTTTAAGCAATGCTTTGAAATATTAAGAATGAATGAATTTTTGTTTTCTTTAATGACTGGGACAATATGGATTTCAAGCTAGCCTTTTTAAGAGTGACGTTTATTTTCAAGTAGTGACATGTGAGTTAGGGTCTAAAATTATCCAATTATTTTGTAATTTCGAGCAAGAGAGGTTGGGCTCATCCTTAAACCTCCCTTAACCCCCCCTCCCTTAGAAAGTAATGATAAATGAAAAAAAAGCACCCCCAAAAAACTAACATGTAGGTTGAATCCCCCCAGGTTATCTATTTACATCCTCATTGTATTAGTATGAGGTACCACTATAACCCCAAACATTCTTGAAAGTTCTTATGCAGAAGTACCACCAAAAATAAAAGGGTATAAAACCAAGGAATATGACAACTAATGTCAACTAGCGGGATTGCCAGTAACTTAAGGCAACAATACCAGGATTATTAGAATCATTCAAACCAAATCCCCATATTTGTACAAGCTGTAAGCAATTTTTGGCCAAAAAATCTAGATTACACCAAACACTGGAATCCCCCAAACCGTGTTCACTAATCAGAAATCCTGCCTCCCCATCATCACCCCAAACCCTCTCCCCGCCCCACCCCTACGTCTCCCCAACACAACATTTCCTTTAAACTATTTAAGCAGATAATGTAGAAGTGTACATTGTGTCTCTGTTCTTAAAACAACCACATCCCTGCTCACAAAAAACACACCTCTTGCCTATGCCTATGCCTCTACTCAGAGTGAGACTGATAAAACCTATTTGGGGCATTGCTTGAAAGTTCCAGAGGTCAAAATTAGTCCCAATGCTGTACTAGTCATTCGGACTAGTGCATTCGTGAGAGTACTAGCCCAAACACATTCCAACTAGCCAAATACATCTACATTATCAAAAGAACTTACAAGCTAACTAGTCCTTCGGACTACCAGTCATTGGATTTTACTAGCCCAGCATCTTTTTCACCAGCCATTGGCTACCAGGCTAGTGCTAATTTCGAACCCTGCTTGAACCAGATACAGTTGAAATAGATAGAGATGAACTGAAAATGTTTGAAACTGTTCAGATGCAGCGCGTTCCAAGAGGGGGTCCTAGTGACATTTGCCCAACCTTTTGGCTTGGTGTCCCTTTAAAATTTGAGGGGTAGGGTACTTTTACCATTGCAAATATGCCAAAATATACCAAACAAAAACCAAAAGACCCCCTAAGCTAATCACCTATAGATCAACACTGCATGCCTGTTGTCTTTCATATTCAATATTTCACAAACTTAAAAGTACATTTTGACCTAAACCAGTGTTGTTCCTAGAACAAAACTAAACTTTAACTTTGCGTCCCTCAAAAATTTGAGGGTAGGATACTTTCATCATTGCAAAGCGTTCCATATGCCCGAAAAAGACCAATAGACCCCTCAGCTGATCCCCTTTAGAACAAGACTGCATGTCTGTTGTCTTTCATGTTTAATATCACAGACTCATAAGTACATTTTGACCTAAACTCATCCCATTGTGAAAGACTTACCTCAAATCCATGTGACATGTTTACCCAGTTACAAAATATTTTATCTGTTTGTCAACAACCTTGTGAGAGCTTCGCAACCTTTTGACTTATCGCTGTTTATACAGAGCGAATACTATCTCTATGCCCTACTCTGGACCACATAGCCTATCATGGACATCATACAGTCATGAAATGAACAATTTCTGCTTTACATTTATGCACCTGTGACCACTCATAAACAATCATTAACTCAATTAATATACTGGTGTTGATTACCGTGTGAATATTTTAACTCATTTACATATAATTATCAAAAGTGATGATATTCATTTTACCAATGTCATTAAGGATGAAGGGAAATTTCTGTGGAAAAGAATTTCAAGAGGACATTCATTTTCATAACAAAATGTACTTGAAACATGTTTTTGGAGTAAAATTATTATCTATATATACAACTTGATAAAGAAGAATGAACACTTGTTTATAGAGTGAAAAGTGAAGCCATTCATAATAAGTGACGCTACGAATGTGAAAAGCCTTGTTTTGGCATTACAAGGCAGTGTTGTTTACTCTAATCATTAATCAATTTAAATATGTGGATGTTCCATTAAAATATAGTGCTTAATTCCAGCAATAAATTGCCAATAATAAAATTGATAAAACATCTTCCCAAACTGACAAAATCATGGAATGGAAGACAACAGGACAGGATTTCTAAGGTTTTATCATTGAACTAGATATAGATACTTAAATAAATTTACAATAATAGTTTTTTACCTAAATTTATGTTACATAAGATATGGTTATTCAAATCTATAAAATCTTATAACAGTGAACCAATGGACTATTTTTAAAAAATGACAAAACAAAACAATTGTTATATTGTTGAACACTAACACTATGTTGTAACCATTATACATTAGATAAATTAAATATTTTCTATAAAGTCTAATGATATAACAACTTTGTAGCAATAATCAGACAAAGAATGTCTACTAAATAGTTATTATTAGGCTGTGTATGGTAAAGATAACAATGTAGCACAATGTGTACAATCCTTTACTCAAAACATACTCAACAGATAACAAAACTGGGCAAGATATGAGATAACAGTTCCTGATAAGCTTTTATGTTGCATCAACATATATATCAAATGTTTAAAACAAACAACCATGGTGAAAACAACCAATAAATATCTTGTTATTTAACTAAATTAACAGTTTATTTGGCCTAATTGAGGCTTTCAACTTGTATATTTTAATGCCAAACGGTGAATATTAACAGAAGACCACTAATGATGAAGTTACTGAAATGTATGGGCTGTATATTCATTTTGGATCCCAAACAAACTTGTAGATAGCAATATGTCAGACGCTCAAAAGGCAAATGTGCTTCGAATGTATCTCAATGTCATGCATATTTATAAAAACATTAACTTTGACACCACTGCACTATATTAGTAAGTTTGGTATTTATTATTTATCTTCTTAAAGTCACAACAATTTCATAACAGGAAATGATTGCATTTACAAATTTCCATACTTAGCTTGTAACAATTAAGAATCTCAGATAATTTTCCTATTAATTATATTCTTTAACTAATTCGTTTACTTTGGGTTTGAGGCAAATAATGATGATAAACTCTCATAGTTGAAAAGCTATCAATAGAATTCACAATGCAGACCTAGTAAATAAATATTGCATCCATCTGATTGTACAAAACCTCTTAAATTGGTCTTTGATGATTATAGGTTTGAGCTTAACTAAAACATTTGGACCACTGCATCAAAACATATAGACAGTTCTTGCTCTGTGCAAAATTCTTTAATTGTAAATTCACAAACACACCCAGAACTTGTTTCTGTTAGCAAGCTTTTTCCTCACTGCAACTCCATAATGACGAATAAAATATTTCAATTTCATTGTCAAGTTATGTCAACCCAAGATAACTTATCTACTGCTGATAAGTAGGTATTACGCCATACGAGTCATTCCGTGCAGTCGACATTATGTAACTCGCAACAGCAGTCATGTTGTGATATCAACGGAAAATACACGTGTAGTTGATGCCGAGGTCAATAAATCACGTGATCAAGTCATGTGACTGATAAAGAGGTCAAAAGAAATCCCCGCCAAACATGATAGAGAGCGAAAACGGCACTCGATCGCGCTTACCGTGTATGATCGGATGCCGTCAGTGACAGCGCTTGACGATGCCATAATTTCTCACTCAGAATCCTGTCTGTTTTGTTATATTCAAAGAAAAACGACAATGTTTACATTGCGTTGCATAGATAAACCATGTGCGGCCATTATGCGCAAATGAGCCCGATTCCGTTCGCTTTGCATTTATACCGGAACTTGAGTAAAGTGGACCAAAGAGATCGTTTCGACATTTTCAAATATGCTTATAAAGATAATTCAATAGATCGACATTTAATTATTTTATGAGATGATGTTCAAGAAAATCGACAAAAATCAAGTGTGAAAGATACGAAACTGTCGATTGTCATCGCGCACTAAACATATTCGATCATGTGATCAAGAATCCAACATGTCGTCGAAGAAATCGTTGACACAAAAACTCAACGATTTAGAGAAAAAGCTTACCCTAGAAAACAGACTACATGAAAACGACAGAAGAACGCGGCCACTGCAAGCTGGCTCGCCTAGCCCGAGACGGCCCAGTAAGTTGGATGACAAAGAAGCAAAAGAAAGAAATAAACGACGTTTTAGTCTAATGTATTTTCATCGTGATCTTCCTGATAATATTTTGACAATTTCATCATCAACATCAAAACAAGTTGAATAGCTTTGTCCCTACCATCACCCCTTGTTGAAGTGTTCTCTAATAGGCAAAACATGATGGAATCTATGGGTCTGTTTGTTGAATGATTTTGAGGCCATGAGGAATTTTAATAATTACAAACATTGTTCTAGACTGTTGAATTATATCAAAACCAGTTAATGTCAGGAATTAGCCACTTAGCAAATTGTAAGTCCTGAGTATGGACTATTGCTTGCTAAATAATAAAATTATAAGTTCAAACGTTAAAGAGCCATTGAATTTTGTTTCAAGTGCAAGCTTTGATAAGAATACATAAAGATGTATTTCATAGCCTAAAGATCCTTTGTGTATCATAATGTACAACATTTCAGATTGGATATAAACCATATCAAACAATTGACAAAATTTTGCCTGTTACACAGTTTAACAATGTTAAACTTGGTGCACGGTAGACCTCCTTAATTATTGTATGTTGATTTACAGGATGTAGGTCTTTTCGTAGGAGGATCCCGTTCGTAAGAGTGAATTTCGGTCTTTTCGCGGGAGGATTTTTAGGTCTTTTCGTAGAAGTAATATAAATGCTGAATGCTGAGTGCTTTGGTGTTTTAGGTATTGTAGTCGACGATTGATTATATGTTTTCTTAACTAACATCATCGAGGTTTATAAAATCAATTATATCTATATTAGAATAAAACTAAATATAAATAAAAATGTAAATATTAAATCTAAAAGTTTACTTATTGAACAATTTATGCATAATGGAGAGAAAGTGAATTACAATCATCAACTCTGTAGCTCTGTATATCAATATGGCTTTTATTAATATGTATTACTTTAATGTATCATTTGATCAGTCTATGTCATGATTCATGACTTATGAGAATAAAATTTGCTAGAAAGCGCCAAGCAGACTTATGTTGCCCCTACATTACAGTTCTAAACGTCAACAATAGAAAATTAATCATGATATAAATAAAGATCATAACCAATTACTTTGCTCTGTTAACGATACTTAAACCATATAATACATATATATATTATCATTCCTTCGAATATATATTTTTTTCACTCCTACGAAAAGACCTTCTACGAACGGGATCCTCCTACGAAAAATGCACTGCTACGAACGGGATCCTCCTACGAAAAGACCGTTTCCCGATTTACATATAACTTACATCCTTCTTATTCAGACCTTTCACAGCATGTTAAACCCTAGCCCTTCATTGAAACCATTCAATCCCTGATGAGTTACAAAGTCAAGGCTTTTAGTTTATTTTCTGACATTTAACACAACACCAGTCACCTGCCTTGTTGAATGTTGACATCCTGGTCCTATTCATTCTTTAATCTAATCTTCTGCATGGAATTAGGAATGCCCTGAATGCATCTCTATACCAAATGAAATTAGAAACATACCTGATGCATCCATGATCAATGCTTATGAACAAAATAAATAGCAACTATAATGTTGATGAAAACGTATCCACTTTCCAGATACTTTATAAGTTGTATGCTTCTCACGAGGGTTATACGGTCTGATGTACCATCTTTGTAGAAATGTTGTCCGAGCCGCTAGGCGAGGGCTGACATTTCTACAAAGATGGTACATCAGACCGTATTACCCGAGGGAGAAGTATACAACAAATTTATCTCACCGTCATGTCAGAAAAGAATATATTCATTTTATTTTGACTGCCGTTTACCATCAACGCTTGAACGGCCTTGACCCTTAATGTAAACAAAATGGCGTCAGCCAACCCGACTGAAATGTAATGAAACGTGTTACTTAAAACTAATAGCCGAAACATGCTTAAAAACTATTTGATTTTAATTATGAAACATGTGCAAGTAATGCAATACGGAAGTTGTTTCCAAATATAACATAGAATGATAAGAAAACAAACTTATAATTATTAATCACGAAAACAGCTAATCGAACAAATGTAAAACTCTGCACACCGCGTGCGTCCTTTGGTAACGTCATCTTAAAGCTATGCGACACCTCTTCTCGGAGAGGAGCTGTTGCTATGGCAGCGGGGTACATGAAATTTGTACACCGTGAGAGGTGAGAGTTGCGGGTAACATAAGATAAAACGAGTCGATCGTCAGCCAATGAAAAAAGAGTATTTTACTGTAAGGTAAGATAAGATGATTTGTATTTTAAGGTACTACTGTGCAGGATTCATTCTGCTTTATTGGTATATATCGATGGAAAGCTACGTCCCCTGATTTTCTTGTCATTGTTTGCCTGTAAATTATCGGCTGGTGCTCATATTGAAACATATTTAAATATTGGAGGGATAGCGCAGTGGTTAGCATGTTTGGATTCCGATCGAGAGGCCTGGGGTTCGAATCCTGTAAGGGGCTCTACAACTTTGTCTGCAGTAGAGAACTGTTCTACATGCATTAGGTTTTCAGCACTGTACCACCAATGTTTCGCTAATTCCAGCCATTGCCCGCAGGTTTAACCTCAATGCATAAACACAATAGTGTTGCAGGCTTTCTCCCTGAAATAATACTAGCAGTTGCAATATAAGTGAAATACTCTTAACAATCGATGATAAAAGACTAAGTGAAATACTCTTTAAAGGTGCCTTAATCCCAAATCAGCTCATCTGTTTTTATGAATAACCTGCAGATGTTCATCAGTCCTCTCATCCAGAAACTGCTTTTTGTGCATGATTTTCAGTGAATTCATTGGCTGACAAAAGCACATGTGAGGCAAACTGTGATAAGATAGTTGTTGAAGCCTTGAAAAGAGTTTGATAGCCTGTTATTGCAGGATATGCAGGCTTTTTGAAACTTGGAAACTGAGCATCACTTAAATATTTTAGTTTATTTCATTGACAATCATTCCACTTTTCATTCAATTTTCTAACTTTTACTTACTTTGTTGACCTTGCTGCATCCATATTAATGCATTGTTTTAATTGATACAACTTTTTTCATAATCATGCCTACGTTTGCTTTAGTATAGCCATGATGACGTATTATTTTCATATGTAAGAGTTGTTTTGTTCTTTCTGAGGTTAAGAAAACTTAAGTTTGTAGTAAATGACATTAAGATTAAAATGATATAACTTCTAGAAGCAATTCCATTAAAATTAAATCGTCATGGCTAAACTAAAGCAAGAATCATCAATTTACAGCATGTTTATTTCTCTGTTTTATTAATCTGTTTGTATTTGTCTTGTGTTTGCTCATCAAGTCGGCCCCGTGTGGAACGATTTCTTCTGTCAGTCCCATGATAACCTCGCACCCTTCCAACTCTGGGAAGCCTCGCGGTTCAGGGTGCCCAGAAATGAAAGTATGAAGCTTACCTATTTTGTTGATTTATCAATTCTTGAGTTTTTTTTTGTCCCTTTCCAACCATGCTTATAGTGAATGAAAAATGGGTTTTTGGAATACAAATTCTTCAGTGAAAATACAACAGTGACTTTATTTGTTGTTTTGTGTGAATTTTAGAATGATATCAAGAGGTATCAATTGATTGATTGATAAATATTACCATTACCACCAAAATTCTTAAGGCGATTCGAGGGTAGATTCACAGTCTGATTAAAATTGGCCGAGTTCTGTGGAATATTAATTAAGAGTTCTAAACTCGTGTCCCAATGTCTCCTCCTCATTAGGTCTGACTGCAGCCCTGCAGGTGGTATGACTGATGTTAAAAAGGTAAAAAATCATGAGACCTTCGGAGTAGCGGTCAGACCTAGTGCAGAGGATTTGTATCATGATTAAATTTTCAAAATTTTAATTCCTCAGAGCTAAGTCAATTTAATCAGACTGGGTAGAATTGTAATGAATTTTGGTAGGTGCTGACTTATTTGCATCTATGAAGTACCGTAAATGGGACATATAGGTTTGGCTCTTGCTAGTGTATGACTATGAAACTGTCACTCAATTGATGATCAACTAATAAAATCTCATTTCTATTACAACATGATATAAGGCATGTAGCATGGATCAATAACAATCTGATTCTCTGCACCAAAGTATCACAATAATACCCTTTTATGGCCAAAATAATAATCTTTTACATGTGTGAAAACTAATATTGTAAGGTGCGAGACAAAAATATATTTAAGGGATCTTGTAAGCTTATTTTGCAATTGAAAACTATCAAAAGTTTATGACTAACAACAGTTCTTTTTTCCCCCAGTGTGAACATTAGTTAAATAAGATAGTCTTGTTAGTTTGTGTTTACTTTTGAAAATTTTGATATAATTAGTGTGACAAAGAAATGTTTTCACCTTTCAAAAGAAAACAATTGACAATTCAAAGTCTTTCCGGCTTCTCTTACTGTGGAGACCGAATTATCTACAAATGTCTGTCCTTGTAGATATGGAAGTTTTATTTCTTTATTTTCAATTCGTTTTTCGTCATAGTTAATTTACATTTATTTGTTTCAAATCATTATTGCATTAGGAGGTCCTTACACTTGTTTACCATCACAATGATTTTGCTGAATTTATGTTGATTTTAACCATTTATTCCATCATATAATCATTGTCATTATGTCAATTTCAAAAATCGAACCTCTGAAGCTTGACATTTTTAAAGCAATTTAGAGGGCCCTTTTGAAATTTGCCCACTTTTTGCGCTTGGTATCCCTTAGAATATAGAGAAGAAAGATACTTTAACCATTGCTTAAAGTCCCATCTGCTTAGTATAGGTGAATATTACTACCTCTACTTATGATCTAGAGACAACATTATAAGTCTAATTTAGAACTTATTGGGCTCATTTTAGGCTTTGATTGGGAACAAAAGATATTATATGTTTGAAATGGGAAATAAGCATGGTTTATTTTTCATTTTCATTATAATTAGAAATCACATAGATGATTTAGGCCTTGATTTTGAACCAAACATTGAGATTGAAAAACATTGTATGCTATCGGTTTTCGTTATGAGTTAGGAATCACTTATCACTGATATTTGATAGCCTTTATGATGTATTGTGATTGTTCACTACCAGCACTAGTGGGTCACGGAGAGGGCGGGCCAAGTTCTCGCTCAAGCTCCGCCCCTTCCTCGAGCCGGCGACGCCCAGAAATGCAGCTTGACTGTCACAGACTGGCGCAGGGGAGGTAAGCGGTGTTAGAAAATTTTCAGATTTGAACATTTGAATTGAGGGTTATTAGAGGCATAATGCCATTGTGTTCAGAAATTTCACTGTGAACATGTGATGGAACTACCTTTTATAAGGTTCTTATGAGACCCATGAAACAGTAAAGAACCACAAATGAAAGAACAAATTCACAATTTATTCCTGAAAATAAGTTTATAAAATGATAAAGTAAGTGTCATAACTTATACAGTAATCTTCAAAAATGAAATGATAAATATCAAAATATTTGATTATAACATTTTGCAGCATGGCATACCTAACCAAAAGCTAACTACAGCGGTTAAGCTATTGTATTGTGAACCTCTCCTACCCGATTCACGTTTATGTGTTCCTGTACCCAGCAAACCGAGAAGGCCAGGCATGCAGCTGGACTGTCACTCTCGGTCTCGCAACCCTGACAGCGGCGAGATAGACCAGAAGTACGAGGAAATCATGAAGCAGTCCGGTATCCTCTGCATCCAAGGAACTGTGAGTCTAGTTGAGAAGATACTCAAGATAGAGAAAAATTTAGTTTAAATTTTGAACTCATTATGCCTTTAAACCCTTAACTTGATAGTCCTGGATGTCTAGGATGTCGATAGATTTGAAAAAAGCGCCCCATGGCCAGCCCAAGATTACTGAACTCTTACTCTCGTGGAAGCACCAATTCCTTTTAGGTCCATGATTGCAAGCCCCAGAATATGTGTGACCATGACATCGTTTCATTTAAAATTGGTATTGGAACTATTCAACTATCTGAGGGTTAAACCAGAAGATCCCTACTTATGCTATTCACTTTTGACATTGACTTTCCCAAAAGTAAGAATCTTGAAAGCTGAAAGTTTTAGACAGCATTTTCCCTTGAAATTAAAATATTTTAAATAGTATGAAAAATATACGAAGATTGTGGCATAGGTATTTTTGCTCACTTCTGTGACAACTTTGTGTTTCAGAAATACCCAACTGATATTCACGACATGGAGTTGATTGGTGAACTTGGGCATGGAACGTGTGGTCAAGTGGTCAAAATGAGGCACAAATTGACCCAACACCTCATGGCAGTCAAGGTGAGTTTGACAGAAAATAAAAATGTTTAAAATGAGTAAGCATGATAAAACATAGAAAAGTCTATGGGCGAGCCTCGGATATTTTTTACTTTTATCAACTTTTGTTGATCCTTTTGACTGAGATTCTCTATAGATTACTTTCACTTCTCACTCTACAATATCCACTATTCATGTTTATTTCAGCAAATGCGGAGATCTGGCAACAAGGAGGAGAACAAGCGTATCATCATGGACCTGGACGTGGTTCTCAAGAGTCATGACTGTCCCTACATCGTCAAGTGTCTCGGAACTTTCATCACATCGGTCAGTCCACTTTTAACGCCCAAGCAGCTCCTGATAACAACTCACCGACTTACTTAATACTCAATACACTTCAATGAATGATGAATGAATTAGAGTAAATGAATGTGTTAATGAATGACCTTAATATGGACCTGAAGAGTCATTGTCAAAAGTTGTAAATTCATCACATGCTCTGCTAACCACTGGTGCCGAAAACGAATTGTGTGAAGGAATGTATCAATAAGCAAGTGCATAATGAATGTATGGATGAGTGACAGGTTAAGTGATATATAAATGAATGCCAGAGTTCGAATGAGTGAACAAATGGAGAAATTTATGAGACTTTGTCCTCAAGAGTCACGACTGTCCCCACATGCTTTGTTTCAATAAGCTATAACATTTTGATTCTGTCCTGTCACTGTCTTTGTTTGTATCTATGAATATTAACCCTTGCCCTGCAGAGTGAAGTGTGGATCTGTATGGAGCTGATGTCAACGTGTCTAGATAAACTCTTGAAGCGCACACGCAAACCCATACCCGAACGCATTCTAGGAAAAATGGCAGTTGCAGTAAGTGGAATTTCATTATTGAGAGTTCTTATAGAAAAATTGCACTAGGTTATTGAAATTGCATGTTCAACTCTCCCAACCCCCTCTTGATCCCTAGTGGGCGACCCCCCCTTTAAATCAAATAGAAAATTGTATTTTGTTAAGTGTGCCTGTGGAGGTAGGTATCCATCTCAATGTAACTTGATGTAACTTTCTTGTACAACAATTCATAACCAAGTTTCAAAAGGATTCTGGTTCTCAATATGTTCAGTAATAGATATTGAAAGTAAATGAAGATTGTTTGCCTAGAAAATGAATGAATAACAGTACATTGCTACATACTGTTTGAAATGCAAATAATATACCTCCATTTCAGATTGTCCGAGCTTTACATTACTTAAAAGAAAATCATGGAGTTATACATAGGGGTGAGTAAACAGAGGATTGAACTAGCTGGTATTCTAGTTGTTAAGAATGTTAACTATTTTGGATTTTCGAATACTTATTATTGCAAGCAAGCTATTGAACAATATTCAATGATTTACGTTATTCAGTTTGAATGAAATCATATATTATTTGTCTACATCCCTTAGAACAACCCTTGATATAAAGGCATCAGTGACATTACAATAGAAAAAGATCCAATAATTATTGAAAATAAACATGGTAATTCAACAACAAAATTCAAAGCTCTCTTTATTTTAGTGTTTCATGTTAGTTGCACTGGTTTTGACAAATAGCTAAGGAACACAGTTCACGTTGCTTTAACATTTAACATAAAAATGATCAACTTACTCTTTCAGATGTCAAGCCTTCTAACATTCTTCTTGATGAGAAAGGGTCAGTAAAACTATGTGATTTTGGAATTAGCGGCCGACTTGTGGATTCAAAAGCCAAAACAAGAACAGCAGGCTGTGCAGCTTACATGGCAGTGAGTAGTCTCCCTTGATGTTATTGAGAGTAGCCTCCCTTGATACTGTTATTTAGTGCAGACTCCCATTATTTTGTAATTGCGAAATGTCTATATTTATAGTATGTATCTGAGACATCTGGAAACTGGCATGTGGAAACTATGATGTGTCTAGAGACAAGGGACTACACCCAAATTGCAATCAGTCAACCAAACGTGGTACCTGACTATGACATGCACAGTTGCAAAAAGTACTCAGTTACAGTTACAGCTACAGCTTCAGAAGTATGATTTTTATTTTGTGAGGGAGAGGGCGTGAACAGCCTTTTGGAAAACTGTTTAAAATTCTTGGATCGGACAGTGCTTCCTTCAAGGGAATAATTAATTATTAATGAGCAGTGCTTTGCACAGGATATAAGGTATATAATTGGTAATAATGAAATATCATTTCATCATTTTATTTCCTCAGCCTGAAAGGATTGACCCGCCTGACCCGGCCTGTCCTGATTATGATATCAGAGCTGATGTCTGGAGTCTCGGAATCTCGCTGGTAAGAAAATGAAAAGTTTCAGCTTATGAATTTATTTCTTGAAATGAAAACTTGCTTGCTGTCACTGAGGCCTATACCTTTGTTCAGGCACTGAGCTGTTTGATCAATCTCACACAGTCTAAGTGTATAGTGGAATAAACCTTTCTTTGCAAAAAGCAAATAGAAATTCTGAGGCCTTCAAAATAATTGTTTTTAAACGACCTTGCTTAACTAATCTAGGGATGGTACAAAACAGGTACCGCACATGATATGGATTGTGATACTAAGATCACGACACGTTAGATGTTTCTATAATATAAATGAGACATCCTTTTTTTAAACAAGAGTTATTTCAGATTCCAAGTTTTAATATCTCATATTATATAATGTTTCAATCACTAACAGATATATGCTATGTCAACAAGGATTTTCAAGCTCAAGTTTCTATACTTAATACTCATTCAAATTTGGATCATGATTTAATAAACTTTATCTTTTATTGTATCGCGAACCAAACCACAATAATGTATCAATTAATTGGTGCATAGTGACATCCCTACTTATTATCTTGTTGGCATTTAGAAGTTTGAGATATGAAGAATGCAGGGATTTTATTGATGATCAACTTCTTAGATGTAGATAGTAGTGATGTTTCTGTTTAGATCCTTAAGCATTTAGTATTATAGAAAGTCAGACACCATGCTTGAAAACGGTATAGAGTCTATACCGATACATACTATCTACAATAAAGAAGTTGATCATTAATGACATTCCTTGCATTCTACTTAACATCATTATCAATATGAGATCAGAAGGAATCAATGACATATTAATGACCCTCTACACACACCAGGTTGAGCTGGCTACAGGAGAGTTCCCGTACAAGGACTGCAAGACGGACTTCGAGGTGCTGACGAAGGTACTGCAGGAAGATCCCCCGCTGCTTCCCCCCTCCGAACACTTCTCCATAGACTTCTGCTCCTTCGTCAGGGACTGGTATGTAATCTAGATTCATTTAACTCTGTACAAACTGAAAATACTTTTAAAAGGTTGCATTCATGATATCAATTTGCTAAAATACTACAGCCATTTTATAGACTCAAAACCAGAGAAAAATGAAAAGATGTTTTGTGTGAAAAAGTTGTATATTTTGTCAACAAACTAACATTTTTCAAAAACCTTTGGAGTACATAACTTTTATATGAAGATAGTGATATTCCTCGACATCCCCCCTTCCACACAGAAGAGGATTGAGTGTTTCAGAGGGCTTGTAAGCTACTGGGTGACTTGCTGGGTGTCGTAATGGGTCATTGGGTTGTAGAAGCAACTTTTATGTTACGCTTGTATGCGCTAGCAGTATAATAAGGGTTAAACAGGTAAAATATAGGGGCAGGGTACGTCGACTATTTCCCTGATTGCTAGTTTGTTTTCTGTTAGTAACAAGTTTCGTTCTTTATGAACTCACAGACATCAGAGCGTTCAAAAAAGGAAATGCTGAATTTTGAAGAGTTTGATGTTTGAAGAGTCTAAGTTATGACTTTGAAGAAGCAACTATCATGATATATTTCTTTTTTTTTTCAGTTTGACAAAAGATTATAAGAAAAGGCCAAAATACAAGAAGTTATTGGTGAGTAAAGAACAGTGTGTTTGATTTGCTGTTTCTGTAAGTGTCTTTATAAGAGTTTTTGTTCTTTTAATGGCCTATTTGAGTGCTGAACCGATTTGCTGCTTATGCTTATATTAAGGTTTGATAATTGGTTCATTTGTCAAATTCTGGTGATAAATTTCTTGAATCTTTTCATTGCACACCTTATTAAGATAATCAATTCCAAATTGAACGTTACGTCTTTATTTATCCTAAATGCTTGGAAATGACATGAGGATCTACCAATATGTAATTTTACATGAAATATGGGACTATCAATTTCTACAACAATGTTGCGGTCTGTTTACTTTGTACGACAAAGTTTTGATTTGGTTGCGTTGTACAACAATATTAGGATCTTGTTACATAGTACAACAATGCTGTCATTTTGTTACTTGTACAACAATATTAGTTATTTGGTCACATTGTACAACAATATTATAATCTTGTTACATTGTTCAACAATGCTGTCATTTGGTCACTTTGTACACAAATGTTGAAATTTGATCACATAGTACAACAATATCATGATCTTGTTACGGTACATTGTTAAACAATGTTGTCATTTTGTTACTTGTACAACAATGTTGTGATTTTTAACTGTGTTGAAAAATGCTTTAATGTCAGTACTAAACAGATCTGTAGGTACATATAAGTTAAGTGTTTGCAAACTCAAATTGAAGAATTGTTCTATTCTGTGCACAGGAACATCCGTTCATCAAGCGGTACGAGAGAGAACATGTGGATGTGGCGTCGTGGTATATAGAAGTCTGTCAACTCATGACACGCGCCTCATGACATCCGTAGCAGGTACAGGATTATTTCAAACTCAACAGTCTATGTGATATTATAAAATTAGATATATGCATATGTCTAATGCCACAGTATTCCCTTTGCATTAGTTTCCACTGAATATTGTTCAAGTTATCATGTAATATATGGAAGTGTATCAATTACTGACTTTTTACTTGAGCTGATAATGACCAATGTCCAGGATGATTGTTCTTCACCATTGTACCATGTTACAAATACCGACATCATAGTATCAAGTATCATTAAGTGAAGATACTTCTCCCTGTGTTTCAGTGTGTTAACACAGCGTTGACAGGAGATGTTGCCGGTGTCCTGTGTTCCCCTCGTAGTGACGGGGAGACCGCGCCACCATCCACCTCATGTACCTCAACCCTCAGCATCTACCAGACTTCTACTCAACCCCACCAGGGTCACTCAACCTCACCAGGGTCAACCTCAACCCCCTCACTGGGGTTCAACATTAGTCTCATGGCTAGAAGATCTGACTTGTGTTGAACTCAACTTCAGATTGAACTATAACTTATAAGGGACAATGTGTAAGTGTAAATCATTGTCCTTCTCAATTCGGTTTGAGATTGATGTCTCCTATGTTTCATGTTGGAATGGACTAGGCTTCAAGGTTACTATTTTCAGGACAAATGCCTATTAGACTGACCAGGCTTCACTAGCGTTATCTTAAAAAAACTTCAACTAGACTCGACCATTCAAGAATGTATTTTTCAAATGGCTTCAACTAGTATTGACCATGCTTCAATATATTATTTTAGGAGAAACTTTTTATTGACCTTAAAAGGCTTTTACAGAACTATCATTGGGAAGTATTAAATTTGCCTTAGAATATTTTCTTTAAGAAAGCTTTATTTTGACCTGAGAATGCTTTAGGAGAATTATCTTAGGTAGGACTTAAATTCAACCGTAACTGGTTATGAGATGGAGATTTATGGTTTGATATTCTCATTTAGCTTAAACAGACTTCAAGATTATGATTTTCATGGCAAACTTTAACTCGAGTCAATAGGACTTCATAAAACTTGAAATAAGTTTCTCAACAAACCATTCAACAAACTTAGTGCTTCAGTCACTACATTTTACTGAGAGGATGCTTATATTAATGGCTTATGAATCAAAAGAATGAGTAACATGTGTGTCTATTTAGCTATATCAAGTAATCCTACCATTATGGTACAAAACTTAAAACACATTGTTTCCCTTTGAGGTGCAAACATTTAGAGTTGTTGTAAATGATTAATACCACATGAGTGTTCCTTCATTGTAGTAGTATTGTTGTAAGGTAGCTCCTTGACTAATGGCAGGAAGAAGCCAGACAAAAAATGTCCTGTAAAACTGCTCGAGTTTATCACTGGAAGATAAGGGAAAGGGGAGTCTGATTGAAATCGACTGTGCGGTAAAGATGGATGCATTCAGACCGTCACTGAGAGATGATCCCGCCTGGTTTGAACCCTGGTAGAGACGATAGTTTTATTATTTTATTCCCTGGAACACGGTCGATTTGAATCCGACTTTGGAATATGGGAGCTAATCTTATCTTGAGTTTAACATGTTGGGGAGGGCACTTCAAGGTCGAGGATGCTTGTTATTTGAATACAGTGTTGTTTGAGCATTACTGGCTGTAAGACTATCATTTTAGATTATGACTTAGGAGTAAATAACATAGTTATTGGATTACCTAGTAAGAGTCAGAGAAGTATTTGTTATATAAATTAACAAGTTACGAACGCATCAGAGGTTAGAGGGTGAAGAGATGTCATGATACAGTTATCTCATGATACGTTAAGTATCGCCATAACTATGGTCACGATACAATATGTGTCATAATATTTTGGTTGAAAATGCCATTGCACTGATCTGTTCAATATTTTGAAAAAAAAAGCCAACTTCTTAATGAAAATCATATAATCAAATTTTTCCTAAACTTGAACATCAACAGAAATGTTATCTAATCAAGGAATATCACAAACACAGATTTCTTGAATCAATATTCAATAAACTTTAAAACAATTTTCACCAAGATTTTTATCAAGATTCAGTTAACTGTACAATGTATCATATCGTGAACTGAACCACAAAGTGCGTTGTGTATTATGACATCCCTAAAGGGTTCCAAAGAGCTTTGGATTGAGTGGTCCCTGAAGTTGATACTGCATTTATAGCATGGGTGGGGTATATGATGTGTGTGATAGTCGCGAGATATGTGTGTTTCTGTGGTTGTACATATTGATGTTGTGTGTGAGAGAGCGAGAATGTGTGAGTGTGTGGTTCACATGCTAGACTTTTGTCGTATACATTGCTGTATGATTAAACTCTTTATCAAAACTGACAAGTCTTGTGTCCTTCTTTCACCCATACATACGAGAAATCAGAATCAAAACGTATTTGTTTTGTGTTTGTTTGAGGTGAAACTCAACTGACTTCCTTGTCCTTCTTTCACCCATAAAAACGAGAAATCAGAATCAAAGCGTATATGTGTTGGGTTTGTTTGAGGTGAACTCAACTTACTTCCTTGTCCTTCTTTCACCCATACAACCCAGAAATCAAGTTCATAAACGTATTTGTTTTTGATATCTCAGGGTTGAAATTATTATCAAAACTGACAAGTGTTATGTCCTTCTTTCACCCATACAACCGAGAAATCGGGCTGTAAAACGTGTTTGTATTGGGTTTGTTTGAGGTGAGATTTATCTGACTTCCTTGTCCTTCCTACCAGAAATCAGCTTCATTAACATATTTGTTTTTGGTGTCTTATGGTTGAAATTATTATCAAAACTGACAAGTGTTATGTCCTTCTTTCACCCATACAACCGAGAAATCGGGCTCTAAAACGTGTTTGTATTGGGTTTGTTTGAGGTGAGATTTTTCTGACTTCCTGGTCCTTCCTACCAGAAATCAGCTTCATTAACATATTTGTTTTTGGTGTCTTATGGTTGAAATTATTATCAAAACTGACAAGTGTTATGTCCTTGTTCCTTTCACTCACACAAGCCAGGAATCTATCTCAAAGACGTTTTTTCCCTTAGAGTTGAAATGTTGAAACAACAGAAATACAAGTTTATTCAAGGATTACGGTATGTCTTAAACTTTGGGTTACATTGACATGCTTTTTCATCCAAAAGCAATGAATAAGTCCTGCTTTGGTCAGATTGTTCAACATAACAGAAAGGAAGATAAAAGGATGATGGTATTGTTAGGAAGCCATTGCAGCCACTTTCAAATGATACCATATCTGACCTTAGAATGTTAACAGAGCTTTAGAAGGGCAGTAGCACGTTTTTAGAAGGAATATAAGGTGATGTCAGGAAAATGAAAATAAATGGTTCCAATTGAAGGACAACATATTAAACTATACGAAACAGTATTAAATCCAATATATAATGTAACCTTCAACCATGAGATTCCTTTTTCTTACATAAAATGAATTAAAGGTGTTCACACAAAAATGGCCACCAATAGACTTTATGTGAATCTTTATAATTTGTTCTCTGACTATGCATGATGTGTTTGTGTAATGAGATTTCTGACACTATCAAAATAATACATTTAGCATTAACTTGAAATATAAATTTTCCAAAAAATGTGCTACTGCCCCTTTAAGCAGACCTTCACTCTTTTTATCTCTGTTAAAATTCGACTGACTTTAATGAACCTCTGATTCTTAACCACTCCATTCCTTGAAACCCACCTTCAATGATAACTGCCACTCATGAAATTCTTAACAGTTTTATTTTCAATATATCTTACAATTCCATTAATTAATGATATTAATAACTTTAAGCTTCAGACACTTTTGTTTGCTCCTGAGCAGGATTAGAAGATGTGTCCACAGGAAACTCAACTAAATAACTAGATAGAGAGAAGGAAATGTAAAATTGGAACTTCTAATGTAAATGGTACTCTTATGGGTGGGGTGTTCAAACTCGCGCACTTTCTGAACCCGCCATTGGAGCTTCTTGGAGTTGTCTCGCCTCTAATGGCCGAAATATTGGGCATAGTGTAAAACCAGGCCGCTGGTGTTTGGAGTTTGGCTTTTGGCGTTTGGCTTTTGGCGATAGGCTTTTGGTGACTGACTGCTGCCTATAAATCTTTAGACTCAATTTATAAATCTTGGCCACTGGTATCTGTCAGCTGTACGATGTCAAATTTTTGTGTTTGAATGAGGTTTCAAGATTATTTATAGATTTACACTTTGTTCTTGAAAGCATTATTATTTATTTTTAGGAAATTTCTACAAATAAATACATTTACTTGAAGAGCATTAATAAGGGGAACACAAGTCTAACAACAAATTATATTTCTCATTTTGTTGTCATGCTTATTTGTCAAGTGATCAAGTCAAGTGTTTCAAACAACCCAATAATGCAAATCTAAATACATGTACATGTGATATTTCGGTGATATATCTTCTTACACTCAACATTTTTTTAAATTTATGAAACGAAAAATTACCAAGTGCTTCATTAACAGTCAATTAACTTGCAAAAGATGTTTGAGGGCAGTGTGAAACAGAGCACTTGTTGTCTTATGATTTATGGAGAATACGGTAGATATCCTTTATTTATGTATTCCTCTAACAAAACAATAAAGTATCGGTTAAACCATTTGAAACTGTCATGTTATAGATTCCCTAGAAGTGATAAGAAATGATGATCTGTACAACGAAAATAGGAAACAAAATTTGGTGACGGATATTTAATAATTGTTAGAGGATATATGGTTTGATATGATTAATATTATTCAGTTTTCTGCAGATTTTATGTCGTCATTTACTCAAATAATGAATTGTGAATAATTATATGTATTTGCAATCATGGTCTGAATCATTATGCCTGTTAACTAAATATAAAATCAATGGAAAGCTTTTATATGATTTTAAATTTAATTATAAAAAATCAATGTGAAAATATCCCTTAGAACCTCTAACAGGACTAATTGCTCTTGTCATGAACTATTTTTACAGGTATTCAGGCGCACCTAGAGAAAATAGAACATGTAAAATATGTAACGATGTAAAACTATAGAAAGGAATTACATTTCCTGTCTATACAGAGGTATGAATACAGTGAGTACCTCAAACCATACTACTACAGAAATCCAAGCGAACGAGGTGTAATATGTCGTTAACATACTAACACGTTGTTATTACAGAATCTTGTACTGTACATATATTTGCTATGGCTTTAAGAAGAAAAGAACAGAATGTATAGTGTCTAACTACTCATGAGATGTTTAAATGTACTAAAGCTTGTGACATTATGAGGAATGAATGAAGAATGGTCGATTGATCTTCCTTTACATCAGGCATTATTTTCAAGTTATATTCAATATTAACGAAAGTGCACGATACAGCAAACAATTTTTGTACCTGCTTCATGACTGTTTTAATAATGGTCAATTTGTGACTTAACAAGGAAGTATACGTATAATTTCAGCCTGTCTGTACATCAATATTTGTATACTCTCTCTTATTGATGTATATTTAAAAAGTATTCTTGCTGTTGTACATTCACAATCGCAGGAATATTGAATGACACTTTGCAAAGTGTTCAATAATTGTTTTGTTTGTTGTTGTTGAAATACTCTGATAGTAAGCATTTGAAGTTTATATAAGCCATTCATTTTATGTTGTATTTTTCTCATATTGTGTAAGAATGAACGTGTTTTCCTTTAAGTATCATTAGCACTCAGACTTAAACATATCATGAAAATGTTAATTTGATAAAATGATAACATAAATGTCAACCGGACTATCTACTTTCAAGATAGTTCATAAATTGATTACACACTAGTTCTATCTAAATTGAAAATATTTTGACAAGCAAGACTAGTTAGCCATGAATCTTAAATTCCAATTTCATCGTGGGTTCTTTCAAATATTTGATTAATATTGTATTTATGTTGTCATGAATCGACAATGAAACCCAAAACTACAACCACTGAGAAGCTGTAAGAGGTAGTATTGCATCACATAGATATGCTTTAAGCAAACATCCGTTTAAATTCCTTCTGAATAAACATCCAGATCCAATCATGTAAACAATGTATATCCTTATCTCATATCTATCATCAGTAATGTGTCAGCCTAAATGAGGTATTTTCAGGCTAAATAGAAACTGTATGGGTTTAAAAGTTTGTTTGTTTTCAGGTGAAGTGACAGAAAAATGAGCAATAAATGTTTAGTTGTGAAACCAAATCTGGTCATTTTTAACTCGAAACCAAAACAAACCAATTTAACCCTTCTCAGGGGCAGTCAGTAGCCTGTCGTAAATCAGTAGAGCATTGCTAAAATACGTTCACCAAACACCAGCAGACAAACGCCAACAGCCAACAGCCAGCAGCCAACCGCCAACCGCCAGTCGTCAAACACCAAACACCATCGGCCTGGTTTTACACTATGCCGAAATATTGCCCAAACTCAGCCTCTGCCATGCCTATTTAGTAAACTTGGTGCCTATAAAGCACGGAGACAATGTAAGATAATTTATCACATTGTAAACCTCACTTCACATCATAGGATTGAAGCAATTTTCCTTGATGTTGTCAATGTTATGAATATCTGACATACCATTGGTTAAATGTTTAGAATATTTAGCTTCAGGCTTATATTTGGAAACAATTAGTTACAATATTCAGCAGCATAGTTCAACCAGGTTTCAGTTCAGATGAGATCAGATCATGAATACTTTTGCTGGAACTTGGTCACATATCTAGAACATCAAAGGCGTATTTCTCCTGAAGCTTTCTGACTCTCCCGTCCTGGTATTGTAGTGTTGCTACTTCTGAAACAAAATGACCAGACAAAATATTATTTGAACATGAAATATAACCAAAATGTATATCCCACTTTCTGACAAGTTTTTGTGATCTATTTTATGAGAACATTTAATTTCAGAATAGTCCTTTTGACCAGCTTGATGGCAAGACGATCCTGTCTCAGGGTACAAACGGTTTATTCGCTTTGGATATAGCCAATCAAATCATTTTCTCGCTGAAATTTTATCGAGAAGGTGGCGAGAAAATGATTTGATTGGCTATATCCCAAGTCGGGCGGCGTAAGCGAATCTAGCTTCTGAGCCCAGGGTACAGATTAGCGTAATGTTCGTGCCCTGAGCCAGGATGTGTCAAGACGTGACGGAGTTGGAGCTATGGAAATTTACGATATCCGTGGGGTCTACATTAATTCCAATGTCGGCACTTTCTTAACAACAACACTTGAACCTATACCAAAACGTCCCTTTCACAGAATAAAGAAGTTGCTATTCCAAAGACTGTCCCCAAAAAGAGTAAAGAAACATATATACCTCCCTCACAGCTTACTGTTCTTGCTTCGTGCAGTGAGAGTCGAGGGGGAATCTTTCTGGCCAACACCCGGGTATCCGGAAGAAACTGATGTACAAGATAGTAAAAGGATAAAATATTAATAAAAAACAATTCGTATAGTGCCTAGGAGCTGAATGGCACAGGAGAAAAAAATACTGTTACACAAAACAGGATAGGGTTTAATATGGATACAAAGTAATTCAGGTGCTTTTACTTCCGATATACTTATAGGATATCAATCTTCTCAATAACATTTGACCTTCACGAACAACTCCATCCTTCTACGCAAAGCCTAAAACGTCAGTTTCCGAACTGTCGGTTTTATACAGTGCCTTGCTGCCCACCCTTGAGTTTTCTGTGCTGATATCAGCGCTCCTACAGGCGATTGTTAACAACCTCAAGTTACTTTCTGAGTGGACTTTTGCTTTTTCTCATAGTAAGCGAGAGAGCAAGCACAGAAAACTTTAGGGTCTGCAGCAAGGCATAAAACTGACAAATCGGAAACTTGCGTTTAAGGCTTTGCGTAGGAAGATGGAACAACTCAGTCTGATCACGTCATCGAGTCAAGGAAGAAACGTTGAAAATCACATTGTAAAAAGAAGTTGCTGAAGACTTTTAGGGAAGATATTGCTACTATAGATGTGACATTGAACAAAAAGATAGATATTTGAGCATTGATATGGTATTTTAATATTCACCGTTAGATTAATATTATTTTGGGAAATAGGTATTTTTGAGAGAATGATTTAAGGAGAATGTTGCAGTAGTAACGCAATTCCTTTTATTTTCTGAGTCATTTTACATTAATTTAAGACCTTAAGTGAAAATACTATGCTCTTTCAATATGAATTGAATCCTTACCTTAGGTTGATGAGGCCGTAAGAGACATTTCCGAACCCAACAATCTATGTCCACTCCATCCCGTGTTAACTGTAATCTGACCTTGCTGTTGTTTTCCTCAGTGACCTTTCCTTTATGCCTTAACAAGACCACAGATTCGAAAGATTAAAATTGAATGTATAATAGATATAAATAGAAATCAAGACGACAGCCTTTGCAATTGCTAACACAGTGATGAAGTACACATAAATATATGCAACACAAGTTAGGTATAGTCATGTCTTTGTTGTCTAAATGACAATAGAAAATATATCAAAGAAATCTGCAAATTAAATTTTCAAAAAAACAGTTTTTAGTCAAAAGAGTGATAAGAAATAAAGATTTCAGCATTCTTGTTTTGAAAGGGACAAACCAGTGTTGAAAATATTCTGACTTAATAAATGGAATTACCAGAACACTTACCACACGCCTGATATATTGTCTCTTGTCTCGACATATGTTCCGATGAGATTTTTCTTCTTCTGCACGGAAATGACAGAAAGGGTGGTTGTCAACATATAAGTTTAGAAAATGGATACTTATGAAGAAAGAGTTTTCAAAATCAAGAGATACCTGTCATTCATGTTCCGTAATTACGAGTGTTTTTAACAGGGGTCTTTCAGAATTAGAAAATAGAAAACTTCAATGTAATATTCCAAATACCTCTCCTGAAATATCATCTTTACTCATGACACTCGGTGAAATAAACATGGTACAGATTGCATTTGGAAAACTACATTAGTGTCGTCAAAATCTTAGGTCAGAGATATGACGGCATTTATTTCAATGTCGTCTCTGTTTTAAGTGGATTGCTCGATTAGCTAGAAATAGAGAACCATACGTAAAATTTCACATGTCAAACGCAGCATATTGTATGTTCCGTATCCATTTAGTTGACTAGATTTCTTTCCCCTGTGCGTTGCGCACAAATGTCTTACACGACAGCGGTCAATCGTACACGCGAGCGTTTATGCATTAAATCAATATAACGACGGCATCTCTTTTATAGAGAAGATAAATTTGCTATAAAACAAGAAAAAGGCGTGTACTTTGAATACACTTGTGACGTCAGCCTATTGTTCTATCACTCCTTTATTTTTCAGTAATGGAGCGTTGTTATTTACATCAGGTTTTTCACTTGAAATTTCAACATTCAAAATATTTTAAATTATAAATTTGAATAGGCATTAATGTGAGTGCAATTTAAGTCAGTTAACATCCTCGTAACTCTCCATCCCTAAAGAAGAAGTTGAGCCACGGGCCCTTGGGCCCTCGGCTCCATTGTTTTTGAGGAATGGAGAGTTTACTCGGACATTAACCTATACAGCAACGGTCTGAGTTACAACCTCTGAGTGACACCTTTTGTTCTGAGATTTACCTGTGTTTGCATTGGACGGAGACGCGACCTAGGTATTTCCTCAATGAACTCCTTCCCCTCCCATCTCCCTCGCACGTGCACCTTGTCCTCTTTCTCCCCCAGCACGTGCACTTTACACCTGTACATGTAGAGAAAGTGATTGATCAGGTGATTTCTAGAGAGTTCTTTAATGATACATACGTTTATAAAGGTACTGTTCAAGCTTTATTTTTTCATGACACATATCATTCAATAACATGACATTTATATCATAAACTAAAAAAGTATTTCTTATTTCAACTATTGTTTAAAAAAAACACAAACCATTGTACAGTAATTATTGTGTATTTAAAAAAAAAGATTTTTGATTAAACATTTTTGCTAAGAACCTAATTCTTTCTTTGAAATTAACGTAAATCATCAAAATATATTTTTGCTTAAATCTACGTGAAACGTCTAGGTAAGTCAGCAACTCAAATATATCTCTACTTAGGTTAAAGACATGTTTACTCACCATAGTCCACGCTTCACATCTCTTGCTTCCACGGCTTCTCCTGTCTAAGGTGAACACAAACAACATATGTGTTCAAATCTATCATCTTTATAATTAATACATTTAAATTTGTACTATACGAAGCTTGAAAAATAAACGGTCGGAATAATTATAAGTAATATGACAGTCTGGAGGTCAGAAAAGAAAAGTATCACAAATCTGTATTGTGGAGGCCGTTAAGACCCTATGGTCAAATACATTGTAAAATGATTCTGGTCTTTACATTGAAACAAAAGTGATGCGATAACGCAAATATTTATTTCATTACTACTCTTTTTGGACAGAAAGTAAAAAATAACTTTATATCGCTGTATTACTACAATAAGTACCTTTGTAGGTTTACACGAAACGAGTTGCAATTTTAAAGTTTATGTTTTTTCTAGGCAACGAAAAGAGGCCAATTTCCCCCTTGTCAACAATGGAATAAAAGTTTGATGCGTGTGATCAGACCAAAAACAAATTACCTTATTTGCTAGGCCTTAACAACTATCAACCTACCAACCTTTGCTGATGCAGAGCGCGAGACAGCAGGCAAGGACCGAGGTGTTCTGACGTATCTCGGGAACACTGGAGGCACGTTACAGTCGGCCAGGGGCCTCGTGTCCGCCTCGGGTCGCCTCAGGTTGAAGGGCGCCTCCCGAGGATCACACCCGATATGACGTTCAGGACCCTGCAGGAAGTGGGCGTGTATTGTATTGAATGATAGCTTGGAATGTAAAAAGATTCTAGGCTGATTAAAATCGGCCTAGTTCTGAGGAATTAAGTTCCAAATATTTACTTTATCTGGAATCGAACTAGTTGCGGCGGGTGTAGCTCTCAACTAGATCCGACCTCAGCCCCATAGGTCGCATGTCCTGACGTAAGATAAACTATCCAATCACAAGTTGTCATACAAAAGCTTTCGATGTCAGTAGCTAGGGGCAAGTAACTCTCGAGAACAACGCTTTTAACAAGAACACCGCTAGCTGTCTTACAAGGGCTTACAAGGGCTTACAAGGGCGCTGATGTGATTGGTCCGCTAACGATAAAGATTCGCCTGCATTAAATTATTAAAGAATCATGCGACCTACGGGGCTGATGTCAGACCTAGTATAGAGGATTTCGTATCTCTATCAAATTAATATTTAGAAATGTTGTTCCTCAGAACAAAGTCGATTATCAACAAGACTGAAACAATACAGTACCTCGTCATCAACGCTTCTCGCTGTTCCTACTTCATATCTGATTCTCACATCAAAACCTCGAGCCCAGGCCTGTTGAAGGTAAGAGAAAACAACAGATGTGATATATAGTATTTTGGTAGGTAAAATCTTCAAATTATACCTCTCGAAATATCTAAATTAAAACTACCTGATCTTATTGGAACGTGCAAGTGGAAGAGTTTCCGAACCCATGATTTTGAAGGCTCAGATCACGGCTTTCTTTATGATAATGGCTCTTGTAGGTAATGCCCACTAGTCCCTCAGGCCAATAATTCGTATTCACAAATATATATATGAACAAGAATTAAAAACAAAATCCAAGTTTAACAGTGAATTTACATCTGCAAGCAAAATTCCGACTTTCAGAATTCTTCTAATTTTCCATATGTATACCCTGAACCAACCAGTAATAGCTTGACTTATTACTGTAAACAATAGCAATAGCCTGACCAGTAAGGGCGATATGATGTGGCAGGTTGTGATTGGCTGAAAGAAGTTTTCACGACTTAAAATATGACGTTTGTTTTCAAAGCCATTAAATGACTATTTTTCGCAGGTTTTTGAACAAACAAAGTATCGATGTTGTCTAATCATATCCTTTTGAGTTCATTTCTGCATTGTGTACCCCCTCGGGGTTATCTGATGTTTAACAGTCCTTTTATGCAGGCATTTAACCATAAACATTCCATGATCAAAGCGCTAAATGACATATTACCCCTGGACAACGAGTACAGAACACTCCCTGGGAGTATACAGCCGGTCGAACCTCAGGCGTTCGAAGTTCAGATTCAGATAACCATCGTATCAACCAATTTCTGCTGGGTGGACAAAGCCATGCAACTAAGTCACTCACCTAGGGTGACACCCGAGTATAATAATAATCATGTGGGGCAATGTCTCAATGTGGGGATGTGGGGCAGGGAAGAGACCCTTCAAACTCTCAGATAATCCAGCAATATAGTGGGTTACCCACCCATACAACGAGCTGCCCCCGTTGTTGCTGAACTACTCTAAAAGTAGTCAACTGAGTATTGCACAGGACCACATACCACGTACCTTTATGTATTTCATGCCTGTGAAGACCCAGGACAGAAAGTCCGCCATCAGTCCATCACCATCGATAAAGATTCTCCCAATGTAGGATTTGGCTCTTACCACTCGCTCAGATTTGCTGTAGGATGGACAGATGCCGCTGGAAGAGGATAAGGCTTTTTGATAAGTGGTCTTAGACTAAATTGATTCTATGAAATTCGAAAAAAAAACCTGTACCTTCATTTAGTTTATTCTAATTCTTTAGGCTTTTCATTAATGTATTCAGTCAATCTAGACTTGCAGAATTTCGGACCTATCCTATCAAAAGTGATATTTGATCCACCATTTTATGAATAATATAATTATCTGAGAGACGCCTCCCATTCCAAGATTTAGAAAATATATAACTTTGCATGTACTCTATAAACTTCATGATCAATCAGAAAGTATGAAGAGTGTTTTAGGACTCTACCCGATGTTAAGTTTTCCAAATGGTTGACCAACCGGAAGTTGTCTCATCTTGACTCGACGTCCGGTCTTCTCACATGCCACTATCTTCTCGTTTCCTTAAACAAAACCCCAAAAAACTTAAGTTAAGACTTGTCAGATACCAAAAACAAACTGACATTGACATACAATTTACTATCTTCATTTGAAATATATTACTGTGAAAATGGTTAAATAGACATATATATATTACTACTGATAAACTACGAGTTTGAAAGTTATCTGATACCTTAATTTACTTTACATGTATATCATCAAAGTATTTTGAAGATTTACATCAAAGTTTGCATCAATTTCTCTTTGTTTACTCCCCTTTCCGAATCTACCTAGGTTTGAATCCAAGTCACTTCATAACCAGCCAATGTAACCCTATTTACATTACATGCAATCAAGGTGCTTCAGAGTATGGCCCAGATGTGGAGAAAATACGACAATAACGTGATAAAGTACCTACCCACATAAACAGCCCATGTCCCGGTGAAGTTTGCCCCCACCCACACTCCATCCCCCGGCTCCAGGGATCTGCACATCTTGTCCCATGCACCTGCAATATATCCATCCTCCAACCCTTAGATGGGTGTCACCGGTTAGGAAGGCCATGTTTAACATTGATATTGTTGACATTCTGAACGTATATTTCAGTAAAAAAATTGATACTTAATTGAATTTTAAACTGGTTTGATAATTAAGTATTCTATGAAAGTAGGATTGACAGATATTTGATTTAAAAAAAAATAACCTTGTAATTGATAAGTGCTGGACACCCATAGGAAAGTAAAATAACTTTGGGCAGCGATCCAGATGTTTGGAAGAATTCTGTTATTCAAGATGGCGTCCAAGACGGCCAGGATGCATATCATAACTCATATAAAACATATCTGTCCTTGAGTGAAGAATATGGTGTCTTTACTGTGGTGTTCGAGTAAAGGAGTCGATTGAAATCATTTTCATGGTGAAAAAAGGAGCGGATAATAGTGAATTACAAGATGGCAGCCAAAATTCTTTTGACCAGCAAATCAAGTGACTTCTTTAAAGGGCATTCTAGAAGTTGAGTTGATAAGTAAATATGAAGGCAATGTCTTGATTCAGTGTTGGCGACGTTTTGACATAGACACTAGCTTGAAAACGACATTATCTACATGTATGTCGAAACGTCGCCAACGCTGAATAATGAAGTTGTACATACCAATGTTTATATATGACCTACAGGAGTAAACTTGGTGTCCCTTCTGGGATTTAAGGGGTCCATGATTTCAGTCAGACCATTCACGTCAGGGATAAATGTTCATTGCAATTCGAACATCTAAACTGAATGCCAAAAGAAATGCTACACCTCTTTGAATTTGAATATCATAAAAAGTTACGTGTTTTGCTTTTGAGTTGCTTTGTTGTCTTGTAACACCGTATCAGTTTTGTACTTTGTCCTAAAACACCTGTAACTTTATTCATAAATAAGTTATCCCCAGTTCTTCATGGGTGTAACATTTCTTTTGGCGTTCAGTTTATTTCATCGGTATATCAGTATTACTCTCCCGTGGGTTCAGTCAAAATCAATTTCAATAACCGAAAGGAAACTAATTTCAAAATCCATCAACATATATAAAACGTTTTGGATTATAATACATATTTATATATACAGTAAATAAAAGTTTTTGTTAAATGGATAATCGAATAACATGATCTAGAGCGTGAGATGAAATCAGATGGTAAAGTAAACCGATTCAGTCTGATAAAAACTTATCTTGTCTGTCTATATATTGGTACTTAATCTCTGCTTGATTTGCCTCTCCATAAAGTCAATCATTTCCAATTCTAGCTTCTACCAAAATCAAGTTCTGCATCTGTTGGTTCTGAAGTTTCATCTTAAACAAATTTATCATGAACCTGTGAAAAGCTGAAACTAATTTTCTAAGCATGTGTTTTAAAATTCAATTACCATGAATTAATAACATCATTCTATGCTTAAAATATATTTTTGAATATGCTTGAATGACAACATTAACCTTAAAGAAACAATTTACCCACAAATTGTTATATAGATATTACAAAGTTAACCAACATTAAAATGCATAGGTTTTTGAAATAGAATTGTAGTTTTGTTAACCGTAGAGCTTAACCCCCCCCCCCCCCCCCCCCCCCCCCCCCCCCCCCAAAAAAAAAAAAAAACCAAAAAAAAGTAGCGAATACTTTAAACCGGTGATATACATACCCTGCCTTGCTGCATCTTGCGAGAGTGATGCGGCTACGGCTGATACCGGTGTTATAGTATCCAGGAATGACGCTAAATTATGTCCCAGCTTACCGGTGGCACTCGTCATGTCTTACATATGATGGCACATCCGGGTTTTAGGGCATCAGGAGGAAAAGATAAACCACTGTTCTGCTTGGTACGTTTATTTGAGAAATCACTGTACCGATTTCCAGCGATTTGTTTGTCTATATCGAGATCACATTGTTTTCGAACAATTGTTCTTTTTTGTTTGTCTTTAGCGAGATCACCTTGTTTTCAAAAGAAAACGTACCAAAGTACATTTCATGCAAAATGGCACATACGAAATATTATCATCGGTTACTGTTTCTTAAATATACCAGCTCCTAATTTGCAAACAAACAATACAATAAATCAATCCTTGAAATTATAAATATCTTCTGCTAAATAGATATCAGGATCGATTCAATCGATTTTTAGGCCTTAAATATTCCTATATTTCATATGTATAACTTATACTTATATACTTGATATGTATTACTCGTGCTTATATACTTGATATATATTACTCATACTTATATACTTGATATATATTACTCATACTTATATACTTGATATATATTACTCATATTCATATACTTGATATATATATTACTCATACTTATATACTTGATATATATTACTCATATTTATATTCTTGATATATATTACTCATACTTATATACTTGATATATATATTACTCATACTTATATACTTGATATATATATTACTCATACTTATATACTTGATATATATTACTTACTCTTGATTTTAGCAGAAATAAATAGGAATTGATGCATTGATAAATATCAATATTGCCTGGTTGAATAACTGTTAACGATCATACCTTAAATCAATTATATTTAAACACTTACTTTAAACAACTTCCCGACTCTGTTTGGTTTCCTGCTCCCAGTGCTATTGCCAACGAGTATTAATCCACTGCCAACAACACTGTATGATCTCTGGTATATCCGATCCCATTATCCGATACATCTCCATATCATATCTCTTTATCCTATCTCTACACACGATATCACCTCCGCGAAGCCCCGTTAACCGTTACAATCCAGTGACTATGGATCGGATATTGGCTTTAAGGCCAGTTTACACTATACGATTAGTCGTTGGTGTCTGTAACGTGTGATCGTCGTGTCGTTGTTGCCACTGTTTCGGCTATCTAAAGCCTTGTCCAATTTATGTTAATTCCACGTGCCTGCTCTCTAACTTACTGCAGCTAAATTTGTTAGTCAATTAAGAAATCCCGTATGAGGACACTTCTCTTCAACCAAAGGTTTTAATGCAGTGCAAGACTGATATCAACAACTGACTGGCTCAAGTAATGACGTTATACTGAAAAAAATCGTAGAGGCTGAATAGAATTTAAGCAAGTAGCATGGTAAGGTGTTCAGGTCAATTGGATATACGTATAGATTAACATGGCCTTCAAATTAAAGCAGGTATTTCTCTTATCACTGGATTATATATTTTCAGTGAGAACGGTGAAAAGAAGGGACATTTAAAGACACCGTTGCACATTAACAAAACTTCCCCACCAATTATAAGTGTAAGAGACTAATTCATTTTCAAAAAGTCATGATTTCATTGCTGTTTTCAGAAGTACGATGGACGAAAACTGGAAGAGGCCACTTAGTTTGAACAAATAATAATCATTTGCGAAAGGGACACAGATTATCATAGATTAAACTGACATGATGTGTTCGTAAATACATGAAATGTTTATATTGATTTTCAAAAAAAATATGAAATATAACAATTGGTATTATTTATGTTCATATGTTCATTTTTTTTACACATTCGCTTTAAAGGGGCAGTAGTATTAGGGTGAACATAGGGTAATGTCAGGAAAATGAAACTGATGGTTCCAATTGAAAGACAATTTATTTAAACTAAATGAAGAAATAACAAATCAAATATATAATGTAAAGTTCGGCCATGCGATTCATTTTTCTTACAAAAATGAATAAAAGGTGTTCGCAAAAAATGACAGCCAATTGACTTTATGTGAATCTTGATAATTTGTTCTCAGACAATGGGTGATTGGTTTGCGTAATGAGATTTTTGGCACTATCAAAATGATACCTTAACTATCAACGTACAATTATCATCGAAAAATAACATATAAAATTTTCAAAAAAACGTGCTACCTGCCCTTTAACAACCTTTACATAGTAGCTTCCATTGATAACAACGGATTTATAACAGAAGGGGATCCACTTAACAAAACATGTTTGAACATGTCATGCATCACTTCTCCAACGTGTGGTGTAGCTTGTCGACCAAAGGTTACCATTTCACGTCAAGTGTTGCAAGTTATTGAAATTGATACATGACAATGGCACTCTAGGACATGTGTCACTAGCTATCATTAGATTGTTTTTATCCATATGTAATTCTAATGGAGCAGCCTTGATATAGGCTCTTAGGAGCTAGTTGGAAAATCCATTCATATATAAACTCTCTAAAAAAGAAACGCTACCCATGATTTTATGCAGTGTTTATACCAGTCTTTAACCTGTCATTATACATAGATTATCATAGATAACACAATTTGGAATGTGTAAAGAATTTGGAATGCATATTTTAAACGGTAGAAGTTTGGGCGACCCTCTCTGGTGTTTTACTTACATAGGGGTTCATGGTACCAGTTTAGTTGACTATTTTATAAGCACTTCAAGCTTTGCAAGCAATGTACAAGATTTGAGAGTTCAAAATCGTACAGAATCCGATCATTTACCAGTCACATGTCAATTCTCCGTTATTTTAGACAACCCCCAAATAACTGACCCATTAGCAACTTCAAATACAAGACCTATAAAAAGGTATGTATGGAACGAGGAGGGAAAGACATATTTGCAGAAACTTTCAATTCTCATCAAGCTAAAACAATTTTGAGTAGATTTTTGGACTGTGTCAACACAAACGTAAATGAGGCAGCAAACCTTCTTTGTGAGCTTGTTCAGACAGCTGGTTCTCACTTTGAAAAAAATAACCAAACAATCTAACATGTACTCTTATAATAAAGTACAACCGAAATGGTTTGATGAAGAATGCTTAATTCTGAAGAAATTGAAGTATGCTAAACTATATGTCTTAAGGAACGCTAATTCAAAGAGTAACTTGAAAGCTTATCTTGAAGCAAAAAGAAAATTCCGAAAAACTTGCAAAAATAAACAAATGGAATTTGATAAAAAAATAACTGATCAAGTTAATCTACAACAAGTGATTGTAAAACATTTTGGAGCACCGTAAGACCTTTGTTGAAGGTTAAAAATCAAGTGAATGATATTCCAATGTCAGTTTGGCAAAGTTACTTTAGGAATTTATTAAATCCCTCACATACACAGAAATATGATTTTGACGTTAATGTGGAAAACTTTATAAAACACCATGATTGTTTGAATTGTGATGATTGCAACAATTCACACTTACTATCTGACGTTATAACAGAAGATGAGATATCAAAAGCTATAGCTTCATTGAAACTAAATATATCCCCTGGCATTGACGGGTTGTCAGCGGAATTCCTTAAATATGCACCCAGATTTACTCAGTATTTGCATTTACTGTTCAACTCAATTCTTGATCACGGTATATTTCCAGATTCTTGGAACGTAGGAATGATACTTCCCTTATTCAAGAAAGGAAACCCTTCTGACCCAAATAATTATAGAGGTATATCTTTGTTGAATTCAATTGGAAAGGTTTTCACGAGCATCATAGAACAAAGACTTCGAGTTTGGTTAGCGCTAAATGAATTATTGTCAGAAGCTCAAGCCGGTTTCAGACATGATTATTCAACTACTGATAACGTATTCGTCCTTCAATCTTTAGCTCAAAAGTACTTGAGAAAACCAAAACATCGTTTTATGCCGCCTTTATAGACTTCAAAAAGGCATTTGATTCAGTTGAAAGAAATAAATTACTATATCTCTTATTGCAAAATGGGATTCATGGCAAGATATATAACGTAATTGAAAACATGTATAGTAATGTTTGTGCTTGTGTAAAACAAGGACATAGAATCACAGACATATTTTCTACCTCCAGCGGAGTTCGGCAAGGTTGTATGCTGAGTCCATTACTGTTTATCTTTAATCAGCTTGTTATTGAATTAGAAGCTGATTCCTTTAGAGGAATATTTGTGGATGAAGACATTGAAGCTATAAAAATACTTTTATTTGCAGATGATATTGTTTTAGTATCAGATTCAGTTAACGATTTACAAAGAAAACTCAATGTGCTCGAGTTGTTTTGTAACAAGTGGGGACTTGAAGTAAATTTAGACAAATCAAATATTATTGTTTTTAGAAACGGCGGGGTAATCAAGAATGTTAAGGAAAACGAATGATGATGGTAACCTATTATAAATATCTAGGAATAGTTTTCTCATCCAGGTTGTGTTGGTCGAAAGCATGTGAAACATTATCTGTTCAAGCATCAAAAGCTTGTTTTCCGATTTATCAGCTTATGAAATTGTACCCACATCTTACACTTAAAGTTTTTACTTCAATATTTGATAGTAAAATTGCACCAATTGCATGTTATGGCAGCGAAATATGGGGTTTTACCTACCGTGAAAGTGTTGAAAAGGTACAGAGTAACTACTTTAAGCGCTTTTTACGAATCAATAAGAAAACATATTCAAGTGCAGTACTTGGAGAAATTGGTCGTTATCATTTATCTGTAACGTACTTCTGCCGATGTATACGATATTGGTGTCGTTTAATTCACATGGATTCTAAAAGAAACCCCCATGCCTGTTATAAGATGCAAAAAATACAAGATGAAAATGGTAGAGTTAATTGGGCTTCTCATGTGTGAAAGCTATTGTTTCACACAGGTTATGCTTATGTCTGGATTTTCCAAGACTGTGGAAATGTACACACTTTTATGTCAAAGTTTAGGCAAAGCTGTATTGATTTAGATATACAGGCTTGGTATCAGAAATTAAACGATTCCACTTTTTTGAAATCATATGCATCATATAAGATATAAGAATTTTATTTGAGTATAGCCTTTGATTTTGATTTAGTACAAGCCCTTTCTCGGTTTAGATGTTTAACCCATAATCTTAAAATACAACTGAAGCGTTACAACGCAAATGTACATCCATCTTGCCTGATTTGTGACAAATGTAATTTAGATGCGGTGGAAGATGAATTTCATTTCCTACTTATATATATGTCCTTTTTTTGAATAAAGTAGAAAACAACTTATACCTGATCATTATTTTCAATACCCGACTCAACATAAATTTATACAATTGATGTCATGTAAAACGGAAAAAATACTGAAACCACAAGCATTATTTTTGAAAAGGAACATGTACAAATAATATGCTTCGCACACCTATTAATATGTTGTTGTAAAAATTGTTACCATGGAAATGTATACTGTATCAAATATTGTACTCTGGGCCATCTGGCCTTCAATACAGGAAATAAACTCTCTCTCTCTCTCACAATGAAATTTTACATGGTGAAACACCTGTATGTGTAGTGTAAGATCCATCCTCGATAATCCAGCGCTTTAGTTCCGATAAATCTACACTTCAAGCCCTGGAAAACTTTACGGGGGTTTATCTCAAACCCAATTACCTCCCTTTACGAACATGTTATCCAATCAGAAACGAAACGCAGACACCAAGTGCGTAAACAACTCAACCGTTCGCGACATCATGTGAGTGAGTGAGTTGGGGTTTAACGTGTTGTCAGCAATTTTTCAGCTATTTAACACGTGGATGGTGCCATCCAAAATAGAGTAGACAGATCAGGGAGAAACGCTTATGATGAGGGAATCGACGGAAAGAAAGGTATAGTTAGAGGTAGAAAACTTGTTTTAGAAGTGATCCAATTGTTTGTTAAAAAACAAGCGTTTAGCTGAGTCATTGCAAAGGGAGGTAATTGGGTTTGAGGTAAAACCGCGTTAAGTTTCCCAGGGCTTGTAGTGTAGATTTATCGGAACGAAAGCGCTGGGTTATCGAGGATGTGTAAGATCTAAATCTCATAGGTCTCTATCATACATTCGATGGAAACCAGGGAGCGCTTTCTTCAGTATCTAGTATGAGCACCACGAGCTGTAATAACAGCATTGCACCTCCTCAGAACAGAAAGGATCAGACGACGAATCCTTTCCTGTGGTATTGCTCTCTACTCATCCTGTAGTGCTGTGGTCAGTACATCTAACGTCTGAGGTGGTGATATACATGCCCAGATACGACGATTAAGATAGTCCCAAAGATGTTCAATGTTGTGAATGTCGGGCGACCTGGAGGGCCATGGCAAGGTGTTGACATTAGAATTCCATAGAAAATACTTTGTTGCACGAGCTGTGTGAGGCATTGTCCTGTTGAAACAGCTCCCTGTGTTTATCGATTATCGGAAGGAGGTGTGGCTGTAAAACGTCATTGATGTAGCGTTGGGCCGTCAAATTGCCGGGAATGATGACCAGATGTGATCGTCCGATTTAAGACATGGCTCCAAACACCATGACGCTCCTTCTCCAAACCTGCCGACCGAACGCAGTTCGGTGCAAAACGTTCAATTCCTCGTCTGTATACATGTTGCTTGCCATCACGTCTGTGAAGTAGGACACTGAAACTGTCAACGAACCAGACATGTCTCCAGTTCTAAAACGTCAATGTCCTCACGTTAGTGCAACATCAGAGACGTTGACGTCGATGTTGGCGTCGCAGAACAGGTCCGAAAAATGGTCGTCGTGCATGAAAATTATGAAGTTCGTTTAAAACAGTACTGTCTCCTTGTCAGTTGTGCCCCTATTTCATGAATTACCTGACCATCAGTGCAAGTTAACATAGTTATTGCAGCTGGAAATGGATTCTTCTCCATTACATGTGAGGTATCGGTCTGGTACTGCAATCAACAAGCAAGGAAAGGTTAAATTTCATCGAAGTGATATGTATGCAGTTAATGTACTAAGATTAATGACATCTGTCGAAATTTAATGTAAAAGATATTTTCGTCTTAAAAAAGGCGAACAACCAGTTACAGTTAAACAAGGTTACAGGGGTTATCTACTGAAATAACCGCAGTTTATTCGTGACTTTATTTCGTTTGTTATTTTTATCTTATAAGACAAATGCACTCTATTAATGTTCTGCCCCTATTTCATGAATAACTTTTGCGTTTTACTAGTTGCATTTGTTTTTATATTCGTTGCGATTTTGGTAGTGTTTAATAGAGCGATATGTTATAGATAGATAGATAGATAGATAGATAGATAGATAGATATATAGATAGAGTCTATGTAATATTATATTAATGTTCAACAGTCAATTTCATTTCAAAATAGACATCATGACACTTTTAAGCCGATACAAAGAGGTGCGCAGTAATTCTACCAACTATGTATACATGTATCTGTTTTCTCACATGCTAATACATAAAGTGAAAAGTGAAAGAAAAAAGTGAAAGAATTACAACTCTCTTGAAATCTGTACATGTCATAGTGGGAAAGACTCTTACTTGGTGCACACAGGATGGAGAGAGCACACTGAGAATGATCCGTGCAACATTGGGCACATCGCATACTCCCCCCATGGTTTGTGAGAGGGACATAGTATGTCCCCTGACATTGCTGTAAAGGATATAGCAAGGGGCATGTCACAAATCATGTTACCAAAAAATGCAAGGTTATCTTTTTTAAATAGAAAAAAAGAAAAGAAAAAAAAAGTTCGCGAATTCGTTCTTCTAACAGAAAACGTGATTCCCCTGAATTGGCCAAAAGCATTTTCCATTGATATTTGACTTTTTTATTTTAGTTATTTTTATTTATTATCTTTGATCTACGGATAAGAGGGTGTGGTTTTGAAATGTTTGTCCCTCTGAAGAAATTACGTTTGGTATAACTTCAAAGATAGTTTCAAAATTTGCCACTTCTCCTTTAAGACAATATACAGTACAATATTGGATTTTTAATTTACCGCTACACTACTAACGATGTTATTCAAATATGACAAAACATATCATTTAGAATCATATTCTAACATATTTTAACAACATGATTCGCTCACATATTCACTTGTACATCCAGAATAGTATTTGATTTGTCCACCAACTTCCTCTTTAGTAGCATAGCATTTCTGCAATAAAATGGTTTAAAGCTTTAAACAACAACATCAACAACAACAGCAATACTTCTATAAAATAACCTGTAGCGTTTTCTGCTTCTTTCTCATGAGGCCTTTCTTACCAATAAAATACACCTTCGTGACAAAACTTTATTTCATTGTTCGTAAATTCAAAATAATGAAAAATCAATTTTTTGTAATTTTGGAAATTGGGCCTCACAGGAAACTTTAACAACGTTACTTTTAATGGATCGATATGATAAGAATTCATATCTACACTAAATCCAGTAAATACACGTACGTTGAATGACTGAAACAGTGAGGGAATTTCAAAACAAGAGACATAGTGTAACAGTAAGGATTAGAGATAAATCAATGAAATGGATTAATGTTTGGAAAAATACAACTGTATTCACAAAAATTAATAAAAGACAAACTATTTATTTTACATTTTGAACATAATTAGAAATATGAGTCTTGACTTTTAGCAAGTAAGTACTGAGTGAAATTGTTCAAAATGTTCAACATAAACTAAACTTGTATTTACACAATTGTTATATGCTGAAAATTACTATAAGTAAAAAGCATTAGACCACCATGCATCACGGCTATTGATGCACAGGCCAAATGCCAATTTTTTAAACCCTAATGATTACAAAATCATTATTTACCAACATGACCATAATGGCTATAGGTATTGTTGTATATTCATTTGGACGAGAATCTTGAGAAGTATTCCTTATCTATCAAGAACCAGGTGTACATGAAATGTTATCTACAACGTCTTTAAAAGAAAATGGCTGTTCTATTTGGCATTGGTAAGAGCTTGCTCACTTTGTCTAATCCTAAAATACACAAAGATATAAGATATCAGTTAGTCTTACTTTGTAAATAACGTAACTACTTTCTACAATTTAAACCCCGAAATAGAAACTATCAATATGTAAGTGTGAATTATCTAATCGCATTTTTGTCACAAATATCTTAAAACGAATAGTACATTGTATGCTTATGGTTTTTAACATTGACCTAGTAATCAAAGGGGCGACTCAAACTAGACCGGAAGATTAAACCATATACATGACAAAATTTTTCACTCTATCCTGAAATCAAATACTTAAGTTATCTATTAACATTTATTATCTTGAATGTCCATTCTATCACAACACAAGAACATGGACTTTCAACGAAATCAAAATATCTGTATTCATGAATCGCGTTTGAATAATCGTGCTTTACTTGTTTAATAGTTAGAAAGAAACTCAATGAATACATTGCATCAAATCTTATCATTTCAACATCCTTAGTAATCTCCATTTATTTCCAAAGACATTTTGATTACCACAAATTCCTACCGAACCTTTTTTGGTTCACCAGGCTATATATACAAATTGTACGATAGGCCCTTTCTGAAATTACTGGCAGTCCCTACTGTGTGGAACAGCAATAGATACAGCCAAATTGTTAGTCCTTATAATATATCAGATTTTTGAAGTCATTCATGACTCTAAAACGAGAGTTGGTATAACAATATTAAAGTGATACAACTGCACATGACTTGAAGGGGAAGCAGCACGTTTTAAGAGGGAATATAAGGTGATGTTAGAAAAATTAACATAAATGGTTCCAATTGAGAGACAATGTATTCAAACTAAATAAAGCAGTAATAATTTAAATATATTACGAAAAGTTTAGCCATGTAATTCCTTTTTTTTACACAAAATGAATTAAAGGTGTTCACAAAAAATGGCCGCCAATGGATTTTATGTGAATCCTCATACTTTGTCCTCTGACTATTGATGACTGGCTTGTGTAATGAGATTGTTGACACTGTCAATATAATACATTAAGCATTAACTTACAATTATAAGTGAAATATTTAAAAAATATAAAATTATCAAAAACACGTGCTACTGCCCCTTTAACAATCTCTCCCAGACATAAACACAAATGAAAAAATAAGAGATTGCTTGTTGAGAGGAGTTCAATTCCAACTATCAAGCCATAGTGTCTATACCTTCAGCTCATCATCTTTATTTAATTTAAATATCTATTGAATTATCTTCACAAAATTCGATCAATATACGTTTGTGCCGATGTTATGTTTTCTTCCTGTTTCAGTCCTGCTATACTTTGCTGGTACTGCAATTGCAGCACAGTGTAAGAACCTACATTTTTATATATTCCCCTAGTGTTATAAGAACTAAACATACTGCATTAAATGCACTTATCACTTATTCAGTATTATATATCTTGGTTTTTTTTAAGTGACACAGAGTATCTTTTTTAAAGATTATTTGGTTTTTATAAGCTACAAAATATCTAATATGCTGATTGATGTTCATACCTCATCACTGGACTTGTATATATATATAACAATCAAGAAAACATCTCAAACACTTTTCATATTCGAAATTTTGCATCCAATTAATCTACCTATTAGTTACAATACCTAATAAACACTATCGAATCGGATATATCTTCCTGTCAGCTTAAGAGACACTCCGCGAGTTCTTGGGGGTCATATATGGGAAACTCTACAAATAGTGTCATCTGATCGAGAGATATCCATTCTTACAGAAAATAATTATTTTAGAACTAATCGATGTCGTCTAGTGACAAGAGGAAGGTTTGAAGTCGCGATTATGATCGAAAACCGGACAATGACGCGCGCTAATCAGTCAAACGTATTTTGGAAACGTATGTAAAGCAGTCAGAAATACAGCTACGAGTTGGATTTGTTTCATAGGTTATATCACAAGTATTTGTGGACATTATATTTGTAATTTTGATTTCCTCGAACCTATATGACTGTTTTAAGATTTTCGTTGGAAACAAGTATATGTCATATATTTGTCATTTGGGAATAAATGCATGAGATGTTTTGAATTTATATAACAAATTTTGCCATTTAGGTTCGTATCAAAGCAAAACACTACGTGATGAAACTCACGGAGTGTCTCTTTATGGCAAGGTTTCAAAGTTACGCTTGGCGAATTTGCGCGCGCCACTCGAGCCACACTGTCCGGTTTTCAGTAACAGTTAGTGGTTCCCGATGTAATAACATCGGTTTCAAAATTTGACATATGTGATACTATCAACATATTCGGTGTCTCTTTAACACTCAAACAGTGATAAAAGTAATCTAATCTAAACAGACCACTTAAAGGCCAGTCTGATTAAGATCGACCGTATTCTGAAAAATGTCAGTTTGGAAACATTGTCTATTTCAATGTCCGAACTCTATTGAGTCAGAGTTTTAACAATCTGACTGCACTTCTGTTGTATCATGTTCTTTGGTACGCTCGTCTAGCCAATAGCAAGGACTTTCAGTATGAGTAGGCAGGGGCAAGTAACCCCAGCATATCACTGCACCTCACCGCCGCTAAACGCTATCTAAACCTGATATTGTGATTAAATCTCTAAAGATTCGTTTTTCTGCGCTAAAATGGTTACAGCAACATGCGAGAAGGTTGGCTGCAGTCAGACCTTAAGGAGGGAAAACTCTCTCTGAGAGAACACGTTCGATTCCAGGTAGCGTTTCCGGAATACGGTTGATTTAATCCCACTACCTAAAAGCAAGACTAGATTTCAAGGCAACTCTGAAGAATAATTTAACTCTTTCTTATAACAAATGAAATACTTTGCCGAGAGACGGAACGCTAGTTGAAAACTGTCACGTGCACGAATTATCTTTACTACTCAAAAGATTTTCATGAACATTTGTATATTGTCTTTTAGAAACTTCATGTATGAGCGCATGGTCATAGTAATGTAAAATATAGAATCTTCAGACTCTTAAATATTTTAACACAGTAGCTCTTACTTCTTGTCCTCTGTCTTTTATCATATGAATTAATCATGATTAGTAAGAATGAATGATCTTTAACAGCTCCTCACACATCTCTGAGTTGCCAGGCGTGCAGTGGACAGAGCTGTAAGGGACATGTTGCTGTGACTCGATGTGGACATCCTTCTGATCTGTGTATGACCTCAGTACAAAACAAACAAGATGGAACACAGATATACTCAAAGAGGCAAGATTGCAGAAATGCATAATGCATCACTTAAAGTTATACCCGTACCGTTGAAACTATAGTAACATTTCCTAGTAACATATCTCTACCTTTTATGAGGACTTGCATTCAATTTAATAGAAAACCCTCATTTGTAAATAATATTAAATGTCATTCCTTGTTCTGTCTAGCAATATTCCAGTGTATATATATTGTTTACAGGATGTGCACTTTAAACCTGAACAAGTGAATGCTATAAAGGAGCAGTGGGGTTACTCTGAATGCTATATTAGTACCTACACTTCTAATGCTCGAGGCACTGCTATTTTGTTTAACAACAATTTTAGTTTCAACGTCATTAGTTTTAGATTGAGTGAAGATGGTAATTATGTAGCCTTAAAAATCGTCAAAGATAACATTACTTATACAGTTATTGCTATTTATGGACCCAATGATGATTCACCTGAGTTCTACGATAATATTATTGAGCTAGTTAAAGACTTTGACAGTGATGAAATTTGTCTTTGTGGCGATTGGAATTTGGTATTAAGCCAGCGATTAGACACCTATAATTACAAACATGAAAATAATTTAAAAGCAAGAGACAAAGTTTTGGAACTAATTGATACCTTTGACCTTAAGGATCCATGGAGAGAACTTAACTATGACAGCAAAAGATACACATGGCGTCAGCCAAATCCCCTGAAACAAGCTAGACTTGATTTCTTCTTGATATCACACGATTTAATGCCATCAGTACACGCATGTAATATTTCGCGTAGTATAAATTCAGATCATTCCCTAGTAGAATTAACAATTCCCTTTTGGAAGACAAAAAATATGTAGACCTTGTTAAGGAAACCATTAAAAGAACTTTGAATGAATACAAAGTCACAGAGGAAAACTGTTTAGATAAATATTTAATTAATGATCAATTATTATGGGAGACCCTACTTTTAATGATACGGGAAAAAACTATATATTATTCTTCTACGAAAAAGAAAATAAGAGTAGAAAAAGAAAAATCCTTAGACTTAGAGCTAGAAAAACTAGAGGAAAGTTTAGATCAATCAAGTGCTCATGATGAAAAACTAGCCCTGTTAAAGGAAATTGATGTTATTAAAAATGAATTGGACGATATCAATAATTTAAAGATTAAAGGAATGATGGTAAGGTCAAAAGCTAATTGGATTGAACACGGTGAAAAGCCAAGTAAATATTTCATTAAACTCGAATCGAGACATTTTTTAGATAAAGCTATTGTAGAAATAGAGAAATCCGATGGAACTATTATATCAGATTCTGAAAAAATGCAGCAAGAAACTAAAACCTTCTATGAAAAACTTTACAGAGCCACTAGCGTCAGTCAGATAGACCTGTCCGACTATTTCAAAGATGTTGATGTACCAAGACTAACTACTACAGTATCTGATAGTCTAGAAGGAGAACTAAGATTGGTTGAGTTGTCCATAGCATTAAAGGCAATGAAAAATGACAAAAGTCCCGGCCCTGATGGATTTACAGCAGAGTTTCTTAAATTCTTTTGGAAAGATCTTGGACCATTTTTGCTAAATTCGTTAAACTACGGGTATGAAAAGGGTAGCTTGTCAATCACCCAAAAGCAAGGTCTTATAACATGCATCCCAAAGGGAAATAAACCAAAGCAATTCCTAAAAAATTGGCGGCCAATATCACTTTTGAATACCTCTTATAAAATTGGGTCTGCTGCAATAGCCAATAGAATTAAAAACGTGTTACCATCTATTATAAACGAGGACCAGAAAGGCTTTATCAAAGGAAGATTCATTGGTGAAGTTACCAGATTAATCTACGATTTGATGGAACATACTGAATCCTATCAGATACCAGGGCTTCTCTTATCAATAGACTTTGAAAAAGCATTTGACTCAGTTGATAGAAATTATTTGTCAAATGTTTTATCTTTCTTCAATTTTGGTTCGAGCATTCTCAAATGGGTAAATACTTTTTATAATGGGATAGAATCAAGGATTATGGTAAATGGATTTGCCACGGATCCCTTTAGAATTGAACGTGGATGCCGACAAGGAGACCCCATTGCCCCATACTTATTCATTCTTTGTGTAGAAATATTAGGAATAATGATACGTAATGATAGTAAAATCAAGGGAATTACTATTGGTGACATACAATATATTCTTGCTCAATTTGCTGATGACACAACCCTATCATTAGATGGATCAGAAAAAAGCCTCTATGCAGTTTTAAACGTTTTACAACTTTTTGCACGCTTTTCTGGATTGAAAGTAAACGTTGACAAAACAAAACTCATTTGGATTGGTTCAAAAAAGAGGTCACGTTACAAACTATGCTAAGACTATAACTTCGACTGGTCAAAAACAGACTTTAACTTATTAGGAATTAATTTTGATATTGATCTCGATAGCATGATTGAAAATAACTATAAAGATAAAATTGAAAAAATTGAGAAACAAATGAATATTTGGTCAACTCGTTCTTTAACTCCCTTAGGAAGAAATACTATTTTGAAATCCCTTTTGCTTTCACAGTTAAATCATATATTATCATCCCTACCTAATTCACCAAAGCAACTACTTGAAAGGTTACAAAAATCATGCTTTCGGTTTATTTGGAATGGTAAACCGGATAAAATAAAAAGAAGTATAATTACGTTAAATCCAAAACACGGTGGGATTAGAGTTCCAGATGTGAGAAATGTTATCTATGCACAAAAATTGAAATGGATAAGTAGACTTTTTACTGACAACAATAAATGGAGTCATATCATCAAGAAAAAATTACCTTATTCATACCACATCTGGTCTGGCAGTTCAAAATACATTAAAGAATTTTGTATTCCAAAATTATCCAATAGGTTTTGGAAAGATGTTTTTTCAGTATTTGCGATATTTCTCACAAAACATGAATCCAATACCTTATCAGAAGACCAAATCAAAAGTCAAACAATCTGGAATAACCATGACATTACTATTGATAACAAACCGATATTTTACAAAAATTGGAAAATAAAGGCGTTGTTTTCGTTAACGATATTATTCATGAAGAAGGCAGATTGTTGACATTCGAAGAATTTTGGGAAAGATATAGAATAAAAACAAATTTTCTAACTTTTGAAGGACTAAAGGCAGCAATAAAATCACACGCACGTAAATCTAATATTCATAATTTTGGAGAACGATTGCACAATCCTATCTTTCCATTTAATTATCGAGCGATGAACACGCCTGCTGGAAATAAGCACCTTTATAATACCCTATTGAATTCATCATTTTTTATGCTACCATGCTATTCCAAATGGGAACGTGTTTTAGATACATATTTCACTGAAAAAGAATGGATGATTTTTAATATTATTCCAATAACATGTACCAAAAGCACTGAGTTAAGATGGTTGCAATACAGGATTATTCACAATATTCTGCCAACAAAATGCTTACTTTACAGAATAAAATACACAGATTCACCTCTTTGTTCTTTCTGTAAACAAGATCTAGAAACAGTGGAACACCTTTTTTGGCAATGTGAAATTGTAAAAGCAATATGGTCTGAAGTAGAACAATGGCTTCAATCGGTTCAAATAAAAATTAAGTTTTCCTGTGAAAATGTTTTGTTTGGTTTTAAAGGTGTTAATAATAATCCTGTTAATGCAATCACCCTCGTTATAAAACAATATATTTTTAGATGTGCTTTGGGGAGTTATATGCCTAATATCTGTTTCACTAAAAGAGAAATTATTAAATACTATGAAATCACCAAATATAACAATTTATCAAATGGTACTGAACAAAAATTTGTTAAATTCTGGTCAACGTTGCATTTGTTATTGAGTTAATTTTATACAATGTATTACTTACACTTTGAGCTTCTTATGTTGAATACAATTTCATTCATTATATATATGTAATGTACTGTTTGTTAAGGACTGTATGCCTGTAAATGCAAAAAAAAGGAAATAAAAAAAAAAAAAAAAAATATTCCAGTGTAAGACTGTTTCAATCTAACGGGTTTCAATCTTTCCACAATTGCTTATTCATTCATTATCTTACTGTAGACAGCATTTTAAATAAAAAGGCAATGCACATAAAAGGAAATTTGCTGAATGCACATACATCTTTCAATGTGCCGATTTGAAGCTAGCAACTCCTCAAATGGGACCTGATGGTTTTCAAAACTGATTTCAGATGTGCATTAGTAAAAGAATGTGATGACAAGTGGCTGAAGGACACAGCACTGAAGGCAGAATGTGTTGGTTTCAACCCAGATGTAACCTACACGTTCAACTTCAACTGTACTTACTGCTGTCAAACTGATAGATGTAACAGGGACAACCGGCCTAAACTTGACTCTTTGTACTTGGTGAGATAGAAACACTTTTTGGTTCGATAAATTAAATACAAAGTTTTATGACCATCTTCAAATTCATCATTTTAGGGGCTTTTAATGCTCTTGCAAGAATAGGTTACAACAATAAGATCAATGTGATTTATGAAGGATTTAATCAATAATTTGCTGAAATGTTGCACAGACAGTTCTTGAAAATGAGGATAAATTATTTATATATTGATGACCCCCCGACCCTAAAAACAATGTATGTGTTCTTTAACTGAAGTCCAAAAAACTTATTCATTCATAATATTCATAGTTTCAAAACGGGGGTAGTACATTTTAGATTTGGTGAACATGTTGTCCATATAAGGATCTGGATGACACTTCATAAACTTGTTTTGAGATCAAAAATATCAAAATCACGTTCCTATAGGTTATATATTTGTTTACAACTTTTCCTTGGCACGGAACAACGATTCACATTAGACATTTCGTTTCACTTTTAAGTATCGATCTATGTCACGATTCTAACCTCCTCTCAACGTGCAAGTCTTATTTCTACAATACGTCATGTGCATCTTTTAACAATAACATGTTCTCACTTTAAAAAACAGCAGAAGCATTTACTTTAATTTTTGTGTGTAACATTTATATTTCACCTCAAACCACAATGATCAAATCTCCCAAGAACTAATTCATATTCCTAAAACTTTATGCGGATCTACAATATCTACATCATTTTTTTCACTAATATTAAGTACATTTACTTTATCACTTATTCTATCAATCATAGCAGCTCGTTCTTTTTCAATAATTATTCACAAACTAGATTTGTTTGTTCTGAGCAACTTGTCTCCTCTTTACGATATTTCAGAAAACAGATCTGACCAAAATTCTAACAACGAAACAAACCACAGTTCCAACAACCAAAACAACAACTAAGGTCATGCATGGAACAACAAAAGCCCCAGGTGAGACATTTTCTCCTCACAGAGGCAGATCAAGTCATGAAATGCTAATACAGTCTCTGTTCTATAACGCCGAAATCCTTGGGTTCCGACAGTTTCCCCTAGCGGAATAAAACATCACAATCGATTGGAATTCCTTGATCAATGACAACGCTTTTCGCATGAAAAGGGTGGTTCATATCACAATGCTTTTGCCATGATTCAGTAGCCAAAATGATGATTTTAGAACACCGTCGCTGATTGCACAATTAACTTTGATTGAAATTTCACAACATATGTTAAGATTATATTTGCATTAACATATCCGTATGCCATGCTTAAAAGGTATACGTAAGACATTTGGCAGGTCATTAAAGTGACAAAAGGACACATTTTTGTAAACACTTTTTAGTATTTTTCTCTACGCAATCATTCATAAGTCAGTTATAGCGATGAGTCTAAGTCATTTTTGTTCCTTCGTATTAAGTCAAAGTCATTGTGCTGATTGTTCTCAGAGAGTCTATATGGAAATTTCTAATTTAAGAAAATCGGAATTCCAAAATTATGACCCCAATTGTCTATCTAACCATGCCAAATTTCGAACTTGTTAACCACTGATTCCAATATATTGTATGATTATTTTACACGTTTAGCGATCTTTTGTTAATGCTGTTGGAGGTATTTAATTGACGTCGACACAAACTTAATATTTACACTTAAATTCACTAGCAAGTGAACAAACTTTATGTACGCAGCTGAACAAGAACGGTTATAGGAATAGGATAGAAATCTCATATTCCACATAGCAAATACATAACATTTCAACATAACTCTCTATGTAGTTGTTAAGCTATAGTGATAATTATTTTGTATATACAGTAGAACTCGGATATAACGAACTCCAAGGGACCAAAGAATTTAGTTCGCTATATCCGATGTTCGCTATACGCATATAATTTTAATGATATTATATAGGCACGGGACTTGAAAATTTGTTCGCTATATCCGAGTGTTCGCTATATCCGTGTTCTACTGTAATATATGTTACATATATAAGAAAACATACCATAGAGAGTACCCACCAAACAGGCAATACATACACCATACATTGATGACCAAATAAGGCCTCAAGCCTTTGACAAGAGGTTCAAGCTATAAAGAGACGTTCAATGATTTAAATGCCATATTTTTTACATTTTAAAAGAACGAAAATGCAACATATGATGATGTACATGTGAGTTTAAAACAGCTTAACCTTCATCCCTAAAATGAAAAATAGATAAAAAAAAATCCTGAGACAGTTTTATAAGTACTAAGAAACGAAAATAAACGGAGAAACAAGGAGAAAAGTGGCAAAACTACAGGAAAAACTGCAACATCGTGTGGAAGAAGCAAACCATGGATGGTACTGACCCTTAAATTCAGTGTAGCATTGCACCTAAACCTACTTCGTGTAGAACATTTATCTACTGCAAACAAAGTTGCCGATCGCGTCTCCCTAGAGGGGGCGCCTTACATCCATCTGAACAATTTGATCATTGACCTTTGATAATATTGCAGTTAAGTGTGAAGTTTGCGATGGTCAACTCTGTGGTCTCTTTGCTCAGACGCAACAAACATGTCCTAGTCTCACCCCCTACTGTATGAACATCGTCGTCAATAGCGACACTGGCGATAAGACGTACACCAAAAAGTGAGTTTCCGAACAATATTACTTCCTTTCTTATCTTTAAAATACTTAATTGCAGTTTTAAAAAAAACCTTTTGTAAATCAGCTTTATATATATTCTTACATGCCCTTCCAGAATAAGTTACCTGAAAACCGCGGTCGTACTGCATTCTAATCGCCGTCAATTGCAATCAGATTGCAGTCTGATCGCGTTAGGTACCGGTAAAGATATCTGCAACCGTCTGTAAGTTACATTGCAGATTACATTTTTTAGAAAGATAAAAGTGAGAGAAAGTTCGTTTTTGAATTTCCAGATGTGCCTCATTCAACGATTGTCAGACCCGATGGTGGGAAGGCTCCTCAGATCTTGCTCAGTGTACAGGATACGATAATGACACCCCTTACTTCTACAGCTTCCAGTGCGTCTATTGCTGTACCACTTCCGGTTGTAATGCGAAAATCCGACCTGATAGATCAACTCTCTTTAAAGGAAGGAGCTAACGCTTTACGTCACAAACAGTAGGATTGTTCTTTAAATAAATCCCCTACGCGTACAATGTATTGCCTTGATTTCAATTGACAGAACACCATTTGTTCTGAACCTATTTTGTGCCGAAACATTGCTCACAAACCAAAAGCCTAAAATGAAAATTAATATACTGAATACAGTTGATATACATTTTGAGTTAGACATTTAGACATTTGATGAGCATGTAGACAAGTTTTGATATAAGAATACATACATTGTTCTCATCTAATTCATATCATCATTTTATATAATATTTCAATGAATTTGAGTGAATTCTTAGAATGTCATAGATGTAATAAAATACTGATATACCGAAGCCTAACCCTATAAGTCAATGACATATCAAATCCTTTTTACATGTATTAATAATTTCATATGTTTATGATATTTTGAAAACATTCTCATCACTTACAGAAAGGCTTTTTATTTTTGATTTTGTAAAACAGCCACTGAAAACACAATGTAATAGATAATTTCCCTTTGATATGTGTTCAAAATATCTTTAAATGTTTTTATGAACTTTGTTTAATATTTTATGCATTATTCTATGAGGAAATAGCATTTTACTCGCAAAGAAAGTGATAGTGATAGTAAAGATGCATTATGGAAAAAAATGGGCTTCATAGTTTTTTTTCTTAAACAGACTCACCCCCTTTAAAAGTGATTGTTTTCATTCAGAACTCAATTAAATGACATATTACATGTGAATAAGTAAATTAAATCCCCATGGGCATCAATTTCTATAATCAAAATCTACTTCTTTTACACAATTCCAACCGTGAAGGGTTCAGTACTGTGACGTAAAGGAAAAGGTCTTTTTTACAAATTATGGTGCTGTATACAACATATCTGACAACGTTATCTTTGTTTATGATACATTTATACATTAAAAACGATTTATACTAACCAAGTATTCGGCCTAAGAGTAATTGAAGGGTCCGTGTGACGGGGTGTCAAAAAGGACTGTTAACTGCAACCTAGCTCTTGAAAAAGACTCAATTTGGAATATTCTGAAAGCTGAGATAATTATCTATACCATGATATATGGAATGACACCATTGAATTTGGTTGCAGAAAGATTATTCAGAATGAAATCACATAATTTTCGAGTTTGGTTGCAGTCCCCTATAGGCACCTGCAACAAAATTATTTTTCCAAGAAAATACATGTTTTTATCAAACAGAAGAGCCTGGGTTTGAAGAAATTTGGTTGCAGATGGAATGTATGATGATTTAACAACTGTTGATCACTTACCTGGCTTTTTATTTACATTTCAATGACACATAAGCCACTTACCGATCGCTATCGAGTCCGGTTTTCGATCATGTCACATCATGTTTTGAAATCGTTTCTGACAGTATGGATAGAAATATTTCACTGACCTTGATTATTTTAACAGTTTCTTTCATAAAGCATGTCACGGTAGGTACTTTTGACATTATTTGACCAAATTGATCCCTAAATTTCATTTTTGTGTTTCAACGTGCTCCCATAGCGAATTTGAATTGTTGTCATATCTCAAAACGATTCTCATTGGCTGTCAGGAATCCCTTTAATTGCAAAATGATTTTGATAGAAAATAAACATCATTGAGTAAGTTTAACAAATGGTTTCTATCCAAAAACAGAACAAAATCAATTATAAATCAAAAATTAGAAAATTTGAAAAATTGATGGAAATGTTTGAGATTGAATCAACCAATTGTAGGACACGTTACATACCGCATGGCATTACGTCACTCATAGTGCGAGAGGGAATCTGTCAACATGGAAATCTTGATTTGTTTTTGTTTTCACGTAAAATAAGGTAAATTATAAAACTCCTGCAACCAAACTTGCCTCTTTGCTATTCAACAGGCAACTAAAATCTCTGCAACCAAATTAGTGTTTGTCAAGACATGAAAAATGATGGATAATTGCTAGAAAATAATTTGGTTGCAGTTGCCTATAGGGACTGCAACCAAACTCGAAAACCACTCGGTTTCATTGTGATTGTACGTTCTGCAACCAAACTCAAGGCTTCAAGGAAATGGTTGATTTATAGTAAATCATTTTAGCTGTCAGAATATCTTCATTTCAATCATTTTCAAGGAAAAGGTGGCATTTTATTAATGTTTTAGATACCCCGTCATTCGGACCCTTCAATTACTCTTAGGCCAAGTATTCATGAATATCCTCGATTCACCCCCAAAATGGTGACGTTAACCTAAGGTAGGGTCATCTCAAACGTCGCGAGTTATCTCCCTTTGACACTATGGAGGCCCAGCAACGAAAGCCGATTTGAACAAATACTTGTCAATGTTTAATAACTTAATTAACATACTTCCACCACTTAGATTTTTCTAGACTTTTTGTATGTTGTTTAGGGATACATTCTTGTTGTATTTCTGTTAAAAGTGTTTCTTTTGCAGAGAGTTGAAGGTTAAACCTTAGATTGACTGGACTATTTGGTCACTGTTACATGTATACTGTATGGCATAATGCATATCAGCCGGAGCACGCAGTGTTTGCAATTGTACTGATAAACTCGTGCTATTGCTTTCTTGGGTCGATAACCAAGGTGATCACCGTTTTTTACTCGTATTTAGGTGGTAATCTCAAGATAATGGGTGTTGAATTTACCTGATTGCAAGTACAAATTGTAAGTGTTACGTATAAGTTATGTGCAGATGACCCTAAAAAAAATTATCTTAGCTTTTAAACACAAGATGTTTCTAGTAAAAAAAATCGAGGATAGAACCCGTGACCAACTATTAATCTCTACTACCTTAAATGTTTCTTTTTAACACCAATCTGTGTCGAAACGTCGCATACAATGAACAAAGACAACGTTTCGTTCTCTGAGGACACACGAATCTGTGTCGAAACGTCGCATACAATGAACAAAGAAGTTATCATCCATATATTCCCTAGCATTATCAGAATTGGGAAGACTACCACTAAAGGGACCGTTTGGTCGATTCCCATTTAAGAGATATAGTCTCTCAAAGATTTTTTTCTAAATGATTTGGAATTTTAGTTGGGTGTTATTTTTGTTTTAACAGTTCAGTCTTCATCTTCTTTGCGTGCAATGTCTCAGAAGGTCTCAAACTCATGTTTTTATAAATCAGGTTTGAAGTTCTGACTAGCATATACTGGTGTAAGTGACAATGACATTTATCATCCAAACTGTGTTCCAAGATCAAGCAATATCTCATAGAAGATATCATTAGACACTCATTAGCCTCGGATATTTGTTAGATTTATCAACTTGCGTTGATATATTTGATATCAGAAGACACGCTGGTAAAGTTCTCCAAATCTATCGCTGTGTATTATAGCAATTTGCTGTTCTTAAAAGAGAAAGAGAAAAACCTCACGTAGAGCATAAGGGCAAAAGCTCGCTTTATTTTGATTTTCAGTACGATTACAGACCGTGAAAGCGTGGCCTAACGATCCTTTTGAGAGAATATGTTAACTTCATATTTTTACCAGTCCTAAACATACCATAACTTAGTACATTTTCAAAGGATTGATAGTGTTCTCAATGAAACTGAGCCTGAATTAATTCCGACCATGTCGACCCTCTCCCGGTAGCCTTCCCCATATTGAATCGGACAGTCATGAAAGGTCAATGCAAACATACCTCATCAGGAAGGCATTTGCTGAAATGGCTGTTTTAGACGGGATATTCTCCAGAGAAATTTACACATTTCTGAAGATGTATTCCTGAAATAGATATGTCTGTTATCTTAAAGGATAGTAAAATAGAACTACTAAAATATGTATAGAGAATGTGCTCCAAATAGACAAATTATGGAAACTGCTCTCACGCGGACATGTTTGAGGTGATCCCATTTGACAGGTTATTTTAGAGTATCTATACAAGTTAAATCTGTAATATCAGGTACTGTACACATGCAATGCTGTTTTTAGATGTTTGTATGGACAACAAGGGGTTATCATTCTAAATTTGTCATTTGATGAACATGTGAAATGTTACATATTCGTAGATGGCATTCAGGTTAGAATCAAAGCAAGACAGTTTGTCATGAAAATCACTGAGTGTCTCTGTAAACGACATGGGTTACATTGACTGGTTACCCTTTTATTCAAAAGTTCACGATGAGATTGATAAATTATCAAAAAGGTAAGGACTTACCTGTAGGACAAAGAGTTGACAGTGGACACTTGGAATGGTCAGTACAAGACTTTCCGCACACCTGAATGCCTCCATGGGAGGTGACTGGAGAATACGTCGTTCCTGTGCACATCTGAAACGGATTTCAAATGTATTCATATGATTCGCATATAAGATCATTTTCAATAAAGCCCTTATCGAAAGACCCGTTTATTAAGACTGAAAGCAAATTTTGTCATGTAAACTCAAACTTTGAGGGGTAAATATATACCCGTTTATATTGGTTTATATTTATAGGGGTGAAAGCAAATTTTGTCATGTTAACTCAAACTTTGAGGGGTAAATATATACACTTAGCGGCAAAGGGTGTACAATTTCCGCCTGGATTAGAGGTGGAGCCATTTGGGTAGGATATACTCCCTGAGGCAAACCGGTCAACTGAAATATATGATTTGTGTCTTCCTGTCTTCTTATTGAACGCATTTAATAAGTTGTTGACGTATTACATGACAGATTGGGCGCACTATGCGTTATCTTTTCATACGTACGTTTTCATCAGTACATCCACTGTAGTGTTTTATCTCCTTCCTCCTCTTGGGTGACAAAACATTTCTGAAATCATCCTCCTCTTGGGTGACAAAACATTTCTGAAATCATCCTCCTCAAAACATTTCTGAAATCATCCTTCTCTTGGGTGACAAAACATTTCTGAAATCATCCTCCTCTTGGGTGACAAAACATTTCTGAAATCATCCTCCTCAAAACATTTCTGAAATCATCCTCCTCTTGGGTGACAAAACATTTCTGAAATCATCCTCCTCTTGGGTGACAAAACATTTCTGAAATCATCCTCCTCTTGGGTGACAAAACATTTCTGAAATCATCCTCCTCTTGGGTGACAAAACATTTCTGAAATCATCCTCCTCTTGGGTGACAATACATTTCTGAAATCATCCTCCACTTGGGTGACAAAACATTTCTGAAATCATCCTCCTCTTGGGTGACAAAACATTTCTGAAATCATCCTCCTCTTGGGTGACAAAACATTTCTGAAATCATCCTCCTCTTGGATGACAAAACATTTCTGAAATCATCCTCCTCTTGGGTGACAATACATTTCTGAAATCATCCTCCTCTTGGGTGACAAAACATTTCTGAAATCATCCTCCTCTTGGGTGACAAAACATTTCTGAAATCATCCTCCTCAAAACATTTCTGAAATCATCCTCCTCAAAACATTTCTGAAATCATCCTTCTCTTGGGTGACAAAACATTTCTGAAATCATCCTCCTCTTGGGTGACAAAACATTTCTGAAATCATCCTCCTCAAAACATTTCTGAAATCATCCTCCTCTTGGGTGACAAAACATTTCTGAAATCATCCTCCTCTTGGGTGACAAAACATTTCTGAAATCATCCTCCTCTTGGGTGACAAAACATTTCTGAAATCATCCTCCTCTTGGGTGACAAAACATTTCTGAAATCATCCTCCTCTTGGGTGACAATACATTTCTGAAATCATCCTCCACTTGGGTGACAAAACATTTCTGAAATCATCCTCCTCTTGGGTGACAAAACATTTCTGAAATCATCCTCCTCTTGGGTGACAAAACATTTCTGAAATCATCCTCCTCTTGGGTGACAAAACATTTCTGAAATCATCCTCCTCTTGGGTGACAATACATTTCTGAAATCATCCTCCTCTTGGGTGACAAAACATTTCTGAAATCATCCTCCTCTTGGGTGACAAAACATTTCTGAAATCATCCTCCTCTTGGGTGACAAAACATTTCTGAAATCATCCTCCACTTGGGTGACAAAACATTTCTGAAATCAGATTGGTTTATCTCATTACCTTCGTTTTCACTTACATATTATGTACAGTATACATTGAGGTGGTCTTTATAAAGGACGTTCTGTCTGTTTGACAACACACATTTAGATAAAAAAAAATTGCGCTTAAATATATAATGTTTATATGATATTGTAAGTAAAGCTATGTGGGATTAGGGATTGCTCTGTACAGATGTAGAATCCTTTGAGGTGCTCAAATGTTAACGGGGAACATTTTTGCAGTTGTAGAATCTTTAATAAGTGCTTAGGAGATTTATTTCTAGAGTTGTAAAATCTTTTGGGAATGTTGAGGAGATGTAAACGGGAATATTTCATGGTTTAAAAATTGTCAGGGAGTCTTCAGGACAAAAGCATACTGAATAACGATCTTCTTTCTTTTCAGGACATGCTTTTATATAAGGCGAGGGAAGGTGAAGTTTATAGCAGATCATTCAATGTTGTTAAATGAAACGAAGATAAGTTTTCCGTTTATTACATGCCCTACAAATCAAGCCAAATTTCCACGACCTAGCAGCAATTGTGAAGTCACAGACACACACTACTGTGACGTCATACTTACTTTGCGATATTACACTTGTTTGATATTGACGTATTATATCACACTGCAATATCTTGCAGTATTCATGTAATAATGTAAAATAGTAGTTTACAGATTAAATATTTTAACTAAAGACTGCTAAGAAATATATTTAATGGTTGCTGATGGTTTTGGTCGACAATCTCCTCAAACCAGGCACTTATGTTGCAATGACGGTTTGCGTGGCTTGCCAATTACGTAGGTGGGTGACCCGGATGAAACAATCCTGAGCCGTATAGTGGTGATCCTTGGTCTACCACTCCGAGTACGGTCTTCGATTGCCTTGAACTGTCTAGAGCGATTCCAAAGTCGGGAGATCGTTGTTTTATGGACATTAAAGATGGCAGGCCAATGTTACAAAACATTTCGATCTGCGCTATTTAGTCGGGACATTTTGACCTTTATTTTCGAAGTAAACGAATTAAATATAATGCCAAACAACGCGTCGTTTTAGAGACCTCGGCTTAATCTTTGATTTCCCTGATTTGCACATGCAGTTCACTTTTAGTATTATGCATATGACTGTTACGCACATTTTCGAACAAAATCTTTTAAAATGTCAGCGTGCTTTAATAAAGATGCGTTTGGGAGCTATTACTATACATAACCTCACTTTCAACGTAACTTCACTCTCTTCCCCGGAGGCAGCTGAGTGCGAGCAAGCATGCTCGGGTATGATAAAGCTGCCTCTGTGGGGGAATGAATGCTTAAACGGCCAGTTCGAGCAGGTTTTCACCGATTAGCTTAAACTGCTAACGAACTTATTTTTAGACACAGCGGGTCATTTGTTTAGCAGTCTATAAATAGAACGAGAAATGTCCCTTCCCAAAATGCAATGTAGTGTGCAGGGATAATTCTGGGTGGGACCTATGTTTTCAGTGCCGATCAAAATTCGACAATGGCCCTTCGCTTTTTAAAAACAGTCACTACGTTAATATCATGGAATTTACATGGTTATATTTGTATAAAGGGTCATTTCATCCTTAGAAAAATCTTTGTCGTGTGAACAACAGTAAAATCAGTTGCATTTAGGCCTCTTGCAGTGCCATGTCAACTCATGATTGTAGAGCAAATTTTAAAAATACGTTTATCCAGTTAAAAATCCGTAAAATTTGTAGATTTGGTTATTTCAATTTGCAACAATGTTTCTTAAATAAATCCGTTTGTCTACTCGTATGCGAATTTCCATGGTAGGCCTATTTTCGCGGTCGCCCTCGACTTGGCAGTTCGCACAACCCGACTCTTAGTAAAACATTTTTTATTCAAAAATATATCTTAGTCACTTAAATCACATGAAGTTTTTATGTTCGGAAAAGTGCAATACGGACTGTGTATAATTCGGAGTGCGACAGCGCTGACGATTTTTTTATATTCGATGCGAATCAACTATTCTTTTCAGTGTCACATTGATTGAGTGTCATATGTAGATTTCAATAAACAATCTGTCTGTCAGTCAATTTTCTTATGTAAACATTATTAACAAATTTCCTACAATTTAAACATCCAGGTAACTACAACACCGACCAAACAATCAGCTGACAATAATCCTAGTGGCCATCATGATCAAGGCTTCGAGTTCGATCGGCTTTCCTCCGCCATTTTGAATTGTTTGCATTGCGAGAAAACAAATGTACTGTATCATGCTACTTCATTGAGTAAATCAAGAAAAAATAAGTGATGGATAGAGGGACATGTTTACACGTGATGCATAATAAAAGTTATCAGTAAAAACAGTGTTTTGTTGCAGTAAATGCCAGTAATGCATCTCACGCTCGTAGCTCCGATGATTGGCTTCATTTCACGATGTTTTTCTTTTTGGGGGCGATACACTTTATTCTTTATCAAATTGTTAAATCATGAACAACTTGAATGATAACCTCATAAACATATTTGAAATCAAGTGTGAAATAATCATGTAAAAATCGTATTTATTAGTTAACAGGAATGTCCTCCATGAATTTCGTTTCCACACAAAAAAAACCGTTCGATGTGCTTGTCAGCGGCTTTATTTATTTTTGTTTTGAAGGGCGGATTAGAACAAATTACCAAATTTGACATAGTTATTAATATAAAAAATGGAAAACAAAGTCGAATATATAAAATTTGACGTGTTGTGTGCAAAAGGGAATTCCCTCCCGAATATTTGTGGAACAGAAAATACCCGCTCGAACTGGCCATCAATATAGGGTTTATCGTATATCGTTATATCGTTTGAAAAACACTGATTAATATTTTTTCTTATCATTAATTTTTACACAATAGATTAACTTAATCTTAAGTTCGAAAGAGTTTTATTGCTTTCGCAAGAAATTAATTTATTGAAGAAATCTAAAATTATTTTTTATACCTGTTGATATAGTTTTTCGCCAAGGAATTATTGTAGGAATGAATTTTCGGTCGATACAAGTATGTCTGAAATGAAACCAAACCAAAACCATTGAAATTATTAGAAATGCCGTTTTCTGTGATTTGTTAAAATTGTTTGATAACATCACAGCTTACACTAGGCCTTTTCAAATTTAATTGACATAATCTGTGTGAATTTCATCACGTGCGTATACGAAAAAATACCACCTCATGTATATCATGTTCATTTAATCATTGTCTCGTTGGTATGATAACAAATATGAAACATAGATGTAGCAAAGATTATTCCTTACAAGTATGTCGTTCGTATCTGACGGAAAATTTCCATGAAAGTTGAAAAACGTAGGCTACGTGTACAGACCCTTGCCAGTTATATTCTGACAGTGACGTTTTTTTCCATTGACTTGCATGATAGTTTTCATGAAAAGGTTCTTGTTGTATTATAATCAAACTTGGCATGTTTAATTTAGATCATCTCATCTTTATGTACATAATTTATATTTCATTATTCGATTATTACTTATTTAACGTCACCGGATTTACCGATTTATGTACAAAAATAAGGCACCTGTCCCATAAATCGCCATTATAGACTTGTTCACAATTATGTACATAATTTGATTGAATTACTGTCATTCCTTTGATAATCTACTGAAAATTAAACAGAAAATATGATGTTGTAGCTGAGAGGATTCGTTAAAAATAGAGCCATTGGCTCTGTAGCTCATCAGGCTTCATTATCAATTATGCTTTGTATATATTAGGGGCAACAGGGTCACCAAAGCTACAATTCATAATCCCCATCAGTCAAGGAGTCTGTACACAAAGTTTAAGCTTTCTAGGCCTCATGGTTCTGGAGAAGAAGATGAAAATAAGTTTTTAGGGCGTGGCCCCTGTAGTCCTTATTAGGGGTCACAGGGCCACCAAAGCTACAATTTTTAATCCTCACTAGTCAAGGAGTATGTACACAAAGTTTAAGCTTTCTAGGCCTCATGGTTCTGGAGAAGAAGATGAAAATAAGTTTTTAGGGCGTTGCCCCTGTAGTCCTTACTAGGGGTCACAGGGCCACCAAAGCTACAATTTTTAATCCTCACTAGTCAAGGAGTCTGTACACAAAGTTTTAGGTTTCTAGGCCTCATGGTTCTGGAGAAGAAGATGAAAATAGGTTTTTAGGGCGTGGCCCCTTTGGCCCTTATTAGGGGTCACAGGGCCACCAAAGCTACAATTTTTAATCCTCACTAGCCAAGGAGTATGTACACAAAGTTTTAGGTTTCTAGGCCTTATGGTTCTGGAGAAGAAGGTGAAAATAGGTTTTTAGGGCGTGGCCCCTGTGGTCCTTATTAGGGGTCACAGGGCCACCAAAGCTACACTTTTTAATCCTTACTAGCCAAGGAGTATGTACACAAAGTTTTAGGTTTCTAGGCTTTATGGTTCTGGAGAAGAAGATGAAAATAGGTTTTTTAGGGCGTGGCCCCTGTGGCCCTTATTAGGGGTCACAGGGCCACCAAAGCTACAATTTTTAATCCTCACTAGTCAAGGGATCTGTACACAAAGTTTCATCTTTCTAGGCCTCATGGTTCTGGAGAAGAAGATGAAAATAAGTTTTTAGGGCGAGGCCCCTGTGGCCCTTATTAGGGGTCACAGGGCCACCAAAGCTACAATTTTTAATCCTCACTAGTCAAGGAGTCTGTACACAAAGTTTTAGGTTTCTAGGCCTCATGGTTCTGGAGAAGAAGATGAAAATAGGTTTTTAGGGCGTGGCCCCTTTGGCCCTTATTAGGGGTCACAGGGCCACCAAAGCTACAATTTTTAATCCTCACAAGCCAAGGAGTATGTACACAAAGTTTTAGGTTTCTAGGCCTTATGGTTCTGGAGAAGAAGATGAAAATAGGTTTTTAGGGCGTGGCCCCTGTGGCCCTTATTAGGGGTCACAGGGCCACCAAAGCTACAATTTTTAATCCTTACTAGCCAAGGAGTATGTACACAAAGTTTTAGGTTTCTAGGCTTTATGGTTCTGGAGAAGAAGTCGAAATTCCACAAAGTTTACGGACGGATGGACGGATGGACGGACGGATGGACGGACGGACGGACGCCGGACACCATGCCATGCCATAAGCCCATCGGGCCTTACAGGCCAGATGAGCTAAAAATGTGCAAACAATTAACTGAATCCGACGGAAATTAAATGAATGAAAATTATTTATGCTACACCAATTTACATGCAAGTCTATGGAATTAACATCTACGTTTTCGTTTATAGAGCAAAGAATAAATTTAAAAAAAAAAGATCCTGTTAAATAGTTTGATTCATTTGAGTACGCATTGGATTTTCTTAAATATCAAAAAATAAAATCTTGTTGTGAAAAGTAATCGACATTCCGTCGATAACTTGATGGAAGTTTCGCGCACCTGCTGGTCATGTTGTAGGTATTTCAGAAATATCGTCTGCCGCTCGTGTTTTCTATTTTGAAGTGTTCGTTGCATTTTTGTTTGCGTATTAATTAAATAAATTATTTCATCTTTATGATTTAAATATATACTTTTTGGACTCGTATTGTGTTTTGTATGTTTCTTTTATTATAAATGTTGAGGCTTGCCAAGGGAAGTAAGAATGAGATAACTACCGTTGTACGTCACATCCGGAATGATTTTCGTCTGCTTTCAAATGCAAAAAAATTCAACAGTAGGTACGAATTTATCATATATTGTCACTAGATAACTTCTTTGGCATGAAGAACATCATTCTTTCTTGTGAACAGAACATATTCAAAGACGAGTTCAATATATTCTTCGGCTCGTTTACACTTTGGTCATTGTGAAGTTTTATCAACTTGCTAAGTTCGAGATCTTTTTTGCATCGAATTTCGATTCGCTTTAGATATACTGTCGTTTGTGAAGTTTGAACGTCGAAGACATTAAAAATGATTGATATATGACACAAATTCTGTTGTCTCCTCCATCAAAATATTATTGAAATTGAAGCAGTGATTGTGAAGATATCATATCTTTCATTCAAGTTAGCGTAGTCCGCCATTTTGTCTTTCAAGAAATTCACCGATTTCGTGAGATAAGCAGAGAAAAGGTCTTGGTATGCAAAAAATACAACTGTTACAGGTTTAGAAAATTATCAGGATCATCTTAAGATGTTTTTCAAATAAAGTGTTAAGTAAAGGATTATGTTTTACAGTCGTTTTGGAGAAAATCGCACTCGCAGCGGTGCGACTGAAGTAATTACATTTCATAAATGAAATAAATGTTTTATCCTTGCCGGACTTCAAACGATGAAACATAATTTAGCGTTGTGACTAATATAACTATCAGATACGATTAAAACTCTTGGTGAATATTTCTGCACATTACTGCATTGGTAAAATATGTTTGTATGTGGTTTTTATAATTACATTATTCCGTTTGATAGGTTTTTATGTACATGTTCCGATTTCAAATAATTCTATTTTTTATGAAAACTGATATTTTACCGTTACAATGATCTTTTCTTTATTGGTATTGGGAGTCGTGGAATAAAAAATAGATGACTAGGAAGCCCAGAAATTTCTCAATAAGTGTGTGAATTTCTGTCAAGAAATCTGTTGTAGTTTTTGAGAACTTTCAATTTTCGTGACGTTGTTGATTTTAAGGCGCTTCTGCTGAAATTAATCCAGATGACAGCGGGTGTTAGCCTCAAACAATCCAGCAAGCTAAAGGTTAGATAGATGATACCAATGGTAAATATATACGTAAGCAATAAACATGTACGTTCTGAGCATTATATATAACAGTTAAATCAAAATGTTTCTTTATTTCTTTGTTGTGAAGATTAAATTTAATAAGAAATTTTAAAATTGATAACAAAGATTCACAAAGTCACAAGCATTCAAGCTTTTGCAAATGTTGTGAATGCACGTGTGTGTGCGTTTTCATTTACAACGTCCCATCTGCCAATCCATGGCCCGGTTACACGTGTGTCAAAGTCGTCGGTTTTCTGAACCTGTAACATATAACATAAAGCATCATTTGATGTCACGTGATCTCTGTTTAAGATGATATTCAAATAAAAAGGGTCACCCTGTCAAGATATGAGAAGGAATATTTTAGAAACAGGGCGAGAATCCTTAAGTAAAGAATAGACGATGCACTGTAACGTGTACTGCTTTCTTAATCTGGAATTCAAATACATTTCAATTACTTTTTATAAATGAAAACATCTTGTCATAAGCAAGAAACTAAAAGAACTCGTTATAAAAGAAGCAAAACCATACTCGGATGAGCAATGAAATATAAATTTTATGACATAATATTTTAACTAGAGAATGAATGAATGTTATCAATCTCAGTTAAAGAGCCGCTCCTTGTTTTCGTCACATAATGTTTTGCTCTGATGTGAACGTAGATGACATAATTCAATATATTGATTCAATATATTCACATATCCAATCCCGAGTTATATATGATAAAACTTGTTCTCAATGAGATCTTATAATACTAAAACCTTCATAATGCCTAATTCACACATTCAATTTTTCTGAATACTAGTAATAAAACCTATTTAACATCGCCAACTCGTAACTGTCATTCTGACTGCCTTAGATATATTTCCAAAATTACGTTTGAATGATTGATGCGCTACATTGCCAAGTTTTCGATCTCAATTGCTAGCTTAATCCTTTCTGTTGCACTGTACGACGTCGATGAGCTTTAAAATGATACTTTCCTGCAACAGTCGATTCTTCTCGATCAGATGACAGTATTGAAATAGTTGAGCATTTTTGACTCCAGGCAACTACGAAGTGGCTCTTTCATACAATTTTAAGCCCACTCCACCCGCGTTCAAGTTTGAGATCTCTCGTATACATTCTACTATTGTATGGAAATAAAAAATATTCCCAAATCACCCAGCGTTTACTTAAGTATCAGAATAAGTGAGCTGGTAAATATGGTGCAACATTTCAGCGATAGAGGCATGTTTCGAAATGCTTAAAGGGGGTTTGCGTCTTCCATAAAAATGTGTCTCATACTTATCGACTGAGGCTTCGTTAGCTCGTTAGCGGCAGAGCTTGCGAGCTCAGCACAGCGCTAATGAAAAAATACGCTGTAAGGAGCTTAGAGCTCGTCATCGCAAGGGGCTTGATATGCTTATTGTTGTATAATCATGTACAATTTAAAAGCCAAATGCAATTCATATACTTTGATTGTGAAAATAATTGTAAAAAGTTTCCTATAACTACCTTACTATGTTAGCTGCTGTTATGCATTATCATGTTCAAATATCATAATCGAGCCTGTATTTTTCCGAAGAAATTGCTTCACCAGATCACGAGCACATGTAACAATAATTCTTCTTCTTCTGCGTAGTGGTACACTTCCCTTAGAACTAGAACGTGGTAGATTTTCCCGCCCTGTGACACCTCTTGTTGATAGGATTTGTCGTCACTGTAGTCGTCAGGCTGTCGAAGACGAAGTTCACTTCTTAGTTAATTGTCCTACTCAGATCTCCGGTATGACCTGTTCCAAAATGTTTGTATTTCGTACCGAGTTTCACCCAGTTGTCAGATATTGAGAAAACTGCATTCCTCTTACAACTAGATAGAGATATTTCTTTGTATCTTTATCTTGTAATATCTAACTTGTATGCACAATGTCTTGTGTGTCTCATTCGCCATATATGGCCTGGTGTTTGTATATTATTTTATGTTTTTAAACTGTCACTGTACCCGATTATTCACAAAACATGTGACACAATACTAAAATATTTTGTCTTGTCTTGTCTTGTCTGTGATTGTGTTCACACCAATCAGGGGGGAGCGACCTGGATTTATCCACGGCTTTAGGTGGGTAAACATTAGTTATGTAGTGATGAGCTGAACTGAATATAACACCCTACAGTAAATATCGAGATAATAATGTGATGGAACATTTACACTTTACAACATGTTGGTAACCAAAATGGATGAATTCCTCCATAGTCATCGTTTATTTTATCTTGAGTAATACGTTGACAACCAAAAAAACAAAAACATTATCTCTAATTCTTCTGTATTATTATACCCCCGCCTTACAGCGTAAGCGGGGGTATATAGCGTTCATTCTTTCCGTCCGTCCGTCTGTCCGTCTGTCCGTCTGTCCGTCTGTCCGTCTGTCCGTCCGTCCGTCCCAAAACTTTGTGCGGAGCAGATCTCCAAAACTATGCATGCTAGCCTCATCAAACTTCATACACATGTCAACCATGATCCCTAGTTGTGCCTTTTGAGGGTTAGAACTATTTCTGAATTTTCATTTTTGCGGTTTCCATGGAAACATGACTAAAAAGTGACTCTTTGAGGAAGTCGTTTTGTGCGGAGCATATCTTCAAAACTATGCATGCTAGCTTCATCAAACTTCATACAGATGTCAACCATGATCCCTAGTTGTGCCTTTTGAGGGTTAGAACTATTTCTGAATTTTCATTTTTGCGGTTTCCATGGAAACGTGACTGAAAAGTGACTCTTTGAGGAAGTCGTTTTGTGCGGAGCATATCTCCAAAACTATGCATGCTAGCTTCATCAAACTTCATACACATGTCAACCATGATCCCTAGTTGTGCCTTTTGAGGGTTAGAACTATTTCTGAATTTTCATTGTTGCGGTTTCCATGGAAACGTGACTGAAAAGTGACTCTTTGAGGAAGTCGTTTTGTGCGGAGCATATCTCCAAAACTATGCATGCTAGCCTCATCAAACTTCATACACATGTCAACCATGATCCCTAGTTGTGCCTTTTGAGGGTTAGAACTATTTCTGAATTTTCATTGTTGCGGTTTCCATGGAAACGTGACTAAAAAGGTGACTCTTTGAGGAAGTCGTTTTGTGCGGAGCATATCTCCAAAACTATGCATGCTAGCTTCACCAAACTTCATACAATTACCAATCATGATCCCTAGTTGTGCCTTTTAAGGGTTAGACCAACAAATTATTTTTATTTTTTGCGGTTTCCATGGAAACATGACTTAAACAGTGACTCTTCGACCAAGTCTTTTGTCCGGAGCATATCTCCCAAACTATTCATTCTAGCTTCACCAAACTTCATACACTTATCAACCATGATCCCTAGATGTGCCATTTGAGGATTAGACCATCATTTTATTTTTATTTTTGGAAACATGATTAAAACAGTGGTTCTATGATAAATTACTTTGTCCTGAACATATTTCATTAAATATATATACATCTCAGCTTCACCAAATTTGCTACATATGTCAATCGTGATTGCTGGATATGCCTTGTGAGAGTTAAACAATATATATGGATTTTCTTCTCTGTGGTTTCTTTGGAAAACATAACTTACAAAGTGACTCAACAAAAATAATTTTGTCCTCAGTGCATCTCGTAGAATATTCATGAGAACTATGTCAAATTTGAAACAAAGATCAACCATTATCTCTTGATGTACCCTTTTAATTGTAAAACCTATTAATGAATTCGGTATTTGGGTTTCAGTTGAAAGAAGACTTACACAATGACTTACTGTACACTCAACTATCATACTTTAACCAATATTAATCAGTTTTACTATTTGAAATTCTTTGAACAAAGTGGGGAGCGGGGGTATGTGAGCTTTGCTCGCTTCTTCACTTGTAATGAACTTGTTTCCGAAAGTATAACTTTTTCATCATATAAATACAAAATACATAGGCAAATGTTTGGGCGACCACAAGTTTGACCCATTAGGAATCAAGTCACATCTCTTACGCTGATGGAACTCGATCTTCAGCAGGAAGACGGGGGTAAATAACATTTTATTTGAAGTTGCAATATGATATTACTTTAATTTTTGTATGTTTCTTTTGCTATATTGTATGCATATTGAATACGCATTTATAACTGTAAATTTGAAAGAAATGATGTATGACAATGAATAATTACAATATTCTCTTACCCTGGAACAAAATGATAAGTAAATTAGTGATTTATGTACGGTTTAAAATTATGGTGGTCAATAACACCTACATATCTCTTTTGTTTATTCGTGCTCGTCAACTGCAGCCAGGGAGGTGAAACGAGATTGCAGTGGTTGTTTGAACCAGACCTTGTAAGTACTATAAACATAATTGATGTTACGTTATGTTAATATATGGCCGATCATTTCCTGTTCTGAGGACAGCTGTGCTTTATTGCTCTGTGGCTGACTGATTGATTATAACCTATTAGATAACACTTGTTATTTAGAACTGCCGGTCTTTGCATGCATGAGAGGACTTCTGATAAAGAAATTCAGCACCGGATAGCCTAATTTACTGTGTATTTCAGAGCTCCAGATATGCTTTTGCCTATGTGGGTAACATGGGTATTTTGAAAACTGAGTGGGTATTTCTAATTTTGAGTGGGTATTCATACATTTTGATACCCAGCGCTTTTTCGAAATATAGGTATTCAATTCAAATAACAATTTAGTAAGTTATAGATTTTTAAACAACAATAAGTGCAAACTGTATTCACTCCTTTAGTTTATTGTCATCAAGTAAACGTAAAAATAAACAATTGAAAAACACATTCTGAAGCATGAGTTTACTGTGTTCATTAGGTCATTTTGTAAGTAAAAAGATAGTGTTCTCATAGCAGTATGTTGAATCTTGTAACCACGTCTGCTGGTCATTGCTTTCAAGTCATAAGTGTACACTGGTCATGAAGAAGGGCTAAAATGTTTGAATGATATTTTTTATAGCAAGGCCGCCAATTACCTAAACATATTGTACAAATAGCTGACGGAAGAAACTTTATTTTCGTTCTGATTTATCAAGAAACAGCAGAACATTCGAGGTTTCAAACACAATAAAAATAAGAGGGTGTTTTATTGATTAAAATCCCCTGTCACTTATAAAAATTAATCTTAAAAAGCATACGAAAATGACGGATGGAGTTCAGGATGGGAAAGTTTGTTTTGTACTTGAATCACCGTTAGCAAAATTTTTATTATCATTTGTCTACTAACAGCCTAGCATTGTATATATAGAAAGACGTTTTTACAAACAAACTAGAGTCAATATTCTGAAAACAAAGACATAAATCCGAGGCTGAACGGTAACTCATGCTAGTTCTGGGTGTACATATAATATTACCAGGCTTGATCATCAAGTAGCCTTCAAACTCCTCACACAACTGGCAACCAATAGGTCAGTGTTTCCGACGTGTGGTAAATTTCCGTTATTATTTTTTATCAGTGTCTTCAAAATTGAGATTATCTCGTAGCTATTTCGATTGGTGTAATTGGAAGGATATACACACTGATTTTGTTGTAATGGGTAAATACGCACTCTTATTTTTGAGTAGTGTAAACGGGAATATTTAGTGATTTTCTACACACAGACAATTATTTTCGTGCGTATTTTGCCTTTTTGGCGTATAATACGCAAAACGCAGCTTATCTGGCGCTCTGCCGAGTATTTATTATGTTCGAAATGAATCCATTGTTAATTTTCTTTTCCATCATTTTGCTAATAAAAGACAAGTTACTTAAAACATCTACATTCTACAAATATTTGAGTATCGGGAAGATGTATGGCAAATATTGGTCGTAAAGCCATGTATGCATTGTATTGTCAATTTGGCATTAGGACAAGTCCCTTTTCATTATATACTCAAATGAATTCTTTCATGTTTAGGGCCAAAATTGGGGAGTCAGTTGACATTGCTGCTACAGAATGACGACCTTCTCATGTTATCAACCAATCAGAGCATACGACTCGCGCGGGGGGAATCCCCCACTGAGAAGCGAAGCCTACACCCTTCTCAGCTCACCGTCTCATCAGCGAAGCTCGTTAGCAGGCAGGCTAACCCGCGCGGTCTTATGCACGAGTACAGCCTTGGACGCAAACCCCCTTTAACATATCCTTTTATTGCATTATACCTCTTTGAAGAACTTCTTCTGCCAGATCTCCTTTCGATCCACAGACAGGAACTTGTCCCAGTCCGGTTTGATCTTGTCTTCCGTGGACGACCTGAACACAATACCGTCGACGATGTTGTAGAAGCCGTAGTTGTAGCGGGGAGACTGCCAGCGGAGGTCAATACTCCAGCGAACGTCGTTTGACACGTTGACGCCACTGGAATAGAATATTATGATTTACAAACTTTGTCCTTGGTGCTGACTTTTGTAGCATTTGATGGAGGATTTACTAAGACTTTTGACGAGGTGCGTTTAAGTCCCTTTCAGAAAAGATTTAGGAAAAAACCACATTGATATAGATGTAAAAGGATAGAATAAATGGCAACCTAGCCTGTCATGAAAATTAATTGGTCAATTTCTTAAGGGGAAATAAAGAAAAGTTTTATCAGTCCTAACCAAAAAGTAGCCAGATTACAGACTGGCGGCCGGGCTATAGTAAAACACTGATATACGCAACATCATTATGATATACGTTTCCGAATGAAAATAGTAGATATTTCAATGTATTGACATTAGACACTTCCCTCCTTCCCCAATTCAACTAAGAACCGAAGGTAGTTTTTAGCATCTGAGAGTTTCTGTTTACCTTCGATGCGGTGTGAGATTATGGAAAAGAATAAATCCGCCATAGGATACAGGTTCCACAAACACGTCTTTGCGCATGTCCACACCTGTTAATAAATGACAAATGCCAATTCAAAACAACCGTATGACCAAGGTTTTCGTACGGTGTATCAATGTTCACCAACGTTGTATCAAGGTTCTATGAACAAATTTTATATGAAAAATGAGCTGATTTGAGTTTCTGTAATGTCTCTGATAAGGCCATTTTGATTTTTTTACCAACAAGACTATGTTTTGAAGATTGCAAAGTTGATTGAATAACAAGAATTCTTAGAATTTAAACGGTAAGTAAATCAACATTCTGTTTAGTAACGTATGTTTCTTCCTATAGTAACTTGACCTTTTGGTCATCGTTTACATTGCATCAATAAAGTAGCAGGACATGAATTGGTAAAGGTTTACTCTCTATTTACTCTGCGCTTTGCAGCAGAAAAGGAGCCAGACAAGGCTCTTGTTTGATGGATGATTATGGTGGTTATTACCCAGCTCTTTGACCATAGTATCCTCTTCCAGGGTGATGTACCACGTGTCGGCATGGCAACATGTATGATTGGCAACACGACCAGACTTGTGCGCGTATTTCACCATCTGTCAATTTGAACAGTCATGTTAAGTCCTCAGTGGTAACATGCTGCACGGGCGATATTATGGTAACGTTTAATACTTGAACTTAGAAACCTAGCTTTATCTGTCATGTTAAACAATTAATGCTGTAAATATTTATTGCATACGAGGGCAGTCATATCGGGGTTAATATTTTCATATGATGCCCTACGGCATTAATTGTTACTTCATGTAATCAACATCGCTTTGACGTTACGTTTCGCCTATGACTTTGCGTTTCATTTGGACTAGCAATAGCTAGTCTGCCTATGCTGAGGAGTAGATTTTGAATATTTTCTTTAATTTCGCGACTACGGTAACAAAAAGATCAGACATAGACATATAGATCCTAAAACAGTTTTCAAGCATGTGTTTATCCATTTCACATATCATGAACATCTAATCCTCTCTAAAAGATTTATCCGATTCACTTATCATAAACATGATATATAGCTCATCTAGAATATGGCATAACCTCTGACCTGCATACAACCGTTTTCTGGAGTAGCGTCCAGAAAGGGGATCCAGGCAGTGGGGACAAGATGGTCGTAGGACTCCTCGCTGAAGTAGCCGCTGTCTAAATTATAGAGAAATCAAGAAAAATTAAAAAAACAGACGAAAACAATTGAAAAAAATCATTCACATTAGTTTCACTTATTTTTGAAAAATTCTAATCAGGATGCCCGATAAAGATGTCGATTTTTTCGCAAGCACTAACACAGGATAATATTAATAAAATATGTTCAAAGACTCTTATAGATACAGAACATAAACAAAAACGATGTCTAAACTTCTTGTTCTTGTTTACTTGTATATTTTGCAGACATACTCCAGAATAATATTATAATAATAACTCTTTACTGTCCGCAATACAAGGTACATTGGAAATTCGTTTTGTGCATTTTGCAGATTCTTTTTATTCAGATCGTCATAATCAATTAAGGAGAATGTTATCCTGGAGACGTAGTAATAAAATAGTAAACCTTCACTTTCTGTTTTATTGCTATCAGAAGTTAGGATGTTGTCAAGGTAACACTGAAAGACCAGGAGACGAAGTTCTTGAACACCTATTACCTTATTATTAAATGTGATGATGGAATAAGCTTTGTTAAGTTTAAATGGCATCATGTTTATCATGAAACTTAATCCATTGCACTTATCCGTTCAACCTTTTGACAAAATTGTGCAACTGTGAAGAAAGTAGATTACCCTGGTGCCAAGGTATTGCCCCAATTTTGCTCTGAGGTGTTTTGGGCCGGAGATTCCACGTGGGATGTCCCGCTATATCTGGACCAATCAGCTGCTCGATCAGATTGAGCATGCGCTCATTACTCCAAAGATTCATAAAGGCCTGCAATGTACATGTATACTTGTTTTAGATTCTTCCTGGACCGACGTCAAACATTTTTGTATATACATTAGGAAAACAACAATGTACATGTTCAGCATACCAACCGTTTGTGTTTCTTGGATTCCTACATCGCCATATTTCTACGTATTTGCGTTTTGGAAACTGATTAGATGAGAGTGTTTTTTTACTTCGAGTTCCATTAAGATTGTTTAATGCTTTAATGAGTCACTCACTACAGAATGATACATCATTCATTCCATCCACCTATTTCGCTTCCTTGAATCGATCGTAAAATGTATTCCTCGATAACTCAATCGACAGCAAATGTTGTATAAACATTTTATTATGTTCATTTTCTATGTAGGTTGTTTGATAAACCATGTCATCTCAGGAAAACAGGTACGAAATCGTATCCCGATAATGAAAGTTGAATCACCCCAACCCCCTTCCCCCAAAGGGATGGGGTCGATTATTTATCAGCTTGTTTCTTTCAAAAATTATTGAATAAACCCGAAACACACAAAACTGATGGTTTGTGTATATTTCATGAAGGACGGCTGCAGATAACAAAGAGTAAACACTGGATGGTTCGGTTTTAATCAATCGTCGTTGGCATAGTTATTTTAATATTACCTTTCCAAGTTTCTGTTTCTTGAAGAGGAGGATGTTAGACCCAGGAAACTCCCTCTCCAGCATAGTGAGACGCTGGAACACCCCGTACTCCTCGTACAGATCTGGAGCAAGATACGGCTGTTTAATAAACAAGTTGATAATGTGAATAGAATAATTTGTTATCTTGTTCGTATTATTATCGAAGTTAAAGATATTTTAAATCTTAAAGATGGATACATTATTTATATACACACAGACACACTTATATAGGTGTCCTATAATGTAAAATTAAAGATATTGTTCGATGATCATAAAATGATTGGTTTATTTAAGATCTTGTATTATCTAATTAAAAATAATAATTGGATAAATGAATGAACGTAACCTTCCTTAGTAGACAAGGGCTCTAAAGAAAGGAAACGAAGATGTCATTTAGGACATTAGAGAACAGGGAGTATGTTTACAGCAATTTAAATCATAAAGTTATAATCATTTGCTTTGTTTTGAACAAACATATCTGCTGCATCTAGGGTTTTCATATTTAGATAAATATCTGTGATGGTAAACATGCATGTTCGACCCCTTTTCATTGAAATCAAATAATTGATTCGCTCCTTCGTTTCACATAATGCAGTTTCTTGTCACTCATCTAACATCTGACAAGTAACAACATAATATGAAACATGGACGCGAACCAATATTTGATTTCAATGAGACTGTGTCTGACCAAACCGGTGGCACTTGCTCCTACCTACGTTTTATTTTGCCAGCCTTGTAGAGTTTCTGTGCTAACTGGTCCACCATCTCGGCTACAGCCTCTCTACACGGGTCCATCTCCTCCTTAGTGAAGAAGTCCTGAACTACGATGTATCCCTGTAGTACACCAATAAGACAAAATACTCCTTGGATTTACAATCACCTAATACTTATTCTGATTACTCAATCTTTTTCTTCTTGAAGAAGCCTGTACTACGATGTATCCCTGTAGTACACCAATGGTAATACATGTACATGAGACAAAAATACTCCTTGGATTTACAATCACCTAAGACTTCTTCTGATTGATTACTCAATCTATTTCTTTGTAAAGAAGTCTCGTACTACGATGTATCCCTGTAGTACACCATTGGTAATACATGAGACAAAAATAATCCTTGGATTTACAATGAACTAAGACTTATTCTGATTACTCAATCTATTTCTTTGTACTACGATGTATCCCTGTAGTACACCATTGGTAATACATGAGACAAAAATACTCCTTGAATTTACAATCACCTAATACTTCTTCCGATTACTCAATCTATTTCTTGTTGAAGAAGTCCTGTACTATGATGTATCCCTGTAGTACACCAATGGTAAGACATGAGACAAAATACTTCTTGGATTTACAATCACCTAAGACGTCTTCTGATTCTGACTTAATCTAATTCTTTGTAAAGAAGTCTCTTATCCATGTAGTGCACTAATAGTTATATTCACCTTAAGCTTTGAACCATACATATTTCTTGGATTAATAAGCAGCCAAGGCTTCTCTTAATTGTTCATTTCCTACTTTGTGAAGAAGTCTCGCACTACGATGTATCCTTGTAGTACACTTATAGTAACGTTCATGTTAAGCTTTGAAACATACAGATTGTTTGGATTACTAAGCTTCCACGACACTCGCCTTTGACTAACAACGAACCACGTCTCTAAATGGCTAAATCTCCTCCATTGTTAAAAATCACCACACTAAGATATAACCCTGTATTACGCCAAAAGTAAAATTCACCAAAACGATTTGTAATATGTGCGACAACGACGCCTTGGACTTATAGTCAGTTCTCTTAATGGGACTAGACCGTGCATAATGAAGCCTCGTACTACGATGTATTCCTGTAGTGCAAAAATTAGTAATATCAACCTCAATGATTTGAAATACATGAGACATACATACGCCTTAGATTTACAATCAACCAATGCTTCTTTAATTTCTCAATCTTTTCCTTTGCGAAGTTCTTTGTTCGAATCCCACTTGGGCTTAAAGATTGAGAAGAATGGTGTTGGAGACAATCAACTGAAACGTTAAGTCATTGAAAGAATTGGACAAGTTTTGCCCTTTTGGAAGTAGCTGTAGCCAGCATTTGATATAATGCAACGTCTAATGGCGTATGAATGTAAATATAAGATTTTCAGTTCCGGTGTAGGGCTATTCGACAGCCTATACTTATTTCTCATTTGTTGTATTCTTTTTGTTGATAAGTGACCAAATAAGACGTGAAACAAACTAATGTACCTCTTCGAAGAACCGACAGACATCCTCATACGGCAATTGTCCTGGTTTCTTATCTTTCACAGGAGGTGGAGGAATTGTAAATACATCCGGGTAACAAATCGTTCCCTGGTCGTCTGCTCTTTCTTTCCTGGCAGCCATCTTGATGCGAATATTGTTGTTGCAGCAGTTCACTAGCTCTCCAGACAATAGAGCGCATATATTCGTCCTTGGACAAGATAAGAGTTTACCCTGTCCTAGAAGATAGGACTATGTAGGTCAAAAAGTACTAGAACTAATTCATGTCACATGTCAATTACCATACATGGCAAAGCCATGGGCAAATTAAAAATGTAGGTCGAATATGAAGGAATAAATCGTATGCAATGTTAACTGGGTGTCTTAAATAATCATGATTTATAAAATTGTAGCATAACTTATAATATAAGAATACTCCTTCGTTTGGACTTTCCCGATACCAATGATTGACGGATTGTGCTGTAAATGGTATAGGCTTTTCTTGTAGCTTACTGGTATCTAATATTGTGATGATTTAACTTTCCGTATTAACTATAAACAGCAGGTATATTGTATATTATGTATAAGACCAAATCAAGATTTATATGTCCCTTAGGGATAAAAAAAGTCGAATCTCCTCCTCCCACGACGGTCTTGACGTCACTATCTTGTGCTAAGAGAATACATTCTGTGGGGTCTACTACACATCGACTAAGAAGTGATAATAATATAAAAAATAGAGCCATTGGCTCTGTAGCTCATCAGGCTTCATCATCAACTATGATGTAGAGTGTGGCCAATGTGATTCAGAGGCCACAGTGTGTAGAGGCCACAGGGTCACCAATCATAAAATTAAGTATATAGCAGTGTTTAAAATAGATTGGAAATCTAGCCTGTCCTGAAAATTCATTGGTCAATTCCTTTGGGAAATTTAAGAAAAAAATTGAAAAGTTACCAGTCCTGACCAAAAGGTTACCAGTCCAGACCAAAAAGTAACCACTCCTGGCCAGTTCAAGGATTGGCTGACGGGCAATATTTTAAACACTGTATATATAGGCGACAAGTTTCAGTTTTCTAGGCCTTATACTTCAGGAGAAGATGAAAATGGATTTGAAGGACGTTCCTTTTGCCTTTATTATTATCATAAAGCTGCAATTAATCATCCTCATTAGTCAAGGAGTCTGTACACAAAGTTTCAGCTTTCTAGGCCTCATGATTCTGGAGAAGAAGATGAAAATAGGTTTTTAGGGTGTGGCATATGTGGCTCTTTTTAGGGGTCACAGGGCCACCAAAGCTACAATTTATAATCTTCACTAGTCAAGGAGTCTGTACACAAAGTTTCAGCTTTCTAGGCCTCATGGTTCTGGAGAAGAAGATGAAAATAAGTTTTTAGGGCGTGGCATATGTGGCCCTTATTAGGGGTCACAGGGCCACCAAAGCTACAATTTATAATCTTCACTAGTCAAGGAGTCTGTACACAAACTTTTAGCTTTCAAGGCCTCATGGTTCTGGAGAAGAAAATGAAAATAGGTTTTTAGGGCGTGGCATATGTGGCCCTTATTAGGGGTCACAGGGCCACCAAAGCTACAATTTATAATCTTCACTATATAAGTCAAGGAGTCTGTACACAAAGTTTCAGCTTTCTAGGCCTCATGGTTCTGAAGAAGAAGATGAAAATAGGTTTTTAGGGCGCGGCCCCTGTGCCCTTATTAGGGGTCACAGGGCGCCCAAAGCTACAATTTATAATCCTCACTAGCCAAGGAGTCTGTACACAAAGTTTCAGCTTTCTAGGCCTTATGGTTCTGGAGAAGAAGTCGAAATTCCACAAAGTTTAAGGACGGATGGACGGACAAACGGACGGACGGACGCCGGACACCATGCCATGCCATAAGCCCATCGGGCCTTACAGGCCAGATGAGCTAAAAATTCCAAACTTTCTTATCTCATTTATAGATGATTACAATGCTTAATCATAAAAAGACATGGTCATTTTTAACCCAGTTAGGTTAACATAATTGTTTAAATGGTAAAAACAATGCAATGACCAAAAATAAAAGCCATGTAGTTGAAGGATTGGTAAAAATAGTAGGGTTCCTCTGTATAAAAAGAAGTTTAAAAAGAAATGGATATCGTATTTTTATTTAAACAACTTTACAAAGTTTCAAAAATATCACAGACATGCTTTGATGAAAATTATTGAAAAAGCATAAAACTCTCTTCCTAGTTTGCCCAGGCTTAAGAATTATTATCCTACCTCATGTAAGAATCTCGATCTCTGATTGGTCCACGTGACCCTGGATAAATACTGATATTACCCTCTTGAGCGGGAGGATAAATTATTTATACCCCGGCACATAAAAAAGCATGAAAAAAGCGTGCAGATTGAGCGTCTTGAAATCTACAATGTATGTTACCTCGAGCACATAAACAACCTAGTTTCTTTTTATCAACCTATATGTAGCTTTGAACAAACGATAGTCAAAGGGTTTACGCAGTTAAGGTTTTTTTTAATCTTCATATGTTATGCGTTTTGTTTAAACATTCGGTAAGATAAATTCGTTTTACCATTCAGAGGTGGAGTACATGGGAAGATATCAGCCTTCGGCTCGTCGCATAACACCAACCGCGAGGCTGATATCTCCCCATATACCCCGCCTCTGAATGGTATGACTTAAATTGATGTAAGGTAAAACTAACAGATTACAAATTCATTCTTCTTTTCTTCAAGGAACACATGATATGATTTGACAGATTCAGAATTCAAAGCCCACAAATCCAGATATCAACAGAATCACAAGGTTGAACAATCAGGATTTTTCCTCTTTCGATACACCACTTTGTAACAACCTCAATACGGTGACCATGGATTGAAAGTAAACTTCTCACTGTTCTCCAACATTTTCACATCAAATAATTCTCTATACATATCATGTACACACAGTTGTTGCCAAACCCCCATTTTGGAGGGTTTAGAAGGTTGAGTAAGGTCCGAGCACATGTGACTTCTCTCTCCTGATGCCCTTGATGCTGAAGGCCGGGTTGTGGGGGTGTGTACTTGTGTTGGGGGAGTAGGCGCCCGGGCCTGGCGTGTCCTCTGTAACATATACACACATGGGTTATTTGTTGGGGGAGTAGGCGCTTGGGTCTGGCGTGTTCTCTGTTACATATACAAACATGGATTATTGGTTGGGGGAGTACGAGCCCGGGCCTGGCGTGTTCTCTGTAACATATACACACATGGGTTATTTGTTGGGGGAGTAGACGCTTGGGCCTGGCGTGTCCTCTGTTGGGGGAGTAGACGCTTGGGCCTGGCGTGTCCTCTGTAACATATACACACATGGATTATTGGTTGGGGGAGTAGGCGCCCGGGCCTGGAGTGTTCTCTGTAACATATATCCACATGTATTATTGTTTGGGGGAGTAGACGCTTGGGTCTGGCGTGTTCTCTGTAACATATACACACATGGATTATTGGTTGGGGGAGTAGACGCTTGGGCCTGGCGTGTCCTCTGTAACATATACACACATGGATTATTTGTTGGGGGAGTAGACGCTTGGGTCTGGCGTGTTCTCTGTAACATATACACACATGGATTATTGGTTGGGGGAGTAGACGCTTGGGCCTGGCGTGTCCTCTGTAACATATACACACATGGATTATTGGTTGGGGGAGTAGGCGCCCGGGCCTGGCGTGTCCTCTGTAACATATACACACATGGATTATTGGTTGGGGGAGTAGACGCTTGGGCCTGGCGTGTCCTCTGTAACATATACACACATGGGTTATTTGTTTGGGGGAGTAGACGCTTGGGCCTGGCGTGTCCTCTGTAACATATACACACATGGGTTATTTGTTTGGGGGAGTAGACGCTTGGGCCTGGCGTGTCCTCTGTAACATATACACACATGGGTTATTTGTTGGGGGAGTAGACGCTTGGGCCTGGCGTGTTCTTTGTAACATATACACACATGGATTATTGGTTGGGGGAGTAGGCGCCCGGGCCTGGCGTGTTCTCTGTAACATATACACACATGGGTTATTTGTTTGGGGGAGTAGGCGCCCGGGCCTGGCGTGTTCTCTGTAACATATACACACATGGGTTATTTGTTGGGGGAGTAGACGCTTGGGCCTGGCGTGTCCTCTGTAACATATACACACATGGGTTATTTGTTGGGGGAGTAGACGCTTGGGCCTGGCGTGTCCTCTGTAACATATACACACATGGGTTATTTGTTGGGGGAGTAGACGCTTGGGCCTGGCGTGTCCTCTGTAACATATACACACATGGATTATTGGTTGGGGGAGTAGGCGCCCGGGCCTGGCGTGTTCTCTGTAACATATACACACATGGGTTATTGGTTGGGGGAGTAGGCGCCCGGGCCTGGCGTGTTCTCTGTAACATATACACACATGGGTTATTGGTTGGGGGAGTAGGCGCCCGGGCCTGGCGTGTTCTCTGTAACATATACACACATGGATTATTGGTTGGGGGAGTAGGCGCCCGGGCCTGGCGTGTTCTCTGTAACATATACACACATGGGTTATTTGTTTGGGGAGTAGGCGCCCGGGCCTGGCGTGTTCTCTGTAACATATACACACATGGGTTATTTGTTTGGGGGAGTAGGCGCCCGGGCCTGGCGTGTTCTCTGTAACATATACACACATGGGTTATTTGTTGGGGGAGTAGGCGCCCGGGCCTGGCGTGTCCTCTGTAACATATACACACATGGATTATTGGTTGGGGGAGTAGGCGCCCGGGCCTGGCGTGTTCTTTGTAACATATACACACATGGGTTATTTGTTGGGGGAGTAGACGCTTGGGCCTGGCGTGTCCTCTGTAACATATACACAGATGGGTTATTTGTTTGGGGGAGTAGGCGCCCGGGCCTGGCGTGTTCTCTGTAACATATATCCACATGTATTATTGTTTGGGGGAGTAGGCACCCGGGCCTGGCGTGTTTTCTGTAACATATACACAGATGGGTTATTTGTTGGGGGAGTAGGCACCCGGGCCTGGCGTGTTCTGTTACATATACACACATGGATTATTTTTGTATGGCGAAAAAACCATTTCTTCTAGTAAATGATTACAATCCAAAGGTTCCTTCTCCTGAAGTTACCAGAGTAAAGTTAAGGAGAAACCAACCACGATCACCCAACTTAAGCTTGAGAGGAGGGACAACCCGAGGACCCGAAGGGTTCAAGGTTTCACTGCCTCAAAGAAATAATACTGTCTGACATATCCTAGTGAGAGTGTTTTTTCTTACTTATTAACCGTCAATGTTTTCACATGCAGAAAAGGAATCCAAAAAGTTTGAATAAAAATCGAGCTATTGGCTCTGTAGCTCATCTGTAGCTAAGTAGGGGCAACAGGGCCACCAATTTATAATCTTCACTAGTAAAGGAGTTTGTACACAAAGTCTCAGCTTTCTATGCCTTATGCTTCTGGAGAAGAAGATGAAACTAGGTTTTAAGGGTGTGGCCTCTGTGGCTCTTATTGAGGCCACAGGGCCACCAAAGCTACAATTTCTGATCATCACTAATAAAGGAGTCTGTACACAAGGTTTCAGAATTCTAGGCCTTAAGGTTCTGGAGCAGAGAAGTCAAAAGTTTACGGACGGACGGACGCCGGACACCATTCCATACCATAAGCCCATCGGGCCGTACAATACAATTGTACCTTAAAAATGAAGTAAGAAATATTTAGTTGCGATGTTCTCATGAGCTAAGTAGCCGCCTTTCTCATTATCATGAGATGTAATACGCTACACTGATATATATTGGCACATTTGTCGTTCGAACGCTATTTCGTAACCATCCACATCCCGGAGAAACCCCAATTAGGGATTTCGGATAAGATGACAAATCTATTTATGTATATAGTAATGTCTATATATATGGTCTGATCAGATAAAATGCATTAAGATATATCGCAAAGAATTTAGCTTGCTTGCATTATATATGCAAGGTGTGGCCTTTTCAAAACCGACAGCAAACGAGAAGACTCCAAGAAAATGCAAATGGTTCCTTTTGTTTATTTACTCTTTGAAACGGTGGTGACTTTTATTACTTTATATGTAGGATCTGAGCCCTAACAAACCAACTCACCTGAGGCCCCCCAGAGAATGGTCCCCTCCCTCCTGAACTGGTGGGTGAAGGAGGGGTGACTCCTGTACATGACCCTGTCAGCCAGCGTCTTGTCGTACTCCAGGGGGGACGGCTCCTTCTCGGCACCTGGTGGCAAAGTTGTTTACAATTTTCGATTTTATTTTCATTAACTTAAATGTATTTATTTCTATCCAGACAAAGTTCATTCAAGCCATTTTTCCAAGATGTGTTACTTATCTATGTCGTTTCAGAAAAAAACATAGAAAAACAAAAGAGTACATTGTGAGTTGATAGTTGTACACCACAATATTTTAGCAATTAGCGGCGTTCTTTTAAAATAACTTCTGTTAATTTCTTATAGGTTTCTACTCACAAAATATTCCTACTCATAAAAAATAAGATCCGTGCGCTGTTTACAACAATGGAGTCTAATTGATCATAACCGTGACACGAAAAACGAAATAAGAACACAAACCTTGTTTGACGTAAGTGAATTCACCCTTCCTGCCCATAGAGAAGGCGGGGTACTCTGGCATGGTTCTCTGTCTCGGTCCTAGTAGTGAGGCCTTCACATAGGCGTTAGGGGAGGGCCACTGGAATAGGATCAGACAGGCAAATTGAACATGAGTTTTCAAATAATGGAATCAAAATAGTTCCATTGTTTAAAATCCAAGGCTCCACTGACGTCCTTATATATTGTCTAAGAAATATTGACATCTAGATGTTATGTTTTGGGTGACCCTAATTTATTTCATCAATGTCTATCAATAAAACACCGTATATAATCTGTTATCCAATCTGGGTCACCGTCCACTCCACTAAATGATCCATAATATTATTAAAAGAGACACTGCCGTGGCCTTTAAAGACTAGATTATAGGAAGTGATAAACGTGAAGGGACATTTTACGGACGCTTCAATTTGGATATCTGATATTGAGACACAAGTACTGTTGGATTTGTCGGGATGTAAGTAAGATAAAGAACTGCCTAGGGGTCGGGGCCAAGAAAACCCTACACTATGGTTAATCCTGGTGCCATCGTTAGACAATGCATTAAGGATACCATAAAGATTTACGGTTACCTTAGTGTTTTGGCAACGAGACCCATCTGTGTGTTATTAGTTTGTCCCATAACTGGTAGAATACAAATAGCTTTATTGTAAGACCATCATCATTTAGGAGTTTTGTACGTGTCCAGGCTTGATGATAAATGCATTTTCTGGACAGGTCAGCCTTAATGGATGTTAGTCTTGGAGAACGTACCCGCGTGTCACTGACGAAGTCAACTTTGGTCTGCCACACATGGGGAGTTTGGAACCAGGTCTTAGCCCATGACGTTCTGGAACCACCCTCTGTAACCATAGAAACCATATGAATAAATCTTTTATGCCCCCAATGTTAAAGGGCAATCTTCGATAAACCGAACAAGATACAATTATCGGTAGTATACAAACGAGAGAGCTAAGGTTAATCCCTCACAATCGCCAACAAGTGTTTGTTTGTAGAAGATGATAAAGTTTTAAAGCAATTTCTAAGGAAGAATAATCTAATGGTTTACATGCACCCCTCCCTATCTATCACATGGGTTGTAGCAATGGTATTCTGAAGTATTAAAACCCTCTAATCTCAAACCTGAACATCGACATTTTAGAATTTGTTCCTATCACTCTCAAACGATTTGTGTGTTATTTAAAAAACAACTCATTTTATTCAAGGAAAATTGAATAAGAATTTTAATTTCTAAAGACATTTGCCTCACCCCTCTCAGGCGAGCACCTGCTTCCGAAGGTCCATGACGGTGCGTTGGTCTCGTAAAGAGGTTTATTACGGGGTGAGTAGGACCAGGGGGTGGGGCCCTCCATATCCACCCTCAGTGGGGGTCGGGCGTTGTGGGCCTGGTCCCACGTGAGAACCTTCCTGGGGCGTCGGGGCTCCTCATAGTACAGGCTTGATACTGGGGAGGGGGCGGCCTTTACTCTGGAATGATAACAGTTTAAATTAGTTTGCAGTCACATTAAAATCAGTCCTATTATACTACTGTTCCTTCGGTGCTATCACCTGACAAGAACCCAATGGAGCATTACTCGGATTAGAAACACAAGGATGTACGAGTGATAGTTCGAACTGATGTCAATAGAAAGTTTAGAAATATGTTTTCTGCTTACTATTAAGAAAATGATCTTTTATACCAATTTTCAGAAACAACCGTTTAACGTACCTGCATTAGTTCACTTTTCCATATCACTATGATGACAATGGAAAAGTACGAACATTCGGTACTAAAACCTACCTGTAACGGTATAAGTAAGGTTTTACAGTGAGCTCTAATGGCGGAAGCATGTTCTCCCCCTGTGCTCATAATGTTGTACAGTGCATAGCGACCGCCTTCATTGTAATGAAAGAGCAATGTTAGCGTTCTTAGAGTAAAGATAACGGATAATTAATAGTTCTACTGAATGTGCAGCAAGCCCTTGTTTAAAACTCGTTTGGTTAATGTCAAGTATGGTGATCACGGTAGGTTAATATCAACCAATATGTACACACGTTTTAATGATAATCAATGGTATCAGAGAAAAAATTAGAGAAAATTTAGTTTCCCTGATATATAAGTCTATGCTTCCTTCATCCGATATATTTGTAACATGTATCTCGTGAACGATTGAAGAACGTGTAAAATGAAAGTGAAAAATCGATAATAATTGTTATTAACAAAGATGAAGCTAAGCTTTATAATGTTTCATGAACATTGCATAGACCTTGAATCATACTTATGGGATAAGTGCTGAAAGGTAATTCTGCAAGTTCTGAACGTTACAGGTGATACCCTTGCAAATGTGGGGTTATAATTCAAAGGTGGGGGACCATTTACCCCTAAAATGCCTCTTGAAAGATGTGAAGGAAACGACTTTTGGGATGACGATGATGACGATGATGACAATGATGACGATGATGACGACGACAAAGTGCATGCTAAGCAAGACATTTCCGCAAAAAGAAATGTGTATTTACATGATTATGATGGGATGAGGATTAGAAGAAGAAGCATGATGATGAAAAGGGAAATCGACAATGAAGAAGTTGATGGGTAACCTACTTTGGTGCCATGGTAACCGTTGCCAGACGAACAAGTCCAGGCGGCATCTTTGATCTTGAGACTGATGCCTGATTCTGAGCAGCTTGAGGTGCTTGAAGACACTGTATATGCGCATGCGCAGATCTAAAATAGGGAGTACGGCTTTGACCTCCATACATGGTTGAACCCTCAACCTTTCTTCGTACCAAGTGTCCATGGGTTGAGGGGATCCCGGAATGTGTCGGCATTTTTTCTAGCGTTCGGTCTGTTGTCAGAGGGCTCGCCTCATGACCTCCAGATTTTCTGTCTTCATCAATTCTTGACCCTTCCGGTTTTACCTCTTTCGCTTTCTCAGTATCTAAGGAGTCTGATCTTGAAATCCCTTCATTGTCACAAGGGATGTCCTTATGTACTGCTGGCACAACATTCACAGACTGTTTCCTTGATGAAGTCTCAGAGGGACTGTCTGAACTCCCGATACCATCTTGAAGAATTTCACTGTACTGAGCCATCTCTGGTTCTACTTCCGTACCAGGCACTTCCGCTTTATCTGCTTCCTGTCCTTCACCAATTCCTCGAGAAGTGTCACCTAGCGTCTCTGTGTCATGTTGTAATGTCTCATTCTTTGTATCTTTATCGTCTTTGGAAACCTCAGCTTCTGACTCTTCAGATTTTCCGGTATCCATGGCAACTGATGCTGACGTCTTTCACTCTTGAACCATATTTCTGAAATTGAAAGAGGTGATAAATGAAAATTGTTGAGGAAAAAGTATTGAATTTCAAATACTTATTTTGAGTGATTCTGTTCATTAGTGGGTCGCTTACTTATAAATTATCTATTTATAACGTTCTCAAAACTACACCTCGCCTTTATTTACTGAAAGAGTGTACAATTCCTATCCTAAAAACTGATTAAGTGTACATTTCTTTTCCGGAAAACATTACGAAGTAAGAATTTTGAATTTCTGAATATGTGATCAATTTACGTTGTGAGTTCTTGCTTTCATACATTGTGTGTTCCCTAAAACGGAAATTAACTATCACAAGAATTAACATTTTCTCCTTCATCACACGAGCTTCTATATTGTGTATCAAAGAGGAAATAATAATGATCACGACAAATTAATCAAATTTCTTCCTTTTCTTATTACATCCATAAATGAATACATTTCATTATAATATCCCAATTTAAAATGATATATTATATTTTTCATATCATTTATAAATAGCATGGCAATATATTCCAACACACGCCGGATAATTACAAGAACCTTAGCGCACCTCACGGAAAGGATTATCAATCAATACACCGATAAAGCCTTATTGCTTTATAGTAAAACGACTTTAGACGATATATGCTATTCCAATAGTCCAGGACATGAACCTTACGAGGCAAGGTTTTATAGACTCCGGTCTTAGTCGTTGATAGCTTCGACATAGAGATCCATATACTATTGAATTGTATTGTGTTTTGATATCAGCAGGTGCGATCAATTTCAATGTAAATGCACGCCTATTGGAGACCAATGCATGGAGAAGTGACATGTTATCTTGCTTCTCTATATATAACAAATATAATGTCAGGTGCTTTGTAAATACACTCCATGGTTCACTAGGTATTGCTTTGTAAATATGTATTGCATAAGACCCTAAGTTGAGTAAAGGGTATTTGCTTTATAGAAGCGGTGTACATGTATTGTTAAATGATTCGAAAACATTTCTTTCTCATTTTCCTTAAGTTGATTTTCCTAATTTAAACAAAGATTTTTTTATGAGCATAAACATACAAATTTAGCCGAACTGTAGTGTTTATAAAGGTTAAGACTAAAACCATTATATAGAGTTTACAAGTTGAGAACAACAAGAGTCGAAGGTGAATCCCCGATGGCTGTTGATGGGAATATTTCACTTCTTGAAATTTAAACTTAATGATTCTTTTCAGGAATGATTTGGGGGAATACAAAATACATCGTATACAGAGAGAGTCTAAGAGTTGTGTCAGCTTGTTTTACATTTATTAGTTTCAACAATACTCATTTTAAGATTATATTATTGGTTGTAACTTCAATCTTGAAAGGTGCCACCAACTGATAAAGCTTTTAGCGGATGACTTCTTTGGTTGGCATTAATCTCTCATAATTCCGAAGGGAATGGCTCAACGTTTTACTATGTATTTTATATTTTATGTATTTTTATCGATCTATCATGTTGAGGCGAGACTTGATAAAAATTTGTCTGTCTGTCTTCTAAAAGTTGAGCCGATTGGTGAACCCCGCACCCCCCTCTGATTACGGCAATAACTATGTTCAGGATTATCATAATCAAACATCATACCTGATCAATCGGTTGAGTTCACACCTAAAGTAGCTAATCTTACCTGTGCGGCGTTGCGTTAAACCGGCTATAGTTCTTCGAGCACCTGTCTTTACTCGCAGTGCTTGGTTACTACTGTAGTGATCATATATTGATATGAAGTGATTGGAGTACCGTCCTGTTTCGTCCATTCAAAGCTTTACAGAGGCTTTGGGTCTTTCGGTGTCAAGTTTTTTTTCCTTGTTAGATACATGATACATTTTCTATTTGTAGAATTCAAAATTGTTACATTGTATGTACCTTATTCTGTCAAAAACGCAGAAATTGTAATTATTATGTTCAGAATTTCATTATTTGATAGGGTGAAATTGTTAGTTTTTTAGTTTCTTTTGACGTTTAATTTTACATTTACTGTTCACGATGTTGTTCTGTAAAGCTAGAATATAAACAAGAATGACTATCTAATAAACAGCGTGAAACTACTTTATCAAGTCATATATTTTACTGAACAAGAAATTCTTTTTAAAAATGGTACGTTATGTTATTCTTTTATGTTTTTTATTTTATTTCATTCAAACGTTGTATAATTCTTTTTTTTAGTTGTATTTAGCTGTATTTATGTTTTTGACTTTAAAACGTATATATAAGTATGGGTTGATTTGCCTTGTCTATACAAGATTAAAGTATCGAACTCTACAATGAAAGATTCCAGTGTAACGAAGCTAGTGTGTAATGTGGAAACAAGATATTTCTGAATCATATATAGTTGTGGACATAAGTCCCAGTGGGGGTGCTGTGTTCACTGGGCCGAGAGATAAGAGCATAAATATCATCAGCAGCAATAGCAAAGGCAGCCTGATCAGCTTTTGCAATTTATCCTGGATAAGAAGAACTCCTAAAATACGTTTTCACCGCAATAAATTTTCGATGTGTACTTTTTTGTGTTAATAATGAATACAATTAATGTATTTGAAGCAGTTTCTTGAGCATATACAATGGTATCATATGGAAATCTTTATTATATATCTTAATTTATACATGTATGATTTTATGAATATTAAGATGTGTGGATACGAATAGGAAATGAATGTTTGAAAGTCACCATTAGAATAAGGATTAAATCAAAATTGCACATGCATCTTTTGCGATGTCAGTTACCAAGAGTCGGTTGAACACAAACCTTGTTTCGATGGAATTGTATTTTAATTGCAATCAACTCAGAATCTAAGTAATATTAGCGAAATCATAAAGTAAGTTATGTAAATAATGAATGTTGAGACAGAATTGTCTTGAAGTTATTGTTTCTATCACAATTGTATTATCATTTACCACGTGAGAAAATTGGTAAATGTGAATATGGCATATGCCGGAAATACATATTCTCATATATGTTACCGACCATATATCGAAACATGTCATTGTTCCCATATCATCAGCAGAAATAATTGTATGAATAACTGAAATTTAATTAATTAAACATGCCTTATCTAAATATGAAAAGTAACATGATATCCTTCTTCGTTTGACTTTACTGTTTGGCTTTGGCAAGACAAATATATTTACTATGTCATAGTAAGGTTACCTTTTAACACATAAGTCAATCTCCAAATTCAGTGAATGACGGAGTCTCTAATGAAATTTTCACATGTATTAAAGTGCTGTAGGGTTCTTTTGGAAAACCTAAAACGTGCATTATCTGAAAGACAACAAGCATGATAGGTATGAAAAAGCTACCATTCAAGACAACGTGTAGAGTAAAGGCAATATTTTTAAATCGCCGAGAATGATATAATCGGCCATTGATATATAATAAAGGCTCAATATTATAATAAATAGTATTAAGTATGCTCAACGTGATTATGTAAAAGTCAACATGCATTCAGCGGATGACTACGTAACGTAATATGACAACTTTTTTTAAAATATTTTTTTTAAAATACATGTACATGCATAAAACGTTTTAAATGGACTACGGTAGGTTATCTGCTATTGTTGACGTGAAATGGTACAACAAGAGAAATGTTTTATTTGTGATATTTTCTAAACTTTAATGAATTATCAATTAAAAGAGAATGTTGAATAATCAGGTAATTAGACTTATTGACACTTTAAATTGTAAATGGTATATGTTATTTAGCACTATATTTATTATTCTTTTTATTATATGTACAAATAATCAGGATGTTTAACGTTATATGTGTATTCTCAGTCCTAGATTGACGATGTTTTAATACCATATCTACAATCAAGTTAAAACATAGGAACATAAATTGTTATTGTAGGCCTAGATAGTCACGTTATATTTTGCATTTTGGAATCAATATCAGATAGATCTATGACAATATTTGAGAAACAAAAAAGTTACTTTAAATCACCTACCTCACAAAACTCAAATAATACAACAGCAAACAACAATCAACAAATCCAATCTTCTTTCCCTTAACGTGTCGTCTGCTCTCATTGTGTCAGACGCCATCTTGTTTTCCCCGAGTCAAGGCGGTTGTCAGGGGTGCGTTATCTGAGCAAATCAAACGATAAAGACGGACTCCTTCAGTGATTAGATCCCTTGTTTAGACCAAACAGAAGTTTAATGTATACCAAGCGTATGTTGGTAGACTAATCTGCACGCGCCGCTGCTAGGATTACAGTTCCAGTAGTTAGTGAGATAACGCTTGTTTCTGATCAAAGATTTGCCCTCGGCCACTGAAAGACGATATGCACGAGTTGATTTTTCGTCATGTAATGACATTTGTAACGGACGTTTTTCTATCCATCGACATTTGAGACTGGCGCAAGTGTACGAGTGCAAGGAAACATCACCTTAAATGTGTTTATGCCACTAAAAGAAAGGAGTTTGATAGAAAGTGTAAGAAGGCGAAGAGAGACAGTAACAAGAAAACTATATGCGAACTGGAGGACCTCAGCACTAATGACATGGGGATGTTCTGGAAGAAAATAGGTAATATTGGAGTAGGGTGTGAACGAAGAAATAGGATTCCCATGGAGGTGATATCAAAAGATGGGACAGTTAGTAGTGACCAGGAAGTCGTGCTGGACAAGTGGAAAACAAGTTACTCCGACCTTCTTAATTGTAACATTACAGACTCTAGTATTTTAACTCACGTCGACGATAATGACCAGTCCTACATCTGTCAACCCATTACACTTGACGAAGTACGAGAGGCGGTAACCAAGGCGAAACAAGGTAAAGCAAGTGGATTCGATAACATCCCTGTTGAAGTTTTTAAAAGCGAATTATGTATCCAATATCTTTATAAACTTTTTACATTTTGTTTTAATAATGGACAAATTCCTGCAAGTTGGACCAAAGGAATCATCAACCCGATCCCCAAAGGACAGATGGATGACCCCAGAGACCCACTTTCTTATAGAGGATTGACTATCACCTGTGCTTCCTATAAACTGTATTGTAATGTACTTAATACAAGACTGTCAAAGTATATAGAAGAGGGAAATATTTTAGAAGACAACCAAAATGGATTTAGAAGAGGACGATCTACGACTGAGCATGTTTCTTCACTTTCGTCTATAATTGAAACTCGTAAATCTATGAAGAAATCAACTTTTACAGCCTTCATCGATCTTCGTAAGGCATATGATTGCATAGACCGCTCGACAATGTGTTCAAAATTACTTGAAGCGAACATAAAAGGTAAAATGTTTAATGCCATTACCTCCCTTTACAGATCAGTGGAGTGCTGTGTGAGACTTAACGGAAGACATTCGTCATGGTTCGATGTGCAATGTGGATTGAAACAAGGATGTTTACTTTCACCATTACTTTTTAATCTTTACATTAATGATCTCTTAACTATGATTAATGAATTATCTATTGGCGTGGTCATAAACGAAAAGACAGTTGGAGTGCTTGCTTATGCAGACGACTTGGTTTTACTGGCTGAATCCGAGAGTGACTTGAATCTACTGTTAGACTGCCTCAACAGTTGGTGTGGGACTAACTCGATGTCCGTGAATAAAGGGAAATCCAAGATCGTCCATTTCAGACCACTATCTACACCTCGGACACTTGCTACTTTTACATGTGGAGATGATGTTTTAGAAATTACTGACTTTTATAATTACCTTGGAATTCTTTTAACTGAGCACCTTGATTTTAATCGTATGGCCAAAGCAGCAGCTAGTTCAGCTAGCAGAGCTCTCGGACTGCTCATTTCAAAGTTCAAGTTTTTAGGTGGTATGCAATTCGACACTTACACAAAGTTATATGATGCTATGGTATGGTCCGTCATCTCATACAGTGCCAGTATTTGGGGAACTTACAATATGTCGTACATAGAGGCAGTACAGAACAGGGCTATGCGTTTCTATCTAGGTCTTCGACGTTTTGCCCCTAACAACGCAGTGAGTGGAGATATGGGCTGGGTCCCCCCGACCGTACGACAGTGGGGATGTGTGACACGCCTCTATATGCGACTTAGAAACATGAATCCTGAAAGACTAGCCCAACATATATTTTTATGGACTCATCAGTGGGCGGATAGACGGAAAAGAAACCAAGTTTACAGGATCATCAACAAGTTTAATCAACTAGGACTGGGACACTTTACATCCCTTAATCACAATTACCATGGGAGGTTCGTTTCACGCAAGATTGAGGAGGAAGTTTTTAACGAATTTTTATCAAGATGGGAACAAGCCATTTCTGAACCAACTCGGGGACGAGGAAACAGGGGAAATAAGTTAAGAACTTACTGCACATTCAAGACCGAGTATGGAACTGAACCTTATGTAAAGGACGTGGGTAATAGATCCCAGAGAAGCGCCCTGTCAAGATTTAGGTGTGGAGTAACCCCATTGAAGATAGAGACGGGAAGATATACTAACACTCCAGTAGAAGAGAGGACTTGTCCAGTTTGTATACACTCGATAGAAGATGAGACGCATGTCCTCCTACACTGTACACTGTACGAAGAAGTTAGACATGGCCTGTTCGCAAAATGTGTTTTAAAGTGCCCAAATTTTACGGATTTTAGTGACTTAAGGAAAGTAGGTTTTATTCTCTCCTTACCTGAAATGTCTTTTATCAGTGCCAAGGCCTGCAAATCTATTTTAACTATCCGAAAGGACTTTTTATATCAAAGCTAAGCATTTTATCTCTTGCATATATTATTCATTTGCTATTTTTATGATAATATTCTTTTATATGTATGCTCCATGTTCGTTTTATTTTACACTCAATTATTGCGTTTCTATCATATTCATGTACATTATATCTCTTAACCTAATCTTTACCTGTCATATGGACCTGAATTATTTTTCTATTGTATTTTAATGTATATATTTGGTTATTTAGCTTTAGTCTCTCGTAACCTATTTTGGGTGGCTCGCTGTATTTATATGTGAATTCTATATTTGTAACCTTTTTTTTGTATATATAATTGCGAGGTGAGACTCTAATAAAAAATCTGTCTGTCTGTCTGTCTGTCTGTCTTTGTGTTATTGGCTGTTTAATCACTGAGTTGTTAAAGCTGCCCGTCGTGGCAGTCCTTCCAATCGTCAACGGAATAATTTTAACGTAAATGATTGAGTTTGTTCTGTTTGAACGATGATAGTAGGAAGCAATCTTGTTCAACCTTTTACCTTTAAGATATATCGCTTGTCTAGTTATATATATAGGGCATGTTCAGATAACGTTTGATCGGGGGAAATATCTCAGACAATACACCCTTATCCTACCAAACTAGTAAAGTTCCCGTTAATCAGACCTGACAAGCTTATTACATTGGTAGCATCGTGCACGGGTTCTGTGGTACGTTCTCACGATGAAGAAGAGAGAACATACTTGTCTAATTAAAAAAAACACAAAAAGTTTAAACTTGTCAATATCAGGAAAACGATATATGACGCATGTTGAATATCTTACGTGTGGCTGCTGCAGCACATTTACTCAATGTGTGAAAGGGGCAGTAGCATGTTTTTTTGATAATTTTATATTTTAAAATTTCACTGATAATTGTACGTTAATGCTAAATGTATTGTATTGACAATGTCATTACACAAGCCAATCAGAGGACAAAGTATGAAGATTCACACATAAAATCCATTGGTGGCCATTTTGTGTGAACACCTTTTATTCATTTTGTGTAAGAAGAAGGAATCACATGGCTAAACTTTACATTACATATTTGAATTATTACTGCTCCATTTAGTTTTAATACATTGTCTTTCAATTGGAACCATTAATTTTCATGTTCCTGACATCACCTTATATTCCCTCTAAAAACGTGCTACTGCCCCTTTAAGGTCGAGTTTGAAATACAAATTTAACAATTGTAAACAGTTGAATCCATCTTTTGAGGAGACTTTCGAGGACTGGAAATGATTATTTTGATTGACGTGAACTCCTTTTAGGAATATACGGGACTATCGATAGCTTACATTTGTTCAAAATGGAGCAGGAGTAAATTAGAAAATTTGAAATTCGTACGATTTGACCCGAATATGGATAAAGACAGTCATAATCGGAGGCACTTCTTATAAAAAAAGAAGGCAACACGATGTTGAAAGAATGACACACGACCACAAAACGAACTCAATGCGAATGGATGCATGATCGTAAAGGAGATTTAGCGTAGGTCGAGTTCGATTGGCCCGGAATTGATAACAATTGGTCTTAATTTGAATGTTTGCCCATGTGTGAAAGGTGGCTATGTGGTTGAACTAGCAGTGGCATGCCACCAAGTCTAAGAATGGATGTGTGGCACAACGAAAGATAACCAGTAATGTTGTTAGACTATTAATATGTGGCCTCTTGGAACATACTCAGGCAATGGACTTATAATATAATGTTTAACTGACTTGCTAGATAACAATCGCAAGCAACTGAAAATGAAAAAAAAGCTTTCGAACTCAGCCTTTACGAAGTCTGCACGACGACAACACGGTGGCAGCACGACGTCGTAACGGGACTACGATGCATATGTGATGCCTCTGACCAGATGCCGGTAAAAAATCACGTGACCTCTGGAGTCAGCTGGAAAGAGTACCATGGCTGCACAAGTCGATTGTATTAAACGACCTTACGACTATTTACCATCTGGATATTTGTATTATTCTTCCTGGGCATCACATGAACTTTTAAAAATCCACTTTGTTAACCGCAAAATTACCGGGGCTATCGTGAATACATCTTAATGCTTCGTATTGCAGTCGTTAGAGTTTTCATAGCTCCGGCAGCAAAATCGGAAGTGCATGGACGTTTTTTGGTATGTCAAAGATATTCTGATAATCTATGCGAATATACATTTTATTGGTGTAATCGTGTCTCCATCTTGCCGTTCGTACGACAATAGCTACGAATCCGTGTCGTCATCGTATTACCTTCGTGTGATCATCTGTTCAATGGGCGCGTTTTTCATGCAAATAAAATCGAATGACATCATCGTACTGATCGATATACGAAGGCAATACGAACACAGCACGAAGTCACACGACGGTACCTCGATTGCAATGCGAAGGGTAAGCTGGCGACACGGATGCAACACGAAAATGGCATGATCAACGTTTTACTCACTTCCCCGATGTTGCCGCCAAAGCCAGAAAATCTCTTGCGGCGGCCAAAAGATGCGTTTACGAATGGCCCGATTGCTTACGATCCTTTGCGAATTTGCACATTTTCAAATTCGTGTTTCCATCTTTTGTCAAATTCGGCCAAGTGTGAAGCGGCCTTAAAAGCCGCCCACATTGTTTGTCCTTTGCCTACACAAGCTTTGTCCTTTATAAATGTTCTTCTCATTTATATAAAAATGATCAGTTAGGCCTAAGTTAAAAATGTACTTATTATACAGAACCACACTATCTTCCATCGACAGCATGAGCCTTGATTTTCGAGGTCCTGTTGGCGAGGTTAAAAAAGCTAGTTGTAACAACCATAACATTATTTTGCTTACGACTTAGTACGAGAGAGCTTTTGAAAGCTAGACCCTGGAAGTGACTAGTCAAATAACTTAAAGAGATTTGTTAAGGGTCTAAAAGATCCAAAGAGCCAAAAGTGCATCTCAACATTTGTTAGCTAACATTGCTGTAATGAAGTTCAATTGTGCACTTTTTATTAACGCGTTATTATCATATTTGCTTAATACTTACCATAATAAGACTAAAAGGGTGTTGTTTGTGTAGCAGCAAGGTTCATTTTAAAAACTCTAATTACAGCTACACAGTGAATTCGGTTCATACGAATCAGCTCCATCCATTTTATGTAAAAATAACTGTAAAACTGTTTTCATAACATTTTCATTGTCAAAACCTCCTTTCAACTTTATTGAATACCTTTTGTAAATGTTGACACCTTTCAGACAGCGTTACCTTCATAGGGTGAATTTGCTTTTCGCTGGAAGATAGTCAGCAGTATGGGTAACTTAGCTTAGTGGTTAAGAGTGACACATTTCACCCAGTTATATATTCAGGTGAACTGTAAATGCGCAACTAACAAGGAAGAGTCACAAGCTGCAGCGTACATTCAGATTGGTTTCCCAGGCTAATGCACCACCATCCTGTCTCAGGGTAAGAACGTTACGCTAACTCCACTAATCTGTACCCTGGGCTCAAAATCTAGATTCGCTCGAGCAGCCTGACTTAGGATATAGCCAATCAAATCATTTTCTCGTTTGAATTTCATCGAGAAGGTGGCGAGAAAATGATTTGATTGGCTATATCCCAAGTCGGGCCGCGCGTTCGTACATTGAAATAGGCTAATGCATCACATGTCACTGGTTCTGTTGGACATAACGCTCTATGCAATTCCAACATTATCATTTTATGTTGTACTTCACTTATAAAACATATTGGCAGCCTTCAACATCACATTCTTTACACCACTGTTTCAAAAATTAATAACGGCAAATATGTTATCACAATTTTATTATCAGTTGTGATAGAGGAAATGTATTGTACATAATATAAAAAATCATTGACAACGATTTAAAAAAAGACTATTATGATAACCATGTCCTTATATTTATAAAACATTAAATAATTTGTAGAAGTAAAGTACAGATCATCCTGAGGTATTCAGAACTGCATTGATCGTTTCAAGTTTAACTGATAATTATATATAGTACAATGTCATCTATTCATTATTAAATAGAGTTTCTTGGTTTAACATGTTTTATATTGTTCCAGTTCTTCAATCTTTGATCCACGCGAAAGCCAGGAGAGTTACAAACGCCAGAACGAGGCCATGCAAGATGACGTCATACAGAATATCCTCCATCTCCCGAAAGCTCGTAAAAGGTTCTCTTGACGCCCAAACACTGGCTAAATGTCCAACGGCAAAACGATCAATCAGTGTTTCAATGTTGGCCATCTTTGCAAGAGAAAGTTTTGAGTTTACTGGTTCTTGCTTGACATCATCAGGTGACTTCCTGTGCGCATTCCGGAAGTGGCTGTTTTGCGCAGCAAAGCCAGAAGTTTGACCTTCTTTTGATGGCGATGGCTCATCTGCAGTAGATGTTGATTTGACATCTGCTTGTGAACTTAGAGAGAGTCGTTCTAGTGCATCAGCAAATGGGGTCAATGAAGTTTCAATGTTGTTAAAGTGGCTTATCTTTGCTTTGTTCGGAGTTTTGTTCTTTCGGTTGTTGCCCACGTATCCCATTTTCGTAAGTTTTGGATTGTCGTTGAGGCATTCGTCACTAAAGTAATGAACAAAAGTTATAGAGGAGGAATCTCAAAGCAACACTTATCTTTTGCAGCGTATGTATGCATGTCGTACATGTATTGAATTAATCTTAGAACCTTCGGTAGTGAGTAGCATAATTCTATTCTGGCTTTAACTATCTTTATAAATATTGCCTCGGTATGCTGGAGATGATATCATGAATATACAACATACAACTTTCTTATTCTAAGAAAACGACGTTTGAACTCATATATTAATGTCGTCTTAAGCAAGCAATGAATTAGCACAGTTTAGAATTACACATTCAAACAACTTACCTTTTGTTTGCCAGTAAATCTGATGTCGCTCTTCCAAAGGCTGGTTCTCCTGCAGCTGTCAGATTCGTCTTGTATGCTACATGTTTCTTCATCTCAATCTGTTTGAGTTGAATGACGTCAATCAAAGCCACCTGCAGGTACCGCAACGCTTCGATAGCCGAGCAGCGCCTCTTCGGATCGTTGTTATAAGCTGACTGCACAAGGGGTACAAGTTGCTTGAACTTTGTGATCGTATAAATACGCTTCAACATTCTTCCAAGGCCAAACACATCATTGGCTGTGGTTGTCGGGAGGTTGGACTCCCCAGAGTGTTCCGGAGCGATATGGGGACTGGAGAGTCTGTCCACATTCACATAGCGTATTCCTTCCTTGTAAGAACTGAGTCCGAAATCGCAGAAGCGGATATACGGTTTAGCGTGAGTCAGGTCCACTAATATGTTGTCCGACTTGAGGTCGTTTAGGAGAATATGCATACTGTGTATCCGGCTTAATCCTTCAGCAAGCTGGCAAGCAATGTCCAACAGGAGTACGTGATGAGATTTTGGAATAAGCCCTTCTTTTAGAACCTTTCGCAGAGTTGTTCCATTCCCGAAACATTCCAGGATCATCCGTAACGCACCAGAGTCGGCTTTGACCAATCCATAACAGATTGGCACGAATCCTGTTCTCTCCAAGTATGTACAAATTCTAGCCTCGTCCGCGATACTTTCTTCGTCGGATCTGTCAAAGTTTTCCTTCAGAACAACGCTCTTCATCTTGCCCCTTGGAAATAGGAGGGTTCCTTCGAGCACCATACCAAATCCTCCTTTTCCTAAAATCTTTTCAGTCTTTCCATCATCCTCTGTGTTCATTAGAACGTATTCTGTAGGAATAACAGGCAGCACGATCCGTTTAAAGGACTTTGACACTCTTTCGTAACCATTTCCAAATACCTGTTTCAGAAAGACTTCACTTTCGGAGATTCTTTGAAGAACATGCTTGTTTTTGATCACGGGTGGTAATAGTGGTTCTCCTGCGCCTTTTTCAGAACTCGGAATTTCACCGGTAACAAGCGGGCATATTCCTTCAGAAAATGACGTGTTTGCCCAGTCTGTATTGTCTCTAAGATGATGGGAATAATTATGTCTTGTTGGAGCAAGTGTATTCATCATTGTGCTTGAGAATGATGAAAGCGTGTGACAACGAACGATGCTACATCAACAATGACGTGACGTCATAGACAAGACAATTTAATGACGTCACAGAGAACCTTTCATTTGCAGGAATGCATGACGGGAATTGTCTTTTTAATGTGCCATGTTTACAGATGCAGGAATACATTGACGGACCCAAGAGGGTTCCATATATAGATAAGAAAATGCGGCGCACCACCCCCCACCAAAAGAAAAAAAAATTAACCCCCCCCCCCCCCCCGAAAAACCTGCGTCCGCCCCTTGTATATGTGTATATGGCTTATTTAATATCAGTGGTTCTCAGTTTTTAAATCCATTTTTATTTAAATCGTTATACTATGTTCTATAAAGTGTGATGAATCACATGAAGTGAACACCTATTTTGTTGCTGTTAATGGCGGATATATTGGGTTAAAAATATTTGAAAAGTGTCTGTTGATAATCATGCGTCTTTTCCCCCAAACTAACCTGAAATTTAATACCTCTCTTTTTGCGTTTTAGTAGTGATACTTTGGTCGTTATTGGTAATTGTAAGCAAAAAAGAAAAAGAAAACGATGTTTACAGAATTTGAACATCAGTTTTAGTTGACACATGGACTTTATAATAGCTATCAAAATCCATGTTTGACAGTATTTATCCTTGATTTGGATAAAATTGATAAATTACTTGTTGTTGAACGTTAAACTGTAATCTTCAAATAATTTTTTCAAGAAGAAATCAATGCAATCTATCTTCCTTCTAGAATTTGCTTTTCAAAAGAGTCTTGCGTCAAATGAGCATTGAAATTGTTTCGTGGTCCCCAAAAGATCATAACAAATAAGAGTAACCTCCCTTTCGTCGGAGCTCGCAAGATGTCGCTGGTTCTCTAGAATGTTTTCGCTGTGACTGGCCAAGTGTGAATTCCTTAAACTTTGCGTAATAATTCCCCGTGTATGCCTGTCTAAATGGTTGTATCAGATTCTATCCTCTTTCCCCCTACCAACATGAATGTAAGAATTACAAATATCGACGGGAGAGACTTTTTAGTCGACCTCCATTGGGACATGACTATTGATAAAGTGAAGATTATGTGTCTAAGTCATTTTTACAGTTCTTCTGAAAGTATGAAAACTTCTTTATATCACAAGCTTGTCCATGTGAGATCTGGGAAAGTTCTTGAGGAAGATTCAACTCTAGCAAAAGAAGGCGTCAAAGATAATGGTAAGAAATAAGAGGTGTCCATCATTTAGAAAAAAAAGGCACATTCATAAGTTCAAGAATGTTTGTTTACTAGATATCTTTGCTGCTGTATTGTTTGTAATTATACACATGTACCGCTCTGTAAATCTAAAAATGTAGACTGGGCCTATGGCCTCCACTGCAAAGGAATAAACAGGTTCGGGACACCCCCGAAAACAGGTATAATCTCTATTATCGGTGATAATCACCGAAAACAGGGTGTAAAAAGGACCCGACTAGACATCAAAAACATCGTTTTTCATGGCTGCGCTCTTCTATAAAACTGGCGCAAGTTGAACCATGCACGTTTATATGCACGTGTGTACCCGTTGTCACTCAGCATGTATTAGACGTCTGGAATTCGCCGCTTTTTCTTCGCCTTGCCAAAAACAAATATCGGCAAACTCGCCATTTTACCAGTCTTCTTTACTTCATAGCTTTACTAAATCAACAAGCTTACCAACAATTCACCAAGTTTGTCTCGCAATCATCCCTCTCTCCATTCCAATCGGAAGTACTTCTGATGGCGCCCTCTAACTGCCAGGAGGGGAGGTAATGTACCGTTAGGGTAAGGAATTGCCGATAATCTACGGAGGCCAGTCGCAAAATGTGTGTACGGAAAACTCCGATAATTACCGAAGCTGACGGAAAGTAGAACCGACAGCCCGGCTTTTCGAAATCCGTAGATGTTGTCCAATATTTCACCCCTGTATGACTATCCTAAGTTTACACTGAAAACTAAAAATGTTACTTATATTCCTTAGGTGAACCATGTGATGTATCTGCAAAAATCATTATATACTTGTGAACAATATGTGATTTTGAATAAGATTTCTGTTTATATGTATAAATATAAAAAATGTCACTTTGTGTTATAAAGTTCACCAAACTGAAACAAATTAGTTGCAAGAGAGATACACAAGGTAAATATCAATCATTCAATGCCGGGTTATTCAATGGAATAAAATACTTCCGGTTCGTAATAAACATAACATTCTCAATTGTGAATATAATTACATTATGTATAATGTATGTATATGGTTTGTTTTCATGTCTTATAAACGCAATTCTTTTGAGTTTTTTCAGCAAAAGTTTCACTTTTTGGAGCGAACTAATTTTGCAAACGCCCAAGAACCAGAATACAGATTGATTATACGAAAGTAATAGTATTCACCAATATGACTTTGTAACTTTGAAACTGTATATGATTGTTGTTTGTTATGTTATTTGAATAAAATCTAAAACGATGTGCACTGCCTATTTTCTTTCAATACAGTACACACGAAAATAGGGTACACGACTTCTGTAGACAACACATGTTTCCCCATATGCTTGAAAACGGTATAAGGATCTATACCGAAAGTCGACACTGTAAATAAAGACGATTTTCATCCATTTAATTCCTTATGTGTTACAAATGCACAGTACAGGTCGACAATTATGACAACAACAGTTTGCAGATGTGTAGACGTCGGGACGGATGGAATGTACTTGGTAAGTAGTCTAATTGCAGTATCCAATCTATGCACACTCTGCTAGCTGTAAACGATGTCGACCAACCAAAAATCTAATGACATGCACGGAAAATAATTGAAATAAACAATTATCATTTTCTTGAGATTCTAAATTATGTATATCGTTAAAAAATGTGCGAGAAATTGAATGAACAGTGACGCATTCTGCGTGGTAGTTATCCAACTTTATTGCACAAAACAACTCAATGAAAATTATGAATAACATTAGATATGGTAATGCTTCCAGGAAGAGCAATCACAAGCAGACTATTTATTTTATGATCAGCGATGAAATACTGGGTTTTATCGGTGAAATAAACTGTCTATCAGGCAACAGTGACGATATATGATATTTTTACTGTGACCAGTGACGATATATTATATTGTCACTAGTCATGTGCCGAAACTACTTTCAGTCATGTGAATAACAGGGGGTAGCTTTCAAGTCATGTTAATTACACAATTCATTAAAAAATCATATATTATCTAATATAAAATATATTTATCTGTTGATCTTTAATCATCACTTTTTAGTTTGTGAATAAACTTCTAAACAACAGATAAAGATCCCTCTTGTGATATAAATATATAAAGAAAAACACAATTGAGCTTACACAACTATTGATTGATAGTTGCGAAATATGGTCGATTTGGGCTGTCGTATATTCAATCGAATTTGAGGGGTACCCAGCTGTTACCTCCCCTCCTGGCAGTTAGAGGGCGCCATCAGAAGTACTTCCGATTGGAATGGAGAGAGGGATGATTGCGAGACAAACTTGGTGAATTGTTGGTAAGCTTGTTGATTTAGTAAAGCTATGAAGTAAAGAAGACTGGTAAAATGGCGAGTTTGCCGATATTTGTTTTTGGCAAGGCGAAGAAAAAGCGGCGAATTCCAGACGTCTAATACATGCTGAGTGACAACGGGTACACACGTGCATATAAACGTGCATGGTTCAACTTGCGCCAGTTTTATAGAAGAGCGCAGCCATGAAAAACGATGTTTTTGATGTCTAGTCGGGTCCTTTTTACACCCTGTTTTCGGTGATTATCACCGATAATAGAGATTATACCTGTTTTCGGGGGTGTCCCGAACCTGATAAAGATTGATTGAAAATCAATTTGCAAAGGTACAATGATTGAATTATGATTCTAAGCCTTACTTTAAATCTAATATCAATGTCTTTTGTCTGTATTATTTCACTAAATAATCATGTATCTCATCTGCTTGAGAACGACACAAGAAACTGTGTCAAATCGTCGCATATCATGAATAAAGAAGTTGTCATCCATATATGTTTCCTCATTATCATCATTTCAACTTCTAAAATGCCCTTTAAAGAAGCAATCATGTATCATTCATGATTACTATGATCTGCGGTAACAGTAGTCTAATTGCTCCATAAAGTAAAGGGGTTGTTCTACTCGGTTTCTATGTCGGCAAAATTTGACAGGAATAGATAATTCTGGCATCACAATGCACATGCAAACAACACCAGATAAAACATTCTATAATTGTCAAGCGTTTCCAATTGAAAGACTGAGTCAACGTATGGTTTATTTCAAAATCCATCATATGATGAATTTATTTTAAAATGTAATTATAATTTTAAGTTATTATGTTTCATTGATTAGCTATATATCATATTTTCAGATGAATTACTCCTTTTAAAGAGACGTCTTCCCCCTTCGATATTTGATGGACCAGAAAAAGCAAAGGTGAGTTGAATCAGTTGAATACAAACATAAAACAGCATATAAACACACTAATATTTAAAACTTTTTGTGGTATTAATATTCATGATATTGATTTTCATTGCTAATTTACTTTGAAACAGTATGGGCAGTATGCATGTATTTTTTTAAGGAAATTGCAAATTGAGGATAACGTTTGAAGAAATAGCTAGTGAATGTCAAAGCAACAGTTCTAAGGTGAAGGTTGTCATATTTTATTCAAACTGTTAGTAACTTTTGAACGTAATCCATGACAGACAGCAGATGTCTTCATAGCCCTGCCTTAAAGGTAACTTTTGATTTGTTTTTGCCCCTTAGCAAGTGTCAAGGTTCTGGAAATTAATGATGACAAATTAAAAAATGATCTTTTCTGTAGGTCCAAGGTCAATAGGGAATTAAGATACAAATGTTGTTTGCTTTTCAGACTGACGGAAAGAAAGAGGCAGACATGGAAACAATTCGGAGAATGACGGCCGACATTCCCAAGTCAACCAGTGACAGCGGAGATGACCCCTCTGATCCGTCAGTTGATGTAAGAATACACCTTTTTATCACTAAGGGCACTGCTCAAGATAAGCTGTGTATTTGCATATTTTATGCAATAAAATCATTAAAAGCGCAATTGAACCTGAATGTGGGAGTACAGATATGCAGACATTTTCTTCAAAAATCAAAAGAATGACCATGCGTACTGTACGCAAAAGTATTTAAACACTATCGTATCCATTGGCAGATTCATAGCTCTACATCAGTGTTTGATATATTAGCCTAGGTGTTAGTGTTTTTCTTAAGTTGTGGTGATGAGTAAGGAGCTACTAAAACTTTACAGCATTTTGGTTGTGTAAAGCGAAGCGAAGACATAACTGAAAATGTTATTTGTACAGATTAAGCGAGTTTTATAATACTTTGCGGGTCAATATCCATTTTATATAAAATAAAAAAGGAGGAGTATCAGTGTACTAAATATGCAATCAAAATGAACCTTTACGCAAAGATTTCAATTCTAGGAGTAAATACCCAATAGGCCAAAAAAAATTCTGGAGCACTGGCTAAGGACAATCCATTCAGAGTCATATCATGCAAATGAATTATGAAATGTGAATATGTCAATTTTAATAACTTTTTATACCCATGATTTTAATTCTTAGATCTCCATTCTTAGTTTCAGACCGAACTAAGACGTATCTTGATATCTCTGATTGAAGCATCACAACGAATACTATGTATGAACCCTGCAGCTGCCAAAATCTTTAAGCAAGCGGAAGGTACGTTTCTTGTTGTAGCACATAATTTCATTTTCCATAAATATGAATTAAGAATTCTTTTTCAGAAGGGTATCCTCCTTGGGGTACTTACTGCATAAAATCTGTATTTTTGCTATATGACAGGTTGTGACTATTTTTTACAATTAAAAAATACCAAAACATCGATAAAAACGTGTTCTGTTATCTGTTGTTACCACCCTGCATCCAGCCCTAGCCCTAGTGGCGTCCCTAGCGACAGGGGCAGATAACTCTAAACCAGCCTCTTATCAATCTGTCATTCATCACGAACAGACGTTCTGTTTTTCATTGAAGTTATTTTGACAATTGAAGCTAAGAAAATGTCCGAGGACAAAGACAAAGCAAATGTATGGTGACCTTTAATCATTATAGATTAGAATAGGCCGCATTTTCTCGCATTTCTTCGCGTTGTGACTTAGAATTTTTCAAAACCGTGCGCACCTCGTGTTGCGTAATGGCGGAGAAAAATGACGAACATGGCGGTTTCTCGAAAGTCCTTTTCCGACTAGAGGATAAGTTCTTCTTTCGTATGGATTCCGCTATTGTTTGGCACTTGCTAGTAATAAATAAGCTCCCTAGACTTTGAGATTTTTTCTTCACCTTCGTGAATTTACTGGGTGTTGTAAATTTCTCTAGGTCGGCAAGACATGTTGTTTACATGTTCTTTTTATTACAGGCTTTTGTTATGAGCTTGCTTTGGGAAGCCTTTATACATAACTTATATGCCTTAGAGTAGGATTATTATTATTCTCTCTCTTTTGTTGTCATGCACACATGTATCTTTCTATCTACATAACGCATGCACGGTTGTAACTTTTCTTTGTTTTGATTGCTTGCAGTCATTTAAGAAATGTTCCAACTGTGGGAATAGAATTCCCGAGTCAGACTCACACGATCAGTGTATCATCTGCCTCGCCCTTGAGGACCACGACGACTCTGCCTGCTCATCGTGTTCGAACTTTTCCGTGAGGACCAAGAAGCGCAGATCACTGGACCTGACCTTCTTCAAGAGGCTCCACGCTGCGGGGGAGGATGTCAGAAGTGCTACCCCTCCCAGTAAACAAAACAAAAAGCGTCAGGTAATCTCGCCCCCCATCCCGTCGGGCTCTCAGAGTTCTGACTCGGATGCGGGGGTGAGGGTGGTTTCTGTCAGAGACAAGCAATCCTCTCTCACACCTACTGATGTAAATACACTAATCAAGGGGCAAATGAAGGGTTTGTTGGGGGAACTGATGCAGGAAGTCCGTAAGGAAATCCGCGCGTCTCTTCCCCCTTCACGCCCCGATGCCCCGACGCCCGGTACCTCTGGCACCGTGGACGTCGTCGGTTCCGGTGCTGGCTCGGGCAGGGGCCCGGGCGGTGCACCGGGAACGATAAGTCGAAAGCACCGGAAGGCCGGTGCTCCCTCGGCGACGATCACACGACCTACTTCCCCTACGCCTGGTACGTCCGGGTCAGGGGGTACGGTCGGCGACCCCAAGAGTATTGTCCCCGGTGCTTCGGACGGCATCTGGGCTCGGCACTCGACCACCTGGTGTGGAACAGGATGGGTCGACTGCGTCGGGATTTCGTATTCCTCTCCTGCCTCCCGGTCAGACTGTGGGCGCTCACGACGACAGCGAGTCGGATTCAGACTCGACGTTGTTGTCGGAGCGTTCGGAGTCTGACATGGAGGTTGAGAGTGATGCGGAGTCTGAGGCGGTCGACCTGTCAATTAACTCTGCTTTGCGGGAGATTCGTGGCAAGATTACCAAGGCTTTCCCGCATTGCGCTGTTCCCCAACAGGAGGCCGACTCTGCTGAGTTCCGGCTTCCCGGTGGGGCTTTCGCTTCGCGGAAGTCCCCACAGGTGCGACTCCGCATTCTCGAGCATGTGATGGACGATTCGGTCACTCCTCTCCTTTTGGGTACCCGCAAGCGCTTCGACCTTCCGGAGCTTCACAAGCGGTACCCATTGGGAGAGGAGGGATTGTTTGAAGTGCCGTTATGTGACGACGATGTGTTGGCCTCCGTCAGCCTGGAGTCTCTTGGACTCCAGGGCCGGTGCGTGCCCCCCTTCCGTGCCGGTGACGCGCTCTTGAAGCAGCTGTTCGGGACGTTTGAAGGAACGTTCCGGGGCAGCTGCCAACAGATGCGTGTCGCCGTGCATTCGGCCTACCTGGCTTCTCTCCAGGCAGAGTCCTTGAAGGAAGGGAAGGGGAAGAGCTCCCAAGCTCTTCTCCAAAGGCAACTGACGGACGCGAATGGTTATCTGGCTCGCGACTCTATCCGGAGCTCCGCGGGTCAGATAATGGGCGCAGTGATGGGGCTGCGCCGGGTGTGGCTGAATTATTCAACATTGCCACAGCCCACCAAGAAAAGACTAATGGCTCTCCCGTTTGAACTCGGTAAAACCTTGTTCCCGGGAGCGACCAAAGTCATTAAGGACACCGCTGACCAGCTTTCACGTATCAAGGACGTAAAGGGCGCCCTTGGTAACGCTGGCTTCAAGCGAAAGTCCCCCCTGGTTGATCCTCCTTTTGGACCACCGGCCAAGACCTACTCCGAGTGGAACTCTTCTATCCCACGAGGGGTAGGTCGGGGTCAGCCAGGGAAGCGGGGCAAGAAGCAGAAAGGGCAGCAGCGCTCCAAGGGGCAGCAGCAGCCTTTTCGGGGGAAAGGGGGCGCCTACAAGGGTCCCTAACTCCCCCACCGCTTCAGTCTGTGTTCCATCGAGAGGTTGTCGAACCTTCGATGGCAGTCTTTGCCTCGACGAGCCGTCAGGGGGCCCTAGGGCCGCCGGTGTCGGCAGACAGTGTCTTGGTGAACCGCCAGGGGGCCGGAGTGCCGCCGGTTGCGGGGATCCGTTGTCTGGTACCGAGTCTTCCAGTAGGAGGCCGCCTGTCTCATTTCCTTTCTGAATGGGAGAAGGCCACGTCCAATGCCTGGGTCCTGTCCACGCTCAGGGACGGACATTTGCCTCTTTGGAAGCATGGGCCACCTTCTTCTACAGGAGTCAGGAGCACCCCGGTGCCATCCTCTCTGGAGAAGGCGGAAATTCTTCGAGCCGAGGTCGCAGCGTTGCTCGACAAGGCAGCTATCGAAGTGGTCCCGAAGGGACAGGAAGAGATCGGTTATTACTCGACGTACTTCCTAGTCACCAAGAAGGACGGAGGCTTCCGGCCAATTCTGAATTTGAAGCACCTCAACAAGATGTTGCAAGTGCCTTCTTTCAAGATGGAGACCTTGAGGTCAGTGATAGCGTCCGTGGAGACAGGGGATTGGCTCTCGTCAATCGATCTCAAGGACGCCTATCTTCACGTTCCAATGCACCCCCAGTTCAAGAAGTTTCTTCGCTTCGCCTTCGACGGGGTGTGCTACCAGTTTCGTGTGCTCCCCTTCGGCATCTCGACGGCGCCAAGGGTGTTTACCAAACTGATGCTGATTCCGGCACAGGTTGCCAGATCGCAGGGCAGGTGCTGTCACCCGTACCTGGACGACTGGTTAATCAGGGCTTTGTCCCAGCTGTGGAATCAGGAGGCCACCCAGAGCATTTTGAACATTCTGTTGCGCTTGGGTTGGATAGTGAATTTGAAGAAGTCAGACCTCGAACCCTCCCAGGACCTTGTTTTCCTGGGGGCCCGGTTCCAGACGGCGACGGGGCTAGTGTCCCTAGCGCCAGACCGGGTGGTCAAGGTCTCTCAGACCGCAGGTCGTTTCCTACAGAGTCCCGCGCATCCCGCACGCATGTGGCTTCGGCTGCTGGGAAACATGGCGGCGACAGTGGATGTTGTCTGGCGAGCTCGCCTGCGCATGAGACCGGTTCAACAGGCGTTAGCCCAGCTGTGGTCACACGCAGGCAGCCTGGAACAGTCAGTAGCTGTCCCCGAGTGGCTGTTGGGCCATCTCGAGTGGTGGACAGAGGAGGACAATTTGAACAGAGGTATTTCCTTGGACAATCCTCAGACGACAGTCACGGTTCAGACGGACGCTTCCCTCTCAGGCTGGGGGGGAGTCCTCGGAGACCACTCAGCTTCGGGCCTGTGGTCTCTGGACGAGTCCAAGAGGCACATCAACGTGCTGGAGTTACGTGCTGTCAGGAGAGTCTTCAGTCAGTTCCTCCAGTTGCTGACAGGCCAAGTGGTTCGTCTAGAAATGGACAACCAGACGGCCTTGACCTACATCCTCAAGCAGGGCGGAACGGTATCCCCAGCGCTCCTTCAGGAGGCGTGGGAGTTCCTGCTCTGGTGCGATCGGTACAACATTCGGGTCTTTCCAGTGTACCTTCCGGGGGTGGACAATGTCCGGGCGGACGCCTTGTCGCGTCGAATCCTGGCACCTCACGAATGGCTGCTCCACCGGGGGACATTCGAGGTTATCTCCCAGTTGTACGGGTCATTCCAGGTGGATCTGTTTGCGTCCGGGAGGACGCACCAGACACCTGTCTTCTGCTCCAGAATTCCAGACCCTCACGCTCTGGCGGCCGACGCCTTCGCGATCGACTGGACCGGCAAGGTTCTGTGGGCGTTCCCACCAGTTCCCTTGATTCCCAGAGTTCTGTCACAGTTGGCCGACCAGCCTGCACAGTTACTGGTGCTGCTGGCGCCGCTTTGGACGGCCCAGACGTGGTTTCCGTTGGTCCTCAGGTTTCTTGTACGGCCTCCTGTACTGTTACCCTGTCGACCGGGTCTGCTGACGCAGGAAGGGGCGCCACACCCGAATCCCAACATTCAGTGGGTGGCTTGGCCTCTGTCAGGAGTCGCCTCCAGGAGAGCGGAATTCCTGCACGAGTTGCAGATACAATTCTGGCTTCGAGGAGGGATTCCACGAACATTCAGTACGAGGATAGATGGGCCTGCTATGCGCGCTGGAGTAGAAATAGAGGGCTTCTCGATCCCTTTTCTGCGGGTCTGATCCCGGTGCTGGAGTTTCTGCAGTCCAGGCTCGATGAGGGTCTGGCTGCTTCGACCGTTCGAGGTTATTCGACGGCAATCTCCGCATTCCACGTTCCGGTGGACGGCACCGTGCTCGGTAGCCATCCCATGGTCCAGCGTTTCCTAGCGGGCGTGGACAGGATCCGTCCGCCTTTGCGGCGGGTCAGCCCGACTTGGGATCTATCATATGTACTGGATTGGTTGTCAGGTCCGTCTTTTAGGGACCTGGACAAAATATCACTTCAGCTGCTGACATGGAAGGCAGCCTTCTTGGTGGCGGTCACGTCCGGCAGGCGGGTAGGGGATATCCACGCGATGTCTTCCGATCCCGAGCTGACTGTCTTTCATAAAGACAGAGTCAGCATTAGACTGCCGGACTCGTACCGTCCGAAGGTGGCGCATTCGTTTCACGTAACGGCGCCCATTGAACTTCCAGCTCTGCTCCAGCCGGCTACGTCGGGAGCAAGGGCTTCAGTGCCGCATGTCTTGGACGTGCGTAGGACACTGAAGAAATATGTCCTAAGAACGAGGGATATCCGCAAAAGCAACCAGTTGTTCTGCTGCTACGGCAGGGGAAAGGCGGGTGATCCCGCCTCCAAACAGACTATTTCCAGGTGGATAGTCTCGACTATCTGCCTGAGTTATGCCCACAAGGGTCATCAACCTCCTGAGGGTTTGAAAGCTCACTCGGTTAGGGCGGTAGCGACCTCTAAGGCTTATGCTGCGTCCCTGCCTATTGAAGAGATCTGTTCGGCCGCTATTTGGAGCCGGCCGAGCACGTTCATTAAACATTACCAACTTGACATGCACTCCAGCGAGCGTGCTCGGTTTGGCAAGTCGGTTCTCTCCAGTGGGCAGGGGCGTGTACCCTCTAGCTGATTGAGCTTTCGGTATATGTTATATAGGAAATTTTGTGGTTTCCTTAGTGCCGTTGTTTTTAGTGTCGAAGTTAGCGGGTACTTGTCGTACTAACCACTAACCACTAACCATTTGCACAGTTATTTCTTGAACTCTGGCAGAAATCACCCTCGGGTGTTTTTCTTTGGGGTTAACGTTACCTTTTCTAGAAGTCCCCTAGTAGCTTCTTTCAAAAGAAGGGGGGGGGGGGGATGGACGTTTGATCTAAACTCTTACTTTTACCGAGTTTATCGGTGTAAAGCCATTATTACCCAGGGGTAGCCCTCCACGGTCATTGCAGTGGCAAGGTCACGTGACTTGGTGAGTGTGCTTTAATTCCTTGTGTTTTATTTTAATTATTGCAGACAGAATTCCACTTCCGAAGATTAGTCTCTGGGAGTCTTCTTATGCAGTAAGTACCCCAAGGAGGATACCCTTCTGAAAAAGAATCGAACAAACCTGCAGAGGTTTCAGATTCTTTGAAGGGGATCCTCCTTGGGGTACGGCCACCCACCTCCCCTTATTCTGTCTGGCTTTGGCTAAGATTGATAAGAGGCTGGTTTAGAGTTATCTGCCCCTGTCGCTAGGGACGCCACTAGGGCTAGGGCTGGATGCAGGGTGGTAACAACAGATAACAGAACACGTTTTTATCGATGTTTTGGTATTTTTTAATTGTAAAAAATAGTCACAACCTGTCATATAGCAAAAATACAGATTTTATGCAGTAAGTACCCCAAGGAGGATCCCCTTCAAAGAATCTGAAACCTCTGCAGGTTTGTTCGAGTTTACCCATATTGCTGTTTTAAATTTTTGCTTGGCCCTACTAAAACTATATATATAGAATGATAATCAATCAACTTTTTTTGTGCAGAATTCAACCATTATGATTTCAGGTAGGAGAGCAAGAATTTCCATTCTCTACTGAATAAATATATACAGAGAGGATATTTCAAAAGACAACTTATTAGTAACTTAGAAAATTAGAAAGAGGGTGTTCTCATTGAAAATGGAATACAGATAATATGAGTTGTGTAAATGCCTCAATATTCTACATGAAAAAAGAACAAACTGTAACAAAAAAATGAAAAAATCAACATCACATTGATATAGTTATTTAGTAATTTGTTGTTTGAAATGTCAAGAATGGAAGTGAGGACAACCAGCTTCACTGTTTCTTTCTGGGTATGTACATCCATTAATATTCTGAGTTGCCTTTGCTGCAGATATCCTGAATGAGCCGTCTCGTCAGTCCCTGGTAGATGAGTCCTCTCTACGACAACTTGTAGATATGGGCTTTGCCGAGAACCGAGCCAGGAAGGCTCTTCTGTTGAACAAGTAGGTTACCTTGTTTACTGTTCGTAATACCTTTTTGGAAAGCTCTAAATAGATGGTAGAGGAATGTGTTGATTGTCTTGTCACAATTTGTCACATTGGTGAAACATTTACTAACTTATTCTCCTCAAGATATGTCACTGGCAGATCATTTGTGCCAAAAAATGACAAGACAATCATGGGAATATAGGAGCCTCATATTGGTTACTCAAAGTGTTCCCTGTAGGTAACACATGTATGCAAATCAGTTCTTCCATTTCCAAGTTATTTCATTGGATGGCCATTTGCGCAAAAGCGGCAAAAAAAAAGACAATCATGGAAATATAGGAGTCTTATCTGGATATGAATATTCTGATTTAACAGGATGTTTTGATATTAAAGTTTGAGTTCTTCAAAAGTTCCATCTCTTGCCACTAGGATAAATGATAGTAGAAGCTTAAGGTAGATAAAGTACTATCATTTTGCTGGGTAATTAGATACTGCGATTTAGGAGGATGATTGGATAAATATGTTCTTACCGTATCCTCGCGGGTATAAGTCCACCCTCGAGCTAAAGACCACCCCCCATATTCCCAGGGTTGAGCAGTTTGGGGTCATTCTCGGTTTAAAGCCCACCCCCCAATTCTCGGATGTGTGACACGATCGATGTCAGACTATCGAGTTAGCGATGTTTACACCGGAAGCAAAATGCACAAGTTTACATCGATGTCATTTTTTGTAAAATAAAAATACATTGTCCTGTTGTGGTTGTTTTAATGACTATTTGTAAATTAATAAAAATAAAACAATATATTGTTTTAAATATTCACGCATCATTCATGTACTGTTAAATTTCAGCAGAAATCACGATGTATCGTATGTGGCTTCACTTGCATCAGCGATCAGGAATTGAAATATTTGATTCCTTAAACATTATCAAGAACTAACGCTTTATGAGGCTTGTTATCCATTCTAAATGTTTTATATGACATATTTCCAAACTTATTTATCATATTTAATCGTCGAAGTTCAAAGCAATCTTTGTCAAATATACTTTCGCGAAAGCACGTTGTTTTACAGTACTTGGAATCTCAATCGTAATTTCTTGACGACAAATAACTATCAATATTCTTTCACGTTCATTTTCATAATTTTTGCAAATTTTTCTTCGAAATTTATTTACGTAAATATTTCAATTAACTGCATGTTTCTTTTTTGAAAATGTAATATATCGAAAATATTTAACAAATATTTGAATATTTAGACATTTAATATTGTATCGACAATATGTTGTCATGAATTTATTACAACCACGTTTCACACATCGTTTTCTAATAGACTTGCTGATTGGTTGACCTACTTTTCTGGGCCAATGAAAAGGCTTGTAACAAATATCTCTCTACTCGTACACACATGCAGCAAAAGATGTCGACTGATTATTCACGTTCGTTTTTCATGAGAATGATATCATGTAATCTGATTAAAACAAACAACAAACAATGTAAGTTAGCATTTGCAATTTCTTTATGATTCTTTTTAATAATATACGTCTGGAAAAGTGTCAATTGATGTTTAACAAGACCTGACCAACATAGTCAAAAGTATCGATGTCAATTTTCAATGCAACTCGCATAAATGTTTTTCTTGGTTGGGGTCTCTCGCGGGTTAAAGCCCACCCCCCTATTTTCAAGATATTTGTTTGCCGGGCCCCCTGGTCTTATACCCGCGAGGATACGGTAATAAGGTTTGACCCTGTCTCCAGGCATCCTCGATAACCCAGCGCTTTCGTTCCGATAAATCTACACTACAAGCCCTGGAAAACTTTACAGGGGTTTATCTCAAACCCAATTACCTCCCTTTACGAACATGTTATCCAATCAGAAACGAAACGCAGACACCAAGTGCGTAAACAACTCAACCGTTCGCGACATCAAGTGAGTGATTGAGTTGGGGTTTAACGTGTTGTCAGCAATTTTTCAGCTATTTAACACGTGGATGGTGCCATCCAAAATAGAGAAGACAGATCACGGAGACACGGAACGAATATGATGAGGAAAAGACGGAAAGAAAGGCATAGTGAGAGATAGAAAAGTGGTTTAATTTTAGAAGTGATCCCATTCTTTGTTAAAAAACAAGCGTTTAGCTGAGTCATTGCAAAGGGAGGTAATTGGGTTTGAGGTTAAACCCCGTAAAGTTTTCCAGGGCTTGTAGTGTAGATTTATCGGAACTAAAGCGCTGGATTATCGAGGATGGTCCCCAGGATGTATGATACTGGAATGAGTCAAGTCTCTTCAGAAATATTTCAGTCAGCTGAGTAGAAGTAGAAGCCTTGGGTAGATCAAGTACTATTACAAGTAGCAGGATGATAAGGTAGTCATGTTTTTCAAGTAATTCCATCTCCTGCCCCCAGGAAGAATGATAGTAGAATTTATTCAAATTATTTAGTCATGTTTCAAATCTCCCTCCCCAGGATGAACGTGATGCAGGGGATGGAGTGGCTGTTCCAGCACGAGGACGACCCTGACATAGACACGCCCCTCCCCGGAGAGGAGGAACAGGTGCCCCCAGATCCCCCCGAACCTGTGAGTGTAGACCCGGAATAATAAGAGGGGTAAAACAGCAGTCTAAGTAAACCTAGCCTCAATATTACCTGTTTCACTCCAATATTGAGTTTAGAAAGGTCTGTTAGAGGGTCGCGTCAGCCCATTATCAAATTGACCAATCAGAACTCATCCTACCAAGCCACAATAGCCTGCCTTAGCATGTATAATATTGGGGGGTCATAGGTTGCAGAAAGGTCGGCTGACGCGACGCTCTACTAGACCTTTTTAGACTCAATATCGGAGTGAACGGGTGATATTGAGGCTAGGTTTACTTAGACTTGGTAAAACAGCATATTTCAACCTCTGGTTGATTCGTGAAGGAGAAAACATGGCTCTGAGGTTTCTGCTCTCAGATTAAACCTCTCAGATCAATATCACTTGTTGTGTGATAGAAATTGGTTTGTAGGTCTGACAAATTATTTTAAGTCTTCTACAAGGCCTACTTTCAATTATAAACTTGCTATCAGGTCTTCTTTCCAAAGGCGTTACTTCTAGAAAAGAAGCAACTTACAAAACAACAGACAGAATCTGACCTTGGTTTATAAGTATGATTCTTTCTTGTTTCTTCTAAAAGGGATGGGAGAGACGTCTTTGACCATGGACCATTTTTGAACTTTTCTGTAATTTCTTCAATTTCAAAGGGGCCATTGCTCTACTGTTAATAGAAAATTTCAAAATTTTAATGTGCAAAATGGTCTATGTCTTTATAAACTTTGGATCCAAAGGTGATGGCCATGAGATATGGAAAAATTTATCCTCTCCTATCTCACAAACTTAAAGAGACACAGAGTATGTTGATAGGATCACATATGTCAAATTTTGAAATCGATGTTATTACATCGGGAACCACTAACTGTTACTGAAAATAACAAGTTAAAGGCCAATCAGTACATTAGAGCGAAAATACGGCCATTTAAAGTCGGGATTTTGATCGAAAACCGGACAATGTGGCTCGAGTGGCGCGCGCAAATTCGCCAAACGTAATTTTGAAACCTTGTCGTAAACTGACAGGAAGATATATTCGATTCGATAGTGTTTATTAGGTATTGTAACTGATAGGTAGATTAATTGGATGCATAATTTCGAATATCAAACATATTTGAGATGTTTTCTTGATTTTCCATAAAATCAAGCATTTTAGAGATATTATGCATAAATGGATATATTTGCAAGTCCAGTGATAAGATATGAACTTCAATCAGCATATTAGATATTTTGTAGCTTATCAAAACCAAATAAAATTTGAAGAAAGATACTCTGTGTCACTTTAATGGGAGAACACAGTGCATCATAATTGCTTTTATTCAACAGACTGGAGCAGTAGGCGGGAAGGAGAACGCAGATGGGTCGCCACGGGTAACCAACATTCTTGAATCACTCCGGGCTTTCAGAAAAAGGGAATTCCGTCCAAATTCAAGGGTGAGATTTCAAATGCCAAATTCATATTCCTAATAACCTGTGTTGAAACAGATTGGTAAATTTAGTGATGATGGAAATATTCATACAATATATTCATATCCTTAGATTGTTGCATCATTGGTAATTATTTTTTATCACCTATGTTGTAATACTCTTAGAAATTATGACATAAGATCAGACAACTCTTCACATTAGTAAGTATCACCATGCATATATCTGTCCAGGGTATTTTGTGAGCAATTTTATTTAAGTCATTTCCAACTGAAATCTATGATTTGTCAAGTTTTTGTTGAACTTCTGTGATGGTTGTGACAGCTTTATAGATTTGAGTCAAACAATATGCTTGCCTATCACATTGGCAGCTCCAGAGTGGAGTTTCAGGGTTTCAAACCCTCATTTGGAAATTATGTTAAAAATCACCTTTGAAGAGGTCAAACCTCAGTGGTTAACCTCTTCCCTCTTTTCATTATTATATATCCATCACTACAGGCTCTGCAGAAGCTTTTAGAGATGGGTTTCGGTGAGCAGGAATCGACCGATGCCTTGCGGGTGTCTCGTAACGACCAAGATGCAGCTGTGAGAATGATTTCAAGATAACTTAAAACTTTGACATTGATACATGTAGTTCATCAATGTAGACGCTTTTGTATAAGAGTAATATTGAAGCATAATGAAATTGTTTGAAAAGCTTTGATTCAATTGCATTACAAGCAGGAATTGCAAAAGACAGGACAATGGGACTTTTTAGCACACAAACAAAATATTGCTTCATTTTTGTCAATAATGATATGATGGTAACTGTCTATATACAATTCAGAAAATTACTAAAAAGACTGAAAATGGTTTATTGCTCAAGATCTCAAATTCCAGAATTTACTCCCTTGTTTCAGTGTGAGTGGTTGCTAGGTGACAGGAAGACCCGGCCGGAAACCGTTGACGATGGCCTTGACCCTGGCAGTCCTGTTTACAAGGCCATCCTGGCTAACCCAACAGTACAACTGGGTCTGAATAACCCTCGCTGTCTTCTTGGTATTTATTAGAATATTATCTTCAGCTTTTAAATTATCATGCATTATCTTTAATAAAACCCTAAAACAAATATGTTTCCTAACGTGATTTCTGAGTCTTAGGGGTAAAGGGTCAGTATGTTGACACACCGCTACTGACTGAATTACTGCAAAGTAAAGCTACAATACCCCACTAAATAAGACTAAGTTTGAATTACATTTATTTTAAGCCTGTAATTTTGGCCAAATGTATAAAATGAATTATGCCTAGTGAAGGAATTTCATGTCCATTTTATGAACAATGTTATCTGGTTGCATAAAGGTGTCACTCATTGTCAAAAATAGCTTGTCACCTTGCCTGTACCATTTCTTCACAATTTTAAACTTGAAGATGTTGAAGCTAAGAAATCTCCTTAAATGACTAAATAGTTGGACCAATAACAAAGATGTTAAGTTAGTCAACTGGAGGATTTGTTTTCCTGGTTTTGGAGCCTTTTGATATTAAGTTAATGAAATTGCATTGCCAAATGGTTATATCAAGGGAGGTAACTCTTGATAACTTACTATAGCCACTGAAGTTACCTTTATATGCCCTTTATGGTGACAGGAATATATTGAGCTGGTTATTGTGTCTGGAGCCAAAATGCTCGTCTTGGGGAATGTATCAAATTCTTTTAGAGTTACACATGGATTATTGCAAGCCTGAAAAATTGCAATTTGAAACTCAAACCATATCAACTGTGACAGAAATGTCGAGTTTGGGACTGTATTGATTTGTGATTGGAAAATTTATTTATTGATATCATTTTTTTTATCGATGCAATATATATACAAAGCAAGATTTTTGTAACCAATTCCATAGCATCTGCTTCCACATAGGTTGCAAGTTTTGAGTGTTAAATTTTTTTGCAAATCGAAGAAATATGACATACTTGTACAATTGGACAAACAGATGAGAGGAGAAACTGAACAATTAAGTGTTCCGTCGAACTGAACCGAATTGACAATATGTATCATTTCGCATTGATTCACCATAGCCAAATTGTTGTTCATTGTCATTCAACATAATGAAATATCCGCAAATCAACCTATCAGAATAAAGAATACAAGTTACAATATCAATGTATGAACCAAGCCTTCAAGAGGGGTACCTTTAGGTAGACTTTAACGGTGATATCAATGACAAACCCAGGAAAGTTGCCAGCCCGTCCAAAAGTAACCAGTGGTGTACAAAGTTAACATACTGACAATATGTGTGTTCACAATACAGTTTCATTGCCAGTAACGGCTGCAATACTGCCCAGGCGGTGCTAAACAATAACTCACTCACTCAATACAGTTTTATTACCATTATTGCAGTAGTTCCCAAGCATCCCTTAACACTCGCTCGCTCTCTCTCGCTCTCTCTCTCGCTCTCTCTCTCTCTCACTCACTCACTCACTCACTCACTCACTCACTCACTCACTCACTCACTCACTCACTCACTCACTCACTCACTCACTCACAATACATTTTTTTAAAATACTGTTTCAGCCTTCCTGCAGATGTTGGAATCACCAATGTCTGCAAACCAATGGTTGAACGACTCGGAGACCGGGCCAATCCTGATTCAAATTTCGCGCATCTACCACGCAGAGAAGAACTCTAAACCACGGAATATACCTAGCACTGCTGCAAGCTGACCACTGCGTGTATACACCAATATTTATCCAGTCTGATTACAATGTAGTTTTCATGTTGTCTCACCACATTTAATGATCATTTGGGGGCTTCTCGAGAAGATCTCACATTAACTTCATTTGAACAGGATCTTTTTATTCAAAAGAATGCAAGATAGATCAACTGAAACTTAGGTAGAAAATTATTTTCAATAAGCTAAACTATGAGGATTGTGTTACATTGAGACTTTAATCTATGGATATTTTCTCGACCCCTTTCCAATGCTTTTGAGGAAAATTAACTTTCCTGAAAAAATTACTACAGTGAGACTAAAATATAAAGATAATGTCTTGACCCTCCTTCGAATTCCAATCAGAAATAATAAAAATTTCAGAATTAAATGTTTTTACACTTTTGACTGAAGTTGTAAATTTGTTAGACCCTCCTTCAAGTAAGGGCCTTGCAGGGCGTCTCTAATCTTGTTTTGACCTTGTATTAAGTCGGTGAGGTAACAAAGAACTGCATTCTAATCAAATTTATATTTATCTTATAAAAATTGTTAATTTTGTGTTTTCACCGCTTTGTTAGCAAATTTATGTGAATGTGAAAATGTTAGATTTTTAGTAGCAATAAAAAGTCTAACTTGTGTAGGCTTTGTGTTTTATCAGCCCTGAACATGATATTGAGATTCAACCCTAATCAGTCTAAGTAAACCTAGCCTCAATATTATCCATTTCACTCCTATACTGAGTCTAGAAAGGCTTAGTAGTGAGTCACGTCAGCCAACGTATCGAATTGACCAATCAGAACTCATCTTACCAAGCCGCAATAGTCTGTCTTCGCATGTATAATGTTGGAGGGTCATAGGTCGCAGAAAGGTCGGCTGACGCAACCCTCTACTAGGCCTTTCTAGACTCGGTATATGAGTGAAACAGATAATATTGAGGCAGGGGTTACTTAGACTGCAACCTTAGTGTGATTATTACCAAGGATCTAATTCTTAATGTGCATTAAAGTCGTTTTCGAATAAACTACAAATACAATTAAGAAATTGTAATACATACTATTTATCATGTAACAGAGGATTGTGACATGTTGATATATGCTTTCCAAATGATGAATGAAAACTGAAAAATGTTATCAAATTTAACTGTATAAAAATTTTGATTAGAAATTATGGAAATAGAGTAAATAATAGTCTATAGGTGATCACATTCTGTTTTCACAAATGTAATTTTTCAGTGTAGATTCTTCCATTTCAAGATTGGGACATAAGGACCATGTTGGAAAAATAAAAAAGTTGATAATCCAAAAACCTTGTCTTTTCAATACAAACTACAAAAATGCACGTTTTAGATGTATAGCATTGATGCAATGTTATGACGTTATTGTTATAAAATGTGCCATTTGGAATGGAATCCTTTATCATGATTGAACTTGTTAGAGGACATCTTTGTGTTGGCTGTTTAGAGCTTAAGGCTAACCCAAAATGGTGATAGTCACTGTATCTATGATCATTATTATCCCCCGCCACGAAGTGGAAGGGGGATATAGGTTTGAGCTCCGTCCGTGCGTTCGTCCGTCCGAGTTAAAGGAGCCAATTTTTCTCAAAAACCGTTGTATCAATACCTTGATGGAGTTCGAATATCAGAACCGCGCAAATATTTTTTCCGGAGTTATTGCGCTTGTTACATTTTTTTGGGACTCTGTTCGAGGTGTCTTCAAAGGAGTCATTCTTTTTCAGAAGGGTATCCTCCTTGGGGTACTTACTGCATAAAATCTGTATTTTTGCTATATGACAGGTTGTGACTATTTTTTACAATTAAAAAATACCCAAACATCGTTAAAAACGTGTTCTGTTATCTGTTGTTACCACCCTGCATCCAGCCCTAGCCCTAGCGGCGTCCTTAGCGACAGGGGCAGATAACTCTAAACCTGCCTCTTATCAATCTGTCATTCAAGACGAACAGACGTTCTGTTTTTTCACTGAAGAGTTTTTGTTGACAAAGTTTGAAGCTAAGAAAATGTCCGAGGACAAAGACAAAGCTGTAGAAGAAACAATCTTATTAAAATATGATCTATTTGCTACACTACGCTACGCATGTAGATCATACCTGGCTCAGTTATAGCAGCTGTCAGAGTATCCTTTGACTCAGCCAATCAGCGACTTTGCCCCGTAACTCGGGTTGCTGGTGACGGGTATTCATATCTAATCTTCAGAACGCGAAAAACGAACATTTCCGACTATTTCTAAATGTCGCCAACAAATATTTCCTGTTATGTCCGAATGAATTACTCAAACTGTGATTTTTAGCGCTCATATCAATTTGTTGGTCCAAAAACGTCCACGTAAATACTTTAATGTTACCATTATCGAAGAAATCATCGTAAACGGGGCAAATTCAGACAGCAAGCTGTAGATGCTATTTTTGGAACAGTTACGTTATATAAACGTTTCCCTTTAAATCGTATATGAAACGATTTATGCTCATTAAATTCGTTGAATTTTGTAGCCATAAATATACTGACACAAATGAGAAGACCAGAACTGACATAAACACATTAGATTAAGTCTTGATGATTTGATATCACACATTTTCTATGTACATATGCAAATTAGAAAGAATCTAGTTCTGTCAAATAGTCAAACATTACAAATAAATTAGTAAATGGTACGCCGTATGCAAATTAACTAACACTGCTTTTTGGGAAAATCGAAAGGTCATAAGTTATCATTTTATCATTTGGGCTGTGCCGGTTTACGGTTTAACCTCTTGAATTGTCCTTTAATAGACATACGATTTGATTGGTGGATGAAATCTTCCTCACATCAAGCGGTCAAAGGTTACCCTGACGGCTGGACTAACGGGGCCTTGTGAGATCTTTAATCTGCGTAACGTAGTGAAGCAATTAAGATATCATTTTAATGAGATTGTAGAAGAAAAGATGGTGACCTTTAATCTTTATAAAGATTAGAATAGGCCGCATTTTCTCGCATTTCTTCGCGTTGTGACTTAAAATTTTTCAAAACTGTGCGCACCACGTGTTGCGTAATGGCGGAGAAAAATGACAAACATGGCGATTTCTCGAAAGTCCTTTTCCGACTAGAGGATAAGTTCTTCTTTCGTATGGATTCCGCTATTGTTTGGCACTTGCTAGTATTTATTTTTGTAATAAATAAGCTCCCTTAGACTTTGAGATTTTTTCTTCACCTTCGTGAATTTACTGGGTGTTGTAAATTTCTCTAGGTCGGCAAGACATGTTGTTTACATGTTCTTTTTATTTCAGGCTTTTGTTATGAGCTTGCTTTGGGAAGCTTTTATACATAACTTATATGCCTTAGAGTAGGATTATTATTATTCTCTCTCTTTTGTTGTCATGCACACATGTATCTTTCTATCTACATACGCGCATGCACGGTTGTAACTTTTCTTTGATATGATTGCTTGCAGTCATTCAAGAAATGTGCCAACTGCGGGAGTCGCATTCCCGAGTCAGATTCCCATGACATATGCATCATCTGCCTCGCCCTTGACGACCACGACGACTCCTCCTGTTCATCGTGCTCGGGCTTCTGCATGCTGCGGGAGAGGATGTAAGAAATGCTACCCCCCCCAGTAAACAAAAGAAGCGTCAGGTAATCTCGCCTCCCATCCCGTCGGGCTCTCAGAGTTCTGACTCTGATGTGGGGGTGAGGATGGTTTCTGCCAGGGACATAAATGCCTCTCTCACACCTACTGACGTTAATGCACTCATTAAGGGGCAAATGAAGGGTTTGTTGGGGGAACTGATGCAGGAGGTCCGTAAGGAAATCCGCGCGTCTCTTCCCCCTTCACGCCCCGATGCCCCGACGCCCGGTACCTCTGGCACCGTGGACGTCGTCGATTCCGGTGCTGGCTCGGGCATGGGCCCGGGCAGTGCACCGGGAACGATCAGTCGAAAGCACCGGAAGGCCGGTGCTCCCTCGGCAACCATTACACGACCCACCTCCCCTATGCCTGGTACGTCCGGGTTAGGGGGTACGGTCGGCGACCCCAAGAGTCTTGTCCCCGGTGCTTCGGCGCAGGGGACAGCACCTGGGCTTGGGACTCGACCATCTGTTGTGGAACAGGATGGGTCGACTGCGTCGGGGTTTCGTATCCCTCTCCTGCCTCACGGTTCGACTGTGGGCGCTCACGACGACAGCGAGTCGGATTCAGACTCGTCGTTGTTGTCGGACATGGAGGTTGAGAGTGATGCGGGATCGGATGCGGTCGACCTGTCAATCAGCTCTGCTTTGCGGGAGATCCGGGGCAAGATTGCCAAGGCTTTCCCGCAGACCGCTGTTCCCCAACAGGAGGCCGACTCTTCTGAGTTCCGGCTTCCCGGTGGGGCTTTCGCTTCGCGGAAGTCCCCACAGGTGCGACTCCGCATTATCGATCATGTGAGGGACGATAAGATCACTCCTCTCCTTTTGGGTACCCGCAAGCTCTTCGACCTGCCGGAGCTTCACAAGCGGTACCCATTGGGTGAGGAGGGATTATTTGACGTGCCTTCGTGTGACGAGGATGTGTTGGCCTCCGTCAGCCTGGAGTCTCTTGGACTCCAGGGCCGGTGCGTGCCCCCCTTCCGCGCCGGTGACGCTCTCTTGAAGCAGCTGTTCAGGACGTTCGAAGGAACGTTCCGGGGCAGCTGTCAACAGATGCGCGTCGCCGTGCACTCGGCCTACCTGGCTTCACTCCAGGCAGAGTCCTTGGCGGAGGGTAAGGGGAAGAGCTCCCAAGCTCTTCTCCAGAGGCAACTGGCGGACGCGAATGGTTATCTGGCAAGCGACTCTATCCGGAGCTCCGCAGGCCAGATAATGGGCGCAGTGATGGGGCTGCGCCGGGTGTGGCTAAATTATTCTACCTTGCCACAACCCACCAAAAAACGACTGATGGCTCTCCCGTTTGAACTCGGTAAAACCTTGTTCCCGGGTGCAACCACAGTCATCAAGGACCCGCGGACCAGCTTTCTCGGATCAAGGACGTAAAGGGCGTCCTTGGTCACGCTGGCTCCAAGCGGAAGTCCCCCCTGGCTGATCCCCCTTCTGGACGACCGGCCAAGACCTACTCTGAGTGGAACTCTTCCATCCCACGAGGGGTAGGTCGGGGTCAGCCAGGGAAGCGGGGCAAGAAGCAGAAAGGGCAGCACCGCTCCAAGGGGCAGCAGCAGCCTTTTCGGGGGAGAGGGGGCGCCAACAAGGGTCCCTAACTCTCCCACCGCTTCCGTCTGTGTACCGTCGGGAGGTCGTGGAACCACCGATGGCAGACATTGCCTCGACGAGCCGTCAGGGGGCCTTAGGGCCGCCGGTTGCGGCAGACAGTGCCTCGGTGAACCGCCAGGGGGCCGGAGTGCCGCCGGTTGCGGGAATCCAATGTCTGGTTCCGAGTCTTCCAGTAGGAGGCCGCCTCTCTCATTTCCTTCCCGAATGGGAGAAGGCCACGTCCAATGCCTGGGTCCTGTCCACACTCAGGGACGGACATTTGCCTCTATGGAAGAGTGGGCCACCTTCTTCTACAGGAGTAAGGAGCACTCCGGTGCCGTCCTCTCCAGAGAAGGCGGAAGTTCTTCGAGCCGAGGTCGTAGCTTTGCTAGACAAGGCAGCTATCGAAGTAGTCCAGAAGGGACAGGAAGGAGTCGGGTATTACTCGACCTACTTCCTGGTCACCAAAAAGGACGGAGGCTTCCGGCCCATCCTGAATCTGAAGCATCTCAACAAAATGTTGCAAGTGCCTTCCTTCAAGATGGAGACCTTGAGGTCAGTAATAGCGGCCGTAGAGACAGGGGATTGGCTTTCGTCAATCGATCTCAAGGACGCTTATCTTCACGTTCCCATGCACCCCCAGTTCAAGAAGTACCTTCGCTTCGCCTTCGACGGGGTGTGCTATCAGTTTCGTGTGCTCCCCTTCGGCATCTCGACGGCGCCAAGGGTGTTTACCAAACTGATGCTGATTCCGGCACAGGTTGCCAGATCGCAGGGCAGGTGCTGTCACCCGTACCTGGACGACTGGTAAATCAGGGCTTTGTCCCAGCTGTGGAATCAGGAGGCCACCCAGAGCATTTTGAACATTCTGTTGCGCTTGGGTTGGATAGTGAATTTGAAGAAGTCAGACCTCGAACCCTCCCAGGACCTTGTTTTCCTGGGGGCCCGGTTCCAGACGGCGACGGGGCTAGTGTCCCTAGCGCCAGACCGGGTGGTCAAGGTCTCTCAGACCGCAGGTCGTTTCCTACAGAGTCCCGCGCATCCCGCACGCATGTGGCTTCGGCTGCTGGGAAACATGGCGGCGACAGTGGATGTTGTCTGGCGAGCTCGCCTGCGCATGAGACCGGTTCAACAGGCGTTAGCTCAGCTGTGGTCACACGCAGGCAGCCTGGAACAGTCAGTAGCTGTCCCCGAGTGGCTGTTGGGCCATCTCGAGTGGTGGACAGAGGAGGACAATTTGAACAGAGGTATTCCCTTGGACAATCCTCAGACGACAGTCACGGTTCAGACGGACGCTTCCCTCTCAGGCTGGGGGGGAGTCCTCGGAGACCACTCAGCTTCGGGCCTGTGGTCTCTGGACGAGTCCAAGAGGCACATCAACGTGCTGGAGTTACGTGCTGTCAGGAGAGTCTTCAGTCAGTTCCTCCAGTTGCTGACAGGCCAAGTGGTTCGTCTAGAAATGGACAACCAGACGGCCTTGACCTACATCCTCAAGCAGGGCGGAACGGTATCCCCAGCGCTCCTTCAGGAGGCGTGGGAGTTCCTGCTCTGGTGCGATCGGTACAACATTCGAGTCATTCCAGTGTACCTTCCGGGGGTGGACAATGTCCGGGCGGACGCCTTGTCGCGTCGAATCCTGGCACCTCACGAATGGCTGCTCCACCGGGGGACATTCGAGGTTATCTCCCAGTTGTACGGGTCATTCCAGGTGGATCTGTTTGCGTCCAGGAGGACACACCAGACACCTGTCTTCTGCTCCAGAATTCCTGACCCTCACGCTCTGGCGGCCGACGCCTTCGCGATCGACTGGACCGGCACCAGTTCCCTTGATTCCCAGAGTTCTGTCACAGTTGGCCGACCAGCCTGCACAGTGACTGGTGCTGCTGGCGCCGCTTTGGACGGCCCAGACGTGGTTTCCGTTGGTCCTCAGGTTTCTTGTACGGCCTCCTGTACTGTTACCCTGTCGACCGGGTCTGCTGACGCAGGAAGGGGCGCCACACCCGAATCCCAACATTCAGTTGGTGGCTTGGCCTCTGTCAGGAGTCGCCTCCAGGAGAGCGGAATTCCTGCACGAGTTGCAGATACAATTCTGGCTTCGAGGAGGGATTCCACGAACGTTCAGTACGAGGATAGATGGGCCTGCTATGCGCGCTGGTGTGCAAATAGAGGGCTACTCGATCCCTTTTCTGCGGGTCTGATCCCGGTGCTTGAGTTTTTGCAGTCCAGGCTCGATGACAGCCTGGCTGCCTCGACCGTCCGAGGCTACTCGACGGCTATCTCAGCATTTCACATTCCTGTGGACGGCACCGTTCTCGGTAGCCATCCCATGGTCCAGCGTTTCCTAGCGGGTGTGGACAGGATCCGTCCGCCTTTGCGGCGGGTCAGCCCGACTTGGGATCTTTCTTACGTACTGGATTGGTTGTCGGGTCCGTCTTTTCGGGACCTTGATAAAGCCTCTCTTCAGTTGTTGACTTGGAAGGCGGCCTTCTTAGTGGCGGTTACGTCTGGCAGGCGGGTGGGAGACATCCACGCGATGTCTTCCGATCCCGAGCTGACTGTCTTCCATAAAGACAGAGTCAGCATTAGACTGCCAGACTCATACCGCCCGAAAGTGGCACATTCTTTTCACGTGTCTGCTCCTATCGAGCTTCCGGCCTTGCTCCAACCGGCTACGTCGGGGGCAAGGGCTTCGACGCCGCACATCTTGGATGTGCGCCGGACACTGAAGAAATACGTTCAGAGGACAAAATACCTGCGTAAAGACAAGCAGCTTTTTTGCTGTTATGGTAGAGGGAAGGCAGGTGATCCTGCTTCCAAGCAAACTATCTCTAGGTGGATAGTCTCCACCATCTGTCTGAGTTATGTCAGTAAGGGGCTTCAACCCCCTGAGGGGCTGAAGGCTCACTCGGTTAGGGCGGTAGCGACCTCTAAGGCCTACGCTGCGTCCCTGCCCATTGAAGAGATCTGTTCGGCCGCTATTTGGAGCCGGCCGAGCACGTTCATCAAGCATTACCAACTTGACATGCACTCCAGCGAGCGTGCTCGGTTTGGCAAGTCGGTTCTCTCCAGTGGGCAGGGGCGTGTACCCTCTAGCTGATTGAGCTTTCGGTATATGTTTGTATAGGAGATTTTGTTGTTTCCTTAGTGCCGTTGTTTTTAGTGTCAAAGTTAGCGGGTACTTACCGTACTAACCACTAACCACTAACCATTCGCACAGTTATTTCTTGAACCCTGGCAGAAATCATCCTCGTGTGTTTTTTCTTTGGGGTTAACGTTACCTTTTTCGAAAGTCCCCTAGTAGCTTCTTTCAAAAAGAAGGGGGGGGGGGGGTGGAGGGACGTTTGATCTAAACTCTTACTTTTGCCGAGTTTATCGGTGTAAAGCCATTATTACCCAGGGGTAGCCCTCCACGGTCATTGCAGTGGCAAGGTCACGTGACTTGGTGAGTGTGCTTTAATTCCTTGTGTTTTATTTTAATTATTGCAGACAGAATTCCTCTTCCGAAGATTAGTCTCTGGGAGTCTTCTTATGCAGTAAGTACCCCAAGGAGGATACCCTTCTGAAAAAGAATCGAACAAACCTGCAGAGGTTTCAGATTCTTTGAAGGGGATCCTCCTTGGGGTACGGCCACCCACCTCCCCTTATTCTGTCTGGCTTTGGCTAAGATTGATAAGAGGCAGGTTTAGAGTTATCTGCCCCTGTCGCTAAGGACGCCGCTAGGGCTAGGACTGGATGCAGGGTGGTAACAACAGATAACAGAACACGTTTTTAACGATGTTTTGGTATTTTTTAATTGTAAAAAATAGTCACAACCTGTCATATAGCAAAAATACAGATTTTATGCAGTAAGTACCCCAAGGAGGACCCCCTTCAAAGAATCTGAAACCTCTGCAGGTTTGTTCGAATTTTTATCAGTAACCGTTTAAGATAGGATCATCAAATTTTTTGTGTGCCTTCAGGGTATCAATACCTTGATGGAGTTCGAAAATCAGAACCGCACAAATATTTTTTCCGGAGTTATTGCCCTTGTTACGTTTTTTGGGACTCCTGAGGTGTCTTCAAAGGAGCCAATTTTTCTCAGAAACTGTTACAGGTAGGATCATCAAATTTGATGTGTGCCGAGTATTTAGGAGAAGGTTCTGACTTAATTTATAATAAGAACAAATCTGGCGGGAGATGTTGATGACTATGTCTTCTTGTTATGTTTTACCATAAACTATTCATAAACCCATAAATCTTAAATGCTGTTAATACATCATCTCAAAAATGCTGTCACATAAAACATGATTGTATTGAACAATAAATTTTAAACACAATTTTGATATCCATTTTATTAATTGCTAGTCTTGTCATTGTTTGGTATATACAATCATAAGTAAATGAGTCAAAATCCTGAATAGTCAATTTTTCCGTCCAATGATCAATTTTCACTTTTAATTTGGTTTTAGTATAATTTTTTAGATCTAATATGTGGAACAAGATCAATTGAGTAGAGCACATATCCTTTTTTATTTGTTCATAAAAAATATTGACTTTTAGAGATGACTTTTGATGTGATTTTATCAAATTTTGCCTGTCCCAAAGCAAGAAAGAAAACTTTTACATATAGTTTCTGACAAATTGCTTTGAAATTCAAAAATTCTGTTTGTGTGAAGTTATTCAGTAACAAAAGGGGTTTGGTATATACAGTTGAAATCTGAAAAATAACTTTTCCTTTTTTGTGTTTATAGTTCAGAACACCTGTCACAGAAGTATGTGTCAATACTGCTACCATGACCAATGTTTGGAAAACAATAAACACTCATTTAGTCTGTTGCAAATGTCACTTCCTTTTCTGGACCTACAACTTCATGTCTTCAAAATGGCATGACATTGAAATTCAGTTCCTGCCAAGTTTCATCAAAATCAAACATCAAGTGTACACAACTATCGATCTATGAATTATTTGCGTCAACACTGTCACCAACATTTCAGGGGTAAAAGAATATTTGTGAAATTAAATCTTAGAATAGTTTAAAGTGTGTTAAGAACATGCTTATCATGATATGTGCTTTTCTGTGTTGAGGGATCATTTATCATTTTATTGATTATTTACATCTAAGGATGTCAAAACTGCTACTGTCAATACTGCTTCCGGATGAAAAGTGGCAGTTTTGACATTTATGGTGGCAGTATTGACTATTTATTTCATATTTGTTATTAGTAGTAACAGAAATTTGAGGATTTGCTCTTATTGTATGTTTATATGTAGCCTTTATTAGACAGAATTAAGCACATATATATTTTTGAGTGAATATACCCAAAATTAGTGTGATAGGGTTGAAACTCATCTTGACAGGTAGCAGTATTGACACGAATAGTGACAGTATGGACAAGTTCATCATATAATCAATAAATAACTTACCTGTCCTGAAATAAATAAATGAAAATCTATTATTAGCAGCCCCGACTTAGTCGGGGCTGCTATCAGTATTTGTGCAGTTTCCGCCGCCGCCGCCGCCGCCGCCGCGCTCATACTAATGGCTATAACTTTTTTCTACTAAGCTTTCCAGAACTTCTATTTATAACTTACTGCTTATACCTCGGGGGAACGATTTTGACATGTTCACCTTCAAGGTCAAAGGTCAAGGTCACGAGCTATAAAATCACTAAAAAATTCCTTGTAAACGCGATAACTTGAAAAGTTTTTGTGCTATGAAGCTCTAACTTGATATATAACATCCTTGGAAGAGTAAAAAATTTTGAAAAGGTTTTCGCTACAATCTGTCCAAGGTCAAGGTCACAGCGAGGTCATTACTTTAGCATGGTTTTGCGAAAATGCTTTATTTTAACTATGAACACTTGTAATCAATAGATGATTGTTATACTCAATGAAATGTGTTCATTGATTGTGAAACCTTGAAGGTCAAAGGTCAAGGTCATGAGATTTGTGTTATTGCAATTTGCAACTAATTTGGATATTACTTGATCTCATTAAGCTTTTCAGAACTCATAAACATGTATAAGTGTCCATACCTCTGGGGACTTAGAATGACATGTTCTCTTTCAAGGTCAAAGGTCAAGGTCACGAGCAATAAAATCACTAAAAAATTCCTTGTAAACGCGATAACTTGAAAAGTTTTTGTGCTATGAAGCTCTAACTTGATATATAACATCCTTGGAAGAGTAAAAAATTTTGAAAAGGTTTTCGCTACAATCTGTCCAAGGTCAAGGTCACAGCAAGGTCATGACTTTAGCATGGTTTTGCGAAAATGCTTTATTTTAACTATGAACACTTTTAAGCAATAGATGATTGTTATACTCATTGAAAAGTGTTCATTGATTGTGTAACCATGAAGGTCAAAGGTCAAGGTCATGAGATTTGTGTTATTACAATGTGGAAATAATATTGATATAACTTAATCCAATTCAGTTTTTCAGAACTTATAAAGATGTATAATTGTTTACACCTCTGGGGACTTACAATGACATGGTCACATTCAAGATCAAAGGTCAAGGTCACGAGCTATAAAATCACTTAAAAATTATTTGTAAACGCGATAACTTGAAAAGTTTTTGTGCTATGAAGTTTAAATTTTGTATGTATTATCTCTTGAGAAGTACAAAATTTTGGAAAGGTTTTGGGTATGAAGTGTCAAAGGTCAAGGTCACAGCAAGGTCAACAAATATTGAGAAAATGGATTATTTTTACTTTTACCTCTTTAATTTGTTGCATTAATGTTATATTCAATGAAATGTATTCATTGATTGCATGACCTTGAGTGTCAAAGGTCAAGGTCACAAGAAAATGCCCAATATGCTGAGGCTTGTAGAAGGCGGAACAGGGTAAGGCGAAACCCCAAGTTTCGGGGCTGCTCTGTTTTTGCGGTGTCCCGCAAACACTAATCTAGTTTTTTAAATATTTTTAATGGGGATGATTTTCACTTGTTTTTTTTATTGGAAAGCCTCTTTGAATTTTTGTTAAATGTGAAAAACATTTTGGTAGCAGTTATGACTATAGTGGTGACAGTAGTTGACAATTCCTCAGATAATGCAAATTACAACTGGTTCCTGATCAAACTCAGGGGTTTCAATTTCATGAATTCCAACGTGATAAAAGAAGTTAAATTGAAAACATTAAAAAAGAAAATGTAACATTAATTGAAGGAAGATATTCTTCATTATTGTTATAGCAGTAGCAGTATTGACATATCCGGTTGCAGTGATCACTGACTATTCTTAAATTTTCACTTTAATATGACATAAATAAAATAAATTTTCAGTTATAACACCTTTTCTTGAGCTGAAATGTCTTTAGATGTTTGTTAAAGTTTTGATAAATTTGTTTTCACACTCTTTGTAGCTTTTTTGTCATCTAACATAGTAGCAGTTGTGACAACCTTTTTATCAGAATTGACAACATGTTTCCTTAATGAGTAATATATAATTTTGTTGATGCCATTTATCTTAATAACAATTTTATGAAAGTACACAGCATTCACATAGAATAATTAACCTGGTATCTTACATGTAAGAATTATGGTTTGAAATTCTTGATAAAGGGATTAACAGTCTTAAATTCAACAATGGATTGTGGATCTTACCCATTCATCATCAGTTATAGCATCAGAAGCTAATTTATAATGATCTTTAATTAGATGAGTTATACTCAGGTTCTCACGATACAACAAAAGCGATCAGAAACTGCTCAGATATATACATTATATATATGTGAATGAGAATGTTTCATGTCACTAACAAAAAGGATAGTCGTGTGTCTATACCATGTATGTCAATACTGCTACAATCGATTGTAATAATGTCAAAACAGATTCTGTCCAAATTGTTCCCAATGCCAATGTTTATAGTTTTAAACTTTAAACTGTTTTTGATGCATGTATGAGTTTATAGTTAGCTTTGATCTCATTCCAATGTGTTCAACCAAAAGAATAATTGTGTTTGTCAATACTGCCACCATGGTTGACAATACTGCTACCATGGATAGTATAAACAAAGAAAAGTAATGGAAAACACCTACTGTTCTAATTGTTCCTGTTGCAGATGTTTCATGGTTTTCAACTTAAAATTGTTCTTTTATATGTATTGGTTTAATTGTGTTTTTATCTACTTAACGGAAAGGATAATTGTATATGTCAATACTGCTACCATAGTTGTCAATACTGCTACCATCAATGATGAAAAGTAATGCAAAAAACTTGCTGTCAAATGTTACCAGTATGCTATTGAATGTATTTTGATATTCAACCATGTCCCCGAGTTATGTTTAACTTATCACCGAATGCTAGGCAATTATGATGATTTGAACCCATAAAAGTCAAGACTGCCACCAACTAGGTCCCTTTTTCATTGTACTGAAAAAAGAATATAGTTGTAAAAGTGTCTTGTGTTGTAATTAACAACAATTTCTAAGATGTGCTTTTGCTAATATGTTATGAATTCAACATTTTCAGTTATCTTTCTTTTAATCATTTAGGATAAGTTTGAATGTCAAAACTGTCACCACTTCAGTCAATACTGCTACTGATGATGTCAATCACTGTCACCTACACTAAATTGTTATTTTTTCAAACAAATAACCAGATATATTAATTTAACTAATTTAGAATATAAATGATTAACAATAAGAGTAATTACATATCAAATTTTATGAAAAAAGTTGTTTTTTTCTGAAGATAGTTGAAAAGTTCAATCATTTCAAACTATATTTTTTCATTATTTGAACATAAAACTTTGATGAAAATAATGAATAACAAAAAATGTTGATTTTTATTTATCCAAATTCAACAATTTGTTCATCTAAGTTAATCCCATAATCAAATATGCCTTTGATAAAGTTACATTTTTGGAAATTTTAGCATAAATTTTGGTAGCAGTATTGACATCTAATAATTATGGCTGTCAAAGTTCTTTAAATTACATAATTAATAATTAGAGTTAAGCTTGCATTTTTCTTGTTTAGAATTTTCAATATTTAATCAACACAACATGGTAAAATAAAAAGAGTTTTATAATATTTTAAAATTCATTTTCTTATGTCCTAATAATTAGACTATTCAGGATTTTGACTCAAATACCATTTTGATAATGAACAAATGCAACACTGATATTATTTGGTGACATCATCTTCAGTTTTGCAATTTTCTAAACCTGAAATGTAAGGAATCTGTATTCACAAATAGCGTGAAATCAAATACTGCAAATTTCCTATAAAGTTATAGACTCAGTCTCAGTTTTGCAAGGCACCTCTGGCAAATAGTTTATTGCTTACACCCCTTCTGTTTGGGACAACATTTCATTGTGCATTGTGTCTCTCAACATTGACTGTAATCCCTAATATCCTTGTACGTTGTCTCCCAAGTCATATTGAACTGCTGCTGACCTGATCCAAAGTTGGAGTTGCTGGAAAATACAACATTGACAGCATGGACAGGCAGTATTCACATACTATCTAAACATTGACTGGTCTTATTCTAACCCTTTACCATATTTGTTATTCTGATGAGGGTTAGATTATGACTGAATTATGTGTATAACACAGACATCTGAGCAAAGGCAGAAATAACTTTTAAAAAATCCAAATAGTGTTTCACTTGGCTAATGAATATATATCATATTTTCCTCGAAGCTTTTAAACATTTCAGTATGTTTTTTGAACAACAAAAAAGCTTCAAAATTTACCTTGAAAAACTGAGACTATGGCTTCATAATTGAAATATTAATGGAAAACCTCCAACTGCCACTGTTTATCTGATAGTGGACGATGAAATTTTAGCCTTTCTTATCTTCAGTCAAACTTGTCAGGCCTTGAATGTATTCCATGGAATCATTGCAAATGTATAAGGAGTCTTAAAACATCAATTAATTATTGGATTTTACAGGGAAATTTGTTGCATGAATTAAGAAACAATTGACATATTTCAAGTATGATATAGTATCAGAGGCATTTTTATTCATATCAACATTAATGCCTTTATTGATTTAAAGCCACAACTTTATTCAAAATAACAATATCTTTTAACAGGCCAATTAATCTTGCATAAAGTTTAAAATACAGTTAATTGACTCCCAAACCCAACATTTCAGCAGTGTGTTATTTCTATATGAATATTATTTATGACTATCCAGATTTGCATGACAAAACTGAGACGGTGGCACTTAAGATTGAAGTTTTAACTACCCACTGTTTATCAGATTTATAGTAGATAGATGAAAGATTTTAGCCTTTCTTATCTTCAGTCAGACTCGATAGGTCCTGCTGCATACCTGTATTTCATGAAAACATGTAAGGTGTATAAGGAGTCTTAAAACATCAATTAATTATTTGATTAAAAAATATTAAGCTTGAATTGTTTGTGTTCAATTTTACAGGGAAATTTGTTACATGAATTAAGAAACATTTGACATATTTGATTTATATTAAGGACATTAGGAGCTCAGGGAACACAAATGTACAGATTGTCATCAAGCATGGATTCATAAACTTGTTCAATAGTACAAATCCTAATGTAACTAAATCTGTTGCAAAATATCTCAAGCATGTATTCAATGTTAGATCTAACACTGATGAATTATATATTGTAACTGTACTGTAGGCCATGAGGCAGAAATACTTGAACAACTCGTGACCTATAAACATTGAAATTATGAGATATTTTACAAAGACGTCCAGACCAACTGTATCCTCACATTGAATGGCCTCGGACCACTTTCTTGAACTCCTCACCTGGAAAAATGTTTTGCAACACCAATCCACATTATGATGTGGGAATGTTAGGATTGATTGATTCATTCTCCAATCGGTAGATTATAGTAACTAATTTCTTCAATAAAATGTATAATATCTTGTTGACATTTCAGGAAATTACGTTTGAGATTCACCCCAAGTAACTAGTATTCTTGTGCCAAAAAACTTTAGGTTTCAGAGGTAAAAAAAAACACAATATAGGTTTCAAAGTTGACCTTTAAAGATGCTGTTTCATACTTGCATGAGGTTCAGGCTGAAATTTAGCTATTGAGAAAAGAAATACATCACTTTGTAGAAAAATGTTTCGTCGAAATTTTGATATCATATTTAGATTGTTTAATCAACAATAACATACTTATTTCGACGCCCAAAGCACAGTACCCCTTGTAGAAAGGGCATAGCATTTAACGAACCCGCTTTCCGATTGTCTACCGCCCCCCCCCCCCCCCTCTCATATTTAATTAATTTTGGTCCGATTGTCTACCGCCCGACCCCCCCCCCCCCCCCCCCCCCCCCCCCAAGCGAATTCGTTAATTTTTAATTTTCAACTCGCCTGGTCCGATGGGCCTATGTCATGGCATGGTGTAAACTTTGTGCATTTTTTTACTACTACTACTACTACTCCTGCTACTGCTGCTATAACTGCTATTACTACTATTACTACTATTACTACTATTACTACTATTACTACTATTACTACTACTACTACTACAACAACTACAACAACTACTACTACTACTACTATTACTTCTACTTCGGGTGCTACTGCTACTACGAGTACTACTTCTATTAGTACTACTACTTTTACTACTGCTATTACTACAACTACTACTACTATAATTATTACTACTTCAACTGCTTCTGCTGCTACCACTACTACAACTACTACTTCCACTCCTTCTACTACCATTACCACTACAACTACTACTACTACCACTACTTCTACTACCACGACCACTACCACTACTTGTACTGCTACCACTTAGTGATTACCACTATTTCTATTAGTACTACTACTACTACTAATACCACTACTCCTACTACCATACCTACAACTGCCACCACTACTACTACTTCTATTAGTACTATTACTACTATTGCTGCTGCTACTACGACTACTACTACTACCACTACTACAACTACTGCTACTACTTCTACTACAACTACTACTACTATGACTACTACTACTATTACTACTACTACTACTTCGGGTGCTACTGCTACGACGAGTACTATTTCTATTAGTACTACTACTTTTACTACTACTACTACTACTACTACTACTACTACTACTACTATTACTACTACTACTTTTACTACAACTACTACTACTATAATTATTACTACTTCAACTGCTTCTGCTGCTACTACTACCACTACCACTATTACTACTACTACTACTACAACAACTACTACTACTACTACTACTATTACTACTACTACTACTACTTCGGGTGCTACTGCTACTACGAGTACTACTTCTATTAGTACTACTACTTTTACTACTGCTATTACTACAACTACTACTACTATAATTATTACTACTTCAACTGCTTCTGCTGCTACCACTACTACAACTACTACTACTACTCCTTCTACTACCACTACCACTTCAACTACTACTACTACCACTACTTCTACTACTACTACTACTTCTACTACCACGACCACTACCACTACTTGTACTACTACCACTTAGTGATTACCACTATTTCTATTAGTACTACTACTACTACTAATACCACTACTCCTACTACCACAACTACAACTGCCACCACTACTACTACTTCTATTAGTACTATTACTACTATTGCTGCTGCTACTACGACTACTACTACTACCACTACTACAACTACTGCTACTACTACTACTACAACTACTACTACTATAACTACTACTACTATTACTACTACTACCACTTCGGGTGCTACTGCTACTACGAGTACTATTTCTATTAGTACTACTACTTTTACTACTACTACTACTACTACTACTACTACTTTTACTACAACTACTACTACTATAATTATTACTACTTCAACTGCTTCTGCTGCTACTACTACCACTACCACTATTACTGCTACTATTACTTTTACTACTACTACCACTCCCACTACTACTACTACTACTACTACTACTACTACCACTCCCACTACTACTACTTCTACTATTACTACCACTACTACTAAGCTACTGCTGAATAAACATTGTCAGAGCAGTAAATATTATCCTATCCATGTAGCACAACAAGGGTACACCCAATACTGGCTTTATTATGTCTTATAGATTCAATCTTACGAGTATCGATTTCAGAACTCATTCACTCTGTGCAAGCTTATCAACCAGTCCTTTCAAGCATAAACTTTTTTTCACATACGGTTACCTTCAGTCGTAGGCTTTAAAGTTTGTAAAATATATGATATTTGCATTAACATAATATATTCTTCTTTAAGTCTTAAAGATAACCCTTTTTGATATTGAAGGAAGTTATGTTGATGGTTGAAGATTGAACCCTTCTATTATGATCCAAAATCAGACAATGGACCACTTCTGAAGCTCACTAAAACTTGTTTCGTAAATGTAATTTATAAACTTACAAAACAACTGCAAGGACAGAATAATGTCGATTGTGTTCGAAAGGTACTCATTGTGTTCACAAAATTGATATATGAGATTTCGACTTCTGTACATGAATGATGGTACGTCTATTTGAAAACGTTCATGCATACATGTATGTGAGACATTTAAAATTTATATGAAGAGTGATGGCTTTATAAGCTAAGCCTTGTTAACTATTTTCAAAAATACAAACGGTGTCATTTTAACAACTAAATTAAATTAAAATTTGGCCAGTGCAAGCGTAATGTTAAATTATATTAATTTGACTCCTTAAATCAACATTTCAGCAATATCATATTTTGTATGTGTGATTTACATGATAAATTTCTCAACTAAACACCTGAGAAACCCCCTTCAGTTATGTTCGATCGTCACGGTACCTGCGTCATTATAATAGCCCAAGTGTAACATATACATATATACAGGGAACCAGATAGGTAGCTGACAGATATACGGCCCTTTGACTTGACTTTCCCTAGCAACAGTAAAACAACAGCGGTGAACAACTTGACAACTTGTAAAACACTAATCATAAGCCTTTAGTTATTCCGTTCCCCCTACAATGAGGAGGATATGCGGAACAGAATGGGCAACTAAAAGATCAACAAGTCAAAGGTATGTCTGCACCAAACCATTTATTATGTATCAGAAGCTTTAAAAGGAATTATTTGAACATTTTATTTCAGAGTAACTCATATGTCGTTCAAAATTTCCGGAATTACCAATTTCTAGGATGTCACCTGTCTGCCCATATCTGAAGGGTGAGGGATGGCCGGACATGTAACATTGAAATTATGCAAATGATATTCTGCTAAGTTTTGCTTAAAAGAGAAAGAGGTGATTTTAATAATTGTTTCAATGTATTTATGTACAGTTTTCAATGTGGTGTTTATTAATGTTAACATCTTCTCCAGACCCAGAGTCCAGAATGCTTGAGGTGGAACCAGAGAAGTATCTGTCCTGTCCAATCTGCCAGGGTATTGTTGAAGATCCAGTCACTCTACAGTGTATTCACACATACTGTAGGAAGTGTGTGGCAGACTATATCAAGTCTAGAGGAGACGCCAGGAGAAACAAGATCATTCCCTGTGCTCTCAAATGTGAAGGAACAAAAGTTCCTGATCCCTCGAAACCCTCAGAAGACTGGGCTAACCAGCTCAAACCTAGCTTCATCATATCAAACCTGGTGGATGATTATCTGGGAACAGCAGGTACTGATATTTTGATCACGTTCAGTTTTCTTCAATTATTTGAAATTCGTTTAAGATAAGCAATCAATTGATTATAATTCCAATTATAATTTATTAAGAGTAAAGTGTCTAAAGGGGTAAAAAAACCACTCGATTGAAGATTAACTGGTACAATAATATTCAATTGGCTTTAAGTAACTATGTATCATATCTTTTCAACTGTTTACCAGGCACCATTTATGCCATTGAATATATCTGTTACAAATGTTACATTTCTTTATTTTGTTAAAATAGGTATGTTGATGATATGCATTTATATGGGCCCGACTGCCTTCATACTGAAATAAGGAATTGATTGAGTTTCAAACACTATCAAAAGGAAAACATATCGTTAATTTATCATATGACCATTTGTCCTGCAGGTCGCCAGTGTTCCCGCTGCAGTAGAAATGACACACTGAAATGGTGCCAGATGTGTGGACAATCTCTGTGTGAGACTTGTATCTACAGTCACAGAAGAGACCCAACCACACGTCTTCACACAATAACAGATCTGCCGGAGAGATCAGAGAAGCCGTCACAACCCTTTCCACAGTGTGAAGATCATCAGGACGAGATTGTGAAGTTGATCTGTGAAGATCACAACAAAGCCATCTGCAACACGTGTTGTAGTCTCCATCACAGACTTTGCAAGTCTGTCGTTCTCATGGACTCAAGAGGAAACCAAATCCAAGAGCATGTGACAGCCGAAAAAAGTAAACTTGAAGGTAAAGTAGAGGAAGTGCTGACTTTAATGGCAACAAAGCGGTCAAAATATGACTTACTGGTTTCAAAACAAACAGAACAACAAAAGCGTATAAGAGACACATTCAAGAAATTGATGGATTATCTTAAAGAGAAAGAGACAATGCTTTTGCGTGAACTTGATGACGTCATAGAGAAAGAAATAGACATGATTCAGGACGATATAAAGCTGGAAGAAAACAGACTGCACCTGTACCAACAACGTGTACATTTCATAGAGCAGGCTCTTAGATCAGGGTCGGTGTTTGACATGTACAGAATGTGTCAGTCACTCTTGACAGGTGAAGTGTCTGAAACTGACAACATCAAACATCCCGGTCCTGTGTTGAAGCATGTCGAGTACCATGTCAACACTGATGGACTCATGGAACAGTTGAAGGGACTTGATTTTGGAATTATTCAAGTTGAACACGAATCGGATTCAAAACCAGGATTAAAAGAGTTTAGATTATCAGAAACTATTAAATGTCAGTTGTCAGATGACAAGACACCTTTCATGTGTGACATCACAGTCTTTGTAGTGAGAGGTATCCACACTAAAGTTGTCACTGACTATAGAAACCACTGTGTGAAATCATTCTACACCAGAAACAACAAACCATACTACAGTCGTCTTGTCCTTGACAACAATCCATACGGTATAACACAGCTGAAGAACAATGTTATGGTTGCTGTCCCAGATTCGAGACAGATTGTAACAATAGCAGTGACTCCCAACCTAAAGTTGGTTTCTACCATAAATACAAATAAGAGTTACTACAGCCTGGCTGTAATGGGAGACACGTCCCTGGCAGCAGGTGGTAAAGCTTATATAGATATCCTGAACATGAAGGGAGAGGTGATGAAGTCTATCTCTACACACAACAACACTGATCTCTTCTCCTTCCCTTTGTACATATGTGTCAGCAACACGGGACACCTCCTGGTGTCAGACTGTAATAAGAAGAGAGTGACCTGCTTGACAAGAGAGGGGGAAGTGGTCTGGACATACACTGGTACAGAAGAAGGAAAACTCGGAGACCCTGCAGGAATCACTACAACCAATACAGGTGATATCCTGGTGGCGGAATTTACATTGAAGAAGGTGATCCAGCTGTCTGAGACTGGGGAGTATGTTGGAGATGTTCTTAACTATCTCGGAAAACCAGAGGGTATTTGTGTAGACAAACACGGCTCAATGTTTGTGTGTGATTGTAAGGTTGTCAAGCAATTCACACGTGTGACAATATAACATTATCTAAGTTGATCATGGTTGATTTTTCAATTCATGTCAGAATATTTCTCTATTCATTTCCTTAAAACATCTAATTGGTATGATGGTGAAGTAAAAAACAAAAACAGTACATTGCATTGAAAATGAAATGTTTCTACAAAACAATTTAATTTCCAGAAATACATCTTGAATTGTAGTAAATTGACTCTCATTCCTGTCATTTTTAAGAATTTTAAGCACCAATTTTACTCATAGTTTAAGACTGTAGAAGGTTTATTTCACAACTAAAAATCACCTTTACATCACAAGGGTATGCAATATATTTGTATCAAATGTTATCGCATAATGCCAAATTAGTGTTCATAGGAATCAGAAGTTTAATTTTTTTAAACATGGCAAGTTTGTATAAAAAAAATTTATTTATAAATTTCAAAACTTTGAATTTAACATAAATAATAAACCTTATATCTTTTTAAGAGTAAATTACATTCATTGAGGTGTTAGGTTGTAGTCAGGAAAACACAATATATCTAAAAGGCGTGGTCTGCTTCACCTGTATCAAGATAGCAGTTTATTACATTGATTTCTACCTCATTTTTAATCGCTGCGGATTTTTATAGATTTTACTGCTTTCATTCAGTTGATAGGATGTAGTCAGGAAAACACAATATATCTAAAAGGCTTGATGTCACTATGTCATCAACATTGTTAAGATATGATAAAATGTTTATGACAACAAATTACAAGATGATCGGTCAGTATTACATTATTGGACATTGCATTGATGAACCATATACATTGTTAGGTAATTGGTTTAAACAATTTTAAACAATAGACTCTGCATTTGTCAACGGAACGTTTGGAAGGGAGGTTTACTATTATCCTTTTTAAATAGAGAACGCACTATGGTGATCCAAAACATGAATATATCAAAATATTCAGCTCAAAATCGTTATTTTACTTGGTTTTAAAATAAAAAAGAGAAGAAAACATGTAAGTATAATACTTCCTAGTATAATAATGCTAATAGGTGAGTTCAGGTTCTGTGTAAAACATTTTATAGGTGCTTCATTCAACTTGAAACTCCAATCTGTACACACATGTTTATTTTTAATTGTTGGGTAATGTAAGAAGCTTTTGTTCCATACCTGAGGGGTTATTACAGTTTTTCTCAACCGTAGAGATGGCAGTTTGGTACCTTGCTAACGGACGTAAATATTATAACAGGAAACGCCATGCATTGATTTATTTCTGTATCAAAGTTATTGACAACAAGAGAAATTTACCATTAGATATATCTTGTTGTATTAAAATACAAGACTAGTTAGGAAACAACATGTGTCCTTGAGTGGGATCCCCGCAAATGATTTTATCTGATAAAGAGTTGATGAGAAGCAATCATAAAATTCGCATTGTTTTAATAATTTGGTATGTTTTAAGCAAAGAGAAAAAATTCTCAGTTTTTTTAAGTCATTATATTTACAGATCTTTTTGCTTTAACTAATAAACGACCAATTCAGGAAGGAATCACACCTGTTATCTCTCAGCCATAAGATATAGAGTAAACACTATTGCAAGCTCTGCCATTTATCATCGCCTTGCCTCGTGAAAGATAAAGAATGAATAATTAGTGTTCACTGGGACCATTTGTGAGGCTAAACTATACTCAGACTTGCCTATTTCCCTGTACTAGAATATTGATTGTCATGCTGCTTTATCTTGCTCGCTCTTGTATACTTGTCAATTTAACAATTCAACCTATATTTTATTACCTACGGTGGCAGATATATGCCTTTGTCATGTTATAAACAATGCTTTGCCGTCACGGTGTTCCTATGACCTTGTGTTCTATATAAGACGCGGCAACGACAAGTCCGCCTGTGCTGAGAAGTTGATTTGGGGTATTTGTTTTAAAAAAACGACTACGGTAATAAACAGTTTATTATTCATAATATATAGAGAATACTTTATGTAGTTTTCCAAATATCAGGTTTATTTCATCAAGTGTCATTGATTAAATTGATATTTCTCGAGTGAAATATCATCTTTACCCATGTCACGAGATGAAATAAACCTGGTATTTGGAAAACTGCATTAAGTATTTTATTCATTACATGATTATTTAATGAAATATGTAATTAAAATCAATTAAAAACTTGATAGTTGCTCCCATTTGTACACATGGCTGAAAGTAGCTACAGTGAAAATATAATATTTTGTCACTCTTGCCTGATAAACAGTTTATTTCACTGATAAAACCTAGTATTTTATCGCTGAGCATATAATAAATCAATATATTGCAGTCACTGCGTCTTTGGGTCTTTCCTGACTAGTTTTTTCATCCTTTTCCATCCTGTAACCATAATTCAATGCATTTTATGTTAAGGCTTAATTACAATTTCCTATTAGTGCTACTGCTACTACTACTACTACTACTACTACTACTACTACTACTACTACTACTACTACTACTACTACTACTACTACTACTGTTACTACTATTACTACTATTACTACTACGCATTTAAGCAGCTTATTCTCAAGGTACAGTTAATTTGTTGCTTGTCATATTTTACTTATTTTGTCCATCATATATATTAATACAGAAATTATTTATAAACCATATTGCAGCAATGCATAACACAATTGTTTGGCAGAGCAGTAATAGGTGTACATGTCCTATACATACAGTTGTTCTCAATATTATCAGTTTAAAAACTCAGCTGACTATAACACAATCTACGTAAATTCTTTCAACCCTACAAGGAAGTATGTGTTACTGCTGTCTCGGAATGAAAGATTCACCAAACCATGACGAGTATACAACACACTGAGCTACTGATGTATAATAGATGTAATCTTCTGTAGATCTATTACAGGACTCATTCACTGTATGAATGCCTATATGTTACCAGTCCATTCACGCCAAAAGACTGCAGCACGAACCTTTTGGCTTTTTTTTAGTTCAGTCAAAGCAATGATTTTATAGCAGTATTACAAAACCCCTTGATCAATGATTTGACATTGGTATATACAAGATATACTAGTCTTTATGATTTAAAAAATAAGAGAGGGGTCAGTAACTGGACGGTGTACCACTGCAGGAGGGCCAATAACTTAAAGTATACTTTAATATAAAGTAATTACAAAAACATATTGATGTACATAGTGTTATTTAAGCTTGTATGTTAATCAAATGGGATATGGGCTTTCGACTTCTGCACATAACTTATGGTACGTGTAACAAACAAATATAAGTATAATGAGGCATTTTTATTCATGTCAGCAATAATGGCTTATATTGATTTAAAGCCACAACTTTATTCAAAATAACAAATGGTGTCCTTTTAACAGGTCAATTTAATCTTGACATCCGAAGTGTAAAGTTTAAAATATTCTTAAATTGACTCACAAACATAACATTTCAGCATTGTGTTATATCTACATGAATATTGTATATGTATATCCAGATTTACGTGGCAAAACTGAAACGGTGGCACTTAAGATTGAAATTTTAACACTACCCACTGTTATCAGATTGATAGTGGATAGATTGGGAGATTTTAACTTTTCTTATCTTCAGTCATACCTGCTGCATACCTGTATTTCATGAACACATTGAACATGTATAAGGAGTCTAAAAAAGCCATTTTTTGTTGGATTAAAAAATATAAAAGTTTAATTGTTTGTGATAAATGTTACAAGAATCTTTGTTGTATGAATAAGGAAACAATTGGCATTATGGATTTATATTAAAGGGGAAGTAGCACGTTATAGGGGGAATATAAGGTGATGTCAGGAAAATGAAAATTAATGGTTCTAATTGAAAGACAATAAACTAAATATAGCAGTAATAGATCAAATATATAATGCAAAGTTTAGCCATGCCATTCCGTTTCTTACACAAAATTAATTAAAGGTGTTCACGCAAAATGGCCGCCTATGGATTTAAGGTGAATCTTTATACTTTGTCCTCTGACTATTGATGATTGGTTTGTCTAATGAAATTTTTGACACTATCAAAATAATACATTTAACATTAACTTAAATTTATCAGTAAAATTTAAAAAAAAAAGAATTATCAAAAAATATGATACTGCCCCTTTAAGGACACTAGGATCTCACGAAACACAAGCGCTGCGATTAAACAGATTATCATCGATATCATTCATGGACTCAGAAAACTTTTAAAGTAGTACAAATGGTAATGTAATATGTCTCAAACATGTATTCAATGTTGTATTTCAACACGTGATCATAATGGATTCTAAATGTGACCTATAAACATTGAAATTCTGAAATCGTTTTACGAAGACTTCCAAAGCAATCGGAATCCTAACATTGCAAACCTCAGGAAGACACTTTCTTAAACTACTCGCCTGGAAAAAAATGTTTCTCAACCCAAAATTTACAAATCTAAATGATTATATTGTGGGAATGTTAGGATTGTTTAACTGATGGATTCATTCTCGACTTGTCTTGGTAGATTAGTTAATAATTTCTTCAACAAAATATATGGTTGGTGACGTTATAAGAATTAAGATTGAAGTTCACCCCAAATAACTATTAATATTGGCCCAACTCGCTATTATCAACCAACAAAGCGTCGACTATACACATGCAACATAATCTACGTTAATCAACCATGACAAGGGTACACCACACACTAGCTGTATTATTTCTAATAGATTCAATCTTATTTATATCACTTTGTACATGTTCAACAACCAGACCCTTGATGGCAAAAAGTACTAGCAGTGGTCTTGTACAGAGCTAGTAAATTGTAAATAGTCGGGAGGAGAAGAGTAGCTAAGTTGGATAACTTTTTGCTAATACCATTCTTTATTGAATACAACTACTACTACTTCTTCTTCTTCTTCTTCTTCTACTACTACTACTACTACTACTACTACTACAACTACTACTACTACTACTACTACTACTATTACTACTGCTACTACTACTATTACTACTACTACTACTACTGCAGCTGCTGCTACTACGACGACGGACGTCATTGTATAGATAAATGTGAAAATTCCTAATTAACCCTTGCAGAGTAAACATTGCCTGGGCAGTACATATTACCCTATAGATGTAGTACAACTGTTATCAGTGAACAAAGCGTCTATAAGCTATGTAACATAATCTACGTCAACAAGTCATAACAAGGGTACACCACATACTGATTTTGTTCTGTCTAATAGATTCAATCATGCATGCGACACAACAGGTCCCTTCAAGCAGCAAAAACTTTTCCCATACACTTAACTTCAGTCGTAGGGTTTAAAAGTTTGTGAAAATATATGATATTTGCATTTACATAATATATTCTTCTTTAAGTCTTAAAGATAACCCTTTTTTGATATTGAAGGAAGATTGGTTGATGGTTGAAGATTGAACCCTTCTATTATGATCCAAAATCGGACAATGAACCACTTCTGAAGCTCACTAAAACTTTTTTCGTAAACGTAGTTTTTAAACTTACAATACAACCACAAGGACAGATTATGTCAATAGTGTTCGAAAGGAACTCATGGTATTCCCAAAATTGAGATATGAGATTTTGACTTCTGCACATGAATGGTACGTGTCTTTGAAAACATTCATACAAATATGTATGTGAGGCATTTAGAATTTATATGAACAGTGAGGGCTTTACATAGCTAAACCTTGTTAACTACTTTCAAAAATACAAACGGTGTCATTTTAACAATTAAATTAAAATTTGGCCAGTGCAAGCATTAAGTTGAATTATATTAATTTGACTCCTTAAATCAACATTTCAGCAATATCATATTTTGTATGTGTGATTTACTTAACACCTGAGAAACCCCCTTCAGTTACGTCACGGTACTTGAGTCATAATAATAGCCCAAGTGTAACATATACATATTTCCAGGGAACCAGTTAGCTAGCTGACAGATATACGGCCCTTTGACTTGACTGGCCCTAGCAACAGTAAAACAACAGCGGTGTACAACTTGCCAACTTGTAAAACACTATTCATAAGCCTTCAGTTATTCTGTCCCCCCTGCCATGAAAAGGATATGCGAAACAGAATTGTCAACTAAAAGATCAACAAGTCAATGGTATGTCTGCACCAAACTATTTATTATGTATCAGAAGCTTTAAAATTAATTATTTGAAAATCAAAATATACTTTCTTTCAGAGTAATGCATATGTCGTTCAAAACTTCCGGAATTACCAATTTCTAGGATGTCATCTGTCTGCTGATATCGAAAGGTGACGGATGGCCGGACATGTCACATTGAAATTATGCAAATGATATTCTGCTTAATTTTGCTTAAAAGAGAAAGAGGTGATTTTGATAATTGTTTCAATGTATTTATGTACAGTTTTCAATATGGTGTTTATCAATGTTAACACTTTCGCCTGACCCACAGAGTCCAGAATGCTTGAGGTGGAACCAGAGAAGTATCTGTCCTGTCCGATCTGCCATGGAATTGTTGAGGATCCAGTTACTCTACAGTGTAATCACACATACTGTAGGAAGTGTGTGGCAGACTATATCAAGTCTAGAGGAGACGCCAGGAGAAACAAGATCATTCCCTGTGCTTTCAAATGTGAAGGAACAAAAGTACCTGATCCCTCAAAACCCTCAGAAGATTGGGCTAACCAGCTGAAACCAATCTTCTACATATCAAACCTGGTGGATGATTATTTGAGAACAGCAGGTACTGATATCTTGTTTACGTTAAGTATCTTCAATTATTTCAAATTCGTTTTTAAATTAGCAACCAATAAATTATAATTCCAAAATATATTCAGATGATGGTGTCTAAAAGGTTAAAATAAAACCACTTGTAAATCGAATGAAGATTAACATTATGCAATAATAATTAATTGGCTGTATTGAATTATGAATCAACTCTTTTCCTCCAATTTATTCCATCGAATATATACTGATGGAAATGAATAAAGGAACGCATGTATTGATGGTGAAATTTGTTTTATTGTCATGGGTTTTTGATCAAGTATATTTCATTAAGTATGTACACCCCAGGTGAAATTTCAGTATCTGGTGTGTGCTCCCTGTTTCTTGATCACTTCTTCACCAGTCGTGGACCAATTTGGATCAACTTCCGGATGACAGCCCAAGGAACTGCGCGCCATTCTTCTTGGAGAGCCTGGAACATGGCATCAATGTCTGGGGTAGAACATCACGATTCCTTACCCGACGTCCAAGAACGTCCCAGAGGTGTTCAATAAGATTAATGTCTTGGCTCATTGACGGCACCAGTCAGCCTTCCATCTAGTCGAACAAGGTTGGTCCTATGGTCTGGGTTATGCCGCCCTATACCATCACAGATCCGCCCCCATAGGAATCATGTTGTTTGATGGTGCACTGATGATGACGTTCACGAAGGCGTCGCCAAACGTGGATCCGACCATCTGCGAAGTCCAAACTGAATCTTGACTCATCACTGAACATGGTATTGTGCCAATGTCGAAGTTGTCTTACTCGATGTGTAGCCCATGCTCTTCTGAGACGTCTGTCTTCCGCAGTCAGCCGTACCCCGACAACAGGACGACGTGACTTTAAGCCTCCTGCTTTAAGTCTGTTTCTGACAGTACGGTCAAAAATTCTTAGTCTCGTTACTGCCCTGAACTCAGAGTTTATTTTCGATGCTGGTTTAAATCGGTTACGTAAGGACAGCAGCACCAGCTGGCGGTCGTTTCCGGGCGTTGTCTTACGTTTTGGACCACGACCTGGTGTAATCTTTACGTTCCCTGTCTGACGGTACCAGTTCCACAGTCGCAAAATCACACTTTTAAACTTTGTTAAATTGTCTGGCTGGCATATTGATTGACCGCTGTTTATGCAGCCAATAGCCTGCCATTTCTCATTATCAGAAAGGTATGCTCTTGGTATGATTCTGAACGTAAAGGTACACTGACATTCGTTGACTCCTTGAAGGTTAAATGGAGCAATGCCTTTAGTTCATGGAAATCAATTTTCACGTGCACAGTACTTTTTTCAGTGAAAGTAAACTTCAACATTTTCAGTTTATAATGGCCCCACGCAGCCTCGAACAAACAGAACAGGCCAGACATAAGTAAACAGTTATTAAGCGTTACCTTATTCGTTTCCATCAGTAAATGTGCCACAAATGTAACATTCCTTTGTTTGGTTTATAATAGGTATGTTAATGATATGTATGTATATGGGCCCGATGACCTTTATACTGAAAAAAGGAATTGATTGAGTTTCCAACATTATTAAAAGGAACCAATAACGTTTATTCATTACATGACCATTGATTTCGCAGGTCGCCAGTGTTCCCGCTGCAGTAGTAACGACACACTGAAATGGTGCCAGATGTGTGGACAATCTCTGTGTGAGACTTGTATCTCCAGTCACAGAAGAGACCCAACCACACGTCTTCACACAATCACAGATCTGCCACAGAGATCAGAGAAGCCGTCACAACCCTTTCCACAGTGTGAAGATCACCAGGACGAGATTGTGAAGTTGATCTGTGAAGATCACAACAAAGCCATCTGCAACACGTGTTGTAGTCTCCATCACAGACACTGCAAGTCTGTCGTTCTCATGGACTCAAGAGGAAATCAAATCCAAGAGCATTTTTACAGCCGAAAAAAGTAAACTTGAAGGTAAAGTAGAGGAAGTGCTGACTTTAATGGCAACAAAGCGGTCAAAATATGACTTACTGGTTTCAAAACAAACAGAACAACAAAAGCGTATAAGAGACACGTTCAAGAAACTGATGGCTTATCTTAAAGAGAAAGAGACAATGCTTTTACGTGAACTTGATGACGTCATAGAGAAAGAAATAGACATGATTCAGGACGATATAAAACTGGAAGAAAACAGATTGCAGCTGTATCAACAACGTGTCCATTTCATAGAGCAGGCTCTTAGATCAGGCTCGGTGTTTGACATGTACAGAATGTGTCAGTCACTCTTGACAGGTGAAGTGTCTGAAACTGACAACATCAAACATCCCGGTCCTGTGTTGAAGCATGTCGAGTACCATGTCAACACTGATGAACTCATGAAACAGTTGAAGATACTTGATTATGGAATCATTCGTGTTGAACATGAATCAGATTCAAAACCAAGATTGAAAGAGTTTGGATTATCAGAAACTATTGAGTGTAAGTGCTCAGCTGACGAGGAGGAACCTTTAATACATGACATCACAGTCCTTGAAGTGGGAGGTATCGACACTATAGTTGTCACTGACTTTAGCAACCACTGTGTGAAATCATTCTACACCAGAAACAACAAGCCACGCTACAGTCGTCTTGCACTTAAAGGCGCACCATGCGGTATAACACAGCTGAAGGAGAAGGTGATGGTTACTGTCCCACATTCCTGCCAGATTGTAACAATAACAGTGACCCCTGACCTAATGCTACTATCTACCATGATTAAAAGTAAGGATTACCTCAGTCTGGCTGTGGTAGGAGACACGTCCCTGGCAGCAGGTGCTAATGACCATGTTGATATCTTAAACATGGAGGGAGGGTTGATGAAGTCTATCTGTACACACAACACTGATCTGTTCTCCTGCCCCCACTACATGTGTGTCAGCAACATAGGACAGCTGCTGGTGTCAGACTGGGTCAAGAACAGAGTGACCTGCTTGACAAGAGAGGGGGAAGTGGTCTGGACATACACCGGTACAGGAGAAGAACTCAGTAACCCTTCAGAAATCACTACAACCAAAACAGGGGATATCCTGGTGGTGGATTCTATGTTGAAGAAGGTGATCCAACTGTCGGGGACTGGGGAGTATGTTGGAGATGTTGTCAGATCTCAGGGTGATCTCGGAAAACCAGAGGGTATTTGTGTAGACAAACAGGGCTCAATGTTTGTGTGTGATGGAGATGTTGTCAAACGGTTCCGGAGTCACACCTGTATAAATTGAACATTATTTAAAAACTATGCCATTGTTGATTTTCAATTGATGTCAGAAGATGTCATTATTAATTTCCTAAATAAGAAGGTATAGAAAGTTGAAGAAGAATACAAACCAAGTACATTGGAAATAGTTTTGACATTAAACATACCTATAATAAAACAATAAAGAGAACTTCATCATGAAACTTTCATATCTTAAATGTTAGCCGCAAGGTATTCATACATTACATCATTATTATAACTTGATTTTTTAAATATTAATTTCAACTGAATCTCTTCAAGAAATGTAAGCAGCAATTTTAATGGAAAATGAAAATGTTGCGATATCAACTTCTGCAAAGAAAATTCACTTTTAAAGTAAGCGGAAATTGTATGTGGTGTTCATGGTTTTCCAAAAATAAGGATAGTAATATTGTAGCCTTGAATTTTGATATGAAATTATTATTATTATCTCTTAGCAACAGTTTACAATAATTGTTCCAAGTTTCCAAAATATTCTTAAAGCATTTGAACTTATATTGCTAGATCAATATACGTTAGAAACCAGTTGTTTGGCCAAATTAGTGACGGGTAAGTGACCTTTTCATGTATTCTATTTTCATGAATTTCCCACAAATTGTTAAATCTCCTGTCACCCTGGAACACAGAGCGATGGTCAAAGAATACTGCTCCCTACGTCCATAAGTCCGTCCGTCCATCCCGTTCTTGCAAACGTAATCTCATAAACCGGTGTACCTATTTGATAAAAATTATTAAAAAAGTACATTACCAGAACATTTTCGGAAGGATGCGTGCACTATAATGTCATCCTTTGTTTTAGAGAGTTTTCAACCGAGAATCCCCTCGTGATCCCAAGCACCATAATGCCTAGTATCTCAAGAGAATAAAACATGTATATAATAGTTTTGATACGTGAGTTCAGTTGCCATGAAAACATTTTACGCACGCTTCATTCAGTATTAAGTTCACGACAGTGCAAGTTACACTCACATTAACGTTATATTGCAGTTTGAGTTTCCGAACCTTACCCCATACATTCTCTTTCTTCTCATTCTTGTTTGTTTCTATTCAGATAAACGTTTGCCTTGTTTTGTATCGTATTTAGATTCTTACCAGTTAGTAAAACATCTCTGTAATTCGTTCGCTGCAAATATTATGATCAAATAAAATGTTTCTTAACAGTCTCTAAGTCTGAATTCTTCATATATTATGTTTTGATAAACAGGACATTTGCTTAAACTTAGCATTACGGCCATATCTAAATACAGAAACAGTAATCGTATGAATGTATTAGTCCCTTAGTATCGCAGATAAAGGCAGCAACTTGATATGAATAAATCATTTATTTATGATTCATTTATGATTTATCATGATGGCTATTATCAATCAGTCAACACAGTATCGTCAAATATTGATGAGAGATGAAAGATCCCTATAAAATATAATATCTAATAAAAAGTTAAGAAACAATTCCATAGTCTGCATTCTTTCATTTAGCATGCCTTAGACAAACAGAACATTTGCTGAAGCAAACTTTGTGCAACAACAAAAGACATGAGGCATAGAATGTATATATGTAGATTTAATACATGTTTTGGAATAATACATATGAAAATATATATTTGGGGGCTGGCTCGGATTTAAAATTAAAGAGAGCAGGCCGTAATGAAATCCTTAAGTTGTTAGAAACTGAAGGTGTGATATAGGCATGTGCCTTGGGGGACGGAAGATATTTGGAAAAAATAGCTGAATGCCCGAGCCAACCCCAATGACATGAATGACATAGTTGGGCAAAAAACATGTGAAAGCATTATGAAAATTATAAGGCAAATATGAGATGAAACATAATCGTAGGGGCAGCACATATGCATGGCAGCCGGAGGATATATAGGAGTAATCCTGGCAGCAAAAAATAAGTAGTGAAAAAGTGGCAAAGCTGAAGGCAGCTGTATTGACTAAGAAAGCAGCGCGTATGGCAGCTGCTATAACTATTTGGAGCAGCGCGTATGGCAGCTGCTAGGAAAGAAAAAGTGAGGGCAGCGCGTTTGGCAGCTGCTAGGAGAATTTGCGGACAGCGCGTATGGCAGCTGTTGTGTGGAAAACTGGGGCAGCGCGTATGGCAGCTGCTATGATCTACTAAGGGCAGCGCGTATGGCAGCTGCTATGTACTACTGAGGGCAGCGCGTATGGCAGCTGCTATGAACTACTAAGGGCAGCGCGTATGGCAGCTGCTATGTATTACTGAGGGCAGCGCGTATGGCAGCTGCTATGAACTATGAGGGCAGCGCGTATGGCAGCTGCTATAAACTACGGAGGGCAGCGCGTATGGCAGCTGTTATAAACTACTGAGGGCAGCGCGTATGGCAGCTGCTATGAACTACTGAGGGCAGCGCGTATGGCAGCTGCTATGTACTACTGAGGGCAGCGCGTATTGCAGCTGCTATGTACTACTGAGGGCAGCGCGTATGGCAGCTGCTGTGAAACTACTGAGGGCAGCGGGATGGCAGCTGCTATGAACTACTGAGGGCAGCGCGTATGGCAACTATTGAGGAGTGTTGAGAAAGCTTTGGAGAAAAGAAAAACTTGTTGGTGGGGTTGTAGTTGGGGATGGAGGGTGGGATGAGCAGATAATTAGAAGCATTAAGAGGCAGAGAACCCTGGGTAATTGCCTTATATAGGTAATGGAAGTGACGTACTTCCGGTTGAGGTGATAATGAAAATAGGTTGCATATAAAAAACGAAAAGTAATACATGTGAAAGAAAATAAGTAGTTGTTGCACAAACTAAAATTAACAATTCTCATTTTGTGCAACAACAAAAGACATGAGGCATAGAATGTATATATGTAGATTTAATACATGTTTTGGAATAATACATATGAAAATATATATTTGGGGGCTGGCTCGGATTTAAAATTATAGAGAGCAGGCCGTAATGAAATCCTTAAGTTGTTAGAAACTGAAGGTGTGATATAGGCATGTGCCTTGGGGGACGGAAGATATTTGGAAAAAATAGCTGAATGCCCAAAACGAGGTAATAATACCGAGAGCCCCCAAGGTAAAAAGAAATTGGTTGAAAGTGTCGATAAGTTAATGAAATAATTTAGTTTTACAGGAAGAAGAGGAAAGCTGAGATCCAGACAGATGTTTAAGAAAAATGAATATGAAGCAGAGCTGAGAAATAAACTGGGGGGCATGCAGGGAATATTTGGAGAATGAAATATGAAGATAAAATACTAATAGTGAAGCAATGAGAAATTTACAATGAGTAATGATGTCAATCCAGAAGCAAATACTGAACATAGTAATTGCAAGTCACATAAAATTATTGGCAGGTAGATACAACATAAAATTATGATATAAAAGTAATTGTTAGCCAAATCTCGAGGTAACAATTTACAAGCAGGCAATGACAACATCAAGTAATGAAATTACATACACAAGGAGATTTGAGCTTGTCTCAAAACAGTTTCAGGGGTACGGATGTATCTTGTAAAACAGTCTGACTGCCATCTGCCAAGAGTTTTGATCAAGTGATCTTCGAGACGAGCTTTTGCAGCTGAAGTAGCTGCCCCAATCCTGAATGAGTGGCCTGAATACAGAGCAGAGTTCAGGCCAATTAATTTCAACACTGTAGTAAGATCTTTAAGGAACATGGTTCTGCTGTAAGCAGAGTTGGTAGCATTCACAAATAGTGGATCAGACTGTGCTGCTCCACACATGAGTCGCACACGTATGAGGTTATGCATGCACTTCACCGGACACACCTCCTTGTTGGTGCGAAACAAGGACACATCTACTCCATGGCGAAAAGGGTCTGTTTTAGATGCTTTTAGGGTTAGTGTACATCTACCCCGCAGTAGATCCAAAGACACATCACTTAAACACAGGTTCAATGCAGGATTAAACACGGATCCACAGGTGATTTCTCCACATCTAAGAAAGCCAAAGAAGGCCACCACACACATAGACTCGAGCACAAGATCATTGAACATGTTGAACACACCCGATCTCAAACGTTTTACGATATCACACAGTATTGTGTAGGTAATAGGAAGGCGAATTCTCCTGCTAACACACTTAAGCCGTTTGTAGCCCCTGAGAAGGGTTTGTAGACGGTTCATGGATCCAAGATGGATGTTGTCAAACAGAGTAGGAACTCCCGCTTCGAGATAGGTAAATCTGATTCCAGCTAGATAGGTTTTCACAGTGTCATGCTGTAACTTAAGGTGGGAAAAACAATGAGCAATAAAATACTCTAGTAGGGTTTCACCGATGGGAGGGAGGCCAGCTGAGTACAAAGTAGAGTGTAGGTTGAACATGAGTAAGAACTGGAGGTACTTTTGATAGCCTGTAGCATAGGTAGCTCTTGTACTGGAACTGACGGCCGCTGTCCACAGACGTTGAAGATTGAGATTTAGTTCCACATGATGTAACAGCTGTTGGGGCACGGGGTTGGTCTCAGGTCGGCTGCTGGAGCGAGACGGCGGAACTTTGTCATCTGGAATCGTGAGAGAGAGTCAGCAATGTCATTGGTATGCCCTGGCTCTAACTAAAAAGTTACCAATTGCAGACTTCCATGTTAAAGTACGTACAAGAGACATAATAAGAGGACACTTAGAACGACCCTTGTTAATGATATGAACAGTAGCTTCATTGTCACAAAAAAAAGTTACACGCTTCTTGCACCACTGTTCCCCCCATAACACTGTGGCCACCACTATAGGGTAGAGTTCTAGGAAAGCTATGGACGGTTTGGCTGGCAAGACATGTCGCAAGTCGTCCCACTTTTGAGCAAACCAGTGATTTTGGTAGAAACCACCATGACCAATAGAGGTCGAAGCATCAGTGAACAGTTGGATCTGCGGCGCTAGGGTTAGGTGTTCATCGTGAAAAAAGGAAATGCCATTCCACTGCTGTAGAAACATTTCCCACAGTAGTACCTCGCTGCGACAGGCTTTTGACAATGTAACGTGATGGTGAAGTTCAGAAACACTGGTTGACAACTGAATCATATAAGACACAAATGAACGTCCCGGTAATATGACTCTACTAGCATAGTTCAGATGACCTAAGACAGATAGCAGTTCCTTTTTGGTACATTTTTTCCGTCCCTTGAAGGAAGAAAGGATCTCTCGTAAGCGCTGAAGCTTATCCATAGGTAAACTAGCAGTCATGGTGAGTGAGTTCAGGACGATTCCAAGATACTCTATCTCGGTCACGGGGCCAACAGATTTGTGCTTGGCCAAGGGTACCTTGAGTTCTGCAAAAAGGTGCACTAAAGTCTGCATTGTCTGGTTGGCATCATATCCAGGAGGATCAACTGTCAAAAAGTCATCCAGTAGGTGCAATATAAAGTTTACATTACACTTGTGCTGCAAGATCCAACAGATAGCTTGTGACAAAGTATCAAATATAATAGGGCTTGATCTGCAGCCGAAGGCCAATCTGGTATAAAAGTAGTAGTAATTGTTCCATTTAAAACCGAAGAAAGGCCAAGCCTTTGAAGAGAGCGGAATTTGTTTGAAGGCATCACTTATGTCCACTTTACACATGCTTGCTGCTGATCCGACCTCCTTAATTCTTGAAACAGCTTGGTCGATTGTGACGTAGGACATGGAACACAAATCTTTGTCTATTAAGTCATTAATACTAGGCACTTCAGATTTATGAGGGGCTGAAAGATCCAAGATGAGACGATGTTTGTTGTTGTATTTCCCAATAGCTAATCCGAGGGGACTTACCCTATAAACGGGAAAAGGGCTATGTAAAAATGGTCCAATAACGTAACCATTTCTAACTTCTTTCTCAACGAGCTCAGTCACTGAATTTGATTGTAGACGTGCACTTAGGTTATTGTTGCATTCATGAGAGCTTGTAGGAAAGGGGTCCACTTTAGGATCGAAACCATGAGTGATGCCATCAAGCAGGTAATTGACGAAAGTAGTGTCGGGATGATCGGACAGATGCTTTTGCAGGGGTGACACATCAATTGGTGAAGGTGAAGGTTGAAAAGGTCGGGCCAGTCATTCCGTCTGTCTATGGCGGCATTGACGAAGACCATGGCGGTTATCTTTACAGCGCCTACACACATGAGCATAGTTGCAAAGCTGTCGTCGACATCCCAAGTCATTGAAATTGTTGCAAATCTCACGATTTTCAAATGTTACACGATCCCGTCCCCTAATGTCAGTTCCTGGTGCCCTGTTCCTAGGGAAAGATGGAGGTCCAGAAGACACTTGGGAACACATGGCTGTGGCGTGGGTAACACTGTTGCATTTCTCACACGTCCTGGCCCTTTTTCCAGAAGTTACTAAAGTCCAAATATTGATGTCCCTGATACCCCAGTTCACAGGTACCCCCTTTTCCCCATAAGCAGCCACCCTAGCAGCAAACATCTTGTGATAGTCATAGTGGGTGTTGCCACCATAGTAACGGGAAAGCATGATGCAGGTTTGCTGGTGCATATCCAGTTGACGTAGTCTTACAACATCATCGCCACACAAGATACGTTTGTACGTATCGAAAGCCTCCAAAAACTCTGGAAGGGACAGCACCCGATTGGTCCTACTATCTTCTTTTAGAAACAGCGTGCTACCATTGATGTCGATGGATCGTGTCTCACCGATCTCTTGGTTAGGAAGAAGCAAAGTGGCCAAATTTACATATTTCCCTTCCTTAATTTTCCTCACAAGTGCGGGGGGAATGGTGTCAATATAAGGCAAGGAATCAGAGGCAATACCTTCAAGGGGAAAAGATGGTGGTACTGGAGCCGTCGTCCCGCTGTTTCCACGCTGATCCACAAGCTCTCGTAACTGAGACAGTTCACGCCTGAGTGAGTCGATGGTACCGGAAGCTGCCTCGTTATCGGCTCGTGTGGTAGAATGGTCCCAGCTTGCAGGGAGATTATCTTGTCGCACTCTTGCAGCTGCTATCTCAGGCAAGATCGTGGTGTCAGTAGAACGTGACGATGGAGCACTAAACGTATCCCCTGATTGACGATTGTCATGAACGTTCGGCAGGATAGGTTGCACTGTGGAAGTTTCCGAAAAAACATCTGATGACGTCACCGTACTGCTTGGTTGACGGGGTGGGGTGCCAGTTGCGTTCCCTGTCCTGTTCTCTTCATAAAGCTGTAGGAGCGTAGCTCTTGTCCATGATTGGGGCACTCTGACACCTAGGTCGCGAAGTTTCTGTCGCAGATCTGTGCCGGTGAGACGATCTCGACCGTCTGAAGAATGACCTATGGTGGCATCATGGCTGCCCTGCGGGGTCGCACGTCCTCTCGAAGAGTTCTTGGTTTTCGTAGTTGAACGGGTACGTCCCAGAGGTTGTTGGCGTGCTGCCATGATCAGTAGATGTCTACTTCACTTAATCTGTCTCAATAGTACGTCGATGCCAGGTTTTCACGAAGGTGACATTGAGATTAAACGGGAATGCAAAAAATAGAGAAGATGAGCAGATAATTAGAAGCATTAAGAGGCAGAGAACCCTGGGTAATTGCCTTATATAGGTAATGAAAGTGACGTACTTCCGGTTGAGGTGATAATGAAAATAGGTTGCATATAAAAAACGAAAAGTAATACATGTGAAAGAAAATAAGTAGTTGTTGCACAAACTAAAATTAACAATTCTCATTTAAAAAATATTACGCCCATGATCATGTCTAAACTGAAAACAGGAAATGTATGAATATAAGACAGTAACTTAATTTGAATATATCTTATGATGGCAGTTATCAAATCAGTCAACATAGATTTGTCAAATATTGATGAAAGTATTGATTACTTAGTGGATGCATTGAAAGTATCTTGCTCGGACATGTAAAAGAAGTTGAAAATACAAAGCCTAAACAAATATCTAAATGGTATGATGCTAAATGTTATAACCTGAAAAATAAAAGATGTTAAGCGTTTAGAAAATTAAGGAAATGTAAACATAAGGATTCCCTCAGTGAAAACAAAAAATAAGAAACGGATTAACAGTTGTTTGTAAAGCAATTAAAAATAGAGGAACATTCATGAACATTCTCGCCAGAGTTGAACTGTTTTGGTAAAAATCAAGAGGTAAACGATATCAACATTAAAGACGGGTACATTTATATCAAATATGTGTTACATTCACAAATGCTGACATGAACTTTGAAAGGCAGCTTCTTGAGTCACAGACCAAACCTCAATCAGAACCAGACATTGAATTTCCAAATGATGTTCTAGGTTCCCCCAAAACTAATAATGGGACTTTAGTAAGTACACTGTATACACCATATTGAATGTAACAAATCCCCTGGGTATATCAGAGGTTTCTAAACACTCTTCAGATGTTATATTGCCTTATCTGGTAGTTGAAGTCAATGTAGTTTTATAAAAAAAATTCTAGAGGCTTGGTTCTAGTGAATAATTGTGTCAATTTAAACAAAGGTGTTCTTGACAATGTATACAGTTAAAAGAATAATTAAGGATACAACATAATCGTAATTGGTAAACTGTTTACATCCATGATATAAAAGGCTCATAATTCAAAGAAGAACAAGCCGGCCCTTAGGGAGAGATATTCAACTATTGACAATATAATATGCATACAATCAATAAGCTTTGGTCAACAGATACCCGTGTCAGACGTGGGAGATTTGATGTACTCTCTGTTGACTTTGCCAAGGTTTTTGACTTTGTGCATTGGGATGACTAATGAAGTTTTGGGTGCCTTACATTCTCATAAATGCTATAGAAATTGGATCTTGAATGAATGCACAGGTGTTTTGGAACATTTAATACCGTTAATTTAAGAAACATGATGTACTTTGATACTTTGAATCATTATCTTATTGTATTGGAGCATAGGTATGGGGTTTACACCAGTTTGCTTTCATAGAAAAGATTCCTTTATATACTTGTATAATTTATTTAGGTGTGGAAATAAAATAATTAGTCTCATGTCATATCATGATGGAAAGTGGAAGATTACCTCGGTATGTAAATTCATTATGTTATTAGATATTGGCTTACACTAATTGAAATGCCCAAAACTAATCACCAAAAACGATCCAAGACATGATAATAGTTTATGATAACAATGGTAAAAGAAATTGGAGGACATGTATAAATAAATTACTTTTCAAATGTGTTTTCGGTCATATATGTAACAATCAAAAGCGGAGTGGACACCTTTATTAACGAAGCGTTTATGTGTAAATATAAATATCCTTATAATAATGTAATATCTATTTGAAGACATGGACAGCATCAATGACTGGGCGCCGACCTAGCATCTTCAATAACAAGACAATAACAAAGACAGTCGGAGATCATACAAATTCGTCGATCACTTAGCTAGACATATTTGAGTTTGAGATGACAAGTTAGTCAGGGTCTGGATAGCTGTGTCACTGGTTACGTCATAGGACTAGACATTTCACAGTTTACTCGCACCGCCCCTTTTTTATTTTTATAGATACACAACGTCCGGTCACCATAAAAGAAACAATTATATCAATGTACTGGATGTAATTAAAATTATTTGCATACCAAATTTATATTACGCTATCCTCGCAAGGTTACTGTTCATTAATACCTCCACGGGAGTAATCATTATTCGATCTTTTTCAAAGACATATATACTGAATTTTTGTAACAGCAGAGCACATTTATTTAAAAACTTGACCAGACATGAAACAATTCCTGGAGATGCATTTTCTCCTCGGATTGCAAAAACATATATATTAGTCTCAAACAATTGACTTTGACATACCTAGGAGTGGAAACTATTTATGTTTTCTATTTAATATGTGAATTATTATGAAACAAATGTATGCTACTATTATTCTTAATGCATAATGAAACTTTTGTGACTCTTTTACTGTTACCTTTTTACTGTGACTTATTTTACCTTTTTTGACTGTGACTTTTGTTCCTACATTCATATGAAAAAGAGCGAGCCCGACTTTGATAGTATTTCAAATGATTTGATTTGAAGTGAAAGAACTTAATCATTGCTTAAATAACAAAAATGATTAATACTGAAATAGTCATGAACGATAATTTAACAAAAGTACTTGTGAAAGGTCATATTTGTCCTTTCACGTTCGTCACATGAACGTTTTTATTGCTCGTGAAAAACAGAACATAAAAGATGAATACCATTTCTTACTTTAAGGGTCAATAGCAGGTTATTTGAAAATTTTATGTTTGGAATTTTACAATGAGAATTTTACGTTTATGCTAAATGTATTATTTTGACAGTTTCATTAATCTCGTTACACAAACCAATCATCCATAGTCAAAGAACAAATTAAATTTATAAAAATTCACATAAAATCCATTGGCGGCCATTTTTGTGTGAACACCTTTAATTCATTTTGTGTAAGAAAAGGAATTGCATGGCTGAACTTGACATTATATATTTGATTTATTGCTGCGATATTAAGTTGTAATACATTGTCCTACAATTGAAACCATTTATTTTCATTTACCTGACATCACCTTTTAAACCCCCTTAAACGTGCTACTGTCCTTTTTAATACCCTGTATACACATATCTTAAAGAAAAATACTTTGCTTGCTGATGTAGTATTTGCTAAATTTACTATGAGTCGGGCCAATAGGTATTGAATAAGGATCGATCGATATGCATGATCACCCTCTAAACATACAAATAATCATTGGTTGACCTTGAACTCATTTTCTCATTAAACTCATTTAAACAGGTTTAAGAATGTTATTCGTCGAATATCTCATAAATTCTTGTCGTCAAATCTTTAAATTAAGTATTAATCTTCAATGGCAGAATACCAATACACAACTTGTTTAGGCGTTTTCAATGTGACAAAGAGATTTTGATCAGTTTAAGGAATGATAAACAGATGATCATGATCTAGTTCACCCAGTCTCCAAATTCTTTATCAGACTTCAATGATGGAGTATCAAGTAAGCAGCTGATTCAGTTTGAGCTCGGATGATTTTAAATCACTGCAGAACTTTTAAATTTTTTTAAAAAAAGTTTTAAAATGTTGTAAGGGGAATATGACCCCAGTTGCATGTCGTCTCAGACACAAGTCCAGTTGGTTATCCAATCAATTATTCTAGGTCCACCATTTCATGTCATTTGTAAACGAACGGTAGATGGTATATAATGATTCCCAGACGGGAGGACGGACACAGGGTAGTATTTTTCCCGTAAGTCCTATGGGGTTACACTTTTCCTATCTTTTGATTGATTTTGTGAACCAATCAAATCCTTCATTCATCTTTCAAACTTGTATTCGACTGACAGATTCATTTCCCCGATTCTTCATCTACACAAGTTCAATTTATTCCATGTTGTAAACGGCGACGTCATAGAAAGTTCAGTTTGCGCCGATTTGTATTTTGTTACCTAAGACATCGCCGGTCACTTCAAATCAACACACAACTTGAAATGACCGTTGGATATAAAAGCAAACGAAACTAACTACAACAACTATATTTAAGTTTGATTTAGTTTTTAAGTATTTATAGTTTTTGTATAACAATTCGCAAGGGATCCAGATATTTAATCATACGTAGGCACATCTGGAGCAAAGCGATGGCAAACGCGTATGGATTTAGTGATTGACTCCTTGTGAAGTCCTTTATAGACCAAACTTTGTATAAAAGAATCTTAGTTTTTACATTAAAAAAAATAATATGGGTAATATATTCAATAATAACCAACTCGTGATGGGGAATGACAGATTATCTTTCCCTCGTTTTATCAATTGTGTAATTCTTTCGCCAAGGCTCGAAAATTACGAATTTGATATAACTCGGGAAAGATAATCTGTCATTCCCAGTCACTCGTTAGTTATTGCCTAAGTACCAACTAGTCCGTCTGTCTCCCATTCAACCGTTTCGAAGGACAACTTTTGTCTGATTTATTACAAAATAACTGTTCCACAGATTGTTTTCTAATTTGCACATTCCTTGTACTCTACTTGGAGAAGTGCAGTGCCAAATAACAACCAATTTCGTTAAAACCTATTTAAAAGCAATTTTGTTTATGTTTTTAACTTTTTTGATTTTCTTTGTTTTGAATTTTACAAAAGATTTCGTCCAACCTATTGAAGAAACATTATTAAGGACATACCCTACCCAGAAATAAAAATATTTAGATTTTTCTGAAAATAAGCATGTTTGTTCAACTGAGTGTGCTGATTTCAAAGATCAAATTAAAAAAAGGGGGTCACCGTGCTCGTTTTTGAGTAAAATCGATTTAAAAAATAACATTTTGGTGAAAAAAGCAAAAAAATATCAATTTTTTTATTTGAGCATAATTTGTGTGTGAGTGTGAAATATGGATAAAATTCGATGCTAAAAGTGAGAAATAAAATAGTTGTCCATGTTTACCACAAAAATGTTTGATAAAAAAAGCATTTTAATATTTTTTTCAGATTTATGAATCACACAAAATCGTTTTTTTCACCCCAAAAATTAACAGATTATCTAAAAAAATAACTTTCAAAAATTTAGAATTTTTTTTAATTCTCATAATATGAACTTGACATCATAAGAAACTGAAAATCGAAGAAAAAAATGAGGGTCACCGTCGAAAAATAGCGACCTTTTTCCCGTTGAAAATAAATATAGGCAGTGAAAAAATATCTACGGCAGCCGGAGCGAGTCTAGAATGCCGCCCCAGCCGAAGCGAGTCGGTTTGTTGACGGCTTATGCAATATCGTTAAAATGATATAATTTACCCAGAAGAAACTTTACTAAACCTCTTTATCTCTTTAATTTTTCCACAAATTAAAAAATACTAAATATAAACAACAAAGTATCCGGGGTATTGTGCGACATATGAAGTCACTGAACAACGAATCAAGTGTGAACATTCGCATTGTGCATTGCATTAAAATATCACCCACTGGCCCGCATGAATGCCTTTCGGTGTTCTTCACAAATTTTCACAAATCTATGAATTACCTGTTATATATATAGCTGTTATATTTTCACTATCAAAATCTACCAAAGAAGCATTTTTTCAAAAGGACTGCAGACAAATCTGTGAACAAACGATCGACGACACAGAGTACAGGGCTTCATGTAAACTTCCGCTTAGACTGCACGTCGTTCTTGAAGATTTTTTCGTTACACACATTCTTAGTTCAACTTTGCAAAATTTACGGTGAATATCAGTTTTATTCGTTAATAAACTGTTATTATCTTCTGAAAAGTTTTGCTCGAAAACTTGGAATATAAAGACATCTTTGTCTTGATAAGAATGGAGCCTGAACCAAGTCTAGCTCACATCAAGCGATGAGTTCGATCAGTTCGTACACAAAACAAATTCTACCTTCGCATCGACATCTACTGAAGTACCGTCCAAAGAGTTTTTATGTGGCAAAATGTGATAAATCAACAGGTTGCATACTTTGACATGTTGGAAATTTGATAAAATATTGAATCTATTGAAATATTTTTCTATCTTTTCCTAAGCTTGGGTCTCCAGTTCTCAACAAAACAAATCAAAGAAATCTATTTTAAAAATTAATTTTATTTCATGTGGCCTTGTTTAACCGAACTCAGTACACTATGCCATAATAATTATTAATTTTATTACAGAATGTTAGCATGTTTCATATACCTAAATTGTTTCACATGTACAATTATCATAGTTAACACATTTTTTTTGTCAACTCCTAAACTTACACTACTTATAATGTAACAGCCAGGTAGACATGATTGGGATTTAATTGTTTTTATTAGTAGTTCAAACTGATGGCTAAGTGATTGCTGCATCAAAATCTGCAATAATAAAAACATAGCACAATGATCATATCAATCAAACCTTTTTTTATTCTTTTTTTTTTCATTTTGAAAACAATAAGTGGGTTGACACACTTGATAAGAGTTTTCAATAAGAAGAGAAACTTCAGTTACAAATATGATTTTGCAACATTTGCTTTTCTAAAATATAGGTAAAAAGAAAATTAAAAGAGAAAACATGTTCTGAATCATAATGCAATGCCAGTTCAAATGAATGAGAAACATCTATTCATGTGATTTGTAAATTCAGGACATATAAATCTTGAGAGAAACTGAGAATGACTTTACCTAAAACTGTAACTATAATCCTGAAAATTTTGATATAAGCACTTTGCTTTTAAAAGTTGGTTAATTTGGTGCATTAGTTTCTGAAAAGTTTGCTAATTGATAGACATTTGTTAATGATGATGTTCATTGATATAAAATTATGCATACAATATAGAAAATATGATACTTTTTGGTAATATTGAAATCAAATCACCTTTTATCTCAGTTTTCCAGTTAGGAATAAGGTGTATAAACTAATGATAAACTACATACATTTATTTTAACATACTCATGTTAATCTTCAAAAAAAATTTGATTGCCTTCCAGTCTTTGAAATAAATAAATTAATAATTACATTAAATTCATAAAATAAACATAATGAAAAGTTATGAACTCAGAAAAAATCCAAAAAATGAATAAAAGATATTCACAGCTCATTACACAAATCAGTTTTGTAATATATTTCTATAAATTGTAATTCAATCTTAATTATTCAATCAAGTAATTCAATCTTAAGATGAAGACAGTAAAATTGATTTTAATCTAACATTAGCATAATTCTATAGTTTGAAAAAAAATGAAAAAAAGTTTCTTTGGGGTTTTTTTCAGAAAAAATTTAGCTGTCAAATCTTCTCATAGACTTGCCTAAACTTTTATCTTTATATTTTATCTTATTTTCCAGTAGGGTCTGACTGACAAGACTAAATTAGCATTTTACCTCTTCAAGTCTTTGATTTTTCACTGAGGTAATTCCTTTCTGAATCCAAAAGATCACTTGATGAGTTGTTGTTTATTTAAATAGCTCTAAACAGCTCCAAAATGTAGGTTCAGGAATCAGCATATATATATATATATATCAATATATCAATTCCTCTGGCTGCAAATTCCAAACAAAAAAATGACTTTTACCGTAGAATATTTAAAATTGACCACTATTGTCATTTCCATTATTTCAGATTTATCTTGGTTTTTTTTTTCTTAGATGGGGATTGTTTTAGTGAGTCAAATTAAAATATTTTGTTAAATAAATTATCATTGAAGATAGTAGGCTTCTTTAATAGTCTAAATAATGACTCGAACACTTGAAATCAAGTCTAGATCTTAGCTGAACAATATAGGCCTGCCTATATAATCTGAGACTGAGGCTCATATATAGCTTTCTTATTTTTATTGAAAGTAAACGCAGTTGAGTAATAAGTTTGAATTATATTAAAACGACTGAATAAAAGTCTTCACTTGTGTCTCGTTATCTTAAATTAATTTAGCAATTACAATTTGAAAGTTGGCTACCTGAAAAGTACTGTGCTGTCAGTGTCACTGCCACATATGAAGTGTTGACTGTTGATCGGGGTAATTCCGGGCAACACACTGTCGCAGGGGATGATTTCCGTATTTCAAACACATCTTTGAGCAGGTCAATCGCTGGTTATTTGGATTCTAGATTTCATGTTGTTATGATTACCGTAGTAGAAAAACAACATGGTCAGCTGACTGTCGTCGTCGCGCTGGCTTTGCATTCACGATGATTCAGTAGACAAAATATTTCGTTTTGAATTTCAAATTTTCAATGTAACGAAGAAAACTTCGCTCAATTTTCATTTCTATTTCAATCTTCTACTATTTTCTTCGACATGGGCAACTTTAAGCGACATATTTCGCATTTGACCGGCTGCTTGACTGATTGACGCCGATCAGCTGATGACAGCATGACTTGTTTATCAACGCTACCGTACATCGATTTCTTGTCGTAAATGTGAAGTAATCTTTTGATATCACACTTAAATAAACAAAGTGGACCTTTCAATATCTAAATTATCTATCAACTTAGACAGATCATAGTTCTCAGTAAGGTTTTGATATAGTTTATTAGCATTCAGAATTGTCGCAAATTTCTTATCGTATCGATTTGCGATGCGCACGGTTCTGCGCAGAAGCAACGTTTTGATGCGTATAGGGTTTGTCCTTAATCCAGATCTTTCCAAATTATGTACATGTCCTAAGTCGCAGAGCTGGGTTGGTCAGATGCAATGAGAAGTCATCTGATGGTCTGGATAATCGAATGTCGAGCTGGTTGACCTTCACTTTTTTCTTGTTTGAATGTTGTAGTCTTTAGATTTCACTGACTGTTTTCAAACATGAATAAATTCTTAGACCTTTCAAAGAGGTTATTGTTGAATTGATGTGATGGATTATAGTCAGAAAAACATATAAAAAAAGAAGTGATGGAATTATGTCATCGACCTTTTTGTGTACGACAAAACTTTCAATGTCAACAATCTACCATACGATTATAAGTTTAACATTATTTGATATTGCTTTACGAAACCATGAACATTGTAAAATCATGGTTTCTAATTTTGATGAATGAGTTCAATACGGAATTTGAAGACGTATTCCGTATTGCACCCTTGTATTACTATCCTAAGATTACATGAGAATATAATAAAATTTAGCATTAAATTTCTCTTGTATTTGATTCATACAAATTATTAAACCCCCTCTGTCCTTGAGGGGGATCCCTGCAAATGATATGATCTTATAAAAAGTTAAGAAACAATCTTTAAGTATGTATTCACGTAATTGTTTCTTCATTAAAAAAAAATTGCTCAAACGTAATAATATGACAACGACCACGTCTAAAAGAGAAAACGTTAAAGGTTTGAAGTTATAAATCCCTTTAAATCACAGATGAAAGCAACACATTAACAAAAATATAAATCAATAATCATTACAATTATAACAATCAAATAGAGGATACTAAAATAGTTTTAAATGGAAGTAAGTTTAGTATCTTGTTTATTACTTGCACTTTCTTTCACTCGGCATTCACTATGATGTCAAGCTTTCATTGTGACGTCACAACAACTTACTACTCTCATAACAACTATACTTACATTGTCGTTTCTAGTATTGTTCCCGTAAAGATCAGAGAAATAGAAGACAAGTTGGTGTTGCTGCGCCCTTCATGCTTTATGCTCCCTGCTATGTTTTATTCAACGATAGATGCACAACAACGAGTTTTCTATTTCTTATATGAGATACGCATAGCAATTACTCGCTTTTTATATAAAATCAGTTGAAAATTATGGTAATTCTAAACATACATTTTGAAAATAATGATGCCTCAATTCGTAGAACATATTCAGTAGCAGTGGAAGAGTCCATCATTTTGTATAGGGGTGGGCTCTCAAATGATAACAAAATCAAATGAATTGAACAATCTATGTGAATTATATTAATTGAACATGTATAATCAAATATTTGCACAAAATATCTATTTCTAATGTCCATATAGACTTACACAATGTCCATGTAGACTTACACAATGTCGCTGTAGACTTACACAATGTCCATATAGACTTACACAATGTCCGTGTAGACTTACACAATGTCCATGTAGACTTACACAATGTCCTTGTAGACTTACACAATGTCCATATAGACTTACACAATGTCCCTGTAGACTTACACAATGTCCATGTAGACTTACACAATGTCCGTGTAGACTAACACAATGTCCATGTAGACTTACACAATGTCCTTGTAGACTTACACAATGTCCATGTAGACTTACACAATGTCCATGTAGACTTACACAATGTCCATGTAGACTTACACAATGTCCGTGTAGACTTACACAATGTCCTTGTAGACTTACACAATGTCCGTGTAGACTTACACAATGTCCTTGTAGACTTACACAATGTCTCTGTAGACTTACACAATGTCCTTGTAGACTTACACAATGTCTCTGCAGAATTACACAATGTCCCTGTAGACTTACACAATGTCCCTGTAGAGTTATAGAGTGTCCCTGTAGACTTACACAATGTCCTTGTAGGCTTACACAATGTCCCTGTAGACTTACACAATGTCCCTGTAGAGTTATAGAATGTCCCTGTAGACTTACACAATGTCCCTGTAGACTAACAGGTTATGCCTGTAGACTGTAGTCCCTGTAGTACCAACATATTGACTGTTATGCTACTTTATAAAACTTTCGTCTGTAAAATGCCATTAAACTATTAAACATATTAAAACAATGCAAATTTAGTGGGGAATGGTGATGATTCATACTGCAAGACAACCACAGATACAATAAAGTAAGAAAAAAAATCATATTGCATTTATGAATGAACCTCAATTCATTTTTAATTAACAAATGGACAGTCAATATAAATTCTTACTCCATTGTGAAAACAAAATGGGGTAGCATACTTATATCTTAACATGAAGTGGTAAACATGCTTCACCCTCACGTCAATGGCCCGGGATCGTACTTGTACTGTGTTGTGGCCCTTGGCAATGCATTTCATCCACATAGTACCCAATCTACCCAGCTGTTCAAAGGATTACCTGAACCAAAGAGGTCGTGGGAATTCGAAGTGCTTGAAATTACTATTCCTTCAAGGAAATACTAGAAGCTGTGCAAGTGGACCTTTTTTATTTTACCACTTTGTTTTGTAACCAGGTTTGGTTGTTGATTTGAATCTTGAAAATGTCTTTTAATGAAAATATCAACATTTTTAGTTGGCATGATATTGTAGGTATTTGCCTTGTGTTTGATACACATTTCCATTCGCTAAGAATTTGGCTTAGAAAACATACCAAACATTTTTACATTCATTTCTCAACAATACATAAAAAGATAAATCAAAGTGTTAAGTCTGAAAAGCGTATCCATGAAGGACACGACTTTAAAGAGGCAATCTCTGATTTTTACCAATTATACTTTAATTCTATTCTTGAACTCTAATTGATGATATGATGGTATGAATTCTCACATTGCCATCCCAAAATGGCAAACATCTGATAAATTCTTTTTTTTAACTGATAATCTAAGAACAGGAAAATGTTCACAGTACTCGAAATCCAAAGTCAATGAAATCAAATGAAAAAATTGGGTTATTAACATGAATCATTCCTTAAAAGGTCTCATCAAAAGAGAACATTTTAATGAAATCATTAGACATACATATAGATACATTTCCGGAAATTTAGATTAACATAGCAATATTTTTAATTGGCATGATATTGTCGGTATTTGCATTGTGTTGAATACACATTTAAATTCGCTAAGAATTTGGCTTAGAAAACAAATCAAACATTTGTATATACATTTCTCAAACAACATAAAAAGATAAATCAAAGTGTTAAGTCTGAAAAGCGTATCCATGAAGAACACGACTTTAAAGACACGGACATAACGAACTCCAAGGGACCAACAAATTTAGTTTGCTATATCCGGCGTTCGCTACACTTTTGGCTGACATACATAAAGCTTTTGAGGGGACTTAAAAATTTGTTCACTATATCCAATAGTTTGCTGTATCCGATTTCACTATATCCGTGTTCTACTGTAAAAAACCTTCAAGCATAATCAAAACATACACTCATCTATCATGCTGCATTAGATAAGTCCCTTAAATTATTCATGACTCATTGAGTCAATGTCCAGTTTTTGTTCAGAATAAACTCTGCTTATTGTCATATACAACGTTTTCTGAAACGTTTTTTAACCAAACAAATTATATTGATAAAGTTTGGCATGTGCGACCCCAACAACTCACGAAATGCCTATGTGATCATTAGTTTCTTGAGATGTTTTCAATTATTACTCTTTGGAGAATTTTCCATTTCCATAGGAAAAAATGCAATATCTCTTAGAGCCAGAGGCATTGTATACAACTGACAGCTTAAAAAGACAATGAACCAGATCTTAGTCATATTTCCTGTCAAATAGGTTGGTTGCAGGGTTTAAGTGACTATTTAATTTATGGGGGCCGAGATTGCTCAGTTATTTGTTTACAATCGTTATCTACACTACATAAACCTGTCACTATGATATCCCCTACATGTTCTCTTGCTGGCTTGTTTTGAAGTACATAGAGTATTTGCATTATTATGGCTTGTAACGTTATCAGTGTAACCTAGTTCTTGCCACTCTAAATGTACGTAGCTGAAATCGAGTTCAAACCCTTTGACATGAGTTGCCCCTGGCGACATCAAGACAACAGTGAATCACAACAGAAGAGTTTTCAGTGAAATGGCTATCCGAAGTGACTATTTGTAAAGACGTCGAAAGGTAATAACTATAAGTACACTTTAAACCAACAAATGAGTCTAAGACTTTGAACCAAAAGAGTGATAATTAGAAAATGATTTACTTTAAGATGCGGATTAATTAATAATTTCTACAGATCCACATATTCCAGAATGCTTGAGGTGGAACCAGAGAAGTATCTGTCCTGTACGATCTGCATGGGAATTGTTGAGGATCCAGTCACTCTACAGTGTAATCACACATACTGTAGACACTGTATGGCAGTCTATATTAAGTCTCGAGGAGACGCCAGGAGAAACAAGATCATCCCCTGTGCTCTCAAATGTGAAGGAACAAAAGTTCCTGATCCCTCTAAACCCTCAGAAGACTGGGCTAACCAGCTGAAACCCAGCTTCATCATATCAAATCTGGTGGATGATTATATGAGAACAGCAGGTACTGGTATTCTGTTCACGTTCAGTTTTCTGCAATTATTTGAAATACGTTTTAGTTTAGCAACCAATATATTATAATTTGAAATTTATTTAGAGTATAGTTTCTAAATGGGTAAAACAACACTAGTAAATCGAATGTAGATTGACTGTTAAAATAATATGAATATGATGAATTAAAAATCAAATCTTTTCCACTGTTTATGAGCCACAATTTATGCCATCGGATATATCTGTCACAAATGTAAAATTACTTTGGTTTATAATAGGTATGTTAATAATGAGCATGTATATGGGTCCGATGGCCTTCTTACAAAAATAAAGATTTGATTGAATTTCCAACACTACAATCAGGGGCAAAAGAAACGATACCAACTTTTCAAAAGAGTACAAAACAAAATCCTGTTGTAAATGAAATGCGACTACTAATCCTTGTGATTTCAATTCAAACATCAAAGTATGATACTTATTATTGTATGACTGATCAAATACACAAGGGGTCCAAAAATAGCTTTTTCGATGTTATTTTTTGTCATTATATTTGAAATTGGAATACAGAAACTATGAAATGTAAAAATCTATTAAATCTAAGATGTTATCAATATATAATTAACCCTGGTAGAAGTTAATTTGTTCACGCATTTTGCCTGTCTATTGGTTTAGAATAAACAAAAGAGCCATTTTCACGGTCCTATCTCGTCTAGTTAAGGAGATATTTTAGATATAGCTTTGAAATTAAAAACTTAGTTCTGTTAGCTCTTGAAAACATGAATTAACCCTGTTTCAGTCTTAACTATCACTCGTAGCTGGACCTATCATGCATTTTATATGGTATCGTTTCTTTTGCCCGTGAGTGTATTAAAATGAAAACATAACTTTTATTTGTTACATGACCATTTATGATGCAGGTAGCCAGTGTTCCCGCTGCAGTAGAAACGACACACTGAAATCAGATCATGAATCAGATTCAAAACCAAGATTAAAAGAGTATAAATTACCAGAAACTATTGAGTGTAAATGTTCAGCTGACGAGCTGGAACCTTCAATATATGACATCACAGTCTTTGAAGTGAGAGGAATCCACATTAAAGTTGTCACTGACTATAACAACCACTGTGTGAAATCATTCTTCACAAGAAACAACAAGCCACACTACAGTCGTCTTGCCCTTGGTAGCGAACCATTTGGTATAACACAGCTGAAGGAGAAGGTGATGGTTGTTGTCCCATATTCCATTGTAACAATAGCAGTGACCCCTGACCTAACGCTATTATCTACCATGAATACAAGTGTTATGTACAACAGTCTGACTGTGATGGGAGACACGTCCCTGGTAGTGGGTGGTTTGTGGTGTGTTGATATCCTGAACATGAAGGGAGAGGTGATGAAGTCTATCTCTACACTAAAAAGCACTGATCTGTTCTCCCGCCCCTGGTACATGTGTGTCAGCAACACGGGACATCTCCTGGTGTCAGACTGGGATCAGAAGAGAGTGATCTGCTTGACAAGAGAGGGGGAAGTGGTCTGGACATACACCGGTACAGGAAAAGGAGAACTCAGATACCCTAAAGGAATCACTACAACCACTGCAGGAGATATCCTTGTGGCGGACCTTGGGCTGAAGAAGGTGATCCAGCTGTCTGAGACTGGGGAGTATGTTGGAGATGTTGTCAGCTCTCAGGGTGAACTCAGATTTCCACGGGGTATTTGTGTAGACAAACATGGCTCAATTTTTGTATGTGATAGAGTTGTTGTCAAACGGTTCACATCTGTATAAATATAACATTATCTAAAACGATCGGTCAGTATTATATTATTTGACATTGCATTGGTGAACCATAAACATTCCAGACATTGTTAGGTAATTGGTTTAAACAATCTTAAACAAAAGATTCTGTTATTGTCAACGGAACTATCCTTTTTTAGGCAGGGAAGGCAATAGTGATCCAAACATGAATATATCAAAATATTCAGCTTATTCTTTTACTTGGTTTTAAAATCATAAAGAGAAGAAAAAATGTCTGTATTATACTTCCTAGTGTAATACTTCTAATAGACGAGTTCAGGTACCATGTAAATTAAACCTTTTATAGGTGCTTCATTCAATTTGATATTTATGTTTTATTGTTGGGTAATGTAAGAAGCTTTAGTTCTTTACCTGAGGGGTTATTTCAGTTTTCTCAACCGTAACGATGGGAGTTTGGTACCTTGCTACGGAAATTACCATTAAATATTACCCATAAGGGAGGACGGACACGGGATAGTATTTTTCTTGTAAGTCCCTAGGGAGTTACACCGTCAGCTGTTTTTTGATTGGTTGTTGTGAACCAAGCGGCTATGACGTCACTGTGTCAACGGTAACGTCAGAGGAATTTGGCGTTTGCGCCGGTTTGTATTTTGTTACCCTAGGACGTCGTCAGTCACTTCAAGTTATTACATAACTTGAAATGACGGCTAGGAGAAAAAGGAGGAAAACCAACTTTCAACACCAATAACGGTTAAAATTAATTTTGTTTAACACTTCGCAAGGGATATTTAGCCGTGCATAGGTATATCGATAGTAAAGCGACTGCAAACGCATATGAATTTGAGGTGGACTCTTTGTGAAATCCTTTAGATAGATCTACACAAAACTTTTCTTTTAAGAATCTTAGTTATCATCTTATGAAATTAGATGGGTAATATAAACAATAATCAACTCGTGACGGGGATGACAGATTATCTTTCCCTCGTTATATTAATTGTGTAATTCTCTCGCCAAGGCTCGAGAATTACGAAATTAATATAACTCGGGAAAGATAATCTGTAATTCCCCGTCACTTGTAAGTTATTGTCTAAATATCTCTTGTTGTATTACAATAGAAGACTAGTTAGGAAACAACCTGTGTCCTTGAGTGTGATCCCCACAAATTATTTAATCTGATAAAAAGTTGAGAAACAATATAAAATGCGTATTGTTTTAATAGTTTTATATGTATTAAGCAAAGAGAAAATTTTCTGAGTTTATTGAAGACATTACTGATCTTATTGCTTTAACTAATAAACGACCAATTCAGGAAGGAATCACATCTGTCATCTCTCAGCCATAAGATATAGAGTAAACACTATAGCAGTCACTGCCATTAATCATTGCCTCGTAAAAGATCAAGTATGAATTGTTCACTGGGACCATTCGTGAGGCTAAAATATACTCAGACTTCCCTGTACTAGGATATTGATTGTCATGGTGCTTTATCTTGTTCGCTGTTGTAAACTTGTCATGTAACAATTTAACCTATATCTTATTACTTACGGGGACAGATATATGCCTATGTCATGTCATGAACAATGCTTTGTTGTAACCGTTTTCCTTTGAGGTCGTGTTCTATATAAAGACGCAGCAACAGAAAGTCCGCCTATGCTGAGAAGTTGATTTGGGGTATATTTGTTTTAAAAAACGACTACGCTAATAAACAGTTTATTATTCATAATACATAGAGGATACTTTATGTAGTTTTCCAAATATCAGGTTTCATTGATTCTTTACTCATGTCACGAGATGAAATAAAAAAAATATTTGGAAAATTGCATTAAGTATTCTATTCATTACATGATTATTTAATGAAATATATAATTAAAATCAATTGAAAGCTGGAGAGTTACTCCCCTTTGTACACATGGCTGAAAGTAGTCAAAGAGAAAATATATTATATATCGTCACTCTTGCCTGATAAACAGTTTATTACACTGATAAAACCTAGTATTTCATCGCTGAATTATAATAAATAAAAAAAAATTAAATCAATCAATATATTGCATTCACTGCTTTCTTTGGGCCTGTCCTGACAAGTGTTTTCATCCTTTACTATCCTGTAACCTTAATTCCATGCATTTATGTTCTATGTCACAGGGTGCGCACAGATTTGAAAAGTGCTTGAATTTTAGCGTACTGGATGAAAAGCCCTTGAAAATAATATTATTCCCTGAAAGTGCTTGAAAAGTACTTGAATTTTATAGTGTGTGCTTGAAAAGTGCTGGAATATGGAAAATATCTAACCAAACCTAGTTTCATAAAGCTTTTAAAAAAATCAGATACGATATCATGTGGTCATGTACAAATCATCAGAATTCAATCGTAACGATAAACGGTTGTTGTCATTGGATGCTATTAATAGATTGGCCAACCAGATTAAAGCTTGTATCATTTTGGATTTCCCTTCATTAGAAAAGAGTGATGTCATGTTATGATTTGCTCTCTGTTTAGTTTTTGGCCAATCAGAATACAGCTTATATTAACAGGGATTCCCCCACATTGCATTGTCGAACGTTTATCAAAACAGTAAGTTAACCCCACTAACAGTTGAAGTCCAAGGTGATTGATTGTGACTTTTGTTACTGATAGGGATTTTAAAAGCAAATACACCATTATCTCCGTTTGACGAATGTCAACAAATCAGCTGGAATTTGAAAGTGAAAATAACTGCTGTCAGTTACGAGTAACACCTCAGTCGATGTCCGACCGTGTGATAAATTCACATTTTGATCTAGGTCAAAAAGTATTATTATTTTACTAACATATAACATGATAAAGCATAAAGCTCAACTGCATAGGGCCAGAGTCATTTATAAATCTGTCGCATGGTGTTGAAAGTGACCAGAAGCACATAAATCATGCTATTCAACTTCGCAACAGAAACAGGTTAAAATCTGAAATGTCAGCAGTGATTTCTAAAACTATGACAATGTTGAAGGCAAGGGTCAGATAATGTTGTTGACAATTCAGTCATCTGCTATTATAAGCTGTTATCGTAGTTGCCATGACTTCTTGACCTGATGACCCTTAATTTCAGTTTATAGAATTAATCTTTCAGAACAACTTGAATTTGAATAGAATATCATAAAAAGAATATTTGACAACAACAAACAAACTTATGATAATTTATCTAAATAGATGAACAAATTTGTTTGAGGGTGTTCTGTAAGATTACCAATGCATAAACATTAAATTACATGTCCTCTTACATCAAAATTGATGAGCAACTTTATAAATTATTATATTATTTTGCAGATCTCTTTAGTATGCTAGGTGTGATTGATGTTATTAAGTTTTTGTCCTTGAATATTTGATAATTTAAGATAATATTTAAAATGAAATTAATATTTTATTGTCATTTTGGAATGATGTTTTAAGTTTAGAAAAGTGGTTATTTTAGTTTCAAGTCAATTGCCAATTGCAATTCACCCATTCAGGACATTTGTCTTATTACATCTTTTTGGCTTGAAAATGATTGTGAGTCCTTGAAAAGTGCTTGAATTTTATGGAATCTTGGCTGTATGAACCCTGTGTCAAAGTCTTAATTCCAATTCCCGATTACTACTACTGCTACAACTACTTCTACTACTACGCATTAAAGCAGCTTTATCCTCAAGGAACAGTAAATTCGTCGCTTGTAGTATTGATTACTTTTCCATCATATGAATGAATATAGAAATAGTGTGTTAACCATATTGCAGCAAAGCATAGCAAAATTGTTTGGCAGAGCAGTAATAGTTGTCCTGTACATATAGTTGTTCTCAATATTATCGTTTCAAATCTCAGCTAACTATAAAACAATCTACGTAAATCCTTTCAACCCTACAAGGAAGTATGTGTGAGTGCTGTCTCGGAATGAAAGATTACCAAACCATGACAAGTACATAACACACTGAGCTACTGCTGTATAATATATGTAATTATTCACGCCAATAGACTGCAGCACGAACCTTTTGGGTACATTTTAGTTCAGTCAAAGCAACGATTTTATAGCAGTGGTACAAAACCCCTTGGTCAACGATTTGACATTGTTAAATACTAGATGAAATCTGCGCTCCGTTTTTAAGATTTAAAAAAATAAGCTGCTGGAGCGCCAATAGCTTAAACTATACTTAAATATAAAATGATTACACAAACTTATTGATGTACATAGTGTTCAATAGATACTTTAAGCTTATATGTAAATCAAATGGGATATGCACTCTCGGCTTCTGCACGTAACTTATGGTATGTGTAACTAAGCAAATTAAAGTATAATGAGGCATTTTTAATTCATATCAACATTAATGGCTTTTATTGATTTAGAGCCACAATTTTATTCAAAATAACAAATGGTGTCCTTTTAACAGATCAATTTTATCTTGCATAAAGCTTAAAATATCCTTAAATTGACTCCCAACCCAATATTTCAGCAATGTGTTATTTCTATATGATTATAAACCTCCAGTGACGTCACTCTATTGTTCTATTAGGTTCTTCTTTTACCGGATAAACCACTTTGCCGGGCATTCTCCAAGAATGCCCAGGGCTTTCTCTAGGAAACACCGGGGCTTACTCTAGAATTATCTGGAAATTATTTTGATTGGAATTATACACGTTTTGAAATATTTTATTTCAAAGTCCTTCTTCGAATAAATACCATCACAAAATATCACATTTTTGACAAATCACAAATTTAATGTTCGCATACTGAGTTTCGAACTCTGCACCACTCGCTTACTATACTGGCGCCTTTGACAACTCGGCTATAAAGGCCAACGAGAACAATGATGTATTTTCCACAGTGACAATCTGACTAGTGAACTTCACGAGGCAGATAGCGCATGCATTTCACGTTCACGGCTTGGGTAGCGAGCGCAAAGCACGTGCAGGGCGCGGATGTGCTCTCCGTTTGCTCATGGTGATTCCCTACCAGTAAAAATCAATGAACTCATTTTTATACTTATTATTGAAATTATTTTGTAACTACGGTTCATCTCGGTTCATAAGTTAGATCAAAACCTCGCCCTCGGTGTTGTTTGATAATGTAAGCCCTCAACCTCAGGAAATTGGGGCGGGCTTGTCGGTCCTTTCCAATTTCCCTCTGCTGCGGGCTTACATTATCAACAACACCTCTGGCTCGGTTTTGATCCTACACATATTGAATATGTATAATCAGATTTGCATGACAACTGAGATGGTGGCACTTAAGATTAAAATTTAACACTACCCACTGTTGATTGATTGATATTGGATAGATTGATAGATATTAGCCTTTCTTATCTTCAGTCAGACTTGATAGGTCCTGCTGTATACCTGTATTTCATGAAAACATTGAAAATGTATAAAGGATTCAAATAAGACAATTTTCTTGTTGGATTAAAACATATAAAAGTTGAATTGTTTGTGATAAATGTTACAGGAAACTTTGTTCTATGAATAAGGAAGCAATTGGCATAATGGTTTTATATTAAAGGGGCAGTGGCACGTTTTAGGGGGAATATAAGGTGATGTCAGGAAAATGAAAATTAATGGTTCCAATTAAAAGACAATACATTTAAACTAAAAGGAACAGTAATAAATCAAATGTATAATGTAAAGTTTAGCAATGCGATTCCTTTTTATTACACAAAATGAATTAAAGGTGTTCACACAAAATGGCCGCCTATGGATTCAAGGTGAATCTTCATAAAGCAGTACAAATGGGAATACAATATATCTCAAACATGTATTTAATGTTATATTTCAACACATGATCATAATGGATTCTATATTGTGACCTATAAACATTGAAACTCTGAAATCTTGTACAAAGACGTCCAGAGCAATCGGAATCCTAACATTTGAACCTCAGGACAACTCTTTCTTAAACTACTCGCCTGGAAAAAAATGTTTTTAACTCCAAATTTACAAATCCACATGATTATTTTGTGAGAATGTTAGGATTGTTTACCTGATTGATTCGTTCTCGACTTGTTTTGGTAGAATAGTTAATTATTTCTTCAACAAAATATATAAAATGTTGTTGAAGCTTTAAGAATTACGACGGAATATATATATATATATATATATATATATATATATATATATATATATATATATATATATATATATATTTGAATAAGGAGAGTTGGTTTCTCACGTGAAGAAAGGTTGTTTATAAGAAAGAGTAAACATCAGATGGTTCGGACTGGATCAATCTTCTTTAATACGATGAATTCATTTCGACCATTATGTGGGTCTTGTCAAGTATGATTACAAATGGAAGGTAACATGTACTTATACAGGAACAAAATAATAAATCAATTCATATAATCAATACATAGTTGTGTGCTCAGATTGACAGTTAAGAAATCAGTCATGTGTTGTTAATCACGTAATGATTGCCCCAAGCACTAATTGCCGGTGCAGTTTGAATACAATAGAGTCAGTCAGCAATGACGAATCCGTGTTGTCTTATCAATCACTTGATGGTCAGAGAGGTGTAATTAAACAAGCATGCTAATATATCACAATGGTAATCACTTCCTCATGTGAGCTAACTGTTCATGTCCCACTGTTTAGTGTTGGAGAATATTTTTTGATAAAAAATGTTTCTTTTGTTTCAAGATTCATAGTTTTTTTTTCATTGAAGGTCAAGTTTTTAAATTTGAAACGGGAGAAGGTTTCCGAGTCAAACACACAATGAATTGCAAATCTAAGGATGTAATATATGCAATTCGTTGCCCTACATGCAATCTTACCTACATAGGACAAACAAGTAATTTACAAGCGCGAGTACGGGTACACAAACAACAAATTAATGACCCTAATCTTCGCCGCCTCAAGATAAGCAAACACATAGCACAATGTAGCAATGGTTACTTTAATATTTTCCCTTTCTACAAGGTTTATGCAAAATCAGAAAATAAAACTATGAATCTTGAAACAAAAGAAACATTTTTTATCAAAACATATTCTCCAACACTAAACAGTGGGACATGAACAGTTAGCTCACATGAGGAAGTGATTACCATTGTGATATATTAGCATGCTTGTTTAATTACACCTCTCTGACCATCAAGTGATTGATAAGACAACACGGATTCGTCATTGCTGACTGACTCTATTGTATTCAAACTGCACCCGGCAATTAGTGCTTGGGGCAATCATTACGTGATTGACAACACATGACTATTTTCTTAACTGTCAATCTGAGCACACAACTATGTGTTGATTATATGCATTGATTTATTATTTTGTTCCTGTATAAGTACATGTTACCTTCCATTTGTAATCATACTTGACAAGACCCACATATTGGTCGAAATGAATTCATCGTATTAAAGAAGATTGATCCAGTCCGAACCATCTGATGTTTACTCTTTCTTATATATATATATATATATATATATATATATATATATATATATATATACCCGGTAGAACAAACTTTGGGTTTCACAGGTTAAAAACAACAAGGTAGTTTCCAAGTTAACGTTTACAGATAGTGAATCAACACACCGTTATTGAAATTTCATTCAACAGTTTTTTG